>CM060937.1:518546361-521046361 GCA_030765085.1 Allium cepa | reverse complement strand
ACAGATCTACAGAGACTAGAAGATATCCCATTAGCACATCTTAGTCCTTCCACCCACTTAAACATGAGTTTTACTTACTTGCTTGATGTCTAGCTCATAGCATGCTTTGGATTTTTTACTATCATTGGGCTTCATACGAAGTTCGGGACGTTTACATAATTTTGCTATTTCATGTCTTGAATTCAGGCCATCCTTAGTTTTCCCTTAACATTCAAAATTGTATTAAACACATTATCAAATACATCTTTTTCGTTGTGCATCACGCCAAAATTATGTCGAAGTAAGAGATCGCTCCGGTAAGATAATTTCCAAAATATACTTTTTTACACCAATCGATTTACTTGAAATTTCAGCCTGTACTCTAGTTCTACTTATCTTTGAATATTCCTTTACAAGATCATATATTTTTGCACTTTACTAAATCATTGGTGGTTGTATACTTTTTGGTCTATTAGCCAAGAAAAATTATCTCTTCTAAAAGACGATTAACGTGGAGAAAACACCGATAGCAGTCAAACCATGTAATTTTCCTTCCATACGGTGATGAAAACATTTGCGTTTCTTCCGTGCAATAAGGACAAGCTAGATGACCAACTGTACTCCAATCTGAAAGCATATTAACATGCGATAGTTTTAAGTTATTAACAACGATAGCTTTAAATTGCTAATACGCGATAGCTTTGAAAATCTGAACGTGAGATGGCTTTGAAACCTAGACATGTGATAACTTTGAAAATTCAGACATGCGACAGCTCAAAAACGCTAACATACGATAGCTTTACAAAGTCAATATACAATAGCCTTAAAATGTTAACATGAGATAGCTTATAGCATGCGATAGCTTCTTGACGTTTGATAGCGTTTGGCACGCGATAGCAGTAAGTCATTTAACCTGCGATAGCTAGGGTCAATGAACGATAGTTATTTGGAATCATCTTGCGATAACACTTCGTTAACATGCGATAGTCATTCAATGTAAACATGCAATAGCTAAAGGTGCAAAGAATTTCTAAATAAATAAATAAACAAACTTTTTGGTAGCGCTTGGGAAACCATCTTCCAAAGTGATGGTTGAGAATTTCATAGAGATGAAGTAGCTACAGAGAATAATAAATTAAAATGAAATAACTTACTTAAAAGAATGAAAATTAAGCCTAAGCTTATGAAAGCTATGAGATGATATGTAATATCAACTGAGATGATTAAATGTAGGTGCAAGGCTTGTATGACAACCGTTTGTCTAAACATGACATTATAATCAGTAACATTGGTATAAGGTCTGCGTGACAACCATTTGTTTAAAGGCGACATTATATTCAATAACGTGGGTGTAAGGCCTATATGGTAATCATTTGTCTAAACATGACATTATATTTGGTAATGTCGATGTAAGGTCTGTGTGACAACCATTTGTCTAAACATTATATTATATTTGGTAATATCAATCTAAGGTCTATGTGACAACCATCTGTCTATACATGACATTATATTTATATTCATGGTGTAAGACCTTGATGGCAACCTAATTATCTGTTGTTGATAAAATTGAGAGAAAGTAAGATAAAACACTTAAGAGGCAACCTTAATTGTCTAGCACTGCTATTGAACTGCTAAAAGTATGGTTTGTGTGGCAATTTAAAATGACCATACTACATGAATTAGTCAGAATATGTTATGAAGGAAAATTATCACACTTTTGTTGAAATTGATAACTTGTGTTTGATCATGTTATTACATAGTACGACGCACTTGATGTTAATTGGAATAGCGAAGGGAAAATACATTCCGTGCTTTAACGACATGGTCTCACTGTATAATTTGTTTTCTTAGGGTAAAATATTATTCACATCAGGCTTTATATCTAATCCATATCTTTGTTATTTTCTATAAATTCTTGAATACTCATTCGAGTAGGTTAAATTTATGGCGTAGATAGGTAGCTTTCGGAAAAGACGAATAAAGATTGTGAAGATGAAGCAGGAATCTTATTTTGGTTAATAAAAAAAATTCGCCATGTAAAACCATGATTTATAATTGATTACGTTTTCATGTCAGCATCTTCATATGTCGCAGGCATGGCATTTTATTTGTGTTTTATTATATTTACCCTGCGTGGCAACGAGTTCGGTTAAACGGTATATAATGACTTTGTGTAAAACAATTTAATGTAAGAGCATTCCCAGCAGAGTAAATCCATGCTAACATGGGGATGATCCCCGCTTCCATTCTTTCCAGTAGTGTAAATTTGAGCGTGGGAAGGAATGAGAAGTGTAGATTGCCTCCTTTTTTTTAAAGTGGCGATCGTTAGAAGTTTTTTCTAAAAACAGTTTAAGACTTAAATGATTTTCAGAAAACTGTTTAAGGCTTAAAAGGTTTTCAAAAAACCGTTTAATAATTTTTTTTCTCATGCTCTAAACAGTTTTCTGAAAACCGTTTAGGCGTTAAATGGTTTTCAGACAATCGTTTAGCGACATTTCTTTTAACTAAAAAAAGGTTTTCCACTCGCTGCTGTTGATCGAGTGAGGATTTTCACCATTTTAATTAAAGCAACGACCGTAGAATTTCCACTTCCTACTGGGAATTTTGAGGGTTCCGCTCCGGAAATTTTGAGAGTTCCGCTCTATTTCTATTTTTTTAATTTCGGTACATTTTTAGCTTTCTTTTGCTATATTTGCTAATAAATATCCAAAGCTGTCATAAATTTATAGTACATTTTTTACATTACATATAAATACACACTTTAATTAAAATATCCAATACCTGAAATTTTGAATTTTTTTTATTATGATTCGATATAAATTAACAAAAGTATAACAATTTTTTTTACGAAACTACATGATTTCTTCTCGATTTATTTATTGTTCCGTTTAATTTGTTTTCTTTTTTTAATTACTATATAGTTATATTTTTTAATTTTTTTACAATTTTTTTTAACATTTAAAAAGCAAATCCGAAATTTAAAGCAGAACCGGAATTTTAACCGGATTTCATTTCGATTATGAGCGAAACCGGAACGAAATAATCGGAATAACTGGAATTCCGTCGAAACTTTGAACCATGGAAATGTGTTTGTAATCTTTGTACATTACAGTGGTAGGCATCAGCAACTTCCAGTCATGTATATACAATGGCAACGCAGGTCTAATTTTCTCTATGTCCAGGCTGTAAACAAAACCATATTTATGTATTCATTAATTAAACACTTATTATAGCTTAAATGTGTGGTAATTATGTATACCATAAGGCTTTAATACTTCCATCCTTCTCTCGAAAGTTGTACTCCTGAAGCAAAGAGATGACTTTCCATCGTTTTGAAAACTTATTCCTTAAACATTATACTAATGTCACTCTCACTCTCACTCTCACTCTCATACATCGATGTTAATATAAACATTGTTATATGGTTTTTTGTAGAGTTTCGACTTATACAAGTACAATTATTTCATAATATTCTAATTTGCATCTCTCGACAATATAATATTAAAATAACTTATATCTATCAGATTATAATATAATATTGATATTTAGCAGTCCAAATATTGTTATAACTTGCTCAAAAGTCAAAACTAATATATACAAATAATTGCAGTGTCCCCACCCCGACAAACAACATTATCAATATGCGATTTCTTCCTATTCAATATATATGTTATCCTGTCGAAGTTTTTTTTATACATTTTAGTTTTATTCTGATTAAACCAATTATTTATATATAATGAAATAAAATATATCAAATTAGATGAAGAATTAATATTATCATTAAAAATTCTATGATCTGTTTCAAACTATAAATACCAACATGATAATATATAATGAATTCAACAGTTTACACCTGAAACCTTTGAAGTTGATTCTAGACGAACACCTGAATTCAAATGCATTAAGATTGAAATTCAAATGATAAATTTCAAATACATTCAAAGTTTTAATAAAAATATTTTCAGTGAAAATACATTCATAATAAATATGATTAGTTGTTTTGTTAAAAGCGTTACAAAAAGCACAATATTTATCAATATTAATTTTTTTAATTTTTAGGAGTTCAATGTTATTTAGTTTGTTATGCTTAATCAGCCACATACGATTTTAGTTTTAGGCGAAATATTGGTTTTCCTAAATATTTATAAATAGATATTCAAAACTATGCGTTTTACATACTTTTTATTTACCTTTCAAAAGCTTGTTTTGTCGAAAATAAAGTTTACATCAAAATATAAATGTGAAAATGTGCCTATACTAAACTTTTAACAAGAATCAAACCTTTAAAATATTTTTGAAAAATTACTTTCTATTAAATTTTCTTATGTTGAAGCTTACTTAAAGACAGTATATTAACCAAACTTCAAATTCTATATTTTCCCTAAAATTTCTGTATATTACTTTTTTTTAAAATTAGGTAAAACCTTTAAATTAGTTTCGCCACCTTAAGACACATAAGATTTAGCGATGACTATATGTTGTTAACCGCCGTAGCTAGCCGTCACTTTTTAAGTCGTCGATCGTAGAAAATGCGAAGACTTTGACGACGGCCTTATCGTTAACTTTTCGACGGCTAGAGAAGGCCTAGTCGTCTTGCGTGGTATGAATCTATGCGTTATGTATATGGCAATTGGGAGCGGCCAGTTTTCGCTACCTGTCGCTATCCTGTGACCAATAGACCGGCACAAACCTGAAAACCATGTTTTGCATATTAGCTGCTATTTCAACCATTAGGCCACATAAATATATTCATCCGTCTATCCAGATCATATATAATACATATAAAACCAATTTCATACGTACAACCATTGCATACATTGCATAATATCATACATATAACATATAACCAAATTTATATCACAAAAATCAATATTTCAATAAATAACACAAACATACATACAAATCCTCAAATCCATCAAATGAAACTGACGCAGCGGATTTAACTTTGACGCGCTAATAATGCTCTGATAGAACGATAAATGCCCAATTCCATTGATCGTGACGATGCCGGAATCTAGCTATCTCCAACTCGTTGATCTCGCAAGATACTGTGTTGAAAGATTTACAATTCGATCGTTGATCACTCGCAAGTGATACCGAGAATTGGCTTCAACTTCGTTGATTCGCGCACGAATAACCGAAGATGGAAAGAAGAAGGAGATCACACTCAACTTCAACAATGGTGGTAAAAGCTCACACAAAATTTTATTCAAAATCAACTCTCCCTACAAGTGACAACATACCCATATTTATAGGGAATTACAACACATACAAGCGACATACAACACCACGAACGACCTAACGACCTATGACTTACCTCAATTACAACATCACACGCGACTCAGCAACACAAGCGATCTAACGTCCTACGAATTACAACACACACGGCTTAACACTTTACATGACTTAACAGTTCAACAATACATGCGACTTAACAATACATCATAACAACATATGACATAAGAAGTTACAACAGTGCGACTTAAGAAGCATGCGACTCAACATCATATGGCATAAGAAGTGGCTCGGTTCCAGAAATGACGTAGCGACATAAGGAAAATCAGCTTCAGGAACTTGCGACTTAAAGGTAAGCGACTTAAGAATGAGCGACATAAGAAATCACTGCGGCATAGGTTGAGCAACTTATATCAATGTGGCATAAGGAAACGACATAAGCTTCATGAGCGACTTGGCGACTTAAGCGACTTAGGCTTCAGAACAACTCAAGGGAACAAAGCGGCATAGGTTGCTTGGCATAACTCGCTAGGTCGTTCAGGCGACTTAAGACCAAACGAGCGACTTAAGGAATTGGGGCGACTTAACTCGTTATGTCGCGTTTGTTCTGCCTCCTACGCTGCATCATCCATCTCTTTATGTCGCGGGCGACTTAAGGCAAGCGAACGACGTAAGATCAACGAGCGACTTAAAGCAAACGAGTTATCATGGTGCGACATAAGATGGTTGAACGAATCATCATGGTGCGCTGCATCATCCTCCCCTGGTTGAAAAGAATTCGACCCCGAATTCACACTTTCCCCTCCTTCGACATACTTATTCTCATGATATAGAATCAAGTGTTTGACGTTGAAAACGTCGGCATGATCCGGCAATCTTAACGGATAGCATTCTCATTAATCTTCTTTACGATTTCCAAAGGACCAATCTTTCTAACAGCTAGCTTGTTGTAAGCACCAATAGGAAATCGATTCTTGGTCAATACTTCATATACAAAATCTCCTTCTCTGAATTCAACATTTCGTCGTTTAATATCTGCAGTCTGCTTATATTTCTCATTCGCCTTAAGCAATCATTCCTGCACAATCTTGTGGCACTCTTGCAATGCATTCACAAAATCACTAGCTCGTTTGATCACCCCTTTCTGCTGTGGTACTATAGATAAATCCAATAGTCCTTTAGTAATTGTCGAGTAAAGGACCTGGAATGGACTGAACCCAGTGCTATGATTAACTGCATGGTTGTGTGCAAACTCAGCTTGACACAGCTTGGAATCCCAATTCTTCAAATTGTCATTCACAATGCATCTCAATAGATTACCTAGGGATCTATTCACAACCTCTGTCTGTCCATCAGTCTGTGGATGATAAGCACTACTAAATTTCAGCTTTGTCCCGACCATTCTCCATAGACTCATCCAAAAATGACTCAGAAAACGAGTGTTTCTATCCGATACAATAGATTCAGGCAACCCATGAAGACGACAGATCTCTCTGAAGTATAACTGTGCGACATTAGCTGCATTCGCAGTCTTCTTGCATGCGATAAAATGTACCATTTTTGAAAACCGATCAACCACCACGTAGATAGAACCATTGCCACGTTGCGTCCTTGGCAAACCCAATACAAAGTCTATACTAACATCCACCCATGGCTTAGTAGGTATAGGCAACGACAAATATAAACCTGCATTTGTCGCTGTCCCCTTTGAAACTTGACAAATATGGCATCTCTGAACAAATTTTTCAACCTCCTTCCTCATTGACGGCAAAAAATAAGACTTTGAGATCAACTGCATAGTACGGTCGCGGCCCACGTGTCCTTCTTCATGTAATTCCTTGATGATTTTCATTCGTAGACTGCAATCTGGAATACATAACTGATTTCCTTTGAACAGAAAACCTTCAACCAGCATATATCCATCCATGCTTCCCTGCTTGACTTTGTCTAGTATTTCGAAAAAATATGAATCTGAAGTAAGAAGTTCTGGATGTAAGTCAAAACCCATCACCTCTACTCGCATGGTTGTTAGTAAAGTATTCCTCCGACTCAATGCATCTGCGACGCGATTAGTTACTCCAGACTTGTGCTTCACGATGAATGTAAATTGCTGCAAATAAGCTATCCATGATGCATGCCTAGCTGCAATTTGATCTGCCCTTGTAAATGTTTCAACGCTTCATGGTCCGTATACAAAACAAATTCTTTGTGGAACAAGTAATGTCTCCAATGCTTCACAGCCTGCACAATAGCATAGAACTCCACATCATAAGTATTGTATCTCATCTTTGCTCCAGAAAGTTTTTCACTGAAATAGGCAATTGGACGACCCTTCTGACTCAACACTCCTCCAATTCCAACTTTAGATGCATCCGTATGTAACTCAAATAGTAACTGAAAATCTGAAAACACTAGAATCGGTGCTGAGGTTAAAAGTTCCTTGATTTTCTCAAAAGCAAATCCTGCCTCTTCCGTCCATGAAAACTGTTTTCCTTTCATACAATCCGTAAAAGGGGCCATCACACTACTAAAGTGCGGTATAAATCTTCGATAAAATGAAGCTAACCCATGAAAGCTTCTGACTTCTGTTATAGTTTTGGGCTGCGGCCAATTTCTGATTGTGGCTACTTTACTCTGGTCCACTTGTATTCCTTCATTCGACACAACATAACCCATAAATAAAACACTTGGCGTCATGAACACGCATTTTTTCGTTGCTGCATAGAACTATTCTTGACGAAGAATAGTTAACACCTTTCGCAAGTGTTGAATGTGCTCCTCTGTGCTAGCACTATAGATCAAGATATCATCAAAGTAAACTACCACAAACTTCCCGATGTAAGGTCTGAAAATTTGATTCATCACCCTCATAAATGTACTTGGTGCATTAGATAGACCAAACAGCATAACCAGCCATTCATGTAACCCCTCCCGTGTCTTGAATGCTGTCTTCCATTCATCACCTGGTCTTATGCGAATCAGATGATAACCACTCTTAAGGTCGACTTTAGAAAAGATTACAGATCCACTAAGTTGATCCAATAGATCATCAAGTCTCGACATAGGAAATCTGTATCTGAAAGTTATTTTGTTGAGTGCCCTGCTATCTGTACACATTCTCCATGAACCATCTTTCTTCGGTACCAACAAAGCTGGTACAGCACAAGGACTGAGACTCTCTCGAACATACCCTTGTTCAAGCAACTCCTCAACTTGTCTCCTTAACTCTTCATGCTCCTTTGGACTCATACGATAATGTGGCCTATGCGGTAAAACAGCACTTGCCACTAGGTCAATTTAATGTTGTATATCCCTCAATGGCGGTAATTCCTTGGGCAATTCCACAGGAGAGACATCTTCAAATTCATTCAACACCGGTCTGACCTCCGCAGGAATTTCAACATCTTCACTTATTTCATACCCAATCAACATAAACAATTCAGCACTATCTTTCACTTCTTCAACAAATTCTTTCGAGTAGACAAGTTGATTCCACTTTCTTCTCTGACTTGCTTTCACTTTGTTCACGCTTCTTAGGAACTAAAGTAATTTGAGTTCCTTCGAACATGAAACTGTAGCTATTGGTGTGACCATTATGTTGTAAATCTCTATCATATTGCCATGGTCTTTCCAATAATAGATGACACACATCCATATCAACAACATCACACCATATATCATCTTTGTACTTCTTCCCAATAGAAAATGTAACAAATGCTCGTCTTCCCACTGTCACTTCTCCACCTTTCTTTAGCCATGTCAGTTTATAGGTCTAGAATGTTTTTTAGTCTTCAACCCTAACTTCGTAACGACTTCTTCAGAAATAATGTTATCGCAGCTTCCCGCATCAATAACAAATCGACAAACCTTTCCCAAGATAGTACATGTAGACTGAAAGATATTGCTCCGTAGCCAACTAGAATCATTCTCGTGCTTTGGCACTAAAGAAGACCTTTTTATCATCAAATTACACCCTTCATCTCCTAACGCAACTTCTTCATCTTCATCAAACTTCGATGGTTGAGAATAATCAACTTCAGCTTCCACAACCTCATACTCACATTCTTCTGCAACTAAGGTTATCTTCTTTGGCTTTGTACATTCATTACTTTTATGGCCAAACTCCTGACAATTACAGCACTTGATACTGTTGTTGACCTTTGCTTTAGCGGCTTCATTGACCATTGGTTTATTGACTGCCTTGGAAACATTAGCACTGCTACTAGCACCCTTATTCTAATTGTTAGAACCCGAAAACACACCACTTCCTTGTCTCCCTTGTTTCTCCCAAGCTAGAGCTTTCTGATGTGCTTCAGCAACAGACATTGGATTAAACATATTCACCATGTCTTGAATTTGCATTCGTAACCCTCCAATATATCTAGCCGTTAGCTGTTCCTCAGTTTCCATAATATCATTCCTTGCAATCAATTGATAGAATTCATCTGCATAGTCATTCACTGTCCTCGTCCCTTGTCTCAAATTCTGCAAACGTTGATACATAAGAGATTGATAAGTGATACCGAGAATTGGCTTCAACTTCGTTGATTCGCGCACGAATGACCGAATATGGAAAGAAGAAGGAGATCACACTCAACTTCAACAATGGTGGCAAAAGCTTACACAAAATTTTATTCAAAATCAACTCTACCTATAAGTGACAACACACCCCATATTTATAGGGAATTACAACACATACAAGCGACATACAACACCACAAACGACCTAACGACCTACGACTTACCTCAATTACAACATCACACGCGACTCAGCAACACAAGCGACCTAACGTCCTATGAATTACAACACACACGACTTAACACTTTACACGACTTAACAGTTCAACAATACATGCGACTTAACAATACATCATAACAACATACGACATACGACATAAGAAGTTACAACAATGCGACTTAAGAAGCATGCGACTCAACATCATACGGCACAAGAAGTAGCTCGGTTCCAGAAATGACGTAGCGACATAAGGAAAATCAGCTTTAGGAACATGCGACTTAAAGGTAAGCGACTTAAGAATGAGCAACATAAGAAATCACTACGGCATAGGTTGAGCGACTTATATCAATGTGGCATAAGGAAACGGCATAAGCTTCATGAGCGACTTAGCGACTTAAGCGACTTAGGCTTCAGAATGACTCAAGGGAACAAAGCGGCATAGGTTGCTTGGCATAACTCGCTAGGTCGTTCAGGCGACTTAAGACCAAGCGAGCGACTTAAGGAATTGGGGAGACTTAAATCGTTATGTCGCATTTGTTCTGCCTTCTGTGCTGCATCATCCAACTTGTTGTGCCGCGGGCGATTAAGGCAAGCGAACGACGTAAGATCAACGAGCGACTTAAAGCAAACGAGTTATTATTGTGCGACATAAGATGGTTGAACGAATCATCATGGTGCGCTGCATCAGAAACACTCATCCATCAAGCATTCACAAACAACACAACCTTCAAACAAGTATTAATCCATCAACATATGTCAAATAAATACAAAACAATCAAATATCCATAAAAAATACAACAATACCTACTCATCATCATTATCATTTCCATCATTTCCCGATCACCAGGGAGGGAATGTCCCCTTCTTTGTCATGTATGTAGCAATCCGATCAGCTAGCAGTATAGTCAATCTACTCTTTCATCAATCATTGAATTCTGCTATTTGAGCTTTTAACTATGCTATCTCCTTCTCCTCCTGTAATTTCCTATAATCAGCCTAGGAACTCCTCGCCTATAATTAGTTAATACCTAGTTACAATTTATATGAACATTAAATAAATTAGTAAATCAGTTAATGAAGCTAGTTAACCTCCTGATCATCATAACTGTAGTGTCTCCTCCATGTTGGTTTGTCGATCACAACATCAAAAATCATGCCATCTTTCTCAACAGTCAACTCCTATCGACCGGTCGCCTCCAACACCCGAGCTCGATCCATTTCATACCTTTCCTGCAATCAGGAATAGAATTTTGCCACAATAAATATTCAATTTAAAATTTATGTAATGTGAAATAAAAGAAAAAGTTAAAGAATGTTTACCATTATAGTTTGGGATTTAGGGTCTGTCCAAGTAAAAATAACCGAGCACCTTCTTTGGTGTGCTTGATGGCATAAGTCCGAGTGAAGACCTCAACATATGTAAGCTTATAGCCCTTCTCCTTCACCTGAAATTATATATGAATAAACAATGTATATATATGATAAATAATGTTATAAGTATTTTATTATTGTAATTTACAAATTTATCATTTTCTTCCAATATTGTTGGAAGGATTTTGATCTGCCGTAGTGTATAATAGGATTTTTATTTCCGTTTGTCGAGTTCCGTTCAGCAATTTCTTATGAATTTAAATTTATGATTGACTAAGTTAATGCAAATATTATACAAACTTTAAAAAAATTATAATAACAATATGAAATTAGAAAACATACTTTCGCGGTCGGAGTTTCCCAGTGCTACTGAAAATCCGCCCAAATACTAACTCATATAATCAAGTTAGTTTTTTCTTTTTTCGTTTTATTCCTAAGAAGGTGCCCCTGTAATTTTTCCTTAGCTTCTTGTTCCAGAATTCCTAAACGGATCTTGATCTTCATCTTCTACAACAACTACAGCTTACCCTTAAAAAATTAAACATTATATATACAGTATATTAATTTTTAAAGATAAAATACTTCATTTTCAAATATATACTTCCCCTCAAGTTGGCCCATATAGCATTCTTAATATATATTAGGATATCATCCTACATCTCGGCCACCAACTCGACATACGATCATATAGCCTTTCTAAAGATGGCCAGGATAAAATTAGAAGGCTCCAGCTCAAATTCTCTATGTTAATTTTGAAGTAGACATTTAATAAGTTTTAAATAATATACATGCACTAAATATTAAATAGGTTGCAATAAATTTGATACCCTCCACTCTTCGAAATCTTAGTCGCATTTGGACGTAAATCAGCGGAGCTGTTTACACCCTCACCAACAGCAGGAGAAGCAGAAGTATAAGATCTCTCTATATTATTTTCGTCAAACATAAATCTTGTCTTTGTTGTAAATACAACCGACCAATCTGCTTTATCTCTTTTTAGGGATGGATATGGAGCAAAATAAACTTGTAATGCTTATTTGGCCAATACGAAAGGATTGTACTTGTAATAATGCGAGTTATGCTTTGTTTTAATAAGCTTATAGATTTTGTGCACGTTGATTCCAAAACCGAGAATATTGGTGAACCAGTTTGCAGAAAAAACTTTTTCTACAGGTCATATAAAATATGTCAATTCTAAAACTTGTGTTAAGGTGTCGTAAAAATCTTTTATATGCTCATCTAGATCATCACTACCTTTGACAAATAAACCGCTATTGTAGGTTGATTTTCAATATTATATTCCTTGGTGTTGAATTTAAATCCGTTGATGAAGAATATTGGATAAGTCTTGACAATTCCTTTTGTTCCAAGTGCAAGATGTTTCAATCCTTCATTAACGACACAATATCTTAACATAAACGTAGTTCGAAAACCAATTAGAAAATTCTTTACTGAGATCACCATGTGGATTTTGTGATTCGTCTATACTACAAATATATATAATATGTTGCATTATAACATGTAAGTATAATTGAAATAAATATGAATTTGGAAATTTACATGTCAAGAATTATTATTTAATATTACCTAACAAATGATGCAACTTCAATACAATTAAGAAGAACATATGCATGTACTGCATGGTAATCTCTATCGTTTAACCATAGTTTCATACATTTTCCAACAGGTCGGCCATGTTGTCTAAAAATAGGTAACATTGTTTGAGAAGAACTTGTTCAACGACCTCGTCATTACGAGAAATACTTATAAATAATAAGTTTACATGGTCACTGAAATAATGAGAGAAAATGAATGAAGTTTCTTCTTCAAGGCATGATTTGCAAATCGAACCTTCAACTCATGCTTTTTGTCTAACATTTTTCTTTAGATAATTCTAGTGCCTACTACAAAATTAATTCAATTTAAATTTATTTACGTAAATTTGAATTTTAAATTAAAATTAATGTTACGGATATTCAATATTAGCTCTCAAATGGATACATCCATCCATATTACATAGGTCCTTGAAGAAGTGCTTCAGCTCGAAGAAGTGCTGCAGATGGAAGTTGAATAAGTAAATGCTCCATTAAAAAATCCTAGAAGAAATATTTTCTCAAGTTTGCAGAGAAGTATAGGGATATACTCTTCAAGTTTACGTATATGCTTGACTTTTAAAGTAGTCAAACAAAGCTCTTTATAAAACAAACTTAATTATATTATAATACTCCATACTTACAGGCAAAAGTTCTTTTGAAAATCATGGGTAATAAATTTTCCATCATGATATAATAATTGTGACTTTTCATCCCACTAAATTTGTTGTTTCTAAAGTCAACAGATCTACAGAGGTCAGAAGAAATCCCATTAGGATATCTTAGTCCTTCTACCCACTTAAGCATGAGTTTTACTTACTTGCTTGCTGTCTAGCTCATAGCATGCTTTGGATTTTTTACTATCATTGGGCTTCATACAAAGTTCGGGACGTTTACATAATTCTGCTATTTCATGTCATGAATTCAGATCGTCCTTAGTTTTCCCTTTAACATTCAAAATTGTATTAAACACATTATCAAATACATCTTTTTCGTTGTGCATTACGCTAATATTATGTCTAAGTAAGAGATCGTTCCAGTAAGATAATTTCCAAAATATACTTTATGTACACCAATCGATTTACTTGAAATTTCAGTCTATTCTCCAGTTTCACTTATCTTTGAATATTTCTTTACAAGATCATATATTTTTGCGCTCGACTAAATCATTGGTGGTTGTCTACTTTTTTGGTCTATTAGCCAAAAAAAATATCTCTTCTAAAAGGACGATTAACGTGGAGAAAACACCGATGACAGTCAAACCATGTAATTTTCCTTCCATACGGTAATGAAAATATTTGTGTTTCTTCCGTGCAATAAGGACAAGCTAGATGACCAACTGTACTGCAACCTAAAAGCATTGCATAAACTAAAAAATAACTAATAGTCCATAACAAAGATGCAAATATACGAAAATTCTTTTTTTATAGAAATGTTGTATTTATCAATCCCTTCATGCCATAATGTTTTCAACTCTTTAATCAATGGTTGGAAATTAATATCGAATTCTTATGTCGGCTCATCGGGACCAGGGATGATAATAGTGAGAAACATGTATGGAATTTTCGTACATATCCACGAAGGTAAATTATAAGGTATAACGATAATAGGCCAAGATGAATATTTACTACCAAATTAACGGCATGGTTAAAATCCATTCGTAAATAAACCAAGTCTGACATTACGGCTTTCTACAGCACACACATGACAAGTCTTGTTAAAATATTTCCACTTCTTCATCAAATGGATGTGTCAAAGTTCTCTTTTCCTCTATTCTCACACTATGCCATTGCATATAACCTTTGAAGTCTAGGAGCGATGAGTAAATAATGCATTCTCTTGGGTGGAACTTCCTTTCCTTTTTTTTGTTTGTATCTTTCATCATTACATATTCTGCATCTCTTAAGGTTAATGTCATCTTTTCAATACAACATGCAACCTTTTATATACATTTTGGTCTTTTGGTATGACAAATCGAAAGCGGACATAAGTTTCTTCACTTTATAATAATTATCACACGTCTGATTGTAGATGGCATATGTTGATTTTAGCTTGTATAATTATTGTAAATTCAGCTTCTGTAAAGTTTGATTTTGATTTCATAGTAATGTATTTGGAAACTGAAAATTTGGTTCCACTTTTACAACCATCCCACAACAACCTCTTAACGGCATCTAATAAATCATAGATTTTTTTGCTCCTACAATTGGTTCTTCTTTGACATTTGCGTCTTCTTTATCAACTTCAACGGTATGGAATATTGGTCGTGCTAGATTTTCCACCATATCTTCTATTGGAATCACCATAACATAATCGTTATTTACCTCATCCTTTGACATTACAAGATTATGTACAATAAGTTCTCCATTAAGATCCTACAAATAATAATTTGACACAAAACCAACTTGACACAAATGTATTATAATCATATCTACTTTCCAATGCTTTAAATTCTTGCATTTACGACAAAGCCAACAAATTTCTTCATCATTTCCATTATTATTTAGTGAATCTAATAAATTTATGTACAACATTGTAGAAATGTTCATTCACGAAACCTTTCATACGAGTTCACTCTTTGTACATCCATGTATGGTTGAAAAAATAATTGAATATTTTCTTAATTTAAAAATACATGCTAGAAATTTCGACAGCACTTCACTATGATGAAGTGTATGCATAACTTTGCATCAAAAGAACGTGTTGTTGTTTGTATTTTCTAAAATAAATCAAAGCCCTTTATGATTAACGTCATTAATTTGTTGTTGTTATATTCACTAAAATAATATTTAACCCTTATTTTCAAATAAACATTATATTTCTTTCTTAATTTTTACTAATCGATTTTAGTAGAATATTTTTTCAAAATAAATTTATTATTTAAAACTACTTCCAAAAATACACAAATTACTATTTTAATAAGTACAAATTAAATTTTAAACCATATTTTATAATTCATTTAGCTATTTCAATATTTTATTAACTAAATTTTAAAACATATTTAGTCGATCCATTAACCAAATCCGCTAAAGTTAATTATGTTTAACATTTTTACGAATTAAAATATTTTTTAAACCGTTCAATAATTAATTATGAACTTTTAAGTATATTTAGCATGATAAAATTATATAAAATAAAATATTTGTTAGAAATTAAATTTATTAGATTTTATTTCGATCTAAAGTATAGTTGACCTATTTCGAAGATATTGAAAAAATAAATAACTGTAGGGTGTTGAAATTGAATTTTAAATTTATAGCCATTTATCGATATTCAGACTAAAACCCTTGTTCAAAGGCCAGACGACCTTGGAATGATACCAAATTCGAATCACTGATGCATGATAATGTGCTAATTCAATTCGTATAATTGAATTTGTGAAAAAACGACCTTAACAAATTTTTACTCAAAACATGTCATTTTGCCGAGAGTTGTATAACACTTATATTAATGTGTTATATTACTAATATGTTAACCCGATTCGTATGGTTCGAACCATAAAAAAATGACCTAAAAATAAATAAGCTTGAAACAGGTCCAAATGAGTGTTTTTTTAACATTTTTCAAAACATAATAAGAATTTAAAAGAATTAAAAAAAGAAAATAGGCAACCAATGGTGGTTGTTGCTTGCCATCGGTATGTTGAGTATACAAAACAACATGTATCTCTTCTTTCTCACTTTTCTTGCACCTCTTCTTTTACCAAAAAGAAAAAAGTAAAAAAATTTATCTCCGACCGTCGCTACCCTCGGAAGTTGCAGCCATTCGCGACCGTCATCATAGGCTGCCACAACTCATCGGATTCTCCATTTCTTCCTCAATTTGGTAATTTTAAAACCCAAATTTTGGATTTTACATAATTTGATGTGAATATGTGTATAAATATGATGTTTATTGGGTATTGGTGTTGTTAATTAGTGTATTTGTTGATTTAAGGACACTAATTTGAGATTGCAATGTTTAATGTTAAATTAGGGTTACATTAAAATCCAAAAATTAGTATACAATTATGGATCAATATGTATGTTGATTTGTGTATGCAATTGTTTATTATAGTTTAAAATAATTTTAGGGCTAATACATACACTTAAATAGTGAATATGCAACATATAAGCTTGTGATTGAACATAATTTTATGTTAATTAGTAGGTGTATTAATTATAAGTGTTAGTGATAATTATAAAATAAAGGTATTTTTAGTGATTAATTATTTTTAGTGCATACATGTGCATGTTGATTAATATACGTTTATTATGTTAGTAAGCATTTGTATTTTGAAAGTAAATTTAAATAATGAATTTCTTTTGAGTTAATATTCAATTGTGTTAAATTTGTAAATTGAATTAACTTTGTAGTAGGTACTTAAATCATCTGAAGAAAATCTTTAGATAAAAAGCACGAGTTGAAGGTACGATTTGGAAATCATATGTTAAAGAAGAAGCTTTGTTCTTTTTGTCTCATTATTTCAGTAATCATGTGAATTTATCATTTATAAGTATTCCTCGTAATGATAAAGTCATTGAACAAGATTCTCCTCAAGTAATGTTATCTATTTTTAGACAGCATGGCCGATTTGCTAGATAATGTGTGAAACTATTGTTAGACGATAAAGATTATCATGTAGCACACGAATATGTTCTCCTTAATTGTGCCGAAGTTGCACCATTTGTAAGGTAATATTAAATAATAATTCTCGATATATGAATTCCCAAATTCATATTTTTTCAACTATAATAATAGATTATAATGCATTATATTATATTTGCAATATTTACGGATCACAACATCCACATCTCAGTAAAGAATTCCTTTATTGGCTTTCAAACTCCGTTAAAGATATAAGAAATTATGTCGATGATGAAGGATTGAAACATCTTGAAGTAGGAACAAAAATAAATGTCAAGATTTATCCAATATTCTTGATCAATGGATTTAAATTCAACGCCAAGAAATATTGTGCTGAAAAATTAACCTATAACAATGGTTTATTTGTCAAAGATAGTGATGATCTAGAGGAACATATAAAAGATTTTACGGTGTTTAAGCAAACATTTTAGAATTGACATATTATATACGACTTGTAGAATTTTTTTATTCAAATGCAATTTGTTTAGCAATGTTCTTGATTCTGGAATTATCACGCACAAAGATTATAAGCTTACTGAAATAAAGCGTAACTCGCATACTATAGTATGATCCTTTTGTAGTAACCAAACAAGAATTTCAAGTTTATTTTGCTCCATATCCATCCATTAAAAGAGATAAAGCAGATTGATTGGTCATTTTTAAAACAAAGGAAAGATTTACATTTGATGGAAATAATATTTCGAATGAAGCAGCTTATTAAGCAGATCTTGAGCCAAATAATGAAATAATAATAATTGATGATCATATCGATTTAGGGCCTTTAAATGACGAATTAAATGGTTCAATAGAAGCATTTGAGAGTATAGAGGGAAACGATATAGAGTACGAGATCGAGTTTGAATCAGAAAATGATGAAGTCTGATTATTAATCACTGATGATATAATGTATAATACGATGGATATTTATATCGCTTGTTGTATAATTTATATTTGAGTTTCCACTGTTATTGATGACGACGACTTTGTTGTGAGCTGTGTATTATTCTGTTTATTAACTCTATATAATTAAAATATTTTGTTCAATTTTTGTTGTTTTAGTGGAAGTTTTATGCGACTATTAATCATACATGTTTTCTAATAATAAAATGATATGATTTTTCTTTATATGAAATTATATGTTTGTGTAGATATTATGTTTTGTAGGAGACCTTCTAGATCTTATTTTTCATATTTTCCTTCTATTGGGCAGGGTGCTAGTGCCTCATCAATTCTAAGATGAACGACGAGTATGACTCTCAAAATTAGAGGGGAGGGTGCTAGTGCCTCGTCTATTCTAAGACGAACGGCGAGTATGACTCTCAAAATTAGAGGGTAAGTATCAAATTTATTGCAACGTCAATAATATTTAGTGCATGTATAATATTTATGATTTAGTAAATGTCTACATCGAAATTGATACAGGGGTTTTGAGCTGAAGCCTTCTAATTATATTTTAGCTATCTCTAGGAAGGCGTATATGAGTCGGATGTTGGATTGTTGGCTAAAGTAGGATGATATCCCACCTTAAATTAAAGATGCTATATAGGACGACTTAATGGTAAGTGTAAATTTAACTTCATTTAAAAATGACATATTTGGTCTTTGAAAATTAATATACTATGTATAATTCATTTTAAATTTAGTGTGTAGGCCGCAATCGTTATAAAGGAGGAAGATCGAAAGCTGTTTAGAAACCATCAAGATAAGAAGATGAGGAAGAACTATAGGGACAACCTTTCAGGCATAAAACAAAAATAAACCTGATTGGATGAGTGTTATTGTTTAGGCGAATTTTCTTAAGCACTGGCAAATTCCCACCACGAAAGTAAGTTTTCTAGTTTCGTATGTTTATTATAATTTGTTCAAAATTTGGATAATTACATTAATTTAGTTAATCATTTATTTAAGTAGTTATAGATGGTAAACATAACTTTCGTGTTAAATTTACAAGAAGTATCCTAGATGAACTTGAAAAACAGGAATAAAAATCCCGTTACACACTACAGCGGATCAAAATCCTTCCAACAATATTGGAAGCAAAATGGTTTTATCACACACACATATTTACACACACACATATTCTTTTTAAATCATATATATACATTATTTAATCATATATAATTTCAGGCGAAGGATAATGGTCGTGACCCTACATACTTGGAGGCCTTCATTCAAATGCCCGCCATCTAGGACACTAATGAAGATGGCTCAGTATCATTTACTTGGACTTACCCCAAATCACAAGCTATCATGGTAAACATGCTTTAATTCTCTTCTCTTATTTAACATTACATAAACTATAAATGAATACTTAATTTGGAAAAATTCTATTTCTAATACAAGGAAAAGTTTAATATGGAGCAAGCTCGAGTGTTGGAGGCAACTGACTGAGAGGAGTTGACTGTTGCGAAGGAGGATATGATTTTTGATGTTGTGACCGATAGACTAATGCAGAACAAATGCTATGGTTACGGTACTCAGGAGGTAATGTTTATTAAGTTTAACCCCTTCATTAACTAATTTAATTTTTTTTCTTAATATTACATATAAATTATAAATAGCTATTAATTAAAGTACAAACGAGGACTGATTACAGAAAATAACAGGCTGAGAAGGACATAACATAGTTAAAAGCCAAGATAGAAGAAATAAATGATTGGTGGAAGAGTGGAGGATTGACTTTGCAGCTAGATGAGCGGATTGCGACATACTTGATAGAACATGGGACATTTCCTTCCCAAGGGTTGAGAAATGATGGAAATAAGGATTAGTAGGTACGATTGTGTTTATGTTCGATTGATTGTGTAATTTAAACCTAGATTATGTAGTTTAAACTTGGTTTTTTATGGATGTTTGACGATGTTTATAGATGTATGATGGTTTGTTGATGACAATTATGGATTTTGTTGAGATAAACTTGGTTTTTATGATATATATATGATATAATGTGATGTATACGATGTTTTTACTTGTGAAATTGAGTTTGTATGTGTTGTATATGAGGTGGATAGATGGATGAATATATATGCGTGGTTTGATGGATGAAACAACAACTATCTTGTAAAACAACACTTCCGAGCTTACATCGGCTATCGATGACCTAATGGTTTAGGGCTAGTGACAACTAAGTGGCAACTTCTTGATGCATAGAATATTGACACGTGTCCTTCGGCTAGTGACTGCTAGCGACGGCTTAGCTATCGATAGCCACTGAAAAGATGTTGATGAGGCCGTCGTTAAGGCTGTCACTCTTTCTTTTGTCGATGAGTAAAATAGCGACAACTATTTCCACCGGTTGGCGATGACTTGCGACAGCCGTCGACTGAAAATTATCGTTGCTAAACAATGTGTGTCTTGTAGTGCTTACATAAAGCCCAATTACTAAAAAATTGTGAAGTATCCTCATTATACCATAAAAACATCACATTATATTATATGAACTTAAGGATACCGCTCCTATTTATTCATCCCTAGTCCCACAATTTACTCCACTGCTACTTGGCCTATAGACCCCTTTTAGCAATATCCTATGGTGTAAATTAAAACCAATGCGACGATTTTATCTACCCCCAAACTATTTAAATATCGATATTTATTTAATTCGTAATTTTCTACTTCAATAAGGGATAGGCCAACAACTACTTCTACAAGTCAAAACATATGAGGTGAGGCGTAATAATTATATGTATATATACATATATATTTAAATATTACAAATAAAGATGGAACATCTTCATTCATCGATAATTCATCGCAATATAAATATGTGTATCTCATGAAACAACAACGTATGGTCATTGAGAATTTCCTAGAATATAAAAATTAAGTTGAAAATCAAACATGCAAGAAAATTAAAGTACTTTGATCTAATCAAGGAGGTGTGTATGTTTGACAAGAGCTTCAACAATCCATAGATGATAACATGATTATCTCTCATTTATGCCTCCATACGCATTGCAAGATAACGGTGTTTTGAAGAGGATGAATAAATATCTATTACACATGGTTTGCTCAACCATGATTGGTTTTGAGTTACCTCTTTTCACTACAAGAAAAGTAGTTATTAATTGCACGGTATAGCATTTGTTAGCGAAATGCAGCCATCGGCATTTCTCTGTCGGATAGCAACGCTGCCAAAATCACATATTAACTTTCCCCGCTAAATTTCCCATTATTTTTTCAGTCGCACGCACTTTTCTCCGTTTTCAGGCTATTAAATTTTCATTTTCCTCTTCTCGCTTTTCTTCTATTATCTAATTCTTATCTATAGCAACATCTACCTTTACCTTCTTCGCCATCTCCCTCTTCTACGCCGTCTCTTCTTTCAAGGCCCGGTCCGACCCGTCTCCTAAAAGTTTCACACCATTAGAAAAATTGTTCAATCACGTTTTTCTTCATCGTGAATACTTAATTTTTTTACCTTTTCCTTTATTCCTCCGCAATACTTGAAAAAAATTCACCTTTTTACTTTAGAAAATTCATTACCTTCTACGATTCCCCCATCGCCATCGTCGCGTTAGCCCTTGCCATCGTCACCGTCGAGCTAGCCCTCTTCCTCACCAATTTTCAATTATCTTTGAACGTAAATTGATTGTTAATGTTTATCCCCAAAATAATTCGAAGGTTTTGGTAAACATAGCTGGAGTTTGATATGCTTGCAAGCATGGACGATGTGGACTGGACACGGTAAATCTGGCAGTTGGATTGGAAATGACGCCGAAGATGGATTTGATTAAGGTGGAGATTTGGAAGGGTACGTTGATTGATTGGCATAAAAGTTATAACCATACTTATCTCTATCATCACTGCAGGCTTTTGATTCCTTTCTTAGTTCTATTATCATGCAATTATTAATCGATAAATGAAGCTTAATTGTGCTAGTTATGATTTTGTGAATCCTTAAAATTCGCCTTTTATGGAGAATTTAGACCAAATTAAACCATTTTGGTTGAACAAGATAGGTTAAATAGGCTACTGGTATAAATTCATAAAGCTGAAAATGGAGTTTATCTTAGTATTAATAAATAAATGTAGCCAATAAAAATTCTTTTGTTGAACTTGGAAAGTTACTTAGGTGAAGGTGAGGGAAAAGGGTTTGAAATCCAACTTGAATGGCTTATTATCATATTTTGTACGTCTATTTTAGAATAAACAAGGTTAGATGGTAATACAAATATGCAACTTGATTAAATTATTTTGTATGTATCGACTCTCAATTTTTTTGGTCACTTCAAGTCTTCAACAGTTTATAGATGTAGGTTTCAAACTCCAAAGTGAGAGATCCACCAATAATATGATAGTGGCAAATATAGTTGAAGTCGATTTGTATATAATGAGTTCATTTCTCGGTTTGTTGGACATCATCAAGACTTATATCAGTATTTCCAAAATGAATGTGTTTCCTAGATCATTTTTTCTATTAATTTTCTAAGTGGCGTCAGTTTTAAAACTAATAGTAAAAGCATAATAAGGGTGGTTCTCAAGTTACACTATAGTGAAAAAAGGGTGGAGTTACAAAGGATGTGGTTAACGAGATAATGACAGTATGCCTTTTTGATATTTATGTAAACTTGTTGCTAATCTGTCTGTTCTTATAAAACATAAACTGGTTCCCAAAAGAAAAATAGAATCAAAATAATATTACTACATGATCCCATGACACTGCTGCTCTAGTTTGAGTTGTAAAATATCTCTAAGTATTACAATTTACTATGAATTTTTTTCGTTTTTACAGTGAATTCGTTGATATAGACATATATTTGAAACATTTCTTTTCATGCACTAAATGTACAGCATATGACTTTGTCTTACATTTTTTTTAATTTCTTTTCTTGGAATTATTTGCAATACCAGAAAGTAATGTACATAACTATAGCTGAGATGAGTTATTCGGTGATACTGATGCTGTATGTCTCATCATACATTTTACCAGTAATATTTTGTCTCATTTAAGCTTTTGGTATTACTTCCTGCTATACACTTGCCTGTCTTTACTACTTTTTAATAATGGATTTGTTTGTTTAGAAGTTACATAAATTTTGACAACAAATGATACGGCTTCATTGACGTGCCATTCAATATATTCAAGATGCACTTCAACGACCATTAATTTTATTCACTGGATTTAATAACCAACCATCAACGGTAATTTAGCTTATCGAGAATATTAAATTGTTTCCCATACTGTCTGGTACGAATGTCAGTTTCGCTATTTCAACTAATCATATACCCTGTTGTATAGTACATATAGCTTTGCACTTCATATCAAAGAAGGCATTCAATCACAATCATGGGTAGTTTTCTTATCATAAACATTTACTGAGCTATGATCGTAAGAAAAAGTAATTGTAATTTGTCATCATGGCTTTATCGTTTAATCTTATTGATATTATATGCATTACGATTCTAACTGTAGAATACCTAGTCAACTGCTTTGAGTGAGAAGTTAACTAAATATTGTCATTTGTTGTTTACTGTATGCAGGTGGAGAATATTTTTTCTACAAGCCATCCAGACCCATTTAAGGTAGAAAAGTGAAGAAAATGCTCGAAGTATGCAAACATTTACTATATCGTTCATTAAAAATGAATTATCCACCTACAACGGTAAGTTTTTGGTAAATTTTCCTATTTTAGAAATAATGATGCTTGGGTCACTACTTTATTGGTAAATTTTTCTTTTTTAGAATAATTGTAGTTTATTTGAGCATTTTATCACAACTTAAGATTCTAAATTTTTTTTAACCTGAAATTCCAATTATACTATTGTTTAAAATCACATTCCCAATATATACCTAATCTACATTGTTGTTCTGCTAACAATTATGTACATTAAAGTCCACGCTTGCTCCATTTTAAATGTTTTCCTAAGAAAAACAATCATCGGAAATTTGAGTTCATTCTATATAGAATTTGTACTTTTTTATGCAAAATTACCCATTTTGCAAACAAGCAAACAAAAAAATTAACGGCCAATAAATGACAGACCTGGTGTTGTAAAACTGAAATGTGTTAGGATTAACATTTGTTGAAGTCATAAGCCTACTTCTATTTTTTTATCCACCAAAATAAAAATGCTCCCCCAAGATTAAAAATGATATTATTAGAAGTTCAAAGGAGTAATGAATTACAGCTGATGCTGAACACATGTTGATGTATACAAACTTGTCGGTTCATTAAGTCCCTCAACCAGCAATTGTGCCGAAATCCTTAGGATAGGCAAAAAAGGATGCAGATAATAGTGTGTAATTATCCATAAATAGCTAATGTTAGAGATATTTGGCTTGAATAGATTAATATACATAGTAGGTTATTATTCAGTAGTAGTATGAAACACTGATAATCGTACATGGTGGTATTTCATTCTAAGTTATGTAGTATGCTATTCCAGAATATAAATTATAATGTCAATGAAGAAAATGAAGGAAGAATATGACTCACAGGCTGTCAAATTGCAATCATGTCTTTTTTTTATGTAAACAATAGTGGGTTGAGGATCTTCTGCTCAACCATAATAAAGTGGTTCTACTTGGTTGTTGAATAATCATGCTTGATCAATATTTGTTAGGTTGTGGTTTTTGTAGTTATAGTTTCATTAGACATTTCGATATATAAATTAAAATGTTTCGTTACAACCACTTATTAAATATCTAGAATACATAGCGAGCAACTTTTGATTCGGTTTTTCTAAGATATATCATATCTCATTCGTATCTTCCTTTGATAACATATAAAGGAAGGAAAATCAAAAAGCTAATACCTTTTCGAACATCTTGCAAATATTTTATGCATAAAGAAAGGAAAAAAAACAATCCAATACAAACATTAATTTGCTTTCTTCAACAATTAAAATTCAGAATGCTCTTTTTTTATGAACAAAATGATTATAATATAATGTTATGCCAATATTTATTAAGTCAATTAAGAAGCAGTTAGGAAAAGCTCGCATACAAAATAAAATATAAGGAGATGCAAGGGTCGAACATTCTGAGTTCATCATAGTTCCAAACATGGCTAAGTAAATTTGAAAACATCTATAGTGTGTATATTACTAAATCAGTAATTAGCAAGTAACTACAAAGGAAGATAAACAAAAAATCCCCTTCTCTATTTAATGTGAATTTTGTATTTTCTTCTCCTTATTCTTCCGTGGTCATATTGCTCACTAAAGAGAAGAATCACGAGAGTAGATCATTAGATCCAGGTTCATTTTTATCTTTTCTTTTCTTTTTGTGAAGGTAATTCATAATCTTCGGGTCACATGTTTTTGCATTCATTTTTTCTCTTTTTGTTTATTTTATTTATTCGTTGCTTTCGACTCAATAAATCTTCTTTCTACCACTTTTCTTCTGATATTGGACACGCAATAATAATCATTTTCTCGTTTGGTTGCAAACATTACCTAACATGTAGGTGGACAACATTTTGATATAAATTTACGAATTTATTGTACAAAAATGGCGCTTTCGCAAATATAGTAACGAGGCAATTGGTTGCAAAGATTTTATCAAACATTTGATCAATTTGAGGGAAAAAACTATACATCTAATTTTGTGAAGTTCGATTTTTTTATTTATTGAGTAACTTGAATTTGAGTACAAATATGTATTTCAACATTAGAGTTTCTACACCCAAAAATTTACTGTAATTTACCTTCTTCGTTTTATTCAATATTGTCACCAAGTTAATGCTAAATGTAGTGTAAGTGTTCACTCGGTAGAGTAACAAGAGCACAATATGTGCATTTTCACTCAGCAGCATAGTGACCGGCTAAAAGAAATAAATGGGGAAATTGCTATGAAATTTGCTATGTAAATTGCAATTTTATTCAAGATAAGCGTAAGTAGTAACTAGTAAGTTGGAGATTCCTGCAAAAATATTTTTTGCACATAATTTCATGGTATTCAGAAGTTATTTTTCTGTTATGTATCAATTTGTACAAATTAATGATGTAGTGGGTACCTTAGAGTTTGCATCATGAGTGTGAATTTCTTTCTATCGAAGAACTAGCTAAAACCACAGGGTTGTCTAATAGGTTTGTAGTGTGTGTTAAGTAATCAAATAGGAAAGGATTCCCTAATATATTTGTGGCTGTCTCCTGTTCCTAAAAAAAAGATGTATACTGGTTTTTCTCTTCTTCTTCTAAAATCATTGTTCTATCGTTCATTTTGTAACTCACATTGATATACATTGTAGATTGATGAGGATGGAGGAAATGGTAGTCTCAGTGGCAATAAAAACATCCCCGAGAAAATGCAAGAAGAGGTAATGACAGGAAAATTTGTAAATTATTTATTTATTTATTGTTATTACTTTGATACATTAAAGTTATTATACATATTGTTTCTTTGTGATATATTTATCTGGCATATGCAAATGATTCTTCAATCTTTAGATAGTTGGGAATCAAGTTCAAGAATTATTGTTAACATTATATATAGTAAATAACAACAAATGTTCTTTTAATCCGAAAATTTTAAAAGTAACTACTTTTTGTCACATTCCTCAATTTGGTATGAGTTGTTAGTAAGAAATTAAGTTCAACAATGATGTTAGGTGGATAGTTTATATGGAAAAATATCTGAAAAAGATACTAGATAATCTAATTACATATTTATCTACTTTAACTTGTAGAGGAAGGTTCTGATAGAAATGGATGCTTCTATTGTCTATGTTGAAAATCTTGTCATCCTCATCCTAATGATAGTATGATCTTTATCTCACATTATCACTATTTAACACTGATTATTTATTTGAAAAATTAAACTCTCATGATTCTTCATTTTTAAGTAATGGACACAGTCAAGGCTGTTGTTGGTGGTTCAGCATGGGTGCTTGCCAATACCGACTTGCCATGAAAAAGGTATCGATATTTTTGTCTTTTTTTATGAATATTGTTTTGCTTTCATTTTGCATATCTCCAATGCCTTATGCATAGAGTTTGTTTTTTGACATTTCAGGAGATGTAATAATTCTTTACCGACATGGAGAAAAATTAGCCGAGGCTTTGAAATCGTTGGTTTTAGAAATCTTACATTCAAACCATACAATAATGGGTAAGTTAAACGTACTTTACAAATCGATACTTGTAATGTTACTTTGAAAAATTTATATTGGTAGGTCCTATTTGGCAGTCTTTGTAGTGACAAGCTAACATGCATGAGATGTGTGACATGAAAGGTACTGCTACCGTTGACAAGATTTGGCAATACTTGACAGAGGGGAGATAATGGTACTGCTAGTGTAAGAGCACATAGAGGGGACGTAATGCTGCTGGTCCAATATGTTTAAGCACAAATATTATCAGTTGGTTTTTTTACAGCAGGTTTCACTAATTCTAAAAGAGATCAGCAGTAGGTCTCAATAGCAGCTACCAAAGAAAATAATGATATTTGCACATGCAGAGGAAGATTAATTGTACTGGTACATGTATGATAGTAACAATGATTGATGAAGTTACTCATCTAACACTTGTTAAGTGCCATGCAAAAATGAAGTTCTCTCAAACATATTAACTATAGGCATATCCTATATTATGACGTTGGTGACATCGCATCATACAAATGTATTTAATACATTGATCTTTATGTTTCATGATATGAGGAAGATTTGGATGATGGCAAGCATTAATAGAAATGTCTATGCACTTCCTATGAAAGAAACATCAAATGGAGTATTTCAAGGAGACAATGCTCTTGATTTTGCATTACTGCTAGCGATGCTATAGATATGCATCATTATTGTTCTTACTCGTGGCTTGCTTGCTTCCTCAAACCTTTAAAGCAGCCTTCTGTGATTGCAGAAATTGTTGTAAGTGCATCTCTTTTATGACTACCACCTTTTAAAGGTAACTTGAATCATACTTAAATGTATAGGCTTGTAACAGATCTAGTGTCCATCTTGAGTAGTTTCTTTTTCCCATTTTTTCCCATATCACTTGACCTTGAATTATTAATCAATGAGATGCTGACAGAAAATTATATATTCTTGGTTATCTATGAAAGTTTTTTTTCATATAGTTTAACAAGAATTAATCTATATGCTTTCTTTATGAATTTTGTATATTAGTAGCATACTTCAACAGTCATATATACTTATCAAATTCTTTCAAATGAAATTATGTTCTAAAAAAAAAATCAAGAATCACATAATCAGTTTAATGTTCATATGCTATTAGTCAGTGTTCAGGCGAACCATGAGGGTTTAGGTGATCCATGTAAGTGGTTACGCAAGTAATCTAAAACCTTGCTCAAGTAAGCCTCACTCTATTACATCTAAACTTTGATCTCAGCTAAGCATAACTTCGACCAGACAATATCTTACTTTCTAAAGGCTTGGTAAACACAACACAATTGCAATGACCAAGATGACATAGGTCTTTCAATAAAAGAAGTTTTACATGGTTTTGACAGAAATAGATAAACTGCTATTTTGTATGAGGTACTTCTATTTTATGGTGTAGTTTTTCAAACAAAAATAACAATTGCTATTTGTTTTTCAGAGTATGTATGCATGTATTATCAGTTAAGATTGGGGCACAAAAGTTATTTCCTAGGAGTCACTTTAAATTCAATGTAGTTAGTAGATAGTATGGAATGTATTGTTGATTGGTAGATGTATAGATTCTTACTTCCTTACATCCTTGTATTTGAAACAATTGAAGATCCATGTGTTGATTCAAAACCCACTACTTTGAGTGTGGAAGATCAAGATTACATTGATCGGGTCAAAAAGATTAAAGAATATTTTGATAAGATACTCTTTTTTAGCATTTAAATATTTCAAAGTGAATATGTAGCTTAAAAAAGCCACATACTATGTAGCTTAAACTAATTTTTATAAAAATCAACTAAAATTTTAAATTAACTAAGTTTTATATAATTTAACAACATACTATGCATCATGCTTCTTTTATAATTCAGATTCAACATTGTATATTCAACATTGTACTTATTCCTTTGACTGATTTCATATTATCTTATTTTGAAATAACAAATACTCCCAAGTCTAAATAATGCTATATACTATGATCCTGGAAATCTTGAATTTGGATTTGACCATTTATATCGTTCACGTGACTAAGCCAGAGTTAGATGAGAATCATATTAATATTCGCTAATACAGTTCAATTCATGTTATTTCAAATGAATAGATGGAAAGTCTTAAGTCCAGTTGAGGTTGTTGGACATGACGTTGTGGATGAATTGCTTACAGTTCAAAATAAGTCTTACGAGCAACAAACAATTTTTGGTGGCAAGTGAGTGGGTATATATGTGCTGTGCAAGTCAGTGGATTCAAGCGAGGTAGTGATAGGTTGAAATTTTGGCGAGGGAAGGAGTATGGTTAACAATGAATGATAAGGCTGTGGAGGTTCTGTTCAGTTTGCGGTGGAGCGTTTTGAAAGTGATGATGGTGGAGCAACAGGCAGATGTTGTTTGTAGTGTGTTCTTGCTAAATTTGTTGTATGGTTTGTTGGTTGTGGGTTAGTGGAATTCATAGTTATTGGGAGAGAGTTAAGGCAGTGCTGAAGCTAACTTGTGAACTTGGAAAAAATTTCACTCATTACTGAGCATACCTTCTGGTAAACCGCAACTGTTTCAAGTTTTGGTTATATTATGTTTGAATAATAATCAATTAATATTGTTTGAATGTTGCTTAATAATTCATGGAAAATTCTTGTTGTTGATTATCAACCTTGTTAAAGGTAATTAGCTTTTTCGGAGTGAAGACCATCAACAACAATGGACGTGACTTTTATTGTTATATGTATTATGATATTTGTTAATATTGGTTGTGTAAACTTGTTTATGAATGTTTGTGGTATCTGCTCATTTTATCAAATAACTATCATCTAAATGGTTATGAATATTATACTTATGTGATTAACGTATTCTCAATTATTTGAATATGATGATTATATGACTGATTGATTATTGGTTAGAATATGGTAATTATACGACTGTTGCTGATTTTAATATGACTATTATATAACTGCTTGCTGGAAATAATATGAGCCATTACCAGTGTACAGTTGCATTTAAAATATGCTACAAAACAAGCAATACCTTTTCATAGCATTTAGAAATGTTACAGAAACTAAGGTAAAATACCATCAGAATTTGTAGTGGCATAAATTGAATGCAACGAAAAAAATTTAGTTGCATAAAATATACGCTATAGAAAATCAAACGAATGATCCAAGTAAATGTCAGTATTGGTAGGGTTTTGTAAACACTGCAGAAAAACCTTTAGCAACATTTAAAAAACGCAGTTATATGGAAATATTTTGTAGCGTTTATTAAAATACGACCAAAAAAATCATAACTTTAGTTGCGCAACTTGTGGTAGCGTTCTTTGAAACGCTACTAAAAGATTTGGTAGCGTTTTTTCAACGCTACTAAAGGTCTTTTCTGGTGTAGTGTTTCTTTTGGTATATATACTCTATGTTGCAGTGCATAGGTTAAATATGGTATGACCAAAGTCTGTGCCTAAGACACATATGAGTTATGGAATGGCAAAAGTACCTCAACGTGTAGGGTTGTCCAGCCTACATTAAGAACGTAAGAGCTAGTAAATTTGAGGCAAGGTCAGTTTTGCATAACTTTATAAGGTATCCCTATAAGAAAACCTACTTTTTATTGCACTTATTGCTAGCGTTTCATGGCTAAGTGCTACGATATATGAGTTTTTTTTTTTTTAGTTTCAATGCCTGCCTATTTTTTATTTTGATGCTCGTTCTACTATAGTTACACAAAAATATTGTTCTAAATATCCTCTCCACTTTTAAAACATAGTTATGCTCTTTAAGTTTTAGATTGGCAACAATATAATTTCATACGTGTCTCGAGAAAAATGGCATCACACATTGTTAAATATCCTTGCATTAGTCCAAAAAGAGAGCTTAAGTTTTCTTTGGAATCATTTAGGACAAGATGAGCAGCTCCAAGGATTTGTAAAAATTTGTTGTTGACTTAAGATGCAACATTTGAAAACAAAGGCTTATTGCTGAGACCCAACTTATTCTATGCAACACTTTCTTGTGATATAATCAAGTACTTGACAGCACCACAATCCTTGGTTTTATTCCACCAAGGTATGCGTAGAATGGTATAGAAATTGGATTAGATGCGTATCTTTTTATGTTAAGAGGAAATGCTATACTTTCTACTATGGAAATGACCAAGTGGTTTGACACCAACTAGTAAGTTATTTACGGAACATGTTCAACTTATAAGTTATTCTTTTTCAATATATTTGTGATGTGTTAGCTATCCTATTTTGTTTTGGTGCAGCCACTACATTATTCCAAAATTGAGCCCCATCATAGCATTCAGTTACTCCTCTCACAATGCTATGAACGAATAAAAGGAGGTAAAAGTGGTATGATGATTTTGTTACCCTTTTAATTTGGTTCTCTTATTGGAGTTCTTGACTTGGGAGAATCTTTGTTTTTGATTCATATGTTATATGAAGCTCTATTGATTATATCTATGCATGCATCATGTGTTGGAAATTGTATCTTTGACCTTACATAATCTTCTAACCATATTGAGAAGAATAATATAATTATATTATTGTATCATGATCATGAATCCAACATATGACTGCTGAATTTTAGTGACACTATATGAAGAATTAAAGAGGTCGAAAATTGATTAATATTGGTGAAAATAGTTTGCGAAATGGAGCCGGGGAGCTCGAGTTATCACGATTTGTAGCAAAAGAATTCATAGTTTGAAGGCACTGGGATTCAGACGTCTGGTGGAAAAATCCGAGACTTTCATCAGACATCTGAAATGGATCTCTGACATCTCTGTATGTTGGATCTCTAAACCCGAGACTTTCATCAGACGTCTGGCTATGGAGCTTAGATGTCTGATCGCCTAGTGTAGAAGCTTGTGTGTTGGAACTCAGACATCTCTATATCATTGATCTGGAAACCCGAGACTTTGTTCAGACGTCTGGTTATGGTGTCCAAACGTCCGATCACCTGAAGCATGAATAGTTTGTTTTGAGTCAAATGTTTGAATTGTGAATTCAAATGTCTGAGCCGATGTCCAAAGTCAGATTTGTCCGGGTCATTATGCATTGTTTGTGAAGGCCTCAAGGAGAAAATTAGGTATTTGCCTAGGCAAAAAGTTTCCCTATATAAGCTATTTTCAAAATTCAAAGGAAGAGAGGTTCATCAAGGGTTTATGAAATTTTCGATAGGGTTTCAAAACCTAATTTCTTCAATTCTAATCTCTACAAATTAAATTCTCAAGAATTATATTGATCAGTGTAATCAATTTCTTGTACTTTTTCATTGTTAATAATAAAAGGCTCTCCTCAAAGTGGATGTACACTAACAGGACATTTGTGGAAGTCGTGTATGATTTACCTTTTGTTATAGCTTGCTTTCGTTGTTTTTTTGGATTGTGGTTTGGTTTTATTTGGATTGGATTGAGATTTGGCATCGAGATGTTGAATGGTTATTTTTGCACATCTTACAATGATCTCTCATTTTCGCAGTGTTTGGAGTTTGGATTAGAATGATCTCAAGTTTTAATTTCCTTAATATTTAGTATCAAAGCTTTGGTGTTTGTTGGATGGTTGTAGAAATGTCGAAATCGGATAATACATTGGATAGTCCCTTAATGGTTATTCCAAGTTGTGTAGCATCATATGTATGTGGATCGTATGCGGTTTCAGGATCACAATTGGTTATAAACAAGTAGAATGACGATAATGATTTTCAAAAATGGCAATGGAAGATGAAAGTGGTCCTTACGTGGAATTTTGTGCATCGGGTTGTATTTGACACGCATTTGTTACCGACGGACATCTCAGATGTTGAGCGAGAGGAACTGAAGAGTGGGCATTCATAACACTTCAGCTTGTTATGAGTGAGAATGTAATCTTCAAAATTAGTAGCAAGACTACCGCTAAGGGTATTTGGGATAAAATGGAGGAATTGTATATAAAGAAGTCACTAACTAATCATTTGATCTTGTTTCAAACATTCTTTACCTATAAGATGAAGGAGGGTACTTCGCTAATGATGCATTCGAATAACTTTAAAATGAAGGCGGTAGATTTGTAGATTGAGGAGAGCAAAAGGCGATGATATTGTTATTTTCATTGCCAGACCATTATATGTGTTTCTCAAACAGCTCGATCTATAGGCATGATGCTTTGACTCTTAGTGATGTTAAAGCTGGTGTTCTTAGTGTGGAGTCATGGGATCAAACAAAGGAGTTGAGTGATGGTAGTAGTGGTGCTAGTAGTGGTAATAGTTTATTTATGGAGAAGGAGAAAAAGTAGAAGAAGTAGAATCATGGACGTTCTAGACCAAGAAAGCCCAGTTGGAAAGGAAAGTCGAGGAAAAGAAATAGCAAGTGCATTATTTGCAAGAAACCTGGTCATTGGAAGAATGATTGTCCGGATAAGGGTAAGAAGAAGAAGGAAGTATCATCTTCATCGATAGCGGTGGAGAGTGATGTTGCTAAGGTTGATAAAAATGTATTGACGATGGTAGCATCAGATGTCTCGTGTGGCGAATGGAAGCTCGATTCGGGAGCATCTTATTATTTGACGCTAAGTAAGAATTGTTTTTCCTCTTATGTCAATAAAGAGGGAAATTTAATTTTTATGGGAAATGGTAACATCTATAAATCAATGGGCATTAGCTCCATGTAAATTCTGATGTTTAGTGGAGTAATACGTATGATCGCTAACATACACTATGTTCTGGGTCTTCATAAGTCTTGTACTTGCTTTGGGTAATTAGATTCTTTAGGCTGTAAACTTACTAATGAGAGTGTTATCTTGCAAATTTCGAAGGGTGCGTTGTGGTGATGAAAGATGCTAGAAATCATGGTGTTTATTTGCTCGAAGGTGTGACTATTGAAGGTGAAACTTATGTGGATGTTGACAGTTCTCGTGGTTTGGAGATGACAAGGCTGTGGTATTTGAGGTTGGGTCATATCATAGAGAAGATTTTTGGTATTCTTCGAAAGGGAGAGATGATCGATGGAGAGAGTTTTAACAAACTTGAGTTTTGCAAAGAATGTGTCATGGGAAAGCAAAATAAATTGTCATTCGTGAAGGAAAGCATGATTCGAGTGATGTTCTTGAATATTTTCATAGGATGTTTGGGGACTGGCACTGATAGCTTCTTTGGGTCAAGCTCATTATTATATTTCTTTTGTTGATGACTTTTCTCTGAAAATATGGGTGTATGTAATGAAGGCCAAGTCGGAGGCATTTGCAAAGTTCAAAGTTTGAAGGCTCTAGTTGAGAATAAGAGTGCAAAGCCTTTGAAGGTTTAAGGTCTGATAATGGTGGGGAATATTTTTCTGGCGAATTCTTGGAATTTTGCAAGAATCATGGTACTCGGAGGCATTTTACTACACCGAGGATCCATAATCAAATGTTGTTGCAGAGATGATGAACTTTACTCTACTTAAGAAAGCTCGATGCTTGAGTTTGACATCGGGTTTATCAAAGAGATTTTGGGTCCAAACTTTGTCAACCAAGGTGCATGTTGTAAATCGAATCCTATGTTTGACCACTGATAACAAAATTCTAGATGAAGCGTGAAGGGGAAGAACATTGACTTGATCTATCTTCATGTATTTGGTAGTTTGGTATATGTGCATGATTCGAGAAATGATAAGCTTGAGTCTAGAGCTTTCAAAGGGTTCTTACTTGGTTATATAGACCAAATCAAATGTTATCAGATTTGGAATACAGAAACTAAGAAGGTTGTGAATTCTCGTCATGTTACTTTTGGTTGAGTCGGCTTTGCTCAAGGATAATGAGAGCTCATAAGATGTTCAAGATTTGGTTTCTGATGAATCAGGGGAGAAAAAAGTTGTTTCCATCTTTCGTTCAAGGGGTAGAGTTGTTGGAGATGCTTATGAGGAGGAAGTGATTGATTATACATCACATAGTGCACATGTATCCTCTAGTAGTGTTGGTGATGTGCATGATACTATAGATGATTCGGTTCAAGGTGGAGTCAAAAGGAGTTTGAGTGACAGCGTTGCTACTCGAGTTGGTCGTTGTACTATAAAACCGTCCAATAGATACGATGAATGAAACTTTCTTAGCTTTTGTGAAATTTGGACTATGCTCTTTATGTAGTCCAAGATGAGCCGACATACCTTGATGTCATCGTGGATTCGAGTGATAGCTCGAAATTGATTTGTGCCATGGAGGAAGAGATGCAATCTTTGTTGAAGAATCAAACTGGGGATATTGTTCCACTTTCTAAAGAAAACCGTGCTATTGGGTGCAAATGGATATACAAAGTGAAGGACGATGGGAGATACGACGCTAGATTAGTGGATAAGGGGTTTTCACAAAAGAAGGAAAATGAGTATGATGAGATTTTTGCACCGATTATGCGCCATACTTCAATCCAAATATTTCTTGCAGTAATTGCCATTTATGATTTGGAATTAGAGCAACATGATGTGAATACCACCTTCTTGCATGATGACTTGGATGAAGACATCTACATGGAGAACCCAGAATGTTTTGTCGTAGATGGTAAGTCAAATTTCGTTTGCAAGTCGAATAAATCACTATATGTTTTAAAGCAATCACCTAGACAATGGTACAAGAGATTTGATTATTTTGTTCTTGAAAATTATTTTGATAGAAGCATTAAAGATGCTTGTGTATATTTCAGGAAGTTAAAAAAATTTAATGGATGTATTTACTCTTATATGTGGATGACATGCTCATTGCTCCAAAAGATAAAAATGAAATCAATAAGTTAAAAATGTGTATGAATTTGGAATTTGATATGAAAGACCTTAGAAGGCAAAGAAAATTTTAGGCATTGAAGTAGAAAGGAATTGAAAGTGTTTTGAGTTGAAATTGACGAAAAAGGAGTATATAGAGAAATGCTTTGTTGATTTAGCATGGAGAATGCAAAGGCATCAAATATACCTTTACCTTTTGACTTGAAGGTTTCGAATAAAGGATCGCCTATCTTGAAGAAAGACAAGGCTTATATGCCAAGGGTGCCATATGCAAGTGTGGTTGGAAGTCTAATATATGTGATGATGTGTACAAGGCCCTTTATTTCAAATACTGTCGGGATGGTTAGTCAGTATATGTTTATCTAAGAAAATTTCATTGGGAAGCTGTGAAGGTTATTTTGAGATATCTTAGAAGTACATCATCTCATAGTCTTGTTTTGGCAGTATTGATGGAATGAATTGCAAATTGGTTAGTTATTGTGATTTGGACAACTTCGGTGATAGGGATCGAAGAAAATCGACTTCTGGATATGTCTTCACCCTTGGTGGTATGGCCATAAGTTGGTGATTAAGCTAGCAAACCATAGTTGTTTTATCCACTATGGAGATGGAGTTGATAGTCGCGGTGGAGATGGCTAAGGAAGCACTATACTTGAGGAGATTGTTATATGACTTTGGTTTTGAACACAATAGTATCGACGTTCGATATGGTAGCCGACGTGTTATTCACTTAGCAAAGAATTTTGGCTTTTAGCTCTCGGACTAAGCACATTGAGTTGAGAGAGTCATTTTGGCAGCTATGGACGAAGACAAGCTCGTTTATCGTCGGAAAGTGCATAAAAAGGAGAATATAACGGATATGTTTACAAAACATTGCCGGTTGGGAAGTTTGAGCATTGCTTGAACTTGATTCAATTGTTAAAATTCTAGATGCCATGGGGTGGTGTTGTTGAGGGAGTGGTTTGGTTATTGATGGTGAAGAGTATCAGTGAGACATTCTAGTTTTATCTTCTTGGTAAATACTCATTTGCACTCCTAAGTACTTTTATCTTTTGGTAAGATGTTTTTGGATTTGGATACTTTTAACACTTCGTTAATGGGCGGTGGCCTTGTCAGAGCTTATTGGCGGAGTGTAACGCGTGGAGGCTTTACTGAGCTCATTGGGAAAGTATTCAAGCATGTTTGGTATAAGACAGAGGTGATCATGGTTTAGTACCATTGGTTCTTGATGTTTGGAGATGGATATAATATCAAGGTGGAGTGTTGAATTTTGATGACAGTATATGTAGAATTGAAGATGTCGGAATAGCTTGATATTGGTGAAAATAGTTTGTGAAACGGAGTTCGGGAGCTCGAGTTATCGTGATTTGAAGCAAGGGGATTAACAGGTTGAAGGCATAGGAGTTGGATGTCTGGTTGAAGAATCCAAATGTATGAATTTGGTTGAGACATCTAAAATGGATCTCAGACATCTTTATATGCTGGATTTAGAAACCCAAGGCTTTCATTAAACATCTGGCTATGGAGCTCAAAGGTCTGATTGCCTAGTGCAGAAGCATGTATGTTAGAGCTTAGATGTCTTTGAGTCATTGATTTGGAAACCCAGCTTTGGTCAGACGTCTAGTTATGGTGATCAGACGTCTGATCACCTAAGCACAGAATAGTTTATTTCGGGTCAGACGTTTGAATTATGAATTTAGATGCATAATTCAGACGTCCGAGCCACTGTCTAAAGTCATATTTTCATGGATTGTTGTGCATTGTTTGTGAAGACCTCAAGGGCAAATTGTGTATTTTCCTAGGCGAAAATTTTCCCTATATAAGCTATTTTCAGAATTCAAAGGAAGAGAGGTTCATCTAGGGTTTATGAAATTTGACATAGGGTTTTAAAACCTAATTTCTTCAATTATAATCTTCACATATGAAATTCTATAGAACTTTGGTGATTATTGTAATCAATCTCTTATGTCTTTTCATTGTTAGTAATAAAAGGCTCTCTTCAAAATGGATGTACACTAATAAGACGTTAGTGGATCCACTATAAATTTTGTGTGTGATTTACTTTTCGTTATAGCTTGCTTTCATTGTCTGTTTGGATTGTGATTTGGTTTTATTTGGATTGGACTGAGATTTGGCATCGAGATATTAGGTTGTTTTTTTGCACATCTTACAACGATCTCTCATTTCCCCAATCTTTGGAGTTTGGATTAGAGTGATCTCGAGTTTAAATTCCATTACAATGACAACCTTTGAGCTAAATTAGAATAAACCTCATATGTATCATTGTAACAACTCAGAATTTAGTCACTATTTAAATGAATATTTAATTATATTTTTGAATAATAAATGAATGAATTTTCATTAGCAAATAAAACTATTTTGAATAATATCTAATGATGATAAAATTGTATTCAAAATTTGTTTACCAATATATATTGTTCATAGAGAAACAAAAATGTGACTGGAAATTATTTTTCGAGGTACTGATTTTTCATTGATTAAAAGTTATCTAAAATGTCATAGCACTATTGTAAACATATATACCCATTACAAACTATTCTAACATGGTGTGTGTATGTATATATACATGTTTATATTTTCTCACTTAAATATAAGCACATAAGATAAAAGGAGATTTTATTTATAAAAACAGTGTGTGTGTATATATATATTAACATATAAAAATATCTTTTTCAACACATAGTGCATGGGTTCCTGGAATGAATAGTTGCATGAGGGGGGAGGAAGTATATGTAGTGGATGGAAATGAGAGAGGAGGTATGGGAATGCATGCACATGTACACATATTAAATTCAAAAATTTATATATTTTTAAACATTTTCCTAAGCCTATATATACCCCTTAACTCTCATGTTTCTCATTTTACAATCTCCTTCTCTACTTTAAATTTCCTAAAAGCTTAAGTAAACATCTCCATAGCCTCTCTTCATATTTTTTAATTTGAGAAAAACCACTTCTATTCCACTTAAAAACACTTCTTCACATACTACAACACCCGATCTTCCAAAATACAAGCACCATCCACCACCAGCCTACATGCCGAGCACAAACTCTACATGGTCGATCCCAAACTATAGTTGGATGAGCCTAATCTTGGCGCTTAGCCACTCAAGGACTCTAAATTTGCAAGTTAAGACCGAGTTCTAGCTTATATCCACGTTTTAGAAAAAGTTCGCCTTAAATTAGTAAAGTTTCAGTGAGTAAAACTCTTGTTTTTGAAAAAGAAAACAGCTTGATTTTGATGAACTACATGTTATGAAAATATAACGTTTGTTGTGTTGGAATATCATGTTGTTTTGATGGCATATGATTACAAGTTTGTGATTGAGTTTGGATTTGTAATTTGGATATTAAATGATATGCTTGGATATGAATATTTGAATGGTTGGCTTATGGTATAATGACAGTGTGTTTGTGAAACAAAACCATGTGATTGTGATGTAAATGTTATGAAGTTAGCACCTTGAAATGTCACAAAGGACTTGAGATCCGATTTGAAAACAAAAGCTTGTATTCTAGCTTTTGGATTTAGTAAATATTTTACAAGGTTTCAAATTTTGTTAAGTTTTTCAAAACTCTTCCATTTTTGTTTCGAAATATGTAGTAGCTAGAGTTAAAGTGAGGTTTTCACCTAAAATTCAATTCTAGCGAACTACGCTCATAGCGATAGTCGCCATGGATATAGTTCGGTAAATTTTATGATTTCATGTTTTAAAGTGTTTTCTTTTGGATTGTTTTTGAAAATTCATTTCAACCTAATAAAGTAAGTAAAAAGGTTAATATTTTTTTATTTAATTTATTAATCATGGTACTTATTATTTAATTATTTAATTAAGTAATTAGGTTAAATAATTAGAATTTTAGAAATTATTAACTAAGTTAAATATTTTTAATTAAAAAAGTTCTAAATAATGATTAATTAAGATAAAAGAGAATTAATTTTTATTTAATCAAGTTTATTTACTTTAATTAATTGTTTAATTAGAGTTAATTAATTAAATAATAATTATTTAATTAAAGGTTAATTATCCATTTAATCAAGGTTTAAATTATTAAATGAATGCTAATTGATTAAAGTTAATTAAAATTTTATTTTTAATTAATTTTTATCTAATTATGGTTTAATTTTGACTTAGCCAAGCTTAATCAAGGTTCAATTATTAGTTAGATAAATTAAGACCTAATAAGATAAATTAGGGATATGTATGATTTAATTTTGAGTAATTAAAGTTTAATTAAGTTTTATACTTATGATTTAATTGAGGTTTATTTACTTCAAAGTTTCTTTCAAACTCTATTGATTATTTATTATTAACCTACTTTCTTGTTTATGTAAATTATTTTAAACCCAAGGATCTCTTGCCGATGTTGTTAAGTAGCCAAATGAATTAAAGTAGTTGCCATAAAATGTTGACATGTTTTATTGAAAGTAAGTCGACTTGTACTTATCTTAAATACCACACTTCGAGAACATAATGAATATAAGGTGGTTATTTTCGATAAGGGGATATGATAATCTAGGTATATGGAATGTATTTCATATGTTAAACTTACACGTTCATAGTGGAATGGTCCACTATAAGCAACTTGACCCTTCTAAATTATCGAATGTTCAATTGGAGAGACTGGGATCAGATAGCAGTTGTTATCCAAAAACCACTTTGAACTAACGTAAGCATTCAAATTGTAAATAGTGAAAGGAAGGTCCATGATGAAGATTTTTAAGTGCAAGTGCTATTTGCTACTAATCCTGAGGGTGATTCCAAAATTAGTGTAGTGGATGTAGTGCCTTCGGTTCATTCATCGCTTGAGCGACTTATATAGATAAATGATGATATTGTGTCAACATTTGCAAAGTGATGTAGCATTCCAAGTGGTAGTGCTCTAGTAAAGGTAAATGTAGCCTCAACCCTCATCAATCGAAAATGACCAAAACAGGGTATGCATCAAGGCTATGTAGGTCGCTCCCTTTAGGGTATGTCATCACCATATCTAGAATCGATACTTGACCCATTTTGTATGCTCCGGTACGGTTGCTGACCCCAACCGTGGTGGTGATGTATTCGGTACTATAGTCAAGTGATAGGTCGGTTCTGTTTAGTAGGGGTACGAGATGTTCTTGTCAGACCCCAGGCGTATTTTATATAGAGGTGCACCTTCAAAAGGTGGTTCCTTACCCGGTCATATATGGAATCCGTTTCCCAAAAAGTGCCTTCGACCTTAGTTATAAACCTATTATGCTAGAATTTAATTAATGTAACAATTTCGGCTATGTTAATTATTTATCTGAAAATCCTAGACATTATGATAATATCACTGGACTTCTATATAAAGTGTTTTGGTCATCGTAAGATATAAAATCATCTGTGTTTATATGTGGCGTAGTCTTATGAGGTACCTTTGAATTTCAAAGAGTTTTATTTAAAGTAATAATTCAGTTGTTAAAGTTTACTCTCACAAGATCCATGTCCAACTTGGTGTTTTATTTTCTATTTCTAAAACACTTACATACTCAAACTTGTATAAGTAGCGAAGCGATCAACGTTTCTTGCGGAAGCATTTTGAAGGAGCTGGAACACATGACTTCACTACTAGCTAGTTATTATCTTACTCCAGTGTGTTTATGTATGAACTATGTATTTTGTATTCGGTACTATTAGCTAGCTATAACTATCCAGTTGAAGGTTGTAATATAATGATTATGATGTATTATTATTATGAAAATGACTATGTAATATCATATGTTTTCCGTTATATGTTGTTCTGATTCGAGATGAGATTTTGTGATTGTGTAGTTTCTTCTTTTCTTTCTTTTCTTCTACCTTTAATGACTCGTCTTTCAGAGCAAGAAAGGTGGTATGCTTACATTTTGGTATCAGAGCCAGGTCAAACGAACACCTAGGCTTTGGGTTGGAGTCAACTTCGAGACTGCATATTTGTAATTATTATTCGTATACATACAAACACAAACACACACACACACACACATATATTTGATAGATAGATCAGCTTGGTAGGTTTAATTAGTATCCTTCTTTCAAGATTTATCTCGTTCAAGTATTCTAATAATTATCTTACTATGTCCAAGTAATAAGACATGAGTAACAGAGGCAGATGTAGGGGAGCAGGTAGAACTACAAATACAAATGGTCATACCCCAAATCGGGGAGGAGTTTGGATTGTTAAAGAGGAAGCATTAGAGTAGCACAAAGTGAATTTCGCAACTTTATACAAGGATTACCAATCTAGAAGGGAATCGTTTAAGGGAATTAAATCTATCATGGAAGTGCAAGCTTGGTTGCAATCTTGTGGATTTTTTTTAAAGGTCTTGGTTTATCTGATGAATAAAAAAAGTTCTTAGCAGCATGGCAACTATAAGAGGGAGCGGCAGCTAGGTAAGACCCCCTTACTGCAAATGTTCAAGAAGAAGAGCTTTCATGGGCCTGATTTAAAGAATTTTTTGAGGACCAATTCTTGCCAATAACAGAAAGGACCAGGATGTACGAGAACTTTATAGACTTCATGTAGGGGGATCTATCTATAGCAGAATATGAGACAAAATTCAATAAGCTATCTTTTTTGGACTGGAATTGATCAACGCCCCATTAAAGAAAAATGAGATGTTTGTTTTGGATATGAGGGAAGAGCACCATGAGAGAATGACTGCTCATATTAAGAGTACTTTTGTGGATTTAGTGGATATGGATATGAGGTACGAGGCCTTGGAAAAGAAGAAGCCTACTCTAGTAGCATCTAGTGGGAATATTCGTGGAAGCGGTTCTAACAAGAAGTTTAATCCTGATTAGAAGAACCAAGGAAAGGTAAAGCCAAGTGATGAGGCTCAAGGGAATTGTTTTAAGGATTTTGTTTGCTACAAGTGTCAGCAGAAGGGCCACATCGCAAAGTTTTACAAGAATTATGGAATTTAATAGCAACAGAAACAACAACAACAAAGTGGACTTATCTCTCCGGTTGCCCAGATGACTCTCTATTTTAATTGCCATTAGTCCATGCATATGGTGAAGTACTGTCCACTCATGAAGAAGGTGTAGCAGCCCAAGGTGTACGCCATTAGTAGTGAAGCATCGACTTCAACAAATTTGAAGGTAAAACGCGTCCTTGAAGGTACCTTACTGATCAATGGTATTTTTATTCGAGCATTATTTAATACTGGTTCTTCTCATAGTTTTAACTCTTTAGAATCAGTACATAAATTTCATCTTATTCTGAGTATTATAGAAAACCCTATATGTGTGTCTAACCCTACAGGTGGGATAACCCATTTTAATATGATTTGTAACAATATGCCAATTTCCTACCTCTCTTATAGCTTTTCCTGCGATCCATAGGATTTAACATTATTCTTAGTATGGATTAGGTATCGAAACATGATTTATTTTAGAATGTAATAAGAGAGATCTTTAGTGGCCGATATAGGAAGGAAAGTTAAAGTATGCTGTAAGGAACCTGGTATTCATACATGTAGTTTTAAATATGCCCTGGAAGCATCCAAATAAAATTTAGGGTATATTGAAATTGTTAAGAACATTCCTGATGTATTTGAAGAGGTTAAAATTTTACCCTTGCACCGAGGGATAGAGTTCTACATTGATTTGGTCCATGGTGCAAGGCATGTGGTTCAACGTAAGAAAAGGATGATTCTGAGGAAGAGAGAGAGGAGTTTTTAAATCAAACCCAAGACATATTAAGGAGAGGATTGATTACACCCAGTCATCTAAGTTGGGGATCAGCTATGGTGTTTGGGGCTTAGTCCGATGGATGTTTAAGGTCGTGCATGGATTATAAGGAGCTGAATAAGCTAACAATCAGGAATAAGTATCCCTTACCCCATATCGATGATCTGTTCAACCGACTTCATGGAGCTACGGTATTCTTCCAGATGGATCTAGCTATTGGATTTCATCAATTTAGAGTTGTTGAAGATAGTCTATCCTTAACTACATTTAGAGGCCCCGACTGTTTCTTTAAGTGGTTGGTTATGCCTTTCAGGCTTACCAATACACCTGCATATTTATAGACCTCATGAATTGTGTTTTTTGAGATGTTCTTAACAATCTTGTGTTAGTTTTCATCGATGACATCCTTATCTATTTCAAATTTGAGGAGGTGCATAAGCATCATATGGAAGTGGTGTTGGAAACATTGAGACGACATGTCCTGAAGGCGAAATTTTCTAAGTGCCATTTTTGTTAATCGAAAGTAAGATACTTAGAACATATTATGTCAGAAGAGAGCATTTTAGTTGATCCAGTAAAAGTGGAACATGTTCAGGAATAGAAGCAAATGCAGACTCTTACCTAAATTCATAGTATCTTAGGTTTAGCTAGATACTATAGAAGGTTTATTTAAGATTATTTTAATATTTCCTCCCATTTGAAAAAGCTAACTAAGAAGGGGAGAAGTTTATATGGACTCTAAAGTATGAAGAAGAATTTCTAGAATTAGAGATGATATTGACCAGCGCACCTGTTTAGGCAATTCCAAATGGAAATAATGGATTCACGGTTTACATAGATGCTTGTGCAATGGGACTAGAAGCTGTTTTGATGCAGCGTGGTACATTGATTGTGTATGCTAGAAGATAGTTGAAGCCTCACGAGAAGAACAATGCTACGCCTGACCTGGATTTGCTGGCTGTTGTCTTTGCATTGAAAACGTGAAGACACTACTTGCTGGGTACAGATCATTCTATTCCTCTTAGTTTCTTTCTAGTCTTTAGAGATTCTCGGAGTAAATTTCTTTCTCTAATTAGGTGAAAATTTTAAGCTCTTTACGGATTATAGATCCCTGAAGTATCTTTTAATTCAGAAAGATCTGAACTTGAGGCAACATCGATGGTTAGAGTTTCAAACGTCCTACGACTTGGATATTCTTTATATGCCAGGAAAGGCTAATGTGGTGGCAGAGTCTTAAGTAGGAATGCTGTTTTGATGCTTTTGGAGGTTAACCTGACTCTCTTGGAAAGAATAGCGAACAAGAAAAGAGTGGATAGAAGCTTAGAGGAAATCATCGGAAAGGTTGAGGAGGGACAGTGTACAGGTTATAAAATTGATAATCGAGGAACTCTGAGGATGAATGGATGGATCCATGTACCGAATGTTGATGGTATTAGGTAGGAAGTTTTGTCAGAATGCCATCATTCTAAGTTGAGTATCCATCCAAGTGTCTCAAAGATGCATAAGGACATGAAGCGGATGTTTTGGTTGAAGGGAATGAAGAGAGATATCTCTACCTTTATTAGCAGGTGTTCGTGTTATCAACAAATCAAAGGTGAACATCAAAAGGTATCCGGACTGATACAACCCTTAGAGATACCTAATTGGAAATGGAAAAATAATATTAATGGATTTTATCGATGGTTTACCCAAAACCAGAAAAGGAAATGAAGGAGTATGAGTTATCGCCGATCAGCTAACGAAGAGAGCACATTTTATTCCAGTAAAACCAACAAGGACTGCTGCTTCTTTACTCGAAACTTTTATGAGAGATATAGTCGAGTTACATAGAGTTCTTATGAGTATAGTAAGTCATCGAGACCCTAATTTGCTAGTCAATGTGGGAAAGTATTGTAGACAACTCTAGGAACAAAGATGAGCCTAATCATAGCAAACCACCCCCAAATATATAAACAGACAAAGCAAGTGAATCAGATTCTAAAGGATCTCTTGCGATCATGTATTCTGGATTTTGGTGGATAATGAGAGGATCATCTGCATTTAGTTGATTTCTCCTACAATAATAGTTTCCAGGTGAGCATCGGTATGGAACCATATGAAGTCCTATATCGAAGAACATGCAATCACTGACTGTGGGGTTAAGATAGGATATAAACTAATGCTTGGGCCGGACATAATCTGAGAGGCTACTGAAAAAGTTGTAGTGATAAATAAAAGAATGAAGGAAGCCCAAGATCTCTAAAAGAGTTATGGTGATAAGAGGTGAAGAGAATTGGAATTTGTGGTGGGAGACTTTGTGTTCGTAAATATTTCGTCAATATGAGGAGTCGTTAGATTTGGGAAAGATGAAAGTTAGCTCCTAGGTATGTTGGGCCCTTCCGTATTACTGAGAAAATTGGATCGCTTGCTTACAAGGTGCCAAAGAGATTGGCGAAGTTCATAATATGTTCCACGTGTCTCATTTGAAAAAAAACGTTCGTGAGCCATCTTTAATTATGGAGTCGTCGGTTCAAGAGGAATTTGTGATAGAACAAAACTTGACAATGATTAGACATCCAGTTTATGTAGTGGATCAAGGTGAAAACAGATTGCATAACAAGATGCTGCGACTAGTCAAGATTTAGTGGAGTGAGGATCCAGAGACTGACTTATCCCCAGTAGATGTTAGGATCTCCAGTCGTAGGTTGTATGTATACTGCATGCATATTTGCTATGAATGCTTAATGTATGTTTTTGTATGTGTTTTATGATATGGATAAATAGCTTTTTTGCGTAGTTTGAATTATCTTCTTGTTCGCTAATTTCAGGACGAAATTCTTTTAATGAGGGAGAATGTAACAACCTAGAATTTAGGCATTATTTAAATGAATATTTAATTATATTATTAAATAAAAAAATGAATTTGCATTAATAAATAAAACTATTTTAGATAATAACTAATGACGATAAAATCATTTTCAAAATTTGTTTACCAATACATATAGTTCATAGAGAAATAAAAATGTGACCGGAAATTATTTTCCGAAATATTGATTTTTCATTAGTTAAAAGCTATCTAAAATGTCATAGCACTATTTTAAATACATATATACACATTTAAAACTATCCTAACATGGTGTGTACATCTATATATGCATGTACATATTTTCTCACTTAAAAACATATAAGATATAAGAAGATTTTGTTTATAAAAAGTGTGTGTGTATATATATATTAACATATAAAAATATCTTTTTCAATACATGGGTGCATGCCATGAATAGCTACATGCGAGGAGGGGAGTACATGTAGTGGACGGAAATGAGGGGGTGGTATGGAAATGCATGCACATGTATACATATTAAATTAAGGTATTTAAATATTTTTAAACATTTTCCTAATCCTATATATACCCCTTAACTCCCATATTTCTCATTTTACAATCTCCTTCTCTGCTTTACATTTCCTAAAAGCTTAAGTTAACATATCCATGGCCTCTCTTCATGTTATCTAATTTGAGAAAATCCACTCATTTTCCACTTAAAAACACTTCTACACATACTACAACACCTCCTCTTTCAAAATACAAGCGCCATCCTCCACTAGCCAACATGGCCGAGCCCAAACTCTACGTGGTCGAGCACAAACTCCACTTGATCGAGCCTAATTTTGGTGTTTAGCTACTCAACGACTCCAATTTTGCAAGTTAAGAACAAATTTTACTTTATATCCAAGTTTTAGCAAAAATTCGACTTGAATAGTAAATTTTCGGAAAGTAAAACTCTTATTTTTAGAAAAGAAAACAACTTGATTTGGATGAACTATATGTTGTGAAAATGTAATGTTTGTTGTGTTGGAACGTCATGTTGTTTTGATGGCATATGGTTACAAGTTTGTGATTGAGCTTAGATTTACGATATGGATGTTAAATGATATGTTTGGATATGGATATGTGAATGGTTGGCTTATGATATGATGGTAGCGTGTTTGTGAACAAAACCAAGTGTATGTGATGTAAATGCTATGAAGTTAGCACTTTGATAGGTCGCAAAGGACTTGAGATCCAATTTGAAAACAAAAGTTTGTTTTCTAGCTTTTGGATTTAGTAAATTTTTTTACAAGATTTCACATTTTATGTATTTCAAAACTCTTTCATTTGTGTTTCAAAATATGTAGCAGCTAGAGTTAAAGTGAGGTTTTCACCTAGAAATCAATTCTAGCGAACGACACTCATAGCGAGAGTCATTATGGATGTAGCTCGGAAAATTTCACGATTTCAAGTTTTAAAGTTTTTTCTTTCGGATGCTTTTGAAAACACATTTCAGCCTAATGAAGTAAGTAAAAAGTTAGCTTTTGTTATTTAATAAATTTTTTATTTAATTTATTAATGAGGGTATTATTATTTAATTAATTAGGTTAAGTAATTAGAGTTTTAGAAATTATCAACTAAGTTAAATATTTTTAATTAAGGAGGTTTTAACTAATTATTAATTAAGATAAAAGAGAATTAATTCTTATTTAATCAAGTTTATTTACTTTAATTAATTATTTAATTAGAGTTAATTATTTAATTAGAGCTAATTGTTTAATTAATTATTATTTAATTAAAGGTTAATTATCCACTTAATTATGGTTCAAAATTCCTAAATGAATGTTATTTGATATAATCAATTAAAATTTTATTTTTAATTAATTTTTATTTAATTTAGGTTTAATTTTGACTTAGCCAAGCTTAATCATGATTAAATTACTTGTTGGATTAATTAAGACCTAACTAAGATAAATTAGGTTATTATGATTTAATTTTGATTAATTAATATTAATTAAGTTTTAAACTTATGACTTAATTGAGGTTTATTTATTTTAAAATATCTTGCAAACTCTATCGGTAATTTGTTATTAAATAACTTTCTTATTTAAGTGAATTGTTTTAAACCAAATGATCTTTTATCCATGCTACTAAGTAGCTAATTGAATTAAAGTAGTTGTTATAAAACATTGAGATGTTTTTATTGAAAGTAAGTCGACTTGCACTTATCATAAATACTGTAATACGAGAACGTGATGAATACATGGTGGTTATCTTCGATAAGCGGGCCTTAATAATTTAAGCATACGTAACATATGTTCATATGTATATCTTACACCTTGATAGTGGAATGATCCACTATAAACAACTTGACCCTTCTAAATTATCAAATGCTAAATTGACGAGACCAGGATCGGATAGCAGTTGTTATCTGAAAACCATTTCGAGCCAACATGAGCATTCAAATTGGAAATAGTGAAGGAAGGTCCAAGATGAAGACTTTGAAGTGCAATGGTTATTTGCTACTAACCCTGAGGGTGATTCCAAAATGGGTGTAATGGAAGTAGTATCTTCGGTTTATCCATCTCCTGAGCGGATCATATAGATGAATGCTGACATTGTGTCAACATCTGAAAGGCGATGTAGCATTCAAAGTGGCGGTGCTTTAGTAAAGGTAAACGTAGCATCAGGCCTCATCAATCGAAAATGACCAAAGTGGGTATGCAACAGGATAATGTGTGTCGCTCCCATCAGGGTGTGTCATCACCATAACTAGAAGTGATATTTGACCCATTTTGTATGCTCCGGTATAGTTGTTGATCCCAATCGTAGTGGTGATGTATTCGGTACTACTAATTAAGTGATAGCCAGTTCTGCGTAGCAGGGATACAAGATGTTCTTGTCAGACTCCAGGTGTATTTTATCTAGAGGTGCACCTTCGTAAGGTAGTTCCTTACCTGGTGATGTATGGAATCTATTTCCCAATAAGTGCCTTCGTTCTTAGTTATATACCTATTGTGTTGGAATTTAATTAATTTCAGAATTTCAGCTGTATTAATTATTTACTTAAAAACCTTAGACATTATGATAATATCACTGGATTTATATATAAAGTGTTTTGTTCATCGTAAGGTAAAAAACCGTCCGTGTTTATGTGTGGCGTGGTCTTACGAAGTACCCATGAATTTCAATTTTTTTCTAGAAAGTAATAATTCTGTTGTTAAAGTTTACTCACACCAGACCCATGTCTAACTCATGGTTTTAATTTTCTTTTCTTAAAACTCTTAGAATCTCAAATTTATATGAGTAGCCAAGTGATTCAGGTTTCTTAGGGAATCACTTTGAAGGAGCTGGAGCAGATGGCTTCATCGTTTGCTAGTTATTATCTTATTCCGCTGTGTTTATGTATGATCTATATATTTTGTATGGGCAGGTAGCTACAATTGTCTTGTTGAAGGTTGTAATGTAATGACTCTGATGTATTATTATTGTGGAAATGATTGCGTAATATCTGATGTTATATATTTAATGTTGTTCTGATTCGTGGTGAGATTTTATGATTGTGCAGTTTCTTCTCATCTTTCCTTTTCTTCTACCTTTAATAACTTGTCTTTCGAAGTAAGAAAGATGGTGCGCTACAATCATAACCTACATTGATGATGATATCTCCTTAATTTTATTACGCGGTTTATGTTCAGGTCAGCAGCAGTTGCACATATTATTATCCTTAGTGTTTGTTGAATACACACACATACATACATTTGATATATATCTATATGCATTACATGATTTTTTTTTCTCTTCTTATTACTGCTGCTTGGAATTGATATTATGTTTGTGCTTGTAAGACCTGTGTCATACCTGTAGCTTTCAAAGCCTACTGATGATATAGAGAAGTCATTTTCCACACTTTCGCTCTTAGACCAAAGTGTTGCCTGTTTACAAGCGAGTCATCTATCGTGACTAGTAAAATGCTCAAAAAAGAGTGCAGATGATCAGGAAATAGAAGATAATATATGTAAAGAAGATCACAATAGCAGTGGAGAAAATCTTGAATTGTGTATGAAGTGATAGCTAGAGCCATTACAACTTCTTCATGCTGTAGATGGCATCCTGCCAAAGGTAACATAAAGACATGCTAATCATGTTTTATTATTTGACAATCCATTACATACAATTAATTTTCTATTAAATTCTATTTTACATTAGCTACAAACTTGTAGTTATTATCTCTGAACATATTTTTGATTATAATTTTCTTATGTATTTGTGGATCTACAGAAAATAAACCTAATTTTTTTGTATTTCTATTTATGTACTTTTTTCTATACAAAGATTTGTACCTTTTGTTATGTTATTTGATTCTATATGTTATTTTGAAAAGGCAGCTAGAAAATCTAGCATTGCAGAAATTCCTCTTCTTCTTAATTCAAATAGCCTATATTCTTTGGATCCGATCTACTTCCATCAAAAGATTCTCTTCCAAATCCATCAAATAAAAAAGACATGCTCTGGAGTTTTATAAGACCTTAACTTTCTCTGAAGCTCAATGTCGATCTTACACAACTAGTTTGAAATCATGATTCCCACCGCAGTCTAAGAATAGAGCCATCCAAGATGAAAGTTTGTGATATATGTGCTTCATTTGTGGTTGTTGATCTTCCAACCTTATCAAGACTCAATTATTGTCGGTTAACCGAATGAGACGCTACACTTTAATGTCCTCCTCTGCCTAATTTCTGACTTTCTTTTCTTCTCGTCTTCTCCTATCTTCTTCTCGCGTTTATTATTACTGTCTTGTGGCTCGTATTCATGGATCTTCTTTATGTTGAGGAGGTATTCATCCTCACTGGCTCGTTTGTGAAATCTTGCCCTAGTTTTGAGGTTATCGCTGTGGCGTTGCGCGACCTTACGGAAGGACCGATCTCCCTGATTTTCACTGGCGCGAATTCGATTGAGATCCAGGTCTTTTCGTGTCTCGCGTTTGCCGAGATTAGCCGCCACCGTATGGTTTTGGTCGATGGTTGTTTCTTGGAAATTCTGCCGTTTTCTGATGGGGGTTTGTCCGCTGGTGCGCTGCCAATTAGGCGGCGTGATGATGTGAGTTTCGATCCGTGCTTGCGATTTGCGGATTCGTGTTATTTGCAGAATTGGGGGAACTGTCCTATTTCTTTTGGTTCGGTTTTGGGGCTTTCTCATTCTAATGCTTCCTGTGAACTTCCTAGTGTGGTAGCAATAGGGGATTTAACCACCCCTTGCTTACCGCCGTCGGTTTTGGAGCCGAGTAGGAAGAGAAAAAGGAAACGACGGCGTCGTCGGAGGCGAAGCATTGGATGCGTGCTTCCTACGCCGCTTTGTACAACGGTGGGTGACTCCTCGTTTGTGCCCTCTGATGCCGCCGGCTCGTCCCAGCTTGACGCTCTGTCCTGTGGGGTTGTGAGGGATAGTGGGGCATCTTTAGGGGACTTTATCACCCCTTCAGATGTTTGGAGTGATCAGTTTCGGTGTTTGGTGTGGTGGGTGCATATGTCTGTTTCTCCTTCTGCTGGTTTGTTGTTTGGTCCAGATCCGGTTGTTGTGACTTTGACCTATCCTCACACCTTTGGGGTGTTTGTGGTTGAGGTTGAGGGCGAGGCTATGGTTGCGTTATGTGTTCGTTTGAGTGTTGCTCCTGTCTGGTTGCTTATCGGAACTGGTTGTGTAGTTTTGGGTGCTCTGGATTTTTGCTTGTTGTTGAAGGTGGTGTTGGTGAGTTGGTTTGGTTTTGTTGCTGCCGGTTCTTTGACTGTAGCTGTGTTCGATTTTGGGTGGTCTGTGGTCTTGTGTGGCTCGTTGTTCTTGTTGGTTTCTGTTGAAGGGGATCTTGGCGGGTTGTGGGGTGGTATTTGGGTGGTGTTGCAGCTGCAGGTCAGTGTTATTGGTAGCTTGGGTATGTTTATGCTGGTATGGTCGGTTTCGGGGGGGCAGGTTAGGCTTTCGTTGTTTTTGTCCTTGTCGTTTGCTGTTGTGGTATATTTGTTTGTCGATTGGGTTGGTTTTGGACCCATGCTTTTTGTTATTGTGAGCCATGATGCGTTTCGGCGTATGCTCCCTGTCACTGTCCCCTTCGGGGTGTTAGCTTGCGTGTCAGGTCCTATCGGCTGTGCTCTTTCCGTTTGGAGAGAACATGGCTGGGCATTTCAGTGCTTTTTCACTCACTGCCATAGCGCGGCCTGGTCCGTGTCGCAGATGGTTTTATGTCGGTTTTCTTCTTGGGTTGATTTCCTTCGGTCTCTACGGAGATATTTCCCCGGGTGGGTCATGTGGCGTTGGCGGTGTTCCAGTTTTGTGTGCATAGTGTATCCTTTATCGGTACACTATGCGGGCAACCTGGAATGTTACCGGTCACTATCGTCTAGTGTGGGAGATATCTCTGACGGGGCCTATCTGAGAACCGTCCCCAACGCGCGGGGCTGTCCCATGACTGGCAGTCCGGCATGGGAGAGGTTCCTACAGCATCGTGGGATGCGATTGATTCGATCCCCGACATACTTACGCCTAGCTGCTTCTTCTTCTCCGTCGGAGTCTTCTGTTTCTCTGTCTTCTGGGTGCTCATCTCTTTGCTCTCTTCCATCCTCTTCATGCTCTTTGTCGATTGTCATCCCGATGCTCAGCCCGGAGGAGATAGTGGAGATTAATGATAGGCTGGCTCGGCTCGCCGAGAACTCTGATCCATCCAGATCCTCCTCTCTCTCTACCCTTAGGGAATGCTGTGATGCTCCTCCTGTGCCCGGGACCAGTCGTGGTTATAGTCGCCGTGGCTCTCGCGCTGGTACGAGAGGCATTTCAGCTATCCCCCGCACTATTCGCACTCGCTCTATAGCGGCGACGGAGCGGACCGAGAGGTCGGCTCTATCCTCTTTTTATCGTATCTGATTGGCCACTGGTCTTTGTTTTTGATCTTAACAGTTGTCCTTCTTTCGTTTTATATTCTTCAATGTCGAACTTTCTTTTTTGGAACATTCGTGGTATTGGAAACGAGGCGTCTGCTGCTAGACTTAAACGGATTGTCCGTAAGCATTCCATTGGTCTGGTGGCTATTTTAGAACCTTTAGTGGGTTCTGGAGAGATTTCTAAGACGGTTTTATCTTTGGGTTTTGGCGGCGCTCTTTCAAACGCTTCGGGTAAGATCTGGATTCTCTGGTCCAAAGATTACGCTGTTTCTCCCTTTTTTGACTCGTCTCAGCTTTTTTCTGTTTTGTGCCGAACTCCATTATTCCCACATCCGTTCATTTTCTCAGGAGTATACGCCAGATGCGATAGGTTTGAGAGGTTATCTCTCTGGGAAGACATTCTGTCTCTTGGTGTAGCGGGCTTCCCTTATTCTGTTGTGGGCGGGGATTTCAATGTGGTCGCTAGTCAGGCTGAGAAACTTGGCGGATTGGCGGTCAATCGGCTATCGGTTTCAGATTTCAACTCTTTCATTGTGCGATCTGGATTATCTGAATTTCCTTTCGTTGGCTCTGCTTTTACCTGGTCTAACAACCAGGAGGGTCCGGATCGGATTCTCTCTAGATTGGATAGGGTTTTTGGATCGGGCAGCTGGTTCGACCTACCTCTATCCTTCTCTATTTCCCATCTCCATCGAGCCTGTTCTGACCATGCGCCAATGATCCTGCATTGTGCTTCGCGTTCTGCTACGGGTCCCTCCTCATTCAGATATCTCAACATGTGGAGTTCCCACCATAATTTTTTTCAGATGGTGGAGGAGTCGTGGTCCACTCCCTTAGTGGCTGCTCCCATGGTCTCCTTTTCTCGTAAACTGAAACGCCTTAAGGTGGCCCTTAAGGCGTGGAACTCCCTTGTCTTCAAGAACATTTTCGACCGGGTGCGAGCGGCTGAAGAATCTCTGATTCTTGCTGAATCTCTGTTCGACGAGATTCCCTCAGCTGAAAACAAGGAGAAATGGGCGCTGGCTCAACAGGCTTTCTCCTCGGAACTCCGTATTGAAAATTCTTACCTTCGCCAAAAGGCCAGGCTCAAATGGGTTGTTGATGGTGATATGAACTCCAGGTTCTTTCATTCATCTATTCGCAAGAAAGCCAATCTGCTCTTCATCCGCGAGATTTTGCGTGAGGATCAGTCTATGGTCTCTTCCCAGTCAGGGGTTATTGATGTTATTGTATCTCACTTCCAGTCTTATCTTGGCTCACCTTCTGCTTCTGGTGAGGTGTCGGATATCCTTTCGTTTATTCCTCATTTTGTTGTGGCGGATGAGGGTGATGCTTTAGCATGCCCGCCTACGACAGATGAGATTCGAGCTTGTGTCTTTGCTCTTAGTAAGGATAGTGCCAGTGGTCCGGACGGCTTTAACGGATCTTTCTTCCGTAGTGCATGGCATATTATCCAAGCTGATTTCTGTCTGGCTGTTCAGCATTTCTTTTCTGGAGCCAGCCTCCCGATTAGCTGGTCTTCCACAAATTTGATCCTCATTCCTAAGTGTGATAACCCGAGGTACTGTTCGGAGTTTCGTCCGATTAGTCTTTGTAATTTCGCCAATAAGGTTATTTCTAAGATTTTGGCATCGAGAATAGCTCCGCTTCTCGACCGCATTATTTCTTCTTCTCAGGCGGGTTTTGTTAAAGGCCGTTTGATCACTGATAACGTTCTTCTTGCCCAGGAACTTATCTCTCAGATTAACCGTAAGGTCAGGGGTTCCAACGTGGTCTTCAAACTTGATATGGAGAAAGCCTATGATCGTATGTCTTGGTTTTTCATCATAAAGGTGCTTCGTGCCTTTGGTTTCCCGGAAACTCTGATCGATTTGGTTTGGAGGCTCATTTCCAACTGTTGGTTTTCTGTTATTATCAACGGAACGGCCAATGGCTTTTTCAAGGCTGGTAGAGGCATTCGCCAAGGAGATCCTTTATCTCCTACTCTTTTCGTTATCGCGGCTGAGGCATTCATTCGTGGAATCCACACGTTGACCGTTTATAGTCAGATTCAGCGTTTTGGGATTCCCAGTGGGTGTCCGCTTATTTCCTCTCTATCTTTCGCAGATGACATTGTCATATTCTCCAATGGCAACCGTTCTTCCGTTCGACGTCTTGTTAGGTTTATCCAGCTTTACGAGAGGTGTTCAGGTCAACGGGTCAACTCTTCGAAGAGCTGCTTCATTCCTGCTCGGGATATGATCCATTCGCGTGTTTCGTGGGTTGAGTCCTTTACTGGTTTCAGGGCGTCTTCTCTTCCTCTCCCTTACCTTGGTATTGTTCTTTACAGAGGTAGGAAATTGAATGCTATTTTCGACCCTCTGACGGATAAAGTGAGGGGTAAAATTATTCGGTGGAATTCGTCTTTTCTGTCCCAAGCTGGCAGACTGGTTCTGATTCAATCTGTTTTATGCTCTATGGGTACTCATATTTTCGCTGCTATGACCCCTACTTCCTCTTTCTTCCGCTCCTTTCAATCCTTGGCTTCTTCCTTCTTTTGGGGTTCAAAGGGCGATAACCGTCGTCATCACTGGGTGTCGTGGAAAGTTATTTGTCGTCCGAAGAATGAGGGCGGGCTAGGATTGCGCAATCCAAAGGACATCTGTTCGGCTTTCGCTTGTAAGTTGTGGTTCAGGTTTGGGACCAACGACTCCTTATGGGCGAATTTTCTCCATGCTAAATACCGAAGTCTTGCTCCTTCGGGTTACACCGGTTCTCCTTCTTTCGCCAGTGAGACTTGGAAGCATATGCAAGCTGTCAAACTTCTGGTTGATTCTCACAATGGCCTTTTCGGATGGGATGGTGGTTCCTTTTCCATTCAGAAGGCCTGGAATTCTGTTCGTCTCCAGTCTCCTATCCTTCCTTTTTTTGAGTTCATTTGGGACGTTCGTATCCCCCCAAAAGTTTCTGTCCTGATGTGGAGGTTGTTCCACAAGGGAATAGCGGTGGATGCGAATCTCCAGCAGATCGGCATTCCTTTTGTTTCCCGATGCAGGTGTTGCGGTAACGGTGATATGGAGACCGTGGACCATCTTTTCTTCGGTGGCTGGTGTGCCAACGTCTGTTGGAACTACTTCCGATCTCTTCTTGGTGTCAGTGGTACATTGTCCACTTCCCAAGATTTGGTGCTCTATTGGTGGGCTGGGTGTTCTGGTCGATCTCTTCGATCAATCATCTTCCGTCTGATTCCTTGTATTTTATGCTGGCATCTGTGGTGTGCGCGGAACAAGGCAATTTTTGATGAATCTCCGATGGATCCTCTATCAGTTATTCGAAGAGTCAGAGAGGATGTGTTCTTAGCTTTTCGCGGCCGTCCTTTTCGTGGTATGGTATCTTTGCGGTCTGCTCATCTTGTGAACCTCTTTTCTGTTTCATGTTCTCGCTCTTCTGTCAGAGCGGGAATTGGTTGACTCTCTTTGCTTGTCGGGTGCCTCTCCTTCCTTTTCTTCCCTGGCCCATCTGGATCCTTCTCTCCTCTCCCATCTTCCTCCCCATTTTTATTTGTGTTTTTGTTCGTTTTTTTGCTGTGTGGCTTTTCTTTTCAGGTTCGGTTACCGGTGGTGTTCGGGTCGTCTTGTCATTCTTCCTAGCGCAGCTGTCTTCAGGCTCTTGGTGATTGTTTTGGGTTCGGTGTTTGGGTTTATCGAGTTCTCCTATCTTTTCCATGGGGTACTGGTTTGGGATCTTATGCTCCTTCTTTTCGCTCGGATTCGGGTTGTGGTTTGCTGGGTTCTGGAAACTATTGTTTCTGCTGTGAGTCCGCTGGGCTTCTTCCATTTGTCTTTCCTCTGGATATGGTAGTAGAAGCGGTGATTGGCTTGATCTATGGGTACTGTTCCTATTTCATTGTAGTCGGGCGGTGGCCTTGCCGGAGCTCGATGACGATGTTGGTTATGGGGTTGTTTCTGGGAGTTTTTCGGAATAGTTCTCTGGCTGGTTCCTGGGTTCTGGCTTTGCTTATTGTTAGGGATTTCTATGGGGAGGGCGTGGTTCTTCGCCCGATCTTTGTTTGGTCTTTGTTTTCAGAGTTTTGTTTCTCTTTCCGGTATCCGACCTGTCTGTTGTTGGGTTGTTTGTGGTGGTTTTACCTTTATTTGGTTGTTGCTGTTTTTCAGGGCTTGTTGGTTTTGTCATTGTATAGATTCTGTTTTTGCTTTGTTCTCAGGTTACCTGTCAGGCTTGTTGACAGCTTTTGGTGGATGTTATATATATTTTCTTTATTTAAAAAAAAAAAAAAAAAAAAAAAAAAAAAACCTTATCAAGATTCATTATTTTCTAGAGTACTAGATGCAAAGAGATGCGTGCAATTCAGATGCTTTGTGTGGAGTTGATTTCTCTAGAGGATGGTGATGTGCTTTCAAATTTATGTTTTTTTTCCAGATATTTGAGTATCTGGAATGCTAAGGGAATGCAGTTGTGACGATTGTGCTTCAGATTTAGATGCATTGCCCAAAAAATTTATTGCAATGCTCTAACCAATGCTTCTGTTTGGTATTTGAACTATGGTTTGTTCTTTTTTCCTTTGTCATCGATGAGCATCGCTATTGGAGTCTTTGTTTTGATGATATTGAGATCTAAATAACCTAAATGAAGTGTTTCTTAAAATGAAGCACTATAGAGTCTCTATAAGCAACTAGAATCTATATGTCACGCCTGTAGTTTTGCAGTTAGCTAATGTTTCTTCTCCTAAAGCAATCATGGTAATGCATTCTGGTAAAATGCATATAGTATTGGCTATTCAGAAGCTTTTGTTAGCCTTTTCTATGATATATTCTTGTATCTTTGATTTATAATGACCAAACTAAGAAATAATTTAAAGAATTTGTTTTTCTATAATAAAAAAAGTTTCTTTGTAAGAATCAGCAGAGAAGCCGAGATGTTCTTTGCTTCTTACTAAAAGAGATATACACTAGCAAGTAGATATTGTATTCTCGTGTATATATTTTAATATTTCTCAATGAATTTTTTTGGACAAATCCCTATATATACCAGAGTAAAAGATCTTGCATATTTATTAGGGTTGAAGAAAGCAAGCACAACAGATGGTATCATTGACAATGCAGAGTTAAATTTATTTTACGTTCAAACTTGTTTATAAAGTAGGCATATGTTTAATTTATATATTTATATAGCTGCTATTTTTGTTGCAGGAAGGTTTGCAACTTGGATTATAATTTTTAAGGATTAGGTGTCATGTTAGATGAGGTATCATTTTTTAGTCAGCTAGTTAGAAACTCAACACTCAATGGAGCATCAGTATTTTGAGGCTGTCAATAGAAATAATGACCGACACACTGATGCAATGAAACCATTATAGGTAACGCATTTGGTGTGTATGTGTATCTGTGCTACATCTAACACTTTTAGAATGTAACATCCATAGATTCAGACGTCCCAAAACAATATTCTATTGGATAACTAAATTGTTAATGGTTCTGATAAACAAAGATAACATATATTTCACATACTCATGGATTTTGAACTATGATTGAGCGGAACTTCGTGGGTTTAATTTGATTTGTGAAGTTGACATAAGAAACATATTTCACTACTGTTTTGTTGAGATTTTTTTATCTGAATGCAAATGGATTCTGGTATGATATGTAGTTTATACTACTTATGTACCATATTTGTTAGAAGATTTTTATACAAGTTCTTACCGTTAATTGTTAACTTCTCTACAGGAACTTAAGCTTTTTCAGATAAATGACCAGATGCAACAAAGAATTGGTACTTGGCTCAATCGTCATTTATATTATAATATTTTATTAGTGCTAGTTGTGTAAACTTATTACGGTTGTTTATGTATTTAATGTGAAACTTGGTTATTTTGTCTCAAAACTATTGTATTTAAATGGTTATCGATATCGTATTTAATTATGTAATTAATGTATTATTAGTTGTTTGAATATTATGATTATGTTAGTGAATATTGGTTTCATATTGAAATCTGTTAATTATTAATATAATATATGATGCGAACAAAATGTAGAAGAAATTGAGTAAGCTACCTAAAGGAAAAACAGCATGTATAAACTACTACAAAATAATCAATCATCTAACCAAACACAATAAAAAAAAATTAGGCATTTAGCCACACCTTTTTATCAAAATGCTACTACAATCTTTAGAGCATTTTAGGGAAGCTGCGAAATTCATTTTTCTGCAGCGCATTGTAATATGCTAGAATATGTTAATTTTTTTAATCCTTTACAGGAAACTCAATGGAAAGTTATAGACTTTTAGTCACACATTATATAGCAGCATTTATCAAAACACTACTAAAAGGTTTAGCAGGCTTTTTAGGATGCAATGAGTTCCTTTTCTATCCCCAGAATGCTTTAGGATACATATTCTATCATATTGAAGAATAAAAGGTTATTGTTTTAAGACAAGTCACCATTTTAGAAAGGGAGTTTCTTTCTAGGGAAACTAATGGTAGTATGATAGACTTGGATGAGATCTAAGAAGCTAACATGGAAATTGATAATGTATATGATCCAAATTCAACTATGCAAATAGACATACCACACATTAGAAGGTCTAGTAGTGAGTCTTGCGCATCAGAAAGATACTATGGTTTTATTATTATGAATTGTGAGGCCAAGGATTACATTATATTAAATGATGATCCCCTCACTTATCGACAAAGAACTAGAGAGTAATGACTCTACTATGTGGTTAGCCGTGATGAAGACTAAGCTGGATTTCATGTACTCCAACAAGGTATGGACTTTGGGGGATATACCCGAAGAGGTCAAACCCATCAGTTGCAAATGGATTTCTAAGAAAAAGAAAAATGCAAATGGGAAGGTAGAGTCCAGGGCAATGTCGATTACGAAAGATTTCTATTAAATACAAGGTATTGATTATAACGGAGCATTTTCGCTAGTCGCCATGTTGAAATCCATTCAGATTTTACTTATTATTACCCCTCATAATGAACATGAAATATGGTAGACAGACATGAAAATAGCTCTTCTAAATGGTAATTTTGAAGAAATCATTTATATATAATAGCTTAAGGGTATTGAATTTAGTACGACCAGTGGAAAAGCTTATAGACTCTTAAGATTAATATATAGTCATAGCTAGCATCAACCAATTGGAATAAGTGTTTAGAAAAAGCTATAAACATTTTGGTTTCAGTTAAAACTCAGCAAAAGCGTGTATGTATACGCTGTGTAGTTAAAATGATTAGCGGTTACACAGTGGTGGAGGTGCAATAAGTTATAATGATGGTGCAAAAAAGTACATTAGATATAAACTCAAATGCTTAAAGTTAATTTATTCTCATACTCATATCATTTGTGTAGGAAATGAAATAGTGCTTAATCTTATATAATAAAATAGAAGAATATCATGATCCATGCAGTCTAGATTTGGTGACTACAAACTTATGTTGAGCATTTTTCTCTCAAAGTTAATTCTTTACCCCGACTTTGTTGATTCAGTTTAAAAGACAACTAGTTAAATTAACACTTTTACATTATTGTTTCTAAAATGGTGCTACAAAGTGTTGATTTAGCAGATGAAGTGAAAATAACCAAGTTTAGAGCGAATCTACTATTTAATAGTGCTATATTGAAAACGCATAGCAGTCGAAGAGTGCTACGCACTATAGTGGGGATTTTCTACGGCTTTAACTACACAGTGTATAGGGAAGGAAAAAATGGTGTTATGACGTTCAAAATATTTTATGTTGGCGAGTTACTATTGATTAGTAATGATGTACTACTATTACAATCAGTGAAAGCTTGGTGTCAAACAATTTCTCGATGAAGGATTTAGGTGAGGCAGCTTATATTCTAGGCATTAAGATCTACAAAATAGACTTAAAATGAAGTTTTGGAATTATCCCAATCTATATTCATAGATACCATACTAAAATGTTTAATTATGAAGAGTTCCAAAGCGTGAATGTGTTCCAACAGGGACTTGTGTCATCCTTTCTAAGAATGATGTCCCATCTATGGATGAGAAGCAATACATGATGAATATTCTATATTCTTCGGCCATATAATCTATCGTGTAAGGCCATATATTGCTTTGGCACTTGGTGAAGTTAGCTGATATCAGTAAAAGCCCAAAGATAATAATTGGATAGTAGTAAATGCATCCTTAAGTCCTTACAAAATGTTGGATTAGGTGCACTAGCAACAGGATAAAAAGGGTAAATTTCAGAAAAATCCTTTTATCAAATTGCAGAAGATCTTTTTTTGTGTTTGTGCAAATAATATTGTGTTTATACTAAATAAAATTTAGTATTCAATTTATGAAAATTTTTCAGTAATATTTTAATTTATTTAAATTTATTTAAAATATTTATTACTTCTTAATGTTTAAAATAAATTTATTAATGATTTAATTTATAATTATAAATTAATTTATAAATATAATTCAATTTTATATTTTAATATTTTATGATATTCATATTCATAATACAAACATCATAATAATAATATATAAACTATCCTGGGGGTATAACGGGATAATTAACTATTGTGTCTAACAGTCAATAAAATATCAGTATGGTGATATGATGTCAATATAATGTCACAAAGGGAATCATATCAAATTTATACTTATATAAATATTTAGTATATTTATGTTGCTAGCCGACTAAATTTTTATAAATAATATTTAGATTTAATATAAATTAATAATATAATTTAAAATATCTATTTATAGATATAATTATTAATTAATTTTATTGAAAATTGAATAATACGTGTGCATGTATGTTGAAAGAACCATATCTATGCTGTTTTGGTGATAACAATTATATGACAGTGCTACTGTTGTGTTCAGTGAGTCATTATGTGTATACTAGCTAAAGTAGAGAAGCTAGAATATAAAAAGGAGCAATACAGAAGCAAAAATAAAACGTCGAATAATCAATGACAATGGACTAGAGTACATGCATTCAATACTATACAATAAAGTCAATAAATCAATTGGAGCTCAAACGGACACTCAAAGAAGGCCAAAAGAGTTACAAAGTGTAAATTCATTAATTCGAGTACTTATAGTATTGATTTTGTGAAACCACTCAAATAATCTTCGAATCCCACAAAACTTGGCCATAACCACCTCTACTATCCTAGATTAGTCTTGAGGTTTTTTAAGATTTTTCAAAACTAAAAAAATCAGGAATCAAAAAATGTGTACGAAGCACGGGCCTGTAATGTGCGCGCGAAGCATGGGTGTGCGCAAAGCACGAGCCTGAAGACTATACATAAAGCACGGGTGTGCGTGAAGCACGGGCCTGGACTATTTGGGCTAAAAAGTTGTCTCTTCATTACAAATAGTGTCTCTTCCTTTCAAATCGTTGCTCCTCTTCATCCAAGCACCATTGCTATTCATCATTGCCTGCAAATAATACAGGAACAACTCTTTATCATACCTATTTGATTTCTATGTAAACCTGAGCCAATTTCAATGTAAAAACAACTTTCTCATTCCTCTCCATACTCCTATGCTTTCTGCTTTCTAATTTACAATTCCTAGCCAACATTAAAAAGGCATTTCGCGTACTTAAACTATACATCCAAAATATTCAAGAATCCACTTCCTAAACCAAACTCCACTCCATTAACTCTTCGATTATTTAAGTGGTATAGGAAGTTGTAAAAGTGTCAAAAAGGAAAATTAGTATTATAGACACATTGTTGCAGAATCAGTCTTTTCTTCGATATAGAGTTGAAGTCTGGTACTAGTACTCAGGCAAAAATTTAGAAGTCCCATTCAGCTGCTCGGGAAAGTATAGTGAAATCATGTTCTGCTACTTAGGTGCATATTCCTTCGGTCGAAATGAGGATGTTAGCTAGTGAAAAAATAGAATAGATATTTTGGAACTGGATGTTGGATTGGAGACTCAAACCAGTATAAAATCGACTGTGTGATTTTATTTCCACTGGAATTATATGTATATTGCTGATGCTATGATTACTGCACTTCAATTCTATATTTATATATTTGGCCATCATTGATCGTATACAAAGCGACTTCCAAGAAATATTGATCGACGCCATGCGACTAATAAATAGTATCAGAGCCTGGAATTCTATCGATCATTGTCATAGAATAATGGTCAAAAAATATTCGGTCGAAGTACGGCAAGCAAAACCTCGGTAGTATCAAATCCAGCAATGAGGACTACAAAAAGGTACTTTTCGATTTACAAATTTTAGTAGAAGATAATAGCGAATTAGTTAGTATATGCGATAATATCTCAAAGTTTAATTTTTTTATTATTTTAGAAAAGAGGAAATCAACCGAAATTGAAAATGTGAAACTAAAAAAAATTAGATTAAAAAATTCAACATGGTGTTCTAAAAAATAATTTTGTGGCTCTTAAAGATTTTCATGATGAACAAAATACTACATTTAAAAAAGAGAGAGAAAAAAGTTTCCATAGAAATTTCAAATTTGAAAAGACAAAATGATTTATTACTACTCTTTTTAAATAATTGAGAATTTCAAATTTTTATTCTTGAGAATGAAAACTGTATCTTAATGAATGAAAATTATAGATTAAATAAAGAGATTGATAATTTGAAAAATAGTAATATTTCTCTTGAAAATAATAATTGGGCATTAAAGCTAAATTTGAAAAGCTTAAAATTGAAGTCATGAAATTTAATAAAGGTTAAAACGATTTAAACATGATGTTATCTAGCTCTAGTTCTAGACCATTACTTGATAAAAGTGGAATAGGATATAACAAAATGAATAATAATAATAGTGCAAGATATGATATTATTTATAAGAATTATGCAGTACTAGACATTGATCCACTTTTCATAGAAAAGCAAGTAATCCTACATGTTATATGTTATATCTTAGTTCTAGAAATATAAATATAATGGGAAATAGAAATTTCAAGTATTTAAATATATATGGATTCTTGTAAAATGGATGGATACGGATAAATATATCCATATTTATTTCGTGATGTAGTAAATAATGAAAGTTATATTTTCGAAGGTTCTACCACACCCTTTTGGGTCTGATTACCTTTTGTCTAACCTCGGACCCTAACGTAGGAAGTAGATACAAATATATTTATATTTGTTTGTAGGTATGCCACATATTAATGGGGAGGTTGATTTTGAATTTACTGATGCATGTGGAAATGATGCTTCAAACATAGAAAAATCAGCAAAATTTGAGAAGCGCATTATACATTGCAAAATTGTGATGAATCTACGATTTTAGCAATACAAACCCTAAGTTTTTTTGCTGATGATAAATGGGGAGGGAAACTTGTGAAACATATGATTATATTTGTAATACATATTGAATAAAATATAGTTGGAATTATATTATTTTATATCTTAGTTATGTGTTGTCATCATAAAAAAAAGGAGATGAAAGAACCATGTCTATGGTGTTTTGATGATAACAACCATATGACAATGCTACTGATATATTCATTGAGTTATTACAGGTACATTAGCTACAGTAGAGAAGTTAACATATAAAGAGGAGAAGTACAGAAGCAAAAAATCAAATGTTGAATAATCAATGTCAGTGGATTAGAGTACGTGCATTCAAGTCCATGCAACAAAGTCAAAAAATTAGTTGGAGCTCAAATGGACACTCGAAAAAGGACAAAAGAGTTACAAATTGTAAATGCATCAATATCCAATACTTATAGCAATAATTTTGTAAAATCACTCTAATATTCTTCAAATCCCAAAAATCTTAACCAAACCTCCTCTATGCATCCTAGATGTATCATGATTTATTTTCGTATATTTTGGCATTCAAAAACATGGATAATCAGAAAATGTGTCAAAGCACTAGCTTGTAGACTATGTACGAAGCATGGGTGTGCACGAAGTATGGGTCTACGGACTGTGCATGAATCATGGGTGTTCATGAATCATGGGCTTGGACTATTTGGGTTGAAAATATGTCTCTTTACGTCAAATCGTGTCTCTTCATTTCAAATCATTGCTTATCTTCATCCATGCACCATTTCTCTTCATCAACGCCTGCAAATCAAATAGAAACAACTCTTTATCATACTTATTTGATTTCTGCATAAACCCAAGCCAATTCCACTATTAAATCAATTTTTCCATTCCTCACTATATCCCTTTACACCCTGCTTTATAATTTGTAATTCCTAGCCACCATTAAAAAACAATTTATGTACATAAACTCCACATCCAAAAGTTTCAAAACTCCACTTCCTAAATCAAACTCACTCCATTAACTCCTTAATTATTTGAGTAGTATGGAAAGTTTAAAAAATGTTAAAAAGGCGCAAAATAGTGTTGTAGACACATTGTTGCAAAAGAAGTCTTTTCTTTGATATAGAATTGAAGTCCTGTATGCCTGTAACATCCAATAAAAATTAATAAGAAATAAATTAATTAATTAAATAAGATAAAGCTAAAAATGTAAATTTTGTAAGGTCAAAATTTGACCATGGAAGTTATGCTATTTGTGTCTGTGGCAATTTTCTGATCAATTTTCAAATATTTGTTTTTGGAAACAGGACTAAAATAAATAATTTATGGACATTTGAAGTTTTCAGACTCAAAATAATTTAAATGGAATTTAAATTCAAATAAATAACTAATTTAAATTTGAAATTTAAAAACTAACGTTAATTAGACTTCGGGGTTAAGTAAACGTTAAAATAAATGCTAACATTAAAAATTAGTTAAGGATTAAATAAATAAATCAACTGTAAACCGGTTGACCAATCGAATGCATAGGATAGACTGGTTGATCGGTCGATGCTGATGGTGACTAGGGTTTTGTCCATTTGAACATTCTAGATTTTATTATTAACCGACTTGAACCCGACGGTTCTAGTCCTTTCTAACTACTATAAATAAGAGCGTAGCTCCCTCACTTTTTGAAACACTCCGCAATTTTAACAATCGGATATTTAAATGGTTAATTTAAATATTTAATCCTTAAGTAACAAAATGCCTTATATACTCGATTTTTACAAATGAGCGAATTAGAACTCAATACACCTAAGTTAAGTTTGCTTTTTTGATGCGAGGAGTATAAACGTGACTATGTTTGGAGACGGTGAGAATTTGAAGTGAATAGTGATTTTTGGAGTGGATGAGATGAATTTGGGCTAAGCATCTTTACTTAGCTTATATGAGGGTAACCCTCACAAAATTTCATTCTCGTCTTCATTTTTCATGTTTATTCTTCTTCCACTTCTCTAATCTTCTCCTAGTTACCCTCTGAATCCTCTTTTGTTAATTAGCAAATCCAAGCCCAAATATAATTTGTAAATTCGTGAAAAATAACCAAATCCTCTCTTCTCATTCTTAACAAAACCCATCCAGGAATTGGCACGGTTTAGAGTTTGGGTTGAGATCTTGGAATTAAAGAGATCTAAGGTTAGATTTTAGTGATTTAGAGTTGGTTTTGGTAAAGAAGAAGGTGAGTAGGATGATTCTCTTACTTAATTAACATGATATACTTCATATATTTGTTTATTTGCGATTATGTAGTTATATAAAATAATTTAGAGAATGTTAGTAATGTAATAATGCTTATATTTATGCCCTAAACATGTTTAGATCATCAGATTATTTATTGAAACCTTAAGGACCATGTTTTGAAAAGTGTGTAAGCCCTAGAATTGATTTGGGGCTCACTGGGTGATTAAGGTGATGCTATAGTTTGATATGTGATTAATTAAGTAGTGTAATTGAGTGCTTGCATTGGTTAGTAATAATTAACTAATTGAAATGGTTTTGAAAATATTTAGTAAGCTAATTTAGTTAGTTTTGAACTCTGCACTCATTATTAGAGTGATTAGTGGAATTATGAAGCTAATTTAGTATTTATAAGCATTAGTTAAGAGGAAGAATGATTTTTATAAGCTATAAGTATTTGATAAAATAGTACGATGTTTTATAAAGCAGTAAATGAATTTCAATTAGTATTTATAAAATGGTTATATGATTTTATAGATGAAGTATATATTTTGTAAAATGGAAATGAGATTTTATAAAATAGTAATATGAAGTATACTTAATTTCGAGTTAGGTAATTAAGTATTTAAAAGATCAAAATTGATATATAAGCTAATGATACATTTTATAAACTAGAAGTAAGATTTTATAAAATGGTATAAAATCATATTAGATTTTTGTTGAAGAAGTTTTGTCAGGAAAAGTAAGTTTTGATTTAAGTAATAATTGAAATACTTATCCCAATTATATACGTGTACGTATATGTGCACGAGCGGGTATACATATATGTGCATATGGAGCTAAGTGACAATTAGAATAAACATAGTACTGTAACTAGAATTGTTGTATGTTTGACTGTTTTTATACATATGCAATTGTTTGATTATATAGGAATATAATTGATTACAAGTTCGTTGTGAGCATTTCACATAGCGATAGCGACTATTACATGCGCTAGGTTGCATGAGAATATACCAGGTCGAGTAACTGCCCCGGAAGTCTGAAATGTGACATGTAATTGTTGTGTATTGCATGAGCGTATGTGCATAAGCATGCATGAATAAGTGTATCAATTCACGTATAAGCTACACATGAGGCCGGGTATGTTGTTTGGATGTGTTAGAGGAAGCCGGGTCGCTATAATTGCCCTGTTGAACTTAACTCATGCAAAGAGTGGAATTTGACGTCGAATCCGGTTTTTGATTGCTTATTGAATTCACTTCCAGTATGTCAACAAATGAATTTAGGATAATGTCCGATGTGGCAAAAGCAGACTATAGGAGCTAGATGACACATCAGGCGAAGCAACGGAAGGGGTCGAGCTCGAATCGGCGGTGCATGGTGCAAGACCTCGGCTTTACGGTCCAAGAAGTGCCACCATCGGTCCACCGGTGGTGCATCACTAGTTGACCGATGGTGGACTGACCTAGGTAGTAAAGCCAAGTCAGGTGCATTTCATTAGGGATTTTCTTCCAGCCTCATGCGCGATTCTTCGTGAGGCTTTGCCTTAACTTCGAGAAGATTCTGAGCTACTTGAGGAACCGGAGTTCATGACAAAGTTTGAGATTTGGACATGAGCATAATGTAATAAATAACAATCAAGCATGGGATTAGTACGATGATCGACTATGTGATCATGTCCGACGAGCGTGTATGATCGAATATAGTGAATCGATACCTTCGGGCTTTGACTTGGGGTACAAATAGTTACATAAGTTTTATTGATCTTATTATAGTGATCGTACACTATATTGGTCTTACATTAGTGGTCATGCCTATTATTGGTCTTATAATATGGACCATTTAAATTAACAGATGATGACAGGATATTAGTCTTTATCTATGATAAGCGTATTTGAATATGTGATGTTATATTTGATATGTACACATATCTATATGCCAACGATATTCCTTAGTGGTCCTGATAGCCTACTATATAGGATATGCCCGTCATTCTCTTCTGTAGTGGCGTTATGCGAGTTTATTAAGAAATCTTGGATAATCGAGGGGAAGATGACAATGATCATCTAAGAGTGGATTAGATATCACTTATGCTCATTGAGAGGTACAGTGAGATCATATTGGTTTCAAGTAGATAGAGTAGATCATATATGACATATTATCACCGAGGAGTATGGTGAGATATACACGAGGCCTATTACTGTGGATGTGGCTAAGGTTATATGGTACATTAAGGAACCGACTCTATTTATTTTAGGCCCTCGATGGAAATCATTGGATTGCAATCGGTGTCTAACACATACTCAACTTTTAGGTATATAAAGTAGGTTTGAGAGCACCTATGCTCACTGAAGGGTGACCTACATGAGTTTGACCACATTGGGTGCGACTCGAGGTCTATGGTACACTGAGGTACTGACTCTATTTATCTTGGGTAAGTCTACTGTAGACTCTAGCCATCAGTAATGATATGTATCAATTATATTCTTTATTTACCACCTATATTTATATTGTGTGTTATATTAGTTGTTCGATAATTTAAGTGTGTTTTGGGATATGCTTGTATTGTGGTATTTATAGTGTTTTTGCTTGTATATATTAAAGCAAAGTACCATAGTATGCCATTATGTTTCAGTCATATATACTAGTTATGCTGACTTGTTGATTACAGGAGAAGTGCAGGTTATGGTATGATTTTCCATTTGTTGGAGACGTTTACTGTACTTGTTTATAGGCAGTTTGGATTTGCCTTGAGCCACGTTCGTGGTGAGAACCGACCGTTGTTTAACAGTTCCTATTTATTTATATATGTTTTTAATATATAGTACTTTGAGATAGTTCCCTTCACACCAGGCTTTATGTCTGACCCGCATTTATCTTTATCAACTTATGTCATGACAACTCTCGAGTACTCAATTGCATAGTTTGAGAGTCAAGCGCTTTTAGGGATATGATATAAAAGTACACAGTTGGAGCATTTTGTAGGCATGACATCGATATTTTGAGTTATATGCACTTGATATTTTATTGCACATGACAGACCTATTATTTGTATATGAGATTGTTGTATCAGATATTTATTCAGTACTTCATTGTAACATTTAGAAATTTTCGACTTTCGAAAATCGACATTTATACGTCCACTGTATTAACTGCCGAGAAATCGAAGGCCGAAAAATCTAATTGTTAGGGTTAAAGAAGAAGAGGTAGAAGAAGAAAGAAAGAAGAAGCAACAGAACAATATCAGAATCTCACAATCGCAGCAGAATAACATATAATAGATAAATGAATAATCTTTAAAACAAAAGAACTGTATCAGTTATTACATTACATCACATTACATTATCAGAGTTTACAACAACAAACAGCGGAAAATAAATACTATATACAAGTTGATACGCCATGCCATCTAGCTTGCCTCCAGATCTCTACAGCAACTCATGAATTCCAGAATGACCTGATAACCTGACTCTAGACTGCCCGTGTGGAAAATGATAGGCACCCAGAGTTTAGGAAGGGAACAATAAACTCTAAGTCAGTCATGGGACTGGTGTGAGAACTTAAAACAGTTTATCTTTAAAAACTAACAAAGAAATATTTTAAAATAGATCCGCAATGCTTTTTAGAAAAAGAAACTACCATAAGGCCTCCCGCCACACACACAATGCAAACGCAGAATTGGAGGAGATTTCTCCTTATGATAGTCAAACATACTTGATACGCAAATTTATTTGATATTATTTTTATAAGTGCAAAGTGCAGGAAAAATATTTCGAAAGGATGATATAAATCTTAGCTAGCATAGACATTTCGCACTTATGCCTACTATAGCTACCATGTTCAATAGCAGGTTACCGCCACATTCCATGACAGGTTATACAACTAAAACCGTACAGGGCTCGTATTGTTTCTTTGGATTTTTTTTCAACAAATGGTCAGGCAGACGAACTTCCCGAATAAAATGGAACGTCTCTGGAAGGACGTCCCCATCCTAACCGGATCTCTGCTAGACAAAGGCGGGTTACCTCTGTAATAGGTAACTACTAACACGAGTATGCCATCCCCCGGTCGTATGCGACCTTTATCCGAGGATCCTCTCAACCAACAACCACAAAGTAATAAGTTTCCAGCTACCACAAAGTAAGTATCTGGGATCCATACCATGATACCACTCATAATCCAAAAGGAAATGACATACCCTCAGAGGGCACTATCCTCAAATAACCTTGCTGCTACCATTCCCGTTTCGACCAAAACCGAGTTGTGAGGTTCGACGAAGTCTTATCCACAAAGCTACGCTTTTCACAAAAGCCACGCTTTGATCAACAAATGATCAGCAGCACTCAGCATGCCACATTACCAAATTGGGAGTATATCACTGATAACCATCAACCACATAACCTCTAAGCTCGTACGTCTCAGAGAAGGGTGTTAAGCTAAGAGAATAAATTCTCCGCCACCAACAGAAATGTATTTGAAAGAAATCTGCTTTATATCTCAAAATGTAATGTCAGACATACAATCCATACAAGTCTGTTCTGGGTTCGAACAGAACCGAAGGCACTTCCAAAGAAGTCCTTGCAAATCCGGGCATTCACAATCCCGATCGGACTTCCCATCACAAAGGAAATCTCCATACCGTAGCTATCGGTGCAGAGACAATCGATTGGTCATCTTATCATTCTTGCAAATACCCGGTCTTCAACACCGGTCTTCAAATGCTATCCATTACGACGAATCACTATTCAGAATGGGATTTATGACCCAAAGGTCCTCTTCCGGCTAAACCGAATAACGAGCGCTTATTTTTAAAAATAAGTATTCATTCAGATTTAAACAAATTACAACAATTTTCACTTTGATCTTTTAAATAAAAGATCCATCACAATCACAAAGATTCGATGTGGTTTCCGGATATCCACTTGGAATCCGACCCTTGGTCGCATCGAAATTCGAACGCCATTCAAAGGCAAATATTGATAGTCGGTTATTTAACTATCAATCAACATTCACTACAATTTCATGATCTAAATAATTTTCATAATTATTTATTTTCAAAATATCTTCGCAAGACATATTTTCACACTTCAACCATTTGAAAACCAATTTCAATTTATATGTAACAACTCGTATATTTATCGATTTTATATTTAAATATTTTGTCGTTAATCGGATATTGGTCCGAAAAGATACTTTTTGCAAACGGACAAATTAGGACTCGAGACCACTTCCATTGAGTTCGAAATGCCGTTTACAATTTGTTTAAGTATAAACATTGATAGGTTTGGAGTTAGTGGAATTTCACTTTCTTTTCCCGCTTTGGACTTTGGGTTAGATTAGCCATTATAACTCAAACCCACTTCTCTCCTTCTCCTCACTCTTCATAAATTCCTACCAAACACAAACTTTAACATTAATGGTGAGTGGAAAGGGAAATTAGAAACTCCAAGCCTAGGTTTCAACTCCAACTCCATCATTCAACTCTAAATTCAAGGAAAAACATTGGATTCAAGCTTGTAGTTGCTTCTCCATTCACCTTCAAGCTTTACCTTCATAATTTGGTGAAATGGTGAGATTTTTATCTCACAATTCTAGTCTATAACTATATTGGACTGTTGGGAATGATTCCCCATCACTTTAGCCTGTACATTTGTTTTTGGTTTGGATTGGATTGGCGAAAAACTCCAATTTTTAGTGTTTTTGGTGAAATTCCGCACTTAGGTCGTTCTGCCTATGCTAGGTCGTTTGCGTGGAAAAGTCTCGGCCTTCAAATAGCTCGTTTTTGGCTTTAAATCGTTCTAAAGCCTTAGGTCGCTCGACACTAGGTCGTAGGTCGTAGGTCGTTTGGTCGTGAAATGCTCGGTCTAGTCCAATTTAGGTCGGCTTTCAGATAGGTCGCTCGATCGAGTTAGGTAGTTATATCCCTTAGGTCGCATGACACTGGGTCGTTCCACTTTGGCTTTATGGCCACTTCCCTAGGTCGCATGGCCTTCATATATCGTTAGGTCGCTAAGTCGTAGGTCGTCTCCGACCTTATATCGCCCGGCTTTTTTGAGTCAGGTCGCGCCTCTTTTAGGTCGCGTCTCTTTTAGGTCGCTCTCCACTGGACCTCGTTAGGTCGCTCAACACACTGTGTCACTAAGTCGCTCGACTCTGGACTTCGTTAGCTCGCTCGGCCTTGTCATTTTTATGTCGCGAGCCTCGCTAGGTCGCTCAACCGTCTACCATTATAAGTCGTAGGTCGTCTCCGACCTTAAACCACTCGGCCGAATTAGGTCGCGTACATTTTAGGTCGCGTGTTTCACTAGGCCGTTAGGCCTTTACCTCGTTAGGTCGTAGGTCGCTCGACCTTATTACCTTGTTAGGTCGCGAGTCCCTTAAGTCGCTCGCCTTTGTTAGGTCGCTCGCTTTTGCTAACTCGCGAACACCTCTAGGTCGCAACCACTAGGTCGCTTGACCCCTTAGACCCTTAGTTCGCAACCATTAGGTCGCTCGATCCTATCCTCCCTTAGGTCTTCACTAGGTCGTACCGTTTTGGACGGGGCGCTGCCCCCTGGGCCCCCGCGACCTGACCTGGCAGGTCGAATCCCGTAGCGGGGGTGTTGCCCCCGCACCCCCACCTTGGGGGGTTGCCACCCCCCCCCCCCCCCGGACCCCCCTCCGTAGGGGATCTTATCTGAAAAACATTCAACAGAACTTGCTTTGTTGAGATGCTGAGTTGACCATTCTTCGAGGCAAACTATCTTGGGCTTCTCGGTCGATTTTATGGTATCACGACCTTGCTAAAAAGGCGGGATAACAACTTTAGAAATATGAAGGTTTCAATACTAGTAGTAAATATCAAAACTCTTTCACCAAAACAATTTTAACTCTATTTTACTACAAAGCTCTTTCCTTAAACTGTTTTCCAATCTACTAGTATATACAAACCTTTCCCTTAAAACCTTTTGTGACAATCTTCTAGTGAAGATCTACAGCTTGTTCGTAAATATTTAAGTTAAGCAAGTAGTTATGGGACATGAAGCTAAACTCATATATTTACTGGCTTGGTGAGATTGACACTACTTGATGATCATGACGATCATTTTTGTGTTTTTGACTAGCAACTGTGCGATGTCTCTTTGTCTGCGAGGGAGACTAGACCCCGCTCTTGTGATGTTTCGCCATCACATATGTGGGGTAGCGCCCCACGGTCTTCGGGCCATTCGTGTGTCAAAAATTAATGGCTTGCAACCATGAGATAACGTCTCGCTTTGTGGTACACGTGTAGGTGAGTTTTCATGCTCCCATTTTGTGAGTTTTCATGCTCCTATATTGTGATTTCTGAATTTCATGTGTAGTCTTCTGGAATTTGTGCTTCACCTATTTTCATGACTTTCATTGTTATGATTTTCTAGCTTTTATGTTTTGGTGAATTTGTGTGTCATCACTTTTTTTAGGTGAATTTGGATCTTTTAGAAGATTCTTTTGATATTGTTTGATCTCTTGATGATCTTTATTTACATGCTTATCATAGTATGTCTTTATGGTTACTATATGTTCTTGCCATATCTATTGTTTTATATCATGTTATCTGATATTTATAGCTAGACTGATCCGTTTATTATTTTCTTATAAATAATACTCGGGTCAGACCGAGATGTTACAGGTGCTTCTGCTTGAGTTCTCCCTCAGGGATTTACTACTTTGACTTTTGGCTGACCATTTAGATTAGCAGTTTTTGTCGTTTACACTTGAGATATAGACTCATAGATGTATTCTTTTGTATAGCACGTGTTGCTATTCTTTCGTGTATGTGGTCCTTTCATGACCACTACTTTGATGTACACTTTCATGTGTTAGTTATATATTCATATCTTTTTCCGCCTTTGTGATATGGATGTCTGTGACTGATTGTGTTATGTTTATTTCTATACTTGATTTCGAAGATTTATTTATAGCCACCATGTGATAGCTTTGAGTTTGTATCGGTACGTCGGACTTCCTCCTTAAATGAAATGCATGCTATACTATCTGACATATCGGTGCTCGCACAAAGAAGTTACATGGATGGTCGCTCCTCAACAGCCTTATTCTCTACGCTAGTTGACAGCATTACTCCGTAGTGTTCTTGGCTAGCATGGGTATTGAGGTGGGGCGTCACATTATACATTGGAAAACATTTCCAAATACTTATTTAACAATAAGTAATTCACAAATCTATTTATTTTCAATACTTAGAAAATATTCAATATACTTAAAACACGATTAAGTATATATTTTATTCTTTTGAGGAAAACGTTCTCTTTAAACACATTTATTTGGGTCAAAACGAATGTTGCGTAAAACATCGTTACGACAACCCAAAATCAATAGCATAGAGATTCGAAATTTAGATAGATATATAAATCCCAATACTATATAAAACATTTCCTTTCGAAATCATTTACTATAACAATAGTGTTATAGTCCACCATTTCCTTATTTTTCGAAAACGTCTATTTCAGCAATGAATGTTGAAATATATGGTTTCGATACTTAATACATTTTAAAACAACTTCAAATCGTTTTAATTCTTATTTAAAAGATCATTTCCTAAAACATTTCTTTAATATATTATGCATTGTCCAAAATCGTGAATATACTCCGTTAACCAAATTCAATATTCCTATACATTTTATTTTAAACGATTATCCACTGTCCAAAATCGTGGATATATCTCCTTTAATAAGCCATAATAATTAACTTATCAAAATAAGTTGTTTCGGATATATAAAAAAATGTTTATAAATTCACATTTATATATATTTTATAAAACTTCAACGTATAAAACCCCTTAATTAACAAATTCTATTCATATCTCATTTAAATGCCAAAATCCAATTTATATGTTAATTACTTATAAATCTTTTATTTTACAAAATCTATTCATTTTATAACTTCACAATTTATATATCTATAAATTTCATTCACTTATGAAATCCATTTATAGTTCATTTAACACTCATAAAAACTCGTTTTATAATTCCAATATTTTTAATTTATAAATATAAATTTTATAAACCTTTTATATAAACCGTTTATAATAATTCAAAAATCCCAATTTAAACCATTTTACAAATTAATCAACTACTTATTTCAAAAATCACATTTCAGTTATATTTCACAAAAATCATTATTTTTATAACATAAAAATTATAACGTTTATTTATTTAAAATGAATCAATTCCAAAATTCAATAAAATGTGTACTTTCAAAAATCACTTGAAAATCCTTTTAAATTCGAAATCGTTACTTTAGCATTTTTAAAACTCCAAAAATAGGCCCAACGCTGCAACAGTTCCAATACATCAACCACGACATCCAAACATCATATATCAATATGATAACAGAATATTATCCCAAATATATGTAAATAAATCAATACTGTTGAGGAATCTAGTTGGATCCCTTCAACCTGTTTCCCTGCATCCACAGATGTTAGCACAATACCAATCCCATTTCAAGACGGAATATCGCGGTACATGGGTTTATGTAAAATATTATCTCTATTATGCGGCGCAATAGGGTCTCATCCGCTATATAATGCGGGAAATCAACTCCAAGTACATATATAATACCAATTCCACTTCAAGGTGAAATATCGCGGTATATGGGTTTAATATAATAACATCCGCTTAACATACGACATATAGGGTCTATTTCAATACAACAGATAGCAATCATCATTCAAGCATACAATCAAGTAATTTTAAATCTAATTATTTAAAATTTTAAATCGAAACAGAATTCGATTGAGTGAGAAGTTCTCACATTGCTTCCAATAACAGTTGCAGTGTTCTATTTCGAATAAAATCAAACGTGCGTTTAATTTTACCCAAAATTCTCACTAGCTCCAATCAACTCCAATCCATCTCCATCGTGTAGTGTTCGTCCATACAAACCCGATGCAACTCGTTTCGTGCGAAACGGACCTCGTATGAAAAAGTTATGATGTTTAAAAGTTATACGAATTAAACAATATAATATAAATTTCCAATTTCTTTTATTTTTAACCTAGATTCAAATCTGGCCGTTTGTTTTTACCAAAGTAAATCACGGCCATGCAAAATTTTCTTCTCCTTCTTTCCAGTAAAACACGTGCAACCGAAAACCCATCGGCCGCCATTACTAATTGAATTTTCGCACCCATTTCAAACGTTTTGAAGACGATCGGCAATCTCCACGACGAAGAGCGTACTCCGCCGCACCTTCGGATTGAACGACATGCAACTCGGCCGCCCCCTTGCGCATACAAACGCGTGCGAATGCGCTATGTACTCGGCCAAAATCTGGCCCCTACGATGCTCCATCGATGATCATCGCCGTATGGATTGAACAATCTCGCTTAGCTCTACAATTCTCGTGTTGAAGGTTTCTTGAATTAACGTATGGATTAGAAGATAATTAAAGAAGAAAATCAAGCATTTTTGGCCATGTATAGTATAATGGCGGCTAGGGTTTATGAGAATTAGGGTTTGTGTAAAATGAAGAAAGTTAGGTCCTTTTATAGAAAATTTCTGAAACACTATTCACCCGAAAAATTTTCGAACTCCAATCGAAGCGTGCCACCTAGCGTTTATAATGTTTTACCCCTATTCGGAACGCAATGGAATATATATCGGCAGCAAATTAGATCAGATTTGGAAGATACGATTTCAAATCGACTATTTAAATTTAAAAATTCACCTAAACCGATTTCAGTGCGTTTTAGCTTGCTTCAGACAAACCGTAAATCCGATTGACACGAAATTTGAAACCATACAATAATTTAACATTACGGATCCAATGAAACTGGTTTCGTCGAAATCCGAGACTGTTTGAAAAATGGCTATTTTTACTCGTCAATTAAATATTAAAATGTTCAATTTCTACAAATTAACTTTTAATTCGATTTTAAAAGTTCTATAACATCATTCTAACTCCAATATGATTTAATACAACTTTACAAATCATTTTTAATCATTTTAAACCCAATTTCCAATTATTTCTGTTATTTCAAATATTAAATTATCGATTTAATTATCCAATTAATATAGATATTCAAAATAAAATTTATTCGACTTACAAATTTTAATTGTTAATATTAAAAATCAATTAAATATATGAATTTCAAATGACAGAAATTCTGGGTCGTTACAATCTTCCCCCCTTAAAAGAATTTCGTCCTCGAAATTACCAAGTAAGAAAAAGTTACAGAATCCATTAACTTTTCAAAACCATTTGTTCAAATTAAATTTCAAATTCATTTGAACATTTTAATTTTCCAAAATTCATAGTTAAACTTTTCTAGTTCAATTCCTACATTTTCATTTCAATTTAGAAATTGACTTTTCGCTAACAAAAATTTTCCAAAAATTTTCAAATTTTTTTCTAATTCCCAAAATTTACGGAAAATTTTGGCAGAGTCTCCTTTGTATAGGGGAGCTTTTGCAATGTCACAATAGATATAAATATATATACATCGACCCACACGGTCGGAAAAGAGACAGGCCAAGTTGAATATCTGTATTGTAGGCCTAATGAAGCGGACCTTTACAGACCGACTGAGTTCCGTACAAGCTAGACCTTTGTTGGCAGATTCAGGGAGTAGACGGAATGATTACATGTGGTCCTCAAGGTACGCACTGGGTGGTACATTTGGATGTCCGAGAACTAGTATAAGCTAGTGCGGATGCAGTTTCATGTTTTCATAGTAGACGATGAACATGTGTATTGTAGGCCTCACGAAGCTGTACTTTATAGATGTAGTTACACTATGCTCTAGGGACAAGACGATGGAGTCCTTTTCAAGGAGGATACAGAAGATACTATGGGTGGTACCTAAGACCGATGTGGTCTTTGGGCATGTAGCTACATATATATTGGTTATTAAGTCTTAATCTACTAAGGAGTAGATGAGTACGATTCATGCACAGAGGCGAGAGTATTTTAAACTCTATAAACCTAATATAATAGAAAATGGAAATAGAATGGTATATATAGAATTATGCTTAGAAGTGCACCAGAAGTTTAGTTCTGAACCCCTCCTTATATCATCCGACAGGTTAAATAGATGGCAGAGATTTTCTAGCTTTGAGACACTTATTTAAAAAGTGTTATTACCCTTGTGAGTATGTACTTACTACTATATTGTAGTCAGTTCTGCTGTGAGATATTTATTTGGTTTCTGATATATTTATTTTTTTTCCTATTTTCAGGATACCAGGTACCCAACTCGGGATTCAGTGTGCTTGGATTTTAACATTTTAGCGAAAAATCCGAACCCACTGGAATTAAGATTGTTACAGATAGACTCACTAAAAGCTCCCATTTTATTCCCATTAGAAGCAAAAGGACCACAACATCTCTAGCATAGATTTATATTAAGGAGGTGGTTTGACTTCGTGGAATTATGGTTAGCATCATTATTTATACGGTGCCCTTATTTTCTAGCAAATTTTAGAGGAGTTTGCAAGCAACGTTGGAAACTTCATTGAATCTTAGCACTACTTACCACCCAAAGACCGATGGTCAAACCAATAGTGTAAATAGGATCTTAGAGGACTTATTGAGAGCTTACATCATAGACTTTGGAGGACACTGGGATCAACACCTACCTTTAGTTGAATTTTCTTATAATAGTGGTCACCAAGCGACGATTGGTATGGCACCCGATGAAGCGTTTTATGGGAGGCCATGCAAATCGCCAAATTGTTGGTAGGAAATCACCAATAAAATCACACTCGGGTCATATTTAATTCATGAAACTTTAGAAAAAGGTAGAGTTGATTATGCAACTTAAAAAGGCTACGCAAGACCGCCAGAAACCTTACAAGGACAAGAGCAAAAAGGAGTTGGATTTTGAGGCTGGAGACGTGGTATTTATCAAAGTTCCCTTTTTAAAAAAGCCATGAGATTTGGGAAATCGGGAAAGTTGGCACTAAAATTTGTTAGGCCTTTTCGAGTTTCGAAAAGAATAGGAAAATTTGCTTGCTGCATAGAACTGCCAGATTACTTGGCAGATTTTATGCCATTTTTCATGTTTTGCACTTGAGAAAATGCCTTCATAGCATAGTATTGTGCTAGAGCCCGATCAAAAGAGGGACATTAAGATGGAGCCAATAGCATCCCATGCCACTGCATGCATTATGGAACATGCAACTAGAAAACTCCACAACAAAGAAATCAGGCTGGTTTATGTGGGAGGCAAATCGACGTAAAGCACATGGGAAATTTATGAGAAGATGAGGACTTCTCGTCTCGAGCTTTTCATTGGTAAAATTTTTTCTCCAAATTCAGGTTTTGGTTGCAACGTTGTTGCTAGATTGAATGGTAGAAGATGGTTGCTACACTTTTCACTATCACTTTGCACTCATATAGAAATTCTATGTATGTTTAGGATGCTTGCATACATTCCTATATGTCACATTCATACACTCAAACTAGAATTAAGCTCACCTATAGTATGTCTATATACATAATCACATTGCACTTTTGTTTGAGTAGACAAATGTGTAGATAACTCGGTTATATAACATGGATGTTTATTATGCTTTATATTGTCTGCCCCTTGGGGATATTTCTGCGTTGAAAACATTTTTAAGAGGGAAAGAATGTAACACCCCATAAAAATTAATAATAAATAAATTGATTAAACAAGATAAGGCTAAAAATGAAAATTTTGTAAACGTCATACTTTGACTATGAAAGTTATGACGTTGCATTCATGGCAATTTTTAGATCAATTTCTATATATAATGTTTTGAAAACGGAGCTTAAACGAAATAGTTATGGATGTTTGAAGTTTTCGGATTTAAAATAATTTAAATGGAATTCAAAGTGAAATAAATAATTAATTCTTAACTTTGAAACCTAGAACGTTAAAATAAACTCTAATGTTAAGAATTAATTAAGGTACTAAATAAATAAGTCAACCACAATAAAATAACATTCCTAAAATAGACCAACCGGTCGACTACTGCCTAAGGCCGATCGACCGCTAATGGTTGACTGCCTAGGATGGATTGGTCGACTAGTTGATTTTGGTGGCGACTAGGGTTTGGTGCATTTGAATGTTTCAGATTTTATTATTAATTGAATTAAATCCTACGTTCCGGTGGTTTCTATCCACTATTAATAAGTGTCTGGCTCCCTTACTTTTATTCACAAATTATTTAGGAACTAAGCAAAGCTCTATCGGTCTCTCTCTTCAAAGATTCAGAAAATTCTTTAGGGTTTCTGGTAAGAAATTTTGGGTGTTTATTATTCAATTCTCATCCAATCCTTAAATTTCTGAATCTAATTCATATACAATTCCCTTGTTGTATATCTATAAAAGGAGAGATATGTTTCAGGTTAAAGTGGCGTAAACAAATCCGAAATAAAGAGCTAAGGAGTTTTTGCGAGTGGAGATCTTAGTCTTTCTTACTTTAAAACTATAGAGCATAAGTTGGATATGATAAACGCCTTTCAGGATTTTTTTTTACAAAACATCACTAAAATTTCAAAAATCCCCTCAAGCGAAATGTCAATTCTTAAGTTAGCATCTCAATTATTCTATATTGAAATAGTGGAATTGTGTAATTACTACCATTTTAATGTTTTACATTTTATTCAACTTCTTATCTTTTTCTTTGGATTTGATTAAGAGTTTTGAAAAGAAATATGTTAGGAAATGGTGTGTATGGTATAGATCTTTTATTCGCAGTTTGCACTGAATATTTCCACAATTCGAATAGAAATCTTCTTTGTAAATTATTTACACAGAAGTCAAATAAAGTATACAAATATTTGAATCGGAAGTTTCTATTAATGTGGATTCCACTATTTTAGTATAAAATAAGTTCGGTTTGCATTCTATTTTATACAGATCTTTTGTGTGAATTGTGGATATTAGATATATGGTATATTTTTTGATAACGAATTGGACTTGTATAAAATTGAAATTTGACATTTAAAAGTTAGCTTAGGGCGCAATCTTTACACGCTTAGAAATATTTTAGGAATGTACTTATATGTATGTATTAGCGTAAATAATGTATAATTATAGTGTTTAATTACGTAGCTAATAGGCTATAAATTATCATTAAATTCTCCTTAGCAAAGAAGTTAATTGTAAGGGCAAAATTAGAGTTTTCTTATAAGGCCTTGTTATGGAATGCTGTGAGATGTGTGATAATATGCTAACAGAGTGTTATGAACTTTGACTAAGTTATAGGGATGTGAGGTCTGTTAAAAACACAAGAAAGTCTGCCCAGCTAATTTGGCTATCAATAGTATGGCTTTAGGGCTGATGTGAGACATCCTCTATAATAAGTACTCATAGGGGATGCGAGATTAACCCTAAATTCTGTAGGTAAACCTACCCAGCTACTCTAGCCACCATTACATACAAATAGTCAAACTAATGTGATACATCACCATTGCGATACGGGTCATAATACGAAGGATTTGTTTCAGGGTTGAAGGTATTAAATGGCTGATTGTAGGACCACCTTTCCCTATGTAGGAAGTATTAAATGGCCATGGTTAACAGTTAGGCATGGTAGTGGATGTCTCGGGGAAAATCCGCTTTAGGTTTGAGGTATTAAGTTGCTATTGTGGAGTCCCCCTCTGTTAAAAAAAGAATTATGTAGCCTGAAGAGATTTCATGCAATGTCCGGTAGATAGTACCTGAGTGGAGTCTGCTTGGGATAGGTATAAATGATTGGGACTAAACTTGAATGAGGTATTAAATGGTTATAGTCTGCCCAGTCACCATTAAAAATGTATTCAATGGCTTGGGTGGTATCTCTTGCTTTGTTAGGACATCGTCAACAATAAACACAGGTTACTGGGTTAAAAGAGCAATGGTTATGGAGTTGGAGGGGGAAAAGCCATATGGCTTATAGTTAGAAGACTTATAATATAGTTAGGATACATATGACATATTCCTATTTAAATTATACCACCTAATACTATTATGGAAAGGCTTAAGATTTTTATTCACCAGACATTACTATTCTAACTTCCTCCTCATTACAACACTAATTAGAGATAATGATGCTGATTTGGTGGTAGAGACGCAGGTTTATTACAGTTATTAAGATATCTGTATTATTTTTATATTTCTGATGTACCTATTGAGACATGATGTATTTTGAGATATTGTACCATGAATATTTGGCGTTGTTTTGTTGGACTACGTTGTTTGTTTTTGACATTTGAATTTTTAAATAAATGGGTATTATTATGATATTATATATATTTTATCCTTTCATTGTGAGTTCTGAATGTGTAGATATATAGATATATGTATTGTTGTTCATATTAATTTTGCCAACCAATAGCTGGCTTTGGAATGGGTCTTGTTAACAAGAAAACTTGTCAATATCCCAAAGTAAAGTTTGAATAAAGAGTGAGTTCATTTTGATCTCTTTTGGTTAAGTAGGGGGAGCAAGGATGTGAATACTACTTTTGATTCACCCTTATGAGTAGGTCTTTATTGCAAAACTTTCCTTCATTAACCTTTCGATCTAGTCAAAACACTATTATTCTTTTCTTTGAACCTTTCGAGCTTACTGAAGCTATTTGATTATCCTTTCGAAACCTTCCTTTCGAAATTACTGAGGAACCCTAAGGTTGGCTCTAAGGATTCAAGAGAATGGTTTTTTAGATGGTTTCGACATTGTCGGAAGCCAGTTTCTTAAATGACTTGGGTTTGATTCTGAAATCTAGGGAAAGTAGGTTAGGTTTTGAGGTTTCTATTCACTAAAAGGTGAGAGTTTGGTAAGAGGTGATTCTGGAGTTAAAGACTTGGATTACTTGGAAACAAGGGTTTCAACCCACTCGAAAGGCTCCTTTCGATGAAGTCGATACCTACAAAACACATTTAAATCCAATAACAGTCTCCAAATAGCTAGATAATCAAAAATATTGAAATCTTCCCTTTATTTATCCAAAGATGACAGTGCCGATCAATTTCCCCCAATTTGGTTTACAAATTAGAGTCAACAAATTTGCAAAGTTAAGAAAACACAAGTATATAATGTATCAATCGGATCCCCAAAACCAGACCCCTTGGGTATTATTTATAGATGTGGATTAGCACCTTTTGATACAGAGCTTTCGACCTGGTCGAAAGGTGGCTTCAGATAACTTTCGAGTCCTTTGACACTTGCGCATTCCCCTGTAATGCTTTCTAATGGGCTTAAATGCTTTCGTCTTTGTCGAAAGGGGTGGTTGCGCCTTTTCTCCTTGCATTGCTTTATTGTCATAGGAAGCAAATGTATGAACTTTCGACTCTACCGTTAGGCAGTTTCATGTGGTTTCAAGGCTGTCGAAGTGTTGATGCTTTCAACGCTGCTAGTAGCTTCTGAAATGTATGCTTGCGACTTGATGCGGAACCTTCCCAAGATATTAATGGCTTCAACCGATTAGAAAGCTTGATAATTCTTTCGAAAGGGTTATCCTGACCAAGTCATCTTTCAGAGTAGATCGAATGTAACGATCCGATTTTTCGACGCCCGAAAATCAACATCAGTACGTCCACTGTATCTAATGCTGAACAATCGAATGTCGGAAAACTGAACCGTTAGGTTTAAAGAAGAAGAAGAAGGTAGAATAAGAAGTAGAAATAATATCAAAATCTCACAATCGTAGCGGAACAATATATAATAGATAAATGGTTAATCTTTAAACAAAAGAACTATATCAGTTTATACATTACATCATCAGAGCCAACATCACCAAAACACAACACTGGACAGTTATGATAACTTGTTAACATGGAAACTGAATTTGCAACAAACCATACATAGCGAATAATACATCATATACGTGTGATACGTCTTGCCATCCAGCTTGTCTCCCAATCTCCACAGCATACTTTCTTGACTTAGCTCCAAAACCTACTGATAACTGACTCTAGGATGCCCGTGTGGAAAATTAAGGGCACCCAGAGTTTACAAAAGGAAACGATAAACTCCGAGTCAGTCACGGTACTGGTGTGAGATCTAAAAGTAGTTATTTGTACAAAAAGAAATCCATTCATGCTTTTGGAAAATGAAATTACATAAGGTTTCCCGGCACACTCAAATGCAATCACACACATGAGGGAGCTTTCTCCTTATAGTAGTCAAACATGCTTGATACACGAAAATCTTTTTGATAATATTATTAGTGCATAGTGTGGAAAAAAATTTGCAAGTATAATATTAATCTTAGCCAGCATACGTACCATTATAGTATGCCTACTATAGCTACCATGTTAAATGGCAGGTTCTACAACTAAATCCGTAAAGGGCTCGTATTGTTTTGTTTGAATTTCCAACAAATGGTCAAGGCTAAGGAACTTCCTTTATCCGAATGGGTACGCCTCTGGAGGGATGCCACGAGAACCTAACCGGATCTTTGCCAACACAAGGCCGGGTTACCTCTATAACTAGGTAACTAACTATCACAAGTATGCCATACCCTGGTCATAACCGATCTTTACCGAGGCGCCTCAAATTCCAACAACCACATAAGTAAAATATCCGGGCTCCATACCAGAATACCACTTTTTATCCAGAAGGAAATGCACGTACCTTAAGGGGCGCGACCCCCATAATCTTGCTGCATCCTTTCCTGTTTCGACAATTTTCGGGGTGTGAGGTTCAATGAAGTCTCGTCCCATAAAGCTACGCTTTTCACAAAAGCCATGCTTCGATCAACCAATGCTCAGCACTTAGCATGCTACATTACCAATTTGGGAATATGTTACTAGTAACCATCAACTACATAACCTCTGAGCTCGTATGTCTCAGGAAAGAGTGTTAAGCTAAGAGAATAAATTCTCCGCCATCAACAGAAATATATTTGATAGAAACCAGCTTTATATCTCGAAGTGTAATGTCAAACATACATCCATACAAATCCATCCTGGATCTGAATGGAACCGAAGGCACTTCGTCCAATTAAGGAAAGAAGCCCTTGCAAATTCGGATATCCCCTAATCACGTCCGGACTCACCATCACGTAGGGTAATCTCTATACCAGAGCAACTCGGTGCAGAGACAATCAACAGGCAATCATTTTGTTTTCAAAAATTCCCGATCTTCAACCACCGCCTTCAAATGCAATCTCATTCTGTCGTATCATTATTCGGAATGAGTTTTATGACTTAATGTCCTCCCCTGGATTATCCGAATAATGAGTGCTTATTTTAAAACATGTGGATACAAATTTCCATTTTTAATCTTTTTAACAAAAGATCCACTTATAATATTCGATGTGGTTTTCGGATAACCATTTGGAATACGACCCCCGGTCTCATCAAAATTCAAATGTCGTCTTGAAGGCCAATAGTTGGTTATTTAACTATCCAATAACATCTATAAACAGCCATTGGATTTAAATAATTTCTAAATTATTTATTTCAAAATATCTTTGCAAACCATTTTTCTCCCCTTTAACTCTTTGAAACAGTCAAATCACCTTTTTCTTTAGCAGAATAAGTTTCCACCCGATCGTTTATTTCCACTAGAAATCACTAAGTCCAAATATTTTGGATTCTAAAATAATTTAAATTACTTAATCCAAAAATATACTTTAAAACACTTAAAATAAAAATTATTTTAAACAATTTATTTAAAATACTGGTCATGAAATTTTATAATAATTTCTCATATAATACTTAAGTCAAAACAATCTGAAAATGAAAGTTATGGCATTCTATACAAGTTTTTCAAATAAAAGTTTTAATAAAACTATCTTTAAAATAAAATTTACTTTATAAAATATAAATATTAATAATATCCTTTAAATCATAATACCAATTTGTCTTTTAAAATAATTACTACTATGACTAATTTAATAAATATTTAACTTTAAAATTCTAAACAACTTAAATAAATAATTTCTCAAAAACATTCTTTTAAAACAATTTTAAAACTTCAAACATACACTTTCAAATCTGCTTTATAAATGTACTTGGCTTTTCAAGGAAATACGCTTTTCTTTGACACCTTTAAAATAAACCACTATTTATTTTTAAAAAATTACCCATTCCTTTATAAATACCCACCGTAAATTTATACTTCTAAATATCCACTGATAATTATTTCTTTTTATAAAAACCAGTTTATAAATTCCATAGTCTCATTCTCCTTTTAAAACATAATTTCAAACATTTAATCCGTTCTCAAATCGATTTCCTAAAACTAACTCCATGTTAAAAATAAATTCCTTTATTTCTCCCAAACCATTTAAAATCAGAATTTTAAATAAATTCTTCAACTTTTAAACAATACTACTTAAGTTCTCAAAATCCATTATAAAAAAATCTTTTTCCCCATACTTGGAATTTATTTAATAGGATTTAAAAAATCAACCTTTATCCCTTCCAAATTCCTTCTTTTAATTTATCCAATTTTCTAAAATTATTTTACTTAAAATTCTCTACTTTAATTTCCTTTCAAAAATCCAATTTTTGTATCTGTTATCTTAAAATACCAAAACATATTCGGCCAAACCATAGCCTTCAATAATTTAAATTACCAATATAATCAATCAAAGATTATCAATAAATCATATCACAACATATGAAATAAATTCAAACATTTGAGGAATCCAGTTGGATAACTCCAACTTGTTTCCTTGCATCAACAGATGTTTGCATAACAAATTAAATACCAATCCCGTATCAAGGTGGGATATCGCGGTATAAAGGGTCATCCGTTATTATGCGGGTGCATAGGGTCTCATCTGCGATATAATGTGGGAAATCAATCACACCAATATATATATATATATATATATATATATATATATATATATACACACATACTACTATATATAATGTCACCCAACAGATAAATTATTAAATTCATCCAAGCACATCCAATAATTTAAATTTATTCATTTGAATTAACTAGGCAAACCAAATGAGTGAGAAGATCTCACCTTTGCTTTTGTTTTGCAATCCATTTCCATACCAACTTGTTTTCACGATTATTGACCTTGTAGAAGCAATATATGATTTATTAATATTCAAAACAAATCAAACCATTAAGTACCACTTAATAATTCAATTGACAAATGATTTAATTTAAACTAGCTTTGTTTTAAAAATTTCTTAGCAACTAAAATAAATATAAATAAATAAATTAATAAAGCTAAATACATATTAAAAAAATACATGTATATTTACTTTCTTTTAAAACTACATATATATTTATTAAAAAATATCTATATCGAACCAAAAATCAAATTTTGTATAAATTCTTCAACATTTAAAATTTCTCTTTTCAGAATCATGCATATACATATATTTTCCGTTTAAACCCTATATTCATATATGTCTATAAAAATACAAACCTTACAATTTATTTATTTATTTATTATAAAAAACCTACTGTGACATCAAATTATCTATCAACCTGAAATACAATATCATAAAATCGATAATACCTCTCTTTCGTGAATCGAGATGCATGCTATACTCCTATCATCACCTTGCCTTCGCGACCCACAACATCCCACAGCGCTGCCGTGAAACCCCACTTCTCCACGACGCGACCCCAATCAAAGTCGCGACCCTCGATCCTCATTGTTGCTTCCCTCAGGTCGTGGCCATCGCGTAAAATCGCAAAACCCTAGTCGATTTCGAACTCGTGCCCAGCTGCCTTGAAGCCGTCGTTGATCCTATCACGGCGCTCACATGTGGCCTCTTTTTTTATATATATGGCTGAAGTGTATACCATAAAAGACACGTGCATTGAATCTCTATACGTGTTTCAAACGCTTGCAAATATAATTATTATTTATATTTAAATTTAAATTTAAATCGTCTCGATTCGCAACTCACAATCTCGATCTTCAATCGAGGCGTGCTGCCAGACATTTATAAGGCTATACCCCTATTTCAAGTGCACTGGAAAAGGTTCCAGTCCTAATTCGATCGTATGGAGAAGATAGCTTTTTGGACCAGTTATTGAATTGAATTTTTGATATAGATTTTGGCACGTTTACAAACCGTCCGATCACACGATAACTCCAAACTCTATGAAAATTGAAATATGATAATAAAACACTATTACGGATACAACGGAACTTGTTTCGTCGAACTTCGAAACTATGCATCAAAAGGCTATTTTAAATATCGATTTGAACGGTATAAATTCAAAACTGAACAAATCACTTTCAAATTCAATTTAAAAGTTCTATTACCTTCGGTATTATCAATATGAATTTTCTAATCCTTTAAATATTTTTAACAAGCATAAATCTGAAGATACAATATTTTACCGAATTTCATATTATGAAATTTAATAATTTAGTTACCAAACAAACAGTGATATTTGAAATTCAAATTAGAAATCAACTTTTAAATATTTAATATTAATTAAATATTCCAATTTCAAATATTCAAAAATTCTGGGTCGTCGCATTCTTCCCCCTTAAAAGAATTTCATTCCCAAAATTACTAGTTAAGAATAAAGATCCATAACCCGTTCACTATTTCCCAAATCCAAACAGTTTTCACAACTTCTCTAAAAATTTTTTTATTAAAGGCAATATCATTCTTATTAACTTCCCAACCTCAACCATAAGTTCCAAACAATATTATTTCCTCAATAATTAAAATTTAAATCCAAATTTTAAATTACCCAAATTTCTCACAATGTTTCTAACTCCCTAAATTTTCAAAATTTTTTATCAGTGCCCCATTTGCGCGGATAGCTCGGTACAACTACAAAATGCCTCTATGGGCCCCCAAATTCTAAAAGAAAAAAAGCCAAGTGGCTAGGCCAGAAAATCATCAAATTTTATACAAAAATTTAAATACATACCTTTTGACGAGAAATTTCATTTATCTTCTGAACCAATTCATCGCTTTCCTTTTGCTTTTAAAACACCTGTATATCCAACTTAGCAATAGTGTCTAATTACAACATTCAAAATCATTTTATACATTTCTTTAGAGAAGTTTCAATATTTATTTCATTCAAGCATGTATGATGCACATATATCATCTCTATGCAATACCAAATTCGATCGCTTCGTCGATCACATAATTTCACTTTCGAACTAGTATCGTCCACCCGACTTCCAAGTGCGGACTTAGATCTGGTTTCTTGATCAGAAACCGTCATTCTCCTTGCACAGCCACAAACTATGATAGAGAATTTCCAGAAATCAATCAAAAATCCATATCCAGGGTTCGTCGTTGAAAATCGAGTGAAAAATCCCAACTCGGATCGATATAACTATCTCGAAATTTTATGCTCAAATCTGGACCAAATTGTTATGTGAATAAAGTAATATGCGTGCATCCTAGGTATTTTTCCCCAATTGATTATTAGCTATATCAATTCTCTTTTATTCGCATTTATATTGATTTCTATCCAAAATTTTCATTTCTCACACTTTTATTTACTCCATTCAAATACTTAGTATATTTTCCCAATTCAGATTTTACTTAAGAATTTCACCATTCATTTCTTAAGTTCAATAAATATTTTATATAACTTCTTATATTAGTTTTTGTGACGACCCAAACTCGATGTCCGATAAACAACATCAAATTTGCATCGTCGGAGCTTATAACAATAAATAGATGATTATAAAACAACGGAACAGAATCAATATCATAAATATCATCACAGTTACAACATCAACATAATATCATACTACAACAGAGTATATAATACGTACATACATCACAACTCCAAATACAACATCATGATAATATAACAGTGATCATATATCCAAAAGTCCTCAAATGAGAGAGGTGATAACGAACTCCCAAAAGCTAAACACCTGAAATCTCCAAAAGCTCCTAAGATATCTCCAAGATAAGAGCTCCAAAATACAGCTTACTCCAAAATACAGAAACCTGCTACTAGGCTGCCCGTGTGGAAATAATGGGCACCCAGAGTTTAGCAAAGAAAACAATAAACTCCGGATCAGTCATGGGACTGGTATGAGTAAACAAAAACAGTTTCATTTAAATAAAACAAGATTTATAAAAGAATTTTCGGGATGCTTTTAAAAATGGAACTACCATAAGACCTCCCGCCACACACACAATGCAAACGCAGAATTGGAGGAGATTTCTTCTTATGATAGTTAAATATGCTTGGTACGAGAAAAGAATTCTTTGGTATTATTACTAGTGCATAGTGAGGAAAGCATTTCAAAAGTAGAATATTAATCTTAGCCAGCATAGGTACCATTATATTATGCCTACTATAGCTACCATATTAAATGGCAGGTTCTACAACTAAAACCGTACAGGGCTCGTATTGTTTCTTTGGATTTCCAACAAATGGTCAGGCCAAGGAACTTCCCATTGCCACATGAGAACGCCTCTGGAAGGACGTTCCCGAGAACCAAACCGGATCTCTGCCAACACAAGGCCGGGTTACCCCTAACTGGGTAACTACTGACACGGGTATGCCATCTCCCGGTTGTAACCAACCTTTAACCGGGGCCCCAGCAACAAATCACAAAGTAATATATATATATCTGCGATATCAACATAAGTTAAGTATCTGGGCTCCATACCATGATACCACTTCTATCCATAAGGAAATGCACATACCCTAAGGGGTGCTACCCCCAATAACCTTGCTGCATCTTTCCTGTTTTGACCATTTCGGGGTGTGAGGTCCGACGAAGTCTCGTCCACAAAGCCACGCTTTGGTACAAAGCCAAGCTTTGGTACAAAGCCATGCTTTAGGTCAACAAATGATCAAAGAAATGATCACAAAGATAAGTGATCAAACAAATGATCATATCACAAATGATCAAACAATGATCATTTCACAGCAACACTCAGCATGTCACATTACCAAATTGGGAATATACCGCTGATAACCTTCAACTACATAACCTCTGAGCTCGTACGTCTCAGAGAAGGGTGTTAAGTTAAGAGAATAAATTCTCCGCCACCAATAGAAATATATTTGAAAGAAATATGCTTTATATCTCAATTTGTAATGTCAGACATACAATCCATACAAGTCTGTTCCGGGTTCGAACAGAACCGAAGGCACTTCCAAAGAAGTCCTTGCAATCCGGATATCCACAATCCTGATCGGATTCCCCATCACATATGGAGAACTCTATACCGGAGCAACTCGGTGCAGAGTCAATTGACAGTTCATCCTATCGCTCTCGCAAATACTCGGTCTTCAACACTGGTCTTCAAATGCTATCCATAACGTCGAATCACATATTCGAAATGGGTTATACGACACAAAGGTCCTCTCCCGGCTAATTCGAATAGTGAGTGTCAATTTTAAAACATGTGGATGTCATTCACAAAGACTCACTCATTCGATGTGGGTTTCAGATAATCAACTGAAATCTGACTCCTATCGCATCGAAATTCCAAAAGTTGTTTTACAGGGAAAAAGGGGTTTCATATTCACATAGAAAAAATACAGAAACGCAGCTTAGCACAAAGTAATTCATATCACATAGCATCACAATTACAATCGGAGATATCAATCAATACCTATCATACAATAGTTATCAATCATATACAACTATGATGAATCAATCGTGTGATTTAAACTAATTAATCATAAAATTAATTTCATTTATTATCTTTAATCAATGATGGGTTATCCTTAATTAAAATTAATTAAATCTTTAATCATCTTCATAAATTTATCATCCCTTAATTAATTACTCTAATTGATTAATCTTTAATTGTTCACTAATGAAACCTTAATTGCTTTTATTAACTAATTATCAAGTAATTAATTTAAATAGTGTATTTTAAATAAATCATTTGTCACTTAAGTAAATCACAAATTACTTATTGAATTTCAAAAGATAAACCTTCTTATCTTTGTTAACTATTCTGATTTCCTTGTAAACTTAATTCAAATTCATCATATGAATTGCCTTGAGAGATCAAAATTGGTTTGCATAACATTTCATCTTAACCTCGTTCTTAATTACATTTTATAAGTAATGTGATAAAATTTAGATCAAATCAAATTAAAAAAAAATGTCTTTCTTAAATTTCAATTCGTTTTAAATCCAAATCAAAATTTCTTTTAAGACCTGGGTTTAAAATTGTTTCAAAGTTTCAAATTTTACTGTTTATATTTTGAGCAAACTGCCCTGGTGTGCAGATTTCCCAAAGCTCCTTCGAGTCTCCCCCGAGCCTTCATCCTGCTTACTTCGAGTTCTTCAAAAGTTCGACCCGAGTGACGCTTTTTTTCTTTCTTAGTATAACTCGAACAACCCATTCCAGTGAGATTCCTTCTCCCCCAACACAAACACACTGACACACAATACTTTAAACCGTGCACATGCACAGTCCAATTCGCCACCTCCGGTTGAACTGCTGATCGTCAGCACATCCACGGTGATGCTCTCGGGTATTCACAATCACAAAAAAACTCGAACAAATCACGAATTCGAAATTTTGTCTTCAAACCAAAACTGAAACGAACACCCGCCTCAAACAAGTGCCTCGCTCCCCCTCTTCAGATCATCCGAATTCGCGACACCCCGTCCAAAGCTCCCCTAGCATCCCACGCTCCTGATGGTCCCGGTCCGTTGATTCCCGGTGGCATAACGGCGGCGCGGCGATCTCGTTTCTGCCCTCGACTAAATTTAGACCTTAAACCCTAATCTGCTCTCGTCCCCAAAATTATTGCAATAATTAATTTTTTTTACATTTTTCCTAACATTATTGAGTACAAATCTAGCTCCACGCGAAATTTCAACACCCAGTATTTCTTTGATTTTTTGGAATTGATCAAAGTGCCAATTTTGTTCAAATTCGAACTGCCCTCGAATTACTCAACTAAAAATCATCACTATTATTTTAAAAATCCTATTTTCATATGTTTATTCAAAATATGAAATCAAACCAATGTTTTAAAATAGTTGAAATTATCACAAATTTTTGTTTTTACTGTAAAACCATGTTTACAGGGTCGAACACTTCATGATCAATCTTAAACAAAACTGTAAACTGTGAGTTGAGTTTAAACAATTTATTTTGTTTTAAGAATCTTATTTTTCAGTTAAGATTCAAGTTGTACTTTTGAATTAGCATTTTACAGAAATCAATTTTTTTATCCAAAATAATTCTTGTTTGCCTGTAACACTTGATTCCAGAGCATAGTTCGCTATCATAATTTAAAACAAATTTTAAAAGTTCTGATTTGAGTTTAGACATCCTGCTTTGTCAAAAAGATTTAAAGCTTTCTAATGATTTGATGCAATAAATTTGAATTTGAATAAATATTTAACCCTGGAATCAATAAATAGGGCAATACAGTATGCAGAACATTCTATATATAAATATACACAGGATTATTTTCAAAGATAAATCACAAACAACACATATTATCAAATGAATAGCCTATACTGTTGTGATTAAAACTTAAACTTGAAAGTGTATGTTTACTCATAATGAATACAAGTTTTGAGACAGAGCCTAAAAACTCATATTTTCCAGATCTGTACATAACACATTCACATACAATATCTACTTATACAAGCATATTTTCTTTTCCAGAAATAACTTCAAACAACCAGTTTAAAAAAAATCCAAATCCAAAGAGGTTTACTCACCTGGAAATCTTTGAAAACAGAGACTATATTTTTGTTTTGTTTGAAAATCTGCAGTTGAAACTCCCTTCAGTAGATTGCCTTTCAAGCTTGAATAAAAATGATGTTGGCTTCCCTTTTTATTTTCAGATCTTTGCTTAATTATTTATTTTTTTCTTTCTTTCTTCAATAAAAAGTTTTAAACGAGATGATGCTTAGATATATATGTATATATATAGAAGTGTACAAAAGTAGGCAAGTACAATGTTTTATGGTATAAAGGAAAATCAAACTTTGTTTATGGCTGTTCAGTAATAATATTAAATGAAAGTATGTTGCATTGTATATTTATAGCATGCCGTGTTTCATGCTTTCCTGTTTTCTTCATGGTGCTGATGTGATTTGTGGAGGCTTGCATTTAATGCAAGCATGTTTTGTGATGCTACTATCTTGTATACTTTCAGCACATGTTGATATGTATATTCTTTTGCAAAGTGCTGTTTTGTTTATAAATACTTTCTTGCATAGATTTTGATTTCTATGCTATCTTCTTGTATACTTACAGCAAGTTTTATTATAAGTACATATATATTTTCCTAGTCCTTTATTTGTTTACATTGCTATGGTTTACAGCAACATGTTTTATTCTTTTTGCAAGTATTATTTTATTTTTTTGTTTAATACTAAATCTTGTTTGTTACTTAATTTATTCATTATTTATTTAAAACTCAAACTATCAATTATTTATTTATATTAACCTTAACAATATTTTTATTTCTCTTGAAATTCAGTTAATTTAAATTCAAAAGTTCCAATAAATTACCAATTTTTTTAAATTCAAAATTTTCGGGATGTTACAGTTTTTCACTTCACCACTTAAGCTTCCACATCTAATTTCGTTTAAATTAAATTTTCAATTCCATTCTGAATTCAATTTTCATTTTAAATATTGAATTCTATTCATCTTATCTCAATCTATTTTTAACTAAGCATTTTAATTAGTTCCACTTACAATTTATTCATATCTCAACCACTTTTATTTCCAAACCATCATTATGTTTAGTCCGATTCACTAATTTTCCATTTACATACAAATTAAAAATGAATTTCAACATTTAGTTTTCAATTTCATTTACTTGCAATTGTAAATTCATTTATTCATTCAGAAATTTGTTTCCACCTTAACAAATTTTATTTAAGTAATCATTTCACTTAGCCTCCTTAGACGTTTCTTTAAATTCACTTTTACTTAACTATATTTAATTACACTCTGATTCAATTTAAATTTTAAACTTTCTATAAGTTTTCCACTTATTTGGGTTTTACACTCATTTTTATTTATCCCTTTTCAAGTTAAATCTTATTCCAAGAAATTTTCAAATTTTTATAAATTTTCAAAGTTGTTTATATTATGTAAATATTTTAAATAAGATTCCAAAGTTTTTTAAACAATTACTCAACATTTACAAATCATCTTTGAAATCGATTATATCCAAAATCAAACTATTTCAAAATCAAACTCAATTTCGCATATATTCCCAATTCAAAACTTTCGGGCAGTAATTCCTCCCTTGGAAACTCGAAAATGAACATCAATGATGTCGCGATCATCATCGGAATTATTTTCCAGCGCCTGAAAAGAGCTTAATGCTTTTATCCCTTCAAAAATATTTTTTAAAATATTTTTAAATTCCAAACCCCAGCAGATTTCGTATCCAATTCAAAAATATTTCCAAATTAAAATAGATTTTAACAATTCACCCGAACCCTTTCAATCCATTTTAAAAAATTACTCTGGAATCTTTGTTTCCTTTCCAATTATAAACCACATTTATTATTTACATTTACAAATCCCATTTTGCCATATAAATTTATTCCTTAATCTTTGGTTATACTTTTAATTTCTAGTTCAATTTTCAAATAATAATAATAATAATTTAATATTATCACTTTTTAACAACCAAGCAACCATATTTCCACACCAGATTTCGTATCCATTTCCATTCTAGCTTATTTTCATGATTTTAGACCTTGTAGGAGCAGTATATGATTTATTAATATTCGAAATAAATCGAACCATTAAGTACCATTTAATAACTCAATTGACTAATGATTTAATTTAACTAACTTTCTTTATAAAAATTTCTTAGTAACTAAAATAAATTTAAATAGATTTATTATATAAATTAATCAACTCAAATACATATTAAAAAAATGTATATACATATATTTATTTTCTTTTGAAACTACATATATATTTATAAAAAAAATCTATATAGATCCAAAAATCAAATTTTGTATAAATTCTTCAACATTTAAAATTTCTCTTTTAAAAATCATACATATACATATATTTTATGTTTAAACCCTATATACATATATGTCTGTAAAAACACAAGCCTTATTATTTATTTTTTTATATATATTTTTTTATAAAAAAAACCCTACTTTAATTCCAAATTATCAATCGACCTAAAATACAATATCGAAAAATCGATAATACCACTCTGTCGCAAATCAAGATGCATGCTATACTCATTTCATCGCCTTGCCTTCGCGAGCCACAACATCCCACAGCGCTGCCGCGAAACCCCCCTTCTCCACCGCGCGACCCCAATCAAAGTCACGACCCTCGATCCTCGCTGTTGCTACCCTTAGGTCGTGACCATCGCTCAAATTCGTGAAACCCTAGTTGAGTTCAAACTCGTGCCCAGCTGCCTCGAAGCCGTCGTCGGTCCTATTGCGGCGCTCGCGTGGCCTCTTTTTTTTATATATGGCTGAAATTCGACCGTTACTTAGTTTGAGCGTTGATTCGATTGAAGGGAAAAAGGGTTTTATCTGCCCCTTTTTTTTTATTAATTTAAATTCAAGAAAAGGAGAGAACGAAGATTTTGATCTCGTTCGCACTATTTTTTTCTATATCGATTTTTTTTCGAAAAGAGTAAAAGAGGGCTTTATTATCCAAAGAAATTTGATTTTTTTGAAACTGAAGTTGGGAGGGGATGCGTGCATACGATAAGGAATACGTGCATTGAATCTCTATATGTGTTTCAAAGGCTTGCAAATATAATTATTATTTATATTTAAATTCAAATTGAAATCGTTTCCATTTCGCAACTCACAATCTCGATCTCCAATCGAGGCATGCCGCCAGGCGTTTATAAGGTTATACCCCTATTTCTGTGCAGTTAAAGCACTCGACAGATTCGAAGCGGTGGAGGTGCAAAAAGTCGAAGAGGGGATACAGTGAGGATATAGCGGGATATAGCGGATGGCTCAAAAATAGCATATAAAATTCATACTTAATATTTTTACAAATATATAAATGGTAATTAAATGAAAAATTATCATTCAATTGAATTATAATTAATACATAAATAATTTTAAACAAAAAACATATGCAAATATACTTTAAATAAACGTAAAACTGTTATATAACATAATTGAGTTTAGTAGAATATTAGAGTATTTTCATTTCTGAAAATATATTAAAAATTAAATCAAATAAATTAGTTTCCTAATTTTTATAATGTATAAATGCAATTTTTAATTTATTTTATTAAAGAAGATATAGCGGAAATAGCAAAATATAACGGGAATATCGGGGTATAGCAGAAATAGCAGGGATTAAAGTGGAAAGGCTATATTATGGGGCTATATGGAAAAATCATAGCGGTAGAAATCCGCTATGAGATATAGCGGGGTAATAGCGAGGTAATAGCGGGGTATTAACTACACAGCCCTATTTCGAATGCACTAGAAAAGGTTCCGAGTCCTAATTCGATCGTATGGAGAAGATAGCGTTTTGGACCAGTTATTGAATTGAATTTTCGATATAGATTTTAGAGCATTTACAAACCCTACGATCACATGACTACTTCAAATTCTACGAAAATTAAAATCCGATAATAAAACACTATTACAGATCCAGTGGCACTAGTTTCGTCGAATTCCGAGACCATGCCTCGGAAGGCTATTTTTAAATATCGATTTAAACGATATAAATTCAAAACTGAACAAATCACTTTCAAATTCAATTCTCGAAGTTCTATTACCTTCAGTATTATCAATATGAATTTTCTAAGTCTTTAAATATTTTTAACAAGCATAAAACTGAAGATACAATATTTTACCCAATTTCATATTTTTAATTTAATAATTTAATTACCAAACAAACAGTGATATTTGAAATTCAAATTAGAAATTAACTTTTAAATATTTAAAATCAATTAAGTATTCCAATTTCAAATATTCAAAAATTCTAGATCGTCACATCGAATGAAGGCTAAACCTTTGTTCTCGAAAGGTTTGGTGCGCATACGAAGGATTGTCATTCATTGTCTTCGAAAGGTGTTTCTTCAGCCCAATCGAAAGGTCTTCGTGCATGTGAAAGCACCTTCTACAGAAGGACATCACCGAAGCGGAAGGGTGCTTTTGACTTTTTCGACCCCTTCAACCCCTTCGAAAGGTTGTAATACTTCTATTCTTTGGCTGTAGCATCCCTTTGACTCCTTCGAAAGGTCTTACTGAAGCGATTTTCTCTTGTTCTTCTTTGTCTACTACTCATTCTAAATTCGACAAGGTTGAAGGGCTTTTTTGGCCCCCCTCCCGTGCGAAAGGATGACCATGACTTTCCAAGTCAATCATTTCAAAACCCTCAATGTTTCCCGCCTTTTCATATTCCAGTGTAAATCTTAGCCGCTCATTTAATCAGATCGAATGGTTTGCTATCTTTACTGACTTTTCTTATAAATCACGCTCTCCTCCTCTCTTCTTTCATGCACCTACAATTGATATAAACTTCAAGCAAAAATCAAAGTTCTCAAACTCTCAAATAATTTTTATTTCAACAAGTAAGAATTTAGATCTAAAGTCTCTATCATCTTGTTTTTTTCAAATTTTAATTTCAGAGCGAATCTCGATTTCTCAAACTTTCACAGTTTGGATTTTTTATTATTGTTTTGATTTACTTGCAACCACTTAATTTTTTATTTGCTTGAAATCATTCTTTAATTTAGTTTCATGGTTTGATTCGATTTTTTTCTTGTTATTCTTCATTTTAATCATACGTGGTCCAGATTTTATGGTTATTGTTATATTTAGAGAATTCAAATTTTCATCTCAAAGACTTGAAAATCATAAATAGTTGATTCGTGTTTAAATCTATTTGCTTATTATTTTTTGAATTTCTGGGTTGAAATTGGGTTTGGGGAAGAAGGAAGTTTCCGTTTACTTCACCTATATGCTTTGAGCTGTACGAGTCAAAATTTGGCGCCATAATTTACCTTTCTACCCCTTTGAAAGGGATTAAGGCGACAGCTTTGGTTTTGCTTTCTTAGCCTATTTCGATGGGGTCAAAAGGTAACCTAGTGCTTCATTTGATTGATCTCGTCGAAAGGTTATATAGTATAGTAATTATGAAGTCAACCTTTTTGAGAGCAGTTTTGTATATTAGCATATTAAAATATCTTTTGAAGAAGTTGGCTATCGTATCTTACTAGCTAATTACTTAATACATTCTTTCGAAAGCATAAACTTTGTCTGATAGGTTTTGCAACCTTCAGTACATACTTATTTCTAATTTGTTTAAGTTAGAGATACATAAATTTTATAAATAGGACTGAAGAAAGGATACTTTGTATAAGTTGCAAATCAAGTAAAACGTTCCGACTTAGACGACATCTATTGTATTGATTGAAATTTAGTAATTGGTATGCTTTCGAAACCATGCACCCCTTTTGACTCTGTCGAAAACCTCGATATATTATCGTGATTTGATCATCACTATAAACCAATATCGTCGAAACATTCCAAGGACTTCTTGTTTTTACTAATAATTCAAACTTAAACCTTTCGACTTGATTGGCTTAAAGGGTTTCAACATCATTCATGTTCTTTTAGAACAATTGAGTTCATGGGCTTCACTAGCGTTGAAAGGTTTTTTGCCTTGTTTGTTGGATGTTTATAACGCATTCTTTATTCAAATTTGTTGTATAGGTTTTAATAACTTTTCTTTTAATAAAAAACATCTATTGAGATTTCAACATTGCCAAAGTGTGTTTATGGATGTGCACTGTAGCGACCCATAATTTTCGATAATTAAAATAGTTAATTTAATAAGATTTTGTAATATAATGTTGGAAGAAATTAAATTTTATGATTTCCTTAATGTGAATAATAACCAGAATGAAATTTAATAATGTTAATTTAAGGCAATTGACAATTATCTTAACGCAATTTCAATAAATTGAAATAATTATAGATGTAAAATTTGGTTATAAATTGCAAACAAAGAAATAAATCAAATGTTGTATTAATTGGTGAAATAATATGTAATTAGTTTGTAATTGGATAAAATTAGTGTTGTGTAAGTGGTTATAACATTTGTTGTGGATAATAAACTTATAATTGTGATTAAATTAAGGAAAAGGTGACTTTTATTTTTGTTACCTATTTATTTAATCTATTGAATTAAATTGGAAATCAATTGTAATTAAATATTACAGTAATATGAATTAAGATGATAATTATAGAATATTAGTGTTATAAGATATAAACCAATGTGAATTGTATCCATAGAGTAATAAGGGGTTGAATAATAAGATGAAAAGGCAAATAAATGGATTTATTGGAATTCAAAGTAATAATCACTGCTTTTATTTCAATTAGAATTGAACATTGTAACTAGTAAAATAATAAAATTTGAATTGATTTATAAATTTGTTTTAATTTATTTTAAAGTTCTAACTTATCAAAAATGATATAATTTGTTAATTATAAAATTGGAACTAAAAAGGTGATTTAATTAATTTAATATTTATTTATTTAATTAATGTGAAAACAACCATTTTGGACACCTTTTCGGATTTCGACTAAACAAATTTCATCGGATCCGTAATAGTGAATTATTGCAGGATTTCAAGTTTCGTAGCGACCGGACTTGTCGTTTGGTCGTACGAGCTCGAAACGCATATAAATCAATTTAATTGAATTCGATTGAAATAAACCGATTTTAAAGCAAACTTCTTCATACAATAGAATTAGGACTTAAAACTTGTTCCATTGACATTAAAAATATTGAAAACATTTATTTTGATATATGGGATGACCCACTTTCATTTTGGAGGCATAACAAGTTTTTGGTTCGCCATTCGTCATTCATACAAATTCGATATGCGCTATTCTTTCTTATCGGGCCTTGTCCATATAAATAGTCTTGTTTCCCAAACCCTAATAGTCATTTTTATTATTCTATACGTACATCAACTTCTGTCTATCTCTTTCTTTTTAATGGCTGAAACAAATTCAATCTCAAAACCTTATTTCAATTTCAAAATCAACGCTGCATCAGCGATGTTTGATCTAGGCGGCGTCGAGTGTATTGGCGGCAAAGGCTTGATGAATGATGGTGACTGTCGTAGGGCTAGCGATGGATTCATGCTCACGTGTTACTGTTTGGGTTTGAGTAAAGGTGAAGTGTAATCTTCTTTTTATTTTTTAATTTTTATTTTTAATTTAATTTTTGAATGTTCTAACATGTATATCTTTTCCATACGAATTCGAATTGAGACGCGGTTCGTTTCATTAGAATCAAATCGAAATTCCAAACATTTTGAAACTGGTTTGGATGAATTCTGAGACTGTCGAATTTTGGGCCTTTATTGGATTTCAAATCGATTTGAAATCAAAGGCGAGTGTTTTAATCTACTCACGACTGCTAAATTTTCTTATGTTAGATGGACTTAATTTATGATGTGATTAGAAATTAATTGGTTGATGTTCGGTATATTCAAATTGCCATTCTAGTTAAATCTGACTTTTATTAAATTTAATTTCAATTTAATTCAATATTGAATTTTAAATTATCTGTTAATACATGTTATTGATAATCAGTCAATTTTGTTATTTATTTGTTGGATTGAATAAGGATTGTGATGGATGTTTGATTGTTGATATTGGATGACTAGATGTTATTTATATTGTTATAGTGCAGCAAGTTTCCTATGGGTTGAAATGAAACATTCCCGAACGATCCGATAGATTAGTGAGAAATCATTATGGGTTGAAATGATAGACTCAAGCGATTTCATGGATTAGAAATAAAATTCGGGATTGCGGATTGAAATGATATACACCCGTAAATTCAAATTTATTACGGATTGAAATGATATTTGTCTTTATTACTTGACCATAGGACAGAAAATTGTATACGAACACCAGATTGGTTAAATTAAATGATTTTAAATCCTTAAATTTTGAATTCAGTTAAATGAAATTTTGAAATGAAATTTGATTTATATAAACTGAATTGTTTTAAATGAATTGTTTAAAAAATTTAAATTGAAATTTCAAAGTTGAATTTAAAGTATAAATGAAAATTTTCAAAATTGAGTTATTGAAACGTTTAAAATTGTAACTTCGAAATCTATTGAAATTGGAATAGCATAAATTTGATATTTTAAGATTTGAAATTGGGTTGTGATTGAAAATCTGGATATGGTCTAGATTTGTTGAAAAGGAAAATAATGGTTAATTTTAATGTTAATTCAAATTTTGTATTTTAATATAAACTATTAAAAATGTTATTTTAAATTCTAATTAGTACGATTTTCAAACTATTATTTTAAGTTAATCTGTCTAAATATGTTTTAAACCATTTAATCAACTTAAACTATTTTGATTTATTTTAACCAGTTTCAATCTATTTAATCCAATTTAATCTATTTTATCCTATTTTAAACTAATTAACCCATTTTAATCTATTTAAATTTATTTAATCTATTTTGAATCTAATTAATCTATTTTTAATCTATTTAATCTATTTTAATTCTATTTGGTTCCGTTCGAACCGGAACGGACTTGTATGGATGAATACTTTTAGAACATCAGGAGGACGGTGAATATTCTAAGTGAATGTGTGCTAAAATATTATGCACAGCCTCGAGCCTCATTGTAACGACCCAAAATTTCTGTCAATTAAAATTCGTGTATTTAATTAATTTTAAATATTAATAAGTGAAATATGTAAGTCGAATAATTTATTTTTCGAATATGTGGATTTAATTGGATAATTAAATCGGCGATTTAATATTTGAAATTGCGTAAATAATTGGAATTTGGGTTTAATGTGATTAAAATTGATTTATAAAGTTATATTAAATCATATTGAAGTTAGAACAATGTTTGTGAACTTTTAAAATTGAATTAAAGTTAAATTGCGAAAATTGAATATTTTAATATTTAATCGACTAGTGAAATTAGTCATTTTTCGAACAGTCTCGGATTTCGATGAAACTAGTTTCATCGGATCCGTAATGTCAAATTATTGTATGGTTTCAAATTTCGTGTTAATCGGATTTACCGTTTGTCCGAGGCAAGCCAAAACGCATAGAAATTAGTTTAATCGATTTAATTTAAATTTGATCGTTTATTTCCGTAACTGGCACAGATGACCGAATTAACCTTCGAAACCTATTCCATTGTGTCCAGAACGCGGTGTAAACCCTAGAAACGCCAGTCACCGCGCGAGATTTGAAGTTCGGGAAATTTTGAGTGAACAGTAATTTGTGAAATTTTCTATATAAGGACGATTATGTTTTCATTTGCAAACTAAACAAAACCTTAACCCTAATTCTAAGCCAGCTGCCACTCTATTCTCTCCATGGCCAAGAATTTCCATCCTTCTCCTCCTCTTTTCTTCAAAGCGCAAAGTAATTCAAGAAACTTCCAACATGAAAAATGTAGAGCTCTCCAAGAACTTGCTATCCAACGGTTAAGATCGTGAATGGAGCGGTAGATCGTCGGCAAATTGAGGTAGAAGGGCCGAAATTCACGCACGTTTCCTGGGGTAATAGGTTGACCGAGCTTCATCAATTTCTGGCCGTTGGTGGCTCGTGTTGCGAGCTTCGTCGTGGTGCCAATTGATCGTTACAGAAGAGCTTGTGTTGGCCGCGAGATTTAGGGCTAGGGGTCGGCAATTGGGTTTCTTCGGCCTATAGCCGAACGCGAACGTGAAGAAGAAACAAAATAGGGAGCGGCCGAGATTTTCTTCTTTGATACGTGCGGTCCAGATTTGCCTAAGGTTAAAATTGTAAAAGAAATTGTAATTAAATTATATTATAAATCGTACTATGTTTAAAAATTGATATCTTTGTCATACGAGGTCGAAAAATTACGAAACAAGTTGCGTTGGATTCGATTTGTCGAGCACTACGCAATGGAGCTTGTTTGGAGTCGTTTGGAGCTAGTGAAAATTTCGGGTAAAATTAAACGTACGTTTAATTTTGTTCGAAATAAAACGCTACAACTATTATCGGAAACTCAAGGTGAGAATTTCTCACTCAATCGAATAGTTTCGATTTAAATTTTAAGTAGTTAAATTTAAAATTGCTTGATTGGATGATAGTTATTATCTATTGTATTGAAATAGACCCTATATGCCGTATATTGAGCGGATGTTATTTATTAAAAACATATACCGCGATAATTCCAACTTGTATGGAATTGGTATTATATATGTACTTGGAGTTGATTTTCCCGCATTATATAGCGGATGAGACCCTATTACGCCGCATAGTAGCGGATAGTATTTTATAAATCCCATATACCGCGATATTCCGTCTCGAAGCGGAATTGGTATTGTGTTAATATCTTTGGATGCAGGGAAACAGGTTGGAGGGATCCAACTGGATTCCTCAAATGATTGAATTTGTTTCAATGTTGTGTGTTGATCTATTTATTGATCTATTTACAATCTGCGTGATTATCTTTGTGATTGAAATCATTAAAGGCTAAAATTTATCTGAATATATTTTTGGTATCGTTAGGTGCCGAAAATAAATAAAATTGGATTTTTGAAAATTTAAGTTGAGAATTCATAATAAAATTTAATTTTGGAATTGATCCATTTTAAATAAATAAACGTTGAAATTTTTATGTTATAAAAATTATGATTTTTGTGAAATATGACAAAAAAATGTGATTTTTGGAATTAAGTAGTTGATTAATTTATAAAATGGTTTAAATTGGGATTTTTAAATTATTATAAATGATTTATATAAAAGATTTATAAATTTGATATTTATAAATTGAAATATTGGAATTATAAAACGAGTTTTTATAAGTGTTAAAATGAAATATAAATAGATTTCATAAGTGGATGAAATCTATAGATTTATAAATTGTGAAGTTACAAAATGAATGGATTTTTGTAAAATAAAAGATTTATAAGTAATTAACTTATAAATTAGATTTTTTACGTGTAGATGGAATATGGATAGAATTTGTTAATAAAGTGATTTTATAAGTTGAAGTAGTTATAAAGTATAAATGGAATTTATAAACGTTGTTTTATAAATCCGAAATCGTGTTATTTTAATAAGTTTAATTATTATAGCTTATTAAAGGAAATATATCCACGATTTTGGGACAGTGGAAAATCCTTTAAATAAAATATGTAGAAATTGATTTTTAGTTAATAAAGTATATTCACGATGTTGGACGGTGAATAATATATTAAAGAAATATTTTAGGAAATTGATATTTTAAATAGAATTAAAACGATTTAAAGATGTTTTAAATTGTATTATGTGTCGAAACCCTAGATTTCAACATTCATTGTTGAAATAGACGTTTTCGAGAAATAGAAGGAAATGGTGGACTATAACACTGTTGTTATAGTAAATGATTTCCGAAAGAAAAAGTTTTGTGTAGTATTGGATTTATATATCTATCTTAAATTGGAATCCCTATACTAGTGATTTTAGGTTGTCGTAACGATGTTTTACGTAACATTCGTTTTGACCCAAATAAATGTGTTTAAGAGAAGTCTTCCTTAAAGAATAAAATATATACTTAATTTGGATTTAAATATATTGAATATTTTTCGTATGTTGAAAATGAATAAATTTATGAATTACTTATTATTAAATAAGTATGAAAATGTTTCCCAATATGAAGTGAATGTTTTGAGATAATATCTTTTAAAGATAAATTGAAAGTGAATAATTGAAATCAATTTGTAAAATCATATAAAAAGTGAATATTTGGAAATGTAAATTCACAATGGAAATTTATAAGGAAAATTTTCTTTTAAAATAAACATTGATTTATTTTTAAAAAGTGTGAAAATAAATTTACGAATTTGGAACGTAAATTTAATAAATCGGTAAGGATTTATTTGATTAGTTTAAATGAACCATTTTGAAATGAAAGTTGTAAAGGTGAAGTTTGATTTGAAATTTGTTTTCAAATGGTTGAAGTGTGGAAAATATATATCTTATAAAGATATTTTTGGAAAATAAATAATTTGGGAAATTATTTGAAATCGGGTGATGTTGTGAATATTGATTGATAGTTAAATAACCAACTATCAATATTGACCCTTGAATGGCTATTTGTTGTGAATTGGTTGAAATTGAATGCTACACTTATTTTTAAATTATTGCGCTCGTTATTCGGATTACCCATTCCGAATAGTGATACGACGTAATGGATAGCATTGAAGACCGGTGGGGAAGAGCGGGTATTTGTGAAAATGATAGGATGACCTATCGATTGTCTCTGCACCGTTAGCTACGGTATGAAGATTTCCTTTGTGATGGGAAATTCGATCGGGATTGTGAATACCCGGATTGCAAGGGCTTCTTTTGAAGTGCCTTCGGTTCTGTTCGAGCCCGGAACAAACTTGTATGGTTACGTGTCTGACATTACATTTTGAGATATAAAGCAGATTTCTTTCAAATACATTTCTGTTGGTGGTGGAGAATTTATTCTCTTAGCTTAACACCCTTCTCTGAGACGTACGAGCTCAGAGGTTATGTAGTTGAAGGTTATCAACGATATATTCCCAATTTGGTAATGTGGCATGCTGAGTGTTGCTGTGTGATGATTATTTATTGATCATTTATTGATCAAAGCGTGGCTTTGTGAAAAAGCGTAGCTTTGTGGATGAAACTTCGTCGGACCTCACACCCCGGAAATGGTCGAAACAGGAATATGCGGCAAGGGTATGAGGGTCGCTCCCTTTAGGGTATGTCATTCCCTTCTGGAAAAGGGTGGTATCAGGTATAGAGCTCTGATGCTTAACCTATGTGGTTGCTCCAATCTCATTTTTCTGTGTGGTTGTTGCTTGGTGATAGAGGGCCCGCGGATAAAGGTCCTAAAGGACCGGGGGTGGCATATTCGTGTAGTAGTTACCTAGTTACAGAGGTAACCCGGCCTTGTGTTGGCAGAGAGCTGGTTAAGTTCTTGGGACGTCCCATCAGAGGCGATCCCATTGACAGTAGGAAGTTCCTTAGCCTGACCATTTGTTGGAAATCCAAAGAAACAATCTGTGCCCTATACGGTTTTAGTTGTATTACCTGCCATGGAATGTGGCGGTAACCTGCTATTGAACATGGTAGCAATAGTAGGCATACGATAATGGTCGTATGTTGGCTAAGATTTATATTCTATTTTCGAAATGTTTTCATCACTATGCACTAATAGTAATATCAAAAATGATTTGTTTTGCGTAGTAAGCATCTTTGACTATCATAAGGAGAAATCTCTTCCAATTCTGCGTTTGCATTGTGTGTGTGCGGGGAGGCCTTATGGTAGTTTCATTTTCCAAAAGCATTGCGGATATTTTCCACTTCGATTGTTGTTGTTGTTGTTTTAAAAGATAAATAACTATTTTGAGTTCTCACACCAGTCTTGCTTATCTTAGTGAAATGTGATGGGGGGTTCTCGCTTCGTGGTTAGGTGGTGAACGAGAGACTCTTACCCCTACATGTCCTGTCTTAGTGAATAGGGGTTGGTTAGGCATAAGCCGTGACAGTCGAAAGGCTGGCCGTAAAAGCAAATTTGGGATACCAGTGTAAGCCACGGCGGTTATTAGCCGCTGACGATGGTTGAAAAGCCTAGCTCATTACATTTGGTATCAGAGCATATGGTTAAGTGACAACCTTGGCTCTGTTGGGTGTTACTCATTAGAGATAGAGTCAGCCGTACTCTATAATGAGTTTGAGTGTATTAATAGATATGAGAGCGTATTTGTTAGTGAATATGAAATTGTTTTGTATTGTGTTGACTTATCAGTTGATTGTTTATAGATTCTGGTCGACGCAGTCTAGCCAACTATATCGATAGGGGTTTCTAAACTCTTAAACGAGATAAACCGACATAGTATTGTTTTAAATTCGGTAAATGAAATAATTTTACCTTGATTATATTTTATATATAAAGGAATAATTTTTCAGAATTGTCAACGTATATATATAGAATTAATTGTTTGATTGTTGAAAATGTATGAAAATATAAGTAAGTCAGAGTTGTTTGAATAATCTGAATAAAAATAACGATTGTGAAAGAATAAATTATATAAAAACAACAATTGTATAAGTATAGAAATTATAATTGAAATGATTTACAATTGTGAAATAATCTTGTATAAATAAAGGGAAATAGTGAAATTATATAAGCCAGATTTATAAATGTGATTTATAAATAAAAGGAAATTTTTTGAAAGAATTTAAAGCATTGGATTCACTACTGTTGCTGGGAAATAATAAGGGTGATGACTACAGCATCATCGTTATCATTTTCGAGTTTCTGTGTGATGGATTTGCTACCATAGTAAATTGGAAATTGAATTTTGTTGTGATAAACAAATTTGAAATTAAAATCCAAGTTGAAATTAATGAATATAAGTTATCAAGTTTTGAATTTATAATATGAAATAATAAAGATTTAACTTTAGTAAAGTTGAAATAAATTTGAATTAGTATGATAAAATATATGATGTGAAATTTAACTAAAGGAAGTTAAATAAATTAAATCAAATTTGGAAATTGAATAATAAGTTGTATAACTTATAAAATGTGTGAATGTAAGTAAAACCAATTATTAAAATGGTTAAACAACTTTGTTAAGAAAAAGGAGGTATGAATTTGAATAAGTGATAAAAAAAATTGACTTTGGTAAAAGTTAAATAAAATTTACTTTGGAGTTGGAATTCGAATTGGATTTTAATTGGATTAGATATGTTGTTGGAATTTTAAGTTAAGTTAAACAAATGATGTTGAAATGGAAAATGAACTTGAGTTATATAAATGAAATTCAACCTTATTTGTTAAAAGAATTAGCAATTGAATTAATAAATGGATGGAATGTAAATCAATTGAATGTAATGAATTGATATGGAATAATGGATGTAAGTGTTAATTCATTTAAGGCTAATTGAATGTTGAACCAAATTGAAGGTAAACAAAGTGAATATGAATGTTGAATGTGAAGTAAAATAAATTTGGTTGTATTGGATATACATTGGTTGTTAGATTATTGTTAATTGATTGAATAGAAGTTCATATGCTATTGAATGAATAAAATTGAAAGCTAAAGCAACTGAATTCAAATTAGAAGTTAAGTAAATTTAAATTGAATGAAAAATTGATTTGAATTGAAAGTGAACCAATGTGAATGTAAATTGGTGAATGTAAACTAATTGAAAATGAATATTGTAACAACCCGCATATTTATCGATTTTATATTTAAATATTTTATTTAAATATTTTATCGTTAGTCGGATTTTAGTCCGAAAAGCTACTTTTTGCATACGGTCGAATTAGGGCTCGGGACCACTCCCATTGAGTTTAAAATGCCGTTTGCGACCTTTTTGAGTATAAGCTTCGATATGTTTGGAGAAAGTTGATTTCTGCTACTTTTTACTTTGGGTTTGGTTTTTGGGCTCAACCCTATGTTAACTTATGCTCAAATCTGAGCCACTCTTCCCCACTCACCCTCATTCTCTTCTCATTTCAGTTTTTAGAGTGTTAATGGTGGGAGAGATTGGAAATTAAAATTCCAAAACCCTAGTTTCCCTTGCAAATCAAATTCCTTGCTCCAAACTCAAGAAGAACCCATTGGTAAGCTTCTCTTCTTCTCCAACTTATTCTCTTACCAATTTCAGAAATTCCTAAACCTAATCTTGGGAATGTTCTTGTTTTTGAGCTTAGATTCAAGCTCATTTGGGTTGTGTTGAAGAGAGGTTGATTCTCCATTTGCTTTCAAGCTTCTTCTTGTTCGTTTTTGTGAAAAGGGTAAGATTTTTATCTCACATCTATGACTATAATTATCTTTGGTTGTTGGGTATGAATTCCTAACACTCCTTCATGTGCATTTGATCTTGATTTGGATTGGTTTTGTGAATATTCCAATTTTTGGGTTTTTAAACCAAATTTCTGTGAAAATCCTTTTATGGATGTTTGATCGTGCTTTTGGTGATGCATCGAGGAGCATATAGGGACGGGTCGCCGATTGGCATAAACCCTTAGAGCCAATGTTCGTCCGGTTGCATTGTGGAAGAGTTTGCTCTTCATTTGAATAAGGCTGAAAAACAGCCCAGGCATGATTCAGTCGACTGAAAAACTCTGTTCAGTCGGCTGAACCTGAAACCCGAGAGTTTCCAGGCATGATTCAGTCGACTGAAAATCTCTGCACAGTCGACTGAAACTGAAAACAGAAAGTTTCCTGAATCTGGAAAATTTCCAGGTACAGGGTCAGTCGACTGAAAAACTCTGTTCAGTCGACTGAACCTGCTGTTTGAGTCCAATTTGCCTTTTTGGATTGAAATTCCAATTTAAATCGATTCGTGATAATCCTATTTGTTGTTATCATCTATTATGACTTTGATGACTCTTTTTAGGGATTTTTGAATATCCATTTCGATGGATCCTTTATCGATTTCGTTGGATTTTATTCACGTCTTCGTATGTGAATTTTTGTGATTGATTGTTCTTACAATCTTCTTCGTGATTTGTCACTTTAAAAATATAAAGGTTTTCTATACTAATAGTAAATATCAAAACTCTTTCCTCAAACGATTTCAATACTATTTTAATACCAAATTCGTTTATAAAACCGTTTTCCAACCTATTAGTATATACAAACCTTTACCTCACTCTTATGAGAAATCTAATTAAACGGCTTAGTAAAACAAGTGGTATGAAACGCTTGCGTTTACTTTGTCGGTTAATTCTTGGACTTGTTCGATTGAACCTCTTGTGACAATTTTCTAGTGGAGATTTACAGTTTGTTCGTAAATATTTAAGTTAAGCAAGTGGTTATGGGACATGAGGCTAAACTTTTATATTTACTAGCTTAGTGTAATTGACACTTCTCGATGATCATGACGATCATTTTTTTTGTGATTTAGACTAGCAATGTGCGATGTCTCTTTGTCTGTGTGGGAGACTAAACCCCGTTCGTGTGTCAAATTTGTGGGGTAGCTACCCACGGTCTTCGGACCATTCGTGTGTCAGGTCTTCGGACCATTCGTGTGTCAAATTAATGGCTAGCTACCATGAGATAGCTTCTCGTTCATGTGTTACAGCTGTTGGTGGGCTTTATGCTCCCGTTTGTGATAGGCCTCCCCCCTTTTGTGATTTCTGGATTTCTTGTGCAGATTCCTAGAATTTTTGTTTCACCAATTTTCGTGATTTCCGTTGATAAGTTTTATCAATATTTGTGCATTGGTGAATTTGTGTGTCATTGACTTTTGTGATTTCTGGATTTCTTGTGTAGTCTTCTGGAATTTGTGTGTCATTGACTTTTGTGATTGACATTGATATTATCGTCAATATTTATGGTATGGTGAACGAAATTAGGAGTATGACGTTTCTGTGATTCTTGTGTAGATTTGGTGACATTGATTAATCTCTTTATGATTATCAACTAAGTGTGTGTGTGTATATATATATATATATATATATCACAGCTTGGCATTGTGATTATTATGTGTTTAGTCATATCTCTTATTCTATATCGTTTCATCTGATATTTATAGTTAGACTGATCCGTTTATTATTTTCTTATTAAATAATACTCGGGTCAGACCGAGATGTTTCAGGTGCTTCTGCTTGACTTCTCATCCGGGATTAACTCCTTGACTTTTGGGTTAACTACTTAGATTAGTAGTTATTTTGTTGTATACATTTGAGATATAGACTCCTTAATGTATACTTATTCTTTTGTGTAGTTCGTGTAACTATTCTTTTGTGGTATTGTGGATCTTTTTAGACCACTACTCTGATGTACACTTTCTAGTGTAATATTCATATCTTATTCCGCCTTTGTGATATGAATTGTCTGTGACTGATTTGTGTTATGCTTATTTCTATATTTGTTTTCCGAAGGATTTATATAGCCACCGTGTAGTAGCTTTGAGTTTGTGTCGGTATGTCGGATTTCCTCTTGAAACAGAATGCATGTTATATTATCTGACATATCGGTGCTCGCGCAAAGCAATTACATCGATGGTCGCTCCTCAACAGCCTTATTCTCCGTGCTAGTCGACAGCATTCACCGTAATGTTCTTGTCTAGCGTGGGTATAGAGGTGGGGCGTCACAGCTTGGTATCAGAGGCAAACTTTGGAACAATATGGAATATTATAACAAGGATCATCGTCCTAAGTCCATCTTAGGAGTCGTGCTTTAGGATTTTATTCGGGTCTTCGTACCGTCCTATCCTATTTTCTTTTATGATTCCTTGTTTTATCTATCAAGATTGCTTGATATTCATTTTGTGAATAACCTTTTCTTCTTCTTCTTTCTTTCTAAAGGAAGAGAAATGTCTAGACCAGGCTGCCCCAGAGCCGTGCCATCTAGCACTCCACCCCAAGATGGAGTTTTTATGACTGCTCAACAGCTTCTTGATTTGGTAACAAATGCTCAAGCAGCTGGAGCTAACCCGGAACCTACTCACTCAAAGTCGGGATTTGCACGCTTGTGTAGCGATTACACTAATTTGGGTGGGGAGCCATTCAAAGGTTCCGAAACTGTTATTGAAGTACAGGCTTGGCTAAGAACATGTGATCGCATCTTTTCGCGCATGAATCTTATTGACCTTCACCGAGTTCAGGTGGCCTCTAGTATGCTCCGAGAAAGAGCATTGGATTGGTACGAGCTTCTTATTTCTGAGATTAATGAAGCGGATCTCACTTGGGAGAAATTCCGAGAACGCTTCGAGTTGAAATTCGTACCGGAAGCTGAAAAAGTGACATTGGCTCGACGATTTATAGATCTTGTTCAAGGTGAGTCCTCCGTGACTAATTACGTCGCCTCCTTCGAGTCGCTTTCCAAATATGGGGTTGAATACATCAACACCCCTCTGAAGAAGAATCAGAGATTTGTTTATGGCTTAAACAAAAGTCTCAAGAAGCCATTACTTCTAAAGTTAGAAGTTTCTTTCGACCAACTCGTTGATATCGCTCTTCGTCTTGAAGAGGCGGATAGAGAGAATGATGTTGAAGTGGTGGGTTCCAAACCAAACTTCAACAACAAGAAGAGGCCAAGCAAATTCAAAGGTCCTTATCCCAATAAGAAAGGGAGGCAAGAAACTCCTGCTGAAAAGACCTTTTCCTCTACTCAAGGGAAATGCTATAATTGTGGTTCGAAAGACCATTTTGCGAACAAGTGTTCAAAGCCTCGTACTTGTCGCTATTGCAAAAGCCCGGACCACTTTATGCATGTGTGTCCCAAACTTCAAAATAGGAAGGAGGGAAAGTTAAATGTTGCTCAAGCCCCTGGCAACACATCTCGTGGCCAAGGTATTTCTCATTCTATTCTAGATGGAATTATTTTGTTTCGTGATCATCCTATTCGAGTTCTTTTTGATACGGGTGCGTCCCATTCTTTTATATCAAAAGAACTTGTTGATACCTTTTCTTTGGATGTTTTGTGTTTAATGACTTCTTTGAGAATTGCGAATCCGGTTGGTGGATCCGCAACAATCAGTTTATTGTGTAAGGATGTCGAGATTGTTTTGTGTGATTTTTCTTTCCGAGCCGATTTGCATGTCATGCGTTATTTAGGCTTTGGAATGATTTTGGGAATGGATTGGCTTAACCAGTATGAAGCTCATATCCTATGTCCTGAGCGGACTATTCATCTTCGACATCCTCAATCTGTTAATCAGGTTTCTGTTATTCTTAAAGATTCAAATTCTGCTTTGGTTGCATCCTTATATTCTTTAAATCCTCGTGATGACGATGATGATGATGAGGGTGATATTATTTCTCTTATTCACGTCGTTTGTGAATTTTCCGACATATTCGAGCCCGTTTTAGGATTACCACCTAAGCGAGCAATTGAGTTCAGAATTAATCTTATTCCGGGAGCTCAACCTATCACTCGTCCCCCTTATCGTATGTCCAATAAAGAAAACGAGGAGATGCGTAAACAATTATCAGAATTGGAAACGAAGCAATTTATTCGCTCTCGTTCCTCGCCTTGGGGAGCTTCAGCTATTTTTGTGAAGAAATCCGATGGTACACTTAGGCTTTGCGTTGACTACCGCAAGCTTAATGATCTTACTATCAAAAATAAATATCCTTTACCTCGGATTGATGATCTATTTGATCAACTTAGCGGTGCTAGAGTCTTTTCACAATTGGACTTGGCTACTGGTTTTCATCAGCTTCGTATTGCAGAGGATAGCATTCCTTTGACATCGTTCCGCACTCGGTATGGATCTTATGAATGGCTTGTTATGCCATTTGGGTTAACAAATGCCCCGGCTTATTTCGTTGACTTAATGAATCGAGTTTTTAAAGACTTTCTCGACCGGTTTGTTCTCATATTTATCGATGATATTCTTGTTTATTCTAAAACCGAGGAGGAGCACGAAAAACATCTTCGGATTGTGTTGGAAACTCTAAGGAGTAATCAATTAAAGGCAAAATTTTCTAAGTGCCACTTTTGGCAATCTCGTGTGAAGTTTCTCGGTCACATTATTTCTGAATCCGGAATTTCCGTGGATCCTTCAAAGATTGAAGCGATTCAAGATTGGAAGAGACCGGAGAGTGTGACAGAGATTCGTAGTTTTCTTGGATTGGCGGGCTATTACCGTCGTTTTATCAAAGACTTTTCTAAGATTTCTGTGCCTCTCACTAGCTTGACGAAGAAAGGTGTTAAATACATTTGGTCGGACAAATGTGAAGCTTCTTTCCAGAAATTAAAAGAACTTCTTTCTGATGCTCCTATTCTTGTTATTCCCGATGGGAATCAAGATTTCGTTGTTTATACCGATGCTAGTCGCATTGGTTTGGGTGCCGTTCTTATGCAAAAGGAACGCGTTATTGCTTATGCTTCTAGGCAATTAAAGCCCGCTGAGACTAGATATGCCACTCAAGATTTAGAGCTCGCGGCTATTGTTTTTGCTCTTCGGATTTGGCGTCATTATCTCTTAGGAGAGAAATTTGTTCTTTACACAGATCATAAGTCTTTGAAATATTTATTCTCACAAAAGGAACTTAATTTGCGTCAACAGCGTTGGCTCGAATTTCTTGCACCATATGATCTTGATATTCTTTATACTCCCGGTAAGGGTAATCTTGTCGCCGATGCTCTTAGCCGTAAACAACAAGCTGTTGTTTCTATAATGATATCCGAATGGAACGATCTCGAGATTTTATCCACTTGCGAAATTCGAGACCGTGTTTCCGATTTATGCTCATCATTTGTTTTATGTAGCCTTGAGGCTCATCCATCTCTTTTAGACCGCATTCTTGAAGCTCAAGGGCTAGATCCCGACTTGGCTCTTCTTGGCCAAAATATTTGGGATAAAATTGATATTGAAGGTTTGAAAGACTTTATTATCGATTCTCGTGGCGGCATTCGAAAATTTGGTAGGCTTATCGTGCCAAATGTTAGGGATCTTCGTAAAGATATTTTAGAAGATTCTCATCACTCTAAATTTACCATTCATCCCGGTAGTAGTAAAATGTACGCGGATATGAAGCGACTTTATTATTGGGAGGGAATGAAACTTGACATTGCTAACTTCGTTAAACGTTGCATGACTTGCCAACTCGTTAAGGCCGAACATCAAAGGCCCGGAGGGTTATTGCAACCTTTAGAAATTCCAGTTTGGAAGTGGGATCAAATTTCCATGGATTTTATAGATGGCCTTCCCCGTTCTCGATCGGGTTATGATAGCTTATGGGTAATTGTTGATAGACTTACTAAATCCGCCCATTTTATTCCCGTTCGGTCTAACCGAACCGTTCCACTTTTGGCCAAACTCTTTATTAAAGAGATTGTTAAATTGCATGGGGTTCCTACTTCAATTGTTAGTGATCGTGATCCATTGTTTACTAGTGGATTTTGGAAGAGTCTTCAAAAAGCTTTGGGAACGAAGCTTAATTTTAGCACCGCTTATCATCCCCAGTCCGATGGACAAACCGAGCGTGTGAATCAAACTCTTGAAGATCTTCTTCGTGCTTGTGTTCTTGATTTTGGTGGAAGTTGGGAAGATCATATTTCACTTGTTGAATTTTCCTATAATAATAGCTTCCAATCTAGTATTGGTATGGCACCTTTTGAGGCACTCTACGGAAGGCCCTGCCGATCTCCTTCTTGTTGGCTTGAGGCCGGTGAGAAGCTGGTTTTAGGTCCAGATTTCATTCGGGATTCCACAGAAAAGATTGATCTTATTCGTCATAGGATGAAAGAAGCCCAGAGTAGACAAAAATCCTATGCCGATAACCGGAGAAGGAAGTTAGAATTTTCTGTGGGAGATCTTGTGTTTATTCGTGTTTCACCAATGAAAGGTGTTGTACGTTTCAGTCGATCGGGAAAGCTTGCGCCTCGATATATTAGGCCATTTCCTATCACCGAACGTATTGGTTCTTTGGCTTATCGCCTTTTATTACCGGCTCAGTTTTCTGCTATGCATGACGTGTTTCACGTTTCTCAACTTCGGAAATGTCTTCGAGATTCCGATTCTATTCTTGAGCCCGGTGTTGTGGAAGAGATTGAAGTTTCGCTTAATTTAACTTATGAGCAACATCCTATTCGTATCATTGCTTCGGAAGTCAAACGACTTCGAAATAAAGATGTTCCGCTTGTTAAAGTTCAATGGTCTTCAAATCCTAAGGATTGTTCTTGGGAATCTAGAGAGTACATCGAGCGTACACATCCGGACTTACTTTCTCGTGCTCTTTGAGGTGAACTTCTTATTTCAAACTTCTTTTGTGTTGAATATGCTTTTATGGTTGTTACTATATATCTTCTTCTTGTAATATTGCGAGGACGCAATTTCTTTAAGGAGGGGAGTCTGTAACAACCCGCATATTTATCGATTTTATATTTAAATATTTTATTTAAATATTTTATCGTTAGTCGGATTTTAGTCCGAAAAGCTACTTTTTGCATACGGTCGAATTAGGGCTCGGGACCACTCCCATTGAGTTTAAAATGCCGTTTGCGACCTTTTTGAGTATAAGCTTCGATATGTTTGGAGAAAGTTGATTTCTGCTACTTTTTACTTTGGGTTTGGTTTTTGGGCTCAACCCTATGTTAACTTATGCTCAAATCTGAGCCACTCTTCCCCACTCACCCTCATTCTCTTCTCATTTCAGTTTTTAGAGTGTTAATGGTGGGAGAGATTGGAAATTAAAATTCCAAAACCCTAGTTTCCCTTGCAAATCAAATTCCTTGCTCCAAACTCAAGAAGAACCCATTGGTAAGCTTCTCTTCTTCTTCTCCAACTTATTCTCTTACCAATTTCAGAAATTCCTAAACCTAATCTTGGGAATGTTCTTGTTTTTGAGCTTAGATTCAAGCTCATTTGGGTTGTGTTGAAGAGAGGTTGATTCTCCATTTGCTTTCAAGCTTCTTCTTGTTCGATTTTGTGAAAAGGGTGAGATTTTTATCTCACATCTATGACTATAATTATCTTTGGTTGTTGGGTATGAATTCCTAACACTCCTTCATGTGCATTTGCTCTTGATTTGGATTGGTTTTGTGAATATTCCAATTTTTGGGTTTTTAAACCAAATTTGTGTGAAAATCCTTTTATGGATGTTTGATCATGCTTTTGGTGATGCATCGAGGAGCATATAGGGTCGGGTCGCCGATTGGCATAAACCTTTAGAGCCAATGTTCGTCCGGTTGCATTTTGGAAGAGTTTGCTCTTCATTTGAATAAGGCTGAAAAACAGCCCAGGCATGATTCAGTCGACTGAAAAACTCTGTTCAGTCGACTGAACCTGAAACCCGAGAGTTTCCAGGCATGATTCAGTCGACTGAAAATCTCTGCACAGTCGACTGAAACTGGAAACAGAAAGTTTTCTGAACCTGGAAAATTTCCAGGTACAGGGTCAGTCGACTGAAAAACTCTGTTCAGTCGACTGAACCTGCTGTTTGAGTCCAATTTGCCTTTTTGGATTGAAATTCCAATTTAAATCGACTAGTCATAATCCTATTTGTTGTTATCATCTATTATGACTTTGATGAGTCTTTTTAGGGATTTTTGAATATCCATTTCGATGGATCCTTTATCGATTTCGTTGGATTTTATTCACGTCTTCGTATGTGAATTTTTGTGATTGATTGTTCTTACAATCTTCTTCGTGATTTGTCACTTTAAAAATATAAAGGTTTTCTATACTAATAGTAAATATCAAAACTCTTTCCTCAAATGATTTCAATACTATTTTAATACCAAATTCGTTTATAAAACCGTTTTCCAACCTATTAGTATATACAAACCTTTACCTCACTCGTATGAGAAATGTAATTAAACGGCTTAGTAAAACAAGTGGTATGAAACGCTTGCGTTTACTTTGTCGGTTAATTCTTGGACTTGTTCGATTGAACCTCTTGTGACAATTTTCTAGTGGAGATTTACAGTTTGTTCGTAAATATTTAAGTTAAGCAAGTGGTTATGGGACATGAGGCTAAACTTTTATATTTACTAGCTTAGTGTAATCGACACTTCTCGATGATCATGACGATCATTTTTTTTTGTGATTTAGACTAGCAATGTGCGATGTCTCTTTGTCTGCGTGGGAGACTAAACCCCGTTCGTGTGTCAAATTTGTGGGGTAGCTACCCACGGTCTTTGGACCATTCGTGTGTCAGGTTTTCGGACCATTCGTGTGTCAAATTAATGGCTAGCTACCATGAGATAGCTTCTCGTTCATGTGTTACAGCTGTTGGTGGGCTTTATGCTCCCGTTTGTGATAGGCCTCCCCCCTTTTGTGATTTCTGGATTTCTTGTGCAGATTCCTAGAATTTGTGTTTCACCAATTTTCGTGATTTCCATTGATAAGTTTTATCAATATTTGTGCATTGGTGAATTTGTGTGTCATTGACTTTTGTGATTTCTGGATTTCTTGTGTAGTCTTCTGGAATTTGTGTGTCATTGACTTTTGTGATTTCTGGATTTCTTGTGTAGTCTTCTGGAATTTGTGTGTCATTGACTTTTTTGATTTCTGGATTTCTTGTGTAGTCTTCTGGAATTTGTGTGTCATTGACTTTTTTGATTTCTGGATTTCTTGTGTAGTCTTCTGGAATTTGTGTGTCATTGACTTTTGTGATTGACATTGATATTATCGTCAATATTTATGGTATGGTGAACGAAATTAGGAGTATGACGTTTCTGTGATTCTTGTGTAGATTTGGTGACATTGATTAATCTCTTTATGATTATCAACTAAGTATATATATATATCACAGCTTGGCATTGTGATTATTATGTGTTTAGTCATATCTCTTATTCTATATCGTTTCATCTGATATTTATAGTTAGACTGATCCGTTTATTATTTTCTTATTAAATAATACTCGGGTCATACCGAGATGTTTCAGGTGCTTCTGCTTGACTTCTCATCCGGGATTAACTCCTTGACTTTTGGGTTAACTACTTAGATTAGTAGTTATTTTGTTGTATACATTTGAGATATAGACTCCTTAATGTATACTTATTCTTTTGTGTAGTTCGTGTAACTATTCTTTTGTGGTATTGTGGATCTTTTTAGACCACTACTCTGATGTACACTTTCTAGTGTAATATTCATATCTTATTCCGCCTTTGTGATATGAATTGTCTGTGACTGATTTGTGTTATGCTTATTTCTATATTTGTTTTCCGAAGGATTTATATAGCCACCGTGTAGTAGCTTTGAGTTTGTGTCGGTATGTCGGATTTCCTCTTGAAACAGAATGCATGTTATATTATCTGACATATCGGTGCTCGCGCAAAGCAATTACATGGATGGTCGCTCCTCAACAGCCTTATTCTCCGTGCTAGTCGACAGCATTCACCGTAATGTTCTTGTCTAGCGTGGGTATAGAGGTGGGGCGTCACAAATATTGAATGTCGTTGTGTATAAATTGGTTGTAAACAATTACAAGTAATGTCGAAATCATATAAGTTGTTTATAGACCTTGTTTGGTATGCATTTCTTTTAATATGCATGTGTTGTAGTTGTTTAAAAAAGTAAAATGTTAATAACTTCTTATATGTGTCACTTACGTGTTTATATTGAGTAAGTACAGGTACCGGGGCTACCGTTAGCGGGATTTGGGTTGCGCAAAACGCTTAATAAATAACTGCTTTGCTTAAAAATGCTAAAAAGGTACGCCTATGCAATAAAAATAGGAAATATGAACTGTTTTTCTGTTTTTCCGACCGGGTGGGTCAATGTATATATATTTATCTCTATTGTGATATTGTAAAAGCTCCTCCGTACAAAGGAGGTTATGGCGAATTTTTTTTGAAATTTAAGGCGTTAGAAAATTTTCGGGAAATTTTGGAAAATTTTGAAAACTAAGTTTTGATTTGAAGTTAAAGGTTAAACGATATAGTTGGTTTTGAAAAGATAACTATATATGGATTTGAAAACTTAGTAAATATTTTGTAAGAAGTTCAACTATGGATTTTGGAAAAGTTAAACGCTTAAGAGATTGTAAATCAAATTTGAACGGTTTGTTTTGAAAAGTTAATGGATTCTGTAACTTTTTCTTACTTGGTAATTTCGAAGACGAAATTCTTTTAAGGGGGGAAGTTTGTAACGACCAAAAATTTCTGTCAATTAAAATTCATGTATTCAATTAATTTTAAATATTAATAAGTGAAATTTGTAAGTCGAATAATTTATTTTTCGAATATCTAGATTTAATTGGATAATTAAATCGGCAATTTAATATTTGTAATTGCGTAAATAATTGGAATTTGGGTTTACTATGATTAAAAATGATTTATAAAGTTATATTAAATCATATTGGAGTTATAACAATGTTTGTGAACTTTTAAAATTGGATTAAAAGTTAAATTGCGAAAATTGAATATTTTAATATTCAATCGACTAGTGAAATTAGTCATTTTTCAAACAGTCTCGGATTTCGACGAAACCAGTTTCATCGGATCCGTAATGTCTTATTATTATATGGTTTCAAATTTCATGTCAATCGGATTTACCATTTGTCCGGGGTAAGCCAAAACGCATAGAAATTAGTTTAATCGATTTAATTTAAATTTGATCGTTTATTTCCGTAACTCACACAGATGACCAAATTAGCCTCCGAAACCTATTTCATTGTGTCCGAAACGCGGGGTAAACCTTAGAAACGCCAGTCACCGCGCGAGATTTGGAGTTTGGGAAATTTCGAGTGAATAGTAATTTGTGAAATTTTCTATATAAGGACGATTATGTTTTCAGTTGCAAACTAAACTAAACCCTAACCCTAATTCTAAGCCAGCCGCCACTCTATTCTATCCATGGCCGAGAATTTCCATCCTTCTCCTCCTCTTTTCTTCAAATCCGCAAAGTAATTCAAGAAACTTCCAACATGAAAAATGTAGAGCTCTCCAAGATCTTGCTATCCGACGGTTAAGATCGTGAATGGAGCGGTAGATCGTCGGCAAATTGAGGTAGAAGGGGCGAAAGTCATGCACGTTTCCTGGGGTAATAGGTTGACCGAGCTTTATCAATTTTTGGCCGTTGGTGGCTCGTGTTGCGAGCTTCGTCGTGGTGCTAATTGATCGTTACAGAAGAGCTTGTGTTGGCCGCGAGATTTAGGGCTAGGGGTCGGCAATTGGGTTTCTTCGGCCTATAGCCGAACGCGAACGTGAAGAAGAAACAAAATAGGGAGCGGCCGAGATTTTCTTCTTTGATACGTGCGGTCCAGATTTGCCTAAGGTTAAAATTGTAAAAGAAATTGTAATTAAATTATATTATAAATCGTACTATGTTTAAAAATTGATATCTTTGTCATACGAGGTCGAAAAATTACGAAACAAGTTGCGTTGGATTCGATTTGTCGAGCACTACGCAATGGAGCTTGTTTGGAGTCGTTTGGAGCTAGTGAAAATTTTGGGTAAAATTAAACGTACATTCGAAATAAAACGCTACAACTATTATCGGAAACTCAAGGTAAGAACTTCTCACTCAATCGAATAGTTTCGATTTAAATTTAAAATAGTTAAATTTAAAATTGCTTGATTGTGTGATTGGATGATAGTTAATATCTATTGTATTGAAATAGACCCTATACGCCGTATATTAAGCGGATGTTATTTATTAAAAACATATACCGCGATAATTCCAACTTGTATGGAATTTGTATTATATATGTACTTGGAGTTGATTTTCCCGCATATATAGCGGATGAGACCCTATTGCGCCGCATAGTAGCGGATAGTATTTTATAAATCCCATATACCGCGATATTCCGTCTCGAAGCGGAATTGGTATTGTGCTAATATCTTTGGATGCAGGGAAACAGGTTGGAGGGGTCCAACTGAGTTCCTCAAATGATTGAATTTGTTTCAATGTTGTGTGTTGATCTATTTATTTATCTATTTATAATCTGCGTGATTATCTTTGTGATTGAAATCGTTAAAGGCTAAAATTTAGCCGAATATATTTTTGGTATCGTTAGGTGCCGAAAATAAATAAAATTGGATTTCCGAAAATTTAAGTTGAGAATTCATAATAAAATTTAATTTTGGAATTGATCTATTTTAAATAAATAAACGTTATAATTTTTATGTTATAAAAATTGTGATTTTTGTGAAATATTACAAAAAAATGTGATTTTTGGAATTAAGTAGTTGCTTAATTTATAAAATGGTTTAAATTGGGATTTTTGAATTATTATAAATGATTTACATAAAAGATTTATAAATTTGATATTTATAAATTTAAATATTGGAATTATAAAATGAGTTTTTATAAGTGTTAAAATGAAATATAAATAGATTTCATAAGTGGATGAAATCTATAGATTTATAAATTGTGAAGTTATAAAATGGATGGATTTTTGTAAAATGAAAGATTTATAAGTAATTAACTTATAAATTGGATTTTTTGCGTGTAGATGGAATATGGATATAATTTGTTAATAAAGTGATTTTATAAGTTGAAGTAGTTATAAAGTATAAATGGAATTTATAAACGTTGTTTTATAAATCCGAAATCGACTTATTTTAATAAGTTTAATTATTATAGCTTATTAAAGGAAATATATCCACGATTTTGGGACAGTGGAAAATCCTTTAAATAAAATATGTAGAAATTGATTTTTAGTTAATAAAGTATATTCAAAGATTTTGGACGGTGAATAATATATTAAGGAAATATTTTGGGAAAGTGATGTTTTAAATAGAATTAAAACGATTTAAAGATGTTTTAAATTGTATTAAGTGTCGAAACCCTAGATTTCAACATTCATTGTTGAAATAGACGTTTTCGAGAAATAGAAGGAAATGGTGGATTATAATACTGTTGTTATAGTAAATGATTTCCGAAAGGAAAATTTTTGTGTAGTATTGGGATTTATGTATCTATCTTAAATTGGAATCCCTATACTAGTGATTTTGGGTTGTCATAACGATGTTTTACGTAACATTCGTTTTGACCCAAATAAATGTGTTTAAGAGAAGTTTTCCTTAAAGAATAAAATATATACTTAATTTGGATTTAAGTATATTGAATATTTTCCATATGTTGAAAATGAATAAATTTGTGAATTACTTATTATTAAATAAGTATGGAAATGTTTTCCAATATGAAGTGAATGTTTTGAGATTATATCTTTTAAAGATAAATTGAAAGTGAATTATTGAAATCGATTTCTAAAATCGTATAAAAAAGTGAATATTTGGAAATGTAAATTCATAATGGAAATTTATAAGGGAAATTTGCTTTAAAATTAAACATTGTTTTATTTTTAAAAAGTGTGGAAATAAATTTACGAATTTGGAACGCAAATTTAATAAATCGGTAAGGATTTATTTGATTGGTTTAAATGAACCATTTTGAAATGAAAGTTGTAAAGGTGAAGTTTGATTTGAAATTTGTTTTCAAATGGTTGAAGTGTGGAAAATATATATCTTATAAAGATATTTTTGGAAAATAAATAATTTGGGAAATTATTTGAAATCGGGTGATGTTGTGAATATTGATTGATAGTTAAATAACCAACTATCAATATTGACCCTTGAATGGCTATTTGTTGTGAATTGGTTGAAATTGAATGCTACACTTATTTTTAAATTATTGCGCTCGTTATTCGGATTACCCATTCTGAATAGTGAAACGACGTAATGGATAGCATTGAAGACCGGTGGTGAAGACCGGGTATTTGTGAAAACGATAGGATGACCAATCGATTGTCTCTGCACCGTTAGCTACGGTATGAAGATTTCCTTTGTGATGGGAAATTCGATCGGGATTGTGAATACCCGGATTGCAAGGGCTTCTTTTGAAGTGCCTTCGGTTCTGTTCGAGCCCGGAACAAACTTGTATTGTTACGTGTCTGACATTACATTTTGAGATATAAAACAGATTTCTTTCAAATACATTTCTGTTAGTGGCGGATAATTTATTCTCTTAGCTTAACACCCTTCTCTGAGATGTACAAGCTCAGAGGTTGTGTAGTTGAAGGTTATCAGCGATATATTCCCAATTTGGTAATGTGGCATGCTGAGTGTTGCTGTGTGATGATTATTTATTGATCATTTGTTGATCAAAGCGTGGCTTTGTGAAAAAGCGTGGTTTTGTGGACGAAACTTCATCGGACCTCACACCCCGGAAATGGTCAAAACAGGAATATGCGGCAAGGTTATGAGGGTCGCTCCCTTTAGGGTATGTCATTCCCTTCTGGAAAAGGGTGGTGTCAGATTTGGAGCCCTGATGCTTAACCTATGTGGTTGCTTCAATCTCATTTTTCTGTGTGGTTGTTGCTTGGTGATAGAGGGCCCTCAGATAAAGGTCCCAAAGGACCGGGGGGTGGCATATTCGTGTAGTAGTTACCTAGTTACAGAGGTAACCCGACCTTGTGTTGGCAGAGAGCTGGTTAAATTCTCGGGACGTCCCGCCAGAGGCGATCCCATTGACAGTACGAAGTTCCTTAGCCTGACCATTTGTTGGAAATCCAAAGAAACAATCCGAGCCCTGTACGGTTTTAGTTGTATTACCTAGCATGAAATGTGGCGGTAACCTGCTATTGAACATGGTAGATATAGCAGGCATACGATAATGGTCGTATGTTGGCTAAGATTTATATTCTATTTTCGAAATGTTTTCATCACTATGCACTAATAATAATATCAAAAATGATTTGTTTTTCGTAGTAAGCATCTTTGACTATCATAAGGAGAAATCTCCTCCAATTCTGCGTTTGCATTGTGTGTGTGCGGGGAGGCCTTATGGTAGTTTCATTTTCCAAAATCATTACGGATATTTTTCACTTCCCTTGTTGTTGTTGTTTTAAAAGATAAATAACTATTTTGAGTTCTCATACCAGTCCCATGACTGACCTAGAATTTATTGTTCTCTTCCTAAACTCTGGGTGCCCAAAATTTTCCACACAGGCAGTCTAGAGTTAGGTTATCAGGTCATTCTGGATTCAGGAGTGCTATGGAGCTCAAGTGGCGAGCTGGATGGCGAGATGTACTACTTATATATGATATTATCTTTCTGCTATAAATTCACTTGTAAAGATGAATTCATATAATTGTCTGGTTGTGTTGTATATTATTGCTGTATGCTCTGATGATGTAATGCAATAACTGATATAGTTCTTTGATTTAAAGATTACATTTATCTATTATATGTTGTTCTGCTGCGATATGTGAGATTCTGATGTTGTTTCTGTTCTGTTTCCTTACTTCTTCTATCTTTTTCTTCTACCTCTTCATTTTAACCCTAATAACTCGGTTTTCCGGCATTCGATTATGCGGCATTTGATACAGTGGACGTAAGAATGCCGACCTTCGGATCCCGACAAAACCGCGTTCGTTACACTCATCAACCCGGAATGGCTAAAATAGGGGAGGTGCACACAAGGCTAAGTGGTTAGCAACCAATTGGGGTAAGGTCATCCCTATCTAAAGGTCCCTTTTATTCAGCTATGTGTGCAGTTGATGATCCCAACCACGGGGTGATCTTATTCGAGCTATCCAGTAAGGGGTAGCTCCAGTCTTTTGATGTAGGGGATCAACGTGGATCGTCGGTATGGGGATCTAGGTCACGTACTGTGCCCCAGTAGCCCTGCCACTGTATAGAATCCAATCTTCAATCAGGGCCTGTATGGTTTTGATTGTGCCCAACTATGCTGAAATGTGAGATGCAAGCATTTCAGCTAGATTTTATTTTACTTTCTATAGACACTATTATAATATCAGACGGATTTAATAAAAAATGTTTCTTCTATCGTAGGTAAAAACTCGACATGTTTATTTGTGGCGTGGTCTTACGAGATACCTTTGATTTCAAAAGGATTTTGAAAACTTTAACGATCCAATTGAGTGTGTTTTCTCACTTTGGTATTCCAGACTGACTCGGGTGTTTTTTTGTTATAATGCTCGGGTCAGACCGAGTATTAAAGGTATAGGAAAGGATGTTGTGGAGCTCAGGAGACAAGCTGGATGGCGAGACGTATCACACGTATTTGATTAATATTCCACTATGTAGTATAAGCTGTGTATAGTCAGCTTTGTGGGGACAAGTTATTATAACTGTCCAGTATTTTGCTATTGATTGTGTTGTTAATTAGGGTTATACTATGATGATGTAATGTATAAATCTGTACAGATCTCTTTGTGTTTTAAAGCTGTTGATATATATTATATATTTTTTCCACTGCGATTGTGAGATTCTTATATTTTTTCTATTTCTTCTTCTTCTTTATCCCCTAATGGTTCAGTTTTCCGGCATTCGATTGTTCGGCATTTGATACAGTGGACGTATTGATGTCGATTTTCGGGCGTCGGAAAATTGGGTCATTACAGTTGGTATCAGAGCTGAAGGTTAAGCGAGAACCTTGGCTCTGGTGCGGATTACTCATTGAAATAGAGTCCGTAGTGCTCTCGAATGAGTTTGAGTGTTTTAATAGATATGAGCGCGTATTTGTTAGTGAATATAAAAATTGTTTTTATATTTTGTTGACTTATCAGTTGAGTGTTTATGGATCCTGGTCGATATGTGGGATGTCATGTCATCGATAGGGGTTTCTAAACTCTTAAACAAGATAAACCAAAACATTATTGTTTTAAAAATAGGGTAAATGAAATAATTTTACCCAAATTGTTTTTGTATATTAAAGAAATAATTTTTTCATAAATTAATATTTACATATGGTTGCCTGGTTGTTAGGAAGTGATAATATTAAATTATTATCATTGTTGTACGGAAATTGAATAAGAAGTTGGAAATCATAACTAAAAGCTAAGAAATAAATCATATACAAATGGGATTTGTAAATGTGAATTGTACATGTGATTTGTAACTGAAAATGAAATGAAAATTCCAAAATAATGTTTGAATATAAATTGAAAGGATATGAAATTTTGAAAAAGGTTTAAATTCCTTCAGTTTGAAAATGATTTTTCAAAGGTGGTAGAGGAACAATGGTTATATTATTTGAGAAATATTTTTGAATTGGATTTGAAATCTGGTGAGATTTGGAATTTAAAAATATTTGAAATGCTTCTAAGAGATAAAAGCACTGAACTCTCTTCGGACGTTGGAAAATAATTTCGGTGATGATTGTAGCATCATCAAGATTCATTTTCGAGTTTCTAGGAGAAGAATTGCTGCCGAAATTATTTTAAATTGGAGTGATTTATGAAACAGGGTTTGGTTTTGAGATTCAAAGAATAGTTGATTTGGATATATATTTTCTCAAATTTGATTTTGAATGGTTTAAACTCTGTAAGCTTATTTAAAATGTTATGGAAATATAAATAGGCTTGATAACTAGTAAACTTTGAGATTTTCTAGAATAAAATTTAACTTAAAGAAGATTAAATGAAAATAAGTATTAAAACAAAATACTAGTGAAGTAAACCAAATAAATAAAGTAAAAAGATTAGTAAATGTGATGTAATTAAATTTGGAAAACTTAAAGAATTTTAAAATTTTGAATTAAATTTGAGCATAATTAAATCTTTATAAGTAAAGATGAATGTAAAGAAAAAGTCTAGGTGGAATAAGTGAAATGGTTGCTTAAATAAAATTTATTAAGGTGGAAATAAATTTTTGAATGAATAAATGATTTCACAATTTCAAGTAAATGTGACAATAAAATAAGTTAGTAAAGCAAGTCAATTAAATGAAGTAAATTCAAGAGACCGTGAATGGAATGTAAATAAGTTGAAAGAATTATCGAAACAAAATTTAGATTGAATCAGAATGCAAGTGAAAGTGAGCTTTGAGAAAATGATTATTGAAAATAAGTTTATTGAAATTTTAAACGAATGTATAGAGGAACAAAGGAATTTACATTTTTAAGTAAGTAAAATGGAAGTGGAATGTTGGAATTAAACTTGAATTGTGTTAAATAAAGTGAAATGGAAAATTAGTCAACTTGGATTAAATAAAACAAAGTATTAAATTTAAATTCAGTAAGTGAACTAATTGATTTAAATGGTAAGTAAATGGAATTAAATTTGAACTTTGGGATTGTGTAAAGTAAAGTGAAGTTGTAGAACTAGTTCTAAGTGAACTTAAATAATAAAAGTTTGGAAGTAAATATGGTTTGAGATAGGAATAAATTCGTAAGTGGAATTAATTAGAGAAAAGGTTAATTAAGTAGGGGTTGAGATAATGTGAATAGAATTCAATATTTAAAATAAAAGGGAAATTGAACTCAAATGAATTTGAAAATGAAATTTTGAATAAAGGTATACATAACAAGTGGCGAAGTGAAAATAGTTATAAGAAGTATATAAAACATTTATATTGTACTTAAGAGGGAATGGTGAAATTCCTAAGTAAATTTGGTTTTGGAAAAAATATTCTAAGATAATATTTGAATGAAGCTTTAATAAAAGAGGTGTGAAATGATAATTGTAAATGAGTGGATAGAAATCAAGATGAGTGTGAATAAGAAGAGAATAGATATAGCTAATAATCAATTGAGACAAATACGTAGGGTGTACGTATTATTTTATTCACATAGCGATTTGATCCAGACTTGGGCACAAAATTTCGAGATAGTGAATTTATCCGAGTTGGGATTTTTCACCCGATTTTCGATGGCAAACCCTGAATATGGATTTTTTGTTGATTCTAGAAATTCTCTGTCATAGTTTACGGATATACAAGGAGAATGACGGTTTATGATCAAGAAATCAGATCTGAGTCCGCGCTAGGAAGTCGGGTGGACGGTACTAGTTCGAAAGGGAAATTGTGTGATCGAGTGAGCGATCGTATTCGGTATTGCGTAAGGATGATATATGTACATCGTACGAACTTGAGTGAAATAGGTATTGAATTTGTAAAGAAATGTATAAAATGGTTTTTGAATGCTATGATTGGATATTATTGCTTAGTAGGATATAGGTGTCTCAAAGCAAAAGGGAATTAGGATTTTTTTGATTTCAAATGATAAAATGAAATTTGCTGGACAAAGGTATGTATTTAAATTTCTGTACGAAATTTGATGATTTTCTTGTCTAGCCACTTGGTCTTTTATTTTCTTTTGAAATTTGGGATCTCGTAGAGGTATTTTCTAGTTGGACCGAGCAAGCCGCACAAAGGAGACGCTGGCGAAATTTTTCGAAAATTTAGGAAGTTAGAAGAATTTGAGAAAATTGATAATTTAAATTTGGTTTTAAATTAAGATTTGAAATGGTTAATTAAATAATGTTGTTTGGAAACTATGGATGGGTTTGGAAAGTTAGTAAGAGCCATAATATGTCTTTAATAAAAAGATTATGTTGGGAAAGTTATTTGGAACTATTTGAATTAGGAAATAGTAATGGATTATGGATCATTCTTCTTAACTAGTAATTTCTGAGGATGAAATTCTTTTAAGGGGGAGGAATGTGATGACCCGAAATTTCTGGATATTTGGAATTGAAACATTTAATTGATTTTAAATATTTAAAAATTAGTTTAACTTGAATTTCAAATATCAGAGTTCTTTTGGTAATTAAATCATTGAATTTAATAATCGAAAATTGGTTAAAATAGCGAATCTTAGTTTTAAGCTTGTTAAAAATATTTCAAGGGCTTGGGAACTTTATATTTATAATTCTAGAGACAATAGAAGTTTTAAATTTGAGTTTGAGAGTGTTTTGTTCAGTTTTGAAATTATATCAATTAATTTGATATTTAAAAATAGCCTTCCGAGGCACAGTCTTGGAATTCAATGAAATAAGTCCCATTGGATCTGTAATAGTGTATTATTATCGGGTTTCAATTTTCATAGCATTTGGAGTTGTAGTGTGATCGTACAATAGATAAATATGCTGAAATCTATATCGAAAATTCAATATAATAACCGAGTCCAAAAAGCTATCTTCTACATACGATCGAATTAGGACTCGAAGCTGTTTCCATTGCGTTCGGAATAGGGGTTTAACATTATAAACGCCTGGCGGCACGTCTCGATTGGAGATCGAGATTGTGAGTTGCGGAAACCGAGACGATTTGAATTTAAATTTAAATAATATATATATATATATATATGTTGACTAGTCAAAAATTTATTCACATCAGATTCTTTTTATAAGTTATATCACTCCAATGCCTATATAAAAAGAAACAACGTTTCCTCCATTTGTCATTCATGCAATAGAATTTAAACCACGTTGCAAAAATTAAATAACAAAATAAAGTAGTTCGATTAAAAAAATGGGTGGTCGCCATTGTTTCCTTTCCAAACCTCATTCTATCTCCCTCAAATTAAATCAAAATCTATAGTTGAAAAAAAAAAGAGAAAGTAAACTCAATCGTTCGTAAATAGCTATCTTAGTTTTTAAATCACAAAACTGTATCCCCTTCCAATGCTTCCTCTTTGAGATTTAAGCAATTAGGTCAAATTAAAATGGAAAAAGGAATCGCGAATCACAATTGATATATAGCTTCTCGATCGAGGTAGACGGTTACGCTGAAAGTTGAGCGCAAAAGCTGGAAGCTCGATCGAGCAAGGAGGAACCGTGTTGACAGGCGCGTGGGCGAGCAAAAATCTAAGGGGAGGCCGGCATTCAATGAAGGTGAAGTCGATGGAAGGGGATCATCGAGAGGTGGCAGGGCACTGTGGGAAGTCAAGCAATAGTAGGTGTCGGCGTACTCGGGTTCGAATGCGAGAAGTGGTGACTGCCGCAACTTTGCTGGGTGCGATTCTGGGTAATGAGGTAGCTTGTTTTTTTTTTTAACATTTAAATTTAGTATTACTTAAGTTAAACTTGAAATTTAATATGTTAATCCATTATTTCATCTACCAGGAAAAAAATAGGGGAATTAACAGTGAGGTATGGCAGTTTTAATATATATATATATATATGTATGTATGTATGTATATATATGTATCGGAGTATACATCAAAGTAAAAGTCGAATACAAGTATGGATATATATACACACACGTATATTTACACATACAAATTTTAACTTTAACACACACACACACATATAGATAAAGGGAAGTATATATTTTTAGATAGGGTTTTAATATATATATATATATATACATACATACATATATACATATATATATATATACATACATACATATATACATACATATATATATATATAGATTTTAGATATTGAAAAGTTTATATAAAAATTAGATATTAATCTATGTAAATTAATTTTATAGGCGTATGGATTTGGTGATTTATTTATTGATTTATTTAATTTATTAATCTATTTAACTATTTTAATTACTAAAGGATTTTTTAAAGGGAAATTAGTTTAAGATTCAATTATTTGTCTAAAATTAAAACATTAGTTTAAAAAATAAACTTTATTTGTTAAGTTAAATTTATTAAAACGGTAATTGATTGTTCGATTATCTCAAATATTAATAAACCGCATAAATGTTTATACAAGGTCAAATTTGTGAAGGAAACAAGTCAAGATGGAAATGGGTTGCAAGCAAAATTAAAGGTTAGTTAATCTCACTCATTTGGATTACCCTTTTTTAAATTTATATAGTTAAATTTAAATTATTGGTTGATTGTTTGAATGGTCTGGATGTGATATTAGATATAACATATATATACATATATATATATATACACATATATGTGTGTGTGTATGTATGTATATATATATATATATATTGGAGTGATTGATTTCCCGCAGTATATAACAGATGAGACCTTATGCTCACCGCATAATAGCGGATGACCCTATATACCGCGATATCCCACCTTGAAGTGGGATTGGTATTTTTAAATTATGCTAACATCTGTCGATGCAGGGATATAGGTTGGAAGGATCCAACTGGATTCCTTAAAATTATTTAGATTGTTTTAATATTCTGTGATATGGTTTTTTTGATAATCTATGATAAATTATATTTATAATTGAAAATATTAGATGCGATGGTTTGATTGAATATATTTGGCTATACTGAGTTATCAAAAATATATAGATTGGATTTTTGAAGAGAAATAAAAGAAGAATTCTTAAGTAAATAATTATATAGGTTTGAATAAATGAATTGGGAAAAGGATTAAAGTTGATTTTTAAAAAAAATTCTAATAAATAATTCCAAGCATGCGAAAGGAGATTTTTGAATAAATCGAAATAAATGAATTTATAAACTTAAGAAAGGAATAAAGGATTTATTTTTAAATTCAGGATTTAAAATGGTGGGAGAAAAAGAGGGAGAATTTTGAAGTTTTGTTTGAAATTAATATTTCATATTTTAAATAAGATTTTAAAACTAAATTAAGGAGTGAATATGGAATTAATGGGTTTGGAATAAATTTGGATAAGTAAAGAAATTTATTTTTACATGGAGTAAATTTTGAAAATCAATTTGGAAATTGGTTTAGTATTTGAAACCATGTTTTAAAAGGAGGATGAGACAATGGAATTTATAAACTGGGTTTATAAAGTGAAATAGGATATCAGTGGATATTTGGAAGTATAAATTAAAGAAGGGAATTTATAAAGGAATGGGTAAATTGTTTTAAAAATAAATAGTATTTTATTTTTAAAGTGTGAAAGTTTAGTGTATTTCCTTGAAAAGACAAGTACGTTTTCAATGCAGATTTTTAAGTATAATTAAAAGTTTTAAAATTGTATAAATGAATGTTTTTAAGAAATTATTAATTTTAAGTTATTTAAATTTTTAAAGGTAAATATCTATTAAATTAGTTATTGTAGTAATTATTTTAAATGGTTAATTGGTATTATGATTTAAAAAGATAATTATTAATATTTATATTTTATAAAGTAGTTTTATTTTAAAGATAGTATAGCTAAAGTTTTTATTTGAGAAACTTGTATAGAATTTCATAACTTTTGTTTAAGATTTGTTTTGGCTTAAGCTTTACATGAGAAATTATTATAAAATTTCATAACTAGGCTTTTAAATAAAGTGTTTAAGTAGTTTTATTTTAAATATTTTAAAGTATATATATTTTTGAATAAAGTGATTTAAATTATTTTAAAATCTAAAGTATTTAGACTTGGTGATTTTCAGTAGAAATAAACGATATTTGGAAATTTATTCTGCGAAAGAAAAGTGATTTGAAAATTATTTTCAAAGGTTTGAAATGTAGAAAATATCTTGTGAAGATATTTTGAAATAAATAATTTGAAAAATTATTAAAGTTGGATTATCGGTTGTGGATATTATGTGATTGTTAAATAACCGACTATCAATATTGGCCAATGCGCTGGTCGTTTCGAAGAGACCGGGATCGGGATTTATTTCCCAAAAACCACTTTAATCCGGTTTGAACGTTTTCATGAGGAAGACAAGAGCTTGAAGTTGAAGATGGATCAGTGAAGTGTAAGGGCTAATCGCTACTAATCCTGAGGGTGATGCCAAAATGGATGTAGTAGGAGTAGTGCCTTCGGTTCCGTTCGAACCCGGAACGTACTTGTATGGATGAATACTTTCAGAACATCATCAGGAGGACGGTGAGTATTCTAAGTGAATGTGTGTTAAAGGTAACACATAGCCTCGAGTCTCATCAACCGGGAATGGCTAAAACACGGAAGGCGCACATAAGGCTAAGTGGCTAGCAACCAATTACGGTAAGGTCACCCCTAACTAGAAGTCCCTTTTATTCGGCTGTGTGGGCGGTTGCTGATCCCAACCGCGGATTGATCTTATTCAGACTATCTAGTAAGGGGTAGCTCCGTTATTGTGATGCAGGGGATCAGGGTAGATCCTCGATACGGTGATCTAGACCACCTACTGACGGGAGGTACCCCAGTAGCCCTGCTATTGTGTGGAATCCTGTCTCTAATAAGGGCCTGTACGGTTTTGATTGTGCCCAACTATGCTGAAATGTGAGATGCAAGCATTTCAGCAAGATTTTATTTTACTTTCTATAGACACTATTATAATATTAGACGGATTTGATAAAAAATGTTTTGGTTATCGTAAGGTAAAAACCCGACATGTTTATTTGTGGCATGGTCTTACGACATTTTGAAAACTTTAATAATCCAACTGAGTGTATTTTCTCATTCTGGTATTCCAGACTGACTCAGGTGTTATTTCTCTATAATGCTTGGGTCAGACCGAGTATTATAGAGACAGGAAAGAATGCTGTGGAGCTCAGGAGACGAGCTGGATGGCGAGACGTATCACACGTATTTGATGAACATTCCACTATGTAGTATAAGCTCTGTATAGTCAGCTTTGTGGGGACAATTTATTATAACTGTCCATTATTTTGCTATTGATTGTGTTGTTGATTTGAGTTATACTATGATGATGTAATGTATAAATATGTACAGATCTCTTTGTGTTTTAAAGCTGTTGATATATATTATTATTTTTTCCGCTGCGATTGTGAGATTCTTATATTGTTTTCTATTTCTTCTTCTTCCTTCTTCTTCTTTAACCCCTAATGGTTCGAGATTCCAGCATCTGATTGTTCGGCATTTGATACAGTGGACGTATTGATATCGATTTTTGAGCGTCGAAAAATCGGGTCATTAGGTATCGAAGAAGTGTGTCCGATCGGAGGAGCTACCTCACTTGGCCCGTCAATTTCTCCTGTTTTAGCCATCTCAAGCTAACTCATGGGAGTCAGGGCTACGTAAATACCATATAGAATCGTCGCTAAACCATCCTATTTCATTCTGGAATCTCCACCATGTACACAGTTGTTAAATTGCTTTTCGGTATTGGCAGAGAGTATGACAATATCTGATCCCGGTCTCTTTAACAACCAAACGCTTATTTCACACCGTGGTTATTTCATTTCAAATGGTTCGTACTTCATATCAAAATATCATATTCATTTCAAAATCATATAAATTTGATATCATTATTCACTTTAATAATATTCATTTCCAAAATCGTAACACTTTTTAAAATTTTAACACCTTCGAAACCATTGCACTTTTGAAATCGTAACACTTTGGAAATCATAACACTTTGAAAATCATAACATTTTTGAAATCATAACACTTTAAAATCATAACACTTCCAACTTAAACAGTTTAAATATTGAAAATAGATATATAATAAGTAGTTACAAATTTAAAATTGTGTATATATTGAAAAAATTATAAAAATACTTTATATGTTAAAAATACTTTATATAATAAAATAGTTTCCTCCAATTTCGCAAATCGATTCAAATCATCTTAAATTTCAAAAATTCAATTTGGATTAATTCTAGTTTAACCTTTTCAATTTAAAGTTCAAAGATTTAAGTTTAAATATTCAAACATTTGCAATATAAATTTCATTTATTTTTCAACATTTAACTTTAATTTATTTCAAATTGGAAAATATTCACTTAATCATTTTAATAACAGTCTGTTTGAATTCAAATCAACATTAAATGTTCGATCTCAGTTAAAAATTGTGAATATTCATTTAATTACCTTTTTATCAAGTCAACTTATAAATCATATTTTTCAAAATGTCAAAATCAATAAGTTCTAATAAATTCTTATTTAAATTTAGTTATTAACCAATTTAAATTTCAAGTCAACATTAGTTTATCTTACCAATCCTTATTATTAAAGTTATAAAAATCTATATTTTTATAATATTAATATAAATTTAAATAAGTACTTAAACATGTTTTATTAAATTAAATCTTATTATTTAATTTATTTTGTATTAAATCTACTTTTATATATTTTAAAATAGTAAAATTATAAGAAAAATCTTAAAAATTATATTTTCAAAACTAACTTATAAATTTAAAAATTTCCAAACATATAAATTTAAAAATAATCTAAATTTAAAAAATAGTATTTATATATTATGTTCTTTTTAAAAGTCAATATTCATTAAAACCCATATATTTCCTTTCAACTTTGGAAATCATTTTCAAAATATAGATCAACGGTGTCCGTATATAATTTTCCATCCTATAGTCAAGTGATATGGATATTTATCATTTGAATCCGTAATTTAAATATATACAAGTATATATCATTTCAACCCACAATCCTAAAATTTAAAATCAGCGAAAATCGCTTGGGTTTATCATTTCAACCCATAACGATTTTCTCCTATTCTGGAATGTCCTTCGGGTATGTGTCATTTCAATCCACAGGGAATTCTAAAATAACAAATAACTTACAGAGTGAGAACAAATCTGATAAAATATAACGTATCAATAACAGGCATATATCATCAGTGATAAATAAAATATATATAGCAGGATGTGGTGTCATATATCATAGGTGAACAATTACAGATAAAAGCATATCATATTTAACAATTAAATAACTAGCAGTTCAATTTTTAACAGCATATTTCAATCGTATTTTCAAGTAAAATCAAATTTATTGAATATAAGAATGTTAATCGTGAGTGATTGCTCACCTTTCGAAGCTAGAGTAACAAGAAGATGACACAGACACAGATACACACATGGAACAGCGACAAGTTAGGAATTGCTGCGACAAATCGATATTAAGATGGTAAGATAAGATGGACAAAAGATCGACGAAACAAAGTGTTTGTTTCATATATATAAATTTTCAACAAAAAATTTAAAACATATACTTAAAATAATATATATATATATATATATATATATTCAAATCAATACCAAATCCCAACATATAAAAATATCTATATAAATTCGAAAAACCAAATTCACATATACTAAGTTTAATATACTTAGTTTAACCTGATTATATAAACAATTTAACACGAAACGGATCTATCAAATATTTTACATTTTCTATGATATTTTATACATACATACATACATACATATATGTATGTATGTATGTATGTATATCCAAATACTAACATAACCTATATATATTTGAAAAGCCAAACTCATATATTCTACAATTATCCAAAACCCTAGTATATGTATAGGTACGAACTAACTTATATTTGAGTAAGCAAGTAAAAGTACACGTACATACAAACAAATGTCATATTATTATTAAAATCAAAAATAATAATTGAAATAGCTATGCATACTATGCTGCTTAAAATCAATATATATAACCTGAAATAGTAGAGCCTAGACAATCCAATTATCTGATACAAGTCTTTATATGGTAGACATTAAATAGTATATTTATACAGCAAACATATATATACACTACATACATAAACAAGAACATACTTATATATATATATATATAACTATGATAACCTATACGAAAACCCAACAGAGAATGTATGAAATAACTGATATATACAAACAACTTTCATACTTACAAATATAAGCAGCATAATATAACTTATATAACTAACATATAATATGATTTATATGAACTATATACTGCCAGGTTACAAACTTATATATTCCTATACACACACACACGGAATATATAACTTATACATTATTACTTGTATATAAACATTATTTATATATATACATTATAAACAACTACACATATATAACTTATAAACTTAAGGAGAAAGGGCGAGAAGGTGGCATGGTGGTCGAAATAGGCAGAGCGGTTGGAGGTAGGTGTTGTAGGTGGATATGGGTGACTGATCGGCCTCGGCCGTGGCAGTAGGTGGCTATGATGGCTTGGTTTGGGTTGCTGGCCGAACTAAGTTCAAGCGGAGGAGGCAGAGGAGGTTAGAAGCTGGATGGCAAGGTGTTTGTTAGGTTGTGGGCAAAGGTGGCATTGGCTTCTAGATGGAGCGACGTGGGCCAGAGGTAGTCAGTGCTGAGGCTAAGCGGCTGTCAAGGGGGAGGTAGTGGCGATTTGTTAGGGCATGGAGGTGAAGAAGTTTGCGCGCAAAAGGAAGACGTGCATGAATGCAAACTATCACATATATACATGAAGCACGAAAGAAAAAGAAAATGAGGGGTGGAAAGAAAGTTAGTAGGTTCCATCATTGAGAAACAAAGATAAAGGTGGAAGGTAAAGGAAATAAAACGAACAAAAAAATAAACCAGTACATATAAGTCAACGATTAGAAATGCAAAAGTCACATGGTGATTTTTTGTGAAAAATTAAAGCAAGTGGCTGTTTAATTTCAGCTGGTAGACAAATGAAAAGCCACGAAAATCAAAAGGTTCGAAAATGGTTACCGATACGGAAATCATTTTACTGATTTCATGGCGTACCAGACCTTAAAATATATAAATGAATATACTACAAAGATCAGCACGATGAGACGATCAAAACGGCACACAGACATCAACGATATGACCATCCTACCAAAAATCGATATTCGGTACCAAAAATGCTGCAAAAACGCTGGAAATAAGAAAAGAAGGCAATAGCAGTCCTAATTTGGCGAAACTAAATATGACGTCTGTAACGGCCCAAATTTCATGTCATTCACATCCACACGTGTCGGACTTGAATTGTTCAAAATATTATATTGTTAATTTATATTTGGTAAAACTCAGCATATACAATAAATAAATCAATTATAAAATCACAGACATAGAGTAATATAGTGTTAAGCAGCGTAATAGATAAATAGTAGTTCATAAAGATACTATATAAACATCAGAGTTTGAAATAAAATACAACAGAATATCTTAAATACAATGAAGTCTCGAATACAAACAGATGACCTTTCTGAACAAAAAAACTAGAAAAGCTGAATAGATAAGACAAATCTTCAAGCAAAGTTCCAAATCTCCAAAGGTGAGTCTCAAATGCTATGGCACTCAGTCTGACCCGAGCGTAGAGAAAAACACAAACACTCGAGTCAGGATTAACATTCTTATATTAGTAAATTCAACTCAAGTAAATGTCAATAGAAATACAAGTAACTTAAAGGATGTTTGGGATTTCCATCCTCTAAGGATCAGTGGAACTATCTACTATGTAGTAATATACGCTATTATAATATGTCTACAGTAAAGTAAACTATTAAGATAGCGTTAAGGCGTTACCCATATACCCTTAACACATTTTATATAATGTCGTAGTCCATATAGACACTGTAAAGTCCACTCGCAAGTGGGCTATCAGGGAGAACTCCATAGGTACAACACAAAACAAACTCGTAGAAGGCGCGACAGGGCATGCGACAATGCACTCGTGGCAATGCCATGGTAGATATACCATTTGCGGATCCGGACTAGTGGTAGTGCATAGCAGCTACTACCGCCCACCTCGTGACACACTTCCAAATCAAAGGTATACCCAATCAAATCACAAAAGCAATAGAATGGTATCGAATAAATGTGTCATATAGAAGGAATGACCTCACTTGTCCTGGCATGTCTCCTGTTTTAACCGCATCAAGCTGACTCACGTAAGTCAGGGATACGTAAATGCCATATAGAATCGTCACCAAACCATCCTAGTTCATTTTGGAATCTCCACCACATACACAGTTGTTGAAGTGGTTTTCGGTATTGGCAAAGAGTATAACAATATCCGATCCCGGTCTCTTTAACAACCAATTACTTATTTCACACCGTGGTCATTTCAATTCAAATAGTTCATACTTCATATCAAAATATCATATTCAATTCAAAACCATATCAAATTCGATATCATTATTCACTAAAATTATTCATTTTCAGAATCGTAACATTTCAAAAGATAGTAACACTTTTGAAATCATAACACTTTTGAAAATCATAACACTTTGGAAATCATAACACTTTCGACTCAAACAGTTTAGATATTGAAAATAGTGTGTGTGTATGTTTGTGTGTATTATAGGGACATTTCACTAGAAGGAAAATCTTTGCAGTCCAATTAGTTTGTAGGACACACATCCACAAGAATTAATTTCAAGGCCAATGTCAACAGAATAATTACTTTTAAGGACAAAGTCAGCAGTCCAATTACTTTCAAGGACATAATTTCATAGGTTTTTAGGCCTTAAAAACTAATTATTTTACATTTTGTCCTTAAAAGTAATTATTTCAGTTGTGTGTCATATAAACTAATTGCACTTGCTAAAGAGGCACATATGGCTAATTTTCACTATATTAAATTACTTATAAATTAAAATATCTGATGTATCAAAATAATTCATATATATTAAAATAGTTTATATATACTAAAATACTTTATATAAACAAAAATAGATTCCTCCAATTTCACAAATCGATTTAAATCATCTTAAATTCCAAAAATTTAATTTACTAAATCCCAGTTCATCAGTTTTAATTCAATTTATCAAAAACCCATTTCTATTCATATGGCTTTCAAATCCAGGATTGAATTATCTCTCCAATCCCAATAAGGTACAAAGTTTTAATATTCAAACATTTCAATACAAGTTTCATTTAGATTTCAACGTTTAACTTTAATTTTATTGGAATTGGATAATATTCAATTAATAATTTTAATAAAAATTAAATAAAATTTCAATTTATAATTTACATGAATATTAAATATTCGGTCTCGCTTTTATTTAAAATTGAAAATATTCATTTAAGCACTTTTTGTCAAATCAAGTTATCAATCGTCTCTTTCAAAATCTCAAAATCAAAAGTTTAAATCAATTCTTGTTTAAATTCAATTATTAACTAATTTAAATTTCAAGTCAACATTAATTTATCTTCCCAACCTTTATTATTAAAGTTATAAAATAAAACTATTTTCAAAATATTAATATAGTTTTAAATAAATACCTAAACATATTATATACCAATTGAATTAAATTTTTTTTATTAAATTTTATTATCAAACTTATTTTATATTAAAAATTATTTTATATATTTTAAAATAATAAAATATAAGTAAAATCTTAAAAATTATATTTTCAAAACTAACTTATAAATTTAAAATTTTCAAAACATATAATTTTAAAAATAAAAAATTTAGACATACATAAAAATAACATTTATACGTGTTATATTTTCAAAATAAATATTTATTAAAACTCATATATTTCCTTTCAAAACTTTGGAAATCATTTTCAAATATAGGTCAACGGTGTCTGTATATAATTTCTATCCTATGGTCAAGCGATACAGATATTTACCATTTCAATCTGCAAATTAAATATTTGCGGGTATATATCAATTCAACCTGCAATCCCGAAATTCAAAATTAATGAAAATCGCTTGGCTTTATCATTTCAACCTATAACGATTTTCCCCTATTCCATAAAATCGTTCGGGTATGTATCATTTCAACCCATAGGGAATTCTAAACTAACAGGAACCTGCAGAGTGAGAGCAGATATGATAAAAATATAACGTATCAACAACAAACATATATCATCAATAACAAATTATATGTAATATATACAACATGATATGGTGTCATATCACAGGTGAACAATTGCAGATAATGAAATCATATTTAACAATCAAATAATAACAATTCAAATCTAACAACATATTTCAATTGTCATTTTAAGTGAAATCAAATTTACAAATATAAGAATGTTAATCGTAAGTGATTGCTCACCTTTCGAGGCTAGAGAGAATAGATAACACGACAAGCTACGATTTGAATCCCGATCTAGACTATCGACGGATCTAATGGCAAATCTTAAAACGAAGTAAACTTAACACGGATTTGACGAACAAAGCTGATAGATAAGGAATTGGTGAAATAAATCAAAATCCGCTTGATATAATTGAAACGAAGAGTATATTATATTATTATTTTATTACTTTCTTTCAAAAATCAATGTTTAAATCAAAACATGAATTTTAAAATAAAATCTATATATATTCGAAAATCAACGTAAATTTTAAAACGCATACATATGAAAAGTCAAAAACTATATACATATATAAAAATAAAAATACATACATACATACATATTATAATATAAAATCTGTAGGCATTTTGAAATCAAAATACTTATATATATATAATTACATATATTGGCAGACATTGTTTTGAGTTAAAGAAAATGCGTGCCAGCTATATATATATATATATATATATATATATATATATATATATATATATATATATATGCAGACGCTTAACATATACTTTCCTTTATAGCAAAACATAATATATACCTATGTATATTCTTAACTAACATATATTAAAACTAGCGTACCAATAAAACCCTGAATATAATATAACCTATATAACTATGTACATAAATGTACTTACCAGAACTTGTACATATGTATAGTATGCGATTGTAAAGCACCACGTAAGCTACATCATATAGAAAACCATGTGTAATATACTATAACATAACTTATATATAAACAGCATATTATACGAAACTTATACAAATTGTATATATAAAAACATATATAGAACGTACGTATATTTTAATACTATATATATATATATATATATATATATATATATATATATATATATGCATGTGTGTGTCTATATATATTCTGTAATATATACCAACATTTCATAATATAATATGAATGATATAATATACCTTGAAATATATAACAGCTTTCTAGCAAAACTAACTGTATATTCATATACATAATACTGTAACATATATATGCTGACCTGAACAATATATATAACATATTAATATAACTTAAACCTAACAGAATATATAAACTAATATATATAAGACTAACATATATATGATAAGCTCTGCATACAACATATTCAATAAAAAAAATATAATTACTATGATAAAAGGATTGCAAGAGAATATATATGCAGGTAAATAAGCATACAGGTTTGCAAAGTTTTATATATAGCTAACATAATGTATATAATCTTTATTTTTACAAACAGTATATAAATAGCGAAACTTACATATATGTAACATGGAGGAAGGGGTGGTGGTTTCCGCTAGCACTGGGGTGTAAGAGTGGTGCGGTTGTGTCCGAGGGTCTCGGGTTGTTTGGTGGAAGGCAGGTGATGGATGGGTCTCGGTCGAACTGGGTTTGGAGATGAAGGGGATGTGGGGTCGGCCAGCGTGATTGCTAACAAGGTGGAGGTTCAATGGTGGAGCAGTGGCGGAGGAGAGTGAGGTGAAGCGAGCTGATGGATATGGGCTGGAAAAATATAGCGGCAGTTGCGTGTGAACTGAAGGGGGTAGGGGGTTGAAAGCGGAGATAAAGTGATAGCGGGTGATGGTGGAGGGTAGAAGGTGCTGGCATGCAGCGGTTCTACGCGAGGAGGCAATGGGCGGACAAACGTGGGGGGAGACTGGAGCACGGAGGCGGTCGGTAGAAAACTTATAAGAGTAGTACAAAGCAAAATGAAGCAGGTTCACATTATTATTATATATAAATGATAATGTAATTATTTCTCAAATGAATAGGAAGATGAAGAGAAGAATGGGAAGAGTAGTGCATACCACTGTATAAAGTGAGTTGTGACAACAAAAGGTCAGAGCGTTGGAATTCTGAAATTAATAAAAGCAGATAGCTATTAGTTTCAGCTGGTGGGTAAGTGAATAGACATCGGAAACCCAAAGGACCAAAGATGCGGAACCGATATGGAAATCGTTTCACAAATTCAGATGCGTGCTGGATTTCGAAGTACACAAATGAATATGCGGCGGAGATCAGCACGATGAGATGAATAGAATGGTACACAGATATAAGCGATATTATCAATCTATCAAAAGTCGATTTTCAGTACCAAAAATGCTGCTAAAGCGTCAAAAATAGGATAAATGTGGCTGTAACGGTCCAAATTTGACGAAATGAAATATGACATCTCACTCAGAAGAATATTTACAAATTTATTATATAAAAATATTAAGGTTTGAAAAATATTTTATGATCATCAAATATTAACAGATTTGAATTGAAATAAAATTACACAACAAATTAAACTTCCATATTCTCTGGTGAAAATTTACCAGCTGCTATGATAAAATAGATGTATACCAAATATCCAAAAAGAAATTCATTTCAAAATTTTATTATTTAAATTTCAAGAAAATTTCAGTTAATTACATTATAAAATCCTTAAAATATCTAGGTCGTTACACTCTCCCTGACTCAAAACTTTTCATCCCCGAAGAGGAGCAAGGTAGGAGAAAAGAAGTAACATAAAGGAAAGATAGACTTAAAACACACATTATCATATACACAACAAATTTAAAACCATATAAATTTTATCTATCTTTAAATTGGTCTATACCCAACTAATTGATTTCAATTCATTAGTTAATCAATAATATTCATTTATGTTCATATTTTGTTGATTTCCAATTCAAGCTATTTTCATTCAATTTTGTTTGTTTCAATTTATAAATATTTGTTACAAACTTTCTTCCAAAACAATAATTTATTTTATTTTACTCATTTATTAATTCCATTTGACCCTAGTTAAGTTGATTTCACTTAAAATTTCAATTTCACTATTCTTAATTTCATATTTATTTCCTTAAAAAGCATCCTTTTTCTCATTTAATTTAATCCACTTGACATATTTTACAACATATATTAAGTGTGTAATCTTTATTATAACCATTTATTATCCAACAAATAGATTTTCTTTTTATTGTTTAATTCATTATTCAATTTATTATTCATAAATTCCCTTAACAAAATATTATTTGTGATATCCTACTACTTATATTATAGTGTATATTACCCAATTACATTCTAATTACATTTACCCTTTGTTGATAAATTATATTAATGTTTCTAAGTATAATTAAACACTATACAAATTTTACTTTTTATTTCCAACATTTATATCAAGCAAAATCCTAGTTTGAACACTTTTATTATTTTTCTTGTATAACCTTCAATTTGATATTCATCCTAACATTTTAACCCTTTTGAATATTTTAGGTAAGTTGTATATATTAGAATGTAATTTAGTATTGTACAATAAGTTTTATTCAGATTCAACTATTTCAAGTTGGTCTAAATTTCATTTATCAATTTAGATATTCCAAATATTCAAAATTTCACTTATTTCAATAGTTGAAACCATTCCTTAAAATAAAACTTGAGATTCAAATTTTCGATTTTACTTCAAACTATTCTGAAATAGTTATATACATATATATTTTATATATTAAATTATACACAAGAAATTCAAACTAACTTCATTGTCCAAAACAAAAGTATAGCAAAGCTCCTACGTGGCCTCTCCACTTCGAGACTCAAAAACGAATGTCGATGATGCTGCAGTCATCATCGAAAATTATTTTCTAGCGACAAAATAGGACCTACTGATTTACTTCATTAAAATTATTTGGAAACTATTCCCATTTAGAAATACTTTCAAATAATATTTTTCAAAATATGGAAAACCAAATTTAAAAATGCACTGGAAATTAAATTCTCAACTCTTTAATTTAAATTCATTTCATTTTCAAATCAAATTTTATAAACATATTTATAATTTCAAAGAACAATAGTTCATGATTTGGAAGTGTTAACTAAGAAATGAATGATAACCAAGTATAATCATTTCTAACAACCAATTCATTTTATTATCTAATTTCAGAAAATTATACTTTTATATATAAAATATAATCATACAAAAAATTATTTCCTTTACAAATTTCAAAAACAATATTATGTCAATTTGCTCTGTTCAAGTGTTTTGGAATTAATATCGATAGCGTTAGCTTGATGAATCGATAGAAACCCAAAATTCAAACTTAACTACTCAAACGACACAATATAAAACATTTTTATTTTCAATACACTCCTTTACTCGATGATTCCGAAATGGATTTCAAAACAAGGATAGAGATCCAAATTTAGAGGAACCCTAATCAAATAGAATTCTAACTAGAAGATAAGCTCAAAATGAAGTTAAGATGATTAAATAACTAAAGAGAAAAGATGGGAAGACTTATAATCGCGGGCGACCTTACCGGGTCAACCGTGACTTCAAGAATAAGATCGATGTAGAATTCTATGGCAAATCGGCATCCGATCACAAGAGAATTATCTTGTCCATCTACTATAGAAACATTTGGGCATAATAGGAATAACAGCATCGTAAACTAAGGATACAAAAAATTTCAGTGAATCGATGCCTGTTGTAAAGGAGATTCACCCCTTTACAAATCATACTAAGATTGGCGGGACTGCCAATTCATTATAAAGATCAACCGAAGTGGAGTTATGGAATACATCAGAATCAAGAAAACGCGAATAAAAAGACTAGGATGAATTTCAGAACAAAGGGGGAAGTTTCAAAATCTGAAAGAAATTCGAATCGAAGAGGAAGAAATTGAAGCTCGAAAGAAGGTGATTCTGTGATTAAATTTACTTTGTATGCTAAGTTTTGCCTAAACCCGGCTCTGATACCAACTGTAACGACCAGAATTTCATGTCATTCGCATCCGCACATGTCGAACTTGAATTCTCAAAATATCATATCGTTGATTTATATTTGAAAAAACTCAGCATATACAGTAAATAAATCAATCACAGAATCGCAAACATAGAGTACCATAATGATAAGCAGCGGAATAGACAAATAGTAGTTCATAAAGCCACCATATAAACATCAGAGTTCGAAATAAAATAATATCTTAAGTACAATGAAGTCTCGAATACAAACAGATGACCTTTCTAAACAAAAACAACTGGAAAAGCTGAATAGACAAGACATATCTTCAAGCAAAGCTCTAGATTTCCAAAGGCTAGTCTCAAATGCTGTGGCACTCAGTCTGACCGTAGCATAAAGCAAAACACAAACGCTCGAGTCAGGATTAACTTTCTTATATCAGTAAATTCAACTCAAGTAAAATGTCAACAGAAATACAAGTAACTTAAAGGATATTTGGGATTTCCATCCTCTAAGGATCCATGAAACTATCTACTATGTAGTAATATATGCTATTATAATATTTCTATAGTAAAGTAAACCATTAAAATAGCATTAAGGCGTCATCCATATCCCACTTGACACATTTATATAATGCCATAGCCCATACAGATACTGTAAACTCCACTCGCAAGTGGGCTATCAGGGAGCACTCCATAGTTACGACACAAAACAAACTTGTAGAAGACATGATAGGGCATGCGACAAGGCACTCGAGGCAATGCCAGTGTAGATATACCGTTTGTTGATCCGAACTGGTGATGACGCATAGCAGCTACTACTGCCCACCTCGTGACACACTCCCAAATCAAAGTGCACCCAATCAAATCACAAAAGCAATAGAATGGTATTGAAGAAATGTGTCCGATAGGAAGAATGACCTCACTTGGCCCGGCATGGCTCCTGCGTTAGCCACATCAAGCTGACTCACGGGAGTCAGGGCTACGTAAATACCATATAGAATCGTCACCAAACCATCCTACTTCATTCTGGAATCTCCACCACGTACACAGTTGTCAAAGTGGTTTTCGATTTTGGCAGAGAGTGTGACAATATCTGATCCCGGTCTCTTTAACAACCAACCGCTTATTTCACACCGTGATCATTTCAATCCAAATAGTTCATACTTCATATCAAGATATCATATTCAATTAAAAACCTTATCAAATTCGAGATCATTATTCACTTTAAAATTATTAATTTTTTGAATCGTAACATTTTCAAAAGATAGTAACACTTTTAAAATCATAACACTTTTGAAAATCATAACACTTTGGAAATCATAACACTTTCGACTCAAAAAGTTTAGATATTGAAAATTGTGTGTGTGTGTGTGTGTGTTAGATTACTTTTAAATTAAAATGGTTTATATATCAAAATAATTTATATATATTAAAGTATTTTATGTATATTCAAATACTTTATATAATCAAAAATAGTTTCCTCCAATTTCACAAATCGATTTAAATCGTCTTAAATTCCAAAAATTTAATTTACTCAATCCCAGTTCATCAATCCAATTCAATTTATTAAAAACCCATTTCAATTCATATCGATTTCAAATCCAGGTTTGAACTATCTCTTCAATTCCAGTAAGGTTCAAAGTTTAAATATTCAAACATTTCAATATAAATTTCATTTAGATTTCAACATTTAACTTTAATTTTATTCAAATTGGATAATATTCACATAATCATTTTAATAATAGTTAAATAAAATTTCAATTTATAATTTACATCAATTTTAAATATTTAGTCTCACTTTTATTTAAAATTGAGAATACTCATTTAATCACTTTTTGTCAAATTAAGTTATCAGTCGTCTCTTTCAAAATCTCAAAATCAAAAGTTCAAATCAATTCTTGTTTAAATTCAATCATTAACCAATTAAAATTTCAAGTCAAAATTAATTTATCTTCCCAACCTTTATTATTAAAGTTATAAAATAAATCTATTTTTAAAATATTAATATATTTTTAAATAAATACCTAAACATATTATATACCAATTAAATTAAATCTTATTATTAAATTTATTTTATATTAAATATTATTTTATATATTTTAAAATAATAAAATTATAAGTAAAATCTTAAAAATTATATTTTCAAAATTAGCTTATAAATTTAAAATTTTCAAATATATAATTTTAAAAATCAAAAATTTAGACATATATAAAAATAACATTTATATATATTATAATTTAAAAATCAATATTTATTAAAACCTATATATTTCCTTTCAAAACTTTGGAAATCATTTTCAAAATATAGGACAACAATGTTCGTATAAAATTTTCTATCCTATGGTCAAGTGATACGGAATTTATCATTTCAATTAGCAAATTAAATATTTACGGGTATATATCATTTCAACCCACAATCCCAAAATTCAAAATTAATGAAAATCGCTTGGGTTTATCATTTCAACCCATAACGCCTATTCTATAAAATCGTTCGGGTATGTATCATTTCAACCCATAGGAAATTTTAAACTAACAGGAACTTGTAGAGTGAGAACAGATATGATAAAAATATAAGATATCAACAACATGCATATATCATCAATTACAAATTAAATATAATATATACAACAGGATATGGTGTCATGTCATAGGTGAATAATTACAGATAATGGCGTATCATATTTAACAATTAAATAATAACAATTCAAATCTAACAACATATTTCAATTGTCGTTTTAGGTGAAATCAAATTTACTAAATATAAGAATGTTAATCGTGAGTGATTACTCACCTTTCGAGGCTAGAGAGAATAGATAACACGACAAGCTACGATTTGAATCATGATCTAGACTATCGACATATCCAACAACAAATCTCAAAGCAAAGTAAGCTGAACACGGATTCGTCAGACAAAGCTGATAGATAAGGAATTGATGAATTATATCAGAATCCGCTTGATATAATTGAAACAAAGAGTATATTATATTATTATTTTGTTACTTTCTTTCAAAAATCAATGTTTAAATCAAAACACGTATTTTAAAGCAAAATCTATATATATATATATATTCGAAAATAAATATAACTTTAAATGCATACATATGAAAAATTAAAATCTATATGCATATATAAAAATCAAAATATATATATATATTATAATATAAAATAGGCATTTTGAAATCAAAATACCTATATATATAACAAATCACATATATTGGCAGACAATGTTTTGAGGTGAAGGCAATGCATGCCAGCTAATAATATATGTATGCAGACACACTATACAACTACGGCTAATTATACTATGCAGACCAATAACATATATATGAAGACACTTAACGTATACTTTCCTTTATAACAAAACATAATATATACCTATATATTCTTAACTAGCATATATTAAAACTAGCGTACGAATAAAACCTTGAATATAATGTAACCTATATTAACTATGTATATATATGTACTTACCAGAACTTGTACATATGTATAATATGCGATTGTAAAGCACTAGGCAAGCTACAGCATACAGAAAACTATGTATAATATACTATAACATAACTTATATAAACAACATATTATACGAAACTTATACAAATTATATATATATAAAGCCATATATAGAACGTATGTATATTTTAATATGATATGTATATACTCTGTCATATATACAACACTTCATAATATAATATGAATAATATAATATATATACCTTGAAATATATAACAGCTTTTTAGCAAAATTAACTATATATTTATATACATAATGATGCAACATATATATGCTGACCTAAACAATATATATATATATATAACATATTAATATAACTTAAACCTGACAGAATATATAAACTAATATATATAAAACTAACATATACATGATAAGCTCTGCATATGACATATTCAGTAAAACTAATATACTTACTATGATATAAGGATTGCAAGAGAATATATAAGCAGGTAAATAAGCATAAAGGTTTGCAAAGTTTCATATATATAGCTCACATAATGTGTATAACCTTTATATATATATACATACAAACGGTATATAAATAGAAAAACTTACATATATGTAACATGGCGGAAGGGGTGGTGGTTGCCGCTAGCACTGGGAGGAAGAGAGTGGTGCAATTGTGTCCGAGGGTCTCGGGTTGTTTGGTGGAAGACAGGTGATGAATGGGTCTCGGCCGAAATGGGTTTGGAGATGAGGGGGATGTGGGGCAAGGCCTGTCCTAGGAGTTTTGGTACCTAAAGCCAGTTGCAAAACCAAGACCCGCACACAAAAATTAAAGCTATTATCGTTAATTAAATTATCAAAATAATTTATGTAGTTTAAAAATAATGAAAAGAGGAACAAAAAAAATAACTCATAAAATTTGTAATTGTTTCTAAAAGTCAATATGCTAATTATAATAGTTAAAATTTACATTACCTGAAATAATTTATCGAAAAAATAAAAATAATAATCAACGTGGTTTTTACGGTCTGACTGGTTGAACCATTAGAACCTTTGACCTTTCATCAACACGGTTCGCCTCAAGGTTCAATCTTCAAAACTATGGTTTATAGAATACATGTATTAAGAGGAATAAAAATCTATGCATGACATGGAAGATTGCCAAATGCTTACATTTTGTCTTCTTTATGGCAGGTAAAGTGTTTGGTTGCTCATGACACAAATTCATTTTTAATATAAGATGGAGTTATCATGAGGGTTGCACATCAAAATTTTGAGTACATGTGTTAATTATAAATCATTCTAACAACCAATTATTTTATTTTATGCAGATGTTAACCCAAAGAAAGCCTTGCTATCCTCCTCCTCCACTATTTTCACAAGCGGTACTTGTCTTTTTTTGATGAACATTCACATTCTAAACACATAACCAATGAACAAGTGCAGTTGCAATATTATCCTAAGTTTGTCTAAACTGATTGAAATCGTTGATTAATGTAGAGATATTCAACTTCATCCGTTGCTGAAATTCTTCCTCCACATCCTATTTTAAGACCACCACTACGGCACCACCACCATTTTATGAGTGCATCTAATTATCAATTAAAGTTTTATGAGTGCTTTGCTCCATTCTATAATTACCTTTTCTATTTTCACCATCGATTGGAGTACCATATTAAAAAAATTAAAGTAATTGTCAAACAAACGAACAAGGATAGGTCAAAGACTCAAAACAATCAAAGAAATCAACTTTTACAAAACACAGTTACACAACCTACAGAAATTAGCTCAACTATTCTGCAATAAATTAAAATTATATGCCAACTATCAGACAAGAGTAAAGAATTTAACACCTTTTCAAAACTAAAGAAGATGTGCCTATAATGATGCTAGTGATGGAGTCGCTGGTCGCTCTCTGAATTTTGGAATTGGAGTCGCCCGTCTAAATTGGAGTTGTCGCTGCTCTCTAAGTTGTCGTCGAGTTGCCACCTCGAGTAGCCACCGTCAGAGTCTAGAATCGCCACTACCTTTTCGTGAGTTGCAATGCAGATTTTTTTGTTTTCCACTGCCTTTGTCGTTCAATAAAAAAAACTGGTGCCCTAGAATTTTTGCGGCCCAAAGCCATTGCTTCTCTTGCTTTACCAAAAGGCCGGCCGTGTGTGGGGTCGGCCTACATGGTTGCTAACAAGGTGGAGCAGTGGCAGAGGAGAGTGGGGTGAAACAAGCTAATGGATGTGGGCTGGAAAAATATGGCGGCGGTTTCCTGTGAAATGAAGGAGGGTTGATGGCGGAGATAAGGGGATATCGGGTGATGGTGGAGGGTAGAAGGTGCTGGCGTGCGGCGGTTCTGCGCGGGGAGGACGATGGGCGGATTGATGTGGATGGAGACTGGAGCACGGAGGCGGTCGACAGCAAACATATAGGAGCAGGAAAAAGAAAAATGGAGCAGGTTCACATTATTATTACACGATAATGTAATTATTTCTCAAATGAACAGGAAGATGAAGAGAAGAATGGGAAGACAGTGCGTACCATTGTATAAAGTGAGGTGTGACAACAAAAGGTCAGAGCGTTGGAATTTTGAAATTAATAAAAGCAGATGGATATTAGTTGCAGCTGGTGGGTAAGTGAATAGACACCGGAAACCCAAAGGGCTAAAGATGCGGAACCGATATGGAAATTGTTTCGCAAATTTAGATGTGTACCGGATTTTGAAATGCACAAAGGAATATACAACGGAGATCAGTTAGACGAGATGAACGGAATGGTACACAGATATAAGCGATACGATCAATCTATCAAAAGTCAATTTTTGATACCAAAAATGCTGCTAAAACGCCGAAAATAAGATAAACTGAGCAATAACTGTCCAAATTTGGCAAAATGAAATATGGCGTCTCGCTTAAAAGAATATTTACAAATTTATTATATAAAAATATTAAGGTTTGAAAAATATTTTATGATCATCAAATATTAACTGATTTAAATTGAAATAAAATAACATAACAAAATAAACTTCCATATTCTTTGATGAAAATTTACCAACTGCTATGTTAAAATAGACGTATACCAAATATCCAAAAAAAATCATTTTAAATTTTATTAATTAAATTTCAAGAAAAATTCAGTTAATTACGGTATAAAATCCTTAAAATATTTAGGTCGTTACACTCTCCCCGACTGAAAACTTTTCATCCCCAACACAGAAGATGATTTACAATTTATTATATAAAAATATTCAGGTTTGGAAAATATTTTATGATCATCAATATTAACTGATTTAAATTGAAATAAAATTACACAACAAATTAAACTTCCATATTCTCTGATGAAAATTTATCGGCTGCTATTTTAAAATAGACGTATACCAAATATCCAAAAAAAATTCATTTCAAAATTTTCTTATTTAAATTTCAAGAAAATTTTTAGTTAATTATGTTATAAAGTCCTTAAAATATCTAGGTCGTTACAACGTCTCACTCAAAAGATGATTTACAAATATTATACAAAAATATTCAGGTTTGAGAAATATTATATCATCTTCTGATATTAACTGATTTAAATTTAAATCAAATTACCCGACATAATAACTTCCATATTTTTCTGATAAAACTTACCATTTGTTATGTTTATATTGACGTATTCCAAATATAAAATTTTTATTGCTAAATTAAATTATTTAAAATTTCACAAAGCTCAGTTAATTACGTTATCAAAACCGTTAAAAATTACGAGTTGTTACACTCTCCCCCACTCAAAATTTTTGTCCCCGAAAAGGAACGAGCTAGGAGAATAGAAACAATCAGAAGAAAGATAGAATCGAAATACACAGTATTAAATACAACAGTTAATTTTAAAGCCATATAAATTTTATTTATTTAAAATTGATTAATTTTTAGCAAATTCGGTTTTCAATCCATTTTTATTTAAATCGATAACATTCATTTATATTCATATTTTATTGATTTTTAATTCAACCTATTTCCATTCAATTTGATTTGTTTCATTTTGTTAGTATTTGTTACAAAAATTTCTTTCAAAACAAAATTTATTTGATTTAACTCATGGATTAAATCAATTTATCTTCAATTGAGTTGATTCTATCAAAATTTAATTTCAACTATTCTTAAGTCTAGATTTATCTACTTAAATAGTATTTTCTTTTATTATTCAATTATTTCACTCACATTACTTATAATATCAATTAAACGTATAAAAATTCATTATAACAATCAAATTTTTATTTATAATTTCCCTTAACAAAATTTCATTTTTGGACATCTCATTGCTCACATTTATATTGTGTATTATTCAATTACCAATTTTCATTAACATTTAAATATTTCTAGGTAAGTTATATTAAGGTTCTGAGTGTAATTAAATACTATACAAATTTTTCTTTCATTTACAACATTTATGTTAAGCCAAATTTTAGTTTGAACAATTTATTACTTAAGTTTACTTCTTGGATAATCTTTAATTATACCCTAACATTTTCACCTTTTGAATATTTTAGGTAAGTTACATATATTAGAATGCAATTTAGTATTATACAAATAAATTTTATTCAAATTCAACTAATTCAAGTTGGTTTAATTTCATTTATAATTTTAGATTTTCAAACTATTCAAAAATTTCAATTTATTTAACTAATTGAAACCATTTCTTAATATAAAACTTAAGTTCAAATTTCCTGTTTCACTCAAACTATTTGAAATAAATATATACGTATATGCCATATAAATCAAATCATATTCAAGAAATCCAAACCAAATCTATTTTTCAAAAGAAACGTGTAATAAAGCTACTAAGCGGTCTCTCCACTTTGAGACTCAAAAATAATGACGCTGCAGTCGTCATCGAAATTATTTTCCAACGAAAGAAGTGGAGAGTACTGATTTTCTTCATTTTATATTCTTTGAAAATAATTTATATTCGAAATACTTTCAAATAATATATTTCAAAACTAAAAAACAAATTTTTTTTCATGAAAATAACAGAAATTGAATTCCGAAATTCTTAATTTAATTTCATTTCAATTCCAAATCAATTTATAAACCATGTATTATAATTTCATTTATTTATATCATGTTGCAATAGTCAATGGTTTACAAAACAATAAATGATAATCAAATATTATCATTTCTAACAACCAATTCATTAACTATTTAATTCTAAAGAAATGCGCCTTTATATACAAAATATAACTATACAAAGTTTATCTAACGACCCTGACTCGACCTTCGAAAATCGACACCGAATACGACACTCGAATTCAAATGCCGTAGATCCAAACGTCGAATCTGGTTCGCCGGAGCTTATAACACATTAAGTACAACACGGTGGAAGAAATGAAATAGTACATTTGATATACAACATTCGATATAATATCTGATACAATAGAATGATACAACAGCTATCAATACTATCAGAGATACAAGAGATAGCAGCGGAAAGATAATGTCTTCAATGCCAAACTCCAAGAACTCCATCTTCAATCCCAAGCTAGCTCGAACCCTCATCAAGTTGCACAAAGATAAGCAAGTCTCATCCGCGGACTTCAAAGACTCCAAAATGTATCAAACAGAAAGCTGAAGGCTACCAAAACGATATCTACTACCTGACTATCTGAAAAACCAAACTCTGGACTGCCCGTGTGGAAAATGGTGGGCACCCAGAGTTTAGGAACGGAACAATAAACTCTAGGTCAGTCGTGGGACTGGTGTGAGCAAACAAAACAGTTTTTATCTTTAAAACAAACAAAAGATTTTAAATTTTGAAATCCACAATGCTTTTTGGAAAATGAAACTACCATAAGGCCTCCCGGCACACGCACAATGCAATCGCACACATAGGGGAGATTTCTCCTTATGATAATCAAACATGCTTACTACGCAAAAATCCTTTTTGATATTATTATTAGTGAATTGTGGAAAACATTTCGAAAGTATAATATAAGTCCTAGCCAGCATAAGTACCATTATACTATGCCTACTATAGCTACCACCTGAGGTGGCAGGTAATACAACTGAAATCGTAAAGGGCTCGTATTGGATGATTGGATTACCAACAAATGGTCAGGTTAAGGAACTTCCTATTTCCACATGGGAATGCCTCTGGCGGGACGCCCCGAGAACCTACCTGACTCTCTGCTGACACAAGGCCGGCTATCCCCTTCCCGGGGAATAAAACCTAAGATATACCACCCCCGGTCCTTTGGGGCCTTTATCCGAGGGCCCTCCAACAACATCACATATTAATAAATATACTACAGTGTCCACATAAATAAGTATCTGGACTCCATACCATGATACCATCCTTTTCCAGAAGGAATGGTCATACCCTAGGGGAGCTACCCCTGAAACCTTGCCGCCTCTTTCCTGTTTCGACATTACCGGGTTGTGAGGCTCGATGAGGTTTCGTCCACAAAGCTATGCATTACACGAAAGCCATGCTTTGATCACAAACGATCAACAAATGATCATCAACACACATCAGAACTTAGCATGCCACACCACCAAATTGGGAGTATATCACTGATAACTTTCAACTACATAACCTCTGAGCTCGTACGTCCCAGAGAAGGGTGTTAAGCTAAGAGAATAAATTCTCCGACACCAATAGATATGTATTTGAAAGAAATCGGCTTTACATCTCAAAGTGTAGTGTCAGACACACAACCATACAAGTCTGTTCTGGGTTCGAACAGAACCGAAGGCACTTCCAAAGAAGCCCTTGCAAATCCGGGTATTCACAATCCCGATCGGACTTCCCATCACTTAGGGAATCTCTATACCGTAGCTACTCACTGCAGAGACAATCGATAAGTCATCCTATCGTTCTTGCAAATACCCGGTCTTCACCACCGGTCTTCAAATGCTATCCATAACGACGTATCATTATTCGGAATGGGTTATATGACACAAGGTCCTCTCCCGGCTAAATCGAATAACGAGCGTAATACTTAAAAAACATATGGATATGGGATTTTCAGTTAAGTCACTACTTATTATCCAAAACTTTCCTTTAAATGGTTTAAACCAAATTACCATTTCAAATCTTTAAACAAAAGATTCATTTCACAAAGTTTACCCAGTTTCACAAGGATCCATTCATGGATTTCAAATCAATTTCCATTTTACTTGGATTAATTCATCTAATCTTTAAATAAAAGATTTAACTCATAGCTTTCAAAAACTATTTCCAAAGATTCATTCATAACTTGGAAAATCATTTCAATTCAAACTAGAAATTCCTTTAATACAAATTGAAAATTCATTTCTTATATGAAAGCTTTTATCATTTGAAAACAAATAGTTTTTATTTCGGAAAAATCCGATTCCATTTATACAAGTTAAAATCTTTGGGTTAAATTCAAATTTCCAAAACAACACTTCCAAAATGGTTTAAAACCCATCTAAGTTTGTATAACCTTTTACATCTTAAATTCTCAAAATAGAATTCAATTTCAAATTTTGAATTCAAATTTAATTCAGATTCCAAAACTAAATTAAGTTATTCAAAAATAACTTTTATCTTTGAAATTATTTTTAGCTTTTCAGTTAAAATCCGATCCATTTCCAAAACCATTTGGATTTAAAAATTTAATTTTAAAATTATTTCAAAAAAATCTGTGACTTAACTGATTCCCACGTGCAATCCATATTTGTGTGTGTATAATGTAGTCCAGGGGTTTTACACGATAGTGCAAAACATCAATCATCACAGATACAACAGATATATCGATAAGCGGTATAACTCATAATGCTTATCTTCATTCACAGATTCACAGATAAATTAAATTTATCAATCACAAAGATTCACTAATATGATTCGATGTGGGTTTCGGACAACAAACTGGAATCCGACTCCCTATCGCATCGAAATTCAAATGTCGTTTTATGGGCAAAAGGGGTTTTTCACATACATATAGGAACAAATCCCAAATCATAGTTGCATCACAAAGCAATCACGGTAACATAACAGAAATATCAATCCAGTACAGAATATTTGATGATGGTCATTCATCTTTGATTAAGGTGATTGGATTAAAGTGAATTATCCGTATAATTATCTTATTAATTATTTTAAACCAATGTTTAATTTCTTCTTAATTATGGACTAATTTAATTAGCTTAATTAATTAATTATTCTTTAATTTATTATTTTAATTTATTAATTCTTAGTTGTTAACTAATTAAGTTTAATTACTTCTATTCATTAACAATTCTTTAAATTAATTAATTATTTATTTATAAAATCATTACAAAACCTTAATTGTTAATTATTATTTCAAAATAAATTTGGTTTCAAACTAACACTTGAATATCTGATTTTATTTTTAAACTTTTTATTAAGTTGAACTTTCAAAACAAACTTTTATTTAAAAGAAACTTTAGGATTTAGGAATACCTTTGAACTTCATACATTTCGAATACCATTTGTCTCATATTCTATTTACAATTACCATCGATTTATTTCAGAAAAAAATTTATTTAACTCGGGTTTCTAAAATTAAGGTAAAAAACTAGGTTTTGCTATCTTTTATTTAACAACCCGAGGCTTGCTTCGAGTCGTACCCTGATCCATCACCACCCTGCTTCGAGTTTAGGCCAAAATTTACCCGAGCGAATTTTTTTTTCACAAAATTTGTTTAAGTTTTAAGTTAACCCGATACCACGCTAAAAAACTCGAGTCCTTCTTCGTGTTTCCACCCCAAGTCCCCATGTACTGCTTCGAGCTTTACCCCTGTCTTTCCCAAACCAGTCCACTAACACACCAACCCCACGTGCACGTGCACGGGCACCTTCGTCGACGTTGGTCGGTGCTGCAGCCACCAACAAGTCGCTTATCACTCCCCAAGAGGATACAAATGCACGGAATATGATTTTATTTTGAAAGCAAGGATCGAGGCAACACGAGCAACCCAACCCATCAGGCACGTCCCCAACAAATCGCCTTGCGTCGCCTCCCCAGTTCGTTATCGGTCGCCAAATTTGGACCTTAGCTTCGTTATCGTGTCATGCTGTGTTTGGTACCATCGCTACGAAGTACGATCACTAATGGATGGTGCAGCACCATCATTTCGGTCGCGAACAACAATGGGTTCTTAAACCCGAGTTTGGTCACGAATCAAATACTCAATTTTTTATAAATTTAGGTAGCTTTTTCTAGTGATCTCGATTACTAAATCTTGCTTCCACAACAAACTCGAGGCCCATAATTTCATATATCTCCAGAATTTGGCAAATCTTCACTTTCCAGAATATCCCAAATATCCCAGTGATAATTCAATGAAAATTTTAAATTTTAGTTTCAAAAATCACCATTTTTAGAGTGGGTTCACATAGTATTATTGAGATTAAAATTTATGAAGTTCAAATTTCATGAAATTTTTGAATTATGACAGTGCTTCATTGTTTACAGGAAGAAAGAACTGTGTATATTATTTTAATTCATTACTGGCAAACATAACACAAGTTTGAACAAAAACTCCAACTTGTTTCAATTTACTTTCAGAAGAAATGAGGGAGAGAGGTTCAGATTTGTTTGGATATTGGTTAACCTGTAAATCAAAAATTACTGTATTTATTTAGTTCCCAGTAAAAAGAAAAATTCAACCTTCTTTGATTGATTACTAAAGTGTAATACAGGTTTTAAAACAACATTTCAACTTGTTTACAATCCTTGTCAGAATCAAAGAGGGAGAGAGATTTGGATTTGTTTTGATATGGTTAGCCTGTAAACCAACATTCAGAAGTAACTGTGTTTTTTTTCTAGAAAGAAGGAAGCTTTTAAAACTTTTCTTTGATAAATTACTGAAAACACAAGCATATCCAAACCGCAGTTTATCAATCAATTCCAATAGGAACAGAGAAGAGGGGTTTTTTTATTTGGCATGGTTTTCACTGTAAAGCAAATTGTTACAGGAAACAGACAAAAAAACAGAAGGAAGAAATCAAATTTCCAGGCAAAGAAAAATTCAAGCATAGCACCCATTCACAAGCCAAAACTAACCACATTCATGCAGGCATTTAAACACAAAAAAAATGAAGAAGGCATGGGGTTTACTCACATTATTTTCCAGAAGATAGAAGTGTCTTCCTGATAGTTTTTCCAAAAGGAAGGTGAATGCCTGCAAATTTCTTCTTTTTTCTACTTTAAATTCTTTTAAGTTTTAGATCTGCAAATGATGGTTATAGATCTATGATTACTCTTGGTTGTATTTATGCATTAAATTAATCAGTAATCCCAATTCTAATTTACTTACAGTTGATTTTTAATAGAACAGAGAGCTTTTATTTTCTGCAACTAGAAAAACCAGAAGTAATTTAAACCTTGGATCTTGATTTTTTTTCCTGCAAGTAATTGAATGTTATTGTTTAATTCTTGCTTCATTATAAATTGCAACTTCAAATTCAAATTAAAAAGGTTACTTGCCTTTTCAATTATTCCCAGAAAACATTGCACTGCTTTTTTTTTTGCAAACCTGAAGCTTCACTGTTTTTTTTCACAAATCTGCAGTTTGAATTTTTTTGTTGTTAAAATATGACTTCAAAATCATAATTTTATTAACTATAAAGTTTAAAGAAAACTACCTGAGAAATGAATGCATCACTACAGTTTTGAGCTTTAGAAAACACTTCAGATTTTAGTCTGAATTGAAGAAGAAAATAGGCAGTTTTCTTTCTCTCTTTTTTGAACTTACTTTTCTTGCTTGAGTGTTGGAGTTTAAGGATTGCAAGATCTTTTGGTTACCAAACTTTTCATAGATTTGGGGGTTTTTAAAATTTGATATGGGAAGATGAAAGGTTTTTGAAATTTTTTACTTGATTAATTTATTTAGAAAATGATGCCTTGTGCCATTTGTTAAAGAGAAAATCACATGCTTTAGATTTTGTTGATTATACTACTCTACTTTCCATGTGCAATGTATGTTCAGCCCCTTTTTTATTTTTACAAGGCAAATGAAAATTTTCATAAACTTAAAATTTTGTATTATATCATATACACTTTTATAAATAAATGTATCCTTTTCTTTCATTTGTATATATACATACATGTTCAATGTTGAAAGAATTTAGCCAATATATATATATACATATATATATATATATATATTACATCTCAATAATGTTTAAATGCTACTTACTTTTAAAAAAAATTACTTTAAATTTAAATCCAAATTCTAATTGTAAACTTGAAAAATAGACATTGATGTCCATTTATACATTCATACTTTATCCTAAATAATTTAAATTAATTTCCAATATGTATTCAATTTTTACTCATATATGAAATGTACATATGTATAAGATTTTTAAATTCAAAAGACTTTTATAAACATTTAATATTTTAATGTTTTCACTCAAAATAAGATTGGAACCTATATATATATATATTATCACTTATTTTCATTTGTTTAGGATTTTCCTTTCAATTTATTCACAAATTTAAATCCCAAGAGTTAAAATATAGTATCTATTTTAATTGAAAATTTTGGGATGTTACTTTTTATCTATAAGATTTTAAATATAAAAATTCAAAATCTCAATTAAATTTTAAAATTAATATTCAAATAAACAAATACCCTATTTAATTTGGAAAATCCAAACTAATTTGCAATTTTATTCAATTTATTTTCATTACCAATTTAAATTTAATTAAAAATGGGGATCGTTACAGATTCCCCCCCTCCCCCTAAAAAAGTTACGTCCTCGAAATTTGCAAGGAAGACGATAAAGAATAGATGATAGATAGAGAAATATCTTTCCAAATCAAACTGGATATCAATTCTGTATTTGGCTCACAAAATCATAATATCAATCAATATGAGAACAAACCCACACAATTATTTCACAAGATACTCGGGACTATGAATATGCAAGGCATTGATTAGTTCGAAGGGATAACTAATCGTTCGTAGAATATATCGGATCCTAGAGAATAGATAGATGGATTCAATCTTATAATATCTCAAACACTAGATATGGATTCCAACTCAAGTCAGAATATCCCAAAGTATACATCAATTTGTCCCTCTTCGGACTTTGATATTCACAAGAAAGTACGATAGAATTTCAAATTTGGCTTTAATCGAAATTGTTTTATCGATACAATTATTTAACTTTATATTTTAGTTAACCAATTTATTACAAATCAAATTTCAATTTCATTAAAGTTAAGAACAAAAAGATGATAGAAATTTGACCAAGAGAATACGAAATAGAGACCTATCTACACGATTCGTAGGGACTCCATCACACCGAATCTTCTTCCTCGAGTTGTTACGAAGCAATCAAAGAAATTGGAAAGACGAATCAAAGGAGATTGATAAAGAAAGATATTTCCACTGTCGCAAGGTATTGACCATTTGTAGTGGTATTGCCCTGTCCCTTATCTCGTTCTCTTCTTGCACTCATACTTACTATCAGTGAATAGTAAAAAAAATTACTGAGGCATTCGAACAGATATCTTAGGGATTACTCATTCTGGGGTATACTTCACCCTATCTCTAATGAGCTACTTAATGTGTTATACTCCTGAGCTAAAGTTTAACCTTCAGCTCTGATACCAATTCTAAGGACCCTGACTCGACCTTCGAAAATCGGCACCGAATACGACACTCGAATTCAAATGCCGTAGATCCAAACGTCGAATCTGGTTCGCTGGAGCTTATAACACATTAAGTACAACACAGTGGAAGAAATGAAATAGTACATTTGATATACAACATTTATATAATATCTGGTACAACAGAATACAATATAATGATACAACAGCTATCAATACTATTAGAGATACAAGAGATAGCAGCGGAAAGATAATGTCTTTAATGCCAAACTCCAAGAACTCCATCTTCAATCCCAAGCTAGCTCGAACCCTCATCAAGTTACAAAAAGATAAGCAAGTCTCGTCTGCGGACTTCAAAGACTCTAAAATGTATCAAACAGAAAGCTGAAGGCTACCAAAACGATATCTACTACCTGAATATCTGAAAAACCAAACTCTAGACTGTCCATGTGGAAAATGGTGGGCACCCAGAGTTTAGGAACGGAACAATAAACTCTAGGTCAGTCGTGAGACTGGTGTGAGCAAACAAAACAGTTTTTATCTTTAAAACAAACAAAAGATTTTAAATTTTGAAATCCGCGATGCTTTTGGAAAACGAAACTACCATAAGGCCTTTCGGCACACACAATGCAATCGCACACATGGGGGAGATTTCCCCTTATGATAGTCAAACATGCTTACTACGCAAAAATCCTTTTTGATATTATTATTAGTGCATAGTGGAAAACATTTCAAAAGTATAATATAAATCCTAGCCAGCATAGGTACCATTATACTATGCCTACTATAGCTACCACCTGAGGTGGCAGGTAATACAACTGAAATCATAAAGGGCTCGTATTGGATGATTGGATTTCCAACAAATGGTCAGGCTAAGGAACTTCCTATTGCCACATGGGAACGCCTCTGGCGGGACGCTCCGAGAACCTACCCGGCTCTCTGCTGATACAAGGCCGGCTACCCCCTTCCCGGGGAATAAAGCCTAAGATATGCCACCCTCGGTCCTTTAGGACCTTTATCCGAGGGCCCTCCAACAACATCACAAAGTAATAAATATGCTACAGTGTCCACATGAGTAAGTATCTGGGCTCCATACCACCCTTTTCCAAAAGGAATGGTCTTACCCTAGGGGAGCTACCCCTAAAACCTTGCCGCTTCTTTCCTGTTTCGACCATTACCATGTTTTGAGGCTCGATGAGGTTTCGTCCACAAAGCTACGCTTTACACGAAAGCCATGCTTTGATCACAAACGATCAACAAATGATCATCAACACGCAGCAACACTTAGCATGCCACACTACCAAATTAGGAGTATATCGCTGATAACCATCAACCACATAACCTCGGAGCTCTTACGTCTCAGAGAAGGGTGTTAAGCTAAGAGAATAAATTCTCCGCCACCAACAGATATGTATTTGAAAGAAATCGGCTTTACATCTCAAAGTGTAGTGTCAGACACACAACCATACAAGTCTGTTCTGGGTTCGAACAGAACCGAAGGCACTTCCGAAGAAGCCCTTGCAAATCCGGGTATTCACAATCCCGATCGGACTTTCCATCACTTAGGGAATCTCTATACCGTAGCTACTCAGTGCAGAGACAATCGATAGGTCATCCTATCGTTCTCGCAAATACCCGGTCTTCACCACCGGTCTTCAAATGCTATCCATAACGACGTATCATTATTCGGAATGGGTTATATGGCACAAGGTCTTCTCCCGGCTAAACCGAATAAGAAGCGTAATATTAAAATAACATATGGATATGGGATTTTCAGTTAAGTCACAACTTATTATCCAAAACTTTCCTTTAAATGGTTTAAACCAAATTATCATTTCTAATCTTTAAACAAAATATTTATTTCACAAAGTTTACCCAGTTTCACAAGGATCCATTCATGGATTTCAAATCAATTTCCATTTTACTTGGATTAATTCATCTAATCTTTAAATAAAAGATTTAACTCATAGCTTTCAAAAACTGTTTCCAAAGATTCATTCATAACGTGGAAAATCATTTCAATTCAAACTTGAAATTCCTTTAATACAAATTGGAAACTCATTTCTTATATGAAAGCTCTTATCATTTGAAAACAAATAGTTTTTATTTCGGAAAAATCCGATTCCATTTATACAAGTTAAAATCTTTGGGTTAAATTAAAATTTCCAAAACAACACTTCCAAAATGGTTTAAAACCCATGTAAGTTTGTATAACCTTTTTACATCTTAAATTCTCAAAATAGAATTCAATTTCAAATTTTGAATTCAAATTTAATTCAGATTCCAAAACTAAATTAAGTTATTCAAAAATAACTTTTATCTTTGAAATTCTTTTTCAAAAGCTTTTCACTTAAAATCCGATCCATTTCCAAAACCATTTGGATTTAAAAATTCAATTTTAAAATTATTTCAAAAAAATCCGTGACTTAACCGATTCTCACGTGCAATCCATATTTGTGTGTGTATAATGTAGTCCAGGGGTTTTACACGATAGTGCACAACATCAATCATCACAGGTATATCGATAAGCGGTATAACCCATAATGCTTATCTTCATTCACAGATTCATAGATAAAGTAAATTTATCAATCACAAAGATTCACTAATATGATTCGTGTGGGTTTCGGACAACCAACTGGAATCCGACTCCCTATCGCATCGAAATTCAAATGTCGTTTTACAGGCAAAAGGGGTTTTTCACATACATATAGGAACAAATCCCAAATCACAGTTTCATCACAAAGCAATCACAGTATCATAACAGAAATATCAATCAAGTACAGAATATTTGATGATGGTCATTCATCTTTGATTAAGGTGATTGGATTAAAGTGAATTATCCGTATAATTATCTTATCGATTATTTTAAACCAATATTTTTTGTTAATTATGGACTAATTTAATTAGCTTAATTAAATAATTATTCTTTAATTATTATTTTGATTTATTAATTCTCAGTTGTTAACTAATTAAGTTTAACTACTCTATTCATTAACAATTCTTTAAATTAATTATTTATTTATTTATAAAATCATTACAAAACCTTAATTGCTAATTATTATTTCAAAATAAATTTGGTTTAAAACTAACACTTGAATATCTGATTTTATTTTTGAACTTTTTATTAAGTTAAACTTTCAAAACAAACTTTTATTTAAAAGAAACTTTAGGATTTAGGAATATCTTTGAACTTCATACATTTCGAATACCATTTGTCTCATATTCTATTTACAATTACCATTGATTTATTTAGGAATTTTTTTATTTAACTCGGGTTTTTAAAATTAAGGTAAAACTGGGTTTTGCTATCTTTTATTTAACAACCAGAGGCTTTCTTCGAGTCGTACCCCGAGCCATCACCCCACGGCTTCGAGTTTAAGCCAAAATTTACCCGAGCGAATTTTTTTTTCTCACAAAATTTGTTTAAGTTTTAAGTTAACCCGATACCATGCTAAACAACTCGAGTCCTTCTTCGAGTTTCCACGCCAAGTCCCCGTGTACTTCTTCGAGCTTTACCCCTGTCTTTCCCAAACCAATCCACTGACACACCAACCCCACGTGCACGTGCACGGCCACCTTCGCCGCCGTTGGTCGGTGCTGCGGACACCAACAAGTCGCCTATCACTCCCCAAGACGATACAAACGCCCAGAATATGATTTTATTTTGAAAGCAAGGATCGAGGTAACACGAGCAACCCAACCCATCAGGAACGTCCCCAACAAATCACCTCGTGCCGCCTCCCCAGTTCGTTATCGGCCGCCAAATTTGGGCCCTAGCTTCGTCATCGTGTCACGCCGTGTTTGGCACCATCGCTACGAAGTCCGATCACAGGGGATGGTGCAGCACCATCATTTCGGTCGCGAACAACAATGGGTTCTTAAACCCTAGTTTGGTCACGAAACAAATACTCAATGTTTTATAAATTTAGGTAGCATTTTTCTGGTGATCTCGATTACTAAATCTTGCTTCCACAACAAACTCGAGGCCCATAATTTCATATATCTCCAGAATTTGGCAAATCTTCACTTTCCAGAATATCCCAAATATCCAGTGATAATTCAATGAAAAATTTAAATTTTAGTTTCAAAAATCACCATTTTTAGAGTGGATTCACATAGTATTATTGAGATTAAAATTTATGAAGTTCGAATTTCTTGAAAATTTTGAATTATGGCAGTGCTTCATTATTTACAGGAAGAAAGAACTGTGTATATTATTTTAATTCACTACTGGCAAACATAACACAGTTTTGAACAAAAACTCCAACTTGTTTCAATTTACTTTCAGAAGAAATGAGGGAGAGTGGTTCAGATTTGTTTGGATATTGGTTAACCTGTAAACCAAAAATTACTGTATTTATTTAGTTCCTGGTAAAAAGAAAATTTCAACCTGCTTTGGTTAATTACTGAAATGTAATAAAGGTTTTAAAACAACATTTCAACTTGTTTACAATCCTTGTTAGAATCAAAGAGGGAGAGAGATTGTAAACCAACATTCAGAAGTAACTGTGTTTTTTGAGAAAGAAGGAAGCTTTTAAAACTTTGCTTTGATAAATTACTGAAAACACAAGCAAGAAAAGAAAGTTCAAAAAAAAAACTGCCTATTTTCTTCTTCAATTCAAACTAAAATCTGAAGTGTTTTCTAAAGCTCAAAACTGAGTGATGCATTCATTTCTCATGTAATTTTCTTTAAACTTTATAGTTAATAAAATTATGATTTTGAAGTCATATTTTAACAACAAAAAAATTCAAACTGCAGATTTGTTAAAAAAAACCAGTGAAGCTTCAGGTTTGCAAAAAAAAAAGCAGTGCAATGTTTTCTGGGAATAATTGAAAAGGCAAGTAACCTTTTTAATTTGAATTTGAAGTTGCAATCTATAATGAAGCAAGAATTAAACAATAACATTCAATTACTTGCAGGAAAAAAAAATCAAGATCCAAGGTTTAAATTACTTCTGGTTTTTGTAGTTGCAGAAAATAAAAGCTCTCTATTCTATTAAAAATCAACTGTAAGCAAATTAGAATTGGGGTTACTGATTAATTTAATGCATAAATACAACAAATTTTAAAAACCTCCAAATCTCTGAAAAATTGGGGTTACTAAACTTTTCAGAGATTTGGAGGTTTTTAAAATTTGTAATGGGAAGATGAAAGGTTTCTAAAATTTTTTACTTGATTAATTTATTTAGGAAATGATGCCTTGTGCCATTTTTTAAAGAGAAAATCATATGCTTTAGATTTTGTTGATTATGCTACTCTACCTTCCATGTGCAATGTATGTTCAGCCCCTTTTTTATTTTTACAAGGAAAATGAAAGTTATTATAAACTTAAATTTTTATATTATATCATATACACTTTTATAAATAAATGTATCCTTTTCTTTCATTTGTATATATACATACATGTTCAATGTTGAAAGAATTTAACTAATATATATATATATATATATATATATTATCTCAGTAATGTTTAAATGCTACTTACTTTTTTTTTTAAACATTTACTTTAAATTTAAACCCAAATTCTAATTGTAAACTTGAAAATAGACATTGATGTCCATTTGTACATTCATACTTTATCCTAAATAATTTAAATTAATTTCCAATTAGTATTCAATTTTTACTCATATATGAAATGTACATATGTATAAGATTTTTAAATTCAAATGACTTTTATAAACATTTAATTTTCAATATTTTCAATCAAAATAAGATTGGAACCTAATTATATATTATTATCACTTATTTCATTTGTTTAGGATTTTTCTTTCAATTTATTCACAAATTTAAATCCCAAGAGTTAAAATATATTATCTATTTTAATTGAAAATTTTGGGATGTTACTTTTTATCTATAAGATTTTAAATATAAAAATTCAAAATCTCAATTAAATTTTAAAATCAATAATAAAATAAACAAATATCCTATTTAATTTTGAAAATCCAAATTAATTTGCAATTTTATTCAAAAATTTATTTTCATTATCAATTTAAATTTAATTAAAAATCGGGATCGTTACACTTTATTTCATTTACCAATTTCAAAAAGAAATTTGTGTCAGTTTGCTTTGTTCAATTGTTTTGGAATTCCTATCGATTGCGTTAGCTTGACGAATCAATCGAAACCCAAAATTCAAACTTAACAACTCAAAAGGCACAATATAAAACAATTTTATATTAATAACCAATGAACTCCCTCACACAATGATTCAAAAATAAATCTAGAACAAGGATAGAAGTTCAATTTAGGGAGACCTTATTCAAGTGAACTCTAACTACGAAGATAGGCTCTAAAGGAAGATAAGATAATTAAATTACAAGAGGGAAGAATGGGTAGACTAATGTTAATCGCGGATGACCTTAATCAGGTCACTCGAGACTTAGAGAAGGCATGAATATCACCAACAAGAACCAGGATAATAAATCAAGCTCGAGGGATAAGATCGATACAGAATTTAATTTCTCGCTGAGGAGGTGGAGAAATGACTACACCCAATATCAGGATGATCTTTGATTATCGAAGTTGGGTCAAGATTACAAGGGAATTTCCCTAATCGTTCTGTTCGGGCTTTGCAATGAATAACAGCATCGTAAATCGAGGACATAGAGATATCCGAAGAATCAACGCTTGTTATAAAGGAGTTTAACCCTTTTACAACCAGACCAAGGTCAGCAGGACAGAAAATGAAGCCGTGGGATGCTACAGTATCGAGAAGAACACGAACAAGAAAAGATAGGAATGGATTTAGAAACGAGGAATGTTCCAAAATTCAAAGAAAATATGAATCAAAGAGGAAGGAATTCAAGCTCGAACAAAGGATATTCTGTAATTAAATTTTCTATATATGTTATGTTTGCCTAAAATCAGAGCTCTAGTGCCAACTATAACGACCTGGTATTTCGGACCATTCAAATCAACAATCATCCACTCATGTCAGACTTGAGTTGCTCAAAATGTCAGATTGTTAAATTATATTTGGCAAAACTCGTCATATACAGTAATAATATCAATCACAGAATCACAAACACTGAGTAATATAACAATAAGCAGCGGAATAGATAAATAGTAGTTCATGAGGTTACTATATAAACAATAGAGTTTGAAATAAAATAAAATAAAATATCTCGAATATAATGTAGTCTCAAACACAAACACATGACAAGTCTGAAAAAACCACTGGATAGATGAAAGCTGAATAGATATAGATAGATCTCCAAGTGAAGCTCCAACTTCAAAGGTGAGTCTCAAATACTATGACACTCAATCTGACCCGAGCATGAAGCAAAACACAAAACACTCGATTCAGGATTAACATTCTTATATTAATAAATTCAACTCAAGTGAAATGTCAACTAAAATACAAATAACTTAATGGATAGTTGGGATTTCCATATTCTAAGGATCCGTGGAACTGTCTACTATGTAGTAATATACGCTATTATATTATGTCTATAGTAAACTAAACTATTAAAATAGCCTCAAGGAGTTACACATATCCCCCTTAACACATTTTATAATGTTATAGTCTATACAGTACTGTAAACTCCGCCAAACCAGTTGCTATCAGGGAGCACTCCATAGGTACGACACAACCAAACTCGTAGAAGGCGCGATAAGGCAGATGACAAGGCAAACTAGGCAATGCCAGGGTAGATATACCAATTACACTTCCGGGCTGATGCTAGCGTATAGCCGCAGCTGCCGCCCACCTCGAACAACACTCCAATAATCAAATCGAAGGCGCACATAATCAAATCACAAAGTAACAGAATGATATCGAAGAAGTGTGTCCGATTGGAGAGCTACCTCACTTGGCCTGTCAATTTCTCCTATTTTAGCCATCTCAAGATGACTCATGGGAGTCAGGGCTACGTAAATACCATACAGAGTCGTCGCCAAACCATCCTACTTCATTTTGGAATCTCCACCACCCACACAAGTGTTAAAGTAGTTTTCGGTATCGGCAGAGAGTACGACAATATTCGATCTCGGTCTCTTTAATAACCAAATGCTTATTTCACACTGTGTTCATTTCATTTCAAATTGTTCATACTTCATATGAAAATATCATATTCATTTCAAAATCATATAAATTCGATATCATTATTTGCTTTAAATAATATTCATTTTCTGAATCGTAAAACTTTTCAAAATTATAACACCTTCAGAACCATTGCACTTTTGAAATCATAACACTTTGGAAATCATAACATTTTTGAAATCATAACACTTTAAAATCGTAACACTTCCAACTTAAACAGTTTAAATATTGAAAATAGTATATATAATAAGTAGTTACAAATATAAAATAGTTTATATATTAAAAAAATTATATATTAAAATAGTTTATATATTAAAAATACTTTATATAATAAATAGTTTTCTCCAATTTGCAAATCGATTAAAATCATCTTAAATTCCAAAAATTCAGTTTGGATCAATTCCAGTTTAACCATTTCAATTTAAAGTTCAAAGATTCAAGTTAAATATTCAAACATTTGTAATATAAATTTCATTTATTTTTCAACATTTAGCTTTAATTTATTTCAAATTGGAAAATATTCACTTAATCATTTTAGTAACAATTTGTTTGAGTAAATTTATATCTATATTAAATGTTCAATCTCAGTTTAAAATTTGAGAATATTCATTTAATCACCTTTTTATCAAGTCAAGTTATAAGTCGTATTTTTCAAAATCTCAAAATCAATAAGTTCAAATAAATTCTTATTTAAATTCAATTATTAACCAATTTAAATTTCAAGCCAACATTAGTTTATCTTCCCAACCTTCATTATTAAAGTTACAAAAATCTATATTTTCAAAAATATTAATATAAATTTAAATAAGTACTTAAACATATTTTATTAAATTAAATCTTAATATTTAATTTATTTTGTATTAAATCTATTTTTATATATATTAAAATAGTAAAACTATGAGAAAAATCATAAAAATTATATTCTCAAAACTAACTTATAAATTTAAAAATTTCCAAACATATAAAATTTAAATAATCTAAATTTTTAAAAAATAGCATTCATATATTATATTCTTTTTAAAAGTCAATATTCATTAAAGCTCATATATTTCCTTTCAACTTTGGAAATCATTTTCAAAATATAGAACAACAGTGTCCGTATATAATTTTCTATCCTATGGTCAAGTGATACGGATATTTATCATTTCAATCCGCAATTTAAATATCTATGGATATATATCATTTCAACTCGCAATCCCAAAATTTAAAATCAACGAAAATTGCTTGGGTTTATCATTTTAACCCATAATGATTTTCTCCTATTCTAGAATGTCGTTCGGGTATGTATCATTTCAATCCATAGGAAATTATAAAATAACAGGGAACTTGCAGAGTGAGAACAAAATCTGATAAAATATAACGTATCAATAACAAGCATATATCATCAGTGATAAATTAAATAAAATATATAGAACAGGTTGTGGTGGCATGCATCATAGGTGAACAATTATAGATAAAAGCATATCATATTTAACAATTATAAAACTAGCAGTTCAATTTTTAACAGCATATTTCAATCGTCATTTCAAGTGAAATCAAATTTATTGAATATAAGAATGTTAATTGTGAGTGATTGCTCACGTTTCAAGGCTAGAGAAATAAGAACATGACACAGATACAGATACGCACATGGAACAATGACAAGTAAGGAATTGCTGCGACAAATCGATATTGAGATGGTAAGATAAGATGGACAAGGGATCGACGAAACAAAGCATTTGTTTCATATATATAAATTTTCAAAAATCAATTTAAAACATATATTTAAAATAAAATTTATTTATTTATTTTCAAATCAATACTAAATCCCAATATATAAAAATATCTGTATATATTTGGAAAACCAAATTCATATGTACTAAGTTTAATATACTTAGTTTAACCTGATTATATAAACTGTTTAACATATTATATATATATATATACATATATATATATATATATATATATATATCAAAATACTAACATAACTTATATATACTTGAAAAGCCAAACTCATATATTCTACAATTATCCAAAACCCAAGTGTATACACACACACACATATACGAGCTAACTTATATATGAGTAAGCGGTAAAAGTACACGTACGTACAAACAAATGTGATATTATTATTAAAATCAAAAAAAAATCAAATAGCTATGCATACTATGCTTAAAATCAATATATGTAGCCTGAAATAGTAGAGCCTGGACAATCTAATTCTCTTGTACAAGTTTTTATATTGTAGACATAAAATAGTATATTTATACAGTAAACATATATATATATATATACCGCATACATAAATAAGAACTTACTTATATATATATATATAACAATGATAACCTATACGAAAACCCAGCAGAGCATGTATGAAAAACAGATATATACAAACAACTTTCATACTTACAAATATAAACAACATAGTATAGCTTATATAATTAACATATAATATGATTTATATGAACTACATACTGCTTGGTTACAAACTTATATAATCCTATATATATCTATATACACACACACATAATATATAACTTATACATTATTATCTACATACAAACATTATTTATACATATACATTATAAACAACTACAAATATAACATATAAACTTACGGAGAGAGGGCGAGAAGGTGGCATGGTGGTCGACACAGGAGGAGCGGTTGGAGGTAGGTGTCGAAGGTGGATGTGGGTGAATGGCTCGGCCTCGGCGGCAGGTGGCTACGGTGGTTGGGTTTGGGTTGCTGGCTGAACTAAGTGCAAGGGGAGGAGGCGAAGGAGGTTAGAAGTTGGGTGGTGAGGTATTTGTCGGGTTGCAGGCAAAGGTGGCATTGGCTTCTGGGTGGAGCTACGTGGGCCAGAGGCGGTCAGTGGGGAGGCTAGATGTAACATCCCTCCTTTTTGTACGGTTTAAATCGACGCTAAACCACACACGTCAGACACAAATCATACAAAAGGGCGGATTGTTATGGGGTAAATAAGAAAAGCAGAGAAAGAAATAAAACAAAACAGAATCTCACAGCGGAACGATAAAATATAATAATCAAATAAACAGTTCATGAAGCTGTTTAAAATATTGGATTATACTTATACAATACGTATCAGAGTTACACATACCAGAGAATAAAAATTTATGCAGTGGAACAGTATGAATGCAGTGGAATAATATAATAAATGATAGTAATACAAATCTTCGTCTTCGTCCTCCAGAGATAAAATCTTCGTATCCTGAAGTGCTCAGACTGATTCGAGCGAATTGAAAAGACAAAACACTCGAGTCAGAACTAAAATACCTTATGTAAGTTAAATCAACATAAATAAATATGAGTAGAACGGCATCGGAGATGTTTACGAGATTTAACATCTCCTATCCAGTGTCTAACGTCAGTGCAGTAACTTAAGAGATGCTCGGGATTCACATCTCCTAAGGATCCGTTAAACTATTTACTATGTAGTAATATTTCGCTATTATAATAATGTCTATAGTAAAATATACTTACTTTTAAATAGCGTTAAGGAGTGACCCAATATTCCTCTTAACACAATAATAGTCCCACTACTTCATCCAGTATCGGCGCATCACCAGATCGGGAGACTACCCTAAATACTCCATGGGCTAGGGAAGAAAACCAAACTCGTACAAGGCGCGCTATAGTAGGTGACACGGCACAACTAGGAAATGCCAGGGTAGATATACCAATTACCCTTCCGGGCCGGTAGTAATGCGTAGCAGCTACTACCCCCACCTCGAGCATCACCCCAAATCAAAAGAACCAAAAGTGGCCACCGAATCAATCTCAAAGTCAGAATATATAGTGTGTCCGATCAGAGGAATGACCTCATTAGCCCGTCAATTGCTCCTATTTTAGCCACCTTATGCCAACTCACGGGAGTCGGGTCCACGTATATACCTCAAAGGAATGCCGCCATCATCCTACTTCATTCTGGAATCCCCACAGTGTACACGGTTGTTAAAGTGGTTTTCGGAGTTAGCAGAGAGTATGACAACTTCCGATCCCGATCTCTTCAACAACCCACGTTATTATAACACCACGGTCTTTCAAAATAGTTTATATTTTAAAACCAAAATATCATTGCCTTTCAAAACCAAATCAATACGATATCATTTTCATTTCAAGTATATCCCTTTTCTAAAATCATAACACTTTCAAAGTTCTACATTTCGAAATAAAAACACTTGAATATAACACTTCCAAATTATAATACCTTGCAATTCATAACTTTGAAACATAACTCCCACCACTTAAATGGTTTAAATATTATAATTCTTTATATAATAGAAAGCTTCTTCAATTTCACAACTCAATTCCAAAACAACTCAAATCCAAAATAACCATTTCAATTTTCATATATTTCAAAGCTTTAAATATTCCACCATTTCAAAAATAATTCTTTGCTAATTCCAGATCTATCAAATTCAATTACTATTATTTAGATTTGAAATGTTTACTTAATAAATCAAATATCATTTAAGTAAAAATTTTAAACTTCAAATAACTGGATATCCATTCAATTTATTTAAATTGATATATTCATTTAAATCAACTTGATATTCATTTAAATCACTCTAAACCAAATCAAGTTATAAAAATCATGCCTTTTAGAATTTCAAATTTAATAAATTTTACATCAACTTACTGAGTTTAATTTTTAAATAAGCTAAATTTCAAAGAAATTTCCAATTTACCTTCCAACCTTAATTTATTTAAATCATTATAACCTCTATATTAAAGTATGGTTTAAATACTTAACCATATTTTAATAAAATCAAACTCCATTATTAAACTTATTTTTATTAAACAAATTTATACATAGTTTAAATTCAAGAATTTAACTATATTCAAAATAATATTTATATAATATATAAAAAAATAATATTTAGTAAACCGTATATTTCTATCCAAAACCATAGAAATCATTTTCAAAATATCTGTATATAGACCGACGGTGTCTGTATATAATTTTCTATCATATGGTCAAGTGATACGGATATTTCTCATTTCAATCCGTAATCTAAAATAAAAATACGGTTACATATCATTTCAAACCGCAATTCCGAATGAAATAAAATGCATAACAACTTGTAGTTTATAACAATATATAAAATACAACATCCATACATCAAATATCAATCATCAACCATTTATCGCAATCGTCATCCAATTCAATCAATAACATCAATATATAACAGAAAATAAATAACAGGCATTTACTGGCAGTTTATATTCAATAATAAATTAAATAACTATTTAACTGGCAGTTTATATACAATAATAACTAAAATAACAATTTAATTCAATAAATTAAATTTAACTGGAATGATGATAAAAATATGCCAAGTAGTCATAAATAAATTTCTAATCACATCATAAATCAATTTAACAAATATAAGAAATTTTAGAAGTTGTGAGTGGGTTAAAACACCCACCTTTTGAATTTAAATTGAATTTAAATCCAATTTAAACCCAAAATTTGAATGGTCTCGGAATTCATCCAAACTAGCGTCAAAATGTTAGGAACTTTAATACGATCCTAGCGGAGAAAACCGCGCGTGAAACGGACCTCATATGTAAAAGTTATGTCGATTAGAACGATTTGAAATTAAAATTAAAATTAGAAAAAGTAAAATAAAATAACAAAGCAATCACCTATCAGAAACGACCACATCAACACAACCAAAAGGCGGGCAAACCCTTACAACACGATACAGATCGCGAATGAAATGTCCTGCCGCCTGCTCCTTCTCGCCGTTGACCACCGATACGACGCCGAAGGCTCGACCGGCCACCTCCATCACGATGCCCGCTCCACGCCGCCACACGAAGGACCCCTCTGATCACCCAAATACACGAGTACTGCCGCCTACCATGAATCCTAATCGACCAAACGTCGGTAATCTAGCCAGTGGAACAAGAAGCCAATTGCTCCGATGAACCACGCAGAGCACTCTTCACGCCATGGTATCGTCAATTTGACGATCCATTGAAGTCCATCACGATGAAACGAACGGGCATGAACAATCCCTCGAATTCCGAGCACTCAAAAACTCAAATAGAAAAACGAATCACGAATTTTACTTACGCTCGTCGAGAGCTTCAAATCCATATATAATTTGATAGTATTTGAGGAGTATGAAATTTTGGCTTTGGATTCGATTTGAAATTGCAATTGGAAATTTTGTTTGTCTGCCGTTGAAAATGAAGAGGAGCAACTGGAATTATACGTATAGAACTAAGGAATAAGGAATAAGAAATAGGCTAGGGTTTATAACAAGGTATATATAGGTAGGTCAGAAATAGAGATGAATGGACACGATTGGTTCGGACCGTTGAAAAATAAATGACCCAAAAAGCCCGTTCTGACTCCGGAATGAAATTGGGCCAACCCATATATCAAAATAGTTGTTTTTGAATATTTTACACTCGATGGAACAGGTTTCAAGTCCAAACCCCATCGTATGAAGAAGTTATGCCAAAATCAAGTTATTTCAAATTGATTTCAATTAAATTGATTTCAAGGCGTTTCGAGTCCGTACGATCAAACGACAAGTCCGATCGCTCCGGAACTTGAAATCCAATAATAATTCACCGTTACGGATCCGATGAAACTAGTTTCTTCGAAATCTGAGTCAATGACAAAAAGGGCTATTTTCTAGTCAATTAAATAAATAAATATTAAATTAAATTAAATCACTTTTCAATCAAATTTTAAAATTTAAATTTTTTATCATCTTGGATTACTCTAGTAATTTATAATCCTTTATAACAAATTTCTATATCAATTTAATGTTGCATATTCCTCAAATCTCAAGGTTTAAATTTCAATTCAAATATGTTTAGAGATTATAACTTAAATTTCCAAAATTCAATTAAATTTGCTATCCGTTTATTATACAATAAATTTCACTTATGGCGTGATTAACATTTCTTTATATTTATTACCTTAACGTTCTTAAACTTTATCTAAATTTCAATTAACGTAATATTTAGACACTTAATTTCATTTATTCGCAATAAATCCAATTATTAATTTTAAATTCCAATAAATTAATAAATCTCAATTCCCGTTCTTTTTATTAAATCAACCGTTATCTTATGGATAATTTTAACACTACTATATATCCAATTGCCCTAATAGTTTATAGTCATCAGCTAAATACATATTAACTTAGTACTTAATTACATTTAATTGCAATGGATTTAGATCAAATTTAATAGATTAAATAAATTGGTAAACAATTAATAATATCCCAATTTTCCTAAATTAAATCTCATTCATACTTTATTATCAAATGACAAATATTATAATTACTTATCTAACATTGATTTTTTCAAATTTCAGTTTATTGCGCATTATTTCACCAATTTATATAACTTGAATTTATTTCAAAATTTACTATTTACAATCAATTAGAGCCTTACAATTGTTTCAATTAATTGGGATTACGCTAAATTTAATTATTTATTGACTTGCATTAACATTCTTACATTTCATTACCATTATTAATTCATTAACAAATTACAAATTTTTATCAATTTCTAATTTAATTACCAAAATCTTAATAAATCAACAAATTATAAACATCGAAAATTACGGGTCGTTACACTAAGCGGCTGTCAAGTGGGAAGTGGTGGCGAGTTGTCAGGGTGTAGAGGTGAAGAGGCTTGCGTGCGAAAGGAAGACGTGCATGAATGCAAACCGGCATACACACACACACACACACACACACACACCCACACATATGAAGCACGAAAGAAAAAGAAAAGAGGGGAGGAAAGAAACTTAGCAGGTTCCATGATTGAGGAACAAAGATAAAGATGGAAGGTAAAGGAAATAGAACGAACAAAAAATTGAACCGGCACATATAAGTTAACGATTGGAAAAGAAAAGGTCACAAGGTGAATTTATATGAAAAATTAAATCAAGTGGATGTTTAATTTCAACTGGTAGACAAATGAAAGGCCACGGAAGTAAAAATGTTCAAAAACGGTTACCGATACGGTAATCTTTTTACTGATTTCGTAGCATACCAGACCCCAAATAAACAAATGAATATACTGCGAAGATCGGCACGACGAGACGATCAAAATGATACATAGACATCAACGATATGACCATCCTACCAAAAGTCGATATGCAGTATCGAAAATGCTGCTAAACGTTGGAAATAAGATAAACGGGGCAATAGCATTCCCAATTTGGCGAAACGAAAGATGACGTCTCACTCAGAAGATGATTTACAAATTTATTATATAAAAACATTCAAGTTTGAGAAATATTTTATTATCGTTTGATATTCACCGATTTAAATTTAAATAAATTTACCCAACAAAATAACTTCTATATTTTTCTGATAAAACTTACCATTTGTTATGTTTATGTAGACGTATTCCAAGTATCAAATTTTTACTGCTAAATTCAATTATTTACAATTTCACAAAATTCAGTTGATTACATTATCAAAACTATTAAAAATTATGGGTTGTTACGTGTACCATAAATTGTAATGTGCACAACCATATGTTCTAAATCAAAAATGTTAAATTTTAATTTCTTATATACATGGAAATTTACAGGTGTTGTTTTAATACAAATTTATAACATAGATTTTATGTAGTAATGTAACATTTATTGTCAAATCTTTCTTTAATTAAAACCAAATTCATTATTGTTAATTTTGTATGTGAAATCACATAAAATTATCTAATTTGATTTTGAAATTATCACATAAACTGTTATTTCTATTATATGTATGTGTGTGTGTGTCAATATTATGGACAACAAAGGCATATTTAAAGGGGAAATGGGTTTGTTGCGGCATAAAACCAACATCTGCATATGATCACATTAACTATGTACACTTCTAATCTGTATCATGTACGCTTCACACAAATAAGTTTATTTGATATACTTGTAAAATAAAACTTAAAAAAATATAGCTTTTAAGTTTATTAAATAAAATGAAGATCTTACTTAAAATATTTTAGATTGGATCTAAAATCCATTAGTCATCATAGACTTGACTAAAATCAAAATGAATTTTTTTTTAAATCACCCTTTTAACCCGCTGACGACTAGAGTGAATCCAACAATTCCATTAGAGCAAAAATAGTTTATGCGATCTAAATTAGCAATGTTAGGACCAATCGATTAAAGTCTACCCATTAGTAGGGTGTCTAGAAAGGAAGTGTTGAAGGATTGGGTTTGGGTAATTAAGTATTTTGCCTTCCTGACTATTGGACTGGCCCAAAGGATGAGTTAAGCCTATAAGTTATCCCTAACGTAAAGGCCCAAATTGATTTTGGGTCCTGGGCAGATTTTTCAAAATATATTTTGAAAATTTAAAAATTATATTTTAAATTTAGAAGTTAATTTTAAAATATAACATGTTATAAATGTTATAAACTTTTAAAATTTGTTTCTAAAATTTAATATATTAATTTTGTACTTTTATCTAAACCATTCAATTGACTGGATTAACTAATTAATTAAAGTTAATTAATTAAGTTAAACATATAATGATATATGTATATTTACCTTAAAATGCTTAAGATAAATGATGATAAAATATTGAATTTAATATTTTTTTAACTTAAATATTCTTTGAACGCATTATAAAAAAAATTAATTAATTAATTATATACATGTATAATGATATATATATACACACACACATACATACTATAAATGTTATAGTCTATCTTTGTCCTTAAATTGTTAAAGATGAATAATGTAAAATTCAATAGTAAAAATTAAATAGAATTAATTAAAATGTTAGCTGAATTTTTAGTTAAATATAATTATTTAAAATATATAATGTAATTGGTTAAAAATAATTTAATTAATTAAATTAAACTACATTGGATATGATTTAATTAATCAAAATAAATTAAATATGATTTTAAAGTGGTACTATAAGAAACCCAAATTAGAATTATGGAATAAATACATACATATAGTGAGCATATTGTGATTTCAAATGTACTTGACACTTAAATCACGAGGGTAAGAAACACATTATTCTCTAAAATGATATCACTAAACAAGACATATATTAAAGGTTATGAATTTCTAATGTACAAGTTGTTCTCTACCATTTGTATATCAATAGCTTACGTGCATACACTTTAGTTGTTGAGCTTTCCTCAAGCTAGAGATGTTATGTGTAATACTTTTGATATATTGCCTAAACGAGGTAAGATGTATGCATGTATTTGTTGAGCTTTCCTCAAGGAACATGCATTATACTTAGGCCATCGTGAAATGGTAAGTACGAGTGAATAATCTCTCTTGGATTGTTGAGATTTCCTCAAGGACAAGATGAGATTATGACAAAGACCATAGATTAGGAGTTGTATATGATACAATCGATAAGATGTTATCCATCATGTGTGGGCCTATGATTTGTTGAGATTCATAAGGTCGAAACCTCAAACCATGTAAGACCTAGCACCCGCTAGAGATATCGAAGGATTTCTATATTTTCTCTTAGGGTTTTAAGAAATGTAAAAGTCTTATGGGAGCTTATTTAATGAGTGAAATGTAACCATTTAACTTATCTTACATTATAAGAACATATGTAATGTTTACATTGTCCTGGTCTACTTAAATTAATATGCAGCAAAATGACAAATCTGAGACTTTTTTGAAAATGACAAGGTTGGAGTACCTAAATACATTAATTGGCTAAGAGCAATCAAGATAGCACTTGCATATGAAATTTACATTCGTCAATAAATGAACTTTTAAGGTAGAATCCTTCTGAGGGCGCTAACCCTGAGATAGTTAGGTCTTATGATACTTGGGTTGCCAATTGCGAAATTGCTCAAGTTTTTACGTTATCTGCTTTAGAAAAACCGTTGCCAAGGCAAGATGAACATATGTCTATCCATAAAATCTTTAAAATCCTTAAATCATTGTTTGGGGAGACATTTCATTTCATAAGATATGAGATTACTAAGAAACTGATCGAGATGAAGATGAGTAAAGGCAGTCACATTAAGGACTTCACCTTATAAATGAAAATTTATATTGATGGACTTTCTCAATTAGGCATCAACGTATACGATGAACTACAAGTGGACTTGATCCTTAGTTTACTGACTCCATAGTTTAACTGACTCATAACAAAATACAATAATAACTAGTTGAGTGTAAACCTCGTCGAGCTACTCAGTATGTTAAAGTCACCCGAGACTTCATTCAAGGGTCAAAACATGATGTTGTCGGTAAAAGGGAAAGCATCATTTTTAAAAGTTTCAAAGAAACGAAAGTGGGTATATTTTTATAGGATATCCTAACAATTCTAAGAGTATATATTCTATAACACCGAAGAACAAAAAGTTATTGTGTGACCACATATTATCTTTTTAGAAAAGGAATTTTTATTAAAAGAATTAAATAGTGAAATCGTAGACCTGGATGAGATTCAAGAAGTTAACACAGAGGCTGAACTAGTTAAAGAATCAAATCAGCTAACAGAAGAAAACAATCAACCCGTTTAAAGGTTGCAGGGAATATTATGCTCCGGAGAGAACTATGGATTTCTCATGGATGGCCAGAAAGAGGATTGTGCCATAGAAGATGACACTCCACTCCCATTCCAACTAGCACTGCAAGGAAAAGACTTTACACTTTAGATTGAAGCTATGAAATCCGAGATGAATCCATGTATTACAGCAACGTTTGAACATTGACTGACATGCCTAAAGGGATTAAACTCATCGTCTACAAGTGGATATTTAAGAAAAATCAGAATGAGGATAAATGAGTAGATACCTATAAGGCATGGCAAGTTGCGAAAGGGTTTCATTAAATTCAAGGTGTTGATCATGACAAAATGTTTTCACCCGTAGCCATGCTTAAGCCCATTTAGATAATGCTTGCTATCATCGCGTTCTGATGACAAATGGACATGAATATGGCATTTCTAAATGGTGATTTAAAAAAGACGATCCACATATCGTAGACCGAGGGATTCGAGGTTAGTGGGAGCGAGGGAAAGGCATGCAAATTTCTAAGATCAATGTATGAATTTAAGCAGGCTTCAAGGAGTTGGAATAAGTGTTTTGACAATGTAGTCAAACAGTTAGTTTTTATCAGAATACAGAGAAACTGTGCATACAACAGAAAGAACAAGGAAATGCTACAGTGTTCATAATTTTGTATGTCAATGACCTACTCCTGAAACATAATGAGAACTATAACGATCTGCCTTTTCGACCCCCAAATGTTGACACTAATACATCTACAGTATTCACTTGTCGAGCATCGAAGTGTCGAATAGACAGATTGTTTGAAAGTCACTACAGGATCTTTATATAATGTAATTTGAATATAAGAGATGTGAATTGTATATAATATGGCTAATCTAAGCCGAACTATATTCTATGTATAATATAAATTAAATAAGTGTAACCACACTAGATATTTTATACTGGTTTGGACCTCCTGTCTTACATCCATTCTCGAATCTCCCATTCGGTATTTCCTTCAACCAAGTGACCCTCGCTTCGTCTGAAAAAATAGGCTAATACAACAAAGTTTCTTTGACAAACTTTGTGTTCCAAATAACACAGATTTTGACTAATAGTACAATTCTTCCAATGATCTCCTTCGAGTGTGTGAATGTGAGTACTATGTGTTGTAGGAAATGATTTAACCAAAATACTATTTTGGTTATGATAGATTGAGAATATGTAAGTAATGCATTGTAACAACCGGGGATTTTGGAAATTACCATTAATATTAAATTGTAATGCAAACTATAATTTAATATTGTTTTTTAAAATGAATTGGATAAGCATTTGGTTTAAATAAATTGAAATACTGGGTATTTATTAGTTTGGAGCTAATAAGTTAGTTAGGTGATGTATTTCAAGTATTTCAATGTTAAATTGTTGAAATAAATCTAAAATAATGAAAATAAAGTTTTTAAAACTTTATCTTGAGAATTTGAGTAGAAAATATCAAAGTGCAACTTTATTTGGGTAAGTACAACAATATTGAAAAACATTGTCAATATAACCTTTTATTGATTTTAAAAAGAGGAAATTTGACGAAATTATGTATTTTATTAAAATAAAAGATGAAAAATTGCTTGGAAAATATATTTTGATGATTAAAAAGTGTTAGAATGATTTATTGCAATTTATTCGACAGAAAGAAATTTTTGTTTAAGTTATTTCATTAAAAATAATTTTTTACACTAAAATTGTCTAATTTTTAAAATATTGTCAAAGATAGGGATTTATTTATAAAAATAACTTTTTATTGTCGAAATAAATTTTATTTTTTTATATAGTAACAATTTTAGTTACATACATCTGTTGCATAGATTTTTATTTGACATTAAAATGTAAAAGGAGATATATATAATGTTAAAATAGGATAAATATGTATATAGCTTTGAATTTTCACTAAGTATTTAAGTCTTGGGCTAAATTGGGTAAGGTTTAGAACCCAAAACCCATTATCTAGAAATTTCTAGTAAGAGGAAATTAACAGTACGTTGATTTCTTCTTCCTTCTAAAAACATCCGTATACAGAACGTAGAAAAAAAATCAATGGCTTCCTTCTTATAAATCAATTTTCAACTCAAAACCTGCGCAAATTCAAGAATTAAATCAAGCAAATAGAGAGATTAGAGAAGCTTTTATAGGTCTTTGAAGCTCTAATTCTCCTCCAAAGTCGCTGCTTGCTATTAAAATATTGGATAAATCGCTGAGGTGAGTACAAGCTCACGAATTGTTAGCTAAAAATTAAAATTCCTGCGACAAAATTTGCAAAATTGTTTACTGTATATGTTATTCTTTCTGTTTGTTATTCTCTTTGTTTCCTGATTTCTGTTAGCCATTTTATTTTGGCCATAACTCTTTCATTTCTTGTCCAAATTCATTAATCTTGGATGTTCTGAAAATCACAGACATAGATCTACAAGTTTCATGTTTTTAGTTTTCTAAAATTTTGATGTTTTCTTGATCAAAATCGTGCTTGTTTGTTGCTTTCCCGAGAGCAAATGACAGCAGCAACAATCACAGGCTAGAGAAGTGTTTTAGCCATAACTTACTCGTCTCTTATCCGATTTAGATCAAAAAAAATTGCTGGAAACTACATTCAATAATGAATAATTTCTCTTCAGGTTGCATTTCGATATTTTACTATTTGATTGACCTAAAATAGATTTGAAAGCAGAAGTACTGAAGGGTAGCTTTGGGAGTGGACGTAGGATGGAAGGTCTGATATAGTTATATTTGATTCGATGTATATGGTGTGGTCGAGTATCCCATTTATTGTATTCATATTGTATTGTACTAAACATGTATCGGTGTATATATATGATATTGATTACTGTTCTGTGATGATCTTTTCATTTAATTATTGTATTTTGTTCTGATACATCCGTTAGCCACCTATACTTTCAAATTAAGCATTTACTGGATATATCGATCCACTTGAGATAGAAAAAATCATATTGCATTTATCGACACATTCAGTAGATGTTTAAGACAAAATTATAGATGGTCGCCCTTAACCAGCACTATTCTCCACTTTAGTAGGCAGAATTACTCGTTAATTCTCTTTACTAAGGTAAGTCCCAGGGTGGGGCGCTATAGCTTGGTATCAGAGCTGTGGTCAGAACAAAGTAGAATAAACACAGAACAGTACGTATATCATGATACATCAAGTACTATACGGGTGAATCATTGTCCTTTATTCAAGCTTGTTTTCGAGTCGAACCTTGATTCTTTTTCGAGTTTTGGGATTGTTGAGATGGAATATATCTAGGAATATAGATATATTGTATTCCGTAGTATTCCATAATAGGGTTTGATGTCCTCTTATCTTATATAAAATCTTATTTGGGATTATTCTATTCTTATTTTTTGTCGATACGAGTGAGTTCGTATTGATGGTTTGATTTATTTGAGCATTCTTGTTGCATTCCTTTGAGAGTTGTGAATCCTATTAAAGGAATCCACAATGATTGGCTTGTTGTGAGCATTCTGAGTACTCTATTTGTCACTGCTTTAGTGAGTATTTTTTATTACTCAATATCTTGAGATGTATCTAATTTGAAATGGATTGACTTATTTGATATAAAGTCTGATCCTTTTGTTGTTATAAGATCCTATATTTATTTGGGCATCCTAATTTGATTGGTTTATTATTTCTATCGTTTTGGAATGTCAATGATGATTCCGAAGTTTATGTATTCACCCTTGAGTATCGATATGTTGATGATATATCTCAAATTCCAATCATGGTGACTTTGTTATGTTTTTTTGAGTCTGCTTGGGTTTGACATCCAATCGGGCAATCGAGTGTTAAGGTAACCTTATTCCTGGCTCTTAGCTCTTCGGTTATCCTTCCACAAGGATATCCACTAAGGAATAAGGTGAGTTTCTAGTTTTTTCAAGTTTCATTGAGTTTATCATTCAGCTTCATTTGAGTTACTTTTCAGATATTCAATCAATTTTATCTTTGTAGCATTACTTTGTTTGAAGTAGTGATTCGTGGATTATGTGCTTCTTCTCCTTCGAGAAGAATATCATGCTTATCCTGTATCTTGATGATTTTTAGGAGTGGCTCGTGACATCATAAGATTGATGAACACTCTATCTCCTTTTGATGATTTTGAGAATCGAGTATTCTGGGAATATCTCAATGCATTCTCTTAATGCTCTTTGGTTTGAGTTTTGAAGCTATATAAATATGAGTTTTATAGAGAAATTTGAGCTTTGATATATATATATATATATATATATATATAAATTGAGATTTTGAAAATAATATTCTGAGATTATATACTAAATTTATTTTTGAATGGTAATTGTAGCCATGGATTTTAGAGATGAGTATCACAGCGGCGAGGCAGTTTTGATCGTTCAATCGACTCTACAGCCAATGGATATATCTATTTATTAAAGATTCAATGGCGAGGCAATGCCATTTATTTATTTATTTACTTTGAAATTATAAAGATGAGAATGTGTGAGAATATTCTTGAGCTATACTTTATTGAAAGTATATTTTGAGATTTTAGAATCTATATTATATACATAGGATGTTTTAACAGAAGAGTTATAAGAGGATTTGAAGATTGTTTTAAACTATTTAAGTGGTTTCATAAAAAGAGTAAAGAGAATTTAAACCCTTAATTTATTTTGAGGAAAATTATTATGGATTTACAAAATTCTTTGAAAATTAATTTTGAAGTAAGAGAAGAAATTTGGACTTTTAATTTGAGTTTTATATTACTTACTAAGTAATATAGTAAAGAGTTTGAAAATTTTCAAATGTTGAAAATTGAGATTTAAAATTTAAAATATGTTGAGAAAATGATTTTCTTTCATGTTGGGTGGTCCATCGAGTGCTTTAGAATTCTGGTCAATGCGCTTGATCAAAATTATCGATAGGAATTTTCTATATGCTAGGATGAGACAATCAGACATGATAATAAAGTTAATAAGATTGAAATGGAAATTTTATACCTTAAAGATTGGAGCCTAAAGCTTTATTTGAATGATTTATGTAGTGTTAAAGAAAATTTGGAATAAGATTTCAAACTTTATTTTGGGTTAGACTTACAAGAATTTTTTGTGGAAATTTATCTCTATGAAGTAAGAGAATATAGGATTAAAATTACTTCTAATTGAGAAGCTGTGTTAAAAGTTAAAGAATTCTTTTAGCAAAGAAAAAAATTGAGATTTTAATTTTCTAAGTTATGAATCCTTAAACTATAAAAAAATTGTGTTCATATCCATCTTTCTAGGGTAACGTAATTATTTGTGCTTCTATTGCCTTAGTGCAATACTCGAATGATCCGCATCATCACGGTCATTGAGGTTGATGGCTCTTGAAGAAACTACCTTCTTTTGAGTTTTTCTATCCTTCTTGATGTTCATTCTTTTATCGATTTGATTTTTCCGCTGCGAAATACGGAAAAGTGGATTGATGATTTCTTTGATGACTTGATTTTGGAGTAAAGTTGTGCTAAATCTCAACTTAATTCAAAAAAAATTTGAGGATCTTTCTCTTTTAGTGGATTTTGCAAGGTATTTTTTTTACCTTTGCATTCTTATTCAAAGGTGAGGTGCCTTCAAAATATTGAGTTATTGCTTGGAATATTTCTAGAATCCGGCTATCCGTATATAGATGTTCGAAGAAATTTATAGAATAACCAAGCAATTTCCTTTTTCTTTGCCTTCATCTTAATAAGAGATGAGGAGTTTCATCTTGTGCATGTCCAGATTTTGTTCGATTAATGAAATTGATGTGTTGTTTACAGCCTTTTTCCTCCAAAAATTGCGAGGACGCAATTTTGTTAAGAGGAGGAGTCTGTAACAACCCGGGAATTTGGAGATTACCGTTAATATTAAATTATAATGCAATTATAATTTATTATTGTTTTTAAAAATGAATTGGATAAGTATTTGGTTTAAATAAATTGAAATACTGGGTATTTATTAGTTTGGAGCTAATAAGTTAATTAAGTGATGTATTTCAATGTTAAATTGTTGAAATAAATCTGAAATAATGAAAATAAAGTTTTAAAAACTTTATTTTAGAATTGGGTAGAAAATAATCAAAGTGCAACTTTATTTGGGTAAATACAACAGTATTGAAAAACATTATCAATATTAACCTTTTATTGATTTTAAAAAGAGGAAATTTGAAGAAATTATGTATTTTATTAAAATAAAAGATGAAATATTGTTTGGAAAAAATATTTCGATGATTAAAAAGTGTTAGAATGATTTATTGCAATTTATTTGACATGAAAAAAAAATTTGTTTAAGTTGTTGCATTAAAAATAGTTTTTTACACTAAAATGGTGTAATTTGTAAAATATTGTCAAAGATAGGGCTTTATTTAAAAAAATAACTGTTTATTGTCGAGATAAATTTTATTTTTTTACATAATAACAATTTTAGTTACATACATCTGTTGCATAGATTTTATTTGAATTTAAAATGTAAAAGGAAGTATATATAATGTTAAAATAGGATAAATGTGTACATAGCTTTATATTTTCACTAAGTATTTAAGTCTTGGGTTAAATTAGGTAAGGATTTAGAACCCAAAACCCATTATCTAGAAATTTCAGGTAAGAGGAAATTAACAGTACATTGATTTCATCTTCCTTCTCAAAACATCCACATACAGAACATAGAAAAAAAGAGAAAATCAATGGCTTCCTTCTTACAAAACAATTTTCACTCAAAATCTCTGCAAATTCAAGAATTAAATCAAGCAAATAGAGAGATTAGAGAATCTTTTATAGGTCTTCGAAGCTCCAATTCTCCTCCAAATTTTGCTGCATGCCATCCAAATCTTTGCTAAATCTCTAAGGTGAGTACAAGCTCATGAATTATTAGCTAAAAATTAAAGTTCCTGCGAGAAAATTTGCAAAATTGTTTATTGTATATGTTCTTCTTTCTGTTTGTTATTCTCTTTGTTTCCTAATTTCTGTTAGCCATTTTATTTTGACCATAACTCTTTTATTTCTTAACCAAATTCAATAATCTTGGATGTTCTGGAAATCATAGACATAGATCTACAAGTTTCATGTTTTGAGTTTTCTAAAATTTTGATGTTTTCTCGATCAAAATCATGCTTGTTTGTTATTGTCCCGAGTGCAAACTGAAAGCAACAACAATCATAGGCCAGAGAATTATTTTAGCCATAAGTTACTCGTTTCTTATCCAATTTAGGTTAATTTTTTTTGCTAGAAACTACATTCAATAAGGAATAATATCTTATCAGGTTAAATTTTGATATTTTACTATTTGATTGACGTAAAATAGATTTGAAAGCAAAAGTACAGTTATGTCTTTGACAGAATTTCTTGAGTTTGAATCTGATATTGTTTGAGCTATATCTTTCTCGTTTTTGATTGGAATTCGATTGTTTTTAATGTTTCGAACATGTACTACAACTTTTATTCATTGAGTTTTCTGTAATTTTGGGGTTAGCTATATCAAAATTGAATTATTTACTGCTATCCCGAGAGCAAAACTATTATTTGCTCTGTGTTTGAAACTGAAACGAAATTGGCTTTAACTTCTTCATTTCTTATCCGAATTTGATAATTTTGGATGTTCCGGGAATTTTAGGTCATGTACTACAAGTTTCATTCATTGTGTTTCTTGGAATTATGAAGTTTGCTTGGTCGAAATTATGGTTATATGTTGTTGTCCTGAGAGCAAAATGACAGCAGCAATAATCGTTGACCTTAGAATTATGTTAGCTCGTTTTTGCTCCCATTCTCTTCGGTTTTGATGATGTTTTTGAGATATTTTGAGAGCTATGATACCTATTGGTAGGCTAGCTATATTTGGAGAATTTGAAATTCAAATTTAAATGGAATTTGAATTGATTTTGGGTTAAATTTGAATTGAATTCATATTGAATTCAAGTTATCGGTTTTGAGATATCCCTCTTAGTTTTCATTGCTTTCGAGAATGGTTTACACTAAACAATTTTTGAAATACATTGACATTTCAAATTATTATTACATATTGTTTTTTAAATTATTTTTATAAATAAAGATAGATTTATTTCCTATAATAAAGGAATTTCAAATATTGGTTTTAATAATCATTTTTGGAAAATCGTGTTAAATTTTTGTTTTCTCTAAAAATTATTTTATAAATAAAATTACTTATTTTTATGAATTTCGGACGTATCAGAACAAAAATTAAACGGTAAAGTAAAACATGTGGAAAGGGACACATGAATTTGCTTTATCGCTTAATATCGGACTTATACGATCGAAACCCTTTCAACGAATTGTTTGAGATGATTTAAGATGTTATTAAATTTTAGGTAGATTATATGGTCCGAGAACTCCAATTTAGGATTATATTCGTCGAAGGACCATTTTAAGATGTGTTTCTTAATCGCCGATGAAATGAGGTGAATTAAGAGCTAGAAATTTCTAATTGGAATTATGGTTATAAATAACCATCTAGATGTAATTTTTACTTGCCGATGAGATGAGGTAAGCTTCTTTATGATGATTTTACGATGTCGAGATATATTATGATAATTTTTACTTGTCGATGAGATGACACAAGTCACGATGCCACTAGTACTCCTCAATGAGATAAGATGAGAGGAGCATGGTATTGTATTTACTTGCCAATGAGACGAGGCTGAGTATATTTTCTTGATGTTTATGATGTTTTACTAGTGTGGTACCAACTAACGGCTAGTAAACTGTTAGGTGCGAACGTATGGTATGGGACATACGTTAACACCTATTGGGTTCCTATCCAAGAAGTTGAGACACATTCACGATGTTTACTAGTACTACAGACCACGAGTACTCGATTGGAGTCATCACGATGTAGTTGCTACTCCGATCATCACGATGTTATTCACTCGGATCTTTGTGACTGGGAGTCATTATGATGTTATAGACGATAGTCATTCAAGATGCTCACGATGTTAAATGTTATTTGACTCCAGTCATCATGATGTTTTTGGTACCAAATAGCAGTATTAGTCACAATGTAGTGCGTGTAGCATTGCTTCGGCATGCAATCGAGGATCTGGCCAATCCGGGATTTCTTTGAGTTTTGATGTTTTAGACGTCACCTTCTTTAGATGATTATTACATTGATAGACTAGTGCCAGATGAGATGTATACATATATGGTGAAATCATTTATGATGTTACTCTTTGATCGAGTTATTTTCATTATGGATTGATGATTTGATTATTTTATAGACTACTTGATGTTAAGATGGAGTTGAGATGTACTTATATATTTATACGATGAGATATAAATGATTATGAAGAATCTTTTATGATGAGTTTTAGTGATGGATTTGAGATGTATCTATATTCATATCAATGAGATGAGGTATGAATAAGTATAATGCTCTTTTATGATTAGGTTTTATATTTCCTTGAATGATCCTTGGGATGTGCCAATGAGATGACGCACATCCATATGCGTTTTATTCCATGTATGAAGGATATGTCCCTTTGATGTATTGTTATATTGACAACCACTTCTAAGAAGATAGTTGAATCATTTGAAGTCATTATCCATATTCCTTTGTACCGCCAATGATATGAGGGGAAAGTGATGTTTATTGAGTCTTATCTTTAAAACTTTGCTCATCGATGTTCCATTTGCTTAAGTGTCAGTTATGCCACTTAAGTACGACTTTATCATCATTATCTCTTCTACTTGCCAAGAAGAGATGTCTTTTCTTACGATGTTGAAACCCTGTTTAGGGCATGGCATCCTTTAAGAAAAAGGATACCATAGCTTTCTCCTACTTATCCTTATCGATTATTATTTTTAACTGATGATTTTAGCTAGCCTGACCCATGTGTTTTCACTTGGGTCAGACCGAGTTGTTTCTGGTATCATCTATTGGACTTAGATTGAAGTTAATGTTGGATATCAACTCTTCTTTCTCTTGAGTAGTTTCTGTTCTTTCGCATACTCTGATGTAGTTATATTTGATTCGATGTATATGGTGTGGTCGAGTATCACCTTTATTGTATTCAAGTTGTATTGTACTAAACATGTATTGGTGTATATGTATATATATGATATTGATTACTATTCTGTGATGTGCTTTTGATCTAATTATTGTATTTTGTTCTGATAGATCCGTTAGCCACTTATAGTTTCGAATTAAGCATTCGATCCACTTGAGATAGAAAAAAATCATATTGCATTTATTGACGCATTCAGTAGATGTTTAAGACAAATTATAGATGGTCACTCTTAACCAGCCCTATTCTCCACTTTAATAGACAGAATTACTCGTTAATTCTCTTTAGTAACATAGGTATGGGATTGGGGCATTACATGTACACACAAATAAGTAAATAGAGAGAAATTATAAGAATAGATTAGATTGTTAATCCAATTCTCAATCTTTGAATTATATATAGGTTTGAGCTGATGCGTATGAGGAGTTGTTACTGTTTAAAATAAAATCTTTTTATTTTAATGGTTGTACCAGTTGAAGAAGGGATGTTATTATTCAATAAGAAATGAAGTATCCTTTCAGAATGGAGTAGTTTTTATATAATAGATGCCTTTCGAAAAACCTCAAACATCTGTAGCTTTAGGAAATAAATTCCCAAAAATATTCGTAGACGTCTGTAGCTTTCCGACAGACGTCATTGGATGGCTAAATTTGAATAACCTAATTTTTTTATAGGCCAATGTTGAATTTATGAATTTGTATGTGCATATATGTACTCAAAGAGACCTTTCAATGTTTTTCTAAGACTCTTAATATAGTATTATAACTTTACTGAGCATAGCATGGTCCATAAGTCTTTGTTCATCTTTGAGTCTTGATATCTCTGAGCATAACAATCTCTTGTAGTACATACCTGTAATCATAATAAGATATAATATATGTGATTGTATAGTTGTTGTCATTGAAACCAAGGAATGAAGATTCTAACATTGTTATGTTAAAATAAATGAAAAAGAAACAGAACTAGAAAGAAGGAACACAATATTAGAATCTCATAGTGGAACGATAACACATAATATCAAAAGATAGTACAAATTATCACTCTAAGATACATAACATTTCTGATTTACAATTCTAAATATTATCCTCAGCTTGAAGTTATAACAACCTGTACTTACATATGCTGATATGTACAGTATAGTAATGCAATAGAAATAAGAATACTACATTAGGTGAAACATCTAGCTCGTCTCCTCGAGCTCCAATGAACATTAACTAAAACTTGCCTTGCTAATACTGCTCAAAAGAGCACATGAGGAATTTAAGGGAAAAAAACCATGCGTTAGACATAATTTTGGTATGAGAAACTCAAGGAAATACGTGTATAGCATACAACAATACATTTCAGATCACATGGAATGCCTTAACGGTTATCCCCTCAAAATAACCACTCATCTAATAAGCACATAAGGTGAAAATCACATAATTTCTAGGATAAAGAATATAAATTAGATCAAATAGTTGTAATTCTTATATTGATCACACCATAACATATATAGGGTACAATCAATGAAAAAACCATTATATGTATATTTGTGTGGTGTTTTGATGATAACAACCATGAAACAACGCAATTAATATGTTTATTGAGTTATTTTAGGTCAAAACTATGATGGAAAAGGTGTAAAATAAAATGGCTAAAAATATGCAAAGCTAGGACATGAACCCAGGTGGGCTAAGAGCTTAGCACATGCCCTTACCACTGCACCACATAAGCTCTAAGAGAAATTATGATTCAATCAACTGAAAGCCTTACCCAATTGATTAAACCAATCGACTAAATATGAAAACATGTCTACTATTTTTAGCAATGCATTTGCGCTCAAATTCTACAATAAGCCAGTCGATTGAAGCCTTCTTTCAGCCGACTGAACTAGTATAAAACTATTAGTTTTTTTAAGTGATACCTTCGTGCCTCTTCGCTCAAGAAGTTACATCTCTTCACTCCAGCAGTGACTTCTCTTCATCAATGGCAAAATTAAAAGGTTGCATCCCTACTTTACCATCCTTACAATATCTATATAAACCCCTAACCATCCCTGAATCCAAACACAACTCTATGCTTTAACTTCCACTCCTGAACTCTTAATTCCTAAAGCAATTCTCCGAGTTTTAGGAAATTCATTTGGTCAAGAGATCTCGACTAGTTTGCTCCACATCCCATATTCTAGTCGAATAAACTCCTTAGCCTCTACATCTCCACTCAGTATCAATTGGTTAGGTTATAGGAGTCATTATACATCAAACTGACATTTTGTATATCAAGATACACTATGTCAGAGTATGACGTTTTTGTTACAGTACTTGTAATTTTTTTGAAGCCTTGTGAGGTTGTTCATGTAGAGTCTGTAAACCTGTTCCTCCAGGTGAAATAATGGTGTTGATAGTGAAATATTAAAGGGGAGCTTTGGGAGTGGACGTAGGATAGGAGGTCTGAACAAGTATACAATCAACTATATGATCTATTATTATACTATTCCAATGCATTTACATTGTTTATTAGTGTTGGCCATCTTCGATCCCGTTCATAGCGACTAACCAGCGGTATCAAAGCCTGGAATTCTATCGATCATCACAATATCATAGAATAATGGCCAAAAATCCAATTAAAGCTCAAAGACAATCGAGAAAAGGTAAATTTCTGGAAGTGGGCAACAATTTATAGAATCAAAGTACATGTCTGTGTGTCCAATCTTAGATCAAAATTGGTACGCTTAGATTCTATATATAGTAATCTTTTATAAACACATTAGAAGTTATTAAAAAATTTAAAAGCATCACAAATGCTCAATTCTATTTCTTTAGCTATTAGATGATTGCGAGCTTAAAATTAGTATATTAACATAAGAAAATAAGTTTTTAAGTAAAACAAATTGGAATTTTTGAAAATGTATTAGAAGAGCTTATTTTATAAAAAGATTTTCTATTAAAAGATAATAAGTGCTTAAACGATAAAAATACCAATCTTTTAAAGGAAATCGAAGTTTTGCAAAATAAAGATATATTTTTGAAAAATTCTTTAAATGATTCTAATCCTAAAATTTTGTCTCTTGAAAAGGACTAGGGCTTTAAATGATAAGAATCTAGAATTAATTAAAGAATGTGAATTTTTAAAGGATAATAATATTATGTCGCAAAAATAAATTTGTGATTCCAAAGCTATTTTTGATAAATTAAATGAGAAAATCATAAATTTTAATAGAGAAAAAGATGATTTATCTTCCCTAATTACTAATAGCAAAGCTCACAATAATATAATTGGTTCACATAAACAAGATAATTGTAGAAAAAGTACTAGATATGCATTCCTGTATACACATTTTAATGATAGTACAAAAAGTAGAGTAGTTCTATGACTAATGCATGCCATAATATTATTACGCTTAGAAATAGAAAAAAATATTTTGAATACTAAATCAATGACAATTAATGTTGATATACGGGTTCTGCTAATCTAACTAATTATGATAGACAATCATGCATTAACAATCATTATGACACTATGATTAATATTGCAAATTATACTTTTAAAAGATCAACCACATCAACTAGATATGGTTTTCTAAGTCGTAAACCTTGTATCTATTATAAAATGAGTATCATTTTGCTTACATTTTGCTTATCTATTGGATACTCATCGCTTAGCTTTAATGCTAAAATTATTTGTTTTTGACTTTTCTATGATATTCTCCATTTATACTTCTCATGCTTTTTTTAAAATTACAAAAAGGGAACAAACAATGAGCATATTGATAGTGGGTGTATATAGTTAAAAGTTAAAGAGAAACATTATACTTAGGGGGAGTTTTTATCATATATGATGCCAATGCTCTTATCCCTTTTTGTTGATGACAAAGGAGAAGAACATATGTTTTGCATATTTTATATTGACATTTATATGAAGTTGAGGGAAATAAACTTACAAAACATATATCTAGAGGGAGCTATTATTTTATATTAAAACTGTGTGGTTGTCATCATCAAAAATAGGAAAAACGAAAGAACCATATATATATGGTGTTTTGACGATAACAGCCATAAAATAATGCTACTAATTTGTTTATTGAGTTATTTTAGGTCAAAACGCTGATGGAAAGGGGTAAAGTAATAATATGGTGTTTTGATGATAACAACCATACAACAATGCTACTAATATGTTTATTGAGTTATTTCAGGTCAAAAAGCTGATGGAAAAGAGGTAAAATAAAATGGCTAAAAATATTCAAAGCTAGGATTCGAACCCGGGTGGGCTCAAAGATGAGCATATGCCCTTACCACTGCATCATAGATTCTTTTGGAAAATATTATGATGTAGTTGACTGAAAGCCTTGTCTACTCGGCTGAACAAGTTGACTAAATATGAACAACTTGTCTTCTATTTTTGGTAGTGCACAAGGGATCGAATTCTACACTAAGCTAGTCAACTGAAGCCTTCTATCAATCGACTGACCTAATAAAAACGAATAATTTTTTGAAGTGATATCTTCATGTCTCTTCGCTCTTGAAGTTGCTTCTCTTTGCTCCTGCAGCCACTTCTCTTTATCAATGGAAAATTTTGGAAGGTTGCACCCCTACTTTACCATCCCTACAACAAGTATAAAAACCTCTAACCATCCCTGAATCAAAACACAATTCTATGTTTTGATTTCCACTCCTAAACTCTCAATTCCTAAAGCAATTCTACAAGTTCCAAGAAATTCATATGATTAAGAGATTTCAACTATTTTTCTTCATCTCCACGTACTATACTCTTGTCGAATAAACTCCTTAACCTCTACACCTCCACTCTATATCAATTGGTTTGGTTATAGGAGTCATTGTACATCAAACTGACATTTTGTATATCCATGCTATGTTAGAGAGTAATATTTTTGTTACACTACTTGTAATTGTTGTTGAAATCCTATTCGGTTGCTTAAGCAGAGTCTGTAAACCAGTTCCTCTAGGTGAAGTGGGGGTGTTGATGGTGAAACACACAGGGGAGGCTTCAGGATTAGACATAGGACGGGTGGTAGAACCAGTATAAAATCGACTGTGTGATCTACTATTAAACTATTCCATTGCACTTACATTGTTTATTACTGTTGGCCATCTTTGATCCTGTTTATAGCGACTAACGAATAAAGCCGCTAAGGCATGTTCGCATAATGTATTTTCTATGGAGATCTCCCAGTAAAGCCAGACCCAAACTCTATGCACAAGGATCAAAAACCAACTTCCAAGTATCGTATATCTCTAGATAAAAAATACTATAAGTTAAACACAACTGGCCCATGCACGAACCTATAGAACCATGTGAAACTAAGTATCATCAACTCTCATGCACAACATATTGATAAGCATACTCCAGATTTGGGGCTGATATACCCGTTGTGGGTTATCAAAAACCGCAGGTTGTGCTACATACTTTGTCTTTAGCCATTTCCAATGTCGAGGTCACATATGGCATCTTTCACATGTGTCTTCATCACTCAACAAGAACATGAATCCACAAATGGATTTCCACATCTCAAATAGATCTCGAAACCACACATGGATTCCAGCATCTCAAAGAGATCCACTTCTAGGAGATAGAACACATATTTAGTCTTGAAGTGGTTTTCGATAAGTAAAACACTTACTGAACTCGGCCCCTTCAAGACTAAATCGAAAAATTTGGTCATATTCAACAATAACGAGAATGATCGCATATGAAAAATAAGTCTCGTATACTTATCACGTTTTCGACTTTTTCGTCTCACGTTATCCCTCGATCAAGAGTGAAGCCAATAGGTTAGAGCACTATTGCTTATATCCCTACTTGAACATCAGTCTTCACTCTTACAGATTGACAAGCCTACTTTGTTGCCTTTTAGTGCTAAGTATACAACAAAATACTTTCTATAAACGAATAAACATACAAAGCACAATCACGTCACACAAGGCACTATTAAGTATCATAAGTGAATTTTAATCCCCTTTTTATTTAATTAATTAAAAATTATTTTATTATTAAAACTTCTTTTATCTAATAAAACTTCGTTTATGAATTTCACTATTCATTTGTACTCTTTTAATACTTCAAAAAGCATTCACGTACTTATCTTAAATGCTATAAGCATATTGACAAATCTTTAACAATATCTCTTACTTTATAACTTTTCTTTTTCTATATTTTTCTAAGAAATTTCATACTTATAATTTGCTTCAAAATATCCAATTTATGGATCTAAGTACTTTGACAAATCCATTCAAAAAGGTTTAAGACTAATATTACTTAAAAAAATTCACTACAAACCCAAAACCATATCACATATGGTTATCTTTACAACATTCCTGTAATGATCTATGTAGAATCATAAGTATAATCAAAAAGGATTAAAGACAAATATTCTCAACACATTGCCACAAAAAATCAAAAATCATTTCATACTTATATTATCTTTAAAATAGTTCATTTAAAAATCTAAGTTAATATTTGGTTAAGTTCGATAGTCGACTAATCAACTATCCAATTAAAATGATAGCTTGTAGAAATGGTTCATACACTTAACTCATTTTTGACATTCCAACTTATACTTTCCCTCGGTCAAGAGTGAAGCAAGGTAAGTTTGATCAATGATTTCATATCAAAGCCTTGCCAAGACACTTCATTCTTGAATCACATAGATAGAAAAGTCTACTTCGTTGGCTTTTAGGGTTAATTATGATATTAATGACATTCATTAACGAGAACGAAATCAACACGATTAACATATTTTTGGCATTCCCAACTTAATTATTCCTCAATTAAGAGGGAAGCCAATAGGATAGAGCACTATTGCTTCTGTCCCAACTCGAACATCAATCTTAACTCTCACAAATAGATAAGTCTTCTTCGTCGGCTTTTAAGTGTTAAACATAGTTAGTTTCCTTTTACAAAACTTATATATATATGTAAATGCTTTAAAAATATTTTTATAAATTGGTTTTAAATATCTATGTAAAATACTACTTGAAAATGATTAATTTATAATTTGACGAAAATAAACCATGTTTTGTAATTAAAATCCCATTTACTTTCAAAATTCATAAATAAATATTAGAATATATTTAAACTTTAAACCAATTTTAAAATACTAAAAAATGTGTTAGAAAAGATCTCTAAAAATATTAGGGAAAACCAAATTTAAATATAATGCATAAACACTTAAATCCATAATCAACTTACTACAGCATTTATAAATGCTATTAAAAGTCCTTGTTAAAGAATCGCATAGAAAAGCATGAACTGTGTGGCCAGTTTTAACCATTCAAACAAATGATTTAAAACTACAAATTTTTATTTTAAGTAATATGCTTAGGTTACCTAAAATATATGAAAATAAATCCCTAACGATACCTACCAGTTATTTATAAAAATTCTCGAAAACAATCTGTTTTTACAAAGTGTATTTATAACCACCTTTTGCTCTAAATTTAGCCACTTTGTTTGACCAGTTCCATAAAGATTTTAATATTTTATTTTTTTAATTAATAAGTACACTTATATTAATTATTAAAAATTCAAAGAAACCACAAAGGATGTCTTTCAAATACACTACACAAATTTCCGAAAATAGGGTATTTCAAAGTGATCATATAGCGACTTTCTTCTCGCTATAACATTTTGTAACTTTGTTTCACAAGTTAATTAATGATTTAAATTTTCTTATTTTTCTATTAATAAGTACACTTAGTGGTTATTAAAAATGCAAACAAAACCCCTTGGACGTCTTACAAAGTTAACTTTGAAAATCATCGAACACAAGGCATTTTCAAAGTGTATTTATGCAACCTTTTCGCTTCTAACTTTCTCAAATTGAGTTCACAATTTCTATACCTTTCCAAACCATTTATTTACTATAATACAATGGAATTTTTGTGGATAATAACCAAATAAAATTATCCCATGTTAAGATTACAAATCTTCCAGTTACATAAGTTAAATTTAAGGAATATCAAAATGCACTTATAGCGACTATTCTCGCTTCAAACACTTCCAAACATACTTCAATTCATTGCAAAAATAAACCAACCATTTATACATCAAGTCAAGGACATGCCATATGATTAAGATTGTAAAAGAAGTGATGTTATATAATATAAAGTTTTCATTTTCATTCAAAAACAAGAGGGGTCCAAAGTTCAAAACTTTAATTAGTTAATGTCACTTTAACTTATATTTCAAGCACATAACATATATACACAATATATATTTGCAAGATAGTGGGATAAATCACTTAGACCTAAGTCGAACACATGCTCAAACACTCATAAAGCCAAGAACACTTCCTAGCATCACGAAACATCCAAAGATCGAAGCTTTAAAACATATAGACCAAGGAAATACTCCTCCCTTTCTCCCATTTCTCCTGGCCTCACCATGCTCCCCTTATTCCCTCCATATTTTTCCATTTTCTACTTGATATTCAACCTTCCTATGATGTTTATGCCTATAGCCAAAGTTTATGTTTGGGCTTTATTTGAGTTCACTAGAGAAAATTAGTAAAGAACAATTGGTGCTAATCCACTTCCACCATTTTCTTAATTTGTAAATGTGATTAGCCATGGAGTATTTATAGGTTTGAACAAGAGTTCATTGCCACCTTCTACCATCCATGAAAGGTTATAAAGGAGCCTCCCTCTCACATGCCACATTTACACTTCATTTTTGTTTATTTAACACTTAAGTATTTCCTTATAAGCTCATTTTCAAATTATCTTCTATGACATCATCCATGACACCATCAGAATCTTAGTTTTCCATAAATTGCAAAATATTTTTATTTTGAATTAATGTTCTATTAAGAAAATAGCGTACGTAAAAATTCTAAACAACTTCTAATGGTTAAAAAGATGTTTTATCGACAAAATGATTTTCGGTCACATTATCGATATTTATTCAAAGTAACAATTTTTGTAAACATTTTTCCAAAAAAGTTTACCATCATTAGTTATGATTTAAAATGGTGTTAACAAGGTTATTAAATCATTTTAATAACATATAATCTAGGATTCAAATATTTAAATAATTCAGATATTTAAATAAAAAGTGTCTAAAATTTCCCTGATTAAATTCTCCCCTACTTAGAATATTTCATCCTCGAAATTCCAACATGAAAAACCAAAAAGAAACAGCTACATAGCAATGGTCAATAGTATTCAATCACTAGAAAACAAAGCTCATGGTTTGCTTAAGTTCAAAAATCCCCTCATCGCACATGGATGATAAACAATCTACTCACATACTTTACGCTCAATAGCCACAAGTTACTACTTAGATGATTTTTCATGCTACCTCATAATGAATCGAAGAGTTATCACCTAAACTTTCCATAACCCAACAAAACATAGTATGAATATATGCTGAAGCATGTATGATGTACAAGGACCATCCGTATGCAATATCAAATCTAATCATTTGCTCGATCACATAGATTTCACTTCCAAACTAATATAGATCACTTAACCTCTCTAATGTGGACTTTGATTTGGTTCATTAATTAGAAACCTCTGTTCTTCTTACATAGTCATATACTATGATAGAAAACATCAAGATCGTATCATGAATCCTTATCAAGTGTTCGTCATTAAGAATCGAGTGAAAAAATGTTGTTTGAATTGGTGTAAATAATCTCAAAATCATGTACTCGAATATTGGATGAAGAAAAGTCATGCAAATAAAATGATCTATGTACAACTTACGTATTTATCCTATTAATTTCTTTAACTGTACCAATTTCTTATAAATCACATTCATTTTTCATATAATACATCTCTTCAATACTAAAATCATTTATGAAACCTTTCATATAAAAAATTTCAGGTTTATAAGCATTTTATAACTTAAGTTCATACTCGTATAATACTTCATATATCCTGAGATTATATACAAACATTAAATTTGTCTTACTTAATAAGTATGTTCAACAATTCAAAACTTTTTTAACTTGCTACCTTCTCAATTCAAGAGATACAAAAAACTCAACTTGTATGTTCTTACAAAAACACTTAGCTATGAGTTCTATAGAAATTTGGAAGTTTACAGCTGTCCAAAATCATCAAAAATTTCATTTCATTTTAATAAATGAAAACAACCAAACAACATATCATAACATGATGCACATTCCCTACTGTTCTAAAACATATAATACATGCGCCCATATAATAACTTAACAAAGTTTCACTTATTTGTTAAACACTTTTTACCTAAAAAGAGAAAACAACAAAAGTTTTCATCAATTATTCTGGGATATGCCACTATCACTTGGGCCCCTAATATATCATACATATAAAAATTCCTTACAGGAAGCTTATTCCAAAATCTTTAAAGAAAAGCTTTAAAACTAAACACCCAAAGTTTATTTCAAATCAGTTGAAATTTTAAATACACTCACATATATTTTGTATATCAAATCATACTTTCAATATAAACCAAAATCTGTTTTACCAAAACAACTTTGTGGAAAACTGCTATTATAGCATCCCCCACTTAAAAACTTGAAAATGAGGGTCGATGATGCTGCAGTCATCGTCGGAATTACTTTCAAGTGACAAAAGTGAGTACAATAATCCAAATCATGCCTTTTAGACTAAACAAAAAATCATTTTCAAAGCGGTATCAAATAATTCGTAAATATTACTAAGTACCAAGATCTCGATCTCATAAACCAATTTTCAAAATATATACTTTCAAATAATGCTATTAATATTCTTCCAAAATCTTGAAAACCATTTTCATAGACACTGGAATTTAAGTTCTCAATTCTCAGTTTGAATCCTCTTCATTTATAAACTATATTATACAAACGGTACCTATATAAAATCACTTTCTTGTACAAAATCTTTTCAAAAATGTTTATTTTACAAAATATCTTATCTTCCCTTTAGATCAAAATAAATATCCCTTATTAAAAGTTAACTTTTAACCCAACATTGTTGCCGCTTTAAAGTCAAACGGTGAAACTCAATTCACAAGGTATTCATTTCAGTGTGTCCATAACTGCCTACCCAACCATATAAAAAAAGGTAAAACTGCTCATAAACTAGTCGAGCGCTACTAATTAATCAATAAATGATAATAACGCTTATAAATTAGATGACTAGTATTAAGCTAATAATGTTACAAATGATAATAATGCTCATTAACTGGTCGAGCATGTCAAATCATTCTACGGAGAATAGCAATGCTCATAAATGGGCCGAGCATGGGTAAACAAACTGTTGAGGGCTAATGAATGAACATTATTAATCCTTACATTAATTGAAGTATACTTTAACAATCCATACTTATACAAGTTACCTTATATAAGATCTTTAATCTTTGCAGTTGTAATTGCCTTTAAGGCGTATGTTTATAAAAAATACCAATACGCTCTTATACGTATAATACACTCAATTCATGCTAGGGCATTCCATTACCCTATTTCTTAATGAGTCATACCTAACCAAAACCAAGGTTGTCGCTTAACCTTCAGCTATGATACCGCATGTAATGATCCACCTTTTCGACCACTAAATGTCGACACTAATACATCCATGGTATTGGTGTCTCGAGCATCCAAGTGCCAAATGGATGGAATATCGGTGTAAAATAAAAGAAAAGAATCAAAATTAGAAAGAAGGACCACAATATCAGAATCTCATAGAGGAACGACAACATACAATATAAAAAGATAATACAAACTGTCACTTTAAGATACATAGCATTTCAAAGTTACAATTCTAAATACTATCATAAACCCGAATAGTTATAACAACTTATCCACACAAATGCTGATATATACAATATAATAATATAGCGGAAATAAGAATACTATAGTAAGTGAAACATCCAGTTCGTCTCCTCGAGCTTTAATGAATTTCAACGAAAAACCTGCCTTTCTTAGACTACTAAAAAGAGCATATGAGGAATTTAGGGAAAACAAAAACCATGCATCAGACATAAATCTGCTATGAGAAATTCAAGAAATATGTGTATAACATATAATAGTGCTTTTGAGACCGCATGGAATGCCATAACAGTTATCCCTTAAAAGAACCACACATCTTATTACCACATAAGGTGATATATTAGATAATGTCTAGGGTGGAGAATATAAACCTGATCAAATAGCCATGAGGCTTATGTTGATTACCCCATAAATGATTTAGGGTACAATAAAACCACTAAGACACATTCGCATAATGAATTTTCCGAAGAGATCCACAGAGATCTCTTCGATGAAGCGGGATCCTAACTCCATGCACAAGGACCAGAAACCATCTTTCGAGTGTCGTATATCTCTAGATAATATATGCCATAAGGTAAACACAACTGGCACATGCACAAAACTATATAACCATGGAGAACCAGGTAGCATCAACTCCCTATCGTAATATATCGATAAGCATACTCCATATTTGGAGTTGACATACCCCATCGCGGGTTAGCAAAACCCTAGATTATGTAACCTACTCTGTCTTTAGCCATTTTCAATGTTGAGGTCACATTCGGCATCTTTCACATGAGTGTTCATCACTCGAACAAAACATGAATCCCCAAATAGATTCCAACATCTCAAACATATCTCGAAACCACATATGGATTCAAGCATCTCAAATAGATCTACTTTCAAGAGATAGAACGCATATTTTAGTTTTGAAGTGGTTTTTGATAAGTATAACACTTGCTGATCCCGGCCTCTTCAAGATTGAATCGACAAATTTGGTCATATTTATTAATAATGAGAACGACGCATATGGAAATTATGTCTCGTATACTTATCACATTTCTGATCTTTTCATATCACACTATCCCTCGATCAAGTGTGAAGCCGATAGGTTAGAGAACTATTGCATCTATCCCTACTTGAACATCAGTCTTAAATCTCATAGATAGACAAACCTATTTCATCAGCTTTTAGTGTTAAGTATATGACTAAATACTTTAAATAAACATACAAAGTACGATCAAGTCACATAAAGCACGATTACGTCATATAAGCAACTTCTAATCCCCTTTTTATTTAATTAGTACTTGTTTATTAATTAAACTTCTTTTATTAACAGAACTTCTTTTATCTAATAAAACTGCATTTATGAATTTCTACTACTTATTTATGCTCTTTCAATACTTCAGAAAACATCCATATACTTATCTAAAATGTATAAGTATATTCACAAATCTTTAACAAGATTTATTACTTTAAACCATTTTTCTATCTTTTTCCAACAGATTCCATACATATAATTCCCTTCAAAATATTCAATTTAAGGATCTAAGTACTTTCACAAATCCATTCAAAAAGGTTTAAGACAAATGCTACTTAAACATTGTCTCCGTAAACCTAAAAACATATCACTTATTCTTATCTTTCAAATGTTCTTTTAAAGATCCATTTACAATCATAAGTATAACCAAAAAGAGTTAAAGGCGAATGTTATCAACAAATTGTCAGAATAAACCCAAAACCATTCCATACTAATATCATGTTTGAAAACATTCTTTTAAATATCTAAGTTAATATTTGGTCAAGTTCGAAAGTCGATGAAGTTCGATAGTCGACTAATGAACTATCCAGTTAAAACTGATCGCTTGTAGAAATCACAGTTCGTATATTTATCTCATTTCCAACATTCCAATTTATACTATCCATCATTCAAGATTGAAGCCAGGTAAGTTAAAGCACTGATTGCATATCAAAGCCTTGCTTAGACACTTCATTCGTGAAACTCACCGATGTAAAAGTCTACCTCGTCGGCTTTAGTGTTAAGTACAGTATTAATGATTTTCACAAATGAGTAAGAAATCAACACGATTGACACGTTTCGCATTCATGGCTTAAAAATTCCTCGATCAATAGGAAAGCCGGTAGGTTAGAGCACTATTCCTTATGACGTTACTCGAACATCAATCTTAACTCTCATAAATAGATAAGCCTACTACTTTGGATTTTAGTGTTAAGCGATATTAATTTCTATCTTCAGAATTTATGTATACACTTCAAAAATACTTATAAATAGGTTTTAAATATCTTTGGAAAATATTACTTGAAAATAAATAATTTATAATTTGACAAAAATAATTTAAAACAATGTTTTATAATTTAAACCCCTTTACTTCCAAATTTCATAAATAACCATTAAACATACATATGAAAATCAAACGAACTTTAAAATACTAAAAAATGTGTTATAAGACATCCCTAAAAAGATCAAGGAAAATACCATATTTAAGTATCATTTTTAAGCACTTAAATCCATAAGCAACTTACTACAGCATTTATAAATGTTGTTAAAAGTCCTTGCTAAAGAATAACATAGAAAAGCATGAGCTTCGTGGTCAACTTTAACCATTCAAACAAATGATTAGAACTTGACATTTTTACTGTAAATACTAACATTGGGGTACTTAAAAAATAAGGAAATAAACCCAAAAGGACATATCCGTTTTATTTATAAAAATTCCTGAAAACAAGCTATATTTACAAAGTGTATTTATAACCACCTTTTTACTCTAACTTTAGCCACTTTGTTTGACCAGTTATAAAAACTCTTAAACTCCCGTTATTTTTTCGTAATAAATAAACTTATAGAACTTATTAAACATTCAAAGAAACCCTTAAGGATATCTTTCCACAAATTCCCGAAAACAAGGTATTTCAAAGCGTTCACATAGCGACTTTCTTCTCACTATAACATTTTGCAACGTTGCTCTTATACGTATAATACACTCAATTCATGCTAGGGCATTCCATTACCCTATTTCTTAATGAGTCATACCTAACCAAAACCAAGGTTGTCGCTTAACCTTCAGCTATGATACCGCATGTAATGATCCACCTTTTCGACCACTAAATGTCGACACTAATACATCCATGGTATTGGTGTCTCGAGCATCCAAGTGCCAAATGGATGGAATATCGGTGTAAAATAAAAGAAAAGAATCAAAATTAGAAAGAAGGACCACAATATCAGAATCTCATAGAGGAACGACAACATACAATATAAAAAGATAATACAAACTGTCACTTTAAGATACATAGCATTTCAAAGTTACAATTCTAAATACTATCATAAACCCGAATAGTTATAACAACTTATCCACACAAATGCTGATATATACAATATAATAATATAGCGGAAATAAGAATACTATAGTAAGTGAAACATCCAGTTCGTCTCCTCGAGCTTTAATGAATTTCAACGAAAAACCTGCCTTTCTTAGACTACTAAAAAGAGCATATGAGGAATTTAGGGAAAACAAAAACCATGCATCAGACATAAATCTGCTATGGGAAACTCAAGAAATATGTGTATAACATATAATAGTGCTTTTGAGACCGCATGGAATGCCATAACAGTTATCCCTTAAAAGAACCACACATCTTATTACCACATAAGGTGATATATTAGATAATGTCTAGGGTGGAGAATATAAACCTGATCAAATAGCCATGAGGCTTATGTTGATTACCCCATAAATGATTTAGGGTACAATAAAACCACTAAGACACATTCGCATAATGAATTTTCCGAAGAGATCCACAGAGATCTCTTCGATGAAGCGGGATCCTAACTCCATGCACAAGGACCAGAAACCATCTTTCGAGTGTCGTATATCTCTAGATAATATATGCCATAAGGTAAACACAACTGGCACATGCACAAAACTATATAACCATGGAGAACCAGGTAGCATCAACTCCCTATCGTAATATATCGATAAGCATACTCCATATTTGGAGTTGACATACCCCATCGCGGGTTAGCAAAACCCTAGATTATGTAACATACTCTGTCTTTAGCCATTTTCAATGTTGAGGTCACATTCGGCATCTTTCACATGAGTGTTCATCACTCGAACAAAACATGAATCCCCAAATAGATTCCAACATCTCAAACATATCTCGAAACCACATATGGATTCAAGCATCTCAAATAGATCTACTTTCAAGAGATAGAACGCATATTTTAGTTTTGAAGTGGTTTTTGATAAGTATAACACTTGCTGATCCCGGCCTCTTCAAGATTGAATCGACAAATTTGGTCATATTTATTAATAATGAGAACGACGCATATGGAAATTATGTCTCGTATACTTATCACATTTCTGATCTTTTCATATCACACTATCCCTCGATCAAGTGTGAAGCCGATAGGTTAGAGAACTATTGCATCTATCCCTACTTGAACATCAGTCTTAAATCTCATAGATAGACAAACCTATTTCATCAGCTTTTAGTGTTAAGTATATGACTAAATACTTTAAATAAACATACAAAGTACGATCAAGTCACATAAAGCACGATTACGTCATATAAGCAACTTCTAATCCCCTTTTTATTTAATTAGTACTTGTTTATTAATTAAACTTCTTTTATTAACAGAACTTCTTTTATCTAATAAAACTGCATTTATGAATTTCTACTACTTATTTGTGCTCTTTCAATACTTCAGAAAACATCCATATACTTATCTAAAATGTATAAGTATATTCACAAATCTTTAACAAGATTTATTACTTTAAACCATTTTTCTATCTTTTTCCAACAGATTCCATACATATAATTCCCTTCAAAATATTCAATTTAAGGATCTAAGTACTTTCACAAATCCATTCAAAAAGGTTTAAGACAAATGCTACTTAAACATTGTCTCCGTAAACCTAAAAACATATCACTTATTCTTATCTTTCAAATGTTCTTTTAAAGATCCATTTACAATCATAAGTATAACCAAAAAGAGTTAAAGGCGAATGTTATCAACAAATTGTCAGAATAAACCCAAAACCATTCCATACTAATATCATGTTTGAAAACATTCTTTTAAATATCTAAGTTAATATTTGGTCAAGTTCGAAAGTCGATGAAGTTCGATAGTCGACTAATGAACTATCCAGTTAAAACTGATCGCTTGTAGAAATCACAGTTCGTATATTTATCTCATTTCCAACATTCCAATTTATACTATCCATCATTCAAGATTGAAGCCAGGTAAGTTAAAGCACTGATTGCATATCAAAGCCTTGCTTAGACACTTCATTCGTGAAACTCACCGATGTAAAAGTCTACCTCGTCGGCTTTAGTGTTAAGTACAGTATTAATGATTTTCACAAATGAGTAAGAAATCAACACGATTGACACGTTTCGCATTCATGGCTTAAAAATTCCTCGATCAATAGGAAAGCCGGTAGGTTAGAGCACTATTCCTTATGACGTTACTCGAACATCAATCTTAACTCTCATAAATAGATAAGCCTACTACTTCGGATTTTAGTGTTAAGCGATATTAATTTCTATCTTCAGAATTTATGTATACACTTCAAAAATACTTATAAATAGGTTTTAAATATCTTTGGAAAATATTACTTGAAAATAAATAATTTATAATTTGACAAAAATAATTTAAAACAATGTTTTATAATTTAAACCCCTTTACTTCCAAATTTCATAAATAACCATTAAACATACATATGAAAATCAAACGAACTTTAAAATACTAAAAAATGTGTTATAAGACATCCCTAAAAAGATCAAGGAAAATACCATATTTAAGTATCATTTTTAAGCACTTAAATCCATAAGCAACTTACTACAGCATTTATAAATGTTGTTAAAAGTCCTTGCTAAAGAATAACATAGAAAAGCATGAGCTTCGTGGTCAACTTTAACCATTCAAACAAATGATTAAAACTTGACATTTTTACTGTAAATACTAACATTGGGGTACTTAAAAAATAAGGAAATAAACCCAAAAGGACATATCCGTTTTATTTATAAAAATTCCTGAAAACAAGCTATATTTACAAAGTGTATTTATAACCACCTTTTTACTCTAACTTTAGCCACTTTGTTTGACCAGTTATAAAAACTCTTAAACTCCCGTTATTTTTTCGTAATAAATAAACTTATAGAACTTATTAAAAATTCAAAGAAACCCTTAAGGATATCTTTCCACAAATTCCCGAAAACAAGGTATTTCAAAGCGTTCACATAGCGACTTTCTTCTCACTATAACATTTTGCAACGTTGCTCTTATACGTATAATACACTCAATTCATGCTAGGGCATTCCATTACCCTATTTCTTAATGAGTCATACCTAACCAAAACCAAGGTTGTCGCTTAACCTTCAGCTATGATACCGCATGTAATGATCCACCTTTTCGACTACTAAATGTCGACACTAATACATCCATGGTATTGGTGTCTCGAGCATCCAAGTGCCAAATGGATGGAATATCGGTGTAAAATAAAAGAAAAGAATCAAAATTAGAAAGAAGGACCACAATATCAGAATCTCATAGAGGAACGACAACATACAATATAAAAAGATAATACAAACTGTCACTTTAAGATACATAGCATTTCAAAGTTACAATTCTAAATACTATCATAAACCCGAATAGTTATAACAACTTATCCACACAAATGCTGATATATACAATATAATAATATAGCGGAAATAAGAATAATATAGTAAGTGAAACATCCAGTTCGTCTCCTCGAGCTTTAATGAATTTCAACGAAAAACCTGCCTTTCTTAGACTACTAAAAAGAGCATATGAGGAATTTAGGGAAAACAAAAACCATGCATCAGACATAAATCTGCTATGAGAAACTCAAGAAATATGTGTATAACATATAATAGTGCTTTTGAGACCGCATGGAATGCCATAACAGTTATCCCTTAAAAGAACCACACATCTTATTACCACATAAGGTGATATATTAGATAATGTCTAGGGTGGAGAATATAAACCTGATCAAATAGCCATGAGGCTTATGTTGATTACCCCATAAATGATTTAGGGTACAATAAAACCACTAAGACACATTCGCATAATGAATTTTCCGAAGAGATCCACAGAGATCTCTTCGATGAAGCGGGATCCTAACTCCATGCACAAGGACCAGAAACCACCTTTCGAGTGTCGTATATCTCTAGATAATATATGCCATAAGGTAAACACAACTGGCACATGCACAAAACTATATAACCATGGAGAACCAGGTAGCATCAACTCCCTATCGTAATATATCGATAAGCATACTCCATATTTGGAGTTGACATACCCCATCGCGGGTTAGCAAAACCCTAGATTATGTAACCTACTCTGTCTTTAGCCATTTTCAATGTTGAGGTCACATTCGGCATCTTTCACATGAGTGTTCATCACTCGAACAAAACATGAATCCCCAAATAGATTCCAACATCTCAAACATATCTCGAAACCACATATGGATTCAAGCATCTCAAATAGATCTACTTTCAAGAGATAGAACGCATATTTTAGTTTTGAAGTGGTTTTTGATAAGTATAACACTTGCTGATCCCGGCCTCTTCAAGATTGAATCGACAAATTTGGTCATATTTATTAATAATGAGAACGACGCATATGGAAATTATGTCTCGTATACTTATCACATTTCTGATCTTTTCATATCACACTATCCCTCGATCAAGTGTGAAGCCGATAGGTTAGAGAACTATTGCATCTATCCCTACTTGAACATCAGTCTTAAATCTCATAGATAGACAAACCTATTTCATCAGCTTTTAGTGTTAAGTATATGACTAAATACTTTAAATAAACATACAAAGTACGATCAAGTCACATAAAGCACGATTACGTCATATAAGCAACTTCTAATCCCCTTTTTATTTAATTAGTACTTGTTTATTAATTAAACTTCTTTTATTAACAGAACTTCTTTTATCTAATAAAACTGCATTTATGAATTTCTACTACTTATTTGTGCTCTTTCAATACTTCAGAAAACATCCATATACTTATCTAAAATGTATAAGTATATTCACAAATCTTTAACAAGATTTATTACTTTAAACCATTTTTCTATCTTTTTCCAACAGATTCCATACATATAATTCCCTTCAAAATATTCAATTTAAGGATCTAAGTACTTTCACAAATCCATTCAAAAAGGTTTAAGACAAATGCTACTTAAACATTGTCTCCGTAAACCTAAAAACATATCACTTATTCTTATCTTTCAAATGTTCTTTTAAAGATCCATTTACAATCATAAGTATAACCAAAAAAAGTTAAAGGTGAATGTTATCAACAAATTGTCAGAATAAACCCAAAACCATTCCATACTAATATCATGTTTGAAAACATTCTTTTAAATATCTAAGTTAATATTTGGTCAAGTTCGAAAGTCGATGAAGTTCGATAGTCGACTAATGAACTATCCAGTTAAAACTGATCGCTTGTAGAAATCACAGTTCGTATATTTATCTCATTTCCAACATTCCAACTTATACTATCCATCATTCAAGATTGAAGCCAGGTAAGTTAAAGCACTGATTGCATATCAAAGCCTTGCTTAGACACTTCATTCGTGAAACTCACCGATGTAAAAGTCTACCTCGTCGGCTTTAGTGTTAAGTACAGTATTAATGATTTTCACAAATGAGTAAGAAATCAACACGATTGACACGTTTCGCATTCATGGCTTAAAAATTCCTCGATCAATAGGAAAGCCGGTAGGTTAGAGCACTATTCCTTATGACGTTACTCGAACATCAATCTTAACTCTCATAAATAGATAAGCCTACTACTTCGGATTTTAGTGTTAAGCGATATTAATTTCTATCTTCAGAATTTATGTATACACTTCAAAAATACTTATAAATAGGTTTTAAATATCTTTGGAAAATATTACTTGAAAATAAATAATTTATAATTTGACAAAAATAATTTAAAACAATGTTTTATAATTTAAACCCCTTTACTTCCAAATTTCATAAATAACCATTAAACATACATATGAAAATCAAACGAACTTTAAAATACTAAAAAATGTGTTATAAGACATCCCTAAAAAGATCAAGGAAAATACCATATTTAAGTATCATTTTTAAGCACTTAAATCCATAAGCAACTTACTACAGCATTTATAAATGTTGTTAAAAGTCCTTGCTAAAGAATAACATAGAAAAGCATGAGCTTCGTGGTCAACTTTAACCATTCAAACAAATGATTAAAACTTGACATTTTTACTGTAAATACTAACATTGGGGTACTTAAAAAATAAGGAAATAAACCCAAAAGGACATATCCGTTTTATTTATAAAAATTCCTGAAAACAAGCTATATTTACAAAGTGTATTTATAACCACCTTTTTACTCTAACTTTAGCCACTTTGTTTGACCAGTTATAAAAACTCTTAAACTCCCGTTATTTTTTCGTAATAAATAAACTTATAGAACTTATTAAACATTCAAAGAAACCCTTAAGGATATCTTTCCACAAATTCCCGAAAACAAGGTATTTCAAAGCGTTCACATAGCGACTTTCTTCTCACTATAACATTTTGCAACGTTGTTTCACAAGTTAATGAATGATTTAAACTTACATAATTTTCCAATAATAATTACACTCATAGTAATTATTAAAAATGCAGAGAAACCCCTAGGATGTCTCTCGAAGTTAACTATAAAAATTGCGAACAAGAGGTATTTTCAAAGTGCATCCATAGCGACCTATGCGCTTCAAACTTTCACAACTTTGGTTCATATTTCTAAAGATTTCAAACCATTTTACTTTTGATATACCGCAATATGTGTATCAAATTACCAAATCAAAATTTCTGAAGTTAAGATCATAAATTCTTCCATTTACATATGTTAAAGTTAAAGGATATCGAAATGCTGTTATAGTGACTGTTCTTGTTTCAAACATACTTCAATTCAACATACAAATCGAACAACCATTTAAAATCAATCAAGGACACGCTGCATATTTAAGAGGGTAATAGAAGTGACGTTAAACAATATAAAGTTGTCATTTTATTTCAAAAGCAAAAAGGGTCCAAAGTTTATAACTTTAATTAGTTAATGTCACTTTAACTTTATATTTCAAGCACACAACATATATACACAATATATACTTGCAAGATAGTGATATAACTTAGTTAAATACAAGCCAAACACATGCTAAAGCACTCACAAAGCCAAGAACACATCCTACCATCACCAAACAACCAAAGATTCAAGCTTTAGCACTTACAAAACAAGGCAAATACACCACCCTCTCTCTTATTGCTCACAGCCTCACTGTGATCCCCTTATCCCATCCTTATTTTCATTTTCAACTTGAAATTCATGTTTCCTATGATGTTTTAGGCCTACATCCAACGTTTGGTGAAGTTTGGACTTGATTTGCATTAACTAGATAAAGTTAGTGAAGAACAAAATAGATTAGTGTTAATCCACTTCCACCATTTTCTTAATTTGTAAAAGGTGATTAGCCTTAAGCTTTAGGGTGTATTTATAGGTTTTAACAAGAGGTCATTACCACCTTGTATCTTCCATGAAAGGTCACAAAAGAGCCTCCTTCTCACATGCACCTTTACACCTCATTTTCTTTACTTAACCTTAAGTATTTCCTTAAAAGCTCATTTTCAAAATATCTTTCATGACATCATCAAAAACTATATTTTTCATAAATTTCAAAATATTTTTATTCATATTAATGTTCTCTTAAGAAAATAAGCGTATGTAAAAAATTTGAACAACTTCTGACGGTTAAAAAGATGTTTATTGATAAAACGATTTTCGGTCACATAATCAATATTTCTTCAAAGTGACTATCTGTATAAACATTTTTTCAGAACACATTTACCATCATTATTATGATTTAAAAGGGGGTTAACAAGGTTATTAAATCATTTTAATAGCATTTAATCTAAGATTCAAATATTTAAATAATTCATATATTTAAATACGTAGTGTCTGAAATTTTGGTCGTTGCAACAACGCATTATTGCAATTGGTGAAAGCATGGTTATTTAAGAACTTCTCCATGAAGGCTTTAAGAGAAGCATCTTGTATACTTAGTATTAAAATATATAGAGGTAGATCCTAAAGGTTGTTAGTATTGTCCTAATCCTTGTCATAGATAATATACTGAAAAGATTCAGTATGGAGAATTCTATTATCCGGGTTTTTAACCCAGTTGGACCCACTAGAAAGCAGAACAATCTCATAACATCTGGATGGCTTAGAAGCTAACTAGAAAGGCTAAGGTAAGGAGTGAACGATAGCTAAGCTATATTTCTGAGACAACAACCGAGATCGATTAAACCAAGGGACTAGCCTTCTTACGGCCCAATCAAAGGTTGAGTGCAAACAGCTAGTGAACAGGGCTCGTGCTTTCAAACTCAAACCAAGGTGTTAGTCCATTTTTTGGCTCAACGTTTTGGTGCTTTCACGAAGAACCCAACTCAGGCTTAGATCTAGCTATCTACTTTGGACCTGATATGTTCAAAAGATAGATCCTTAATCTCTGCTTAGAAGATTTACTGTTGAGAACAGAAGAACCAACCAAGAAGATCGGAGAAAAAGCAAGCAAACACATGCTAAGTGATCGAGAAACATCAACATGAGATAGTAGACGCGGTCCTAAAGGAAAAATTCATAAATCACTTAAGTACATGGGTCGCTGGCAATCCATGCACTATAGGTCACTAGCGATCCATACCTTTTTGTCAGACCACCATAAACTCCAGAAGACAAAGCACTGAAAATCGATTAAGTACCATGGATCGCCAGCGATCCATACTATTTTGCCAGGTTGCCACAAAGTCTGAAATCACTTAAGTACATGGATCGCTAGCAATCCATGTACTATGGATCGCCAGCGATCCATACTATTTTTCCAGGTCACTATCGGGCCATAAGCAATGGGTGGAGCTCCAAGAATGAGGACGGAAGAAAATGTTAACACTCCACCTACTGCAAAAGCACTGGCTAAAAACCTAAAATCAGTGGTGAAAACCCCACGAAAGGTTATAATAGTGACTCTCTTCCACTCTGAAGATGACAAACAATTTGAGGAAGAAAGACTGGATGAAAATGCCAACGTGCAAAACTCTTGAAGAAGCACTAAAACCCATACCATATCACAGTGCTAAGCAGAGGATGACGAACTGCTACTTAAATGTTACTCCTGGAGGCAAGAGAACCAAGAAGATATGATATAAACCAAGATCAATTACAATGCAAAGCTCTAATGGTATGTTGTTACCACTACCCACTAACCAGCTTCCAATCCTGTTATGGAGCTCCCATCGTCAAATCATGAATGGTCATCATCAAAAATCATCAAAAATCACCAAATTCGTCATTGAAAAACTCACTTCACTCCTGACTCAAAGCCAGACTAGGGTAAACCATGTTTTTCCCTAAGCAAACACCAAAGTGATTCCAAGCGTCGATTATCATGCCTTTGAAATTAGTGACTCCAAGCAAACCAAAAATTGAGTCCAAGTAACTTACCACTGATCTTTCAATAACGGTCCATCTTTCTTTTCTCATATCTCAAGCATACGCACATCGTTCACAAACATAACAAGTAGCTATGACTTAAAAATGAACCGGATTGCAGATGACTGAAGCATCTCCCCTCGGTCAAAGCCTATTCGTTGGAGCCATTCAGTCTGCAATGTATCTGAGAAGATTCAATGTATCAATCATATCAGCTTACTAAAGGAAAACAAACCCCTGGACTACACCTTATGAATTCCTCTATTCCTCGAAGGTGTATCGATCATGCGATCTATACGATTTCACCCAAATCCATATCCTCATTCAATCAACCAGATCAGAAGTTTTTCGAGAATTTTAGAATGCTCTGGCTTACACCAATGATATGATTCATTATCTAATTTATTCCCAGATGCTAGGTGAACCACTCAAAAACTTTCCATAGAGATTCAATGTTGTCGTCATCGTCACTAAAGCCAGCAATCCCTGTGAAGATATCATAATGATGGCGTTGATAAGGGGAATCAACCCCTAGATAGATTTTGGTAGCTAGTTAGCTTGACAGCCTCCTACGATCTTGGATCGTCTTTGTAAGAAAGTGAATCAGAAGCTATGCAAGGAGGAGGTAAAGCAGACTAGGAGAAAGAACAATATGGGCCCATTGGCTAAGGACTCAGGTTCCAGGAGATGATCTAAGATCTCAAAATTCAAATCATATGCTCCTTTGAATGATTCAATTGATATCCTCTACTTGGATACTCACGACTTAGAGCAACACTGAAAAACCTGTCTCGACAGGTCCACCGAAGCCCAGAGAAATTCTGGGGAATGCTGTGTATTCCAAGATGCACACGGTCCTAACACTGGCGATTACAAACACTTCCGAGATGTGATCGAAAAGCTGAATCGGAAGGAAAGCTTCAACAGTATGTGCAATCCCTGTAGAATGGCAAGCAGGGAACATCCGATGCCTATCAATAAAGAACTCCGATTATCTATTGGACCATTGACGGTTGACATCCCACTAAAAGGACCTAGGGGCAAAATGGAATAGCGAGCACACAATGCTGCTTCACTTATCAATGAGATTTACTCATCTTCTTTGAATTATTTTATTTTAATTTCAATTTCAATTATGATGTGAATTACGGCCAAGTTGAACTAAACTACTTCCAAAACGATACAGGTGACCAAGTACTTAGAGTTGGCAGCCAGCCAATCTCCATATACCGTGATCGAACCTATGGAGTTTCATCAAGACAAAGTGATTCGATCATTCATTAGCTACCGTATACCCTTAATTTGGGATGCCGAGGCATAGAATAAAGAACCCAAAAGGTTCAGAATCCTATAGGAAGTAGACATGACTGACTGTCCACTTAGCAACCTTCGTATTAGACTCGAAGTAATCACGACTGGCTGCCTGCTGATCATCCTTAGATTTCAACAAATGGACATGATTGCAGCCTGAAACAGACACAACTTAATTGCCTGCTTAATAACTTGCTATCTCCGCTTGCTAGAAAGAATACGAAGCAAATTGTGCAAGACTCGATCATCTAACCCCAGCATGGATGTGATCAAATCATTCATCGCCTGCTTTTTTCCTCGACTTAATGGGAAGAGCCACTACTGTCAAGTGGACGTGAATCGATCGCTTGATTGCCAAGTTTCATCATGAATGCTGGAGCCTATTCCATAAATGAATGTGGTTCGACCGTTCATTCGATAACTTTTGTCTCGGCACGGTAAAAGAAGTACAAACTGGTTCTAAAGACTAGAAGTAGTGCAATTAGAAGTAAGCAAACCCGGCAGTGTGCCAAAGAACATACCAAACATTGAAGGAGCTATAGGACCCCAAGGACCTTTTGCCTAAGCAAGGCCACCGAGACCCAGCAGAAAAGCACCCCAATTAACTGACAAAATCAGATGAAAGAATGATTATCAAATAACATTTTAGCTAGCTAGCAACTAAGGAATGGGACAATAACTTAATGTGATGTTTTCTCATCCATCCTTGTCAACTCTCCTTTTCTAAATGAGCCGTACCAAGACACTGTGGGTATTGTAGATAGCATGGTGAAGGAAATGCTTCTATGCCCTCGACGAGGTAGGTCCATCCCCTTCGAAGAACCAGCTTTGCTGGTGGCATCGAGAAGTCTTACCAAAGGATCGTCGAACAAACAGATCTAACACCTTATCCTACGGGAATCGATAAAACTATGTTCCCTTGAGCTAAATCCGAAAAATTCCTCTTGAAGTCGATGAATCATTGCTTTGAGACCGCCCGTCCGTCGAATACACGAACCCAAACTCCTCTCGGAATCAATAAATTTTCATTCCAAGGCCGTTTGGTCGCCCAACATTTGATCCAAAAAAAACCCTTCGTGAACGTGAATGTGTTTCACGAACTAGAGCATCGCGAGGGTGAACTGGTAGATTAGCGAAACTTATGTATGATTGATATCTGTGATGGTGAACTGGAAGATCAGTAGTCATCTAATCCAAAGCCCCTTGAGTCAGCAAAGCCAAGCTCCAAGGCCATAAATCGACAATCATATCATCACTCGGCATAATTAAACGACCGATGAAAAAAACAGTGTTGAACCCTAGAGCTTCAAAATCGCTCAAAGGGACTAAGCCAAAATTGAACCGACCTTGTCCTTAATCAGAGGCTGACTTGAATCAAACTAAGACTTAGAACTAAGAAGAACCACTCCCACTGACTGGGGGTGACCTAATGAGTTGTGGAGAGACCATGAATACAGTTCAAGCGCTCCAACTGCTCTATGGCATGAGGGCACCCACATACTTGAATAGCCATAATAAAGGCCGAGACGAATGATAACACGATTCTGTTATGCCCGACCATAAATTATAACATTCTGACAACCACAGACTTGATTACCTAACTAGTCAACAAATGAAATACTAGCACAATACTTGCTCATTTCGTTCCAACTACTATTTTACCGCTCTTAGTGACCAATTCCACTTCCTCTTAAACCATATGCCAGTTAAAGACCAATTCTCTAGAGGAAGTTTGGATGAAAAACTGGGAGTCTTGCCTCGAACTCCCATTAGGTCTATATTCATAACCATCTCCTGCAGTCGGTTGTAGATCTCTTCGCTATGGAAATCTTATTTGTTTAGTCGAGCATATCTGCCTAAAATACGGGAGGATCGTCTAAGCCACAACTACCCAATCTAAAAACTAATTATCTCTTAGAACTGACAAAACTGCATTCCAGCGAAGTAAAACCGCCGGATTGATGGAAAACTTGATCCTTACCTATATGAACTAATATCACTCCTCCAGTACTAGGAAGGGCCAAATCACTGTGCACATCCCATAAGCAATGCCTTGTTCTCGAATCAATAAATCTGTGTTCATAGTAAATACCCATCGGGTCATTGAAAGCAAATCGACTCAAACCGTTGGATCGACGGAACACGATCCTTGCCTTCCTAAAACCAATGTAGTCCCAGAAACATCGGGAAGGCTGAAAACTTACATTCCTCGCATTGCCCGGAGATAGGCAATGCCAAGGAGTACCAAAAGTTGCACATCTCGTAACCCACGCATTTCGTAACCCATGCATCAAAGACTAATTCCTTGCATTCCTGGAGATAAGCAACACCGAGGACCATTAAAAAACTAACTCCTCACGTTGCCTGGAGATAGCAATGTTGAGAAGCATCAAAGCTTACACTCCTTGCGTTTCTCGGAGATAAGAAATGCCAAGGAGCAACAAAAGCCACACATCTCATAAGCCATGCATCAAAAACTAACTCCTTGCATTGCCTGAAGATAGGTAATGCTAAGGAGCACCAAAAGTTGCACATCTCGTAAGCCATGCATAAAAAATCTAACTTCTTGCAATGCCCGAAGATAGAAAATGCCGAGGAGCATCAAAACTTACACTCCTTGCATTGCCTGGAGATAGGCAATGTCGAGGAGCACCAGAAGCCATGCATTCCATAAGTCGCGCCAAAATATATGCTCCCCATAGTGCCCGGAGATAGGAAATGTAGAGGAGCACTAAAAGCCATGCATTCCATAAGCCGCGCCAAAACATATGCCCCTCTCGTTGCTCGGAGATAGGCAACACTGTGGAGCATGGAAAGCCGCGCATTTCGTAAGCCGCGCATAACTCTTAAAGATTTTAAAATGCTCACTTTACTCGAAGATAGGCAACACCGATTAAAACTAAAAGCCACGCATCTAATAATCTATGCACTAAATTTCAAAACAGAAACCCTTCACGTTGCCTGAAGATAGGTAACACAGAGGGATTTCATAAGCCATGCACTCTCATAGCCGGGCACTTCGATTAACAGGGATCAACTCCTGCTGCCCGAAAGAACCGACATTTCTTTAGTAGTACCCAAAGCTCACAAACCAAGAAGTCGACAAAGAATTTTGATTTTTGACCAAAGTTAATGTACAAAATGTCAAGTCACGAGTTCCCAGAGATAGGAGCTGCGACGTACCTTTGACCGTGGGCATCTAGGGAGCCGTCTAAAATATCAAGTCTCACATCAATTGTTCAAAATAATCAGCCCTATGGACTGAGGGGCACAGAATACATTAACACTTAGTCGGGATAAAAGATCGCTCCAACTTGCGATAAAAGGAGGAACTTATCGTTGTCCAGAGATAGACGACGATGGAAGGCTATTTCGGAATCAAATCATCAATGCAGCAGTTTCCAAAGAACAGAAGCAAGTGCTCGACAGAGGTCTCAAACCCTAACTGTAAAAACCCAAAATTTAAGCTATAGCAATCAATTAATGAATTAAATAAATAATAAAATAACTTTGTAAAATTATTAGAATTGGACCAACATTGTGTCCATGGTAATTTTCTGGTCAATTTCCATATATGGATTGTCAAAATCGGAGCTAGAACATAGAAGTTACGGAATAAATAAGAAACGAGAAAACAAAAGAAATATATATATAGGCAAGTTCGACCCTAGGGTCGACCCTCATCATCGCTAGGTCGACCTTTAGGTCGACCCTGGCAAGTGGTAGGTCTACAACCAGGTCGACCTGCGTGCATTCTTTTGCTGGCTTCGTCCAGTTCGATTTCAACACGTCATTTTGCTATTTTTACTCCTTCTCGTGCGTCTGTGCTTCCATCCGATGGTTCCCATAGAGCCTATGATGTGGTTGCACTAGATTTAATATCCAAATATAACGGTTTGAGATCCACAAGTGAAACTATAAATAAGACCCAAGGCTTAGCTATTTTTCTCATTCAGATTTTCTCCATCTGGATTCATTGCCTGAGGCTGGACCCTAAAAGAAACGTTTTTCTGAGGAGAATATCTTTTTAGTTAAAATATTTTATGCCCCTCAAGTGGATCCGGGAAGGCCAAAGGAAAGAGCTAAGGACCACTTGTGTGTGTTTAAGTAATTATTTTATATTTTTAAGTAATTTAAAATATTAGGGTTTCCAAAAGTTGTAGTTTTTCTACAATTTTGGGATAACCTTTATACAAGTTTATTTACAGTTTATTTTTAAGTAAATTTCAGACTTTTTTCCAATCTATTTTATTTTACTTTATATTTATTTACAATTATTTACTATTAATTATAGCTTTTCCAATTATTTATAGTTATTTACAGTATTTACAGTTATTTACTATTATTTACGTTTTATTTACATCTATTCTACGGTGGGATTTATCCTGTTAATGTCAGTTTCTTTTTAATTCCCTTTTTACGCGAATGGAATAAATAGAAGAAAAATAATTCGTTAATATAGACTAAAATATACGAACACTGAATTTCTAGAAAATGGGATGTAAAATAAGAAGAACTGTAATAAATTGGACTTAGACTAAAATAGGCAAATTTATGACATTTGCAAGCATAGTTATAACATGTAATTATAATTAAAAAGGGAAAACAGAAGAAATGGTAAAAGTAGCTTATTTTTAAAATTAGGCCTTGGGTTAAGTAAATTAGCAAATTTATAACACATAGGTTATAATTAGAGACAAAATAGAAAAGGCTTATTTTAAAGACTTATACTAAGTTAATAAGCAAAGGTAGAAGTAGGACCCGTACCAGCAGCATTTCCCTTAGGACACGCTTATGCTATTTAGGGTAGATAAGTAGTCAATAATTAGAAGTTCAAATCAAAGGATTGGACAAGGGGCGTAACTAGATTTTATTTGTTAGGACCCGTATCGACAGCATTCCCCTTCGGTCAGGAATTGGTGGTCTCCAAACACACGGATGTGAGGCTGGGGACGCTTATGCTATATATGGTAAATAAGAGGTCCAAAGGGGGAGCAATAGGTAGCGCGAGCCTAATGGTGGTTGAGCATGCAGCCTTGGTGCAGGGAGATAAGCCACTATTGAGTTCCAAGCGCTAAACAGGTGCGTTTGTAGTGGGACCCACAAGATGGGACTAGCCTGCAATAGACATAACAGAGATAGAAGGCCGGTCAAAGGGTAGAATTAGGACTTCGGCATAATTAAACTAGGATTGGAATTTCAGTCCAATCAAAGCAGTTTTAGAAAAGTGTAAATAATTCAATCGAACTATCTAAGCAAAACAAACAGTTAAACCGTATTTTATTCCAACTTTATCTTTTCCTTTATTTCCTTTTATACAAAAACTATTGCAAAGCCTATTATCTTTACTTTGCTTAATAATATTAGTAATTACTTCCATTCACAGACTTTTAGTCTGATCCACTCCTCTATTTTCCCTTTTTCCCCATAGGCCAGTAGAGGCGGGACATTAGATTTTAGATTTTCTTGGAGATTCAGCTGTGGAGTTTTTCTTCATGTATTCTTCTTCTTCTTTTCTATTTTATTTTCATGTACTGGCACTTGTTAAGAGGGATGGTTTTTGTATGTACTCTAATATTGCGACTGAGATGATGTTTTCCATAAGACATATGTATTTGGTATTTTGAGACTTATTTTGGTTATGAATTATTTTATGAAGTTTGATTTTTAATAAGTTATTAATTTTAAATATTTCTGTTGTTTTATTTATTTTGTCTTGTGAATCCTAGTCTCTATAAGTTTTTAGCCCACCTAAAACGCACCATATTCTTTAGTGTGTCGTTTTTAGGTATATTAGCGGGTGTGGGGTATTTCACTAACTTGCAAAAATTTAGCTGTAATCCGAAGATAGACCACGGCAAGGAGAGAACGAATCGAGTAGCTAAACCATTAATTCCCAAAGATTGAAACCAATGAATAAGGTGATATCCACAATAATGCTATCAGCCTAGCATAATGCATATGGCTAGAAAAAAGCAAGGTTAAGTGCCATGGATTTAAGGCAAACACTACCAAACTCTACTGGTCCATGATCAGTATAGGAACGAACACGGTCATACCGGGGGGATTGTGATAACTTGCTCCTCAATTTCAGATTTTCTATAAGAATCTGAAATTTGGCACCTAGAAATGAAGGGTTCCGCAAGTAGTCATCAGAACATAACAAAAAACTAGTTAGAGGAAAATTAATTTTTCATGAATAACAATAACTATGGAATTGGTTAAGCAACGGCCTTGCATCTCCAAAGGAAACAATTAACGGCTATAAATAAAGCTAGGCAGTTGAAACACTTGGGACTCTTATAATTAGAGAACATGGTGCATCCCGAAGTTGAACAACATTGAGAAAACCAACACATTGGGTTAAAAGGAATCTACTCGACTCCACGAGATCAGATGAACGATTCAACCTTCATCAAAGTCTCTATGTCCCCGGAGCATGGACTAGAATAATCTAAGTTCTCAAAACTCAGATTATAGTATAAACTATTTAGACACAGTCGAAAGATAGTCAGCCTCGGGGAAATATTGCTTGGAACTGAACAGCTAGGTTACCAATTATTAAAGACAGGATATGAAAAAAACTTCCATGACAACATCATAAACCAAGAAGAGCATGCATGGACAAGAACAAACGGAAGCAATCATGAAAGGTCGAAAATAAAATCCCCGAACTTCCTCAATTCGAGAATGGGATTGAGAGCTGGACTGGGGGCAACTGAGCAATTCGCCCCATAGATTTCCATCCCTCACAATCGCCCAAATACAAGCATTCAAAATAGTTAGTCCCTCAAGAAGGGATAGAAGCACAGATACTTGATCAAAAGTCCAAACACGAATAACCGCGAGGAATATGTCATTATCCTAAGTTTGATGATGCTAAGAAGAAACTCCTAGAATTATCGGTACATCAGCTTTGAAATATAGAAGCAAAAGCTTGATCGACTCTTTAATCCTACCTTTTGGAATCTATGTTATCCGAAGGTCTGCAATATCAAGGAAAATCCACAGGTTTGAGTCATCTATACATGAGTCTACAAAGGTAGAAACCAACACATGATTATTGATCTCAATGCCACACTCATAAGAATTTACTTTAGCAAGAGGTGATAGAAACGTATGTTTTTGATACATGCCAACATCATTACAAAACACAAATCTTAGGATCAAGCAACAAAGTCCCGAATTCCCGAAGAAAGGAATTATCGTGTTACGACAAGCAGTAGTAGTCAAGACCAAAACTAGGTGATCAACAGCGTAACTTACTACATGTCCGCGAGACTCTAATGCGATTATTTGGAACCTAGTAAATAGATACTATAATCGATACTTCCATAGCATGCCATATTTCCAATGAAGAAGCACTCTAGAGGGAAAATGTTATCCGGGTTTTTAACCCAGCAGGACCCACTAGAAAGCAGAACAATCTCATAACATCAGGATGGCTTAGAACCTAACCAGAAATGCTAAAGCAAGGAGTGCATGATAGCCAAGATATATTACTTAGACAACAACCGAGATCGATTAAACCAAGGGACCAGCCTTCTTACAGCCCAATCGGTTATTGAGTTCAAATAGCTAGTAAACTACTATCAAAATGAAATGACTACGATAAAAGGCTATGGAAACCCCTCCAATTCCAAACTCTAGAAAAATCCTAAGTGCTTGGATCATTAACGACCCATGCCTCTCCTCAAACCATCAAATGAGCTAGCTAAGGAATACTACAAAAAGAGGCCAGCGACCCATGGGTCATGGGTTGCCAACGGCCCATGGCTCTATCTCATTTTGCGACCAAACTCTCCTTTGGTCGTTTCCTACCTGCCTACGAGCAGTTGACAAACAGGCCTGGCCCAGAAGCTCTTCGGTCTCTATAAATACCATCATACCTGCAACATTAATATGAGCTTTTCGGGACTGGTTGCTGAAGCTCGTCTAGAATTATTCTTCACTCTCTACCTTCGTCACAACAATCTTTAAAGAAATGCACTATGATTCTCCAGTGGATTCCAACTCTGGAGATCAAATCTAGTTAACAAACAATCAAAGGCAATGTAATCAAACAACTATTGTAATACCAGTCATTCTATAGTAAAACTATAAAGTAGACGTAGGCTTCATTAACAGCCGAACCACTATAAAAATTCGTTGCCTTCTTTGTTTTACTATTCTTTTTCTTTACCTATTATCTGTGATATTGCTTTGTCGGAATAGTGTTGGTACTTTCAAACTCAAACCAGGGTGCTGGTCTATTTGTTGGGTCAAAAAATTCCAAGCTCGAAAATGTTGCGATGCAATCTAGAATCGTCCTCTCTAAGGAGGGCACTCATCGTACTGATGAGGAGGAGGATTGTATGAAGAGGATATCATATGCATCTGCTACTATTTACATTATGTGTGATATATTATATACAAGACTAGACGTGGCTTATGCATTAAGATATGTATGTCGATACCAGTCTAACCCTAGTGAGAAGTATTAGACAATAGTAAAATGTTTTCTTAACTATTACTAAAAACTTATTCCTCATTTAAGAGAATGAAGACCTCCTTATGAAGCGGTATGTAGATTCAAGTTTTAAGAGTGATGCCAATGAAAGAAAGTCTGTATTTCATTATTATTTTACAATAAACAGTGAGGCTGTCAATTGGAAACTTCCAAGCAAAAGATAGTAACTAATTCAATAATGGAGGTCGAATACATCGCCCTCAACGAAGCAACAAAAAAACTAGTCTGGATGCGTAAGTTTATGGCTGAGCTGGATGTTTCCAAACCTTAAGAAACCCATAACATCATTATGTGATAACTGTCCTATGATGTAAATCACGAAAGAGTCCAAAATTCATAAGAAATCAAGGCACATTCTTTACATGTTCCACCTGTTAAGAGAATTTGTAGTAAGAAGGAAGTCCTGATTAAAAATGTAGACACCAAGGACAATATAGCAGATCCATTCACGAAGGTACTAATTCGACCAGTTCAGAGCAACTAATCGAAGGGATGGATTGAATTTCCATAATTGGCCCCATATTTAAGTAGGAGATTGATAGGGTTAGGGTATGCCCAAGGGGAAATTCTGGAATTTATTATAAATTATTAACTTTGCAATAAAATCTCATTCAAAATAAATTAAGTTTGTCTTTCTATTATATGCTTGTCATATGTGATATGTTAATTGGTTATATAATTTAAGTATATTAAATAGAAAATCCTTAAATGATATGTTAAGTGATAGTAATTACAATGAGTTATAATCATGAGAAATTTATCACATTTAAATAACGTATTATTTTAAATATTCCTAGTCAACATGTTTTGAGAAAGGATATCGATTCATTCATTGAGACTAAAATAATTAATGCTCTCCAAAAGTTTGGTAGTGTATTACTCATGACTACTGGGGGCACTAATGGGTTACATATTGATAGTTATCTGATAACTATGGAATGAACCATTCGAATGTTTTCTATTGGTTAACATAACTAAGGTCAACTAAGGAATCTCGAAGTGATGATATTATGAAGCTCTCTCAACTTTAGAATATTGTTGGACTTCAATATGGACACTCTACTTTGGTTGTAGTTAAATCATGGCATAACATCCATTAAATGACTATAGTTTGGTCTAAGTTGAAGCATTGGAAGTGAAACACTATTCAATGAAGAATTCGTCTCCTTGGTCATATGGGATTAGTATCACGGTCAACTATAGTCAACTCAAAGTCAAAATTTCTGGCTAGAGTAGTCCGGTTAATAATAAATATTATTATTGAACTAAGGACTTCGTTTATAGACTAATCAAGTTGAATGTAGATGATATTGGAATTTTAAACAAAACAAAATTCTGTAAGTCCGAATGTGATATAATGGTGACGAAGAGAACTAGTGTAAATAAACATTGCTACATGGTACCATTTACAAAGTAAAATTGGATTTTACCAAAAGATTTGTAAGCAATAAATTCAGGCAAAATGTCACACTGCTAACTAAGGTAATGTACGAATGTTGGTATTTGATTTTTTTCAATGTTAATTGCTCACTGAGTTTACAACTTTGAGTCGCAAAACTAAAATGATGAATACTCCTAATAACCATATGATCTAATTAATTTATAATTATTGTAAGTTAATTATATTAATAAATATCGATGAAATATTAATAATTAAAATTTTAATTGATTTATTTGAAAACCAATAATAATTAATAAAGTGCGTAAATAAAAGTTATAAACGTACATAGCAATATATGATATAAGTTAAAATTTAAATTGAATTTAAATGGGATTAATACTAATTGGGTATTAGTTTTTGAGGTCCAAACCTTTATATTATGGCCAACCAAAATTAACAAGGAGAGGAGGAGTTTTGAATTTGAAATGAAAGGGCAAAAAATAATTAAAGGAAGGTAAATCACTGCTCTCTTTAATGATATTTTTGTTTTCTCCTTTATGAGATTTCATTCTGTTCTTTGCTCTCTTCCCTCCCATCTCTTCCAGTCGAAATTTCCATGGCTCTATGGCACAGAAATACTAAATCAAATAACAAATAAAATCAAAAATAATAAGTGGTTCTTTGTAACAACCCGCGTTAAATTACAATTATATATGCAAATAATTTAATTAAGTTGTATACGTTAAGAAATGTTTGTAAATGGGGCAACTAATTAATATTATTTGGAATACATATAAATTTGTTTAACAAATAAATTAGAGAGAGAAAATTAATTAGTAGGGAAGATTAATTGGTGGTGTTTGTTTAAAAGGGAAATTAACATTCAATTAATTAGTAGAGGTGATTAATTGATAGAAACTTGCAAGAAAGGGAACATATATTGTAGCAACTGATTGATATGATTAGGAATATATATGTTAGTGCAAGAAAATATAATGGAGGAAGAGTAATTTATGCAAGTAATCAATTTTCAATTAATAAACATGGAGACTTATGGTAACACATATAATTAATATTGTGATTCAAAATTCAATTGTAGAATATATGCATGCAATAATTATGGGAATAAAATAAATTTATATGCATATATGTAACGAATTAAATATGGTGTTGATTGGCATATTAATTTGGTAAGAATCACAGTGCAGGCATGGATTAATTGGATAGTAAACTAATTCTAGGTATATACAAAATTTATTAATTGGATGATTAATAGGGATATCTTATTTAAAAGAAACATCACATTTAAAAATACATGTTTCCATAGATTGCGAGAGAGAAAGGGAAAGTGCTTAATGAAAAGACTATTGGAGAATCAATTTGAAAAAAAACAAATGCAGAAGAAAACTTATTAATTTAATGTCCATAGACTGAGTGTACGCTTTAGATTTTAGGGTTTTATATCTAATGGTTAGCACTAATTTGAACCACTATAAATATAGGTGCGGAGCCTCATTTTTATCCTCATTATTTTTCTCTTGCCTACAGAAACTCTGCCATTTTTCTGTCTCTTCTACACTTTCTTAATAATAAAATTTTAGATGTAGTTCACATAAATTTAGATCTAAATAGAAAGAGAATAGAATTAATTAGGAATTAGGAATTGGTTCAAATCAAAAGGCTATGTCACAGGTAAAACCCTATATCTGAGTTTTATTTGCTATTTCTAATCCAAATCTCTTCCTTTTCTCTTTCAAATATTATAGATCTTTAAATATATCGTTTTTAATTCCTAATAAGGATTACAAGGGAGGTGAATATGGATGTTAAGGAGACATCTAAAATAAAAACAGGGAGATTTGGAAAACTAACAATATAAGTGGATTTATTTATATATTTTTTAAGTTTAAGATATATTATCGTTAAATTCCCGTTTAGATAACTTTATTTAATAATTAATCCTATTAAAGTTATGCTGAACTATAAGGAATTTACAGTTTATTTGCAGTATTAGCATTTATTTACATCTGTTTCTACGTTTTGGATTTTTATGCAAGCGTCATTCTTCTTCTATTTTCTCATTTTTCTTCGCGTATGTATTAGAATAGATTAAACGTCAATATGGTTTAAATAATTAAGAATGTTGAAATGAAGGAAATAAGATGTAAAGTTATAAAAGATTGAGGAATGGAATTACTATAATAAATTATGTAAAATGAGAAAAGTTAATTAATCTAATAACTGGATTTGGGAGTAACTAAAAGGTTAATAGGTTGGTTTAGAAAATAGGATACACTTCTGTAATTTAATATTTAAAAGGAAACAATGAACGTAATTGCTAGAATAAAAGAAACAAAAAGAGAATTAGTGTAAAATAGAGAAACCACTATATTTTACACTATCTCAAAATAGTAAAAGAAATATCTAGCAGTTACGGATTATTGTTTATAGTATTATTTAATATTAAAATATGGAAATGGATTTTTAAATATAGTTTTCATAACCAACCAAATAAAATAGAATTACTTCATAAAATAGAAGATAAAATAGAAGATAATAAAGCAAATTATGACATGAATCATGTAAATTATTAGATAAGAACTTGAAGCTGTCAACAATAATGAACCTAGGTCTACATTCACTGCGTAGACTATTTAAGAAGATAGTTATTATGATAAGTGAATTATATAATATAAGAGAATAAAAGAATATTTTATATCATAATAAAAGAAGTCTGATTAGAACAGAAAAGAAATGTTGGAATTATGTACGGACTATAAAAGAAGAGAAAATGACAATTACAAGTAGAATTATAACATAGGTTATAATTAAGTAATAAGAACGGAAGAGCTTATTTTGAGACTTTGAATAAATTAATGAATAATGATAATGGTCGAAGCTTATTTAAATAATTTATATTAAGTCAATAAGCAAATAAAGCAGGAATGATAAAAGAGGCCTATTTTAATGAACTTAAGATTTATATTAAGTTAAATAAGCAAGATAATGAATGTGGCTCATACCAACAGCATTCCCAATTAAATAAATGAAAATCTCACAATAGGTAGAGGTGAGACAAGGGCAAGAATATGCTAATTAGGGGAAACAAGTAGCCAACAGAATAAGAAAGTAAACTAAATGAAAATTAAAAGATTAGCCTAAGATTTTAATAAAAGATTTTAGATGCATTTGGAGCAGCCCAAAGGATGAAGCATCCAGTGAAGCAGTTCATCACGGATTTCAGAAATAGAGAAGCACGTCTAACTTAGTATTTTTGGGCTTCAAGGAAGTATGAGACTTCAACGGAAGTGAGGATACTCTAGGATGGCCCTTTGGGTAGGCCTAACGAAGCTGCACCCCCGGAGGCAGGTCTGTAGGTGTTCTATCAAGAGAGTATGCCTTGACTGCATTTGCATTGTAGGCCTAATGAAGAAGACTTTTATAGACAGTTAGAAGAGCTTGGTGTTCAAGTAGGGCATTCGTATGTCCAGTACATGCAAGTAAGTTTAAGGATAGTCGCATGCGGAATCGGCCAGCATCAAGACCAATGGCGATTTCGGGAAAGACTAGAACTAAACCAACAGGCCAATGATTCTTTCACTATCGAGACATTGGATGAGGGGCACCTCCATTTGGATGTTAGATTATTTGCAGGAGGGCACGACCACTTAACTCTTTAGAAGTCAGTTGCTCGGTTGAGGGCTGGCTGCGTGGGGCTATAGCCATGACGAAAAAGAGACAAGCCATCTAGAATATATGTATTAGGCCTAATGAAGCAGTCCTTTACATATATAGAAAATCCCCTCCGTGCAAGGTAGACCTTGTTGGCGGGATTCAAATAGTAAACAACATGATTACGTAATCCTCAGTGTACATACTGGGTGGTACATTGTGGATGTTCGAGCACTGGCGTAAACTAGTGTAGACGCGATTTGTGTTTTCATAGCAAATAGTGGAGCATCTGTGTTGTAGGCCTTACGAAGCAATCCTTTACAGATGTAGCTATGGAACGCTCACGGAGCAAGATGATGGGTATCTGTATTATAGGCCTTACGAAGCAGTCCTTTACAAATATAACTACGGAGCGAGATGATGGAACATCTATATTATAGGCCTTACGAAGCAGTCCTTTACAGATGTAGTTACGGAACGCTCTCGAAGCAAGACGATGGAGCCCTTTTCGAGGAGGATACGGAAAGTACCATGGGTGGTACCTAGGACCAATATGGTCAGGCATATAGCTACATATATATTAGTTATTAGTTTTTAATCTACTATGGAGTAGATGGGCATGGATCACGAATATAGGCAAGAGTATTGTAACCTTATGAACCTAATATAAGAGTAAATGGAAATAAAATGATATATGTAGAATTAAGCCTAAAAGTATATAATTTATTCCTTCACCAGAACTTTTGTTCTGACCACCTTCCCATAACATCTTATAGGTAAGGTAGATGGTAGAGACTTCTCAGCTTTATGACACTTGCTTAGAAAGCGTTATCATTTGGGTGAGTACTTACTACTATATTTTATTCAATCCCGTTGTGAGTTAAATAATTAAGCTCTGATATATTTGTCTTTGCCTATTTGCAGGATACCAAATACCTAACTCGGGCTTCAGTGGGCATGGTTTTTAGCATTTTTTCAAAAAATCCGGACCACTGGAATTCGGGTTGTTAAATTCTTTTCTCTTGATCACTACAAGATTTGGAGATTGATTCAACTGAGTCTAGGAGGTTTTGATTAATCGTTTAAGGTGTGATTTATAGGCAATATTCTACAATGATTCTCTAATTAATTAATTTATATGTTTTATCACTTATATGTTTGGACATTTTATGATTCATCGTGTAATTAATTAATTAATTGTCTTATAATATGTAAATCGAAACATCTCCCTATATCAATTAAATATACGACTAACATATGTTCTTTATCCCTTTATAATATATGTTCATATCAAATTGATAAGTTTAGATTCTACATCACCTTTGTTAATTTGTTACTATTTTATGTATTATTTAGATCTAATTGTTCTTATCATGAATTTACATGTGTCTAACTTGTCCTATTCTTTTTCTATGGTTTTGGAAATTTTGTTACAGAAAAAATTTGAAGGATAATTTGGTTTTAGATTGTTAGTCAAATATTTCATAAATAAGAAGATAAGCTAATCAAGATTTCTTATATTAATCCACTTTGGTCTGATTCGACCTTGGCCCAAGCTAGCCTACTACTCAAGAATTGGAAATGGACCAGCAAGTCTCCTTCGACTACCATCCAGATCGGACATCTATCGACCGATCCTCTCCATGGCACTTCAGGCCGGCCCTGGCCCGTGTACCCCGAAGCAACAACCAAATTGTGATGACCCACTATTTTTAAATCTAAAATCAATTATATATGACGTTAAAATACACTTACAACTAATTTCATATATCAAAAGCAGTTGATCTAGGGTAGATAAAAAATTTATAATTTTTTAAGCAGTGAATAAAAAGGCAATCCCCAAAGGGGAATCAATCATCAAAATAAATAAACATAAATCAATAATACAGGTTGCATGTTTGAGCTATCCGAGATCAACAGCTAACAACTCTCTCACAGTACCAAAACAAGGGAATTTACCGACGCCAAGAAGGCATCAACGGGGCATTTGTATGTGGGGCGATGCCATGCTGACGCTTCTTAAGGTGTCGATACAAAATATGTTAGAAATTTTATTCTGATGCCTTAAAGGTGTCTTATGTGGGATAGTCACTAATGCCAATAAGGTGTCATTTGCCGACGACTTTTCGATGCCTTTTTTCCCACACCTTTGTAATGCCTCGTCGACTACAATTAAAATCATGTAATTTAGATTATAAGACCCCATTTCAACAACTTGCAGACTTCTGCTCGATGCCAATTGAAATCAGACTTTCGGATGACATTTCGACGTTGTTCCATCACATTTCAACGCCAAATTAAATTGTTAAAATTAGGTTTTCCGACGTCGTTCAATCACCATGCCAACTCCATTATCACAACATATTTGTAGCATTTCTACTGCATTTCTAAACTTAATCACGCATTCAAATGTATACAATATATAATCAGCTCAATATAATACATTGATATCACAAATTCACATATAATACCATCACATACCACCAAAATTTATTACCCAACAAAATAATACCATAAATATTATTTGACATCATAATATCCAAATAATACCATCACAATACAAATCATCGTAGTACAAACGAAATATTCAAGTAGTATCTCTACAGTATATATAAATCAAACTTCAAAACAATAACAACACAAATATTTCCTACTTCCTCAAACCATGCCCGCAATCAACATCTCCATCACCAGAAATGTCCTTATTCAGGAAGCATCGCAAAAATGCATTGTAAGCAATCTGATCTTCTTCTCTAGCTTGCGAATGTGTGACTTCAACTATCTGTTTTCTTCTTCAGCGGCTTTATTAACTATATTAGCTCCATCTAACGATGATCTCAACATTTTAACCAAATTTATTCGCTAATAACGAGTAATTTTTTATTTTAACTATTGTATTTGTTGGAATAAAACTTTTACGTCAACTCAAAAAAGAGAAGTTGCATTAGAATCGAGAAAGCCGTGGAGTTCATAATTGCACAAAAGGAATCAAAACAGTGGCTGCGGTGCCCAGTATATTAATTGGGCGACCTTTAGGCCAGTATATTAATTGCCTTCGATGTATCTTATTAATTTTAATGAACGAGATCTTGTAATTTGTAATAAAATACTAAAAAAGTAAGTAATAGGGTATTATGCTCTACGAAATTCGATTTATATGGGCACTTCTATATTTAGATAGAAATAAATTAGACTAGGTTGCGAAAAACCTCATATCCAGATTTTATTGTTGTGTTATAAGAAACAACAAATAGGGAAAGAAGAAATCCTTTTTTCGAAGATGTTCGTTCATTCCCACTACTTATCTTAATTTCTTTTTATTTTTTTTCTATCTTCCTGGAGTCCATTGAAGTATTCAAAAAAACATGTTGATTATATCAAAATTAAGAAGCACCAATAATTATAATTCATCATGGGCAGAGACACTATTGCCGATATAGTAACTTCTATAAGAAATTCTATCATGGGTATAAATGGAACGGTTCGAATAGTATCCATAAATATCATCGAAAACATTGTTAAAATACTCCTACGAGAGGATTTTATTGAAAATGTTCAGAAACATCAGGAAAGTAATAAAAATTTCTTGGTTTCAACCGTATATATTCTTATCTAATAAATGAAATATAATATCAATAAATCCCATTACTTAGTTTAATGTATTAGTTATTAAATACATGTGCATCTGTAATATTATCGAATCCTTTCATTCGTGAGGAGCTGATGAGAAGAAACTCTCGTGTCCGGTTCTGTAGTAGAGGTGGGAAAAACCATCAACTATAACCCCAAAAGAACCATATTTTATAAGCAACATAGAGGAAGAATAAAAGGAATTATATGTTTGGATTTTTTATGATTCATCATGTGATTAATTAATTGTCTTATAATATGTAAATCGAAACACCTCCCTATATCAATTAAATATACAACTAACAAATGTTCTTTATCCCTTCATATTATATGTTCATATCAAATTGATAAGTCTAGATTGTACGTCACCTTTGTTAATTTGTTACTATTTTATGTATTATTTAGATCTAATTGTTCTCATCATGAATTTACATGTGTCTAACTTGTCCTATTCTTTTTCTATGGTTCTGGAAATTTTGTTACAGAAAAAATTTAAAGGATAATTTGGTTATAGATTGTTAGTTAAATATTTCATAAATAAGAAGATAAGCAAATTAAGATTTCTTATATTAATCCACTTTGGTCTGAGTCGGCCTTGGCCTAAGCTAGCCTACTACTCAAGAATCGGAAATGGACCAGCAAGTCTCCTTCGACTACTATCCATATTGGACCTCTATCGGCCGATCCTCTCCGTGGCATTTAGGGCCAGCCCTGGCCCATGCAACAAACAAATTGTGACGATCCACTATTTTTAAATCTAAAATCAATTATATATGACGTCAAAATACACTTACAACTAATTTCATATATCAAAAGCAATTGACCTAGGGTAGATAAAAAATGTATAATTGTTTAAGCAATGAATAAAAAGGCAATCCCCAAAGGGGAATTAATCATTAGAATAAATAAACATTAAATCGATAATATAGTTTGCATGTCTGAGCTATCCGAGATCAGCAGCTAACAACTCTCTCACAGTACCAAAACAGGGGAATTTACCGATGCCAAGAAGGCATCAACGGGGCATTTGTATGTGGTTGTCGATGCCATGCTGACGCTTCTTAAGATGTCAGCACAAAATATGTTAGAAATTTTATTCTGATGCCTTAAAGGTGTCTTATGTGGGATAGTCACTAATGCCAATAAGGTGTCATTTGCTGACGACTTTTCGACGCCTTTTTTCCCACACCTTCGTGATGCCTCGTCGACTATAATTAAAATCGTGTAATTTAGATTTTCAGACCCCTATTCAAAAACTTGCGGACTTCTGCTCGACGCCTATTGAAATCAGACTTTCGGATGACATTTCGACGTTGTTCCAGCACATTTCAACGCCAAATTAAATTGTTAAAATTGGGTTTTTCGACGTCGTTCAATCGCCACGCCAACTCCATTATCATAACATATTTGCAGCATTTATGCTGCATTTCTAACCTTAATTACGCATTCAAATGTATACATTATATATTCAGCTTAATATAACACATTGATATCACAAATTCATATATCATACCATCACATACCACCAAATTCATATACCAAAATTTATTACCCAACATAATAATACCATAAATATTATTTGACATCATAATATCCAAATAATACCATTACAACTCAAATGACCAAAACAACAACAACACAAGTATTACCTACTTCCTCAAACCATGCCCACCACAGCATCTCCGTCACCATCACCAGAAATGTCCTCATTCGGGAAGCATCGCAAAAATGCATTGTAAGCAATCTGATCTTCTTCTCTAGCTTGCGACGTGTGACTTCAACCATCAGTTTTCTTCTTCAACAACATTATTAACTATATCAGCTCTATCTAACGATGATCTCTATATTTTAACCAAATTTATTTGTTAATAACGAGTAATTTTTTATTTTAACTATTGTATTTAGTGGAATAAAACTTTTAAATTTGCGTCAACCATGTAATCGTTTGATTAATTAAGTGATTTAACTTATATATTCGTATAATTTATTAGATGATTTAGGAAAAAGATAATTTAACTCGAATAAACTATTGTTCAGTTTATTTAAATAAAATTTATAGGTTAATTCAATTATATATACAATCGTTTAATGTATTGAGTGGTTTACCTTATATATTTATTTAATTTATTATGTGATTTAAAACATCTATAATTTAACTTCAATCAACTCTTGTACAATTTGTTGGAAAAAAATTATAATTTAGCTTGAATAAACTCTTATATAATTAGTTAAATTTTTATAATTTAACCTAATCATATATATATATATATATAAAATTTATTCAGCGATTTAACTTATTCAAATACACTCTTGTTTAATTTATTGAAATAAAATTTATAAGTTAACTCAACTATATATACATTTGTTTAATTTATTGAGTGATTTAACTTATATATTTGTTTAATTTATTATATGATTTAAAAATCTATAATTTAACTTGAATAAAATCGTATACAATTTATTAAAACAAAATTTATAATTTAACCTAATTATATATATATATATATATATATATATTTAATATATTGAGTGATTTAACTTATACAAACATACTCTTATTTAATTTATCTAAACAAAATTTATAAGTTAACTCGATTATATATACGTTTGTTTCATTTATTGAGTGATTTAACTTATACATTTTTTTAATTTATTTTTAAAATAATAATTTTTGTGATATATATAGCATACATGTGGTTCTTGGAATTTAAAATAACTCAAACTTAATTTTAAGCATTTGTATAGAATACATATATATACATATGGTTGTTGGGATTTAAAACCAATGTATATATACATATAGTATATTGTACATATATATACATACATACATACAAATAGATACACATACAAGTATATGTGCATGTGTGCATACGTGTGCGCACGTGTGTATACGCTTTTGTATAAATATTTACTTATTATCATATTATGTATACAATGAATATTTAAGCTATTACGTGCCCTCTGAATATTGCCATAGTTTGGCTTACGATTCTCTATTTTTGCAGCAGCTCTAGTGAGTGCATGAAATATATCTTCATCCACTTCTCTTGTTATCTCCACACCTTCACTCTGAAGATCCTCAATCGTAGCTTGATATTTTACCTATTTTGTATTTCACGTATTAATTAGAATTTTATACATGTATATCGATGTACATATCATGTAAATACATGTATATATACCACAAACTCTATGGAAGCATCATTTGCCTAGCTATTAGCAGTGGACCCATTCGATGACTCAATCTTGTGAGTCCTGCAATAGAGTTGCCAAGATAAAAGCTCATGTGCTGCTCTTCGTCTTGAAATTTGAATTAAGTATACATTTATATAAGTCTATTTTATTTATCTAAAATATTAAATAAATTTAACAAATAAGTACAAATCGTGATGATAAGCTGCATTAGGAGATAGAGTAATTCAAGAAAATATCGAATATCTCTTGGACAAGGGCTGGACGCGTCTTTCCACTCCTGCACATACCATACGTCAACTCATGGTATATTTTGGACACTACGGTGGACCATGCCCTATGCATACCTCTTCGTGAACGCCTTCTTTCCAAGAGAATTTCCTCTGCAAATGCAAACTGAATATATTGTGAACAAAATGATATACATATTTATATAGCGTGTTATGCAACAATATTATTTTATCGTAAATTCTTGAACGTGACTTTTAATGTTATAAAATTATTAATTTTGTTCTTAGGTTAAATAACATTATTAATTTTATGAATAATTTAAATAACATTATTCATTTTATTCTTAATTTAAATAACAATATTATTTATGTTAATAATTTAAATAACATCATTAATTTTTTCTTAATTTGAGTAACATTATTAAATTTTTTATTACTTTAAATGACATTATTAATTTTATTATAAAACAGTGTAATTCACAAATAATTACAAAGCCATATAACCTAAGGTTTTCTGCACAATGATTGGTCATCTTATATTTCATTACAAATGCACTAATATTTATGTAGTGTAAGTCATTTTAAATCAAATGATTGACAAAATTCTGATATGACTTTCCTTTATTCCCTGTATCATGTGTAAAAGAGCGTACATGGGGGACCAGAAGGAAGTGTTGTCAAAATTTCATTAACTTTCAGTTTAAAATATTGATTTACAAAACATAAATACCATTGCGTTTATAACATATACAATAATGGGACAAATAAATAACTTATCAGATGAATATTGATTTTTATTTTATTTAAAAACTGAATATCCATATAATGATCAAATACAATACTTGTCAAACAAGGGCAAATTAAACATCTACGGGGTTTCTTTAATATCATCACATCAATGACACTGAATTATCAAACAATTTAAAACAATATCAATGATATCTCAAATCATATACGAATTATCATGCTAACGAACCTATGTCAACGATCATATACCAATAAATCTATATCATATATGAAATTAATCAAATCATAGCATTGCATAGAAAATGATCGGAGAAATAAATCATACAGACGGGCCTTGAGCAGCAACCTAGAAGAGGGATTTGCGGCTCTGGATTACAGTGATCAACGTGGTAGCCGATTGGGATTTTCCATTACGGCTTAGGATTTGCAGTGGCATCAATGAAGGAGGAGGCGGTGGCGTTCGACGTCGATGGGGGAGGGGCGGGCTTGCAATGATCGATGGGGTGGGGATATGTGACAAGGGCTTAGACGTTAGCGTAGGCCTAGATTTTGTGGCGGTGTCATCGATGGATGAGGAGGCAGCATCAATCAAAGTATAAACTGAAGGAGGCAGCGGCTTGATCATTTTCTTTTATTAATGGAAAAAATAGAGAAGGAAATGACGTCGATTGGGGTATTGTGGATAGCGCTGATGTCAAATAGATGCCCCGTCGAAGCCTTAGCATGGGTGTCTATAGGGCATCAGTATTTATGTGTAGATAATTATTGCCCAAACCCATTCAATGCCCGTCGATGCCACCTTAAAAATGTCAGAATCACGTTTGTAAAACCAGGTAGGCAAGTGTTGCATTTTCTATTAGTAGCAAGCTTGCTTTCGAGGCTATGACCTTTTGTGAAGAGATCACTGAAGTCTTCGAAGCCCACATTGTTTAACAGTACTGCCAAGTCTATCCAACGATAATCAATTTTCATATGCTCATTACCTTGTTTGGGGACTATTGGCCTTGGCCATCCAGGACCGCATGAGCCATCGCTCCCCTTTTGGTTGGCTGGCTACCCACGAGATAAATTAACAAGAATTCATTTCCTTGTCAAGGAATTCCCAGGTTATCGAATATGGATAAGTTTTGATGTGATCATTACCTTATGTGGACCATTACCTTTCATCTCTTAGGATCGCATGAGTAATCGCTGCCCTTCTGGAAGGCAGGCTATCTATGAGGATGAATTACCTAGAATTCATTTCCTAGTCGGGGAATTCCAATGCTATCTAACTAGGATGAGTTTTGTATGCTCACTATCTTGTTTGGGGACCACCACCCTTAACCACCTAGGACCGTGCAATCCATTGATCCCCTCCTAGCCGACGGGATATTCACAAGGATAAAATATTGAGAATTCATTTCCTTTTCGATAAATGCATAGGTTATCCAATGAGGATGAGTTTTCATGTGCTCATTACCTTGTTTGGGGACCATCACTCTTTTCCGTCCAGGACTACCTGAGCTATTGCTCCCTTCTTGGACGGTAAGCTATCCATAAAGATGAATTACCAAGAATTCATTTTCTTATCAGGGACTACTAGGCTATCCAACAAAGTTAAATTACCATGCAATTATTTCTTTGTTTGGGGACCGCCCGTGCCCCAGGGGTCTAGGTGGGACATCTTTCCCTTGTGTACTGGAGCGCATCGACGGTTGGATGCACGTCTGCAATGGTTTGTACCCCTCATCCATGATGTTGCTCTCCCTTTGAATAGGATGAGACACTGGTGTCTATACTCGTGTTATTACCTGAGTGACTCTAAAGTCCGACATCCGTAATGTGTCCGTGTAAAAATAAACCACGTTAGCCTCCGCTTGCAGTAAATCTCCTAGGGAAACTTTCAAGCCGCTCAGTGCTTTAGGTTCGAACTGAGACCACCTACCATCAAAGCAGTGCACATATAAGTTCGCTTTAAATAATTTACATCTGCTAAGTTCTTATGAATGATGGTGCCAATCGCCTGCCTCACTATTATCAATCCATCATACAAGAGTGCTTGAGCCAATCATGCACATGCAGTTGGGCTGGGCCCTGTATTACCCTAAGCAACAGGCGTCATGTCACCTTTGAGAACCCTTAAGCTCCACACGCTTCGGTTTGAGCCAGGGCCCATCCACCGCAATGCATATGACTATTTTTCACCCAAGAGATCCCATGGGCAAGCATGCACTCCCACTCAGCGACAGTGCCGCCCGCCACTCGATGCTTTGCAGAACTCAGCTCGTATAAGCAAACAATCAAATTCGACCGTCGTCGCACGACAATCTTGCAACTTAGCTCGTTTTAAATAGTTTTTTTTACTGAAATTATAGAAGAATGTCTCGGGCAGTGCGTTACCCAGAAGAACCTCCAAGCCCCCTAGATCTTCGGTTCAAACTGGGATCACCCCTCGATAAAGAAACACAGTGGGGCTCAACTGCCATACATCAGCCTCAGCACCTAACAAGCACCCGGTAACACAGTCAACGCTCACTTTCGAGTCATTCAATCTACCTAGGTAGAGAAATGAAGAAATTGGTCAGACCAATGCAAAAGAATGCTAGTTATTCGAAGTATGCTACCCTACAAGTCAAAGCAAGATCAAACTACTATAGCTAGTTTCTCATACAACAAGTTTGCAACAAAGAATCTGTTTTTTTCAGTTCAGTAGTGCATGGGAGCACAAGGCCCACCTAGCCAGGCTTATAATAGTTTCTAATGGGTAACTGATTGAAAAGAAGAAAATGAGAAAGGGAAGAAGAATCACGTTAACAACGCTCTTCCAAGCCAATTGTCCTGTACTCTTATCATCGCCTAGAAAACATCCACTAGGGGAAGCGATCAAGAACTTGCTGAAGAATACCAAGCAAGATCCTCATCTTCGAAGCACCTCAGATGCTTCAACTGATCCAGACCTTGTTAAAGAAGGAATGTGTTGCAATACCAATGCCTTCAACATTGACTCTCACAAGAGATCGCGAAGAGCTCTTAGGAAACCTAATCAAGGAGCAGAGCAAGGCCTTGAAGGTAACTTTTAAATCAAAGGCGCCATCCCCTACTACTTCCAAAGGGGCACATAAGCTTCAAAACCGACCCAAGGACAGGAAAATAGGAGCATCAAAGCAAGGAAGCGCCCTAGCCATGCCCAGATCCATAGCTCGAGACTGACGTTTGATCGACATTAAAAATTGGCCAAGGTACCCGGTCCAAGCCAAAGGCAAGGTCCATCTCAAGCAGCCAAAATCCAAGGGCAGCGGTTGAATATCCATCCGGTGGCATAGTTTGGCACCTATGAAGGCTATCTCATTTCAAAACCCCCACTAAATCCATAAACAACTTTGACAAAAAGCCAAATGCTCAAGAGCAATAGGAAAGAAAGAGGAAGACAAAGCCATCTTCTTTTACAAAGAGGAAATCGTGTAGAGTTCAAATTTGCAGAAGTAATTACATAGTCAAAGCTCCATAGTTTGGAATGGAAGGGGAAAGGGGTATTCATATGCCTCTCCCTTCAATTAAAGCCACTGCAATCGAAAAAAATAAATAAATCTCGATCATTCAAAGGTGAAAAATGTCATGCCATGCCATGCTCGTGGGCAAAGAGACACTTTCTGCCTAATTTTGAGAAGCATAACCGTTATGACTGGCCTAAGGCCACATGGATAGTGCATTAATTACATAGTAGAATCGTCAACTAATGGCAGTTTCTAGATTTTACAAGCCTACGCCCACTCATAGGTGCAAGCTTGGGGGCCAAATGTTACTTATATTTTTCATAAATATCGAAATATGATAGTTAAGGTTTCTTAACTTAATTCGCTTCAGTTTGGGTCGGCCTAAGCCTATGCCAGCATACCATAAGCTACTTGAGAATCAAAAATAAGCCAATAAGTCTCCTTCGACTAACATCTAGGTTAGACCTCTATCAGCTCATCCTCTCCATAGTGCTATAGGTCAGCCCCTGGCCAATGCAACCTAAAGCAACAACCAACATCCAACTCATCATGCAAAGCAAAGCATCCATGCTACTCAGTCCGGTCCCATCTTCCGACACTCATTTATGACCAGCTAGCTCCTCGACAGCCCGTATACCAAGCACCTCGCTCGGCCCATTCATCGATCAATCCTTCTCTAAATTGCCTCAGGCATGGCCTACCAACCTAATTTCGATGCAGCCCCGCAAGCAACCTTAAAATTAGTCCTTCGTATCATTCTGAGCAGTAAAGCCAAACCCGCTCGGCTCAACCCGCTCCTTGAGCACTACTCCTGGTGATTTCCTTCCTCTTTCCACACCCTTAGGAAAAGGCTGGCCTTCCTGATCTACCTTGCCACACTAACATAAGCGCAGAACCAATAAAGGAGTACGACCAAGTGTATCCTCTTCTAACATAAAGCATTGTGATATCCCGGAATTTCAAGCAATTAAAATGTGAAAATCTTCTTTATAAATTATTTAAAATTGGCAAATTATTCTTTTAAAACAAATAACTATGGATTGTTTATAGGTATATATATAAGATTTTAAATAGAATTATAATTATTTTCAAATAAATTATATATGTATTGTTTAAATGTATATACATGCGATTTGGTTTTAAATGATTTTGAAATTCAATTAGATAAATATCTTAAAATAAATTGGATTTATACGTTTATGTAATTTTTATTAGTATATAATTAGTTTATATTATTTTCTTTAAAAAGACTTTATAAATATAAATTAAGAAATGTATTAACTAAATAGAAATATATATAAAATTTTATAAAAAACCATTTAAAAATTAATTAATACATGGAATTAAAAATCTAAGTTAAGTATATACAATTTAACAAATGTAAGTTAATTAACAAAAGCTAATGACAAAAGTAAAGATTTTGAAACAAGTGTCACTATTTTCTTTTATTTTGTTTTATTTTTTAAAAATCATAAATTAGGCTATAAATATACTTATACTCTTATCTTATCAATTCTTTCCTATCTTCATTTTCAAACAAGAAAACTAAAAGCCTGTAAACAAAAATTTAGCAAACTAGAAAATTAAAGCAACCACTCTTTCAACCCGAATCACCAAAGCTGATCATAGCAAATTCAACTAGATCAATCAAGCAAATCATCTTAGATTTAAGCAAGATCATTTCAATAACTAAATCAAAGCTTCAGATCATAAAGCAGGATCAATTCATCTAAGTTTCATATCATCAAGCATTCAAGTTTTCAAAATAAAAACTGCTTCAAATCTTCTCTGTTCAACATAAATTGGTGAGTAAACTAACAACTTGAAACTTAAATTCTGTTAAAAACTGGTTGCATGCGATAATCCTTGAATGTTATGATATGAATATGCTTTGCATGGTTGTATAAATGAGATTGAATGTATATATATGTGTTATAAGTGTTCATGTCTAAGAACAAGAAATTTGCTCTGTCCTTGTTTCTTTTTAGGCTTCAAACTTTTTCAAAAATCAACATCTTAACCTCTAAATTCTTTTAGACCTTCCTGTTCAAAAAAAATTGTTTAAAATACTAAGATCTTAAATTTAAAAGTAGTTTTAAGTATGACTTGTTTATATATAATCTAGAAAATCAAGAAGAACAGTGGAAACTTAAAACATGTTGAAAATGCAATCATCGTAATTCTTTGATATATTTATATAATCTTAATAACCATCAAAAATCATGAATTTTAAAAGTAAGATCTCGATTTTTAAGTGAGTGTTTTGAGAGTATTTGTGGGTTGGTCGGATTTTGAGCTTTGAGCAATTTTTAATGATCGGGGGACTCGGGAAGGTCGGGATCGCTACTAGAGACAGTGAGGGAGTAGGAGGTCTTAGGAAAAATGGAAGGTGGATTTTTAAACCACCATGGCGGCGACGGGGCATCGGAGTAGGGTTTTGGGCACAGGTTTGGTCAAGGCTGGAAATTTGAGTGTTGCGTCGTCTCTGGAGCACCGGACTTGATCGGTCATGGGGGAAAAGTAGCGTGATGGGTCGGCGAAACTTTGGACAGAGATTCGTGGCTGCTAGTGGTCGGAGTTGTCGGGGCGAGGAGGATCTTGGTCGATGTTTTGATGTTCATGTTCGATCTGTTTGTTTGATTTTGATTTTGGGTTTGTAATGGAGTTTGGGTGGTCTGAATTGAAGGTGAAGATGGTCAGCGACGTGCTGGAGGTAGCAATGATGATTGGAATCGCTTCGATGATCGGTGCACATGCACGACGAGGCTTGTGTGTCAGTGTTTTTGGGAAGATGGTTGGGTTTTGGGGAAAGTATCGGGAAAAGGCAAGGTTTGCTCGGGTTCGTCTTCGAGTATGAACATGAGTGCTAATACATGTTAACAGTTTTAACTTAACAAGTTTAAAAAAAAAGAGGAAGATGATTTCTCGGGTGTGACTCGCGGTAGATACCGGGTTGAACCCGATGTTAATATTATAACAGTTTTAAATTTAAATATAAGCAATTTTAAAATAAATCTAGTTTAAACCTTTTTCTTAAATAAAATTTCTTTTATATATAATAAATATTTTTATTAACATTTGGATCAAGAAAGTTGTGAGATTTATTTTATTTAAATTAATTAAGTTAAATTCTTAAATTATTTTTAAACTTAAGTTAAATGGTTTAGTTAAGTGTTAATTAAAAGGATAAAATGTTTTAAATTTATATGTTAATCATAATTAAATAATTAATAAAGATAAATGGTTTATCTTAAAGTTAATTAAGGTCTTGATTTATTTAAGAGTAATTAAATTAATGAAGTAATTAAAGAGTAATTAATTAATTTAATTAATTAATGATTAAGGATTAATTAATTAATAACTAAGGGTTATAAGTCAATTGGTTAAAGATTAATTAATTTTTAATTAAGAATTAAATTAATTAAGTAATTAGAGATTAATTAATTTGTAATTAAGAATTAATTAATTAAGTAATTAGAGATTAATTAATTGATAATTAAAGATTGATTAACTGTAATTAAGGATTAATTAATTTTTAATTAAGGGCTATAAGTTAATTGATTAGAGATTAATTAAATAGTAATTAAGAATTAAATTAATTAAGTAATTAGAGATTAATTAATTAGTAATTAAGAATTAATCAATTAAGTGATTAGAGATTAATTAATTGGTAATTAAAGATTGATTAACTGTAATTAAGGATTAATTAATTTTTAATTAAGGGTTATTAATTAATAATTAAGGTTTATTAATTAATAATTAAAGGATAATTAATGAGTAGTTAAAGATTAATTAATTTATAAAGTAATTAAGGAACGATTAATTAATTAAATGGTTTGTAATTAATTAATGATCAATTAAGCAGGGTTAAGTGATTAATTCTTAAGTAATTAATTTAATTAATTAATTTGAGTTAATTAAATAAATTATAGTTTGGATTAATAAGTCTTGATTATGGATGATTGCTTGTACAGAATGTCTGGATTGATTGATATTTATAGTATGATAATCTATAATATTCTATGATGTGATATACTTTGGATATAGTTGTGATAAAAGTGTGTTATTTATCTATGCTGAATTGTTGTGTGTATACAAATTATTGAATTAAATTAAATTGTTTAACCTTAAACAACTTGACCATTAAGATAGCGTTTAGATACCGATGAGACCGAGATCGGATATCAAATTTGTTATTTGAAAACCACATCGATCTAAGTTAAACGATAGGTCATGGAATCTCAAGTGAAGATCGAGATGAAGATTCAGAGTGAAAGGACTATTGTCGTTAACTCTAAGGGTGATTCCAAAATGAGTGTAGCGAGATAGTGCCTTCGGTTTCGTTCAAACACGAAACGAATTTGTATGGGTGAATGCTATCAGACCATCGTCAATCGAGGACGATGAGCATTCCAAGATATGTGTTCTAAAAAGGTAATCATAGCCTCAAGCCTCATCAACCGGGAATGGCTAAAACAGGGGAGGTAGCACCCAAGTAGGATAAGATTTTCCCCTGTCTAGAGGTCCTTTTTATTCGGCTGTGTGGGTGGTTGTTTGGCCACAACTACGTTGTTGTCTTATTCGGACTATCCAGTAAGGGATAGCTCCGGCTTTGTGTTGCAAGGGATCAGGATGGATCCTCGGTATGGTGATCTGACCACGTACTGTGACGGGTGATACCCCATTAGCCCTGCCATTGTATGGAATCCACTCTCCAATGAGTGCCTGTACGGTTTTGATTATGCCCAACTATGTTGGAACGTGAGATATAAGCATTCCAGCTATTACTCTATTTTATATTGAAAACCTTAGACACTATTATAATATAACTGGATTTCCTATCAAATGTTTTGGTTATCGTAAGGGAAAATTTTGTCCGTGTTTATATTGTGGAGAGTCTAACGAGATACCTTTTATATCAAAGGTTTTTCAAGTTAAAAAACTTAACCATTTACTCACACCAGACCAATGTCTGACCCGGAGTTTATTCAGTTTTTCTTAAACTCTTGGGTACTCAAATTTTTATGAGTAGCCAAGTGATCGAGTTTGGCTTGACAAATTTTGGAAAATCTTGGAGCTAGAGTGTTGGCGTATCTATCTATCTATTTCTGTTGTGTTTGAGTCTTTCGTCTATTGTATTTTGGAATGTAATGGATAGACAGGTCGTCATGACCGTCTAATATGATGATGTTGTGTAACTGTGTAACTCTGATGTATTGACTATATAATAGTTATGTGATATATTATATTTTTCCATTTCCGCTGTGAGATTCTGATGTTTGTTGATCTTTCTTTCTATCTATTCTTTTTCTACCTATTTCTTTCTTAATGATGATGCGTCTTTCTATGGAATGAAAGGCGGGTCATCACACTGGGTATCAGAGCGCTAGGCTGAGATAATACATAGGCTTTGGAGTAGTATCAATTTTGAGAGCGCGTATTTGTAATTTTTATATATTTTATACCTATCTAAATTGTTGGATTACCTATCTAGGTTGCCAACATGAGTTCTAGAGGAAGGAGAGGTAGAGTTGTGGGCAGCACGATGACCAATAATGAAAGAGGTCTGAATGCTGGCGAGGCTGTGAATCCTACGCCGCCTCGAGTATGTTTTGCTGCTTTGTACAAGCATTTCACCAATCTGGAAGGAAGACCTTTTAAAGGATCGGAGTCTATCATTGAAGTTCAGGCTTGGTTAAGCTTGTGTGAGCGCAGTTTTAAGAGTATGAATCAATCTGATGAGAAAAGGAGAGTGATGGCATCGTGGCAACTTCAAGATGGAGCTGCAGCTTGGTGGGATGCAGTTACAATGAATATTTCAGAGGACGGTATTTCTTGAAGTAAGTTTAAGGAGCTATTTGAGGAACAGTTCATGCCTACAGCTGGGAGGACTCGTATGTATATAGATTTTCTGGATCTGAAGCAAGGAAGTATGTCGGTATTTGAATATGAGAACAAGTTCAATGAATTATCTCGCTGTGAACCTGGATTTATCGACACACCCTTCAAGAAGAATGAGATGTTTGTGCCGGGAATGAGGCCTGAGTTCCACGAGAAGATGATGGCTCATCTTAAGGGATCTTTCATGGAGTTGATCGATATTGCATTGAGGTACGAGGAGCTTATGAATAAGAAACCGTTTGCATCTGCAGCAGCACCAAGTGAAACTTCTTCCAATCCAAACAAGAGGAAATTCAACCCAAATTGGAACAAGCAAGGCAAAGGGAAACAGGGAGGCAACAATGGACCTCATAAGTGTTATATGTGTCAGCAAGAGGGTCATTTGGCTAAGTAGTGTCCCAGGGGTAGATCTCAGCAGCAGCAGTAGCGTCAAAGTGGACCCGGTTCCGCATTGGTTTAGAAATCTTTGTATTTCAACTGTCATCAGCTGGAGCACATGTTGAAGGCTTGTCCGGTTCTACAAAAGGCCCAGTAGAACAAGGTGTTTGCTCTTGAGGGTGGACCATCAACTTCTTCTTCTAAAGGCAAAGGCATTTTGGAAGGTACTTTGCTTTTAGATGGCAATTTTATTAGAGTTATGTTTGATTCTGGTGCATCGCTTAGTTTTTTCCTTTGGATTCGGTAGAGAAGTTTCATTTTTCCCCTAGTTTAGTAGACCGTCCTATTTTTGTATCTAATCCTATAAGCGGGGTAACCAAGTTAGATAAGATTTGTAGAGACCTAAGGATTTCTTATCTGTCTCATAGTTTCTCTTGCGACCCATTTGTATTGGATTTCAAAAGGGTTTGATCATATACTGGAATGGATTGGTTGGATAAGCATAAGGCTGTTTTGATTTGTGAAGAGAGAATTGTGTCTTTGGAAACTGAGTTGGGAAGAATCGCAAAAGTGACTTGCGATAGTTCTGGAGTTCACTTGAGTAATCTTTTGCATGGAATCGAGGCATCTCCAGAAGGCGTGGAATCCATCGAAGTGGTCAAAGATTTTCCGGATGTCTTCGAGGAAGTTAAAGGTTTGCCCCCGCATCGAGAGATAGAGTTTCGGATCGACTTAGTTCCAGGAGCAATACCTGTGGTTCAGCCCAGTAGAAGGATGGAGCCGAGAGAAAGAGAAGAGTTGGTGAAGCAGACCCAATATTTCTTAGAGAAAGGTTTGATCCGGCCTAGTTTCTCCCGTTGGGGTTCTGCCATAGTCTTTGTGATCAAGTCGGATGGGTCATTGAGTTTCTGTGTGGATTATTGGAAGTTGAATAAGGTTACTATTAGGAATAAGTATCACTTGCCCCATATAGATGATCTTTTTGATCAACTTCATGGAGCTTCTGTTTTCTCCCAGTTTGATTTAGCTTCGGGTTTCCATCAGTTAAGGGTAGCTAAGGAAAGTATACCCTTGACTGCGTTCAGAGGACCCCAATTGTTTCTATGAGTGGCTGGTTATGCCTTTTGGGCTAACCAACGCTCCTGCTTATTTTGTGGATTTGATGAACCGAGTTTTTCGGGATGTGTTGAACAAGTTTGTGCTTGTGTTCATTGAGGACATTCTTGTCTACTCCAAGTCTGAAGAGGGGCATTAGCGACATTTGGGAATAGTGTTAGAGACTTTGAGGAGGCATGTTATGAAGGATAAGTTTTCGAAGTGCCATTTTTGGAAGTCAAAGTCGAATTTTTGAGGCATATTGTATCTGGTGAGGGTATTTCTGTAGATTCGGCCAAGGTAGAAACTATTTAAGAGTGGAAGAAACCGCAGACTCCTACGGAAGTCCGTAGTTTTTTGGGTTTGGCAGGGTACTACAGGAAGTTTATCAAGGACTATTCCAAGATTTCTTTGCACTTAACCAAGTTTACTAGGAAAGGAGCAAAGTTTAAGTGGACCCCCAAGTGTGAAGAAGCTTTCCTGGATTTGAAGGCAAGGCTGACTAGTACACCTGTTCTAGCTATTCTTGATGGTAAGAGTATGTTCGAAGTCTACATGGATGCTTGTGGAGTTAGGCTGGATGCAGTGTTGATGCAGAATGGGAAAGTGATTGTGTATTGCGAGCAGTCAGTTGAAGCCACATGAAAAGAATTACGCTACGCACGATCTGTAATTGTTGGCCATCGTCTTTGCTTTGAAGATCAGGAGGAACTATCTGTTGGGAGAGAAGTTCGATCTTTTCACGGATCATAAACCTTTGACGTACTTTTCTCCCAGAAGGATCTGAATTTGAGGCAGTAGAGGTGGGTAGAATTTTTTGCATCATATGATTTGGATATCCTCTATACTCCAAGGAAAGCGAATGTTGTGGCGGATGCTTTGAGTAGGAATGCAGTTCTGTCTATTTTGGAAGTTGTTCCGTCTTTCTAGGAAAGGATCATAAGCAGTCAGATGAAGGATAGGGTTTTGAGGAATTGATTCTTGGAACCAAGGAGGTCGATATTTGGATTTCAAGATAGACGGTCAAGGAGCTTTGAGGATCAACGGACGTTTTTGTGTACCAGATGTGGATGGCTTGAGGCATGAAGTTTTGAGGGAAGGCCACAAATCAGGGTTGAGTATCCATCCAGGGATTTCAAAGATGTATAAGGATATGAAGAGAGTTTTCTGGTGGTCAGGCATGAAGAAGGACGTTGTTGCATTCGTCAATGGATGTGCAATCTGTCAGTAGGTAAAAGGTGATCAACAGAAGACCGTAGGATTGTTGCAGCCTCTGGAAGTCCCTAAGTGGAAGTGGAAAATGATTTCTATGGATTTCATCGATGGTTTGCCAAGGACCAGAAAGGAAAATGAAGGAATATAGGTAATCGTATACTGGCTGACCAAGAGCGCCCATTATATTCCAGTTAAGGCGACCAGAACTGCAGCATCTTTAGCAGAGATTTTCTTGAAGGAGATTGTTAGACTGCATGGTGTTCCTGTCAGCATAGTTAGTGACCGTGAACCAATCTTTACTAGTAAATTTTGGGAGGCTTTGCAGACATCTTTGGGTACAAGATTGAGTTTGAGTATAGCCTATCATCCCCAAACCGACGGACAAAAGAAAGGCTGAATCGAATTATTGAGGATATGTTGAGGGCTTATGTTTTGGATTTCGGTGGATCTTGGGAGGACCATCTACATTTAGTGGAATTCTCATACAATGATAGTTATCAGGCGAGTATCAAGATGGCACCCTATGAAGCTTTGTATGGAAGACCTTTTAGATCACTGTCCTGTTGGGTAGAGTCTCCGATTGTCTTGTACTTGGTCTAGATTTGATCCGAGAGGCATCTGCAAAGGTAGAGCTCATCAAGAAGAGAATGAAAGCAACCCAGGATCGCCAGAAGAGTTATGCGGACAATAGGTGGAGGCAATTGGAATTTAAAGTCGGGGATTTGGTTTTTGTCAAGATTTCCCCAAATAAAGGAGCGATCAGGTTTAGAAAGACGGGAAAGCTTTCCCCAAGGTATATTGGTCAGTTCCGAGTGCTTGAGAGAATTGGTGTTGTGGCCTACAGGATTGAATTTCTAGTTCGGATGGTTGGAATTCACAATGTTTTTCACGTATCTCATCTGAGGAAATACATGTACGACCCATCTCTAGTTGTGGAGCTGGTAGTGCAAGAAGATTTAAAGATCGAACCAGACTTAACGGTAGTCAGGCATCTAGTCCAGACAGTTGATCAAGATGAGAAGCGGCTTAGAAACAAAGTGGTGAAGCTGGTCAAGGTTCAATGGAGTGAGGATCCCAGAGATTATACCTGGAAAACTCTAGATAGTTTTAGGAAAGCCTATCTGGGATTGTGTTCGGATAGCTAGTAATGTTTGTTTGAATGAATTGTTTGTTGGTTGTTAGTGTATGACTGATATGTATGCTTGGATTGTTTGAAATAAAAGTTTTGGATTATCTTTTGCTTTTAAATTTTGGGGACGAAATTCTCTTAAGGGGGAGGAATGTGATATCCCGGAATTTCAAGCAATTAAAATGTGATAATCTTCTTTTATAAATTATTTGAAATTGGCAAATTATTCTTTTAAAACAAATAATAATGGATTGTTTATGGGTGTGTATACATATATAAGATTTTAAATAGAATTATAATTATTTTCAAACAAATTATATATGTGTTGTTTAAATGTATATATATAGATGTGAGTTGATCTTAAATCGAATCAGAATTTGAATTTGAATTTGAAATTCAATTAGATAAATACCTTAAAGTAAATTGGATTTAAAAATATTATATATATATATATGTAATTTTTATTAGTATATAATTAGTTTATATTATTTTCTTAAAAAGAATTATAAATATAAATTAAGAAATGTAATAACTAAATAGAAATAAATACAAAGTTTTATAAAAAAACCATTTAAAAATTAATTAATACATGGAAATTACAAATGTAAGTTAAGTATATACAATTTAACAAATGTAAGTTAATTAACACATGCTAATGACAAATGTAAGATTTTTAAACAAGTGTCGCCATTTTCTTTTATTTTCTTTTATTTTTAAAAATCATATATTATGCTATAAATATACTTATACTCTTCTCTTCTCAATCCTTTCTTATCTTCATTTTCAAACAAGAAAACTAACAGCCTGTAAACAAAAAGTTAGCAAATCAGAAAATTAAAGCAACCACTCTTTCAACTCGAATCACCAAAGCTGATCAAAGCAAATTCAACTAGAACAATCAAGCAAATCATCTCAGATTTAAGCAAAGATCGTTTCAACAACTAAATCAAAGCTTCAGATCATAAAGTAGGAGCAACTCAACTAAGTTTTAGATCATCAAGCATTCAAGTTTTCAAAATAAAAACTGCTTCGAATCTTCTCTATTCAACATAAATTGGTGAGTAAACTAACAACTTGAAACTTAAAATCTGTTAAAAACTGGTTGCATGCGATAATCCTTGAATGTTATGATGTGAATATGCTTTGCATGGTTGTATAAATAAGATTGAATGCATATATATAGGTGTATAAGTGTTCATGTCTGAGAACAAGAAATTTTCTCTGTCCTTGTTTCTTTTTAGGCTTCAAACTTTTTCAAAAATCAAGATCTCAACCTCTAAATTTTTTTAGACCTTGTTGTTCAAACAAAAATTGTTTAAAAAGGTAAGATCTTAAATTTAAAAATAGTTTTAAGTATGATTTGTTTATATATTATCTGGAAAATCAAGAAGAACAGTGGAAACTCAAAACATATTGAAATTCAATCATCACGATTCTTTGATTTATTTATATAATCTTAATCACCATCAAAAATTATGAATTTTAAAAGTAAGATCTCGATTTTTAAGTGAGTAATTTGAGAATTTTTGTGGGTCGGTTGGATTTTGAGCTTTGAGCAATTTCCGGCGATAAGAGGACTCCGGAAGGTAGGGATCGCTACTAGAGACGGCGAGGGAGTAGGCGGTCTCAGGAAAAATGGAAGGTGGATTTTTAAACCACCGTGGCGGCGGCAAGGCATCGGAGTAGGATTTTGGGCACAAGTTTGGTCGAGGCTAGAAATTTGAATGCTGCATCGTCTCCGGAGCACCGGACTTGATCGGTCATGGGGAAAAGAAGCGTGATGAGTCGGCGAACCTTTGAATAGAGATTCGTGGCTACTAGTGGTCGGAGTCATCGGGGCGAGGAGGAACTTGGTCGATTTTTGATGTTTCTGTTCGATCTGTCTATTCGATTTTGATTTTGGGTTTGTAATGGAGTTTAGGTGGTCGGAATCGAAGGTAAAGATGGTCAGTGAGATGCTGGAGGTAGCAACGATGATCGGAATGGCTTCGTTGATCGGTGCACGTGCACAGCGAGGCTTGTGTGTTACTGTTTTTGGGAAGGAGGTTGGGTCTCGGGGAAGTCTCAGGAAAAGGCAAGGTTCGCTCAGGTTCGTCATCGAGTATGAACGTAAGTGCTAATACATGTTAACAGTTTTAACTTAACAAGTTTAAAAAAAAAAAGGAAGATGATTTTTCGGGTGTGACTCTGGGTAGATACCAGGTTGAACCCGAAGTTAATATTATAACAGTTTTAAATTCAAATATAAGCAAGTTTTTAAATTTTAAAATAAATCTAGTTTAAACCTTTTTCTTAAATAAAATTTCTTTTATATATAGTAAATGTTTTTATTAACATTTGGATTAAGAAAGTTGTGAGATTTATTTTATTTAAATTAATTAAGATAAATTCTTAAATTATTTTTAAACTTAAGTTAAATGGTTTAATTAAGTGTTAATTAAATGGATAAAATGTTTTAAATTTATATGTTAATGATAATTAAGTAATTAATAAATATAAATGGGTTATCTTAAAGTTAATTAAGGTCTTGATTTATTTAAAATTAATTAAATTAATGAAGTAATTAAAGAGTAATTAATTAATTTAATTAATTAATGATTAAGGATTAATTAATTAATAATCAAGGGTTATAAGTTAATTGATTAGAGATTAATTAATTTGTAATTAAGAATTAAATTAATTAAGTAATTAGAGAATAATTAATTTGTAATTAAGAATTGATTAATTAAGTAATTAGAGATTAATTAATTGGTAATTAAGGATTAATTAATTGGTAATTAAGGATTAATTAATTTGTTATTAAGGGTTATAAGTTAATTGATTAGAGATTAATTAATTTGTAATTAAGAATTAAATTAATTAAGTAATTAGAGATTAATTAATTTGTAATTAAGAATTAATTAATTAAGTAATTAGAGATTAATTAATTGGTAAGTAAGGATTGATTAACTGGTAATTAAGGATTAATTAATTTTTAATTGAGGGTTATTAATTAATAATTAAGGTTTATTAATTAATAGTTAAATGATAATTAATCCGTAATTAAAGATTAATTAATTAATTCATAAAGTAATTAAGGAACGATTAACTAATTAAATGGTTTGTAATTAACTAATGATTAATTAAGCAGGATTAGGTGATTAATTCTTAAATAATTAATTTAATTTGAGTTAATTAAATTAATTATAGTATGGATTAATAAGTCTTGCTTATGGATGATTGATTGTATAGAATGTCTGGATTGATTGACATTTATAGTATAATAATCTACGATATTTTGTGATGTGATATACTTTGGATATAACTATGATAAAAGTGTGTTATTTATCTGTTCTGAATTGCTGTATGTATACAAAGTATTGAGTTGAATTAAATTGTTTAACCTTAAACAACTTGACCTTTAAGACGGCGTTTGGATTTCGATGAGACTGGCATCGGATATCAAATTTGTCATCCGAAAACCACATCGATCCAAGTTAAATGATAGGTCGTGGAATCTCAAGTGAAGATCGAGATGAAGATTCAGAGTGCACAGGCTATTTTCGTTAACTCTGAGGGTGATTCCAAAATGAGTGTAACGAGATAGTGCCTTCGATTTCGTTCGAATCCGAAACGAACTTGTATGGATGAATGCTATCAGACTATGGTCAATGGAGGACGATGAGCATTCCAAGATATGTGTTCTAAAAAGGTAATCGTAGCCTCAAGCTTCATCAACCGGGAATGACTAAAATATGGGAGGTGCACGCAAGGCTAAGTTGGTAGCACCCAAGTAGGATAATATTTTTCTCTGTCTAGAGGTCCCTTTTATTTGACTGTGTGGGCGGTTGTTTGGCCACAACCGCGGGGTTGTCTTATTCGGACTATCCAGTAAGGGATAGCTCCAGATTAGGGTGGATCCTCGGTACGGTGATCTAGACCACGTACTGTGACGGACGGTACCCCGGTAACCCTGCCATTATATAGAATCCAATCTCCAATAAGTGCCTGTATGATTTTGATTGTGCCCAACTATGTTGGAACATGAGATGTAAGCATTCCACCTATTTCTGTATTTTATATTGAAAACCCTAGACACTATTATAATATAACTGGATTTCCTATCAAATGTTTTGGTTATCGTAAGGGAAAAACTTGCCCGTGTTTATATTGCGGATATTCTTACGAGACACCTTTTATTTCAAAGGTTTTTCAAGTTAAATAACTTAACCGTTTACTCACACCAGACCCGTGTCTGACCCGGAGTTTATTCTGTTTTTCTTAAACTCTTGAATACTCAAATTTTTATGAGTAGCCAAGTGATTAGGTTTGGCTTGACGAATTTCGGAAAAGCTTAGAGCTGGAGTCTTGGCGTCTATCTATTTCCGCTGTGTTAGAGTCTTTTGTATTTTGGAATGTAATGGATAGACAGGTCTTTACGACCGTCTAATGTGATGATGTTGTGTAATTATGTAACTCTGATGTATTGACCAAGGTTTTAAATCTCGCCCATCTCGGCCGAGATCTCGTTTTCAAGCCTGGGCGATTTGAAACAGGCTATTTCGTTCGAATCTCGTCTGACCCAAATCTCGGACGATATTTCAGTATCTCCTCCGGTATCTCGGACGAGATTTAACAGCGAGATATCAACCGAGTTGTTGAATTTTGGAAAAAAATCAACTCTTTTTCCGTATTGGGCTGGCTCATCCTTTACCTTAATTTAAGCCTTCTTAATTGTACTTTTTTTAACCCTTATTTCTTATATAAATCTCATTTAATCTTTGTCTCTTATTTTACGGCAGTGAGAGTGTAAGAAGATGATAAAATCTACATCGATTATGGTAAGTATTTCACTTTATGATTTTTATTTAGCTTTTTGATCCAAATTAATTTACATCCGATTTCATTTTTCTTTTTTCGACCCTTTCCTGAGTTTTTTTGCTAACCATATTTTTTGTGGCTATAAATTTTGGGCTTCACTTATTTAACTTTATGTTCTAAATTCCCAATTTGATTTCATTCAGTCTTTGCTGCTATAATTTTTTTCTTCAAGGCTTATTTTTAAGCAATAAAGGAATTCTCTTTCATCTATTGATTTCATTTGATGATTACGTGTTCATTCGTACATCATTTTTTTCTTTTCTTATAATATTACTAAAAATTTGAAAATTGTTCGTATTATGTCTGATATTTTCTACGTTTGTTTGAAATATCTATGTTATTGTTGCTTAATGAGATTTTGTTTGCTAATAATTAAATACTATAATCATACATAGAATATTTTAATTCTACTTGTAGACTTTTGTAGTTGAAGTTATAAAATTAAGATTTCCCTTGCAGCACTATAAATCATAAAAGGTAGAAATAAGACATTAACATGTGTAGGAAAGTTAAGTGAATGATCAAATAAAGTAAAGGTGCATTTGTTATGATTTGTTTCTTATCTACTTTATCTCATATGATATTATATTGAACATTATTCATGAAATCTAGTTATTTGTTTATTTTACATGATACAAGTGATATTTTTCCATACTAAATTACTAATGATAAGCGTGTGATATATTCAAGGTAAGTGCATAGTGTTTTCCTGAAGGTAGTGACTAGTATTATAAATTTAGGTATATGAAAACTAATTTTCGATATGACATATACTCCGAGATAACTCCGAAATGAATCTTAAAAACCGAGATGTAAATCCGAGATGGACGACCGAGATGCACTCATCTCGTTCGAGATTTCACCCGATACGAGATAGGCTCTCCAAATTCTTCGAGACGAGGCATAACCAAAATCCAAGATTTAAAACCTTGGTATTGACTATATAATAGTTATGTGATATGTTATATTTTTCCGTTTCCACCGTGAGATTCTGATGTTTGTTGATCTTTCTTTCTATCTATTCTTTTTTTACCTATTTCTTTCTTAATGGTGATGCGTCTTTCTGTGGAATGAAAGGTGGTTCGTCACAAGCATGTTGTACAACATGCTGCCACTATGCATGAACATTGCCTAAACAGTAAGGGTAGGTCAAGGTTTTCTCTATTGATGTTGACCTCTACCGCTAACTCCCTTTACTTCGCCAACTATCCCTAATTAATTAGGTCTACGATGCAACATCCTTCCAGCCAGTTTGAAAGCATCATCTCACCCATACCAACATCAATTTCAACCACTATAAATACTCATGCATGGAAACTTCAAGGGCCAACTATTCGGTTGTTAGTCGCTACTCAGCAAGGGTCGACTATTTGGTTGTTAGTCATCACCCACAAAGGGTCAACTATTCGGTTGTTAGTCGTCGTCCTCCAAGGGTCAATTTATTTGAAGGATCCATCAGCCACTCATGATCCTACGTCCTTAACTTATCATCAAGCATCAGATTCTCACAACAGCTCATCGTCTACGGTCCTAAGCTCAGTAAGCCCTTAAGATTAGCGACAACCTTACTTAACCACCCCTTTTATCTTGTTGTATGTCTCTAATAATTCTTGTAATTGTAAGTGGGCCATATAATAAGAGTACTTCATAGTAGACGTAGGTAGCTCCAAAGAACCACTCTATATCATGTGCCATTTACATATTAAGCGCCCATTTTAGCTCTTAAACTGAACGATTAACTAGCAAACTTTGCATTTCGCAGTGTACTCTGAGATGGACAAAAAATATTCAACAAAGATCAACTTATAATTTTATATTATGTATATACACAAATGTAAATGAATTACACATGTTAATTATTTATTATTCCTTGAAAACTGATTTCTTAAGTTATATAGTTAACTTTTGGATACAAGCATTTGAATATTGTTCCTGTAAGAATGAAAGGTTCTGATCTAAAATTTATGAATGGACTTTTATGCAAATTTGAATCTTTTGTCTCCTTTTTCTAGATTTATAGTTTTATGAAAAATCTAAAACTCAGTTTTATTTCTAAACTAATAGCTTAATCTAAATTATTGTTTTTTTAAATTTAATTTTTATATATACTAGTGTAAACCCGTGCTTCGTACACGGGTGTGACAAAAATATTGTAGTTGCATAGGCCATATCCAAATATATAAGAAATTTTATATACTACTAGCGAAAAAATATTATTAAACATAGCATGAGTTATAAGTAAACAACTTGTATGTATAATTTTCTAGACATCAATCTTTGATGAATAGTTCAGTTAGTTACAATATATACTTACTAAACAGAAAACTATAAAAAAAACTCAAGCATTGTTGAGCAGCATGTGTATGCTTCTGAGTTATAAGCATAAATTTTGATACATAAAGATATTGATACACCAACTTATATTGTATTTCTGCCTCTTGTTTGTATTATTTTTTCAGTCACAGAAATGCTACATATGCTACATGAATAAATCATGCATCAAGTTAGTTAGAGTGTAGTTAAATAGGGAGAACCACAACAGTAAGGAAGTGTTATGCACTAACTATTGATGAAACATATTGTTTATTTGTACCTAATGAAAGAAGTTTATTCTATTCGAACAAAACTAAGATGAAGAGACAAGCACCAATGTCCCAATGGTTAAGTGATTTAGCTTTGGTGGAGGTCATACGTTCAAAACTTGGGTAGTGTGATTTGAACGTTTATTGACATGTGATATGTTGTCACGGTGATTTGTTGTATATAAATTACCATTTCAAAAAAAACTAAGATGAAATAATAATTCAAAATAGTGCACTACTTCAAAGCAAACCAAAATTTTTCCATACAAAGCAGAAGTGCATTGCATCATTATGTATTACAGTTTAATAAATCTACATGCTAGTTTTTTTTTTTTTTACATAGTTCGAAATTTCTATGTAAGTCAGTGTAAAAATTATAACCACTTCCGGTCAACATTCTGTTATTTTCTATTTCCCACCATTACAAATTCGTACTTTTCTCCTCCACCTACAATTTGTCTTGATCAACTCATCCTTCTGAGTAGGACTTAACCCACCAAAAGTTGAATATAACGGCAAATCACCAACAATATCTCAAAAAACAAATGCTAGATGATTGGTTTATGTAAACATTTAAAAATGCAAGAATGCCATAAATATTGTTTTATTATTCAATAATACTGCTACCTCTACTCTGAAGCTAGACAACAGTCATATTGATTTGATTATGCGCAAAATGCAGAGGCTTATTAGTCCACTATATTAATATTCATTATTGTGCGATATTGGAGTAACATGCATGTTTTTTAGCAACACCAACTAACAGAAAGAAGAGTTTTCTACCAAATAAGAATTAGTTTTGATGTCTGTATGTCTAGGATATGTCTGATAACCGTATTTTAAGTTGACCATAGAAATTAAGTTAAGACTAAGGTTACCCAAGTAACAATATCCATATTTTACAATGGATTTTATCTGTTTTAAATTTTTGAGTTTATGTAAATGTAACTGCACCATTAGTAAGGTACATATCTATTTTCAATCTTTCTAAGAATCAATCGTAGATGTGTAAGATTTTGTTTATCCACTATCCTTATAGTTTTTCTGTCCAATACTGGTATATTGGAAATTAACAAAATATCTATAAGATTATAAATATCTGCAGCTATATTAATACTTAAAAATTAACCATTTTCAAAAAAAAATGAAATGAAAATTATGAATTTTTTGGAGTAGATTGTCATTATATGATCATGGGGTCATGGTTGTACTTGATGTAACACTTTTCCAATCAAGGTGTAGTGAAGATACCCCATTAGCGCTATCTAGACATTGGATTGAAGATGTTATTATATCACATAATGAAGATAGACCATTTGCATTACGTTGGTGGTTAGCTTATTATTTTACTTCAACCATGATCAATTTTGTGATGTTTCAAACTACATCTCATCACTTCTCATGCTCATGTTACTATGTTTATTAAACAATAATAAAACATACGATTGGTTGAAAGTCAATGTTAAAATGCAACCCAAAAAAGCATTCAAGACTGGTTGGATATTATAAAACTATATTAGAATTTGTTAACTTGTTACTCACAAGTAGTATAAATTTTACTTGTAGTGTAAAAAAATGACAAACAGAATTAACTAACATACAATTTTGCATGTATTAGAAGAAAAACATGATATGAAAATATGATTTATATTATCAAATAATATCAATGCAGGTTAAATATTTTCATTATAAAATAGATTGGGTCAAACGTTAGATGAATTTTAAGACTGACGTATAGTAAAGGCCAAATTCTTTTGTTGGCATCGCATCTTAAAACTTTTCAGCCAATAAAACTATGGAGCATTAATTGCATGATCAAAATAAATGTTGCGCACTATGAGAGGGCCCATGTCTCATATGACAATATAATAGTTATGTATGGTAATTACTATAGATATGATACGTTTCGATAAGTGAAATATATTCTCTTTGATTCCAGCTCGTTTGCAGCAAAACTTTATTGGAATAGCTCTTTAATCAAGCAAATGGAAGCAAAGAAACAATCAAATATTATTACTTATATTTCTATTACTTGTTCATTATTACTCATGACATTTTGATCAAATAATAACAATCAACACTCTAAATTCATCGAATATGCTAATGCATCACAAACAAAAATCTTAAAACATTATTTCTTTACACAATCAATTTAGGGAACACAACCTGTATTGATTTTTGTTTGTTAGAAGTGTTTAAAGTATGCATAAGTGACATGGTAATGAAAGTAAATTAATCCGACAATGTGTAGCATGTTCATGGCCTGATCAAGTTTTTTTGTTAACTGTACAAAAAGGTACATGTAGAGCATAATTGCTAGGTGAATAACAGATAGCAGTACAAAATACAATTCAATTGGGATTTGAAACATGTGCAGAGAAATAAAACGTAAATAAATTAAGGACATGTAGTCACTGATGATACAAACCTAGTTGTACATTGCTATTACAATGACAGTTTCAATACATCGGACATCCTTCTTCCGATGTTTTTCATGATGCTTCTTGTTGTTTGAATCCTAGCTTGTCCCAACTTCTTCAATGTTCTGTTATTAGTCAATAAAGGTTAAAAAGAAAAGAAAAAAAGAGTGAAAAGAGCTAGACGTGTAAGGCTAGTTCAGTTTAATGGTCCATTCTGTTACATTTCTAACAGGGAAAAGTTTACTATCCTACGGAAAGTACATGTTACCACTAAACAGTCAATGAGTGAACAATATTGAAGAAAAAAAAATTCTTACTAATGATAACAACAATTAATTTTACAAATAGAACATATTTTATTACTGTCAACACACATAATATTATCATTAACTTAGATGGCTTCCCAAATTACATTTTCAAATAGTCAAATAAATGTAGTCTCTGACTTTGTGTAACGCCCCGAAAATTTTCGACTTTCGAAAATTCAACATCGACACTCACTTTATCGACTGCCGAGAAATCGAAGGCCAAAAACCGGAATGTTATGGGTTTTGAAAAGAATTTAAGAAAAGAAAAAGAGAGAAGAAGAGATAAGATTAGAAAATAGGGGAAAGAAGATAGATCATTTTAAAATAGAAGGAAAAGAGAGAATAGAAAATTTGGAAATATAGAACGGAAACAGAAAGGAATAACAGAACAACAACAGAATCTCACAATTCGCAGCGGAACAACATATAATAATAAATGAATAATCTTTTAAACAAAGAACTATATCAGTTATTACATTACATTTCATTACATCATATCATCAGAGTGTACAACATCATACAACAACAAACAGTGCAGCGGAAAAAGAAATACTATATAAACTAGTAATACGCCATGCCATCCAGCTTGCCTCCTGCAACTCCTGAATATCCAGAATATCCTGATAAACCTTAACTCTTGACTGCCCGTGTGGAAATTGGTGGGCACCCAGAGTTTAGGAAGGAAAACAATAAACTCCGAGTCAGTCATGTGACTGGTGTGAGAACTCAAAACAGTTTATTTATCTTTAAAATCAAAATAGAAGAATATTTTTAAATTCAATTCGCAATGCTTTTAAAAATGAGACTACCATAAGGCCTCCCGCACACACACACATGCAAACGCAGAATCGGAGGAGATTTCTCCTTATGATAGTCAAAGATGCTTGATACGCATTTAAAATAACATTTGATATTATTACTAGTGCATAGTGTAGGAAATTATTTCGAAAGTAGAATATAAATCTTAGCCAACATACGACCATTATCGTATGCCTACTATAGCTATCATCCAAACAGTGTTGCGACACCATAAGTGAATGATAGGTCCTACAACTAATACCGTACAAGTTTCGTATTTGGAGAATGGATTTTTTCCAACAAATGGTCAGGCCAAGGAACTTCCCATTGCCACATGGAAACGCCTCTGGCTGGACGCCCCGAGAACCACTGTCCTCTGCCAAACAAAGCCGGGAATTCCTTTTCCCAAGGAATATTACAAACCCTCAGATATGCCACCCCCGGTCCTTTGGGACCTTTAAACGAGAGCGCTCTCTAACCAACGTCACACCATAATAATAAGTGTTTCAACATGAGTAAGTATCTGAGCTCCATACCATGATACTACCCTTTTCCAGAAGGAATGGTCATACCCTAGGGAAGTTATCCCTGAAAACTTTGCCGCACAATTCCTGTTTCGACCATTACCGGGTTGTGAGGCTCGACGAATTCACGTCCACAAAACATACTTTATACAAAAGCCATGCTTTGGGTCAACAAATGATCAACACAATGATCACAAGGATAGACGATCAAATAAACGATCCTATCACAAATAATCAACACAATGATCATTTCAGCAACACTCAGCATGTCACATTACCAAATTGAGAATATATCGCTGATAACATTCAACTACATAACCTCTGAGCACGTACGTCTCAAAGAAGGGTGTTAAGCTAAAAGAATAAATTCTCCGCCACCAACAGAAATATATTTGAAAGAAATCGGCTTTATATCTCAACTTGTAATGTCAGGCATACAATCCATACAAGTCTGTTCCGGGCTCGAACAAAACCGAAGGCACTTCTTACGAAGCCCTTGCAATCCGGGTATTCACAATCCCGATCGAATTTCCCATCACTTAAGGAATCTCTATACCAGGAGCTACCCAGTGCAGAGACAATCGATAGGTCATCCTATCGCTTTTGCAAATACTCGGTCTTCAACACCGATCTTCAAATGCAATTCACAACGACGTATCACATATTCGGAATGGGTTATACGACCCCATGGTCCTTTCCCAGTTAACCCGAATAGTGAGCGCTTATTCAAAAATAAGTGTGGCATTCACATTCAAACAAATCACATCAATTACCCATTCAAAGGGAAATATTGATAGTCGGTTATTGAACTATCAATGGATATGCACACATCACCAGTTTCCAAATAATTTTCCAAAATATCTTCACAAGATATATTATTTCATACTTCAAAAATAAATCAATATTTATTCTTAAACAAATCCCACTTTCACATATAAATTCCATAATGAATTCATATTCCAAAATATTCATGCATATGATTTCAATTATTCATTTCAATTTATCTTCAAAAAGATAAATTCTAATTATTCACTTCATATTGAAAAACATTTCCATACTTATTTATTCATAAGTAATTCACAAATCTTTTTATTTTCAACCTTGGAAAATATTCAATATACTTAAATCGAATTAAGTATATATTTCATTCTTTAAGGAAATCATTCACTTAAACATATTTATTTGGGCCAAAACGAATGTTGCGTAAAACATCGTTACAACAACCCAAAATCACTAGTATAGGGATTCGAAATTAAATAGATATATAAATCCCAATACTATGCAAAACATTTCCTTTCGGAAATCATTTACTATAACAACAGTGTTATAGTCCATTATTTCCTTCTATTTCTCGAAAACGTCTATTTCAACAATTAACGTTGAAATCTATGGTTTCGAATCTCAACACCTTTTTAAAACATCGTTAGATCGTTTTAATTCTATTTAAAACATTCACGTTCAAAACAATTTCTTTAACATCTTATTCACTATTCAAAAACGTGAATATTCTTTGTTAACAAATTTCATCCTTTTATTCATTTCATTTTAAAGGATTATTCACAGTTCAAAAACGTGAATATAGCTCCATTTATAAGTTATAACCATTTACTTATCAAAATAAGTCGTTGGCGAATTTATAAAACAACGTTTATAAATTTCCATTTCTATTTATTTTATAACTCCTTTTTATAAATCTCTTTTATTAATCTATTCGATTTATAACTCAATTATAAACCAAAAGTTCACATTATAAGTTAAATGCTTATAAAACGATTATTTTACAAAATCGTTCTTTTAAAGACTTTCCAATTTATGAATCTTATAACTTATAAGATCCATTTATTTAACCAATCTATTCTTCAAATAATTTCACCTAATTTATAAATCTTACTATTTATAAATTTCATTTATAACTTCACAGTTTATAATTCTATAAATTTCATTCTTTAATGAAATTCATTTCCACTTCATTCAAACACTTATAAAAACTCGTTTTATAATGTCTATATTTCAATTTATAAATATCCATTTATAAATCTCTTAATATAAATCAATTTATATTATTCTTTTAAAACGTCTTTAAATCCCTTTATAATTTCATCATTCTCTTGATTTATAAAATAATCAAATTTTATAAATCCTATATTTAAACTTCTAATAATAAACTCAAAAATCCAGTTTAAACTATTTTATAAAATCATTAATCCATATTTCTCAAAAATCTACTTTAACCGTATTTCTCAAAAATCATAATTTTTATAACTTTAAAAATTATCACGTTTATTTATTTATAATGGATCAATTCCAAAAATATAGTATATTTTCAAAAATCACTTTAAAAATCATTTTAAAGTTTCAAAATTTGGTCCAATGATGCTACACACCAAATAGTCAATCACGACTACAACGATCCATCATATATCGATATGATAATCCATCAAATATCAAAATATCTGAAATCAAATAAAAACTGTTGAGGAATCCTGTTGGATCCCTCCAACCTGTTTTCCTGCATCCAAAAACATTAGCACAATACCAATTTCGCTCCAGTACAAAATTATCGCGGTATATGTTCTTAATAAATATTATCCGCTTAATAACGGCGTAATAGGGTCTCATCCGCTAAACAAAAATACGGGAAATCAACAACTGCAATATATACATATGCCAATATATATATATTGATATTATATATAATACCAATTTCACTGTTTATGAAATATTCGCGGTATATGTTTTTACTAAATAACATCCGCTTACTAACGGCGTATAATGTCTATTTTAACAATCAATAGATATCAATCAACATTCAAACATGCATTCAAATATTTTAAATCTAACTATTTAAAATAAAATCGAAACTGATTCGATTGAGTGAGAAGTTCTCACCTTGGTTTTAATTTCCGTTTTAGCGATTTATTTCGAATAAAATTAAACGGACGTTTAATTTTACCCAAAATTCTCACTAACTCCAAACGACTCCAAACCAACTCCATCGCGTAGTGCTCGTCCATACGATTCCAACTCAACTGAGTTTGCATTTTTTCGACCTCGTATGAAAAAGTTATGAATTTTTGAAGTTACACGTGTTTATATACATAGATTTATAACATAAATTTAAAATTTATAAACTAACTCAACTACAGCCGTGAGATTAAAATCCAACGCCTCACGTTCATCTCCCCCACCCTCTCGTTCATCACGCACAACCCCTGAAGCAAGCCGAACCCATATAGCAAATTAGGGTTTAAATTTTGCTTCCTCTTCGTCGATTTTGAAGTCGATCAGATGGTACCACCACGTGCGCCCACGCGAGTGCCATACTCGGCTCCATCCTCATCAAGTTCGGTCCCCTATATCACGTGCAAATGAGGCCGAACGGCCTGCCTTCATGGCTCCTCAACGACCACCACGTTGCTCGAATACACATCATCCCCATATGGATTCGAAGAGCTCGGCTAGCTCTACCAATCTCTAGTTGGAAGTTGTTGCTAATTATTTGCAGATTGGAAGATTATAAGGGATGAATATGGAACATTTTCGGCCATTGATTGAAGCTTCTGGCGGCCGTGTTTTGTAAACTAGGGTTTTTATTTTATTTTATTTTTTTAGAATTTGGGGGTATTTATAGAGAATTTTTCAATCACTATTCATCCGGGAATTCCGAACTCCGATTTACGCGCCATAACTGACGTTCCTAGGGTTTATCCCGCGTTCTGGACACAATGGAACAGGTTTCGGAAGCTAATTCGGACATCTGTGCGAGTTATGGCTATAAACGCTCAATTTGAATTAAACCGATTTAAGCGATTTTCTAGGCGTTTTAATTTGTACCGGACAAACAGTAAATCCAATTGACTTGAAATTTGAAACCATACAATAATATCACATTATGGATCCGATGAAACTGGTTTCGTTGAAATCCGAGACTTTTTGAAAAATGGCTATTTTAACTCGCCAAATTTAAATTAAAAATAATTCGATGCGTTTCGAGCTGCCACGATCAAACGATAACTCCGATTGACACGAAAATTGAAATCCGGTAATAACTAACTTTTACGGATCCAATGGAACTGGTTTCGTTCAATTCTGAGACTGTTCAAAAATTGGCTATTTTACAGTCGATTATTAAATATTAAAATATTCAATTTTCACAAATTAACTTTTAATTCGATTTTAAAAGTTCTAAAATATCATTCTAACTCCAGTATGATAAAATAAAATTTTACAAATCATTTTCAATCATATTTAACTCAATTTTCAATTATTTTCATAATTTAACGTATTAAATTATCGATTTAATTATTCAATTAAATCCAATAATTCAAATAAAAATTTATTTGACTTATAAATTCACTTATTAATATTTAAAATTAATTAAATATTAAAATTTTAATTATTAAAAATTCTGGGTCGTTACAATCTTTCCCCCTTAAAAGAATTTCGTCCTCGAAATTACAAGTAAGAAAGTTACAAAATTTATTAACTTTCCCAAAAATTTATAATTAAACTTCTTTTAATAACTTTACTAAGTTTCAAATCATACTTAGTTATCTTTTCAAAAACAACTACTATTGTTTAACTTTCAATTCCAAAATCAAAGTTATAGTTTTCAAAATTTTCCCATTTTCTCAAATTTTTTCTAACGCCTTAAATTTCCGGAAAAATTCGCCATAGTCTCCTTTGCGCGGCTCGATCCGAAAAAAATGACAGTATATATATCACAAATATACATCTCATCAAGTAATGAGGCATCCCGAAGGGAAAAAAGTGTAAAAGTACGATATTTAATCCGAGATATGTACCTTATATTTTATTAGCGAGCATATACGGCTAATATAGCACGAAAGCGAGCTCCAAATGCGAAGCAAACGCGATCCGCACCTACTAAACACTCAACAAACAACATGAGAAACATGCATATAAAGCATAGTATCGATATACAACATATAGCAACATAATAACTATATATACCAACATAACAATGCATTCAATAGCAATATATATTCAACCATCAACTAACTAACATCCATAACCAATAAATATTCATTCATATTCTCATTAATATTTAATGAAATGGTTTTCACTCTAAATCATATTTGATTTATTAACATTGGATTTTATCGACATTCATTCTTATTCAATTTTAATTAGTTTGCATTCACTAATTAAATCCAATTCACGTTCAATTCTATTCAAATTTATTTACTTCTAATTTGAATTTAATTACATAGCTTTAAATTTCACTAATTCACTTTCATTAATACTTAATGAATTATATACAATAAATCTAACAACCATATAACAACCAATGTATATTCAACTTTCAATAACCTTAGATTTTAATGAATTTACACTTTCATTCATTATTTCATATCAATTTAATTCACATTCAATTGATTAACATTCAATCCATTAATTTAATTCAATTTCCAAAGTTGAATTTTATTTATATAACTTAAGTTCATATTCATTTAATCCACTTGATTATTTACTTCGATACCAAAATCAATTCCATTCAACAACACTTAAGTTATATTCCATTTTATAAACATCACTTTTTATTTACAATTCACATTCATAAATATATTCATATAGTTTCACTTCTTATATATATATAAGTTTATTTCACAATTGTAAATCACTTTAATTATAATTCAATTCTCATAATTCTTTTTACTTATACAATTATTCTTTTATTTAGATTATTCAAACAACTAAACAATCAATTTATATACACTTTAATAATTCTGAAAAATTATTTCTTTATATATAAAATATACTCAAGGTAAAATTATTTCATTTACCCAATTTAAAACAATATTGTGTCGAATTGTTCTATTCAAGTGTTTAGAAACCCCTTCGGCATAGTTGTACATACCGTGCTGACGAAGGTTCATATGCCACTCAATAAACCAATCATCACAATATAAAACAATTTTATATTCACTAACAAATACGCTCTCATAGCTATTATTACACTCAAATTCATTCTAGAGTACTACTGACTCTATCTCTAATGAATTATACCCAACAGAACCATGGTTGTCGCTTAACCATCAGCTCTGATACCAAATGTAACGCCCCGAAAATTTTCGACTTTCGAAAATTCAACATCGACACTCACTTTATCGACTGCCGAGAAATCGAAGGCCAAAAACCGGAATGTTATGGGTTTTGAAAAGAATTTAAGAAAAGAAAAAGAGAGAAGAAGAGATAAGATTAGAAAATAGGGGAAAGAAGATAGATCATTTTAAAATAGAAGGAAAAGATAGAATAGAAAATTTGGAAATATAGAACGGAAACAGAAAGGAATAACAGAACAACAACAGAATCTCACAATTCGCAGCGGAACAACATATAATAATAAATGAATAATCTTTTAAACAAAGAACTATATCAGTTATTACATTACATTTCATTACATCATATCATCAGAGTGTACAACATCATACAACAACAAACAGTGCAGTGGAAAAAGAAATACTATATAAACTAGTAATACGCCATGTCATCCAGCTTGCCTCCTGCAACTCCTGAATATGCAGAATATCCTGATAAACCTTAACTCTTGACTGCCCGTGTCGAAATTGGTGGGCACCCAGAGTTTAGGAAGGAAAACAATAAACTCCGAGTCAGTCATGTGACTGGTGTGAGAACTCAAAACAGTTTATTTATCTTTAAAATCAAAATAGAAGAATATTTTTAAATTCAATTCGCAATGCTTTTAAAAATGAGACTACCATAAGGCCTCCCGCACACACACACATGCAAACGCAGAATCGGAGGAGATTTCTCCTTATGATAGTCAAAGATGCTTGATACGCATTTAAAATAACATTTGATATTATTACTAGTGCATAGTGTAGGAAATTATTTCGAAAGTAGAATATAAATCTTAGCCAACATACGACCATTATCGTATGCCTACTATAGCTATCATCCAAACAGTGTTGCGACACCATAAGTGAATGATAGGTCCTACAACTAATACCGTACAAGTTCGTATTTGGAGAATGGATTTTTTCCAACAAATGGTCAGGCCAAGGAACTTCCCATTGCCACATGGAAACGCCTCTGGCTGGACGCCCCGAGAACCACTGTCCTCTGCCAAACAAAGCCGGGAATTCCTTTTCCCAAGGAATATTACAAACCCTCAGATATGCCACCCCCGGTCCTTTGGGACCTTTAAACGAGAGCGCTCTCTAACCAACATCACACCATAATAATAAGTGTTTCAACATGAGTAAGTATCTGGGCTCCATACCATGATAATACCCTTTTCCAGAAGGAATGGTCATACCCTAGGGAAGTTATCCCTGAAAACTTTGCCGCACAATTCCTGTTTCGACCATTACCGGGTTGTGAGGCTCGACGAATTCACGTCCACAAAACATACTTTATACAAAAGTCATGCTTTGGGTCAACAAATGATCAACACAATGATCACAAGGATAGACGATCAAATAAACGATCCTATCACAAATAATCAACACAATGATCATTTCAGCAACACTCAGCATGTCACATTACCAAATTGAGAATATATCGCTGATAACATTCAACTACATAACCTCTGAGCACGTACGTCTCAAAGAAGGGTGTTAAGCTAAAAGAATAAATTCTCCGCCACCAACAGAAATATATTTGAAAGAAATCGGCTTTATATCTCAACTTGTAATGTCAGGCATACAATCCATACAAGTCTGTTCCGGGCTCGAACAAAACCGAAGGCACTTCTTACGAAGCCCTTGCAATCCGGGTATTCACAATCCCGATCGAATTTCCCATCACTTAAGGAATCTCTATACCAGGAGCTACCCAGTGCAGAGACAATCGATAGGTCATCCTATCGCTTTTGCAAATACTCGGTCTTCAACACCGATCTTCAAATGCAATTCACAACGACGTATCACATATTCGGAATGGGTTATACGACCTCATGGTCCTTTCCCAGTTAACCCGAATAGTGAGCGCTTATTCAAAAATAAGTGTGGCATTCACATTCAAACAAATCACATCAATTACCCATTCAAAGGGAAATATTGATAGTCGGTTATTGAACTATCAATGGATATGCACACATCACCAGTTTCCAAATAATTTTCCAAAATATCTTCACAAGATATATTATTTCATACTTCAAAAATAAATCAATATTTATTCTTAAACAAATCCCACTTTCACATATAAATTCCATAATGAATTCATATTCCAAAATATTCATGCATATGATTTCAATTATTCATTTCAATTTATCTTCAAAAAGATAAATTCTAATTATTCACTTCATATTGGAAAACATTTCCATACTTATTTATTCATAAGTAATTCACAAATCTTTTTATTTTCAACCTTGGAAAATATTCAATATACTTAAATCGAATTAAGTATATATTTCATTCTTTAAGGAAATCATTCACTTAAACATATTTATTTGGGCCAAAACGAATGTTGCGTAAAACATCGTTACAACAACCCAAAATCACTAGTATAGGGATTCGAAATTAAATAGATATATAAATCCCAATACTATGCAAAACATTTCCTTTCGGAAATCATTTACTATAACAACAGTGTTATAGTCCATTATTTCCTTCTATTTCTCGAAAACGTCTATTTCAACAATTAACGTTGAAATCTATGGTTTCGAATCTCAACACCTTTTTAAAACATCGTTAGATCGTTTTAATTCTATTTAAACATTCACGTTCAAAACAATTTCTTTAACATCTTATTCACTATTCAAAAACGTGAATATTCTTTGTTAACAAATTTCATCCTTTTATTCATTTCATTTTAAAGGATTATTCACAGTTCAAAAACGTGAATATAGCTCCATTTATAAGTTATAACCATTTACTTATCAAAATAAGTCGTTGGCGAATTTATAAAACAACGTTTATAAATTTCCATTTCTATTTATTTTATAACTCCTTTTTATAAATCTCTTTTATTAATCTATTCGATTTATAACTCAATTATAAACCAAAAGTTCACATTATAAGTTAAATGCTTATAAAACGATTATTTTACAAAATCGTTCTTTTAAAGACTTTCCAATTTATGAATCTTATAACTTATAAGATCCATTTATTTAACCAATCTATTCTTCAAATAATTTCACCTAATTTATAAATCTTACTATTTATAAATTTCATTTATAACTTCACAGTTTATAATTCTATAAATTTCATTCTTTAATGAAATTCATTTCCACTTCATTCAAACACTTATAAAAACTCGTTTTATAATGTCTATATTTCAATTTATAAATATCCATTTATAAATCTCTTAATATAAATCAATTTATATTATTCTTTTAAAACGTCTTTAAATCCCTTTATAATTTCATCATTCTCTTGATTTATAAAATAATCAAATTTTATAAATCCTATATTTAAACTTCTAATAATAAACTCAAAAATCCAGTTTAAACTATTTTATAAAATCATTAATCCATATTTCTCAAAAATCTACTTTAACCGTATTTCTCAAAAATCATAATTTTTATAACTTTAAAAATTATAACGTTTATTTATTTATAATGGATCAATTCCAAAAATATAGTATATTTTCAAAAATCACTTTAAAAATCATTTTAAGGTTTCAAAATTTGGTCCAATGATGCTACACACCAAATAGTCAATCACGACTACAACGATCCATCATATATCGATATGATAATCCATCAAATATCAAAATATCTGAAATCAAATAAAAACTGTTGAGGAATCCTGTTGGATCCCTCCAACCTGTTTTCCTGCATCCAAAAACATTAGCACAATACCAATTTCGCTCCAGTACGAAATTATCGCGGTATATGTTCTTAATAAATATTATCCGCTTAATAACGGCGTAATAGGGTCTCATCCGCTAAACAAAAATGCGGGAAATCAACAACTGCAATATATACATATGCCAATATATATATATATTGATATTATATATAATACCAATTTCACTGTTTATGAAATATTCGCGGTATATGTTTTTACTAAATAACATCCGCTTACTAACGGCGTATAATGTCTATTTTAACAATCAATAGATATCAATCAACATTCAAACATGCATTCAAATATTTTAAATCTAACTATTTAAAATAAAATCGAAACTGATTCGATTGAGTGAGAAGTTCTCACCTTGGTTTTAATTTCCGTTTTAGCGATTTATTTCGAATAAAATTAAACGGACGTTTAATTTTACCCAAAATTCTCACTAATTCCAAACGACTCCAAACCAACTCCATCGCGTAGTGCTCGTCCATACGATTCCAACGCAACTGAGTTTGCATTTTTTCGACCTCGTATGAAAAAGTTATGAATTTTTGAAGTTACACGTGTTTATATACATAGATTTATAACATAAATTTAAAATTTATAAACTAACTCAACTACAGCCGTGAGATTAAAATCCAACGCCTCACGTTCATCTCCCCCACCCTCTCGTTCATCACGCACAACCCCTGAAGCAAGCCGAACCCATATAGCAAATTAGGGTTTAAATTTTGCTTCCTCTTCGTCGATTTTGAAGTCGATCAGATGGTACCACCACGTGCGCCCACGCGAGTGCCATACTCGGCTCCATCCTCATCAAGTTCGGTCCCCTATATCACGCGCAAATCGAGGCCGAACGGCCTGCCTTCATGGCTCCTCAACGACCACCACGTTGCTCGAATACACATCATCCCCATATGGATTCGAAGAGCTCGGCTAGCTCTACCAATCTCTAGTTGGAAGTTGTTGCTAATTATTTGCAGATTGGAAGATTATAAGGGATGAATATGTAACATTTTCGGCCATTGATTGAAGCTTCTGGCGGCCGTGTTTTGTAAACTAGGGTTTTTATTTTATTTTTTATTTTTTTAGAATTTGGGGGTATTTATAGAGAATTTTTCAATCACTATTCATCCGGGAATTCCGAACTCCGATTTACGCGCCGTAACTGACGTTCCTAGGGTTTATCCCACGTTCCGGACACAATGGAACAGGTTTTAGAAGCTAATTCGGACATCTGTGCGAGTTATGGCTATAAACGCTCAATTTGAATTAAACCGATTTAAGCGATTTTCTAGGCGTTTTAATTTGTACCGGACAAACGGTAAATCCAATTGACTTGAAATTTGAAACCATACAATAATATCACATTACGGATCCGATGAAACTGGTTTCGTCGAAATCCGAGACTTTTTGAAAAATGGCTATTTTAACTCGCCAAATTTAAATTAAAAATAATTCGATGCGTTTCGAGCTGCCACGATCAAACGATAACTCCGATTGACACGAAAATTGAAATCCGGTAATAACTAACTATTACGGATCCAATGGAACTGGTTTCGTTCAATTCTGAGACTGTTCAAAAATTGGCTATTTTACAGTCGATTATTAAATATTAAAATATTCAATTTTCACAAATTAACTTTAATTCGATTTTAAAAGTTCTAAAATATCATTCTAACTCCAGTATGATAAAATAAAATTTTACAAATCATTTTCAATCATATTTAACTCAATTTTCAATTATTTTCATAATTTAACGTATTAAATTATCGATTTAATTATTCAATTAAATCCAATAATTCAAATAAAAATTTATTCGACTTATAAATTCACTTATTAATATTTAAAATTAATTAAATATTAAAATTTTAATTATTAAAAATTCTGGGTCGTTACACTTTGCATCATCTTATCATCAATCATTAATAACTTATACTCCCAGCAAAAGAATTTTATTAGGTAGAAAGAATAATGTTGCATACAGTTAGTGAGAATGAAATACACATTATGCCTGGGCAATAAAGCATCTAACATTAATTCACACATGGCCAGTTTTGTACCCTGTTATTATCTACTATCATACAAACAGAGCAAGGAGATGAATTGCTAATGCTGCCCAAGTATGGTTAAGTTGAATTTGATTTGTTTACTTTAGCATTTAGTTTTACAACTGTATCTACGTAAACACATTTAATATGTGTTGTTAGTTCATTGGCAGTGGTTGATGTATAATATAAAATTACATGAACAGCTTAAATGAGGTGCGAATATTTGTTTAATTTGTCTTCCATAAATTTTATCAACAAAACAATATTTAATGAGTAATAAATAATTTGTCCTCCATAATTCATAAAATTTTGTTGGAAGCAACCAAACTATCAGATTTCATAGTAACATAACAGTTATGAGTGCTTATCCAGTTGAATAGTTTATAAAATGAGGTAATGGATCACATACCTAGCTGAATTGAAAAATAGTTGCATTAAACCATTTGCTGAATATAATAGTAAATAATAAAAAAGTTTTATAAATAAAAGCAGATAGTTCGTGTGAGGAATGAGATTTTCGACTTTCGAAAATCGACATTAATACGTCCACTTTATCAACTGCCGAACAATCGAATGCCGAAAAACCGAACCCTTAGGGTTTTAGAAGAAGAAAAAGGTATAAGAAGAAGATAGAAGAAGAAAACAGAAACAATAACAGAATCTCACATATCGTAGCGGAACAAATATAATAGATAAATGAATATCTTTAAATCAAAAGAACTGTACATTTTATACATTACATCATCAGAGTCAATATACAACACAACACAATTGTCGACAGTTATATAAACCTGTCCTCACAACTGAATACACAGCGGAAAAGAAAATATCATATACAAGTGATATGCTTCGCCATCCAGCTTGCCTCCAAATCTCTACAGCATCTCCTGAATTCCAGAATGACCTAATAACCCGACTCTAGGCTGCCCGTGTAGAAAATGATGGGCACCCAGAGTTTAGGAAGGGAACAATAAACTCCAGGTCAGTCATGGGACTGGTATGACAACTTAAAACAGTTTATGTTTAAAAACAAACAAAGAAATATTTCAAAATAGATCCGCGATGCTTTTAGAAAATGTAACTACCATAAGGCCTCCTTCCACACACACAATGCAAACGCAGAATTGGAGGAGATTTCTCCTTATAATAGTCAAACATGCTTGATACACAAATTTCTTTGATATTATTACAATAAGTGCAAAGTGCAGGAAAACATTTCGAAAGTACAATATTAATCTTAGCCAGCATAGGTACCATTATAGTATGCCTACTATAGCTACCATATTAGATGGCAGGTTCTACAACTAAAACCGTACATGGCTCGTATTGTTTCTTTGGATTTCCAACAAATGGTCAGGCCAAGGAACTTCTCATTGCCACATGGGTACGCCTATGGAAAGACGGCCCGAGAACCTAACCAGATCTCTGCCAACACAAGGTCGGGTTACCTCTAGCTAGGTAACTACTGACACGAGTATGCCATCCCCCGGTCGTAACCAACCTAAATCCCGGGATTCACCAACAACCACAAAGAAATAAATTTGCAGCAACCACATAGGTAAAGTATTTGGGCTCCATACCATAATACCACCTCTATCCAGAAGGAAATGTACATACCCTATGGGGGAGCTATCCCCAAATAACCTTGCTGCATTCTTCCTGTTTTGACCATTTTCGGGGTGTAAGGTCCGACGAAGTCTCGTCCACAAACCTACGCTTTTCATAAAAGCCACGCTTTGATCAACAAATGATCAGCAGCACTCAGCATGCCACGTTACCAAATTGGGAATATATCACTAGTAACCATAAACTACATAACCTCTGAGCTCGTACGTCTCAGAGAAGGGTGTTAAGCTAAGAGAATAAATTCTCCGCCACCAACAGAAATGTATTTGATAGAAACCAGCTTTACATCTCAAATTGTAACGTCAGACACACATCCATACAAGTCTGTTCCGGGTTCGAACAGAACCGAAGGCACTTCCAAAGAATCCCTTGCAAATCCGGATATTCACTAATCACGTCCGGAATTCCCATAACAAAGGGTGATAAAATCTCTATATCGGAGATCAGCCGATGCAGAGACATTCGACGGTGTTCCTTCCGTTTTCGAAAATATCCGGTCTTCAACACCGGTCTTCAAATGCTATCCATTACGACGTATCACTATTCGGAATGGGATTTATGACCCAAATGTCCTCTCCCGGCTAAACCGAATAACGAGCGCTTATTTTTAAAATAAATGTAGCATTCAAATTCAAGCAAATCACAACAAATACCCATTTAAAGGTAAATATTGGTAGTCGGTTATTTAACTATCCAAGCAAACCAATAAATATTCAGCATCATAACAATCACTAGGTCCTTTTTTTAATCTTCCATAAATTAAATAACTTACCAAATATTCACTTCAATTTATCTTTAAAAATATATATTCTCTAAACCATTTCAATTTCTACATTGGAAAACATTTCCAAATACTTATTTAACAATAAGTAATTCACAAATCTATTTATTTTCAATACTTAGAAAATATTCAATATACTTAAAACACGATTAAGTATATATTTTATTCTTTTAGGAAAACGTTCTCTTTAAACACATTTATTTGGGTCAAAACGAATGTTGCGTAAAACATCGTTACGACAACCAAAATCAATAGCATAGGGATTCGAAAATACGATAGATATATAAATCCCAATACTATACAAAAACATTTCCTTTCGACAATCATTTACTATAACAACAGTGTTATAGTCCATCTTTTCCTTATTTCTCGAAAACGTCTATTTCAACAATGAACGTTGAAATCTATGGTTTCGGTCCTTAACACATTTTAAAACAACTTCAAATCATTTTAATTCTATTTAAAAGGTCACTTCCTAAAACATTTCTTTAATATATTATTCACTGTCCAAGATCGTGAATATAAATCGTTTACCAAATTCAACACTTCTACATATTTAATTTAAAGGATTATCCACTATCCAAAATCGTGGATATATCTCCTTTAATAAGCTTTCATATTTACTTATCAAATTCAATTGATTTCGGATTTATAAAACAACGTTTATAAATTCACACACACACACACACACATATATATATTATAAAAACTTCAACTTATAAAATCCCTTAATTAACATATTCTATTTATATCTCATTTAAATGCCAAAATCCAATTTATAAGTGAATTACTTATAAATCTTTTATTTTACAAAATCTATTCATTTTATAACTTCACAATTTATAAATCTATAAATTTCATTCACTTATGAAATCCATTTATACTTCATTTTAACACTTATAAAAACTCGTTTTATAATTCCAATATTTTAATTTATAAATATTAATTTCATAAATCTTTTATATAAACCGTTTATAATAATTCAAAAATCCCAATTTAAACCATTTTACAAATTAATCAACTACTTATTTCAAAAATCGCATTTCGGTTATATTTCACAAAAATCATAATTTTTATAACATAAAAATTATAACGTTTATTTATTTAAAATGAATCAATTCCAAAATTCAATAAAATGTATACTTTCAAAAATCACTTGAAAATCCTTTTAAATTCGAAATCGTTACTTTAACATTTTTAAAACTCCAAAAATAGGCCCAATGCTGCACCAGCACCAATACATCAACCACGGCATCCAAACATCATATATCAATATGTTAACAGAATATATCGCAAATATATGTAAATAAATCAATACTGTTGAGGAATCCAGTTGGATCCCTCCAACCTGTTTCCCTGCATCCACATATTCAAGACGGGATATCGTGGTACATGGGTTTATATAATATATTATCCGCTATTATGCGGCGCAATAGGGTCTCATACGCTATATAATGCGGGAAATCAACTCCAAGTACATATATAATACCAATTCCACTTCAAGATGGAATATCGTGGTATATGAGTTTAGTAAAATAACCTCCGCTTAATATGCGGCGTATAGGGTCTATTTCAATACAATAGATAATAATTTATCATCTAAACATACAATCAACACAACCAAGCAATTTTAAATCTAACTATTTAAAATTTTAAATCGAAATAAATTCAATTGAGTGAGAAGTTCTCACCTTGTTTCAAATACAGTTGCAGTGTTTTATTTTGAATAAAATTAAACACGCGTTTAATTTTACCCAAAATTCACACTAGCTCCAATCAACTCCAATCCCACTCCATCGCGTAGTGTTCGTCTATACGAACCCGATGCAACTCGTTTCGTGCGAAGCGGACCTCGTATCAAAAAGTTATGGAGTTACAAAGATCACACGATTTAATATAATTCAATTTCATTTTCTATTTTCTATTTTTAAACCTTTTTCAAATCTGGACCGTACATTTTCAACTCCACATCAGGCCGCACGATTTCATCTTCTCCCCCCAACCTACGTACGTGAATAACAACCCATAGTCGTCTCCTCTTCACCAATTTTCGAACCACCATTACGCGCCTAGAAGTTGATCGGGGACCTCCATTTGAAAGCACATCACCTACTCCATGCTTGGCCAGAAAATAGTGAAGCTCGGCTCCCCATTTCCCTAGAAAATCGTGCGCGATCCATTGGCCTTTGAGCTGAAATTCCCAACGATCCATCGACCTGATCACGATCATAACCGTTGAAATCGAAGTACTCATCGTGCTCTACGACTTTACAGTTGGGGTTTTTTCGAATCGATGTGTGGATTTGAAGAAAATGAGGGAGGAAGAGGGGAATATTTTCGGCCATTAATTTCTGAAGGTGGCGGCTTGGGCTTAGAACTAGGGTTTGTGCAAAGAAACAAAGAATGAGGTCCTTTTATAGAAATTTACGCAACACTATTCACCCGAAATTTTTCCAAACTTCAAACGAAGCGTGCCGCCTGACGTTTATAATGTTTTACCCCTATTTCGAACGCAATGGAATATATATCGGGAGCTAATTCGATCATATTTGAAAGATAGGTTTTCAAATCGACTATTTAAATTTAAAAATTCACTTAAACCGATTCCTACGCGTTTTAGCTTTCCCCGGACAAACCGTAAATCCGATTGACACGAAATTTGAAATCTTATAATAATAAAACATTATGGATCCGATGAAACTGGTTTCGTCGAAATCCGAGGCTATTTGAAAAATGGCTATTTTTACTCGTCAATTAAATATTAAAATATTTAATTTCCTCAAATTTGTTAGGGATGCGGATTAAGGATCTTATGGCAGAAATAACACTAAAGGGGGGTGAATAGTGTTTTAAAGAATATATGAACTATATGACTAAATTAAAACTTTCAACACAAATCTACACAGAATTCTAACACAGAATGATCATAGAACATATAAAAAATGCAAATAGTAAAGTAAAGCAAGTAAAAGGAAAGAACACACCGGATTTTATACTGGTTCGGAATCCTCCTACATCCAGTCCTGCACCAAGGCAATATCCTTGTACAGATTTTTATAAGCCAATATCCAAATTACAACCCTCAATTTCTAAGGCCTTGAGGAACCCTCCTATCTCTGAGTCTGGGGTAAACTCTCTTGATTTACGGGACACAAGATCACCCTAATACTTCTTAATAACAATCCTTTTGAATGGATAGACTCTATGGACTTTTTGAATACAAATTAATCCTATAACTCTGAATAGCACTTTGATCTTTAGTAGAATGATGGAGAATCAAATAGAGAGAGTATCTAAATGATTTCCTATTGAGAATTTGGCAGAATGATGGCACGATCTTGAAAATATGAAGTTTTATGGATATGGAATGGTGGAGAAGAAAGAGTGAAGAAAATAAGAAAGAAGTTGTTAAAAAAATTCGTTTTGGAAGCCTTTATATAGATGCACAACAGTCATAACCATTGGCGAAAAGTTTTCGAACAAATGGACACTTCTTTTGAAAAGTTGAATTTTGAATCCAACGGCCACCATGTCGACAGGGGGTATCCCCTTATGTCGACATCCCTCAGTTCAAAATTGTAGAGATGTTGTTTTGTAAAAGCATTTGAATTTAAAACAAGTTGAAACTTTTCTGGAGCAAAGTAAAGTGTTTAAACAATATTTTGAAATAGAGAATGAATATAAAACATTATTTTAAATATATATATATATATATATATATATATATATATATATATATAATTGATATAGACCATCAATTATATAAGTAATATTTAAAATCAGAATAAGTTTTGATGTTTTAAAATTAGAAGTTTTTAAAATCAGAATAGAGGAATATTTTAAGGCTAAAAAAAAGTTTGAAAACATTTTTGAAAACATAATTTTAAAAGCTAAAACATTTTGAAAACAGATTTAAAAACATTTTGAAAAATCTATTCAAACTGAAATTGCAAGAACCTTCCTATAGAGCTCCTCCATAGGACTCGAGAACTTGTACAAAGTAGTTTAAATGATTTTGATTTTCGTGGGTTTGTAAGCCACTTGTCGTAGGTTTGTAAGCTACTTGTCATGGGTTTGTAAGCCACTGGTTTCGATAGAAATTGGGTTCCATCCCAAAAGAAAATTGGAAGAAAGATGAGAGTGCTATTATGAAGTTTTAACAAAATACTAGACACTTATCTTGAGATCTTGAAATCTTGATTCTCTAGAGTCTTGAATCTTGAATCTCTAATCTTCATCTTGATGCTTGAGTCTTTATACTGATCAGTCTTCGATGATACCTGCATATACTTCCTATACACACACACACACACACACACACATATATATATGGAAATGTTAGTATATATTTTATAAAGTAAAGTATAATAACCATATAAGGTTGTTGTCATCAAAACATCATCAGCTCAGTTCCTAACAATCTCCCCCTTTTTGATGATGACAACCTTTATTTATAAAATATTCTTACCATACCATAACTCCCCCTTACTCCGTGATTTCTTCTTAAAACTACAACTCCCTTTATTCCATGACTCCCCCTTACACCAAGCACATATATTTTTTATAACATTCTCCCCCTTTGTCATCAGCAAAAACTATTAACTACTTAAAAATTCAAGAATGATTAGTATGAACAAATAATATGTATAGAACAAGCATGAAACAATGAGTATAAGTGAACACATTTTAATTATTACAACATATATAAGAACATACATAAACACGAACAAACAAAACAATTTAAAACAAAGAATAAAAATGAAAGTACGCTTTAATGGCGATCCTTAATTATAGGAGACTTATGAATCGAACAATTGGGGTAGTGGAGACAAAAGTTTCCACGTTATTCAATTATGTTTCCATTAGTATCAACAAGGCTCTCACCAACGCAAATAACGCTCTCGTCCGTATTCATAGGGACTTCGGGTTGAGGTAAAGGTTGATCTTCCACTTAGTCTTCTTGTGGTTCTTCCATAGGTTCTTCTTCCTCGGATTCCATGGCTTGTGAAGAGTCTTCAATATTAATAGGATTTGTACGGTTATCCATAAGGAATTTTTGTACATTCCTAATAATATTCCCTTGCCTTTGTTGTTCTCTAGCCATCCTAAGTTGACTTACTTGAATTTCAGTCATCAATTGAAGGATATCTTTCATCTTCTCTTGCAATTTGATCACTCGAGCGTGCGTAGTTCGTTGAAATGGACCATAATGAGGAGATGTGGGTGAAGTAGGTTCATTAGTAGAAGAGGAGGCCATTATTTTATTGTTTCAAAAGTTATTTACAAAGAATATAGTGAAGAAAGAGGAGAGAAAACGAAATGAATAGATAAATAACCAAATAACTAACTTTGGAGGGAAATTCAATTTTCAAATTTTTGTTGGGTATGTCGACATCATGAGATGGGGCATGTCGACATGTTCATCAAAAAAATGTAATTTTTATTTTGAATTTTTATTGATTATTATATTATATTATTTATATTTCAGATTTTGAACAAATACCTAATTCTCTTCTAAATTTAGTAAAATTCTGTTCGGTTAATGGTTTAGTTAATATATCAGCAATTTGTTTTTCAGTATTTATATAATCTAGAGTTATTACTTCTTTAGTTATATTATCTCTAAGAAAATGATGTCTTATATCAGTATGTTTAGTTCTAGCATGACGAGTTGGATTTTTAAATAGATTTATTGCACTAGTATTATCACAATATATTGGTGATTTACTTATGTTAATTCCAAAATCTTTTAAAGTTTGTTGCATATATATGACTTGTGAACAGGCCAGAGCGGCAGATATATACTCTGCTTCAGTTGTTGACAAGGAAACAGTATTTTGTTTCTTGCTGAACCAGGAAACCAGTGAATGTCCTAGAAAGTAACAAGTTCCACTTGTACTTTTTCGATCTGATTTACAACCAGCATAATCAGCATCACAATACGATATTAAATCAAAAGTATTATTTTTAGAATAAAATAAACCATAATCTAAAGTGTATTTTACATATCTTAAAATTCTTTTAACAGCTTTTAAGTGAGTTTCTTTAGGTTGTGATTGGTATCTTGCACAGAGACAAACACTATGCATAATATCAGGACGACTCGCTGTTATATAGAGTAGCGAACCAATCATTCCCCTATATAAAGTTTGATCAATATCTTTTGATTTATCTTCTTTACTTAAACCTACATTTGTTGACATTGGAGTTGGTTTCCCACTAGAGGTTCTTAAACCAAATTTATTGATTAAGTCTTTAGCATATTTTTCTTGACTTATGAAGATTCCATTTTCTAGTTGTTTAATTTGAAGCCCTAAGAATAAACTTAATTCTACCATGTGACTCATTTCAAATTCTTTAGTCATTATATCTGAAAATTCTTTATTCATTATGTTATTAGTTGATCCAAAGATTATATCATCTACATATATTTGAACCAGTTGAGTATCTTGATTATTTCTTTTAATAAAAAGTGTTGTATCTACTTTACCAATTTCAAAACCAGATTGAAGTAAATAAGATCTTAGTCTTTCATACCAGGCTCTAGGAGCTTGCTTTAGACCATATAGAGCTTTCTTTAACTTGTATACGTGGTTTGGAAATTTATTATCTTTAAAAGTGGAGGTTGTTCAACATAAACATCTTCTTTTACAAAACCATTTAGAAAAGCACTTTTAACATCCATTTGATATAATTTGAAATTATTATAATTAGCGAAAGCAAGTAGAATTCTTATAGCTTCTAATCTTGCTACGGGGGCAAAGGTTTCATCATAGTCAATTCCTTCTTCTTGATAATAACCTTACGCGACTAAACGAGCTTTATTTCTTACGACCTCACCGAGTTCATTCATTTTATTTTTATAAACCCATTTAGTTCCAATTATACTTTTATCCTTAGGTTTACGAACAAGTTCCCATACATCATTTCTGGTAAATTGATTCAATTCTTCTTGCATAGCAAGAATCCATGAATCATCAGACGATGCTTCCTTTGGATTTTTAGGTTCAATTGTTGATATAAAGACTACATTACTCATACTACTTAATTGATTTCTAGTTCTTACTATAGATTCAATATTTCCTAAAACATTTTCTATAGGATGATCTTTTGATATTTTAAATCTCTTATTAGGTTGATTTATTTCACTAATAGTTTCATTAGATTGATTTAAATTTATAAAATCTTCTTCATCATCTATTTATACAATATCTTTAAGATTTTCATCAAAAGATACATGCATAGTTTCTTCAATAGTATTAGTTTTTAAATTAAAAACTCTAAATGCTTTGCTTCTATTAGAATAACCAATAAAGAATCCTTTATCAGCTTTTGGTTCAAATTTATCTAAATTATCTTTTGTATTAAGTATAAAACATTTACTCCCAAAGACTTTAAAATAATCTACTATAGGTTTCTTATTATAAAGTAATTCATATGGAGTTTTATTTGTTAATGGTCTAATTAAAATTCTATTTAATATATAACATGCTGTAGCAACTGCTTCAGCCCAAAAATGTTTAGGTAAATTACTATCAGAAAGCATTGTACGAGCACACTCTTGAATCGTTCTATTCTTACGTTCTACTACTCTGTTTTGTTGTGGAGTTCTTGGAAATGAAAAGTTGTAAGTAATTCCCCTTTGAGTACAAAAATTCTCAAAATTTTCATTTTCAAATTCACCACCGTGATCACTTCGAATAGTTTTAATTTTGAAAGAATGTTGTTTTTGAATTCTTTTAGAAAAGTTTTTAAATATTTCAAAAGCATCACTTTTATGTTTTAAAAAGATTGTCCAAGTATATCTTGAATAATCATCTACTATAACAAAAACATATTTACTATGGTTAATTGATTGAACTTGAGATGGACCAAATAAATCTAAATGAGGTAATTCTAGAGGACTAGAGGTAGAAATATCATCCTTTAATTTAAATGAACTTTTCTTAAGTTTTCCTAATTGACAAGCATCACAAATACTATCTACTTTAAAGTTTAACTTGGGTAGACCTCTAACTAAGTCAAGTTTTGATATCCTAGATAATAATTTGAAATTCAAATGGCCAAATCTTTTATGCCAAATCCAAGGGTCACTTGTATTAGCCAAAAGACATAGATTATCATTTGAAATTTTCATACTAAGGATATAAATATTTTTCTTCCTAATACCTTCAAAAATTATATTAGACTTATCATTTTCAATGTGGCATTTATCTTTTCCAAATTTAATTTTAAAACTTTTATCGCAAAGTTGACTTATACTAAGCAGATTATGTTTTAAGTTCCTAACTAATAAAACATCAGAAATAAGTAAAGTTTTAGAGTTACCGACATTGCCGACGCCAACCACATATACTTTAGAGTTGTCACCAAAATTGACTAATCTACCATCTTGATAAGCAATGTCCTTGACTATCTCGGGATTTCCAGTCATGTGCCTCGAACAGCCACTATCAAGTATCCATTTATCTTTCTCAATTTGCACAGTTTGTCCATTGGGTGTTGATTCGTCAAAAGCCATATAACATGTCTGTCCCTGCATAACACACCAATTCGGTAGATAACTTGATTTTTCAAAATAACTATATGCAGACTTATGATACTTTGATGAAATGCATAGATTCAAAACAGTTTTAACACAATTTTCCAAAAATGCCATTTTTATATTTTTCAAGTTTCAGATTATGAAAACAATGAAAACCAATGCTCTGATACCAATTGTTAGGGATGCGGATTAAGGATCTTAAGGAAGAAATAACACAAGAGGGGAGTGAATAGTGTTTTAAAGAATATATGAACTATATGACTAAATTAAAACTTTCAACACAAATCTAAACAGAATTCTAACACAGAATGATCACAGAATATATAACAAATGCAAATATTAAAGTAAAGAAAGTAAAAGGAAAGAACACACCGGATTTTATACTGGTTCGGAATCCTCCTACATCCAGTCCTGCACCAAGGCAATATCCTTGAACAGATTTTTATAAGACAAAAATCCAAATTACAACCCTCAATTTCTAAGGCCTTGAGGAACCCGCCTATCTCCGAGTCTGAGGTAAACTCTCTTGATTTACGGGACACAAGATCACCCTAATACTTCTTAATAACAATCCTTTTGAATGGATAGACTCTATGGACTTTTTGAATACAAATTAATTCTATAACTCTGAATAGCACTTTGATCTTTAGTAGAATGATGGAGAATCAAATAGAGAGAGTATCTAAATGATTTCCTATTGAGAATTTGGCAGAATGATGGCACGATCTTGAAAATATGAAGTTTTATGGATATGGAATGGTGGAGAAGAAAGAGTGAAGAAAATAAGAAAGTAGTTGTTAAAAAAATTCGTTTTGGAAGCCTTTATATAGATGCACAACAATCATAATCATTGGCGAAAGGTTTTCGAACGAATGGACACTTCTTTTGAAAAGTTGAATTTTGAATCCAACGGCCACCATGTCGACATGGGGTATCCCCTTATGTCGACATCCCTCAGTTCAAAATTGTAGAGATGTTGTTTTGTAAAATCATTTGAATTTAAAACAAGTTGAAACTTTTCTGGAGCAAAGTAAAGTGTTTAAACAATATTTTGAGATAGAGAATGAATATAAAACATTATTTTAAATATATATATATATATATAATTGATATAGACCGTCAATTATATAAGTAATATTCAAAATCAGAATAAGTTTTGATGTTTTAAAATTAGAAGTTTTTCAAATCAGAATAGAGGAATATTTTAAGGCTAAAACAAAGTTTGAAAACATTTTTGAAAACATAATTTTGAAAGCTAAAACATTTTGGAAACAGATTTAAAAACATCTTGAAAAATCTATTCAAACTGAAATTGCAAGAACCTTCCTACAGAGCTCCTCCATAGGACTCGAGAACTTGTACAAAGTAGTTTAAATGATTTTGATTTTCGTGGGTTTGTAAGACACTTGTCGTAGGTTTGTAAGCTATTTGTCGTGGGTTTGTAAGCCACTGGTTTCGATAGAAATTGGGTTCCATCCCAAAAGAAAATTGGAAGAAAGATGAGAGTGCTATTATGAAGTTTTAACAAAATACTATGCACTTATCTTGAGATCTTGAAATCTTGATTCTCTAGAGTCTTGAATCTTGAATCTCTAATCTTCATCTTGATGCTTGAGTCTTTATACTGATCAGTCTTCGATGATACCTGCATATACTTCCTATATATACATACATATATATATATATATATATATGGAAATGTTAGTATATATTTTATAAAGTAAAGTATAATAACTATATAAGGTTGTTGTCATCAAAACATCATCAACTCGGTTCCTAACAAAATTAACTTTTAATTCAATTTTAAAAGTTCTATAACATCATTCTAACTCCAATATGATTTAAATACAACTTTACAAATCAATTTTAATCACATTAAACCCAATTTCCAATTATTTCTGTAATTTAAAATATTAAATTATCGATTTAATTATCCAATTAAATCTAGATATTCGAAATATAATTTATTCAACTTACAAATTTTACTTGTTAATATTAAAAATTAATTAAATATACGAATTTCAAATGACAGAAACTGTGGGTCGTTACAGTTCGTCTATAAAACAAAGCAAAAGAATACATGGTTCAAATGAGTATAATGTAAAGTAAGGGTTAAAAGGAAAAAAGAAGAAACAGACAAATCAAATGTACAGATGAAAGAAATAAATAGAAAGAACAAAAGAGAATTCTATTAAACTAAGTTTCTTGAGGCCTGGCTGAGTAATGCAGCATCTTTTGATCACAAACGTATGTAAGTTGTTGATCTTGCATTTGATCAACTAATTGTAAAAAATACCTAATACTTTTCTAATCAGTCAAGTGAAGTGGAAATGTGTATACGTACATATGCTGATTAAAGCAGCGTGGTTTGATATATTTGAAAAGGGAAAAGCACCAAACAAAGTTGCCAATTGATTAATGAAAGCTTTGATAAATATCCATGTAAACATAATTCACCATAAGCCACATGAAGCTTGCACCGATGTAATGGTTTTCTCTTTCTTTTAGCAATGCTTATATGGATAATCTTCTTCATAACTCATCACTGATATTTGTTATTATTTGTCTTGTTTAGAACAATGGTTGTATTATCTTTTGTGTTTTGGTTGATTATAGTTGAGATTACCTATTGTTCCTTAAATCTCTATGTATTCAGTAATGTGTTTGTTAGATTATTATTGACAATGGGTACAAATAATTCGTGTTTATGCAAAAGCAATATTCGATAATGCAAGAATATAAAAAGGGTTGTGTAAAATATTTTCAATTGGAATGAGGCTCATACCATACTATTGTAAGAATCTATCTTCTTGGATTGCCAACTAGATCACCTAACTTCGAGGTGCTATTGAAAATACAGAATTTAAAAATATAATGAAATGGGTTAAAGAAGGAATTTGCTTATTATTTTCTTTTTTAATATTTAAGAAAGGGGGGGAAGGGGAATGAAAATTTATGAGGTAAAATGAAAAGTTGTTGTAAAATGTTTTTGAGAAGTCAGTTTGCCTGAAAAGCCACAAAATCAAAATAATGAGCACTGTGATAACCACCATTCTAGTAATGAAACCTTCATGAGCATCAACCTATTACTATATCAATAAAAGAAACAAAAAGGGAGTATATCCCACTAATTGGCGGAAGCAGATGCATAGATTTTGTGACACACCAGCATCTTATAATGATCTTTTCAAGAACTCTAATAATTTTTCTATAGAAAAATACATTTGAAGGAGTTAAAAATAAACATCAAAAAGATATAGAGTGTAAGCAAATATTGCTATTTGAATCAAAAATACCATCGAACAACATGCAGTGATAAATAATCCAAGTATGAATACCCTTACATCTATAATGCAAATGTGCAAAGACCCATGGCTCTCAGATTTATTATTTTTCTATAGACCCGTTGCTCTCATTTGTCAGCTAATTAATTAATATGGGTTAGTATCCAAAAAAAATACTATATGATATTGATCAAGAATTTAACATACTACTTGTATAAATACTACTAAGTGATGAGCAAAAATTTATATTAGAGCTTCATATAATTTGACACGGGATATTTTCTAATTTTATATGTATGTAACACATATATTCCGTGCTCAAGTGTATAAGAATGAGTTGCATTTTATTCCACTTTATATTCATAGGCATGGATATGCAGATAAAATTACGTGTATATTGCCATATATGGTTCAGTTTCTTCTATGAAAAATTGAGATAAAGGGATAATATAAGGAGATGTGGTTTTTCGCAAATGCTGCATTTGGTAACAACTATAGGGTATTTTCACACCGGATACAAACGTAGGTTAGGCAACAATGAGGCAAAAGTCAGAATTTAAGTACAATATATGATTTCAATGGAAAACACCTACCATTTGTATTCAAGAAATCAAAGTGGTTGAAAACCACGAAATTTTATATTTTATAACATAAACTTCCACAAACCAAGCAATACAACATAACCACTCAATCGTCAATATTAAATAGGGTGAACCAGTGCTACATACATGGTTTTTTGTTAATATGTTGCTTGTTAATGGGCTCTTAATTTTTATTTATGAGTTGAAAACTTCATTGATAGTTATTTAATAAACAGTAATAGGGAACTTATAGTTTCTTTAGCCAAAATTTGAAAACTCAACACAAAGTTCATTTACCATCGGCATCAGAGGTTTCCAACTTTAACTTCATTAAAGAACATATAAAAGCAACCTGTTAGAAATTATCTTGATCCATACACAACTATGGATTAATTCACGGTTGAGAAACATGAAAGCAATATGATATTACTATTGATCTCATGTTGGACCTCAATTCCAAATATGCAAAAGTTCAATCCCCTAAATTAATTTTCTTTACATGACATTGTAATGAGTTACACAGGTAAAATTAAGTTGAAGACTAATCTAATTTCTTTAGTATGTAGCCATTTGGTTTGTTGAAAACCTTTATTTGAAACAACAAATAAGGAAGTTTAAGTGATATATCAATATCATTCAAAACCTTTGGAAACATCTGAACTAACCAACATTTAGTATATATAATTTTCTTTCTTGATTTTTCATTCATTTCTTCCATAACAATCCTATTATATTCAAATAACAGTTTGTAACGCAAATTTTTATCCTTTTAGCATATGAAGCAACCTATTTTGAAATAGGTAAACTAACTACACAAAAATCACACAAAAATCACAAAGTTTAGCGATATCAAAACTGATGGGATAACATAATAAAATGAACACATCTACCCAATGTTGAAGTTCATTTTAGTTTCAGTGATATAGAATATAGAACCTAATAAAATAGATAAGGCAATGAAATATATCACAAAACAAAATATCAGAATAAGCTGCATATGACCTAGACAGCAGAAATTTGTAATGATTCTAAGAAATTCGAATGCGTAACAATACTTTTCTACTATCAAGACGCGATGGTTCTAGGCTCTGGTAAATCTTTAACGTTGGTGACTCCAAACCGAGACTACAAATGGAGTCTCTTGCAATATTAATATTCATAACAAAACTCAAGATATGAATCAATATACCAGCTATAACAATTCTTATTCTAATAGCGTCCTTAATACGTATTTACTTTGGCCTCCTTTCACAGCAAGCCTCTTCCAATATCATAATAAAAATGATCCATGGGTTCTTTTTAATCTTTGGTTCAAATTAGTATAAGTAGATAGCTAGTGCATCAGCAGCATCAAAACGTAGCACAAATATATGCAGGAATTCTCTGTTAAAATTCCTTCAAAGTTACCAGTCTATGTTGTAAAGCACTTACTCTAAAAAACTAAAAATTTCATCTGGCATCTTGTGGTCCTTCAAAGGTTTGAACAAAGGATTCGATGAAAGATGGTTTAAATTTAAAGTTAATGGCTACTTGAGAATGTTAGTCCGCTAATTGACATAAATTGTGTTTTATTCTCCCTAATAATTGCACTAGCTTAGTATTCACAAAGGCTAAATTCAGCTGGATAATTATGCATGTAGGAACATTTCTAAAATTAAAAAAAATGATTAATGAAAATTAATGCATAAAAATTTCATCATGAATCTCTTTAATAACAAATTATGATTTATTGGCAAATAAGAAAACAAATGTTCAGTCAAAACTCCATGTGGACAGAAACAACTTCAAGCTGTGGACAGAAACAACTATTAGCTTCAAGTTAAAGAAGGAACTTAAAAGAAATGTTTTGAATTTCGAAATTAAATATTAAAAAATTAAAAAAAATTACTTTGGAAACATATAAAATTCAAAAAGTATAAAAATTGTGGAAATATGAAATGGTACATACAAAGTAGTAAAAGGCTCTTTTTTTTAGTTGTGACGACCCGAAATTTTTAAGCATTTAAAATCCGAATATTTAATTGATTTTAATTATTTAAAGGTTAATTATCAACTTGAATTACAAATATCGCTATTTACTGATAGTTAAATAATAGAATTTAATAATTAGGAATTGGGTAAATTGTTGAATCTTGAATTTTAAGTCTGTTGAAAATAAATTGAAGGCTTATGAAATTTATATTGATAACACTGAAAATAATAGAAGTTGTAAAATTGAATTTAAAAGTGGTTGGTTCGGTTTTAAAAATATATCGGTTAAATTGAATTTAAGAATAGCCTTCCGGGACACAGTCTCGGATTTCGACGAAACCAGTACCATTGGATCCGTAATATTTTATTATTGTCGGATTTAAATTTTCACAGCGTTCGGAGTTACCGTTTGATCGTACTAACCGTAAATGCATAAAAAAAATTATTAAAATTAATTAACTTCAATATATTCAGTCGAATCTTTTCATGGAAGCCACTCGTTTAGCTTCTAACGCAAGCTTCTTATCCTCAACTTTATTTTCACTTTAGTAACGTGGTCGAAGACTTATTCCTCAATACGAACTTTCAAGTAAAAAAATAAAAATAAAAAGGGGATTAAATTTGAGGCCGATCTCACATTCAAATCAATCGGCCAGAAAGGAAAAAAAACAAACAAATTCAAATTAATGGCGGATCAAGGGGGGAACTCGCGTGAGCACGCGGGGGAGAATCGTGTCGTCGTCCTTATCTAATCGAACTAGGGAAGGGTTTCACGCTAGGCGACTCGAGATTTAGGGTAGTCGTGAGTTCTTCGTCAAGTGATTTCGATCGTGAGGGTCTTGCGATCAAATCGAGAAGGGGTGCGAGGCGTAGTGGTCTCAATAAGGCAGAAGCTTCGGTGGAATGGAGTGTCGTTCGAATCACGTGCAGATCTGGGTTCGATTGGAGATGCTGATGGTGGCGAGATTGGTGGGGATGGTGGTTTGGGATTCGCGTTTGAGGGTCGTCGAGCGTCGTCGTTCTAGGTGGCAGTGAGGTCTAGGTTAGCATCTGCTCGGTGAGGTATCTGTCCTCGTCCTTCTTCTCGTTTAAGCTTAAATATAATTTTGAGTTGAGAAAAAATTGCAGCAAGGTATAAAACAAATATTTATATCAGTTAAAGGTTTATATGTGTATTAGCATACAGTAAGGAAAGTTGAATACTGGTATAGATTTTAAATGTATTTACGGTAGGGTTTAAAAAGGGAAATTCTGTTAATAAATAATATAACACAGTATTTATTTTCACAATAGAATGAAAGGTTTCTGTTTTAATTTGGAGGTGATAAATAGGTATATAAACATAAATAAATAGATGGGATTCTTGATTTATAATAATAAAAGGAAGAAAATTTATATATATGTAATTATCTATATAGTTATTTTAAATAATAGTTTGGTGGTTAATTCGTTTATTTACCTATTTAATTATATCAACTATTGGAAATAATTTATTCAAAGGAAATTTAATTTTTAAATTAAATCATTAGTTATAAATTAAGTCTTTAGTTTTAATCAAATTTATTAAATAGTGATTAACTGTTTGGTTTATTCAAATAGTAATGAATCGCGAATTGTTATACAAGGTCTAAAATCAAGGAACCAAGTCGAGATGGAGTGGATTGCAAATTAACAAAAACAAAAGGTGAGTTAATCTCACTCAGTTATTTAAATTTAAATGATTAAATTTAAATAATTGTTTGAATAATTGAATTGATTGATGTGATATGGTATGATATTTTGGAATTGGCATATTATATTGTGCTAACGTCTGTGGATGCAGGGAAAACAGGTTGGAAGGATCCAACTGGACCCCTCAACTTTTATTTAAATTATTTTATATTCTCTGTTCTGATTGTTTGATATTCTATAATGAATTATGTGGATTTATTGAATGCTATGGCTTGGTTGATATAATGGGTATGATGAATTACCAAAAATATAAATTTGATTTTTGAAATGAAAATAAAAGAAGTGAAATTGCAAGTAAAATAATTATAGAATAAATTTAAGAATAACTTGGAAAAGAAATAAAGTGACTTTAAAATTCTAATAAATGAATCTTGAGAATGGAAAGGAAATTTTGAATAAACAGAAAGTTAATGAATTTTAAAATACAGTATTATTAATTAAAAAGAACAAACATTTATATAGAATTTAAGATTTGGATTATTGAAAGAGTAAAGAAGAAATAAAATAATAATAATAATAATAATAATAATAATAAAGTCCATAACAACTAAATTTGGAAATGAGCTGATAAGTAAAAGAATTTATTTCAAATAAAATAAATTGGAAATCAATTTGCGAAATTGATTTAAGCTATTGAAGCTGGGATTTTTCTCTGGACAGCCAAGTACATGTTTAAAGAAAATTCTTAAATAAATTTAAAGATTTTTAAGTTGTTGTAAAAAGCAAGTTTTAGAAAATTTATTATTTCTAATATTTAAATCCAAAAGTAAGTATTTTCACAAATCTATTATAGTAATAATTACTTAAAAAGTGACCTAGTATTTGTTTTCAAAAGTGAAATTTCTAGTTTCATATTCTATTAAGTAACTTTATTTTCAAATACTCATATAGTATGTATTTTTACAAATATTGAAGTAATTTAACTTAAATGTTTAAAAGTGTATATTTAAAGTAAATTGTTTTAAATTATTTTAACAATCTAGTTTTGTGCTTGGTGATTTCAGAGGAAATAGAAAATATTGAGAAAGTTTATTCTAAAAAGGAAGATGGTTTTGAAACTGTTTTCAAAGGATTGAAAATAGAAATATATCTTGTGAAGATATTTTTGGAGATTAATAAATAATTTGAAAAATTATTTACTAGTTGATGGTTGTTTTGTGAATATAATTGATAGTTAAATAGCCGACTATCAATATTGGACAATGCGTTGTTCGTTTCGAAGAGACCGGGATCGAGAATTATTTCTCGAAAACCACTTCGATCCGGTTTGTACGTTTCATGTAAACGATTTTGGATTCAAAGATGGAGCAGTGAAGTGCAAGGGCTAGTCGCTACTAATCCCGAGGATATTTCCAAAATGGATGTAGTAGGAATAGTGCCTTCGGTTCTGTTCGAACCCGGGACGGACTTGTATGGATGAATGCTTGCGAAACATCGTCAGGTGGACGATGGGCATTTTAAGTGAAAACGTTCTAAAGGTAACGCTTAGCCTCAGGCCTCATCAAATGGGAATGGCTGAAAATCAGGGGATATGCAGCAAGGCTTCATGGGTAGCCCCTACTGGAGGGTGAGGTCATCCCTGTCTAGATGTCCCTTTATTTTGGCTTAGTGGGCGGTTGCTGATCCCAACCGCGGGGTGATCTTGCTCGGGACTGTCCAGTAAGGGATGGTTCCGGTCTTGTGTTGCAGGGGAGTTAGGGAGGCTCCTCGGTACGCTGATCTAGACCAGGTACTGTGACAGGTGGTACCCCAGTGCCTAGCCATTAGTTGGAATCCATTTTCCCTACGCGCCCGTACGGTTTTGATTGTGCCCAACTATTGCTGAAACGTGAGATGCAAGCATTTCAGCTAGATTCTATTTACTTTCTATAGACACTATTATAATATCAGACGATTTCTATAAAAATTGTTTTAGCTATCGTAAGGTAAAAACCCGACATGTTTATTTGTGGCGTGGTCTTACGAGATGCTTTTGTTTTCAAAGGATTTTCGAAACTTTAATAATCAATTGGGTGTGATTTTCTCATGCTGGTATTCCAGACCGACTTGGGTATTATTTAACTGTAATGCTCGGGTCAGACCGAGTATTATAGGATACAGGATTTGATGCTGTGGGGCTCAGGAGACGAGCTGGATGTCGATACGTACTCTCGTACTTGTTTATATATATATATTCCGCTGTTTGAGTTGTTGTGTATCCATTGTATGTTATTGATGTGAGCTTGGACTGATGTACTCTGATGATGTAATGTATGTAAGCAGATGTATTTGATTTTGAGTAAAGATTATTTACTATCTATTATATTTTATTCTGCTGCGATGGTTAGATTCTGATGATGATTTTGTTTTCTCTTCTTCTACCTCTTCTTCTTAAACCCAAATGGTTCGTATTTCTGTACAACTTGAGTTGATTGTTGTAGAATAGTGTTGATTCAAGGGGTATGGATTTGCGGGTCGTTACACTTGGTATCAGAGCGAGGTTGGAGATAACCTTGGCTCTGGTGGGAATTACTCTTTAAAATTAGAGTCCGTAGTACTCTAGAATGAGTTTGAGCGTATTAATAGATATGAGCGCGTATTTGTTAGTGAATATAAATTGTTTTTATATTGTGTTGATTGGTTTATTGGGTGGCATAGGAACCTTCGTCGACACAGTCTGCGCAACTGTATTGAAGGGGTTTCTAAACACTTGAATAGAACAATCGACACGGTATTGTTTTAAATATGGGTAAATGAAATAATTTACCCAAAAACATATTTTGATATAAAGAATAGTTTTTGAAAACTATTTAGCTAATATATGGTTGCTTGGATGTTAGAAATAATAATATTAAAGCATTATCATTGTTAAGTGGAAATTTAACTAGAAATTGAAATATAACTAAAATTTAAGGGAATAAATTCATTATAAAATGAAATTTATAAATATGGATTATGAATGAAATTATAAATTGAAATGTAATCAAATGAGAAATTGTATAAGCATAAACTGTAAAAAAAAATGAATTATGGTTAAAATTTATTTGAAGCAGGATTTGGAAATTTAAATCCCGGAAATTTGGAAGTGTTTGTCGAAGTGTTTTGAAGATAAATAATAGCACAATTGTTTTGGAGATATTTCTGAAAGGAAATTGTTTTAAAAGGGTTTTGAAAGTGATATAGCATTGAAATCACTTGGATTACTGGAAAATAATCCTGATGATGACGGCTGCATCATCAGTATTCATTTTCGAATTTCTAAGTGATGGATTGCTGCCAAATTGATTTGATCAGAAGAACTAGTTTGTGTTTGAAAATTTTCAAAAGGAATTTGTTGAAATTAAAAGCTAGGGTTGGTTTAATTTTTGAGAAGTGTGATTTTGAAATGTTGGAGATTTCAAAATAATTTGAAACTAAAGCCGGGTGTTTAAAAATTCTGAGGAGATAGGTTGTAAGCTTATAAATTGAGATGATTTTTAAATCGGGAAGGAAATATAAGCTTGAATGTTGGAATGTAAATTTAAAAGAGAAAAGTTAAAAATAAAATTAACTTAGATTGGAGAATAAAATTTAACTGGATTAAAATAAATTGAATAAGCTGAAAATAATATCCAGTTGTATTCGAATTAAGTTAAAATCGAACTGTGTTAAAATAAAATTGAATTGGAATAAAAAATTCAATTGAGTTATTAAATGGAATAAATTCTTACCTGAATAAATGGAAAATAAGTTGGATAAGGATTGGATTGAAATAAATAAATCAGAATAACTCATAAAAGAATTAAAAGTCCATGGAAATAAAATATGCTTGGGCTATAAATAAATAGAAGGCTTGAGTTAAAAAAAAAGAAGATGAATATATTCAAGCTTATGATGAAATAGAATTGTATAAAACGATAAGTTGTGACTTATTAAATTGAAAATGGAATACAAGCCCGAAATCAATATTTTGATGAATTGAAAAATGAGAAGAAAATCCAAACTTGAATTATAAAATAATTTTGAACTTAAGAAATTAAATGAAGTGATGTTTGGAATTAAAAATCAAGTTTTGGATTTATAAATTGGGAAAGACTATTTAGATAATAAATTAGATAATAAAATATGTAATAAGAACCAATGCAGTTAAGTAGAAGTTGAATTGTGAGTTTATGATGAAGTTTGGAAATAAAACTCAAATTATAAATTAAATCGACTTAAATTGTTGGTGAAGTAAGTGTAATTGAATTTGTGAGTTCATGAAAATGAAATTAAGTGGTGAATTGGAAATGGATAGTGGATTCAGAACTTGAATTGTAAGTTAAAGTTTAACCTGAAGTGTTAACAAATTAAATATAATTGAAAATATATCGAATAAAAATGTAAATGGATTAAATTAGTAATGGTATGGTTTGCAAATAAAATCCAAATACGTAAAAATAAATTGAAATGACCTTGTAATTTATTTAAGTGAACTGAGAATGAATCGAACTTGGAAATTTGAAATTTATAATAACTAATCGAATAAATTTGTAGTTTGAAAGGAGATTGGATTGAAATAAAATCAAGTTAAATTGAAAAGTGAACTTTGTTTGCAAAATGAGAATGAGCTTAAGTATAACATTTGAATAAATTGAAAGAAATTGACTTAAGCTGAATAGATGGAAGAGAGTTGAATTTAATTCAACTTAAACAAAGTTTAATAATATTGGATTGGTTTTAAATCAAGTGAAAATAAATACAAATCGAAATAAAATTTGGTGAGTTGCCGATAATATTTAATGAAATGAAATTCTTATAGTAAACCATTTAAATTGTTATAGAATTGAAATAATTAGAGACAATAAGGAAATGGAATGTTTTAAGTTAATAGAATGAATTTAAATGAATGCGGATAAGGAATGAAACCCTATTGAATATATCTAACATTGAAATAGTTATTGGATGAAATAGCTTGGATTATCTTCGAGCTAAATAAAACAGTTTGGAATAAACAAATATGGAATGAAATGTAAATAAATGAGTTGTAAGTGAAATTTAGAAGGGAGTGTGTCGAGCTAAGTAAATGGATTAAATAAAAAGGGGAATTTAATTGGCAATTAAGATGAACCTAGGTTATATATGGTTTAGATGAACTAATTGGTTATGTAACAACCCACATATTTATCGATTTTATATTTAAATATTTTATTTAAATATTTTATCGTTAGTCGGATTTTAGTCCGAAAAGCTACCTCCATTGAGTTCAAAACGCCGTTTGCGACCTTTTTGAGTATAAGCTTCGATATGTTTGGAGAAAGTTGAATTTTGCTACTTTTGCTTAGGGTTTTGGTTTGGACTGAGCCAATTAACCACTTATGTATTCAGTCCCAATCCCCCTCTCCTCTTCATTTCTTCATTCCAACTCCTCAAACTCAAGCTCCAACTGAAAATGGTGGAGAGGAAAAAGAATTAAAACTCCAAGCCCTAACTTTCTTTGCAAATCCAAGCTTTAGCTCCAAACTCAAGAAGAACCCTTTGGTAAGCATCTCCTTCACCTTCTCCAACTCTTTCTCCATTCAATTTCAGAAATTTCCTAAACCTAATTTAGGGAATGTTTCTCTTTTAAGCTTAGATTCAAGCTTGTTGAGTTGGAATTGAAGAGTGTTTGTTCTTGCCATTGCTTTCAAGCTTCATCTTCATAAATTTAGTTTAAAGGTGAGATTTTTATCTCACATCTATGACTATAATTATCTTTGGTTGTTGGGTATGAATTCCTAACACTTCTTCATGTGTATTTGCTCTTGATTTGGATTGGTTTTGTGAATATTCCAATTTTTGGGTTTTTAAGTCAAATTTGTGTAAAATCCTTTTATGGATGTTTGATCATGCTTTTGGTGATGCATCGAGGAGCATATAGGGCCGGGTTGTCGATTGGCATAAACCCTTAGAGCCAATGTTCGTCCGATTGCATTTTGGAAGAGTTTGCTCTTCATTTGAATAAGGCTGAAAAACAGCCCAGGCATGATTCAGTCGACTGAAATCTCTGTTCAGTCGACTGAACCTGAAACCCGAGAGTTTCCAGGCATGATTCAGTCGACTGAAAACTTCTGCACAGTCGACTGAAACTGGAAACAGAAAGTTTCCTGAACCTGGAAAATTTCCATGTACAGGGTCAGTCGACTGAAATTCTCTGTTCAGTCGACTGAACCTGCTGTTTGAGTCCAATTTGCCTTTTTGGATTGAATTTCCAATTTAAATCAATTCGTGATGATCCTATTTATTGTCATCATTTATTATCATCTTTGATGACTTATTTTCTTTGGGAATTTTAGATATATCCACTTCGATGGATCCTTTATCGATCTCATTGGATTTTATTCACATCTTCGAATGTGATCTTTGTGATTGATTGTTTCTACAATCCCCCTTGTGCTTTGTCACTTTAAAAATATAAAGGTTTTCTGTACTAGTAGTAAATATCAAAACTCTTTCCTCAAACGATTTCAATACTATTAATACCAAATTCGTTTATAAAACCGTTTTCCAATCTATTAGTATATATAAACCTTTACCTCACTCGTATGAGAAATCTAATTAAACGGCTTAGTAAAACTAGTGGTATGAAACCTTTGCGTTTACTTTGTCGGTTAATTCTTGGACTTGTTCGATTGAACCTCTTGTGACAATTTTCTAGTGGAGATCTACAATTTGTTCGTAAATATTTAAGTTAAGCTAGTGGTTATGGGACATGAAGCTAAGCTCATATATTTACTAGCTTATTGTAATTGACACTTCTCTTTGATCATGACGATCATTTTAGGTTTTTGACTAGCATCGTGCTATGTCTTTGTGATTTGGTTCATCGGATGTCCCACTGTACGACGTCGTTGTTCCCTTTGATTGTGATTTGGTTCATCGGATGTCCCGCTGTACGACGTCGTTGATCCTTTCCTTGTGATTTTTGGATCTCGTGTGTTGAATTCTGGAATTTATGTTTCACCAACTTTTACGAAGGGCATTGATATATGTGTCATATATTGCGGCTTGGTGAATGAAATTAGGAGTATGACATTCCTTTTTATCTTGAGTAGATTATTGTGATATTGATTAATCTCTTGTTGATTTTCAATTACTATTTTATCACAGCTTGACATTGTGATTATTATATGTTTATGTCATATCTCTTATTATATATCACTTCATCTGATATTTATAGCTAGACTGATCCGTTTATTATTTTCTTATTAAATAATACTCGGGTCAGATCGAGATGTTACAGGTGCGTTGGCTTGACTTCTCTCTTGGGATTGATCCCTCTGACTTTTGGCTAACTACTTAGATTAGTAGTTTTTGTTGTATACATTTGAGATATAGACTCCATAATGTATACTTATTCTTTTGCGGAGTTCATGTAACTATTTCTTTTGTGATTTGTGGATCTTTTTAGACCACTACTCTGATGTACACTTTCATGTGTAGTATTCATATCTATTTCCGCCTTTGTGATATGAATTGTCTATGACTGATTTATGTTATGTTTATTTCTATATTTGTTTCCGAAGATATTATAGCCACTGTGTAGTAGCTTTGAGTTTGTGTTGGTATGTCGGATTTCCCCTTGAAATAGAATGCATGTTATATTATCTGACATATCGGTGCTCGCGCAAAGCAATTACACGGATGGTCGCTCCTTAACAGCCTTATTCTCCGTGCTAGTCGACAGCATTACCCCGTAGTGTTCTTGTCTAGCGTGGGTATAGAGGTGGGGCGTCACAGGTTAATAAAATGGAATGCGAGTGAATGGATTCAAAATTTAAAATGCAATGAGAATGAGAATATAGGAATTGTGAATAAATTTAAAAATGGGATAGAATTAAGTATAAATTGAGTTGAAATCCATTTAAATTGGTTATAAAACATAATACTTATTTATTCACATAGATCTCGTCAAATTGCAAAGAATAAATTGTTATTGAATGTAAATGGAAGTTATTAAAATGCCTTGGATGGATAGGAGTAAAATAAATTGATTTTGAAAGCAATTGAATTAAAACAGTTGAATTGGTTGGGAACTATATAAATTGCTTATGGAAAAATATTTGGTGTGAATTTCTTACATGTTTAACTATTGTAAATAAGTAAAATGTAGTTAAACTTCATTTATATTGTACTTACATGTTTAAATTGAGTAAGTACAGGTACCTGGAAACCGTGTAGCTGGATTTGGTTGTGCTATTTTCTAAATTAATAAGCCGCTTGCTTAAAATGCTAAATAAGGTACGCCTACGCAATAAAAATAGGAAATATGAACTGTTTTTGGTTTTTTCGACCGGGTGGGTCGATGTATATATATTTATCTCTTTTGTCAAATTGCAAAAGCTCCTCCGTACAAAGGGGACTCTGCCAAAAATTTTCGAAAATTTTGGGAGTTAGAAAATTTTTGGAGAATTTTTGTTAACGACAAAACGATTTCAAACTGGAAATTGAAATATAATTAGTAAATGAAACTAACTTAAATAATGACATAAATTGGTTATGTAAAGACCCGTAAATCCGTACTCCTTGAGTAAACACTAATCTTCATTGATTAACTCAAGATGAACGAAAATACGAACCTTTAGGGGTTTTTAAGAAAGAAGAAAGAGGTAGAAAAAGAGAGAAAGAAAAACAGAACGGAAATAAACAATAGAACACATCAGAATCTCACAATTCGCAGCGGAACAACATATAATAATAAATGAAAAATCTTTAAACAAAGAACTATATCAGTTATTACATCACATTTTATTACATTACATCAAATCATCAGAGTGTACAACAACAAATAATTTTAAACAGCGGAAAAAAAGAAATACTATATACTAGTATACGCCATGCCATCCAGCTTGCCTCCAGCAACTCCAGAATATCCAGAATATCCTGATAAACCCTAACTCTTGACTGCCCGTGTGAAAAATTGGTGGGCACCCAGAGTTTAGGAAGGAAAACAATAAACTCCGAGTCAGTCATGTGACTGGTGCGAGAACTAAAAAAACAGTTTATTTATCTTTAAAATAAAAATAGAAGAATATTTAAAAAATCAATTCGCAATGCTTTTGAAAATGTAACTACCATAAGACCTCCCACCACACACACAATGCAAACGCAGACTTGGAGGAGATTTCTTCTTATGTTAGTCAAAGATGCTTCTACGCAAAAATCAAATCAATTTTGATATTATTATTAGTGCATAGTGTAGAAAATTTATTTCGAAAATAAAGATATAAATCTTAGCCAGCATAGGTACCATTATATTATGCCTACTAATAGCTACCATATTAGATGGCAGGTTCTACAACTAAAACCGTACAAGATCGTATTGTTTCTTTGGATTTCCAACGAATGGTCAGGCCAAGGAACTTCCCATTGCCACATGAGAATGCCTCTGGATGGACATCCCCGAGAACCAAACCGGATCTCTACCAACACAAGGCCGGGTTACTCCTAACTGAGTAACAACTGACCGAATATGCCATCCCCCGGTCCTTTGGGACCTTTATCACCGAGCGCTCGTAATCAATTCACACAATCATAACAAAGTGTTTTCAACTTGAGTAAGTATCTGGGCTCCATACCATGATACCACCCTTTTCCAGAAGGAAATGGACACATCCTAAAGGGTGCTACCCCTCATAACCTTGCTGCTTCTTTCCTGTTTTGACCATTCACGGGATGTGAGGCTCGACGAAGTCACGTCCACAAAAACATACTTTATACAAAAGCCATGCTTTGGGTCAACAAATGATCAACACAATGATCACTAAGATAGACGATCAAATAAATGATCCTATCACAAATAATCAACACAATGATCATTTCAGCATCACTCAGCATGTCACATTACCAAACTGGGAATATATCGCTGATAACTTCAACTATATAGCCTTTGAGCTCGTACGTCTCAAAGAAGGGTGTTAAGCTAAAAGAATAAATTCTCCGCCACCACAGAAATATATTTGAAAGAAATTGGCTTTATATCTCAACTTGTAATGTCAGACACACAATCCATACAAGTCTGTTCCGGGCTCGAACAGAACCGAAGGCACTTACAAAGAAGTCCTTGCAATCCGGATATTCACTAATCACGTTCGGACTTCCCATCACATATGGAGTCTCTATACCGGGGACCAGTCGATGCAAAGACATTCGACAAGAAACCCTTTCGTTTTCGAAAATATCCGGTCTTCAACACCGGTCTTCGAATGCAATTCATACGACGTATCACATATTCGGAATGGGTTATACGACCCCATGGTCCTTTCCCGGTTAACCCGAATAGTGAGCGCTTATTTTAAAAAAATAAGTGTGGCATTCAATTTCAAACAAATCACAACATATACCATTTAAAGGTAAATATCGATAGTCGGTTATTGAACTATCAATGGATATGCCAACATCACCAGAATCCAAATAATTTTCCAAATTATTTATTTTCCCAAAATATCTTTAGAAGATATAAACTTTCCATACCTCAAAAATAAATCGATATTTATTTTTAAACCCATTTTCCAAATCCATTTATAAATTCCATATCGAATTTATATTCCCAAAATATTTGTGAACATACGATTTCAATTATTCATTTTCAATTTATCTTCAAAAAGATAAATTCTCTAACTTTCCATTTCAATTTATCTTCAAAAAGATAAATTCTCCAAAATATTTATTTCACATTGGAAAAACATTCTCATACTTATTTATTTTATAAGTAATCCACAAATTTATTTATTTTCAACCTTCTGAAAATATTCCATATACTCTAATCGAAATTAAGTATATATTTTATTCTTTAAGGAAATCATTCACTTAACCATATTTATTTGGGCCAAAACGAATGTTGCGTAAAACATCGTTACGACAACCCAAAATCACTAGTATAGGGATTCGAAATAAAATAGATATATAAATCCCAATACTATACAAAACATTTCCTTTCGGAAATCATCTATTATAACAACAGTGTTATAATCTACTATTTCCTTTTATTTCTCGAAAAACATCTATTTCAACAATAAATGTTGAAATCTATGGCTTCGAATCTCAACATATTTTAAAACATCGTTAGATCGTTTTAATTTTATTTAAAACATCACATTCTAAATAATTTCTTTAACATATTATTCACTATTCAAAAACGTGAATATACTATGTTAATAAATTTCATCACTTCTATTCATTTTAGTTTAAGGAATTATTCACTGTCTAAACATGAATATAACCCTATAAATAAATTACAACAATCCACTTATCAAAATAAGTCGTTGCCGATTTATAAAACAATGTTTATAAATTCTATTTCTATTTCTTTTATCACAACTTCCTTTTATAAATTTCCTTTATTAACTTATCTCAATTCATATCACAATGATATACTAAAAATTCATATTATAAGTTAAATACTTATAATTTATTTGTTTAAAAAAAAATCATTCCTTTAATCTTCACAATTTCTATAAATCTTATAACTTATAAGATTCATCTATTTATCCAAAATCTTATTCTTTTAAATAACTTCACAAATTTTATAAACCTACTGTTTATAAAATTCCAATTATAACTTCACCGTTCATAATTCTATAAATTCATTCATTTGTGAAATTCATTCACAATTCATCCTAACTCTTATAAAAACTTCGTTTTATAATTCCAATATTTTAATTTACAAATATCCATTTGTAAATCCTTTAATATAAATCAATTTATTTTACTATTTTTTAAAATGCCTTTTACTCTTTTATAAATCCATCTTTTGATTTAGAAATAATCCAATTTCATAAATCCTATTTTTAAACCTTTTTATAATTTATTCAAAAATCCCAATTTTATAAAATCGTTAATCTCATATTTTCAAAAATCAACTTTTAACTATATTTCTCAAAAATATAATTTTTATAACATTAAAATTTTAACGTTTATTTATTTAGAATGAATCAATTCTAAAAATATTTATAAAGCGTATATCTTCAAAATTACTTTAGAAATCTCTTAAAATAAAAATCGTTATTTTTAAACTTCAAAAATTGGATCCGATGATGCAACGCATCAATAGTCAATCACGATTTTCACACATCATATATCATCCATGATAAAAAATCAAATATCACAATATATGAAATCAAATAAATATTGTGAGGAATCCAGTTGGATCCCTCCAACCTGTTTCCCTGCATCCACAGACATTAGCACAATACCAATTCTGTTTCAAGACGGAATATCGCGGTATATGGGATTTTATAAATATATATCCGCTTACTAACGGCGCAATAGGGTCTCATCCGCTAAAAAGAAATGCGGGAAATCAATCAACTGCAATATATACATATGCCAATATGTATATATTGCTATATATATATATATATAATACCAATTCCACTTCGAGGTGGAATATCGCGGTATATGTGTGTAATAAATAACCTCCGCTTACTAACGGCGTATAGGGTCTATTCACATCCAATATATATATATAACAATCATCATTCAATCATTCAATCATCACAGTCAATCAATTTTAAATCTAACTATTTAAAATTTAAATAAACAACAGAAATTCCTTTTTGAGTGAGAAGTTCTCACCTTTATTCCCGTTTGCAATCCACTTCCAATTCAACTTTTTTTCTTCATTTATACCTTGTATAAATATTATACACAATTTATTAATATTCGAATAAATCGAATAATAAATTTTCATTTGATAATTTCGATTCATTGGTGATTTCATTTTAAATAGTTAAATTAATTGATAGTTTCGTTTAAACCAATTTCTCGTTTAATAATTTATTTAAACTAATTTTTCTTCTTTAATAAATTTATTTCAACGAAAAATTAAATTTAATTAACCAAACTCTCCTTTAATAGTTTAATTTAACTGATAGTTTTATTTAAACCAGTTTCTTATTTAATAATTTATTTTAACTAATTATTTTACTTTTAAAATAATTTTAACTAGAAATTTCCAATTGAACAAAATTTCCTTTAATAAATCGTTTCACTTAATAAATTAAATTTCCTTTTACTTACCAAAATTATATTTTTAACTAATTTTCCCTTAAAAAAATAAATTTGGCCACTAATAATTAAAATAAACTTATTAACCCCATAAGTTGTCTTAATAAATTATTTTTAGTAAAAGAAATAATTGAACAAGTTAATTTCTATTTTATAAATTTAATTTAATTAACTAAAAAAGTTATTTTAAACTAATTTATAAGTTTCTAAAATCAAATTTTCTCTTTAATCATTTCTAACAATGTATCCTTTTATTTTAAATTTCTTTTAGTAATTAAACGAATCCAACAATCCATTAATAAATTCGTTTAACTAAAATCTTGGTTTTAAAAATTAAAATTTACTTTTAATATAACTTTATAAATTCTTAAACAAATACCTTGTATAAAACAAGTTTTCCTTTTTATAATTTATTTAACTAAAATTTAAATTCAAAACTATCCTTTATAATTTCCAATCTTTATTTTACATAACATTTGGACAAATCGCATAATTAATTTACATTCGCTATATTTAATTAACCAAAAGTTTAATTTAACTAATAATTAAATTTTAAACCCATAGTTTTTAATTTTAAAATAACACCTTAAATTTTAAACAAATTTCTATTTGATATTTAAATTAACAAATGATTTTAATTCAAATAAATAAATTTAATTTCTAACTAGTGATTTAAACTGACTCAACAGATAATAAAATAAACTAACCACCAACATTTTTCTTTAACTACTTTCATTATTTTCTGTTAACTAATTATTTATTTAAATAATTTTCCTTTAAATAAAATATCTTTTAGTCACTAAAACAAACAAATAAATTTTGTCAAGCTAATTAATCCTTTTATAAATTTCTGTTAAATAAATTTATTTAACCAAACATTTTAATTTCAAACTAATGCTTTTAAATTTTAAACAAATGACTTGTATTATTCGATTTTTATTTTAAAACGACATACATATTGTAACATTCGTCTTTCTGCAAATATTAAAACCTGCATATATATATATATATATATATATATATATATATATATATATATATATATATATATATATATATATATATAACAGCATTTATAACTTACTGCTAATTATTTTTTTCTCCTTTACTGTATATTTTTTTTTTCTTCCTGTATATACATATATTAATTCAGAAATCGAATATATAATAAAAAGAAAAAAAAATACCTCACTGTACAAATCAAGCCCCTGACCTCACGCGAGCCGATGCCGCCATCTCCACGAATCGCCACTGGAAATCGCGACTCCCTCCACTGACTCGCGCGCCCTGCTTGACTGCGTCGCCGCCCCTCGTGAAACCCTAGGCGAACGCGAAGAACTCACGGCCTCGGCCTGCGCAAGTACGCGGCACCACGATTGATCGCGACTCCACACCTTGCGCTTGCGAGCGTCGCCGTTGCCATCACCAATCGTGAGCTCCCCACCATCGAATCGCGCACCCCCCCCCCCCCACGACAACAGCCCTAGATTTGATCGATTTCAAATCGACACGCGAGCATTACGTCACGACGTCGTGACCCCTATCGCCATCGGCCTTCATCCCATTAGCCACCACCCCTACGCGAGCCGCCGCCGAGTCGCGCGCACGCGGCCATTTTCTTTTTTTTTTTTTTTTCTGAGAAAAATAAAGCTTCGGCCCCTTTTATTTTATTTCATGAATTCGATTGATTTGTGAGCTTCAGCTATTATCACTTGCGTGATTTATCAGAGAGGGGAACGTGATTTTAGGCACGATTTGGGGATGATAGATCGTGTTTGAGTTACTTGTTACAGCATTGTGATGGGAAGGTAAAATACTGATGTTGACTAAATCCAATTTTAAATTTAAAATTTTAAATTGAATTCATTTTAAAATCTTCAATGCGTTTACACGCCGTGTGCTCACATAACCACTCCAAAAAATACGAAATTTGAGATCCGACAATAATTCAATATTACGGACCCAATGGAACTGGTTTCGTCGAATTCCGAGACTGTGCCTCGGACGGCTATTTTTAAATATCGATTCGAACGGTTAAATTCCAAAACTGAACAAATCACTTTCAATTTCAATTCTGAAGCTTCTAAAATCTTCAATATTATCAATACGAATTTTACAAGCCTTCGAAATATTTTTAATCGGCTTAAAATTGAAGATTCAAATTTTTATTCAACTTTCAATAGATTAAATTCTATAATTTAATCGTCAAATTTAAAGTTATATTGAAAATTCAATCCAAACCATCTTTTAAATATTTAAAATAAATTAAATATTCTCAATTTAAATTATTCAAAATTCAGGGTCGTTACAGGTTATAAATGAAAAATAAAATTTAAATATTCAGAGTTAAAGATAAATTGAATTCATATGGAAATAAAAGAATCGATTTGAATAGAAATGGATATAAATGAAAGTGGTAAAGTGAAAATAAATGTAAGAAACATACCAAATACTTATGTTAACTTGAGCAAGGAATGGTGAATTTCTTAATTGGAAATTGTTAATATAAATATATCCCAAGTTAATATTTGGGTGAATAGATATTGGCATTTTGTGGAAAAGTCGATCAAATGTTTTGGGAACATTGTAATTGGATATTAGTGCTAAGCAGGATATGCAGGTATTATAAAAGGGAAAAGGAAATTGGATTTGATTTCAAGAGATAAATTTGAATTGCCCGACAAAAGGTACATATTTAATTTTGGTATGGAATTTGATTGGAATTTGGATTTGGATTGAGCCACTTGGCTTTTTGTTTTCTTTTTGGATTTGGGAGGCCGTAGAGCCATTTTGTAGTTGTACCGAGCTAGCCGCGCAAAGGAGACGCGAGCGAAATTTTTCGGAAATTTAGGGTGTTAGGAAAAATGTTGAGAAAATTTTGATAATCCAAAATTGGTTTTAGGATTAAAACTTGGATAGTTGGGCAAATAGGAATGGTTACGAACTAGGAAAAGGTTTGGAAAGTTAATAAGAGTGATGATGGTCTTTTGTAAAAGATAGTGGTTGGATGTCGAATTGTTTGGTTTTGAGGATAAGTAAACGAGTATTGGACCGTTCTTCCTAACTAGTAATTTCGGGGACGAAATTCTTTTAAGGGGGGAGGAATGTGACGACCCGAAATTTTTAAGCATTTAAAATCCGAATATTTAATTGATTTTAATTATTTAAAGGTTAATTATCAACTTGAATTACAAATATCGCTATTTACTGATAGTTAAATAATAGAATTTAACAATTAGGAATTGGTTAAATTGTTGAATCTTGAATTTTAAGTTTGTTGAAAATAAATTGAAGGCTTATGAAATTTATATTGATAACACTGAAAATAATAGAAGTTGTAAAATTGAATTTAACAGTGGTTGGTTCGGTTTTAAAAATATATCGGTTAAATTGAATTTAAAAATAGCCTTCCAGGACACAGTCTCGGATTTCGACGAAACCAGTACCATTGGATCCGTAATATTTTATTATTATCGGATTTAAATTTTCACAGCGTTCGGAGTTACCGTTTGATCGTACTAACCGTAAATGCATAAAAAAAATATTAAAATTAATTAACTTCAATATATTCAGTCGAATCTTTTCATGGAAGCCACTCGTTTAGCTTCTAACGCAAGCTTCTTATCCTCAACTTTATTTTCACTTTAATAACATGGTCGAAGACTCATTCCTCAATACGAACTTTCAAGTAAAAAAATAAAAATATAAAGGGGATTAAATTTGAGGCCGATCTCACACTCAAATCAATCGGCCAGAAAGGAAAAAAAACAGACAAATTCAAATTAATGGCGGATCAAGGGGGGAACTCGCGTGAACACGCGGGGGAGAATCGGGTCGTCGTCCTCATCTAATCGAACTGGGGAAGGGTTTCACGCTAGGCGACTCGAGATTTAGGGTAGTCTCGAGTTCTTCGTCAAGTGATTTCGATCGTGAGGGTCTTGCGATCAAATCGAGAAGGGGTGCGAGGCGTAGTGGTCTCAATAAGGCAGAAGCTTCGGTGGAATGGAGTGTCGTTCGAATCACGTGCAGATCTGGGTTCGATTGGAGATGCTGATGGTGGCGAGATTGGTGGGGATGGTGGTTTGGGATTCGCGTTTGAGGGTCGTCGAGCGTCGTCGTTCTAGGTGGCAGTGAGGTCTAGGTTAGCATCTGCTCGGTGAGGTATCTGTCCTCCTCCTTCTTCTCGTTTAAGCTTAAATATAATTTTGAGTTGAGAAAAAATTGCAGCAAGGTATAAAAGAAATATTTATATCAGTTAAAGGTTTATATGTATATTAGCATACAGTAAGGAAAGTTGAATACTTGTATAGATTTTAAATGTATTTACAGTAGGGTTTAAAAAGGGAAATTCTGTTAATAAATAATATAACACAGTATTTATTTTCACAATAGAATGAAAGGTTTCTGTTTTAATTTGGAGGTGATAAATAGGTATATAAACATAAATAAATAGATGGGATTCTTGATTTATAATAATAAAAGGAAGAAAATTTATATATATGTAATTATCTATATAGTTATTTTAAATAATAGTTTGGTGGTTAATTCATTTATTTACCTATTTAATTATTTCAACTATTGGAAATAATTTATTCAAAGGAAATTTAATTTTTAAATTAAATCATTAGTTATAAATTAAGTCTTTAGTTTTAATCAAATTTATTAAATAGTGATTAACTGTTTGGTTAATTCAAATAGTAATGAATCGCGAATTGTTATACAAGGTCTAAAATCAAGGAACCAAGTCGAGATGGAGTGGATTGCAAATTAACAAAAACAAAAGGTGAGTTAATCTCACTCAGTTATTTAAATTTAAATGATTAAATTTAAATAATTGTTTGAATAATTGAATTGATTGATGTGATATGGTATGATATTTTGGAATTGGCATATTATATTGTGCTAACGTCTGTGGATGCAGGGAAAATAGGTTGGAGGGATCCAACTGGATGCCTCAACTTTTATTTAAATTATTTTATATTCTCTGTTCTGATTGTTTGATATTCTATAATGAATTATGTGGATGTATTGAATGCTATGGCTTGATTGATGTAATGGGTATGATGAATTACCAAAAATATAAATTTGATTTTTGAAATGAAAATAAAAGAAGTGAAATTGCAAGTAAAATAATTATACAATAAATTTAAGAATAACTTGGAAAAGAAATAAAGTGACTTTAAAATTCTAATAAATGAATCTTGAGAATGGAAAGGAAAATTTGAATAAACAGAAAGTTAATGAATTTTAAAATACAGTATTATTAATTAAAAAGAACAAACATTTATTTAGAATTTAAGATTTGGATTATTGAAAGAGTAAAGAAGAAATAAAATAATAATAATAATAATAATAATAATAATAATAATAATAAAGTCCATAACTACTGAATTTGGAAATGAGCTGATAAGTAAAAGAATTTATTTCAAATAAAATAAATTGGAAATCAATTTGCGAAATTGATTTAAGCTATTGAAGCTGGGATTTTTCTCTGGACAGCCAAGTACATGTTTAAAGAAAATTCTTAAATAAATTTAAAGATTTTTAAGTTGTTGTAAAAAGTAAGTTTTAGAAAATTTATTATTTCTAATATTTAAATCCAAAAGTAAGTATTTTCACAAATCTATTATAGTAATAATTACTTAAAAAGTGACCTAGTATTTGTTTTCAAAAGTGAAATTTCTAGTTTCATATTCTATTAAGTAACTTTATTTTCAAATACTCATATAGTATGTATTTTTACAAATATTGAAGTAATTTAACTTAAATGTTTAAAAGTGTATATTTAAAGTAAAGTGTTTTAAATTATTTTAACAATCTAGTTTTGTGCTTGGTGATTTCAGAGGAAATAGAAAATATTGAGAAAGTTTATTCTAAAAAGGAAGATGGTTTTGAAACTGTTTTCAAAGGATTGAAAATAGAAATATATCTTGTGAAGATATTTTTGGAGATTAATAAATAATTTGAAAAATTATTTACTGGTTGATGGTTATTTTGTGAATATAATTGATAGTTAAATAGCCGACTATCAATATTGGACAATGCGTTGTTCGTTTCGAAGAGACCGGGATCGAGAATTATTTCTCGAAAACCACTTCGATCCGGTTTGTACGTTTCGTGTAAACGATTTTGGATTTAAAGATGGAGCGGTGAAGTGCAAGGGCTAGTCGCTACTAATCCCGAGGATATTTCCAAAATGGATGTAGTAGGAATAGTGCCTTCGGTTCTGTTCGAACCCGGGACGGACTTGTATGGATGAATGCTTGTGAAACATCGTCAGGTGGACGACGGGCATTCTAAGTGAAAACGTTCTAAAGGTAACGCTTAGCCTCAGGCCTCATCAAATGGGAATGGCTGAAAATCAGGGGATATGCAGCAAGGCTTCATGGGTAGCCCCTACTGGAGGGTGAGGTCATCCCTGTCTAGATGTCCCTTTATTTTGGCTTAGTGGGCGGTTGCTGATCCCAACCGCGGGGTGATCTTGCTCGGGACTGTCCAGTAAGGGATGGTTCCGGTCTTGTGTTGCAGGAGAGTTAGGGTGGCTCCTCGGTACGCTGATCTAGACCAGGTACTGTGACAGGTGGTACCCCAGTGCCTAGCCATTAGTTGGAATCCATTTTCCCTACGCGCCCGTACGGTTTTGATTATGCCCAACTATTGCTGAAACGTGAGATGCAAGCATTTCAGCTAGATTCTATTTACTTTCTATAGACACTATTATAATATCAGAGGATTTCTATAAAAATTGTTTTAGCTATCGTAAGGTAAAAACCCGACATGTTTATTTGTGGCGTGGTCTTACGAGATGCTTTTGTTTTCAAAGGATTTTCGAAACTTTAATAATCAATTGGGTGTGATTTTCTTACGCTGGTATTCCAGACTGACTTGGGTATTATTTAACTGTAATGCTCGGGTCAGACCGAGTATTTTAGGATACAGGATTTGATGCTGTGGGGCTCAAGAGACGAGCTGGATGTCGATACGTACTCTCGTACTTGTTTATATATATATTCTGCTATTTGAGTTGTTGTGTATCCATTGTATGTTATTGATGTGAGCTTGGACTGATGTACTCTGATGATGTAATGTATGTAAACAGATATATTGATTTTGAGTAAAGATCATTTACTATCTTTTATATTTTATTCCGCTGCGATGGTTAGATTCTGATGATGATTTTGTTTTCTCTTCTTCTACCTCTTCTTCTTAAGCCCAAATGGTTCGTATTTCTGTACAACTTGAGTTGATTGTTGTAGAATAGTGTTGACTCAAGGGGTATGGATTTGCGGGTCGTTACATTAATAGTAGATATATTTATGATTAATCAACATTCTTCGTGTATACCTCATTTTTCAATAAAATGTATTATAATATACATCATGTGCCAACAAAATGAACAAAAATATGAGTAATATTAAAAAATCGAAATTTAAACCAAATTTCTCAAAATGCATGAATTAGTCGAAATTCCTATATCATAAAAAAACAAAACCAAGGTCTCAAACTTTGTTGAAAGTTAGTCATGAGACGTATATAAAAGTAGCAACAATTTTTTGGTATTACGGAATTAAAATCTATTTTCCTTTTATGTATGAAGTAAAAAAATCATAGTTCATATCCTATATCCCAAAAAATCATATCATGAAGAAAGAAGTGCAAAGATCAAGTAAATATGTTAAATATAAGGTAATATGTAGTAAGCATTATATAGATCAACATCAAAGGAGGATATGATTTTTTTATGGAGAAGTTAATCTGTTAATTTCTTTATGAAACTCAGTTTTGTTAAATTTAAGAATACGCACATAATAGTATTATAATAGTTAAAATCCAATTACTTATGGAATATATGGTTAAAAGACTCCAGCACCTACATCATTTTATAATTAAGACATAAAAGGAAAATCACAAAAATGGGAATGAAAACAGTAACCGGGCATTATAAGTATAAAATAAAGTAATATATACTGGGAAGAAGATAATTACATAAATATCACAATGAAGGACAACTCATACAAGTTTTGATATAACTATGAACTAACCAAAATTTGAAATTATTCTGATGTGTTACTAATCCTATATATTATTCAAAATTCAACCGCGTGTGTGTGTGTAAAATCATGAATATCACTCTGAGGTAGGAAAATGTAAATCCCTTTTTTCTTCTTATTAAAAATAAAAATGTCTAGCACGTGTAGTATTACTGCAAGCTTATATACATAGGCTTAATCCGGACTACACAAATATGTAATTATTCAAATGTGCTAGTGATCTAATACATCAAGTAAGTAATAGTAATAAGATACAATACAATACAATATATCAGGAGTATAACGGACATACATATATTAGGAATAATATAGGTCTACATGTAGGTATTAATGTAGCTCTGAACTATTTAAAACCTGTAATTATTTAAAATATTATAGTAAAAGTATCCATGAATTTTTCTTGTTATTACCGAACTGAAATCACGTATTCCTTCATGTGTGTAAAATCTACCTATTAGCTCTAAGGGGAAAAAATAATAAAATTGCTGGTATCAGATAATTATTTTGATCCATTTTTTCATAGAAATAATTACATCTGTAAGAAAATAGTTTGAAACTAATAGTCATGTAAGAAAACAATTACTGCATTAAATATTTGTAATTCAAATGAAATAATACCTAACCTTAAAAGGGAGGATAAAAACGACTTAGCATCTCGAGATAAATTAATTGAAAGTGAAAATAATTAGAGGAACTTCCACCTAATTAGAAGCAGAAGATTTGCCACAAGCTTTCGATTTGCTGCTTTTAGCTTTTGCCTTTTTCGCAAGAGTGCCTACTTCTGAGGTAGAAGCTGTAGTCCGACTGGAGGATGGTTGCCTTTAACGATGGTAGAAGGAGCGACGAGAGTGACCTCTTTGCCTGATATTGATTTAGAATGGAAGAAGACAAAAATTAAAATTGGATGGTTGGGAAGGATGAATGTGACAGGCGTAGCGAAGAAGGAAAAAAGCAAAGTCACGACCCTTAAATTTTAAAATTCAAGGAAAATCCATGCCCTTGTAACTCATTTTTAATAGTATAGTATAAATGTACATGTATACGTATGTATCGTAAATTACAATATTTATAAATATACGATCTTCTAATTCTAATAATTAAAATTGTAATATTTTATACATGGAAATTTACATGTGTTGTTCAAATTCAAATTTATATAATAGACTGTGTGCAGTAATGTAACATTCATTATCAAACATTTCCCTAATTGAAACTAAATTCATTAGTGTTAATTTCGAACTTCAAATCAAATATAATTATCTAATGTGATTTTATAATTATCACATAAATCTTTTTTATATTATACACACATATTCAAATCAATATTATGGACAACTAAGGCATATGTAAAGAAAAATGGATTAATTTCGGTGTAAATCTCAATACCTACTTACGGTCCTATTAAATGTACACACTTTTAATCTGTAGCATGTACAATTCACATAAATAAGTATATTGACAAACTAGTAAAACAAAAATTACAAAATATCTTTCAACGTACTAAATAAAATGAAGATTTATTTAAAATGTTTTGGATTGGATCTAAAATCTATTTAGGCATCATAGATTTAACCAAGATCAAAATGAATTTTCTTTTTGAAATTCACTCATTTAACATATTTTCAATTGGCATGGATTCAACATGAAATATATTCAATGGTTTGTCAAACAATTTCTATAAAAATGAAATTTCAATTTGTATACTACATTCGTATTATTAAAATGATAAAATGAATTTTTCATTCAAATATAAAATTATATTAACCACTTAACAAAAGTTATATGCATAAACAATAATAAAAGGCTATATGATTGATATACTGTACATTGCACATTTTAACAATATTCAAAGTATGAATACTAAGTTTTTACAACGTTACCATACGTAACCCATAGATTTTACAATATTACTTTATTGCCAGCACTCATGGTTTTAGTAAAATAAATAAATTATTTTTCACTTTAATAATCTTCTATTATGATTTAAAATTCTTATCAAAACTGATTCTGCAAATTAACTTCCAAAACCTATTCTCATATTTATACGCACATGTAGGCATGTATAAGTACACAAATGATCATGAATTTTATTAATATTATTTCAAAAAAGAAAATATAATTACTTTAATATTTAATCATATTTTGAAATTTACTATATAAATGATAATCTACAAATATTTCATATATATACATATATCAATCAAATATCTTATTTAATATATAATTTCTTAAATCTAAAAAATAATATTCGAACTTATTGTAAAATTAGAACCAATATATTAAGAAGAAAATTTTGGAAATAAAACTAATTTATCTTTCTAAAATTTATTTACATTAATTTAAAATGTATAAATTAATAAAATATTATGTTTAACGTGTAATGTTTGAATTTTTATTTTTTTCAACCGATTTAACACAAATTATATAATTTGGAATAGTTAGAGCAATAAAATATATGATTGCTTATAAATTATAATAGTATATAAATTAGATTTTTAAGATTTTTAACATACAATTTATTATGTTTCAAAAATAATATTTTCAATTATTTTGTAACAAAAAACATAATATTTTGACGTACTAAAATCTGAAAATAATAATGATATTTTTTGCAAATTTATCTTTATTTATTTAACAAGTATAAATAAGTAAATATCATGCTTAATGCATGTCTAAGTTTCAAAATTATTTTATAATCCATTTATATTATCTTAGATATCTGAGAAAATACAATTACCTACAATGTGTTATATTAATATATCAAACTAATTAACTAGTATGTATATTTATGTATTAATTAGTATAACAATAGTAAAGCAAAAGAAAATGCAATTTTCCTCTTAATTCTTTATTACTAATTATTCTCTTTTATTCTTCCTATTATTTTGTCATTAAGTCCCTCACGATAAATAAAAATAGTACCATCCTTGGTTATCTTCTATTATATATATATGTGCGTATGTGTGTTACAATTTGATAATCTAATATAAATCTTTCTTTCTTTTCTGAATATTTAACATTTTTTAAATATAACTTACTAAAATTTATAAAAATAATAATTTCATTTTCAAACTATTTTAAAATAAAATATCTCATTTTGAATATTTAGAATAAAACACTAATAGTATTTGTAACCGTTACAACTATTTAACATGTATATATATTGCTTAAGTATGATATTTAAAATGTAACTGACATAGTCTGCAAAATATTATTTTAAATTATTTTACAATAATAAAACATTAACCCAGCACATAAGATAGAATAACAACAATAACAATATGAATTTTCTGTTGATATATTTGTATAGAATTTAATATACATATAAACTAATTAAATGTACTACTTAACGTATAATTTATTTAAACTTCAATTTATTGAAAAAGATTTTATGTTCAAACATATCATTTTATATATTCATAATCCAAAATAATAATATATATAGTTATAATCCAAAATGATAACATATATTGTTATTCTATAATTTATTCTTATGTTACTTAATCTATTGATAGGTAACTTTTTTTAAATATATTGTATTGAATATTGGTAAGGTAGAAAAATTTATAACTCTCTTATGAATTTTAATAAATGTAAAATTTCTTCTTACCCTATTTTATATACAAATCCTTATCATTTATGACTTCTACGATTATTAATGAGTCTCTCCTTAAATCTTACTACCCATTTTAGTTTCAAGTGTGAGTTCTATCATTGTTTAATTACCTTCAATTATTTTATGTTCAACTTTGTGTTATTACTTTGTTCCTAAAATGGTGTTCAGTAACGACAAAACGTATATAGATAACCAAGGCTTTCTGTGGTTCTTACTATTTTACATTTAGAATATTAATCTCAAGTCCCTATATCATAATTGAATTGTAAAGCGGGTCTCTTAGTCACTAATTATATAAATTAGGTCCTACTTCTCTAACATCACAACCAGTAATTATTAGCATTTGTTAACTCATTTGTATTTAATTTTTAAAATGCGACAACTTTTTGTAGATTAATCGGATTTAAGAATCGTTTTTACCATTAAATCACAAATTTAATATACTTTTCAATTATATCCATTGTAGATATATAAACATAAAATTTTGAAAAACACAATTTTACACGGTTGTTTTTAAAATAAATTTAATACACCATTAAAATGCAGTTTCTAACATTTAACAAAAAAAAATTAGTAATACGTTTTTTAACATTTTACGAAAATGTAGTTAAATGCTGCATTTTAATACACCACTAAAAGTGCAGTTTTTAACTGCATTTCTAAAATGCAGTTAAAAACTACACCACTAAAATGCTAGTAGTACAGTTATAACTGTATCATCAAAATGCAGCTAAAAACTACATACCTTGGATGCAACTATAATCGCACCGGTAAGATGCAGTTTTAACAACATCAATTGTTATAATTTTTTTAAGTGATATTGTAACGTCCCGCCTTTTCACATGATTTAAACAGACACACTTGCCAATTCAAACCATACGGAAGGGCGGATTGTTATGGGGTAAATAAGAAAAACAAGAAAGAAAGAAAAAGAAAACAGAATCTCGCAGCGGAAGGATAAAATATAATAATAAAATATACAGTTTATAAATCTGTTTACAAAACATTTACATAATACATATCAGAGTTACACATACCAATAACAATGCAGCGGAATACAGTGTAGTGGAATAAAATAGTAGATAGTAATACTACAAATCTTCGTCTTCGTCCTCCAGAGCTAAAACTTCAAATCCTGAAATGCTCGGACTGACCCGAGCGAATTTGAGAAGACAAAACACTCGAGTCAGAACTAAAAGATCTTATGTGAGTTAAACTAACAGAAATAAATATGAGTGCAGTAACTCACGAGATGCTCGGAATTTACACCTCCTAAGGATCCGTTAAACTATTTACTATGTAGTATATTGCGCTATTATAATAGTGTCTATTTGTAAAATAAACTTACTTTTAAATAGCGTTAAGGGGTTACCCATACAGCCCTTAACACAAAATATATTCTCATAGTCTATACAGTACCGTAATCTCCGCCGTACTGGGCGTCGTCAGAGGGCACTCCATAGGTATGGTACAAAACCAAAATCGTATAAGGCGCGCTAGGGTAGGTGACACGGCACAACCAGGCAATGCCAGGGTAGATATACCAATTACGCTTCCGGGCCAATGGAAACGCGCAGCGCGCAGCTGCCGCCCACCTCGAACAAACTCCCCACATCAAAGAAATCAAAAGTGAAGGTGGCCACTGAAAAACCCAAAGTCAGAGTATAGTATCGAAGGGAAGTGTCCGATCAGAGGTGCTACCTCATTAACCCGTCAATCGCTCCTGTTTTAGCCACCTTATGCCAACTCACGGGAGTTGGGTCCACGTATTTACCTTACAGGAAACGTCGCCACCAACCTACTTCATTCTGGAATCTCCACCGCGTACACGGTTAGTCAAAGTGGTTTTCGGTATCGACAGAGAGTATGTCCATATCTGATCCCGGTCTCTTTGCCAACCAATCGTTATTATAACACCGCGGTATTTTAAAAAAAAATACTTTTAAAACCATAATAAAATATCCATTTAAAACCAATATAAACCCAATATCCTTTATTCTTAAAACCCCAAATCAATACGATATCATTTATTTTCCAATATATATTCTTTCCAAAATCAAAGGGTTTCCAAAGTAAAATATTTAGAAATCAAAACTCTTGAATATAATATTTCCAAATTATACTACCTTGAAAACATAGCTTTGAAACAAAATTTCCATCTCTCAAAATATTAAATTACTTTTATAAACAAAATAGCTTCTTTAGATTTCACAAATCAATTTCAAATATTGATTTAAACTTCCAAATACCATTTCAATTCTTATGTTTCAAGGCTTTAAATATTTCACCATTTCAACAGACTCATTTGACAATTCCACATATATATCAAATTCAGTTACTTATTATTTAGACTTGAAATGTTTGCTTGATGAATTCAATATAATTTAAGAAAACCTTTAACTTCATATAACTGGATCATCTTTCAATTTATTATGTATTCATTTAATCAACCCGATATTCATTAAAATCACTTTACACAAAAATCAAGTTATAAAAATCATATCCTTTAAAAATTCTAATTTTTATTAAATTTCAATTTAACTTAATATTAATCTTCCAATTCTATTCTCATTTAAGTCATAAAACTCCAGAAATTAAATTTTAAATAAATGTTTAATCTTATTTGATCTTAAAATCAAACTTTATTTAAACTTCAAATCAAATTTATACAAAGCTTAAAAACCGAAAATTACTATATATATATAATAGCCTTTATCAATAACCAAATCAATATCTCAAAAACCATATATATATATATATATATATATATATATAACTTTACAAAACCATAGAAAACATTTCAAAAATAATTTTATATATTTACCGCGGTGCCTGTATATAATTTTCTATCCTATGGTCAAGTGATACGGATGTTTATCATTTCAATCCGCAATTTAAAATGAAAAAAAATAATGCGGTTATATATCATTTCAAACCGCAATCCCGAATGAATGAAATGCATAGCAACTTGCAATTAATAAAATTAATCATCCATTCATCCATCAAATCATACATCCATTTATCACAGTCATCGTCCAATTTCAAACAATCATCAATACATAACAGGTAATAAATAATGGTATCAATTATCAGTTTATACTCAAAATAAATTTAATAACTGTTAATTGGCAGTTTATATGCAAAAATAAATGCAAAGTTAACTGGCAGTTAATATGAAATAAAATTTAACATAACTATGCCTGGCAGTTAATATGCCATAAATAAATTCTAACTGTCAAATTTATATGCAATAATAAAATAAATTAACAGTTAAATTAAATAAATGCAATTTAACAGAGATAATGAATAAAACATGCCAAACAGTCATAAATAAATTTCCACTCCTATCTAAAATTAATTTAACAGACATAAGAAGTTTTAGAAGTTGTGAGTGGGTTAAAACTCTCACCTTTTGAATTTAAATCGAATTTAAATCCGATTTAAACCCAAAAATTCGACGGTCTCCGAATCTGTCCAAACCAGCGTCAACGCGTCTGGAATTTTATTACGATCCTAACAAAAAAAATCTCGTGTGAAACGGATAACATATGAGAAAGTTATGTCGAAAATTCAATTGAAAACAAAATTTAAAATAAATGAAAAATGGAACACAAAATCATACTTCCAATTCATCCACATCAAACATGCTACAGCACCCTTCCTTCTTCCCTCCAGTACGTACGCACGCACCAACCAAGAAACGCATGCAACCTACCACCCGAACTCGCGATCTTTGACCACGATATTGACGAGCCGTCGCCCATAGGTGCCGCCACGACTCTCTCCCATGCCTCCTCGACCACCTGCGTTCGGCCACGTCCCCAATTCGAACACCAAACACAGCAGTCGCCCCTTACTTTGAAAACCTAGTCGAGTTTTGCCGTCAATCCAACCGTCGATTCGCGAAACAAACCACATGGATGCGATCACCTTCGTTCCCTCGTCAAAACCCAGAAACCGTTTCCCGATCCGACAAATTTTGTCGCGGCGATGATGAACGGCCGTGAATTCTTTGATTTTTTTCTGATCAGACGATGAACCAAAACGAAAAACGAATTTCAGATTTAGGTTGCGCTCATCGAGAGCTCCAACATATATTTTTTTTGGGAATTTTCTGAGAAGTTTGAAATTTTAGCTTTGATTTTGAATTGAAAATAGATCTAGATTTGCAGACATTGGGAAGAGGAGAAAGAATAGAATGAATTGTACGTATAGAATGAGGAATAGACGCGGCTAGGGTTTTATAACTGGGTATATATATATGTAGGTTAGAGATTTGAATAGATGGATTGGATAAACAAACGTGCTAACGCTAACGTGGCCCAAAAAGCCCGTTCTGACCCCGGAACGATATTGGGTCAACCCATATATCACAATAGGTATTTTAAAATATTGTTGAATGCGATGGAAAAAGTTTCATGTCCAAATTCGATCGTATGAAGAAGTTATGCCGAAAACAAAATTTCCAAATTGATTTTAATTAAATCGATTTCAAGGCGTTTCGCGTCCGTACGATCAAACGACAGGTCCGATCGTTACGAAACTTGAAACCCTACAATAATTCATCGATACGGATCCGATGAAACTGGTTTCGCGAAATCCGAGTCCGTGGCCAAAATGGCTATTTCTATATTAATTAAATAAATTACAATAAATTAAAAAATCAAATTTTATATTCAAATCCTAAAATTTACCAAATTTTATCGCTTATATATTTCTTAATCAATTTCAATGATTTAACAAGTTTAGATGTGAATTAAAAGTTGATAAGTCTATCAATTGCAGTGTTAATTTCTCCACTTCCTTATATTTAGGAATTAAAAATTAAATTCTCAAAAACTCATTTATTAGATTTTCAACTTTTATATTCTCACCTTTTATCCAAAATAAGGATGCCACTAACATTGGTTCATGATTTCACATCATTATCCTCAAAGTCCATTTTAATTTCAATAACGTAATATTTAACCGTTAAATTCCATTTTATTATGCAATAAATGCAATTGTTGAATTTGATACTCTAATTAAATTTTATAAATCCTGCTTTCTATACTTTAAACCAACCAATGGTCCTATTATAAAAAGAATTAGCATAAATTTCGTCTTATAAAGTTAACCCTCTTCAATCACAAACCAAATCTATGCTACTGCACAATCTAAATCAATTAATTGTAATTGAGTCAACATTAAATGTTATAAATTATTAATTGGAACCTTAATAAATTCGTTTATTGATTTAAAAAATCTTACTATTCAGTAAATAGACATTTTATGGGTATAAGTAATATTTGAATTATAATACATTTCATTAGTGCATGCTTCATTTTTTATAAATTCCTCTTTATTAACTAGAACACATTAACAAAACAAAATAATTAATTTAGATTTATTTCAATCGATTGCCATTCTTAACCTAATATACTCAATAAATGGTTAACTAGATAATTGTTACCCTTTTACATTCAATTTACTTACAACCAGTAATAACAACAATGTTGCCATAGATTTAGATTTTAATTAAATAAATTAGATGAATGGGTAAAATTTTGAAATTATCACAAATGCTAAATATATATGCATTAATTACTACTTATTATTATGAATTCATTTATTAATTTACTAGTTGCCCTTGTCTTCTTATATCCTATTTACTTCCAAGCTTTCTATTTAGTTATAGTTTATCAATATATATATACCTAGGCAAATCAAGTTCTTGTTTTTTCTGTTATTTCAATTAAATCGGGTATACGCAAATAAATTGTTTATTAACTTATTCTTACAAAATTATTTACATGCATTCAGTTAAACCTAATTTAATGCATTGATTTTCATTTATAAATTAAAGGTTTTCCTTTAAAAGCTTTTATTACTAACCATACTCCAACCTCTACAGGACATTGATTTAATTCAATGTACTATCTAATATTATTAATCCATTAAATAAATTCACAACTTACCCTTTGTTTTCCTATATTCTCTTCTTAGCCTAGTATAACCATTTACATCATTTCAATTTATTCGTCATTTTATATCAACTATTAATACTTAGCTTAAATTTCTATGGTTTCACCTCTTTTTCAACATATGCTTCATTATAAATTATGAATCTTTACTTTTTTTCTAAAGTTAAATTATCTAATCTTATTAAAAATGACAAAATTTAACCGACGGAAATTTTCGGGTCGTTACACTCTCCCCCACTTAAAACTTTTCGTCCCCGAAAAGGAAATAGAAAAGGGAAGGAAGAATTTAATAAACAGTACATCTTATTTTAAATATTAACTTATAACAATAATTTACTAAATTTATTACCTTAAATAAATATACTCGTTTTAATCATTATATCCTTTTAAACTTAAATAATTAAAGTGGAAAACATTTTTAACATAATTTTAAGTCCAAAATTTACGGAAAATTTTGGCAGAGTCTCCTTTGTACGGAGAGGTTCAGAAGAAAATATAATATTAAAATATCACAAAATATCATATAGAATATTCAAAATAGTATATCCCAACACGGGAAAAATATACAAAATAGCGCTATAAACCGAAATTCGAAACGTACCTATTCGTCGGGCAATTTACGCTTATTATTATGGAACCAAAAACAGTAGCAGTTACTTCCATAACCTGCATTTCTCTTATAAAAATCCAAAAGATTAACAATTTCTGAATAGTGAAATATTTAAGTGGTTTAAATCACTAACAACAAATCAATATAACAACCATCAATTTTTACGAACAGCACACACAACAAAACAAACAATCATTCAATCAAACAAACAAATAGTTGTTCGGGTTCAAAACTTGAAATGATAGGGAATGAAAAATAACTATCCAGTGCATCATTTACTCAACAGTCTTAGATGAGACAAAATAGATTATTTATTCATCCAACAACTTCAAATTTCCTTACCCAGCCAACCCTATATCAAACAATATCAATTCAACCAACAAATCAATTAACTCATTATAAATTTTTATTTCATACATTAACAGTTTGATCTTTTCATTCATATAACAGTTTATCTTTTATTTTCATTTATTTAGGTCATGTAAGTTTCTTCTATTTTATTACATTTAATGCACTTCTCACTTCCAATCATTTATTTAAGGCTTACATTTCTATTATATTTAATTATAGTAATCATTTTTAATTACACTTAAATTCTTAACCTTATAACATTCATTCTTATAAGTAAAGGATTTTATTTATTCATTAACTATGGTTTGCAGTCATTTATGTATATTACCTACTTTCCATTATATTCAACTAGTAGCATTTATATCATGCTTAAGTTTATAACCCTACACATCAATCCTTATTTATTAAAGAATTTCATTTTATTTACTTAAGTTTTGAAATCACCTATTTATAATACTTACCTTTAATTTTGGTAAAATTTCAATTTATAACCTAAGTTTATAACATTAAATTCTTATTTATAATAGCAATTCATTGAATACTTCATTATTTTCAAAATTTCTACTTGTATAATACTCTATTCAAATCTTCTTATTTAACATTTCAACTTTTCATATTTGGTAAGTTATATATGTTAAAGAAAATGCAATTGAACTTATACAAGTTATGTCAATTCTTTAATTCATTCATTGTTCAATAGATCTTTACCATTTTCTTATAAGTTAAAATTTTAACTTCCTTTATAACTTAGCATTTAAGTCTCTTATTTTATTTAGGGTTTCAATTATTAATTAAATTCTGTTTCACTACCATAATTGAAACAATTAATTAATGGAAATTAAGAATTAAACACCGGGTTAAATTTTAATAGATAAATATATTCTTGTAACTTATATACCTCTAGTTTTATTTAAAACAAGTAAAAATTTAGATATTTCCAAAATAAAGCTGCAGTAGAATTGCTACAGTGGCCTTTCCCCTTCGAAACTCGAAAATAGAAGTCGATGATGCGGCCGCCATCACGGAAATTATTTTCCAACGACAGAGAGGAAAGTTCATAACTTATTTTCTCCAAAATCTACTTTAAAACAATTCTTCCGAATTATAATGAAATATTTATATCAGAAAATATTTATAAACAATATTATTATATTTCAAAATCCTTTGAAAGCAAATTTTCAAAAATCCCGGACTTAAGTCCTAAAATTTCCAACTTTCATTGATTTTAATTTCAATCTCAATTTACCTATTATTTAAAATTTTATTCCTAACAACCAATCTATTGCAACCAAATATATATATATATATATATATATATATATATATATATTTAAAAATTTATTTTATATATAGAAAATATAATAGGCAAAATTATTTCATTCACCTATATTAAAAACAAATATTATGTCGGTCTGTCCTATTAAGTGTTTAGAAATCCCTATTGATGTCATAGCGTCCCATGCACCAACCAGAATTTATAAATACGAAACGGAACAGATTAATACAATATCAAAATCTTTTTATAACACTAACAAATACGCTCTCTCATATATATACACTCAGCGACTCCCATAGGGTATTACTACCCTATTTAGTAAAGAGTCAAACCCCACAAAGCTAAGGTTTATCGCTAAACCAAAGCTCTGATACCAGATGTAACGTCCCGCCTTTTCACACGATTTAAACAGACACACTTGCCAATTCAAACCATACGGAAGGGCGGATTGTTATGGGGTAAATAAGAAAAACAAGAAAGAAAGAAAAAGAAAACAGAATCTCGCAGCGGAAGGATAAAATATAATAATAAAATATACAGTTTATAAATCTGTTTACAAAATATTTATATAATACATATCAGAGTTACACATACCAATAACAATGCAGCGGAATACAGTGTAGTGGAATAAAATAATAGATAATAATACTACAAATCTTCGTCTTCGTCCTCCAGAGCTAAAACTTCAAATCCTGAAATGCTCGGACTGACCCGAGCGAATTTGAGAAGACAAAACACTCAAGTCAGAACTAAAAGATCTTATGTGAGTTAAATTAACAGAAATAAATATGAGTGCAATAACTCAAGAGATGCTCGGCATTTACATCTCCTAAGGATCCGTTAAACTATTTACTATGTAGTATATTGCGCTATTATAATAGTGTCTATTTGTAAAATAAACTTACTTTTAAATAGCGTTAAGGGGTTACCCATATAGCCCTTAACACAAAATATATTCCCATAGTCTATACAGTACCGTAATCTCCCCCGTACTGGGCGTCGTCAGAGGGCACTCCATAGGTATGGTACAAAACCAAAATCGTATAAGGCGCGCTAGGGTAGGTGACACGGCACAACTAGGCAATGCCAGGGTAGATATACCAATTACGCTTCCGGGCCGATGGAAACGCGCAGCGCGCAGCTGCCGCCCACCTCGAACAAACTCCCCACATCAAAGAAATCAAAAGTGAAGGTGGCCACCGAAAAATCCAAAGTCAGAGTATATTATCGAAGGGAAGTGTCCGATCAGAGGTGCTACCTCATTAACCCATCAATCGCTCCTGTTTTAGCCACTTTATGCCAACTCACGGGAGTTGGGTCCACGTATTTACCTTACAGGAAACGTCGCCACCAACCTACTTCATTCTGGAATCTCCACCGCGTACACGGTTAGTCAAAGTGGTTTTCGGTATCGACAGAGAGTATGTCCATATCTGATCCCGGTCTCTTTGCCAACCTTATTATAACACCGCGGTATTTTAAAAAAAATTATACTTTTAAAACCATAATAAAATATCCATTTAAAACCCATATAAACCCAATATCCTTTATTCTTAAAACCCCAAATCAATACGATATCATTTATTTTCCAATATATATTCTTTCCAAAATCATAGGGTTTCCGAAGTAAAATATTTAGAAATCAAAACTCTTGAATATAATATTTCCAAATTATACTACCTTGAAAACATAGCTTTGAAACAAAATTTCCATCTATCAAAATATTAAATTACTTTTATAAACAAAATAGCTTCTTTAGATTTCACAAATCAATTTCAAATATCGATTTAAACTTCCAAATACCATTTCAATTCTTATGTTTCAAGGCTTTAAATATTTCACCATTTCAACAGACTCATTTGACAATTCCATATATATATCAAATTCAGTTACTTATTATTTAGACTTGAAATGTTTGCTTGATGAATTCAATATAATTTAAGAAAACCTTTAACTTCATATAACTGGATCATCTTTCAATTTATTATATATTCATTTAATCAACCTGATATTCATTAAAATCACCTTACACGAAAATCAAGTTATAAAAATCATATCCTTTAAAAATTCTAATTTTTATTAAATTTCAATTTAACTTAATATTCATCTTCCAATTCTATTCTCATTTAAGTCATAAAACTCCAGAAATTAAATTTTAAATAAATGTTTAATCTTATTTGATCATAAAATCAAACTTTATTTAAACTTCAAATCAAATTTATACAAGGCTTAAAAACCGAAAATTACTATATATATATATATATATATATATAATAGCCTTTATTAATAACCAAATCAATATCTCAAAAACCATATATATATAACTTTACAAAACCATAGAAAACATTTCAAAAATAATTTTATATATTTACCGCGGTGCCTGTATATAATTTTCTATCCTATGGTCAAGTGATACAGATGTTTATCATTTCAATCCGCAATTTAAAATGGAATAAAATAATGCGGTTATATATCATTTCAAACCGCAATCCCGAATGAATGAAATGCATAGCAACTTGCAATTAATAAAATTAATCATCCATTCATCCATCAAATCATACATCCATTTATCACAGTCATCATCCAATTTCAAACAATCATCAATGCATAACAGGTAATAAATAATGGTATCAATTATCAGTCTATACTCAAAATAAATTTAATAACTATTAATTGGCAGTTTATATGCAAAAATAAATGTAAACTTAACTGGCAGTTAATATGAAATAAAATTTAACATAACTATGTCTGGCAAGTAATATGCCATAAATAAATTCTAACTGTCAAATTTATATGCAATAATAAAATAAATTAACAGTTAAATTAAATAAATGCAATTTAACAGAGATAATGAATAAAACATGCCAAACAGTCATAAATAAATTTCCACTCCTATCTAAAATTAATTTAACAGACATAAGAAGTTTTAGAAGTTGTGAGTGGGTTAAAACACTCACCTTTTGAATTTAAATTGAATTTAAATCCGATTTAAACCCAAAAATTCGACGGTCTCCAAATCTGTCCAAACCAGCGTCAACGCGTCTGGAATTTTATTACGATCCTAACAAAAAAAATCTTGTGTGAAACGGATAACGTATGAGAAAGTTATGTCGAAAATTCGATTGAAAACAAAATTTAAAATAAATGAAAAATGGAACACAAAATCATACTTCCAATTCATCCACGCCAAACATGCACCCTTCCTTCTTCCCCCCAGTACGTACGCACGCACCAACCAAGAAACGCACGCAACCTACCACTCGAACTCGCGATCTTTGACCATGATACTGACGAGCCGCCGCCCATAGGTGCCGCCACGACTCTCTCCCATGCCTCCTCGACCACCTGCGTTCGGCCACGTCCCCAAATTCGAACACCAAACACAGCAGTCGCCCCTTACTTTGAAAACCTAGTCGAGTTTTGCCGTCAATCCAACCGTCGATTCGCGAAACAAACCACATGGATGCGATCACCTTCGTTCCCTCGTCAAAACCTAGAAACCGTTTCCCAATCCGACAAATTTTGTCGCGGCGATGATGAACGGCCGCGAATTCTTTGATTTTTTTCTGATCAGACGATGAACCAAAACGAAAAACGAATTTCAGATTTAGGTTGCGCTCATCGAGAGCTCCAACATATATTTTTTTGGGAATTTTCTGAGAAGTTTGAAATTTTAGCTTTGATTTTGAATTGAAAATAGATCTAGATTTGCAGACATTGGGAAGAGGAGAAAGAATAGAATGAATTGTACGTATAAAATGAGGAATAGAGACGGCTAGGGTTTTATAACTGGGTATATATATATATGTAGGTTAGAGATTTGAATAGATGGATTGGATAAACAAACGTGCTAATGCTAACGTGGCCCAAAAAGCCCGTTCTGACCCCGGAACGAAATTGGGTCAACCCATATATCACAATAGGTGTTATAAAATATTCTGAACGCGATGGAAAAAGTTTCATGTTCAAATTCGATCGTATGAAGAAGTTATGCCGAAAACAAAATTTCCAAATTGATTTCAAATTGATTTTAATTAAATCGATTTCAAGGCTTTTCGCGTCCGTACGATCAAACGACAGGTCCGATCGTTACAAAACTTGAAACCCTATAATAATTCATCGTTACGGATCCGATGAAACTAGTTTCGTCGAAATCCGAGTCCGTGGCCAAAATGGCTATTTCTATATTAATTAAATAAATTACAATAAATTAAAAAATCAAATTTTATATTCAAATCCTAAAATTTACCAAATTTTATCGCTTATATATTTCTTAATCAATTTCAATGATTTAACAAGTTTAGATGTGAATTAAAAGTTGATAAGTCTATCAATTGCAGTGTTAATTTCTCCACTTCCTTATATTTAGGAATTAAAAATTAAATTATCAAAAACCCATTTATTAGATTTTCAACTTTTATATTCTCACCTTTTATCCAAAATAAGGATGCCACTAACATTGGTTCATGATTTCACATCATTATCCTCAAAGTCCATTTTAATTTCAATAACGTAATATTTAACCGTTAAATTCCATTTTATTATGCAATAAATGCAATTGTTGAATTTGATACTCTAATTAAATTTTATAAATCCTGCTTTCTATACTTTAAACCAACCAATGGTCCTATTATAAAAAGAATTAGCATAAATTTCGTCTTATAAAGTTAACCCTCTTCAATCACAAATCAAATCTATGCTACTGCACAATCTAAATCAATTAATTGTAATTGAGTCAACATTAAATGTTATAAATTATTAATTGGAACCTTAATAAATTCGATTATTGATTTAAAAAATCTTACTATTCAGTAAATAGACATTTTATAGGTATAAGTAACATTTGAATTATAATACATTTCATTAGTGCATGCTTCATTTTTTATAAATTCCTCTTTATTAACTAGAACACATTAACAAAACAAAATAATTAATTTAGATTTATTTCAATCGATTGCCATTTTTAACCTAATATACTCAATAAATGGTTAACCTAGATAATTGTTACCCTTTTACATTCAATTTACTTACAACCAGCAATAACAACAATGTTGCCATAGATTTAGATTTTAATTAAATAAATTAGATGAATGGGTAAAATTTTGAAATTATCACAAATGCTAAATATATATGCATTAACTACTACTTATTATTATGAATTCATTTATTAATTTACTAGTTGCCCTAGTCTTCTTATATCCTATTTACTTCCAAGCTTTCTATTTAGTTATAGTTTATCAATATATATATATACCTAGGCAAATCAAGTTCTTGTCTTTTCTGTTATTTCAATTAAATCGGGTATGCACAAATAAATTGTTTATTAACTTATTCTTACAAAATTATTTACATGCATTCAGTTACACCTAATTTAATGCATTGATTTTCATTTATAAATTAAAGGTTTTCCTTTAAAAGTTTTTATCACTAACCATACTCCAACCTCTACAGGACATTGATTTAATTCAATGTACTATCTAATATTATTAATCCATTAAATAAATTCACAACTTACCCTTTGTTTTCCTATATTCTCTTCTTAGCCTAGTATAACCATTTACATCATTTCAATTTATTCGTCATTTTATATCAACTATTAATACTTAGCTTAAATTTCTATGGTTTCACCTCTTTTTCAACATATGCTTCATTATAAATTATGAATCTTTACTTTTTTTTTCTAAAGTTAAATTATCTACTCTTATTAAAAATGGCAAAATTTAACTGACGGAAATTTTCGGGTCGTTACAGATATAATTAAAAAATATTATTGTATTGAAAAAAATGAGTTTTGAAATTTTGTTTTTTACATATCCATGATATGTATCATTAGAAAGAATTTTTTTTTGATTTAACGATGGAAACAGTTTGTTAGTTTGATGTTTGTAGAAAAAGTTATTGCGTTTTAACGATTGATAATTAATGAGGCATAAATTTTAAATAAAAATTAGAATAACAGCCGCAAATGAAAGAAATGCATGTACATGGACTTAATTTACATAAATGATTACGTAGGGATTTTTTGTTCATTTTAACTAAAAATAAAGACCTGTCGTACAAAACCTTTTTTATATTTAAGTATACTTTATAAATAGTTTAGAAAGTTTACATAAATTATTACCTAGGAATCTTTTGTTCTCTTTCATTTTATTTAACTAAGTTGCATTCAAGTTTATGTTGTTATCATTCTATTGAAATTAGTAGTTTAAAATGACTTACACAAATGCTTAACATTACCATATTTATTGTATTCCACATCAACTATTTAACCATGTGTATTTGATAATTTTCGAAACCAACATTATCTAAGAGATATATACGTAGGAATCTTTTGTTCTCTTTCATTTCATTTAACTAAGTTGCATTCAACTTTATGCTGCTATCATTCTATTGAAATTAGTATTTTAAAATGGCTTACACCAATGCTTAACATTACCATATTTATTGTATTCCACATCAACTATTTAACCATGATACATGATAATTTTCGAGCATAAGATATTTGGTACATATGAATTTTTAATTCTTTAGTTATTCAATGGTTCTGATTTCTTACTCAAGTCAGGTGCTTTGAGTCGGGTGCTATGGGGAATTTTGATGAATGGGCTCCGGTATTTTTCCTGCATATTATGGGAGTGGGCCTTTTTAAAATTATGTATATAATTCTAATTCTAATTCTAATTCTAATGGATGATTTACTTTGCGGGCTATATATATATTCTAAGAAAATCCGATTGTTTCAGTCAAAAGTAAACAAAGTAGAAGCGGTTGCTTTTCTTCTCTCATCTTATTACACGAAAGGTATTTTCATCATCATATATAATACGGAAATCAAATCTGAAATATTTCAGGATTTCATCGGCAATACATATCATTACATGCTTCTATTAATCTAAGCCCTTGGTTTTGGGTTTAGGCGATCGAACTGCTCGGCAAACCCCGCTGTTCATTGTAAATTCAAGGTGAATTCAGCTTTCAAGTGAACAAATTGTTTAAGATGGTAACTTTATTGCTTGATTCGTTCTTTTTGCAGTTTTTTTTTTTACCTCTGGGTATGTTTCAAATATGTGCGTAGCTTTAAATTTGATCTTCTCTGGGATTTTGAGATTGTACCTGAGTTGCTCATGTAATTTAGAGATCTTCGCATTTAAGCATTAGATTGTATTAATTTTTTTGTCGACCTGGTTATATAATTTGACTTGTAAGGTGTTAACCATGAAAAGAGACATTTTTCAACTTTTATAGTTGTCCTATATTTAGAGAACCATTTGCCATAATAAAAGTGGTTGGCAATGTCAGAAGTGGTATCTTAATATTCATATTTCATGGCAATTGTTCCATATGTAATACTTCAATGCATTCCCTAATGTGTGTGCCTGAGGCTCTTCTTCTTCTTCTTCTTTTTTCCCCGGTAAACACATCCACGCTTGTGTCCAGCTCTTGTAGCATAAAGAACATCATGTCACAAAATCAATCAATAAGATGAAGTGCTCTTATTGTTATCTATCATTCATTGCCTTTTTTTTTTGGTGGTACAGTTCTCTGTATATTGTTAGGTGCAAAAAAAAAAAAAAAAAAAAGCCGACAATATATTCTAATAGCCTTGAAGTTTTTTTTTCTTTAAAAAATCGATGACTGAAGGAGAATATACTTCTACTATTTTGTAATTATGGTCCTCCAGTTTGCATTTTCTATTTATTATGAAACAAAAGTTAACTCATTACCTCCACAAGCTATAGTGGAGTTGCAATAGCAAAAAATTAGGACAGGAAGTCATGGGATGAAAGTTGATATGTTCACTCATTTTAGTCTGAGAATATAGTGATCGTATTGAGGTTGACACATATTTATAGTACTCTCACGCGTCAGGAGTGAACACCTAATTATTTTCATTACTGTCAAATTTTTTAAAATTTCACTGTCGAATCCTATTTGAAACGAATTTCTCCCATTCAGATTTGATTAACGAATTCTAATTCGACACTGAATTAAAAATCACGGATGAGAAAACCATTCAAACCATGTTGAAACAGAAAATACCGAGATGTTTGTTTACTCGAATCTACAATTCAAATATTGTCGCTTTTTATAAAATTATAAGGATGAAACAAGGGAGAAAATTAAGTTTTATTTTTAAACGTAGAAACTTTAGCATCAAATTTAATCATTGTTATGGAAAGAAGAATCAATGCTTTTACATACTTAAATGTCATTTAACAATCGGTATGGAGCCCAAAAAAAAAGCATAAAAGTATGTATATGTAATAAAATACAATTCATTTCAATCGATGACTTATGATTTAAATCCAATATCAATTAACATTTTGAGCTTATGTTTTTCAATTTAAATACTATTATGAAAAACCTTGTTTAAAAAATAATAATAACTACATTTCATCATTTACATATTTGTCACCCTTACCTTTATCTGGGTTCACAATCCGGACAAAAAATTGAGAATAGGGATCTACCTTGTATGGATGGTTGATGTGTGACTCGAGTTCGAGATAAACATCCGCTTATATCTGTTCGATTCATACTGAGATGCAAATAGAAACAAGAAAAAAAGTACGAAATCGTATGCGCTCAAATTGTTCGGTGTTTTTGGTATTGTACGTCTATTGTTGTTTGGTCCATCTGAAGAGTTTCTGAGCTTATGTCTCATCTGCCTTGTGTTTGTTCGAATATCTTATAAGCATGACATGAACAAAAATGTGTTTGGTCTAGTTCAACCTATTTACACCCCTAATTGATATGCTAGTTTTATTCTATGGTGTAAAACATTTGCTCCCCCCATCCATGTGTGGTGCATGTACACACACACATAGAGATGCGCTTACACGCACATATGCACGAGCACACATATACATAACTAAAATGGAGGAAAGCTTTCTTCCTGTGGTTTACAACTTACACTCAAGAAAAATAATAATAACGGATCCGATGTGTTCTTATAACATGAGTTTACAACCTAGACCTTGGAAAACCGTAAAAACAAATAACCTACATGCCCTTATAGTACAGGCTACACTGAATATAGCACAAACATGCAAAACAGATCAAGCAAAGATGCATGTGCATGGAATATACATGTATAGATGAGCTGGTACATGTGACATGGCTGAATGCAAATGACATGCCTGAATCCTGATAACTATAACTATGTGGCGCACTAAAAATGGTAATGGACTATCTTAAGCCCTTAGAATAACTAGAACTCAGACTAGATGTGTGTATGCATGTACAAATGAATTGTGGATGCGAATGTGGATGCTATGAATGTAAATATGAAGCTAACCTACTATTCCGAAGTCGCGCTGTAAGTGTGGTGCTCAAGCGTAATACAATAAAAGGAAGATATGGCGCAGTGCCACACATGAAAAGATTTTTGAAGTCGTAACTGCGATAGTCCTGTCTACTAAGGATGCATGCGTGTCAAGAGAAATTTGAAAACAAAGAACAAGTCATGACAGTCAGGTGGATACCCTATATTACCAAAACCTGGCTGGCGATGTTTGTATCTAGCCCCAACAATGCATCCATAATTAGTTACAATTTCGGTGTAAATTCTATTAGATTTTTTTTACTTTAACATTTGAACTAAATTTATAATACGTTTGCTTCAGTTTTGAAATGTTTTGATGTAAATTTTGAGGTATACGGGACAAGTTAAAATCAACGTTAATGAGTTAAGACTAAAATCTCAATTAGCATGGGCTGTTATGCTAAATAATCTTCCTTCCTCAATTTTAAGCATTCACTTCAATATCCTAGCATGCTTTTCTTTCTTCCAATTCCTTGGTATGATGTCCTGTTCATTTTGTTACTTGCACATGCAGAGTTCGATTATTAGCCATTTTAGTTTATTAAGGTCGAAATTATCTGGCCCCTGTTCGATAGTCTAACCAGGAAGCGAGTTCCTACTTCTTCTTTTTTTCGGTAAAAAAAAGTATTATTTACAAATCGTTCATTAGATTTCACCCACTCATTTTACTTGATTTATAAAATGTGATAACTTATAAAAACAACGAATTGAAAATTGGTTTTCACCATTAGATTACAAAGCTGTAAACTAGCTAATGCTATATTCCATATCATTCACAAATAATCCGTTAGATTTCACTCAAGTGTTTCACTTGAATTTTAAAATGTAATAACTTATAAAAATAGCTTATTGAAGATCAGTTCTAGTGCGTTGTAGATTCTTATCCAAGACTTGTTGCAAAAATAAAAGCTTGAATACCGCTTGTAAATAATCCAAGAAACATGACATGGATAGGCCTAAATATAAAAAAGGGATGAAAAAACAACCACGAATTTCTTTATTTCTAGACAAATGCCATTTCTTTTTTTCCTCATTCTTTGCATTGAAATAAAAAATTCAAATAAAAAAGTTGAACATTTAATTATTATTATGAAACCATGAACCAGAATAGAAGATCTTGCCCCACTTGAAATTTACGAAATTTTATGTTCTCCCGTCCTTTCTTTCTATCTTACTAATAAAATAAAGAGTTTTTTTATTCTCCTAATTGATTGCAATTAAACTCGGTTCAAATCCTTTTTTTGGGAAAAAGATTGGGCCCAAATTTGATCCAAAATAAAATGGATAAATATATTTTCACCATTTGATTACAAAATTTGTAGACTACTAATCCCAGACAGGAACATATAAGAATGTATAAGAATGAAATCTGTAAAAGCTATAGTCCAAAGGATATTATTTTCTATAAAAATTGAAACAATGATATGTCTTACCATATAAATATACACATCAATATTTTTGTTGATATGTATTTAATTCACTATAACTAATTATTGTTTCTAAAAGGAAGGTCAAACTTTCTTTAGGAAAAAGTTAAAGTTCCTTTGGAACAAATGGAAAAAGTTAATTAAACTTCCTTTGGAACAAGAAGATAAACTTTCGAGAATGGTGAAAACTAAACATTTTGAGAATGTAGTAAATTAAACATCCTTCAAGATGGACATAAGTTACCTATTTGAGGAATGAAAAGAAGTTTGTTAAAAAAAAATCTACTTTCTTCATGATCAAAAGTAAGTTAAACCTTCTTTTCTTTCATTTTGGAAGAAAAAGTTTAACTCCATTTTGGAAGAGAAGGCGTTTCATTGTAGGAGGTATTTTTTAAGTTAAACTTAATTTAGCAAGGGAAAAAGACAACCTTCTTCATGATGAAAAGGAAGTTAAACTTAAATGAGTAAAATAAATAAATAAACTGTTATAATATATGTAAATATAAAAGTGAATATACTTTTATGTTTTTCTATTTAGTTCCACATCGTGTGATATGTTTCATCTCATGCTCCAATACCTATATATAAAGGAGCCTATGTAATGTAATTGTATCAATCAATCTTATGTAACTGAAATCAGTATGAATAACATTTTCTCCTTTTTTCTAACGGCTTCTTATCTCCTTTTAGTTTATAACACATTATCAACACGAAGCTTTTATAAATCTTCTAAACGATAAGCTATCTTTCTAATCTAATTGATCAAATCTTTCAGATCTTTATTACTTTTTTTCTTTCTTTTAGATCTCATTGTATCATTGATCTAATTATTCGAATCTGATTATATTTGTACATCTTATTTTTTTGTCTATTTAAGATGTTGTTTTGTTGTAGATCTTATTTTTTTTTAATTCTAATTTTTCAAATCTCTTGTAGATTTAACTATCATGTTCATACGATATTACTTTTTTTTAGATCTGTAGATTTTAATCATCGAATCTTTTATTTAATTTTCATATATATATATATATATATTCATTTTTTGTGATAATTTTAAATTTGATCTGAAACTAAAGTTGTTCCATAAACTAAAATGTAATTTCTCACCTTATTATGTTGATTTTCTTTTTAGATCTTATCTATCATAGATCTAATTTTCTAGATTTTATTATATACATACGTATACATATATATATATATATATATCTTACCTCATAGATCTTGCTCTATTAATCTTATCATTTTAGATCTCATTTTATTGTAGATCTAAACTTTTAGATCTCATTCCATTATTTGGTTAAAAAAAGGTTTTCATTTTGAAATTTTTTTGTTTGGCTTTCGGTTTGAATGAGAACTGTAGAAATAATTTTACCACATGATTTATATTTTCAGAAGAAATATTTCACTGTTTCTTAGAGAAACAAATATAAGGATAATACGTATCTAGAAGATCGAATTAAGTCTATATGAAAGAATAAGAACATGAAGTCCATATGTGCGAAAGTGAAAGATTAAAGTTTCCATAAGCTGAAATAAAGCCATGAAAAAAAATAAACGAGCAATTCCATAAGAAGATGTTGATATGTCCAAAAGACATAACATAAAAATAATATTTTGAAATAACATTACAAATGTGGTACATACTATTTCCTCGAAGAGAAATAGTATTATGATTCTCTCATTGTATTTATTTAATATTGAAGACATGAAGTTCTCAAATAAAAATTATGCATATAAGTTTGCATTCCTAAAAAAGGGTTTATATATCAAAACTCAAATATATAAATTTGAGACGTGAAGCTTTGAATTATTAGAAAAGCTAATTCAGATTATGGCAAAATTCCAATTGCAATCAAACCTGAAGTTTGATAATGAAAATCAACTTGTAATATTTTGGATCTAAAGTACCAAACAAAGACTTTATTTTAAAGTAAAATTGGAACTTGAAGTTCTAAAAATATTTGCCAATGGTATTAATTACCGAGCCTGTATAGAAATTTGTTCTCTCAGAAGTGGTGATAATAATAATAATAAAAATCTCCAGAAGAGATTTGTTGATATATTTGGTGTTTTTACTAAACCAAATAAACACATAGAAATATATCTACTCTCCTAATCTCTTTCTTTTTAATAAAAAATAAGGTATTCTAATAGAAAATTTATTTTCTAATTTTTTTCCTTCTTCTACCCATCCAATCGTGTCTTTCAAAAGGTATAATAGATCAAGTTTCTTTCCTTTGGCTCATCAAGTGAGTATTTTGGATTCTTCATAAAATGAGTGTTAATATTTATACACACATCCATTATGTTATATTATATATAAAACTCATTCATCTTTCCTCTTTCAACAAAGAGGTATTCCAATGTTTACTATTTTATATGCTTAAATTTTTATCTATTATTGTCATGTCACAAAAATACACTTATTGATGTTCTCAATAGCTGTAACTCGTACAACATACTTTTTAGTTGCCAAGTCAAACTATTTTGTTTTTCATGATATTATTCATACACTATGTGATGTACAAATTTCCTCTCTCTGTTTAGCTTACAATATGTAAATAACCGTATATATTAATTCATATAGTAATCAGTAGCAATTAATAAATCATTAAATAAAATTAATTGATTTATGAGAATGGTCCAACAAAGATGCGTATGAATACTTCATACATTTATATCTTCTATTGTTGACAAAGATCATAACGTATATACATGGTATATATCTATGTTTCTATTTATTCCAGTTGTTATGAATTAATAAATGGTATTTAACACTACCTATTCATATTCATAAATCTGCCTATATTATGAAAGTAAACATAATAAAGTCAGCACAATCTTTGATTATAATTCATCATTTCTCCACCAACCAATCCATATAAAGGCCTTTTCATATTTTCAAGGGTAGTTTTGTATTTTCAAGGAAATTAATGAATGCAATTAATAAGGTTGGATCTAGAGCTATCAAAGGATGTAAATAAGAAATACGTAGTCACTTTTATATACTATATTTGATTGTCTTCTACTATTTTGCAGTAATGTTTTTTCTTTCACTTTAACTACTATCAGATATGAGTTCTTATTTTATGAAATGCATTGACTATATACCTATGAATAATATTTTGATGCTAATGCATTTTTATTTCCACTTATAGTTGGTGATATGATAAACATAGCCAAGCTTGAAATTAAAACTTTGGACTTATTAGGAGATAACTTTTTGTCATATATATTGGATGTTGACATTCAATTACAATCTCAATATTTGAAAAATGCCATTAAAATTGATAATAATTTGTCCCAATAGGATAAAATAAAGGCTCTTATATTTTTAAGGTGTCATATCCATGACAAACTTAAAATAAAACATTTAACTGAAAAAGATCATCTTTACCTATGGAACTCCTTGAAGGAGCGTTATGACTGTCAAAACATGGTCACACTTCTAAACACTAGACACGAGTGGTTGAATTTGAAGTTTCAAGTCTTTAAATCTATTATGAAATACAATTTCTTTATATTTAGAATTATTTCTAAACTAAAATTATGTGAAAGGATTGTCTAGTAATATTGACCTGAAGTTAGATCATTTCTTCGAAGTTGATGAAGGAAACTTCATTAATGATGAAAATCTAAGTGTAATAATAAATGATATGGTCGAATTGATCAATAGTAGCAGCCTGAAGTCTGCTTTGTGGATTTTATTTTATTTCAGTTCAATAAATCAGTTGGAAGTTGGTGCTTGTATGCTTTTCTTTTCATAACTAATTGAAATAATGTACTGATAATGTTGACTTTAATCAGTAGTCTATTTTAAATTTTGGAAAGTATTAGCATTTAATGTTTACAAATCTTAATAGTTGACTAACTATATTGTCTTTAATTCTTAATATATGGATCATAAATATTTGAATGATAATATATGTGTACTAATTAGTGCAACTACTCATATGATTTTGAAAAATCAGAAGTTTTTCTTTGAACTATCTGAAAATATTTTAGTTAAAAAGTTCAACCATAGCAAATCTGCTAATATAATTGAAGGGTCCGGAGCCCAAATAGTATTACCAAATGACACATATATCTGAATTCAAAATACATTATACTTAAGCAAATTTAAAAGAAACTTGTTGAGTTTTGAGGATATATAAATGAATAGCTACCATATTGTAACTATAATGAAAACGTCAAAGAATATCTTTGCGTCTAAAATTGGAAGCCAGAAGCTTATTTTAGAAAAAGTTGGTACAATTTCAACTGGATTATATTTCATGAGCTAGAAGCTTACAAATATCACTTGAATGCATCTTATTAATTAATAAACGAATTATCCTTCTATTATTAATATGTATGGTGTATTTGCTAGTAGCAATATGATAGTGGATCAAATGAGAATCCAAAGATGATTATTATTAAATGTGACAATGTTTGTCAACATTGAGGGGGAGGATAAATGGATATAAGTTCATTTTGATCATCTGTGTTAAAAATTTGTTAACATGTATAATGATGCAAAATATTGATTAACTTGAATAAATTATCAATAATATCCCTATTAGACTTTCTCCAATATAGCTTTGAATCCTGAAGGATCAAAATGTGTAAATCATATCTAAAATATGGTACAAAAGTCAGTTTGAAATACTTTTGAAGCAAATAATAAAGATGTCAAATAAAAGAGATGAGTGTTATTGAAGAAACACTTAAGGGTGCTCTTGAAGAGACTAATGGCATGATTGTCAAATTACCCTAGAAGTGGTTTAGGTGCCTAAAACACGATAATCAAAGAGATCTCAATAAATCATGTCTAGAACTGACAAGAAATAATTATTGATGATAAATTTGTAAATAATAAAGCGCTTATGTTTATAAATAAATTAAGGATCTTTAATTAAGGTAAAACATGAATGACCATCATGAATCCTTTACTAATAGAGAAATATGGACATGTAGTCCGTAAAGTAGCAAAATTACTTGAAATGCTTGATATACCCCGAAAGAATAAATATGGTTTAAATCATATTAAATGATGAAAGTACAAATTCCTGAAGAATATAAATAACTTTGGTGGTTATAAAGAAGGCAAAGAACAATGAGCATAGATTACAATCTACTTTTAAGTATTGTTGTAATGAAAATCTTGATATAATTCATCATAAGTAGATTACTTCCTATTTTTAAGTATCGTTGTAATAAAACTCTTAATATCCACTGAAGTGATAGTTGCGATATGCGTACACTTATTGGAGTATACAAATTTCTGAAGAATATATATAACTTTTGTAGTCATAAAGAATGCAAAAGACATGAAGTGTAGATTACAAATTTCTTCTACGTATTGTTGTAATGAAAATCTTGGTATGCTTCAAGATGAGCAGATTACTACCTACTTTCTAGTAATGTTGTAATGAAATTTATAATATTCATGAAAGATGTATAGTTGCAATGCGCAAAACTAATTTGAAGCACAAAAATGAAATCACATGATGTGTTTTTCATAAAAGTAGCATACAAAATGCATAAAATGCAAACCATATTTAGAAGAAACAATCTTAGAAAATTTGATTGTATCGAAGGAAACTATTAATAAATTGTATTATTAATGAGATTCATATTTATAGATCCAGAAGTATCTACAACCAATTTGAGTTATCGAAAGACGAATATGAATTCAAAGGAAAATTTTAAATCAGAGGAGCATCTATAAGTATTTTATAATGCACTCTTATTCCTTAACTAAGATTTTTCCCACTGGGTTTCCATTAGTAAGGTTTTAATGAGGCATTATTATGATCCAGAAGTATCAACTCCCCAGCAACATTTGAAAATAAGTTACAATGTACTTTTTTCTCTTATTTAAGATTTTTCCCACAGGGTTTTTCTTACTATGGTTTTAACGAGGCATTGTCTTGATCTAGAAGAATCAAACGTCTTTTCAAGAAATAACATCTCAAATATGTTATTGAAATTAAATTGTATTTTTATCACTGACTAAGGTTTTTCCTATCGGGTTTTCCTTTGTAAGGTTTTTAATGAAGTATTATATTGATCCATAAGTATCAAACTCTATTTGATTCTATAAATTATTGAAATATCTCATACTATATTGTACTCTTTTTTCTCTCACTAAGATTTTCCCATGTAGTTTTTCTTAGTAAGCTTTTAATGAGGTATTAGTTTGATCCAAAAGTATTAAACTTCATTTGAAAAAATGAGAAAATAAGATATGTTATTGAATTCTTTTTTTTCCTTTACTGAGATTTTTCTCATTGGATTTTTCTTAGCAAGGGTTTTAATGAGGCATTATTTTGATCCCAAGTATCAAACTCTTTAAAAGGAATATCGTATGATATCTATGATTGCAAGTTGCACTCTTTTCCTGATTCAAGGTTTTTCCATTAGGTTTTCTTAACAGAGGTTTTTAATGAGACAATAGACAATATTTATAATGACTGAATGAATGTATGAAAGCAAGATAATAATGAGGAGGAGCAAGTCATTGACGTTTCAAAAGAAACAATTTCTAGCAACCATACGAGCATCCAAGATTTCGAATACGCATATTCAAAGGGGAGTGTTATAATATATGTAAATATAAAAGTGAATATGCTTTTGTGTTTTTCTATTTAGTCTCACATCATGAGGTATGTTCCATCTCATGCTCCAAGGCCTATATATAAAGGAGCCTGTGTAATGTAATTGTATCCATCAATCTTATGTAACTGATATCAGTATGAATAACATTTTCTCCTCTTTTCTAATGACTTCTTATCTCTTTTTAGTTTATAACATAAACTTCTTTCTTACGAAAGTTTTCCTTGATGAAGAAAAAGAAATTGGACTTCATTTTGAAAGGAAAACAAGTTTGACTTCTTTTCATAAAAAATATATCCACTTAGAACAAAGATTGACTTTCGTTTTGAAAATGAAGTTTTAAGAATGCCGACTTTCTTTCAAGAAAGAAGAAAGATTGTCTTCTTTTCTTCAAAGTGGAAGAAGTTAAACCTGTGTTTTTTTTTCTGTTTTCTTTTGAAAGAGAAATAAGATCAACTTCTTTTATAAAAAGGAGGTTCAATTTCTTTTTGAAAAGAAGAAAGATCAACCCTTCCTTTTGAAGGAGAGGTAAGTTTTACTTCTTGAAAGAGAAAGAAGTTTAACTTTATTTTTAAAGTAAACTGATGTCCAATTATAATCCAAGGCATATATATATAAACGAGCATGTGTAATGTAATTGTATCCATCAATCTTATGTAACTGATATCAGTATGAATAATATTTTCTTCTCTTTTCTAATGGCTTCTTATCTCTTTTTAGTTTATAACATAAACTTCTTTCATACGAATGTTTTCCTTGATGAAGAAAAAGAAATTGGACTTCATTTTGAAAGGAAAACAGGTTTAACTTCTTTTCATAAAAAATATATCCACTTAGAACAAAGATTGACTTTCGTTTTGAAAATGAAGTTTTAAGAATGAAGTTTTAAGAATGCCGACTTTCTTTCAAGAAAGAAGAAAGATTGTCTTCCTTTCTTCAAAGTGGAAGAAGTTAAACCTGTTTTTTTTTTTCTGTTTTCTTTTGAAAGAGAAATAAGATCAACTTCTTTTATGAAAAGGAGGTCCAATTTCTTTTTGAAAAGAAGAAAGATCAACCCTTCCTTTTGAAGGAGAGGTAAGTTTTACTTCTTGAAAGAGAAAGAAGTTTAACTTTATTTTTAAAGTAAACTGATGTCCAATTATATGCAATTAAAAAGATTTTGATGCCTATATTTGAACGGTGAAGACATGTTACTGATTTGTCTAATTGGCCGTTCCAAAAAAATTACTTTTGTTAAATTATGATTTATACGAGTTTGATTATAACCTATGTCTAATGTCTATCATTAGAAAACTCATAAAATTTGCAATTAATGGTGAAATCGCCTTTTAAATACAGTAATTTTCTAATATAAGAATTTATTGCATTTTAAAGATTGAACATTTTTAATCTACAATGCTTTATGAGTGCAAGTGCAGCAGTGGGTGTGGTTAATAAGTCTACATTATGTCAGATAGACTTGTTTATAACAGAATCAGAGGTAGGAACTTTTTGCGTATGTACGTTATTATTATCGACTTTAGATCCAAACCCATTTGTCATGCACCTATTACTTTTATGGATCACGTTTAACTGTTTCGTATTTAAATTTGACTAAGCAGTTCTTGGATTTGATGATGGTTTTATGTTGCATTTTTTTTGTTAGTAGTAATTTTTCTTAAGCACAGTGCATGTAGCCAAATCCATGGTTAGAACAACATCATTCCTTTCATGACACTATACGATCAATAAACTTAGATTAAATTGGAAGATTATCCTATTTAGCCAGCATCATGTTAGATAGATATATTGATTCATTTTGCCTCACATAAACTGCTTATTCTGTCTGCATTTGCAGTATTTTGAAGGATATAATTATCATGGAACCTCTTTCGAGCAGACTTATAGATGTTACCCAGCATCTTTCATTGAAAGGGTATGATTATTTGCATTATATTTTCTTGCTTTTCCATTGTAGTTTATTAATGCTGAAAAGTTTTGTTACCTTCAATATTACTTGCTTGTAATTAACTTTTCATATACCTGATTAGATTATTTTATCTCTTCAGTTTTACCAGTGAACAACATTCTTTTATTATCATTCCAAGAAATTGTCCTTTTCCATCTAGCGTTGTATTCATTACCGACTTAAATATGAAATTATCTAGAGTTGTGTCTTTTGGGAAATTTTCTTCAACCATGTTAATTTGGTCTTCGGTCTCTTTTTTCAGATTATAACTTGTTCCATGTTTCTGTATTTTTAGAATAGAAAATTGCACTCAATTATTTGACTGTTTTCCACTAGAACATAATTTATAGTAAAAATTTGTGCTTTCATTGGGGTTCTATTTCTTTTTAATACTCAGTAAAGGTTTTATTTTTCACTAAACTTTTGAAATAATAAGAATAAACAAAAATAAGAAGAGACATGAGCTGCGAAGTGTGGTAAATAATTTGATAGTGGGTAGATAAAAATGTAGCTCTATGTTATGTTATACATTATGGTGCAGGTTGGCTGACAAATATTAATTGCGTATACAAGTACTGAATGTGTTTGTTGTGATATCAAGATGCTAGCAAATAAAACAAAATTGAGTGTTATGGAATCTATTACTTAACATAAAGTAGAATCCAAACACGATGACGTGACATTCTAAATTTTATTATTTCATTTTCTTTGTGTTTTCCTTGGTTCTCTCATTTTTTTACGCATCGCTCTTTATTTCTCGTTTTCATTTTTATGAATTATATTCTTTATTACAACATTACACTTTTTTTTTTTACTTCTTTTTATATTTTGAAAATAAAATCCTTTTAGTCAGTTCTTTTTTCTTACTTACAACTTATATTTGAAAAATCATGTTCCTTTAATCATTTTATTAGAATAAGAGTGGTGTTTTATTCAAGCAGAACACTCATCTTCATGCCTCGATGATTCGAACCCATGACCTCTAGGTCCTCAGTCCAGAGTGTTATACTACATGTCATTTGAGCTAGTGGTCCTTGACAAGATAAAAGTGGAACTGAACTTATTTCAATAGATTTTTTTAATACCATTTTGACATTATGAAATAAATGTTTTATTTGACCCTATCAAATTTTTATCATATTTTTTAAAGACCGAATCGAAACTGAATATTATTTAAATGTTTTTTTTTTCATGTAATCTTGTGATCAAGATTAGATGTAGAGTAAAATCCACACATGATGATGTGAGATTCCAACTCTTTTTTAGTTTGAAAATTTTGCTCTCCTTATTTTTCTTGTCTATTACTCCAATATAAAGTAAAATCATATGAATGTAACATTTTAATTTTATTATTTCAAGTTTTCTGTGCTCTCCCTAGTTCTCTCGTTTTCTTTATGTTGCTCACCCTTAATTTACGTCATCCTTTTTTATTATATTCGTCGATACAAAATTTTGTAGTTTTTAAGGATTTTATTTTTTTGTTTATTATGGGTAAATGTTCTTTCAATCATTGTATTTACCTTTCGAATTAGATCTAAAGAATATGTTTTTTTAATCATTTTTTAATATCGGAATGAACTTGAAAATTATTTCAGTATAAACCTTTATTACGATTACAGCTATGATATAAAATATTATATGACCCATCCATCTTTTATAACAAAATTTTCAATGTCAAAATAAAACTGATTTCTTTTTTCTTAAATAACAAATTTCATGTAATTTCGCTCTTAAATATGAAGTAGACACCACATGATGACGAAACATTCTAAAATTTGGATTATTTCAAATTTTTTGTTTCTTGAATATAAAGTAGAACCCACAGTTGATAAATTAACAGTCTATTATTTTCATTCCAAATCCTTTGTGCTTTGTTAATTTTTTCATCTTACATACATACACGTGCGCTCACACATGTGTGTATTGCTCTTCATTAATTTTCGTTTGATCTTTTCTATTATATTTTTTAAACAACATTTTTTGCATTTTCTACGAACTTAATTTTTTTTCCTTTGTTTTATGTGTAAAAATAATGTCTTTAATCATTTTTTTACTTGCGAATACATAAATGGATATGGAAATAAAATTTAAGTGAACTTAGGCTTTTCTACGTTCTTGTAACATATTAAGCCTTAATAGCCTATATTAAAAAAATTATATGATAAAAAAAAATATGAGTTACATATTTCTTTATTTATGCATTTCAGACTAAATATATATCATGGAAACACAGACACACGCGCGCACGCATGCATGCAAAGTTGTACAAATTTTAATATTTTCATAAGAAGCAAAATAATAGTCAAGCAAAGTTGTATTGGGCAACCCAAGTTCTTGGATCGACCCTTGTGTAGAATCCCACTTTTTATGTATATTGGGTCTCAATTTTTTATTATATCTATGAAAACATGTGTTGACATCAAAATCTTTTCAATTTCTACAGCCACAGCTGGAAGTTGGTGATAAAAGTAAGCGAGCTCAAGAACTTTTTTTCTTACACCGTATTGTTTGCCTTTGAATCCATTTCAAATAACATGTTCTGTCCTTTTCAGTTATCATGCCTCCTTCAGCCCTTGATCGCCTTGGTATGTAAACTATAGTTTTTCCATTCCATGGAATATTATTTTTCAAATCTATATCAATGTTTGACATTGTTTCATTTATGTTCGAGAACTCCAGCATCTCTGCACATTGATTATCCAATGCTGTTTGAATTGCACAATGGTGCCACTAACCGAAAGTCACATTGTGGCGTTTTGGAGTTTGTTGCCGAAGAAGGCATGATATACATGCCATATTGGGTTAGTAATAATCACTTGTAAATATGCATACCGAGTCCTGGTTCTTGATTGATTTAGTGCTTGTTTTTGTTTGTTTTCTTTGATTAGATGATGCAAAATATGCTTCTGCAAGAAGGGGATGCTGTAAGAGTCAAAAATGTAGCCCTTCCGAAGGGTAAATATGTCAAGTTGCAACCTCACACTACAGATTTTCTTGACATATCAAACCCTAAGGCCATGTAAGTATAATGTTGGCGGTGGATTGAATACCATAGTGCAATTTAGCAATAATTTTGTCTGTTTTATTCTTCCTACCCTACACTGCCAGGAACTGTGAAAAACAGATAGGGTTTGAGATAATGTTAACACATACATCAGTTATTAGTTTTATAGGTAGCAGATGGGACCAAATTACTTTTTGAAGAAATTTCCCTTCAGATGCAAATAAATTCATTAAATTGAAATTGTCTATTTGGCTGATCTAAAAGTAATCAGCTCATTTTCCATAGGAAATTTTGCTAGGCTTCGAATACTATGAAATATGGCAACTTTGGATGATAAATTTTTGGCACATTGTCTAAGTCATGTCTAAAACATAAGCAAGTTATGCTAATAACACCTAAAATAAGCATTAATATCAGGTAGCGCATGTAATATAATTTTATTGTATACAAATTTGAGTGTAAAATTTATGATAAATTAATCTTTAAGTGAATGTTAGTAAAATAAGATGGTTACAATTCTTTTTTTGTGGTCAATACGAAAAAATATGATTTATAATCATGATTTTAGTAGTAGAATTTCATATGCATAATGGGGATTATAGATTAACTAACTTGTAATATTTTCAGCTTGGAAACTACTTTAAGAAACTACTCCTGTTTAACAACTGGTGATAGCATTATGGTGGCCTATAATAATAAACAATATTACATCGATATTGTGGAGACAAAACCTTCTTCCGCAATAAGTATTATTGAAACTGATTGTGAGGTGGACTTCGCTCCTCCACTTGATTATAAAGAGCCAGAAAGACCTCAGCAGCCTTCTGTACCTTCAACCATGGCTCCAGCTCAAGGTTTACAGCTTATTTAAATTACATTATTTGTTATTCTTCTTTACTATGCCAAGAACTGAACTTTTTTGAATCTCTACATTTGCAGTAAACTCCAAATTAAGTGTGCTAGTAAACCATAAAATATATAAACTCACATATTGGCACCCAAGTGCATCGGAAGCAACATTACTGAAAGTCAAACTGGGCAATCTTGAATACTTCCCTAATTCATAAAGGAAAAGAATCCTCCGCGAAATTTTTGCTGAAAGTTCAAAAAAAATTTCTTGAAAACCATGAAAGTGCATTTAGGGTCAACCAAATTTGTTTTTTCAGATACACATACAGACAATAGCACACACTGACACCCAATTGACATCTTCAATTTTACTAATTCTAACTTCAAATTTAAAGTGATTCAAAAATGCTGTTATGCATCAGTATTTTGCTGCAAGAATGCTTTAGGGTTAGATTATTTTTTAGACTTGTGACGATCTTGGATATTTTCTCCAATTCATAAATACAAGAATCTTCCATGATATTTTTGTTAGAAGTTCAGAAAATTTTAAAACTAACATCGTATTTAGAGTCAGCCAAATTGTTTTTTCTTTCAAATACACTCGTACAAAGACACACATTGCCATCCTATTGAATATCTTTGGTTAAAACCAATTCTGACCTCAAATTCAAAGTAATTCAAGATTGCAGTTAAGACATCAAATTTTGCTAAGAATGCTGATAGGGTATAGACTATTTTTTTGAACTTGTGGTTTTTATCGTGTAATCAACATCCATGGTATCTATTTTCAACATAGCACTTAGTTGATAATTTCAAATACACACAGAGTCACAGTGTATGTGTGTGTGTTTCATTTTTTTCTCCTTTTTTTTTGTTTTGTTTTTTGGTTTGTGCGCGCGCACATGCGTGTACCTAAGAAGTGACGTAAACAACTGTTATATTTTTTTAGTGTCCCTGTTTTTTACTCCAATAATTAGCATAGACTGTATTCTGATGATATATAAGCTGGATAATATAATAATTTTGTATTAAGAAAACAGTTAGGGAATGTGACTATAATGCGTCAGCACATCTATTACCAGAATTCATACATTATATAATACAGTTTGTATTCCATACTTGTAACATGTGAATTTCAATTCAGTTCAAGAAGAAGAACCCGAAGAACCAAAATTCATCCCTTTTACTGGGTCTGGAAAAAGATTAGATGGGAAGCCTTCAAAGAATTTAACAGCTGCTGACTCATCATTCCCTGCAAAACAACCTAAACCTGTAGCAAATAACAATTTGAAGCAGACCACAGCATCTACTTCACAAAGTGCTTCTGCTTCGAAGCCAACTACTGGAAAACTTGTGTTTGGTTCTGGTTCAAATCCTACCCCAAAAAATGTTCAAAAGGTATACTTCTATTTATTTGGTATTAGTAATTTTGTTTGCTCACCTTGCAATTTGACCAAGTAATTACCTCGTTCATATATGTATAGAAGTAAATACAGGAGATGGACATCCACAGGGATTTTACATAAGTGAACTATATCATGCTTCATTAGCCTGTAAATTCACGCTTCAGTGTGAAATTTGGTTATTTATTTGTCTTTTTTAAACTGATCGAACATGGCATTTAACACACATTTTTTAATACGAAACAATGCTACTATAATTGGAAAACGATCCTACTGATTGACCCTAGCTTTAGTCTTTTAGCCTTTTCTACTATTTACAGTTCCGTTCATTTGAGGGTTTCAGTTAAGAAATCTAGTTACAAGTTACTGTACTATGCACAAAGCGGTCGGAATTACTCGGACTTTTTATATGTAAATAATTTATAGTTCCTTCAAAGAATTTGTATTTGGTACCTTCGCTGGTTTCTATTTTTGTACAGCGCGTAATCATTATAGTTAGTTGATAAAATTCATTAAATTTAAGAAAAGGTGTTGAAGGTTGGAACTGTGCAATTTAAATGCTTAACGGTTTTTACAGTGGCGGTGGTGCAAAAAGCTATAGCGGTGGTATATTGAAAAAGAGCAGAGATGTAGAAATATCAATTGGAGATAAAATTAAATCTCCTATTGATTTATTCTTATTCCCACATCATTTTTTTAGAAAAAAGAAAGACTTCTATGTAAGAAAACCAAAGAATATCTCCACTTGCAGATATCCTGTTACCCAACCGTCTTACAAATACTTCTGGATAAATGGGTATGGGTATCTCATATGAAGGTGCAAGTCTAAAAGGGTCATCCCACTGGACCCATCTAATATAAGGGCCTTGCAATAGCAAACCCTTTAGCCCCTTCACTCTACATGTACCCTCTAGTGTTTTTCTTCAAATTTTCCGAAAACAATTTTAACTTGAGTCCAGTAACTTAGGTAGTGTTTGGTTTAAAAACGAATTTTGTGTTTTTGGTTTTTAATATGTATGTCAAATATGAAAAGAATGGAAGGATGACGGAGGGGATAAAAAAAAAGACGAATGAGAGGACGAAGAGGATGAAGGAATGACGAAAGAATGGATTGTTTCACGTGCTTGTGTTATTTCTCAAAACATGGAGAAAAAAAGTTGTTTTCTATTTTGTAGGCTAACTTCGATTTCCAAATTGGTCGTTTTCGGCAATACACATGCATCATGTGCATTTTTGCATGGACGAAAACTCAAAACTAAAAGTAATAAACCAAACACTTACCTTGCCTTTTTGGAAACCAGAGCAATGTATGTGTTCATTGTCAAATACCTATTCGATAAACAAAAAATGGTAAACATACATATAGATTACTTGTTTATAACTGCATATGATTGATGCTCTGTAGACACCGGAGAAAGAGGCAAAGGAAGAAGCTCCAAAGAAAGACGAGCCCAAGTTTCAGGCATTCACCGGGAAGAAATATTCACTGAGAGGCTGATGATGTTTGCTTCTACATTGTCTATTGTCATCTTTCTTTCTTATGTATCAGGATGTCATACTTGTATTCTTCCTTAGTAACATTATTTTCATCTGAAAATATCACATATATACTACAAACTTAAGTTATGGAGTGAATCGTTTGCATGGTTGAAACTGGATTTGTGGTGTTCTTTTAACATACCTTTGCAAATGAAAACCATGCAATGAACTACGGTAGCGGATTTATTTCACGAATAAAATTGTTCTGTTGGTACATTTGAAGAATACAAGTAATTTGTGCTATGAACTGTGAAAGTTGCATCAGTAGATTTCTTTCATCTTTTTGCGGTTCTATGAATTGTTCATTTCTCTTCTCATGAATTCATACGGATGTTTGCTCACCGTGGATTTTGTTTCAGTTGGGATACAGGCATACAACTTTCAAATAGTAAAAGTCCGAGACTCCTTTTTGAGGCAGACTAGTGGATGATTCGCATTTGATGTTTAAGAAAATTTTACAATGGTTTAAAAAGAAAACATCTGTGAAATTTACTATATTTGAATCGGAATTTGTGGCTGATGTTCAGGGAATCAGAGGTATAGCAAATTGAGGTGTAATCGATCTTTGCTTCTATATGTATGATTTATTACACCTCAATTTTGCTATACCTCATTTTCCTTCTGGTTTTCAGCACAAGTTTCAATTTAAATCATAATATTTTCTCTAGCGTAGTGGAATGGAAGAGAAAATATTGTTATTTAAATCACAACTTGTGAAAATAACAGGAAATTAGAGATGTAGCCTAGCTGAGGTTTAGTCGATACACACATATGTGTGTATGTACGCACACATGGACATATAGCAACACCACTCTTTTGAAGCATCTTTTGAGCGCTTTAATTATATTTGAGCTACATAATTTTAAATGCTATGAAAATATGTAAATGTTTAATTGATAGTATGAAAATCATCTCTGCAGAATATAATTTTCTTTTTCAATTTATAACTTTTCGAAATGATTAGTCAATATTCATGGTTTATTATGTATGTGTGTGTGTGTGTTGAATATGCGATTGCTATGATTTTTGTTTGATGATAATAAACATATATATATATATATATATATATATATATATATATAAATGTATTTGTTAATGTACTATTTTATTTTCATAGGTTAAATATTTGCTGAATAAAATAAATAACACAGAATTTGAATTCAAACAGAAATTTTATTCAAATAAATATTTATTACAATTTTTGAATAGTACAAATTTCAAGCTCTCACTATATACAATTTCAATTACAATATAAATTTGATTACAATTCACATTTACATTGCACCTCACTACATATCACTCATTCACTCAACTCGTACTGATTTTCGACTTCATTCCAATGTGAATCCAGCATCCAAGCAATCTGCAGAAATATACATGGACGCAGTAAAGTTGAAAATAAAATATTTTTGCAGCATAAAATAAAATGTGGATTTTGAAAATAATATTTTGCCTCAGTTATTTGGGTTGTTCGTCATCATTTAAATTCGAATTCATCATTCACGAACAGCTTGTGACATACACAGTGTATCACTGTATATGCCACAAGGCCGTGCACACCTACACTTGATAAAATTACAGGGACAAGTGAGCATAGGTCAAACCCAAAACGCCGGGTTCAACTCAAGTGTAATAAAAATAATGTCACAATATTCAGCACAAGGTCAAACCCGAGCTCCAAGCTGGATTCAACACAGGTGCAGTTCGAATATACAAATTTAATAAAATGGTCAGGAGCAAGCCAGTCAAAGTATACAAACATGTACCAGCTCATACATATATGCAGCCTCGACTAAAATTCCAAAGTACACATGAAGTATACAAATAAAACTCAAACCAGAGGAAACTGACAACAACTACTACAATGAACCAACAGTATGAAAAAGGCTCGAACTCAAGTCAGTGCACAACAACTCAAATCAAACTATAATGAACCAGTGGACAGAACAAGTGCTATCAGGAATGAACACAAATGACCAGAAGGATTAATATGGAAACACAACAACAATGAAAAGGCTATAAACAAAATACATGAAACTACACCAAAGGAATGGCAACATGCATGCTACGGGTCTGGCAACAAATGAAACATATGCACCAGCAAACAGTCTACACAGAAGTACAAAGAAACAAGACTCAACATGTATATGAATGTACTGGCAAGAAATAAGCAAGCATATGCACCAGCATTTCAAACACAAACCAAATCATATCACAAAACCAAGCACCAAAGATACAACAATGACTGATACAACAGGCATTCAAGTGCAAGCCTCAAGTAAACATGAAATGGTGAAACAACAAGTTTATGTGGATATGCAAGTAGTGCAACTCGATAACAAAGTAGAACAACAAAAGCAGTGATATACAGCAGTGTGAACATCACATTGAAGCAACTCGAACTCAACTGGATAGTACAAGTTAATGACATGAACAATGCACAAAGGCTACAACTAAGTTCAAATGAATCAACAGGCTCGAGACTATCAAATACACAATGCACAACAACCTCAAATGCTATAGCAACCTCAAATGTCACAAGAAGTCAATGCAAATACAACATGCAGTGATACACAGTGACCAAGTGCAAATGAAACACAAGAAGTTCAGACAAGTTCAGATATGAAACAGGGATAACAGTGGTGCAACATATACATGTATAGTGAAGACAACTACAATTATCAAGCGATTCAAAGCCAGTGCTACCAGAAGTCAAAGACGAAGTCAGATGATGTTGAAAAAAAAGTTGAAGCAGAAAACAAAAATTAAAACAAGTCAAGTATGCTACATCAATGAATTCAATCAGTGCCGAAGTCAACATCGAACCAAGTCATATAAATCACCATCGATCTAAGAATATGTTGAACAAGTCAGAGACGTGGTGGTAAAGAAACGAGCAAGGAAAATTCGAAGCCGTGATGAACAAGCCATCATTAAAAATATACGAATTGACAAAGTCAGAAATCATCGTCAACATTCAATCAATATTGAATGGCCGAGGAAAATTGCAGATGAATTCAAACAAATATATATGAACGAAAATCAAGGGGTTCGAACCCTATATAAAAGCCCAATCATCATCGGCTTAAAAAAAGTATTCGAATTCAAGTACAACAGAGAAGAATAAATCATACAACTCGAATCAAAGTCGAGTACCGTATTAATCAAAAAGGAACAAACGTACCAATTCACGCAACAATAGATCTCAACTTTGCAGCCGCAAGCAATCACTGATAGAGGAAAGTATTTGAAGCATCATCGACCAATTGAAGTGGCGCCTCAATCCCACAAAGCCCTAACTTGGAACGAAGAGGAACGAACAATAAGCAGCCATTTTCAAAGCATCAAAGTGAAAGGAATCGGGCCGAATACATAAGAAAAGAGAAAGGGGATTCCTTATTTAATTTGGGGTCGGCCTTGTTTTATTTTGGGCTTTTATTTTTAATTAAGGGCTTTGTGTTCGTTTAATTGTTTTTAAATTGTTTTTTAATTTGTATTTCTCTTTTAAACATTGTAATTACTAGTCGTGTGACTAAGGGACAAACTACGTGGTGTAGTTTGAGAATTCACAACTCAGTGGCTGAGTTGTGGCAGAGTTTTGAGCATAGAGTTAGGTTAGTCAGTAGCGGGTGTCGCGATTTTACGTATGTAAGCGTATGACTACTTAATTTCTAGTAGAAACCTTGGGGGCAGCACGTAGGTAGGGTTTTGTTTAAGCTGGGTAAATTCTATGTCGTTCTATTTCTGCATTTGTTATTCTGTTATTATCTGTGCTGCTATAATTTTGATATATCCGTGTTGAAATAATTTTATAACCTTCTGCAATAATTTATAATTAACAACATCACCCTATTCACCCCCCTCTAGGGTGAAATCGATCCTACAATATATATATTAGCCATCGATTTGAAATATTAAGTTCATCATGTTATGTATATTCAAATGTGTGTAAAATTTCTGGAGATGATCTTGACTATGATATGAATAACCACAAAAGTTCATATCCTTTAAAATTGTGTAGCACCGCCATTCCAGTGTTTATATGCTCTGGCTTTGATCCATAAGATTACATGTTCGAATCATGCGCGTCCCATAATTCGAGCAGCTAGACCTATGTTGACATGCAATATGCTATATACTACCATATGAGTGCTAAATGGTGCTCCAAAAGAGTGTTATGTATATATATATATATATATATATATATATATATATATATATATATATTTGTTTATGTGTATGTGTTGTTGACAATATTTTTCATTAATCTTAGAATTATGGTGGATTTTCAACGATCTCAAGTTGTGCCGTGCAATCCAATATTTGTTATATGTGAGTGGTACTAGAATTTAAAACGTAAAACATGAAAATAACAAAGATACACGAGATTTGTAATGGTTCGGTTCTTGTTGAACCTACATCCAGTTAACGAAGTTTGTAGTTCATATAACTCTCATGAAGAATATAAAGTTGTATACAAAACAATATATTTTCTCTGCTTTCTTAGTGAAGTCCATTCCTCATTCACAAGGGAAGATACATATATAGCTGAAAACTATTGATGTCGTCAGGGCAATGTGATGTTGAGGTGAACGGTTGTGATGAGCCATTAGAACTATCACTGGTTGTGATTTGTTCATGTGATAATTATTTCTTTAATGGTCAAAGCTTAAATGAGATATTATGGTTGATTTATGAGCTTTTGAATAGAAAATTATTGAAGAATTAAGGAGTTTTATATTATCGAGTGTTTAAAAGGAATTTATGATTATTGAATGAGCATTAATAAGCGGACTACAATGGTATATGATATGGAGGAAATAACATTTATTACGAAGAGAATGACTTTGTCATGACATTTTAGATGAAAAGATGAAAGTTAAATAAATATAATTATGATAATTAATGGCTGGTGGGTAAATAATGAATATTTATTACAGATGATGGAAAGAAAATTAAAGAATAATAGATAGAAGATAAGGGTGGGCAATTAGGAAATTAATTGAGGAGTTAACTAGTACGTAAGGTTACCGAAGAGGCAGTAAAGAATGGGTTGTTGATATTTTTAATGGGAACACAATGGTTATAGGGATGACTCATGGAAACTAACACATTTTCCTTTAAGCATGTTGCAAGAGGTGCATAGCACATGTCTATAAGCTTTTATTAGCTAGACCTTTGAGCCAAATGCATGAGTTATTAGACTTTGTTACAATTTCTTGAGAATAATATGTGCGTAAAAATGCATACAACATTTGCCCCATAAGTCTGCTCCTGTGCAGACTTGTCTTATTGTCTAGAGATATTTAGCATGTTACTTTGCTCTCCTTATTTTCTCTTTATTTCTTTGATTTACATAATAAGTGCTTATTTTTCATGGTGTTATCGGGTATGAACATGCATGGGTTCTCGTAGGTGCTTGAAATAGACGTATCTACTAATATATTACGATTTTTGTACGTATACTTTCCATATATCCGGATGTGTAAGGTAAACCATTGATCTGTATAGCTGGTCTTGATTTTAAATATATAATCGAGGACCGATTATACTACATCGTTGACTCACATAATTCTACAGTATTTCGTTGTTTTGAACATGCACACATTTTTGTGTTTTGATTTGGTTGCAGTTGGTTAGTCTTGGCATAGGTCGTATTCTATTAGTAACTTGGTGACTAAAAGTAGGTGCACTTTTTTTGTTTGAATCAACTTACATGGTGGCGGTGCTTTTTGCTAGGATCAAGCTCAATGAGAGGAAAGCTAGATTATACTTTGCATTAGGGGAGTTAGATTACACTATGTGAATGAATATTAGATCAAACTCCATGAGTGGGAATTAGAATATAGCCCACAAGGTGGAGTTAGATTATACTCCAAATGATGGTAGTTAAATTATACTCCATACGAGTAGAGTTAGATTATACTCCACAAGGAGGAGTTAGAATATATTCAGCATTAAGGAGTTAGATTATACTTCGCATTAGAAAGTTAGATTATACTTAGCAGTAGAACATTAGCTTGTACTCCGCATTATTGAGTTAGATTATACTTCACAAAGGAGAGTTAAATATGCTTCACATTAGGTACTTAAATTATACTTCGCATTAGGGAGCTAGATTATTGTGACGACCGCGGGATTCGAACCCCTACCATCTCGAAATGAAACAACATGAAAAAATTACTGTGCACAAAGGTCTTGATGATAGAGTTAGAGGTATGGCCGTGGGGCAATTATGTATTTTGTTACATATATCTAACTCGATAACCAATCTTGTTTGAAATAAAATATGTTTTCTTTCTACTATATGCTTGATATAATGTTTTATATTAATTAATTAATTTAATTAAAAGCGTATTTAATTGAAAATCCATAAATGATATGTTTTGTGATAGTGGTTACAAAATATCATTACTATGAGTAATTTTTCACAATGAAATTAAACATATCATTTTAAATATTCCTAGTCTAGTTGTATTGAGATTGGATGTCGATGATTGTAACAACCCTAGATTTTGAATATAATTTAAATTTGATTATATTTTTGTTTGATTTTTTTTTAATATTTCATTTATAAATATTTTTAAAGTGATAATAAATTTTTCCAAAATTTATTGCATTTATTTTCTATTTTTAAAGCCTAGTTTCAATTTTTCTGCTATTTTCATCATTTAATTATATTTAATTAAAATTTATTTATTCATTTTTATGCATGAATTTTATTTTTGTGTTTTTATATTTACTTATAAATATTTTTCAGGTACATAAAATTTTTCCAAATTTTACATTTATTTTCAATTTTTAAAGCCTAGTTTCCATTTTCTTTGCTATTTTCTTAATTTAATTATATTTAATTAAAATTTATTTATTTATTTTATGCATTCATTTTTATTTTTGAGTTTTTATCTTTATTTATCATCATTTTTCATGTATTTAGAATTGCAAAAGAAATGGTGGAAATTTGAAGAGTTTTGTGACCTTTTATTTGCTTAAGTCTTTTTGTATTCAACCTTTTCATTTTTCTAATCAGCACATGCATTGAAGAGGCCGACTCTATCATTTCTTTCAGCCGTATACCATTTCATTTTCACGCATAATAAAAAATTTCTCATCATCAAAACTTGCGGCCTCCATTTCTAAAAGTTTGGTAAAAATCTTTCTTTTCATTGTTTTATACTTGTTTATATTGTTTTGCTCTTGCTTTCTTCACCTTCTAGGCTCGGCCCCTCACCACTCCAGCACTTTGGATGCCTCCACCACCACCTGAACCAGTCATCACCACCTCCAGTCCAACCCTAAGCCAGGCCGTGCACCATCCATGACCAGATCCATCACAAAATCTGCACAAACTTCACCTATATATGTACATAGCCGAGCCCATCAATGTTCCTCCACCTCAAACTCCCCTTGGCCGCCACCTACATCACCACCGCCAGCCCGTAGTTGACCTGTGACCCTCTGCCACATCACCCCTGACCCACCTGAAGCCATGGCAGTGCCTATCTTTGCTTTGGCCGAGCCCATCGTTGCATGAAATCTTTGTTGTGTTTCCTTTGTGTTGTAGCTTCATGCACACATACCTTTGCACCATCGTCTAATCCATGCTAGGCCGACCCTATGAACCCAAAACCAGATCCAAACCCACTCCTTAGCCGTGTGTTTCCGACCTATAGCTGAAACATTGGTGGTTGAAAGCAAGTGCAAATACTTTGGCTTTGTATTGTACATTCATTTATAACATTATTTAATTGTATGTTGGTTTGAAACTTATGTTGTTTATATTTGTTTTGTTTGTTTGAATGTATTCAAGGATATTAACTTTGACTTTCCCAATCTCAAATCTTATTCGTTCTTTCGTACCTTCGAAGATCTTTGTTGTGTGTTTTAGTTGTCATCTCCAGCTTATACGGGTGAGTTATTCTCACCAGACAGTTTTATACTTATATGACTAGTAAATCGATCACATTTGAATCTGTAAAATACATAACCATGTTACACTTGCTATGTTATGATCATATGATGTTCACCCATGCTTAAGCACCTGTTATTTCATCTGTTACTGTTATATAATGCTATTCTGTTATTTATATCAGTTTATCACACTGCAAGTTCCTTTAGATTAGAATCACTATGGGTTGAAATGATACACACCCGAACGACTTTAGAATAGGGGAAAATCGTTATGGGCTGAAATGATAGGCCTGAACGATTTTCAATTATTTCATTTTACTTGGGACTGTGGGTTTGAAATGGTAAACCTGGGTGTTCTTTGTAAATTACGGATTGAAATGATATATTATCCGTATCTTACCTAGTGTAGGAAATGATATACAGACCCGTGGTTAAAATATATTTTTCTAAAAATTTTAAAATATTTTAGAAATGTAAATATTATAATATTTTGATTTAAATTTAATTAAAAATGATTTTTTTAAATTATTATTAATTTTATGAAAATTTATAAGTGAAATAAATAAATGGTAAAGTTAGAAATTTGAAATGTAAGTTATTTTGGAAATTTTGATTTGGTTATAAATGGAACTTAAATTAAGTAGGAAAATATGATAAATAAACATAAAATTTAAATTTAAATGAATTTAAAATGATTTTTTTATATATTAAATATTTTTGAATAAAGTTAAAATGCGAAATAAATGAATATTTAAGTTGAACTTTGAAATGTAACTTAAATCGGAAATTTATGAATTTTGTTTAAAAGTAAATTTTAAGTTAAGTAAATAAAATGAAAAATAAGTTATATTTTGGGATGTAAACTTAAGTGTTAAGTTTAAAACTTTAACTATAAGAATTGAAATTGAATTTGTGAATTTAATATGTGAATTATTATTAAATCTTGATTTTTGAGTGGATATTTAACTTTATAAAACCATGAATATAAGGGCAATTAAATGATTGTTTTAAAAGTGAAATTATATGACTTTATAAATTTAAAATGGTTTAAATAAAATTTAATTGTTTGTGAAATTTTATTCAATATTGGAATTTAATTTAACAGCATTTGGGAAATGCTATTATTTTCTAATGTAAAGGATATTACAGCATTTAGATAGAAATGAACTAAAAGGCTAAATTTGATTAAAGGCTATTATAGCACTTTGTAAGTGCTGTAATTATTGAATTTAACTAAGGTTTTATTTGAACTAAAGTAAATCTATTACAGTATTTTTAATGCTGTCTTTTGTTAAATTGAATTGTTTTAAAAGTAACTTTCCATAGCATTTTCTAAATGCTGCGAAAGGGTGAATTTTCACGATTTTGATAAATTTAAGCGAATGAATGAAATTTGAAAGTTTAAAATTTTGGAAATTTAAGAATTTAATTATTAAATATAATGACTTCATTTTAAATGATTTAAATAAAGTAATTTGTTTTGAAATATAAACTATTTTGAAATATGAATTGAATTGGTATTTTAAATAAAATGAATATGGTTTTGAAAGATATGATATTTTGATTATTTTGAAATGGATTTGAAATGATATTGAATTCTGAAATGATATTTGATTTTTGATGTATAAATACCATTTTAAATTATAACTATGGGTTATAATAACGATTGGTTGTTAAAGAGACTGAGATCGGATATGGACATACTCTTTGTCGATACCGAAAACCACTTTAACAATTGTGTACGCGGTGGAGATTCCAAAGTGAAGTAGGATGGTGACGACGTTCCAGAGGTACATTACGTGGACCTGACTCCCGTGAGTTGGCTTAAGGTGGCTAAAATAGGAGCGATCTCGGGCCAAAAGAGGTAGCACCTCTGGCCGGACACACTTCTTCGATACCATTCTATTACTGTTGTGATTGTTTGAGTGCGCCCTTTGATTTTGGAGTGTTGTTCGGGGTGGGCGTAGTGGCTGCTATGTTACCACCAGCCCGTGTGTGTAATTGGTATATCTACCCTGGCATTACCTAGTGTGCCGTGTCACCTACCATACCGATCCTTTATTACGAGTTTGTTTTTCTCCCGTAGTCCATTGAGTATTTAGGGTAGTCTCCCGATCTGGAGATATGCTGACACTGGAAGGACTATTGGGACTATTACGTGTTAAGGGGAATATTGGGTCACTCCTTAATGCTATTTTAAAGTAAGTTTATTTTACTACAGACATTATTATAATAGCGAAATATTACTATATAGTAAATAGTTCAACGAATCCTTAGAGGATGGACGGTCCCAGGCATCCTTTAAGTTACTTGTATCTTTATTGCAGTTCACTTGAGTTGGTTTACATTATATAAGTATATATATGTCCTGACTCGAGTATTTTGTGTTTTGCTTTACGCTCGGGTCAGCCTAAGTATTCACAGCTTTGGATTCTCTTTCTGGAGCTGGTCTTTGCTGGAGATTCTGCCTAGCTATATTTATATCTATTTCTGTTTCAGCTGTTCTAGTTTATCTCATGTATTAGTGAATTTCTATGTATTTGGGATTTCTATTATGTTGTTTCGGACTGTTATTATGTATTTGGTTTGAGACTCTATTATAGTAGCTTCATGAACTACTATGTTATTTTATATTCCGCTGCGAGTTATTCTGATTGTTCTGTGCCTGTGGTTCTGTGTATTTGATTTCATTTGCTCCAAATTTATTTATAATCTGTTATTTTGCATCATTCAAGTCCGACATGTGTGGATTATTGTCGATTTGAATGGTACGAAATGGCTGGTCGTCACAATGATTCCATTGAAACTAGAGTAGGTAACGCCCTTCAAATGTTAGGCAGTATATTACTCACCAAAGGGTTACATACTGATAGTTATTAGATAACTATTGAATTATTAACCTAAAAAATAGATCAACACTCTAAAATCAGATGAAAGCACCAGTTCGGTTAAAAGTAAAAGAAAAGGCAGAAAGTAGATAAAAACACACAGAAGCTTTTACAGTGGTTCGATGAAATCTCCGGCCTACATCCACTTCAATATACTTTATAGTGGTTCTTTCTCTAGATTACAACTAGTTAGATCTGATCTGGCCACGATCTAGTGGATCCTAGATTTACAATGGAGTTAAGATTGTTATTTAAGGAGAATAGAAGGAAACAAAGTCTAATGGAAGCTCAAGGTCTGAGAATGCTAATGGAAATCCAGTAAAGAGAAGAAGATTTTTTTTCTTCTGGTAGCAGGTAGGTTAGTACTTATAGAAGGAATGGGTAGCATAGAGTTAGAGGCCCAATAGCAATGAAGTCCAGGAGGTAGCGCAAAGTCACACTAGATGACCCATGCCGACCCAAGTCAAAACCTAAATTCGGCGCCGGGTTAAGGTCCTTAACTCAGGACCAAGTTTAGGTGCTTGGCCCAATCATAGTGAAAATTTTCCAAGTCCTTCTTTCGCCCTTTCTATGTGCTCTTGCCAAATTTTAAGTCATTCTGATTCCGTTTCAATCTTCCACGACTAGTTGAAGTTGCTTTAGTGTTAACTCGGTACCAACTCAAATACTTAGCTCGGTACCGGCTCAAATCCTTAACTCGTCAAAATCCTTAACTCGTCAAAATCTTTAACTTGTTTAATTCTTTAACTCGTCGAAGTCCTTAACTCAAGGAGTTGACTTAAGGCCTTAACTTGGGGCCGAGTTAAGGACTTGCCAACTTTTCAACCAAACTTCATGAGCTCAATTCTCTAGCCTTTTTTTAGGGTATTTCCAAATCTATGAATAATTATGCCTTTGCTTTGACCTTCTAAGTCTAGTTAGAATCTGCTTTGCAAAAAAGCAGGTTAACATTTGCCCTCCAAAGTATGCCTTTCGAATATAAGGTGTGTTTTGCTCAAGAACAAGTTTCAGTAGTTAGTCATCAATAGTTAAGCTCTCCAACTACCTCAATCTTGGTAATCGTCCAGTTCCTTCGGACTCTCTTGTCGACCATGAGTCGTTACAAACTTGTGACAACCTATAACTCTAGATTTTTCCTATGTGTAGTTTATACATCACAATCATTCCAATTTCATTCGGAGTTATTATATCGCATATCTCTTATTACATCTCATTTCAAAAGTCGTCCCATGTTCATCCAGGATTTATCAGTTTTATTCTACTTAAAAGTTGCTCAAATCCTTTTATTAAGTCCTTTTCCGTTATAGGGTCTGATCTCTCTGGATCATCTTCCATTTAATTTAACGCGCGATCTCTCCAAATTGTTTATCATTTAAGTTAAGAGAACGATCCCTTCGGATCATTTAATGTTTAATTTAAAGGGGACGATCTTTTGGATCATTTAATGTTCCAATCGAGGGTTTTGATCTCTGCTGATCCTTATCAAGTCCGTTCATTCTACGGCAAAGGGGCTCAAACATCAAGCAAGTACATCTGCTCACTCTCCAATAAGGGGCCTTACTTCTTAAACTTTGGCCCACCTCTCCGGGTAGTAGCTTTATACTGACCAAAAAGCCCATTCTTTTCACTCTTCGGTGACATGATTCACTCATTGCAATCTGACCCCATCTCTTCGGATGGTAGTTCTAAGGCGATTCAAATCCTTATAAGCCCATCCGTTTGCTCTATGGCAAGGGGGCTTGCACCTTGCACTCTAGTCTCGTCTCTCCGGACGAGACATAAAGCGATAAATATCTGTCATCATGTTCCCATGGATTTTCAAAATTCAAATATCCAAATCAAAGCAAATAAGAAGAAATCCTAATTATCTATCCCAGACATCTGACTCAGAGCGTGACTAGGGACCAGTCTAGGTTTTGTGCACGTCTAAGTGGTGGGGGTTATTATTATCCTAAGCAATCACCCCAGACATCCGAATTAGAGCATGACTAGGGACCAATCTAGGTTTTTTGCATGTCTAAGTGGTCTGGGGTTATTATTGTCCTAAATAATCATCTCAAACATCCAACTCAGAGCGTGCTTAGGGACCGTTCGGGATCCCGTACACGTGTAAGCGGCCTAAGGTTATATTGCATCATTTATTCAAAGTCATGATAAATGAATCGAACCTGACCTAATCCATCCCGGTCATGGGGTTGTCATCTAATGAAAGTCTCTGATCCATAACTTAATTATGCCCCTGCTCCAATGGTGGGCTTTTGGTTCCAGCCCCTGCTGTTATGTATTTGTATTTTTATTTGCCTCTTTGGCTCCAAGATCGTCTGTTCCAAGCAGTAAAGCTTATCCTAGATCCATATCGATCATTCCCTCAAGTCATGGAGGCATTTGTTCAGTTTTATTTGCTCTATTTCCAAATTCTCCTGCATTAGCTCCTTGTCCTTGGTTCTGAATTTCATCACACCTAGTTATTCCTTATTTTCCTTTCCTTCGGAAGAACCCTTCTAGCATATCCTACTGGCTAGCCATTATCTCATCTTATATTTCCTTTATTATCATCTCCATCTCTTTTTTGGTCATGTAGTTAGACCGACGAGAATTTAAGGACATCTCTTGGCTGCTCCCATGCTCTGGTTGAATTGCTCCATTTTAGATCTAGTATTAGGCCTCTTCATCTTCTCCAAATCCTAGATTCAAACTTCTTGTCTTCAGATTTCATTCTTTGTTCTAATAAAGGACCAAAATGTTAAACCAAAAAAGGGATCAACACTCCAAAATCAGATGAAAGCACTAGTTCGGATAAAAGTAAAATAAAAAGCAGAAAGTAGATAAGAATACATAGAATTTTTTTAGTGATTTGGCGCAGTCTCCAACCTACGTCCACTTTAGTCTATTTTATTAGTTGTTTTCTCTTTAGGTTACAACTATATGATCTGCCCACGACCTATTGGATCTTAGATTTACAATGGAGTTAAGAATGTTATTTAGGGAGAATAGAAATGAAGAAAGTCTAATGGAAGCTCCAAGTTTGAGAGTGCTAATGGAAATCCATTAGAGAGAAGTAGATCCTTTTCTAGTAGTAAGTAAGTTGGTATTTATAGGGCGATCAGGCAACATAGAGTCAGAGGCCCAATATCAGCAAATCCAAGAGATAGAGCGAAGTCATACCAGAAGACCCATGTTGACCTGAGTCAAATCCTAAACTCAGTGTCGAGTCGGGGTCGAGTTAGGTGCTTGGCCCAATCATGGTGAAATTTTGCCAAGTCCTTCTTTTGTCTTTTCTAAGTGCTCTTGCCAAATTTCAAGTCGTTCCAATTTTTTTTCAATCTTCTATATCCAGTTGAAGATGCTGTAGTATTAACTCGGTACTAACTCAAATGCTTAACTTGGTACCAACTCAAATCTTTAACTTGTCGAAATTGTTAACTCGTCGAAATCCTTAACTAGTCGAAATCCTTAACTCAAGGGGTTGACTTAAGGCTTTAACATGGACTCGAGTTAAGGACTTAACAAAATTTTCAACCAAACTTCCCAAGCTCAATTCTCTAGTCTTTCTCAAGGTGTTTCCAAGTCTGTGAATCATTCTACCTTTGCTTTGACCTTCTAAGTCCAGTTGAAATTTGCTTCGCTAAAAATCAGGTTAACAGGAATGGCTCGCTCAATAGCTTTATAATGGTTAATATAGCAAAGATCAAATAGAAAATATCAAAATGACTAATTTACAGTTCTCTTGACTTGAGAATACCGTTAATCTTCAATATGAAAACTTCGCTTTGATTATAATTAAATCATGACATGAAATCCATCAAATGACTATAATTTAAGCGAGTGGAATTATTGAAAGTGAAACGCTATTCAAGTGAGGATTTGCCTCCTCAATTATATGAGGTTAGTATCACTTTCAACTGAAGTCAACTCAAATTCAAGATATCCGACCAAAGTAATTTGGTTAATAATAATTGTTATTACTGAACCAAGGACTTTGTATTGAACTATAAAGTTGAATACAAACGATGATGGAATTTTGACCATAACCGAATTCCTTAAGTCCAAACTAATATAATTTTGATGAAGAGAGTTGGTGTAAATCATCGTCACTACTGGATAACGCTTAACAAAGTAAAGTTGAATTTTATCGAAATCAAGTAAGTGATAAATTTAGCCAAAATATCACACCATCTACTAGGTAATGTGTGAACGTTAATATTTGAATTATTCATTATCAATCGCTGGCTAAATTTACACCTAAGAGTCACACAAACGAAATGTTGAATAGTCCGTTGATCACTTGATTTAATTAATTTTCAATCATTATAAAATAATTAGGTTAATTAATATTTATGACATATTAAGTTTTTTGTTTAATCCAATGAACACGATAAACAATGTGTTTATAATAGTTGTAAATATACTAAATGATATACGATATCTGTAACGACCTACTATTTTGGATCATTCAAATCGACAATAATCCATAAATGTCAGACCTGAATACTTCAAAACAGTAGATTGTTAAGATATTTGGAGCAAATAAAATCATTCATAGAATCACAGACACAGAAATATCAGAATACTCGCAGCGAAAATAAAATACCATGGTAGTTCATGAAGCTACTATGTACATACTCTCAAAACATATACAAAATCTCATAGTAAAATAGATACGAGAGAAGTCAGGATACATAAACAACAATACAGAGACAGATACCGAATATGAATTAACTGGAAGAAGTAGACGAATAGATAGACAGATGAGCTCCAACAAAACTCTAGCTTTAGAAGTTGAATCCAAAGCTGCGATTCTCAGGCTGACCTGAGCATAAAGTAAAACACAAACACTCAACTCAGGACATACATACTTATACAGTGTAAACCAACTCAATTGAACTGTAATAGCAATGCACAATTACTTAAAGGATGCTTGGGATCGCCCATCCTTTAAGGATCAGTCAAACCATCAATTAAGTAGTAATAAACACTATCCTAGAAATATCCATATTTAAGGTAAATAATGCAAATAACAGTGTTATTATGACTAGGGTAGTGTAGAGCTGCAGTAACTGCTCACCTCTAGCCACACTCTTAAAATCAAAGGTGTGCATCAAACAATCACAAGAAAATCACATTACACACAAAGTAGTGTACCCGTAGTTATAAATTTCAAAATGATTTATAATTCCGAATTAAAAGCATTCATTTAAACCATTAAGAGTAAAGTCATTATTCCTTCAAATCAAATATTCAATTTCCAAAAATTTAGCCTTTTCTGAGTTCATTTATTCAGTTAAACACTTCAAATATTGAAATTTCAGCTTTTCGCCGCACTTAGAAAATGCCACGGTAAGTTATAATTGAAAACAATTCAATTTAGTAAAGACAACATTTAAAACTGCTGTAATAGTTCAGTTTTAGTCTATTTTCAGAAACGATAACATTTCTGAAGTGCTACTAAATAAATTTCCAGATTATTAATAAAATTTCAGAAATAGTTAAACTTCAATTTTTAACCATTTTAACTTATAAAAATCCATATTTTTCCACTTCAAAAACGTTCATTTGAATACCCCTTTAACTTATAATTTTATAAAGTAAAATTTTATACATTAATTCAAAATCTCAATGTTTCACTTGTTAAGGTCAATATACACTTTTCCCAACTTCATTTACTTTACACATTAATTTAATTTACCATTTCATAAATTAAATTGAATTTCCATTTTGTTTTCTTAACTTAACTTTTATTTTTAAACCAAACTTCACATTTCCAAGTCAAGTTATATTTCAAATTACACTTTTAACCATCCATTTATTTAACATTTTAAACTAATTACATAAATTCAAAATACACTGTAAGTTGCTTAACTTTATTTTACAAGTAACTTGATATTTTCTTTTACTTTATATTTATCCAATTCATACACCAATTATACTAGTTACCAAGTTACTTTTATAATTCCATTTTTACTTAAATTCCCATTATTAAGTTAAATCAACCTTTCACACTACAACTCAAACCATCTATTAACTTACACCATTTAACTTTTTAGAAAATCACTGCTTAACCATTTTAAATCCAATATAAGTCATATTTCTTATTTTTTTCTTTCTTTCATTTACAATTCATGAAATTTATAAGAAATCATATTTGAAATCAACCGCGGGTCCGGATAATAATTCACACCTAATCAAGTGATATGGAAATTATCATTTAAATCCGTAATCAGTAAAATTTCCGAATTTTGATTATTTCAAACCCGCAATCCCAAGACAAATACAAATAAATAAAAATCATTCAGGCCTATCATTTCAGCCCATAACGATTTTTCCCTATTCTAAAGTCCGTTCGGATATGTATCATTTCAATCCATAGTGATTCTATTCTACCGGGAGCTTGCAGTGTGAGAATAGAATAAAATAAACAGTATAACAACATAAAGTAGTATCAGATGATATGATAGATAAATATACAGGATTAACATCATATATTATATAACACGGGCATGTATAACATGATGTAATAATTTCTACACATTCACTTGCTATCAATTCACAGTCATATAAGTATAAATGTTAGGTGTGATTACTCACCTCTTCGACGTTAGAGATTTGATTCAAAATAACAATATCCACACATCGAAGAGCGCAAGAAGGCACGATAAGATTTTAGAGGATGTGACAACCAGATTCAATCTTGAAATAAAAATAAACCAACTTTAAGTATATGATAATTCACATAAGAATACAAAAATTTGAATAAAGCAAAATGGAGGAATAAGTTAAATTAGATGACATGAACCACAAGGAAAGAAGAAAAAGAAAGAAAAAAAATGCATCCATGACTCACAAGAGGGAGCTTCACACGAGAAGATGAAATCAAATGAGATGCGGTAAGGTAATTTTTGTACATGAGTTTGTACTTAACCAGAAGTTTCACGCTAATTAAGTGAAAGAACGGCGGAAATAATATTCGAAACGGCTAGAGAAATTTATGGATTTTATTCCTATTAAATAAAAAGATGCAAATGGAAAAGTGGAACGAGAGAATTATTATACGTGAATTGCAAGTCAAATAGGCGGCTAGGGTTTTTATTCTTCCCTTTTAGAAATGCACGGCTGTTGATTTGAATGGCTAAGGCATGTAATCAAAGGAGTGTGTATTATAAATGCAAGAGATAAATTGAAACATATGCCCAAAATTAATACCAAAGTAACGTATCTTATATTTATTTGTTTCCTATCTATCTAATAGAATATATGCTAAAGAACAATTCAGTAAATAACGTACTGTTTGTATAACACCAAAGAAATAAATAAGAAAATGGATGTAGAAACGTATAAAAGAAACATATAAATAAATTGCTATCTACAACTTTGTTTATTACTTAATTTACAAAATTAATTTGTTACATATCCCTTTGATTTGTTTATTACTTAATTTACAAAATTGATTTGTTACATATCCCTTTGATTTGTTTATTACTTAATTTACAAAATTAATTTGTTACATATCCCTTTGATTTGTTTATCACTTAATTTACAAAATTGATTTGTTACATATGCCTTTGATTTTTTTATTACTTAACTAAGAAAACGGATGTAGAAACATATAAAAGAAACGTATAAATTAGTTGCTTTTGACAACATTGTTTATTAGTTAATTTACAAAGCATATATCCAAATTAAATGAAACAAAAACGGACAAATTTTGTAAATATATACATAACATGTAATATTACATATATATACACAATCATAACATGATATATCAACCAAAAATATTATTTATATTAATTAAAATAAACATTTTTTGTTAAATAGAACAATTTACACACTATATTGTAAAAAGCAAAACTTTCACAATATTAATCCGATTTCAAAGAAACTAAAAGAATATTCTTGAAATTAAATCTATTTTCATAATAAAAGATAAAATTCAAAAATTCAAAAATTCAAAATTTAAATTTAAAAGTCAAAGTTTGACCATTTTTACCAAAATCCACCTTTTTGGAAATATTCCATTTATTCAGGTTTGGAATTTTAATTCACATAAAAATCAAAATTTATATTTAAAATTAAAAAATTTATCCATTTTAATAAATAAAATAAAATTTTTAAATCAGGATTTTCAGTTAAAATAATTAAAATAAACACAAAATACAGGGTTGTTACACTCTCTCCCACTCAAATCTTTTCGTCCTCGAAAAGGAACAAGGTACGAAAAACATAGAAAAAAATAGAATGAAATAGGACTAAGACAAGATGACAATAAAATTAAAATTATACCTGATAACCGTTGTTATAGGTTAGCTTAACAAGGTGGAGAACATGAATGACTAGAAGGGAAAATAGGTTGAAAGACAAGGATGAACCATTATTTTAAAGCTATATAAATTTCAATTATTTGGAAGGGTAAAATTAATGATCAAAATTGTAACAGCCCGCAAATCCGTACCCCTTGAGTCCACACTATTCTACCTCTATTAACTCAAGTGGCACAGAAATACGAACCATTAGGGTTTAAGAAGAAGAGATAGAAGAAGAAGAAACTAAACAATATCAGAATCTCACAGTCGCAGCGGAATAAAATATAATAGTAAATAATAGATCTTTACACAAAATGAAAACTATATCTATTTTATACATCATATCATCAGAATATCACATACATCAACAATTACCAGTCAGACAATATAATACAGTCACAGCAGCAGATATATATATACAAGTACGGATAATACGTCTCGGACTCCAACTTCTTTCCTGCTCTATAGCATCATGTCCTGCACAAATAATACTCGGTCTGACCCGAGCATTATAATGAAATAACACCCGAGTCAGTCTGGAATACCAGCTGATAATAATGCATCCAAATTGATTATTAAAGTTTCAAAATCTTTTTGAAAACAAAAGCATCTCGTAAGACCACGCCACAAATAAACATGTCGGGTTTTTACCTTACGATAGCTAAATCACTTTTTATAGAAATCCTCTGATATTATAATAGGGTCTATTCACAAATACTTATAAAATAGCCGAAATTGTTACATCTATTAAATTCCAGCTACTAGACACAAAGTGGATAATACAAACAAAACTCGTACAAGTCTCGTAGGGAGAATGGATTTCCAACAATGACTAGGTACTGGGGTACCACCTGTCACAGTACGGGGCCTAGATCACCGTACCGAGGACCACTCCTGATCCCCTGCAACACAAGGCCGGACCCATCCCTTACTGGACAGTTCCGAATAAGATCACCCCACGGTTGGGATCAGCAACCGCACCACTAAGCCGAATAAAAAGGGACATCTAGACAGCGATGACCTTACTCTCAAGTGGGGGCTACCCACGAAGCCTTGCTGCATATCCCCTGATTTTCAGTCATTCCCATTTGATGAGGCTTGAGGCTAAGCGTTACCTTTTAGAACGTTTCACTTAGAATGCCCATCGCCCACCTGACGATGTTCCGAAAGCATTCGTCCATACAAGTCCGTCCCGGGTTCGAACGGAACCGAAGGCACTAATCCTACTACATTCATTTTGGAAATATCCTCAGGATTAGTAGCGACTAGCCCTTGCACTTCGCTGCTCCATCTTCAACTCCGAACACCTTTTTTTCCACGAAATATACAAATCGGATCGAAGTGGTTTTCGAGAAATAAATCTCGCTCCCGCTCTCTTCGAAACGATCAACGCATTTGTCCAATATTGATAGTCGGTGATTTAACTATCAATTTATATTCACAAACATCCATCACACAATAAATAATTTTCCACATTATTTATTTGCCTCAAATATCTTTCAAGGTATATTTCCAAATTAAAACTTGTTTGAAAACAATTTCCCAAAGTTCTTCCTTTACAAGGTAAATCCTTTACCATTTATTCCTATTGGAAATAACCAAGTTCAAAACAATTTAGAATTAAAACAATTAAAACACTTTATTCTGAAATATATTTTAAAATATGGAAATTTACTACTAATTATTACTCAAAAATAAAATTCCAAATATGTAAAGTTAAACCATTTATTAGGATATAAATTCTGATTGTAAATAAGGATTTAGTTTAAACTAAACTTATAAGTAGAGTTTAAAAGGTTAATACTAATTCCAATAACTTAGGTCAAAACTAGCCCTTTAAACAAACCCATTTGTAAAATAATTACTAAGGTATTCATAAAAATTTACTATTACTAATTTATTAATAGTTACTTTAAAATAATAATTTTCAAAACACTCTTTTATACAAGTTTGAACTTTAAACTTTCTTTTATTAAAATCTGTTTAAAACTCAAACTCGGTTTTCCAGGGAAACTTACTCCCATTCAAAAGACCCAGAAAATCCTTCTTATAAATTCTGCCGATTTATCTCAATTCAGATTTATGTTTAATAACATAAATTTCCTTTTCATGTTTAAAAATAACTTCCTTCGAAGCCCAACATATTTTTCCGATTCCCGGAAAACCACTTCAAAGTATATGTTTAATTTTATTTTCTTAAAATAAAATGTTATAAGTTATTTAATGAAAAATCATACTTAAGGAATTTCTTAAACAAACATCTACCTAAATTTCAATAGTTTAACATAGTATTTTAAAATATATTTTTATATACATTTTAACTGCTAATTAATATTTGGAAAGTTTTGTTGAAAACATATTTTAAATCTCCAGGAAAAACGTCATCAAATAACCCCATCGTTATTCAACACAATTGGTAAAACCTATGCTTTCACATTTATCAACTGATAAATTTCGCACTTCATTTATAATTCCAATTTACAAATTTCATTCTTTATCCAAACCAAATCCAAATTTTATTCCTTTAAATCCTTTATTTAACAATTTATTTTATTTTCTTAAAAACCCAATTAAATCCATTTATAATTAGAATTTTGGGTTTATACTTATGCAACAATATATCAGTTCAATTTAATCTCAGATTTATCAATCACAACATATAAACAAATCGCATCATCAATTATAAAAATATTTACTACATCATGAGGAATCCAGTTGGATCCCTCCAACCTATTCTCCCTGCATCATAGATATTAGCACATCACGTATATAAATATTAATCCAGACTGATAACAATAATTATATTCAACCAATCACACAGATATTTAAATATTTACTATTTAAATTAGCTAGCATCCAGATGTGAGTGAGAATAACTCACCTTGAGTTTCGGCGAGCGTTCGAAATTTAAATTAAACAGAACAACGTTCGATTTAACTCAAATTTTTACTTGCCCGGAATGATTCCAGAACTGCATTATTGCGTAGTACGCGACTCCGCGATCCCGGCGCCGCAAATTTCGTCAAAATCTGATAACGTACGAGTGAGATATTAAATTTTTAAAGTTCGAATTAAATTTAAAATAATTTCTTTCATAAAATTTATACCACACCAATCTCTGCCGTTCAACAAAATTAACGAATCTGAGCCGCTCCTCTACTTTCTCCCTCTCGTTCGTGAAAACTGCTCATAACCCATCGTTCATGCAACAAGGCCGATCACCGCACCCTCAAAAACACGACCGGACGTTGATCCAAAGTCGCCCACGCGTGCGCCTACTCGCGCGTCACCCCCGCCCCTAATCTAGGTGAACTCGAACCTCCCTATAGCCCAGAAATCGAGATCGAACTGAGCCCAAACAAAGACAAAATTCGATCGATTTACTTCGCTAAACAACATCTCAACCGTTGGATGTGTAGATCCCTTCATCATCTACAACTTCCATTTAGAAAATGTTTGGAATTAAAGCATGGATAAGGAGATTATGGAAGAAGAAGCACGATTTTTTTCGGCCATTAACAATAAAAGTTGTGGCCGGCTGAAGAGAGTTAGGGTTTGAGATAAATAAAAAGTTTATAAACATTATTTAATATTATTTTAATATTATTCTTCAATTGTTTAACGACTCTGCAAACGAACTCCAATCCTCACGTACCAACAGGCGTTTCTAGGGTTTTTGCGCGTTTCGGACGCAATGGGATAGGTTTCGAAAGCTAATTCGATCATACGTGCGAGTTACGGAATTAAACGATCAATTTTAATTTAAACCGATTAAAACGATTTCGATGCGTTTCGAACTGCCACGGTCAAACGACAACTCCGATTGCTACGAAAATTGAAATCCGATAATAACTAACTATTACGGATCCAATGGAACTAGTTTCGTTGAATTCCGAGACTGTGCCCCAGAAGGCTATTTTAACTCGTCTATTAAATCGAGCGATTCTCTACAATAATAAAAAATGCTCAAAATTTTACCTTTGAAATTTTATTATCTTAATAACAAACCATATAAAATTTATAAATCACATTAAAAATTATTTTGACTCATTTCGGACCCAAAATCGGATTATTTGCATTTTTATAATATTAAATTCATTATTAATTTAACATAAATTTCCCAATAATAACTTATTAACTTTTAAATCCACCTAATAATCCAACAACACCTTTAATGACCCAATAGACTTAAAATAAATTTTAGAACTCATTTCCATGTCTATTTACCTCCATATTCACAATTTAACCCGATTCAATATTTAATTATCATTATTTAAATTCCAATTGGATTGCCATATTTGGAATTATACGTAATTTATTAATTCCACCCAATTCTTTTTATTTTAAAACTAATTCAAAATCTACATTGAACATTTAAAATGAATTAAATGTTCAAAATTCAATGTCCAAAAATTCCGGGATGTTACATTCCTCCCCCTTATAAAAATTTCGTCACCGAAATTTTCTAAGGTAGAAAATATTTCTAAACCCACCTACTTACCCAACTTACTTGGTTAAAAACTTATATACACTTCCCAAAACCCTTTAACTTAAATCCAAACTCATTTCCTTTATTTATTCTAAAGCTTTTATTCCAACATCATTTCAAAACACTTCACTAGTAAATAAAAATTTCCAAAATTCTCAAAAAATTTCTAACTCCCAAAATTTTCGAAATTTTTTGGCAGAGTCTCCCCTGTACGAGGAGCTTTCGCGATATCGCGATACATATAAATATATATACATCGACCCACATGGTCGAAAACCAAAATATATCACAATATATATATATATATATATATATATATCATTTTCCAATTATATTTGCGTAGGCGTACCTTTTTATCAAATTTTTAAAGCAAGCGGCTAATATAACGCATATAAGCGCTCCAACTCTCTCGAACGCCTCCCGTAACTGTACTTACTCAACAAACTCATCAGTTTCAAAGATATGAACATTTTAACAACATTTCCATTATAATGTAATCCAACATATCCATTTACATCCCAAACAACACTTTGCATAATTTCATAAGTAAATCATATTTTAAAGCATACACAAAGTTCCTTTTCTAATGCCAAACTCCAAGTTATTTCACACAAAGGATTTTATATATTAGTTTTGCTATGCTCCCTTCATATTCTACCCCATTTCCGAATTGATTTCCCAGTCAATTTCCTTTTTAATTTGATACATTTGCACTTCTATTATGATTCACTTACATTTATACTCAAATCCATTTATTAAGATTTTAGCCCATTCTACTTTCATCCAAAGTAACTTCATTTTATTTCACTTAAATGATTTACATTCAAGTTTACTATATATCATTCATATTTATTACAACCAATTCATTTCTATTTCAATATGGTTAACATATGCCTTACTTACATTTCTTTATTTTAACATACATTCCCAATTTGATTAACAATCAAATTCTTAAACTGGAAACATTTGCATTTCTTTTATGATCTATTTTCATTCATATGCAAAATCACTTAATAACATTTCAATCCATTCCAATTAATTCAAAACCAATTCGGTTGTTGTTTAAACAACTCAATTCTGAATACATGCAAATACTCATGTCCTTCAAGCAAAAATAATCACCACTTAAGCTCATAACCATTAAAATTAATTCTACTTTAAATTTATATTAATTTTATTCAATTTTGCATGGTTCACAATCCAAGCATTCTTGCTTTATCACATTTATTGAAGTAAATCTCCAATTTTATATTTCCAATTCATTATCCATATAGGTTTATATTAATATCATTCAATTCTGGTTTATATACAACTCATACAACCTTATTTTATCACATCACAATAATTAATCAAAATTCTCTTCACTTGCATTTCAATGCTTATTATCCAAACAAATTTATCCAAGACAACATTATAAAGCTCAACCACAATTATTATTCAATTTGCTTAAGTTCTTCCTCAATATTTTCATTATCTTCCTATATCAATTTTTACTTTATTTTCATTTGATTCCCATCCAAATCAATTCCAATCCATTTACAAATTGTAATGCACTTTGTTTATTTATTCATTCCATTTTTAGATTTATTTTATTAACAAGAGACCATTTAAATTATTTCACTCTTTGGAATTTATTTACAATTCAGACCATTATTATAATTGAATTCCATCATTCATTCACACTCTCAACTTTTATTGCCAAAATTAAATCCCATCCTAGAACTGGGTTTTCATTTTTTCTCTTCAAAATTTCCTTAACATTCCACCAAAATTTCATCCATGCCAATAAAAATTCTAATAAATTTAGTTTACACTAAATTCGTTTCAAGCTTCCTTTTTATTTAATTTTAGCTTACACTAAATCCATTCTCAAATAATTCCTTTGGATTTAGTTGGGTTAAAATTTAGTTATTCAATATCATTTCAACTAAATTAAACTTTCCTCCAACTCAATTCTTTTCCCCAAATTTAACTCAAGTCTAACTAAATTTATTTAGTCAACTTAGATTCATTTTACATCTTCTAATCACAATTCCAAATTCTATATATATATATATATCTGAATTCTTAAGGATATAAATTTTCTTTCACCTTAATCCTTTGCAAATTTTAAATCCTAAATTTTCAGATCACAAGTACAACACTTAATAGCTTATGAGTACAATTTATTGTACAATGACCCATGATTACCAAGTTATTTTACATTTCAATTTAATCCAAATCAATTTAATTCTAAGTTCAATTTATTTAACTTATCCCAAGTTAAATTCAAATTTTCTATCCACTTCAACGTACTTTATTCACTTTTAATAACTCAAGTTAATATTTAATTCCAAGATTAAAATTTTCATTTCCTTTTTATTAATATCAACTTCATTTAATAAGTTCAATGGTTGATCCATTTTAACTTTACACATTATTCAAATAGAATTTTCCAGAATTCAATTACCCGGTTTTATCCCAAAACCATTTTGAAATAGTAAATAACTCATACTCTCCTGGTATATCAAATCAAATCTCCAGATTTCCAAAACAACTTGGTTATACTAAAACCATTTTTCCCATTTTGAATTTTCCAAAACACTTGTTTATACCAAAACAAATTTCCTCCCTTGAAATTTCCAAAACAACTGGCATACCCAACAAATCCAAACAATATCATAACCAACCATTTTGGTAGTAATCCATCACTTTAGAAACTCGAAAATTAATTCTAATGATGTGGCCAGCATCATCAAGATTATTTCCAGCGACTGAAGTGAGTTCAATGCTTCTTACTTTCCCAAATTCATTTCAAAACAGTTCCATTCAAAAATACTTCCCAAATCAATATTCCAATATACCCTTCAAATACTTTAGCAAACATTTCAAACTTTCCCAGGAATTTAAATTTCCAAACCTTTATTTTCATTACATTTAAAATCCTTTCCAAAACTTTCGAGATTTAAATTCTGGTTCAATTCAAATTTAGTTATTCTTCCTTTTATATAATTTAAATTTGTAGAATTTTATTTTCATTATAACTGTTTCAAATTTCAGATTAAATTTTAGATTCTTATTTGATTTAGACACTAACAACCAATCATCCAAATATATAAATATATAATAATTTCAGAAAATTATTTCTTTTATATCAAAATATAATTTAGGTAAAATTATTTCATTTACCCCCTTTTAAAAACAATACTATGTCGGTTTATCTTGTTTAAGAGTTTAGAAACCCCTATCGATACGATTGTACTTCCCACACCAACCAGAATTCATAAACACTCAATCGATAAGTCAACACGGTATAAAAACAATTTTATATTCACTAACAAGTACGCTCTCATATCTATTATTACACTCAACTCATTATAGAGTACTATTTACTTTGTTTAATGAATTATTTCCCCACCAAAGCCTAGGTTGTCGCCAACCTAAGCTCTGATACCAAGTGTAACAGCCCGCAAATCCGTACCCATTGAGTCCACACTATTCTACCTCTATTAACTCAAGTGGCATAGAAATACGAACCACTAGGGTTTAAGAAGAAGAGATAGAAGAAGAAGAAACTAAACAATATCAGAATCTCACAGTCGCAGCGGAATAAAATATAATAGTAGATAATAGATCTTTACACAAAATGAAAACTATATCTGTTTTATACATCATATCATCAGAATATCACATACATCAACAATTACCAGTCAGACAATACAATATAGTCACAACAACGGATATATATATACAAGTACGGATAATACGTCTCGGACTCCATAGCATCCTGTCCTGCACAAATAATACTCGGTCTGACCCGAGCATTATAATGAAATAACACCCGAGTCAGTCTGGAATACCAGCTGATAATAATGCACCCAAATTGATTATTAAAGCTTCAAAATCTTTTTGAAAACAAAAGCATCTCGTAAGACCACGCCACAAATAAACATGTCAGGTTTTTACCTTACGATGGCTAAATCACTTTTTATAGAAATCCTCTGATATTATAATAGGGTCTATTAACAAATACTTATAAAATAGCCAAAATTGTTACATCTATTAAATTCTAGCTACTAGCCACAAAGTGGGTAATACAAACAAAACTCGTACAAGGCTCGTAGGGAGAATGGATTTCCAACAATGACTAGGCACTGGGTACCACCTGTCATAGTACGGGGCCTAGATCACCATACCGAGGGCCACTCCCGATCCCCTGCAACACAAGGCCGGACCCATCCCTTACTGGACAGTTTCGAATAAGATCATCCCACGGTTGGGATCAGCAACCGCACCACTAAGCCGAATAAAAAGGGACATCTAGACAAGAATGACCTTACTCTCAAGTGGGGGCTACCCACGAAGCCTTGCTGCATATCCCCTGATTTTCATTCATTCCCATTTGATGAGGCTTGAGGCTAAGCCGTTACCTTTTAGAACGTTTCATTTAGAATGCCCATCGCCCACCTGACGATGTTCCGAAAGGATTCGTCCATACAAGTCCGTCCCGGGTTCGAACGGAACCGAAGGCACTACTCCTACTACATCCATTTTGGAAATATCCTCAGGATTAGTAGCGACTAGCCCTTGCACTTCGCTGCTCCATCTTCGACTCCGAACACGTTTTTTCCCCACGAAACGTACAAACCGGATCGAAGTGGTTTTCAAGAAATAAATCTCGATCTCGGTCTCTTCGAAACGATCAACGCATTTATCCAATATTGATAGTCGGTGATTTAACTATCAATTTATATTCACAAACATCCATCACACAATAAATAATTTTCCACATTATTTATTTGCCTCAAATATCTTTCAAGATATATTTCCAAATTTCAAAACTCGTTTGAAAACAATTTCCCAAAGTTCTTCCTTTACAAGGTAAATCCTTTACCATTTATTCCCATTGGAAATAACCAAGTTCAAAACAATTTAGAATTAAAACAATTAAAACACTTTATTCTGAAATATATTTTAAAATATGAAAATTTACTACTAATTATTACTCAAAAATAAAATTCCAAATATGTAAAGTTAAACCATTTATTAGGATATAAATTCTGATTGTAAATAAGGGTTTAGTTTAAACTAAACTTATAAGTAGAGTTTAAAAGGTTAATACTAATTTCAATAACTTAGGTCAAAACTAGCCCTTTAAACAAATCCATTTGTAAAATAATTACTAAGGTATTCATAAAAATTTACTATTACTAATTTATCAGTAGTTTCTTTAAAATAATAATTTTCAAAACACTCTTTTATACAAGTTTGAACTTTAAACTTTCTTTTATTAAAATCTGTTAAAACTCGAACTCGGTTTTCCAGGGAAACTTACTCCCATTCAAAAGACCCAGAAAATCCTTCTTATAAATTGTGCTGATTTATCTCAATTCAGATTTATGTTTAATAACATAAATTTCCTTTTCATGTTTAAAAATAACTTCCTTCGAAGCCCAACATATTTTTCCCATTCTCGGAAACCCACTTCAAAGTATAGGTTTAATTTTTTTTTTAAATAAACTGTTATAAGTTATTTAATGAAAAATCATACTTAAGGAATTTCTTAAACAAACATCTACCTAAATTTCAATAGTTTAACAATATATTTTTATATACATTTTAACTGCTAATTAATGTTTGGAAAGTTTTGTTGAAAACATATTTTAAATCTCCAGGAAAAACATCATCAAATAACCCCATCGTTATTCAACACAATTGATAAAACCTATACTTTCACATTTATCAACTGATAAATTTCCCACTTCATTTATAATTCCAATTCACAAATTTCATTCTTTATCCAAACCAAATCCAAATTTTATTCCTTTAAATCCTTTATTTAACAATTTATTTTATTTTCTTAAAAACCCAATTAAATCCATTTATAATTAGAATTTTGGGTTTATACTTATGCAACAATATATCAGTTCAATTTAATCTTAGATTTATCAATCACTACATATAAACAAATCGCATCATCAATTATAAAAATATTTACTACATCGTGAGGAATCCAGTTGGATCCCTCCAACCTGTTCTCCCTGCATCACAGATATTAGCACATCACGTATATAAATATCAATCCAGACTGATAACAACAATTATATTCAACCATTCACATAGATATTTAAATATTTACTATTTAAATTAGCTAGCATCCATATGTGAGTGAGAATAACTCACCTTGAGTTTCGACGAGCGTTCAAAATTTAAATTAAACCGAACGACGTTCGATTTAACTCAAATTTTTACTTGCCCGGAATGATTCCAGAACTGCATTATTGCGTAGTACGCGTCTCTGCGATCCTGGCGCCGCAAATTTCGTCAAAATCTGATAATGTACGAGCGAGATATTAAATTTTTAAACTTCGAATTAAATTTAAAATAATTTCTTTTATAAAATTTACACCACACCAATCTCTGTCGTTCAACAGAATTAATGAATCTGAGCCGCTCCTCTACTTTCTCCCTCTCGTTCGCGAAAACTGCTCGTAACCCATCGTACACCCAACAAGGTCGATCGCCGCACCCTCAAAAACACGACCGGACGTTGATCCAAAGTCGCCCACGCGTGCGTCACCCACGCCCCTAATCTAGGCAAACCCGAACCTCTCTACAGCCTAGAAATCGAGATCGAACCGAGCACAAACGAAGACAAATTCGATCGATTTACTTCGCTAAACAACATCTCAACCGTTGGATGTGTAGATCCATTCATGATCTACAACTTCCATTTAGAAAATGTTTGGAATTAAAGCATGGATAAGGAGATTGTGGAATAAGAAGCACGATTTTTTTCGGCCATTAACAATAAAAGTGGTGGCCGGCTGAAGAGAGTTAGGGTTTGAGATAAATAAAAAGTTTATAAACATTATTTAATATTATTTTAATATTATTCTTCAATTGTTTAACGACTCTGCAAACGAACTCCAATCCTCACGTACCAACAGGCGTTTCTAGGGTTTTTCTGCATCCCGGACACAATGGGATAGGTTTCGGAAGCTAATTCGATCATACGTGCGAGTTATGGAATTAAACGATTAATTTTAATTTAAAACGATTTCGATGCGTTTCGAGCTGCCACGGTCAAACGACAAATCCGATTGCTACGAAAATTGAAATCCGATAATAACTAACTATTACGGATCCAATGGAACTGGTTTCGTCGAATTCCGAGACTATGCCCCAGAAGGCTATTTTAACTCGTCTATTAAATCGAGCGATTTTCTGCAATAATCAAAAACGCTCAAAATTTTACCTTTAAAATTTTATTATCTTAATAATAAATCATATAAAATTTATAAATCACATTAAAAATTATTTTGACTCATTTCGGACCCAAAATCTGATTATTTGCATTTTTATAATATTAAATTCATTATTAATTTAACATAAATTTCCCAATAATAACTTATTAACTTTTAAATCCACCTAATAATCCAACAACACCTTTAATGACCCAATAGACTTAAAATAAATTTTAGAACTCATTTCCATATCTATTTACCTCCATATTCACAATTTAACCCGATTCAATATTTAATTATTATTATTTAAATTCCAATTGGATTACCATATTTGGAATTATACGTAATTTATTAATTCCACCCAATTCTTTTTATTTTAAAACTAATTCAAAATCTACATTGAACATTTAAAATGAATTAAATGTTCAAAATTCAATGTCCAAAATTCCGGGATGTTACAAAAATATCATTTATATAATACTTTATCAAAATACTTTTATAACTCGATGTCTTAACAAGTTTATCCTCTTTTCCGTAGACTCTGGCAGTGCGTTGATCAGGCGCAAAGCTAGAATTCTCCTGGTACTTAGTAGACTTGTTTCAACACCTAGTAAAAATACTTGAAAAACTTTTAAAAACAGATATGGAAAGTACAATCCAAACAAAACAACCAAAGCAAAACCTTTGTCTAATCATGGTTCGCAGATACACAATGGTTACGCCTGGATCCCTCAGGAAACAATCCATATCCGTAAGCTTTCTCAGCCCTGCGAGTTACGCCATGATGACTAGTAGACCGCAGGATACACAATAATTACGCCTGGATCCCTCAGGAAACAATCCATACCCCTAGGCCTTCTCAGCCAAGCGGATTTCGCTCCTAATGCAGCCTACATAGTTCACAGGATACACAATGATTACGTCTGGATCCCCTAGGAAACAATCTGTACCCCTAGGCCATCTCAGCCAGGCGAATTACGTTATGCAGTCGCGCTCGAAAAAAACCATGGGTTATGCCACGGTGGGACACTCGAGTATCACATTCAGAAAACAAAAAATCAGAGAGAATAATATCGATAGAATGAATCCACAATGTGGCCACAGAGCGGATATCAAGCAGAAGGCACTTCCTATATCTTTACTTCGAAAATATATATGATATAGTACCTTTTCAAATCACTTTCGAATATCATACTTATATAAAGTCCATTATATAGGATTCCATTTTCAAATCGAATACTTTCCAAAATCAATAATATATCAAATCATACTTATACAAATCCATTTTATATAAGTTCGATAACTTCCGAATCAAGTACTTAATAATATAAGGTTCTCAATTTCAAATCATTTCAATATCGATTCAGTTTCAAAATCATATACGATTTCACCAAGTTATTTCTTCCAAATTAAATATCTTCAGTTTTAAAGTTTCCAAAATAATAGGTTTAGAAAATAATCCAAGTTTCCATATTAACATAATTTAAGTCAAACAAATTCATTTCCAAAATCATCATATAGATACTGGGTTTTACATTCCAATCTATTTTCAAAACCAAATATTTTCTCAAAATCAATTATACCCAAAATGGTTTCCAAATTTATAACTATCCCTTTAAAACCTTTAAACTATTTATTTCTATTCAAAAGATCCAATCTCCCCTTTGCAAATTATTTACTTAACAAAAGTTTCAAATTTATTTAAGTCATATTCTTCATACTTTAAACATACAGAACTAAACTTATATACTTTGTCAAATGTTTTATACTCTTCGAAATTTTCTTATCTTGGAAAATTAAACTTCGATTTGGAAGTGTTCGAACCTTTAAAATAGTCGGTGAAATCAAATTTCAACTCCAGGAGTTGAAAATCAGCAACAAATCAGTAAATCAATTTTTATAAATAGCGTTATACTAAATCAAATCCAAAATTCGAGGATTGAACACCAGCTTACTTTAAATCATTTCAAATATATATATATACACCTTTCGAATATCAAATCATACAATGCAATTTGAAATCAAAATTTGTTTCACACAATCACTCGCAGAGCAACGCTACCAGAGTGGCCTCTCCCCCACTCTGAAACTCGAAAATCAATGTCGATGATGCATGCACTCATCACCGAAATTATTTTCCAATGACACAAGTGAGTTCTGGACTTCTATTTCTTGAAAAGTTCTTTTGAAATTTCTTCGAAATCATTGGAATTCATTTGAACTCTTTTGAAACATTTCTTACCCGAAAAATACTTATAAATCATATTATTATTATATATTTTTGAAATCTCAAAATCAAATTTCAAAATACTGGAGTTCGATTCCTCGAAATTCAAATTCAAAACCCTTCAGTTATAAATCCTTTCATATAATCGAATTCCTTATAAATTTTCAAATCCTTCCAAAATTTCAGACTCTCGTTTTAAAAGGTATATAATCCTTATCGAAAACATTTCACTTTTATATAAAAATGCGGGCTTCCTTATCAAATAATAATTTCGATGTATACACAATTTCAAAATACAATCAACAAATTTTTTTCAAGGGATGATTCAAGAATGTATTTCAAAACAAAATAGAGATTCAAATTTAGAGGAACCCTAATCAAATAGAATTCTGATTCGAAGATAAGCTCGAACGAAGATGAGATAATTAAATTATCAAATAGAAGATGGAAAGCCCATATAAATCGCGGGCGACCTCAACAGGGTCAACCGTGACTTCAGAAATATAATCAATGCGGAAATCTAAGGCAAATCGACATTCGAATGCCAGAGATAGAATCCAGGTATAGCAGAAGGTATATAGCATCGTAAACTGAAGATACAGAAATATCCGGTGAATCAATGTCAATTATAAATGAATTTCACCCCTTTACAAATCATTCAAAGATTTGCAGAATCACCGATCTTTATAGAGGACATTCAAAAATGGAGTTATGGAATGCTCCAAAATCAAAGGAATACAATAGGAGAGACAGGAATGGATTTCAGAACAAGTGGAAGCATTCAAAAGTTCAAAGGAATCCAATCGATAATAATTCTATCCAAGAGATTACTAATAGGATGGATATAGAAGGGATGAAGTTTATAAAATCTTGATTTCAAAACAAGAAAATTTATACCAATATTATCTTTGAAAATCCTTTAAAATCATTTGAAAATCATTTTATACTTTGAAAATACATTCTCTCATAAAGAAATGATTCTGAGATTGATTTCACTCATTCTAGGGTATTTCTACCCTATCTCTAATGATTTTTTGCTCCGTAGGCTAAGGTTTGCCAAAACCTGGCTACCAAAAGTAACGACCCACTATTTTGGACCATTCAAATCGACAATAATCCACACATGTCATACTTGAATACTTCAAAACAGTAGATTGTTAAGAAATTTGGAGCAAAAAAAATCATTCACAGAATCACAGACACAGAAATATCAGAATACTCACAACGGAAATAAAATACCATGGTAGTTCATGAAGCTACTATGTACATACTCTCAAAACATATACAAAATCTCATAGTAAAATAGATACAATAGAAGTCAGGATACATAAACAACAATACAGAGACAGATACCGAATAGGAACTAATTGGAAGAAGTAGACGAATAGATAGACAGATGAGCTCCAGCAAAACTCTAGCACCAGGAGGTGAATCCAAAGCTGTGATTCTCAAGCTGACCCGAGCGCAAAGTAAAACACAAACACTCGAGTCAAGACATACATACTTATACAGTGTAAACAAACTCAATTGAACTGTAATAGCAACGCACAATAACTTAAAGGATGCTTGGGATCGTCCATCCTTTAAGGATCAGTCAAACCATCAATTAAGTAGTAATAAACACTACCCTAGAAATATCTATATTTAAAGTAAATAATGCAAATAACAGTGTTATTGTGACTAGGGTAGCGTAGAGCTGCAGTAACCGCTCACCTCTAGCCACACTCTTAAAATCAAAGGTGTGCATCAAACAATCACAAGGAAATCACATTACACACAAAGTAGTGTACCCGTGGTTATAAATTTAAAAATGATTTATAATTTCGAATTAAAACCATTCATTTAAACCATTAAAAGTAAAGTCATTATTCCTTCAAATCAAATAATCAATTCCTAAAAATTTATCCTTTTCTGAGTTCATTTATTCAGTTAAAACTTCAAATATTGAAATTTCAGCTTTTCGTCGCACTTAGAAAATGCTATAGTAAGTTATAATTGAAAACAATTCAATTTAGTAAAGACAACATTTAAAACTACTGTAATAGTTCAGTTTTAGTTTATTTTCATAAACGACAGCATTTCTGAAGTGCTACTAAATAAATTTCCAGATTATTAATAAAATTTCAGAAACAATTAAACTTCAATTTTTAACCATTTTAACTTATAAAATTCATATTTTTCCACTTCAAAAATGTTCATTTGAATACCCCTTTAACTTATGATTTTCCAAAGTAAAATTTTATACATTAATTCAAAAATCTCAATGTTTCACTTATTAAGGTCAACATACAATTTTCCCAACTTCATTTACTTTACACATTAATTTAATTTACCATTTCATAAATTAAATTAAATTTCCATTTTGTTTTCTTAACTTAACTTTTATTTTTAAACCAAACTTCACATTTCCAAGTCAAGTTATATTTCAAATTACACTTTTAACCATCCATTTATTTAACATTTTAAACTAATTACATAAATTCAAAATACGCTGTAAGTTGTTTAACTTTATTTTACAAGTAACTTAATATTTCTTTTACTTTATATTTATCCAATTCATACATCAATTATATTAATTACCAGTTACTTTTATAATTCCATTTTTACTTCAATTCCCATTATTAAGTTAAATCAACCTTTCACACTACAACTCAAACCATCTATTAACTTACACCATTTAACTTTTTAGAAAATCACTGTTTAACCATTTTAAATCCAATATAAGTCAATTTTTTTTCTTTCTTTCATTTACAATACATGAAATTTATAAGAAATCATATTTGAAATCAACCACGGGTTCAGATAATAATTCACACCTAAAACAAGTGATATGGAAATTATCATTTAAATCCGTAATCAGTAAAATTTCTGGGTTTCGATTATTTCAAACTCGCAATCCCAAGACAAATACAAATAAATAAAAATCATTCAGGCCTATCATTTCCGCCCATAACGATTTTTCCCTATTCTAAAGTCCGTACGGGTATGTATCATTTCAACCCATAGTGATTCTATTCTACGGGAAACTTGCAGTGTGAGAACAGAATAAATTAAACAGTATAACAACATAAAGCAGTATCAGATGATATGACAGATAAATATACAGGATTAACATCATATATTTTATAACACAGGCAGGTATAACATGATGTAATCATTTCTACACTTTCACTTGTTATCAATTCACAGTCATATAAGTATAAATGTCAGGTATGATTACTCACCTCTTCGACGTTAGAGATTTGATTCAAAATAACAATATCCACACACTGAAGAGCGCAAGAAGGCACGATAAGATTTTAGAGGATGTGACAACCAGATTCAATCTTGAAATAAAAATAAATCAACTCTAAGTATATGATAATTCACATAAGAATACAAAAATTTGAATAAAGCAAAATGGAGCAATAAGTTAAATAAGATGACATGAAAAACAAAGAAAGAATAAAAAGAAAGAAAAAAAATGCAGCCATGACTTACAAGAGAGAGCTTCACAGGAGAAGATGAAATAAAATGAGATGCGGTAAGGTAATTTTTGTACGTGAGTTTGTACTTAACAGAGAAGTTTCACGTTAATTAAGTGAAAGAACGGCGGAAATAATATTCGAAACGGCTAGAGAAATTTAAGGATTTTATTCCGATTAAATAAAGAGATGCAAATGGAAAAGTGGAACAAGATGAAATATTATACATGAATTGCAAGGCAAATAGGCGGCTAGGGTTTTTATTCTTTCCTTTTAGAAATGCACGGCTGTTGATTTGAATGGCTAAGGTATGTAACCAAAAGAGCATGTATTATAAAGGCAAGAGACAAATTGAAACGTATGCCCAAAATTAATACCAAAGTAACGTATCTTATATTTATTTGTTTCCTATTTATCTAATAAAACATATGCTAAATAACAATTCAGTAAATAACGTACCGTTTATATAACACCAAAGAAATAAATAAGAAAACGAATGTAGAAACGTATAAATAAATTGCTATCTACAACTTTGTTTATTACTTAATTTACAAAACTAATTTGTTACACATCCCTTTGATTTGTTTATTACTTAATTTACAAAATTGATTTGTTACATATCCCTTTGATTTGTTTTTTACTTAATTTACAAAATTAATTTGTTACATATCCCTTTGATTTATTTATTACTTAATTTACAAAATTGATTTATTACATATCCATTTGATTTGTTTATTACTTAACTAAGGACGGATGTAGAAACATATAAAAGAAACGTATAAATTAATTGCTTTTGACAACATTGTTTATTACTTAGTTTACAAAGTATATATCCAAATTAAATGAAACAAAAACGGACAAATGTTGTAAATATATACATAATATGTAATGTTACATATACACACACAATTATAACATGATATATCAACCAAACATATTATTTATATTAATTAAAATAAATAATTTTTGTTAAATTAAACAATTTACACACAATATTGTAAAAAGAAAAACTTTAACAATGTTAATCCGATTTCAACGAAACGAAAAGCAATATTCTTGTTAAATCTATTTTCATAATAAAAGATAAAATTTAAAAGTTCAAATATTTGAAATTTAAATTTAAAAGTCAAAGTTTTACCATTTTGACCAAAATCCTCCTTTTTGGAATTCACATAAAAATCAAAATTTATATTTAAAATAAAAAAATTTATCCATTTTAATAAATAAAATATAGTTTTTAAATCAGGATTTTCAGTTAAAATAAATAAAATATAAAATTAACATAATCACAAAATACAGGATTGTTACAATATCGGTGTGCATTTAAATTAGATTTAAATCCAGGAATTTTTGTACGTACTATAATGTGTTTAAAGTCCATAATCAAGCATATATAGTCGGCCATTAATTTTCTTACTATGGCCGGCCATGACATAAGAAAAAAAGGAGAATTTTGTTTTTGATTGAAATGAAAAGGCAAGTGTCAAAGAAAATTAATAAACACATTAATCATACATTAATTCTATTCCTTTAATAAAAACATTGACTCTTCGTTTCATTATTGACAATTCTCCCCAAAACAACATCCCCACAAAAGAAAATTTCGATCAAGGATTTCCAAAAAAAATACAAAATATTCCTAAATTTCATACTACATCAAATTTAACACTATTCGATAGTCGATGGTCAGCGATTGGGGAGCTAGCGCTTTCTGATTTGTAAACTAATTCAAGGAGAACAATTCAATGTTTCAACATGTATGCAAAGGCTTAGATGAAAGGTAAACCAATGTTTTATTTTTTATTTCATATTTATATATTGTATTATAGGATGTTAGACTATATTACAAATCTTGTATATCAAAATGCACAAATTGATTGGTTGTGAATACAACTGCATCTGTAATAATAAAAAATTCATTTTATTAATGTTTGTTATGCTAATGCTCACGACCAGTAAGTGTTTTTTATTATTATTTCCTTTTGCAATAAAATATTATTATTACTGATTTCTATAAACTAGCAACTGGTTCTAAGCATTGTAAACCATATACTTAATGTTTTAAAATTTCATAATTTATTTATGTAAAACATACATTCAACAATTATTTTGTTTATTTAATATGTATACACACATATATTTATTATATTATATATAATTGATTATTCACACATTCATATATTCATTTATATAATAAATTCAAGTTGAAATTATATTATACGCTTATGGACTTAAAATATTCCTTTTTTATTATATCATTAATTCCATACAGTATTAAATGAATAATACATATGTCTTAATTTTAGAAACAAAAAAATGAAAATATTATTATCTAGGCCTGAAGCATAAGTAAGTAAATATTTAAATATAACATTTACCGTTGTTATTATTTACATTTATTTTAACTTTGAGATGAAAGGCTGGTATTAAACACACATCCGTGCCGTCAATCATTTTGCTCCTCTAATATTTACATTTACTTTAACTTTGAAAAGAAAAGGCAACCTTAAATAAAAAGATATTAATTACACATTTATTCTTATCCATTATAAGACATTGCCTTTTGATTTTCAAAATTCTCTGCATGCATCAAACTTATAATTAATTAACGTTTTAAAATGAAAATGCTTTCTTAATTACAAGGATATTAATCACACATTCATTCTCCTTCCTTAATAGGATATCGCCTTTTCATTTTCAAAGTGCTCCTAATAGCTTATTCTATGTTATATATTTATATATACATATACATATATGTATAAACATTTTATAAATGTTTAGACACATTGTTTACACTTATTATTTTAACTTATGTAAAAGTGAATATATGTATTTTTATACTTATTTATTTCCACTTATACGCACGTGCGCACACATACACACATATATATTGATGCAAATACATATACACATTTAGACAACAAATCGAATGCAAGAGGGCTAGTGTAACGACCCGTCCATTTTCGATAATTAAAATTATTAATTTAATAAGATTTTTGAAATTCATTAATTAAGAAAATAAAATTTTGTGAATTGTTAATAAAAATAATAACTAGAATGAAATTCAAATTAATTGAAATAGTGGAAATATTATAATTTGTTATAAATGAAATATAAGAAAAACAAATGAAATTATTGAATTAATGTATGAAATAGCATAATAGATGGAAATTGTTTGTAAAGAATGAACATACAAGTACTATAAAGGGATAATGGTGACAAATGGTTGTTGTTACCAGTTAATTTACCAATTTCAAATAAGGGTAATCAAATGTTACTTCAATGATAACTAATATAATAGTGGAAAGTGTGAATGTAAATTAAATAGAAACGTAAATTTATTTATGAGGTGGTAATTGATGTAATAAAAGTATGAAACCAAGTAAATAAATTAATTGAGAATATAAATCGTGTACATATTTGGCAAATATAATAAAATGGAAATAGTAGTTAATATAAAGGAAAGATGGATATTTGAATATAGTAGTGTAATGAAAGACAAACAAATCATTCCATTGAAATCTAATTTATAATATGTGTAATTATTGTAGCAACTGAAATTAAATAGTATGCAATTGAAATAAAGATGAAAACGGAAATATTGAAGTATGTAATGCAAGGGTATCGTAAATAATAATGGAATAAAATTAGTGTTATATATGGAATAATAACGGGTTGATAGGTAACAAACTTACAAATGCAATTAAAGCAAATAAGTGACAATTAATATAGGTTGTTTATTTATTTAATGTGTTAAATAAACTTTGGTAATCAATTACAATAAATCTTAATTTAACATTTTGTTAATGTAAACTAAAGTAAAAAAAATAGAAAGTAATGTTAATTTTATTCATAATAGGACAATTAGTTGAATTAAAAGAATGGGAGTCAGGATTTATTTATTTATTGGAATTTAAAGTTAAATAATTGGATTTATTGCAAATAAGTAGAATTAAATATTAAATTTTATGCTAATTGAAATGAAGATGGAATATGAGAAAATTTATGTAATAGTTTTGAACCCAATGTTAAATCCATCTATTTGACAATAATGAATGGAATAATTATTGATTGATTTAATTTAATGGAATTATTGAGAATTTTATTGATAAATTCTGAATTCAATAAATTAAGGTTAACACTGAAATTGATAAATTAATTTACTGTAAATGGACATCTAAAATTGTTAAATTAGTGTGAATGATTTGGAAATATAAAAATGATAAGAATTGTCAATTTTAGAATTGAAATTGGAAATTTGATTTAATTAATCAATCATTAATTTATTTAATTAATGTAAAAATAGCCATTTTGGCCACTGATCGGATTTCGACGAAAACAATTTCATCGGATCTGTAACGGTGAATTATTATAGAATTTCAAGTTTCATAGCGATCGGACTTGTCGTTTGATCGTACAGACTCGAAACGCCTTGAAATCAATGAAATTGGAATCAATTTTAAATAACTTGATTTGAGCATAACTTCTTCATACGATGGAATTTGAACTTGAAACCTGTTCCATCACGTTTAAAATATTTAACAACATCTATTTTGATATATGGGTTGATCCAATTTCGTTCCGGAGGCAGAACGGGCTTTTCGGGCCATTTTATCGTTCAACGCGTATATCAACCTTGTCCATCCACTCTACTTTCAGCTCTGCCTATATATACCCTGTTATAAACCCTAATTCATTTCTTATTCCTCATTTTTGTACGTTCTATTAGCTCCTCTTTCCAATGGCTGCAAACCCTAATTCCCAAATACAATTCCAAATCAAATTCAAACTCCACAAACAATATCAAATTATATATCGTCGAAAAGCTCTCGTAGAGAGCATCTCAATTCTGTGATCCGTTTTTCAATTCGATGCACTATTTGTCCAGAAATCGAAGAACCATTTTCAGCTCGAAGAACCATTTTCGGCCGTTCATCACACGTTGATGAACTTCGTCTGATCGTTCGATCGAGGGTAGGGTTGTGAAGAGGTGACCGAGTGCTGCTCATCGGAGTTGTTAATTCGTCGAATTAATGGCTAGATCGGGGGATTTAATTCGATTAGGGTTTAAGTTTAGGTGGCGGCGGCGGCTCAAGGTGTGACCGGAGGTTGTGAAATTGATGACATGGGTGCGGCCTGGGATGGTGGTCTCGAGGAGGTGCTCGGTTTGAGGTGATTGGCGATGTGGTGGCGTTATTTTTCAGTCAACGGCGAAGTGGAGGCACGTTTTGGTTTGGCCTATCTTCGTGCGCGTGCGTTGATGCCTAGAGGAAGAAACGATGACGTGGCCAACTTTTGGTATAGTCTGTTATATTTATTTTAAATTCAGTTTTGATTTTCAACTCGTTTAATCGATATAACTTTTGCATACGAGGTCCAATTCTCATGCGGTTTTCTCCACTCGGATCGTATCAGAATTCCGGACATTTTGGCGCTTGTTTGGACGAATTCTAAGACTGTTCAAATTTTAGGTTTAAATTGGATTTGAATTCAAGTTAAATTCAAAATGTGAGTGTTTTAACCCACTCACAACTTCTAAAACTTCTTATGTGTGTTTAATTAATTTCTGGTATGATTAGAAATTTATTTATTGCTGTTTGGCATATTTTTATCATCACTCAAGTTAAATTGAATTTGTTGAATTAAATTGTTATTCAATTTATTATTGCATAAAAACTGCCAATTAAAGTATTTTATTATTGAATATAAACTGCCAGTAAATACCTGTTATTTATTATCTGTTCTATATGGATGTTACTGTTTGAATTTGATGATGATTGTGATAAATGTGTTGATGATTGATATTGGATGAATGGATGTTGTATTTTATATAGTTATAAATTTGAAATTGTTATGCACTTTATTTTCATTTGGGGTTGCGTTTTGAAATGATGTATAATCGTATTTTTATTTTAAATTACGGATTGAAATGATAAATATTCTATCACTTGACCATAGGATGGAAAATTTTATACAGACATCATTGGTCTATATATATAAATATTTTGAAAATGATTTCTATGGTTTTGGATAGAATTTTACGGTTTAATAAATATCGATTCTTTTCGATATTATATAAAAATATTTTATATATAGTTAAATTCATGTATTTAAGCTATGTATAAATTTGTTTAATAACAGTAAGTTTAATAATGGAGCTTGATTTTATTAAAATAAAATATGGTTAAGTATTTAAATCATACTTTAATATAGAGGTTATAATGATTTAAATAAATTAAGATTGGAAGCTAAATTGGAAATTTATTTGAAATTGAGCTTATTTAAGAATTAAACTCCATAAATTGATGTAAAATTTATTAAACTTGAAATTTTAAGGTATTATATTTATAACTAAATTTTTATTCAAGATGAATTAAATGAATATTTCTAGTATAAATAAATTGAAGAAAATATTTTGTTATTGGCAATTTGAGTTTATTTAAATGATAATGGATTTAATATGAAAATATTTCACTAAATAATAGGACATTGAATTGTTGAATCGTAATTTCCAACCTTAGTTTTGAAATTGTTTGATACTTAAAGTTTGAAATATATTGAAATTGAAGTGGTTTATTGAAATTGAAAGTGAGTTGAAAATTTACGAATTGAGATTTAATCTAAAGTGGATAAAATTGTAAAGTCGAGGAAATTATTTTACTTTATAAAGCAATTTTAAATTGAAACTATTTTATTTTATTATACTGTTTGAATATCCAAACTATTTAAGCTTTGGAAGTTATGGTTTTGAAGCTATAAAATTCGAAGTATTTTGTTTTCAAAGGTTATATTTCAAGCGTTTGGTTTTGAAATATTATAATTTTGAAAGTGTTATGATTTTGGAAAGGATATATTCGAAATAAAAATGATATTATATTGATTTGGGTTTTATAAAAATGATATCATATTTATTTGGTTTTTGAAAGGAAAATGATATTGTATTTATTTGGTTTTGAAATGGATAGTATATTTTGGTTTTGAAGCATAATTATTTTGAAATGACCGCGGTGTTATAATAACGTTTGGTTGTTGAAGAGACCGGATCGGAAGTTGTCATACTCTCTGCCAACTCCGAAAACCACTTTAACAACCGTGTATGCGGTGGAGATTCCAGAATGAAGTAGGATGGTGGTGGCGTTTCCTTTGAGGTAAATACATGGACCCGACTCCCATGAGTTGGTATAAGGAGGCTAAAACAGGAGATGGTCTAAGAAGGTAGCACCTTTTATCGGACACATCCCTTCGATATTATACTCTAGCTTTGGATCGATTCGGTGACCACTTTTGATTTTTGATTTGGGGTTGTGGCTCGAGGTGGGCGGTAGCTGCGGCTATGCGTTACCACTAGCCCGGATGGGTAATTGGTATATCTACCCTGGCATTTCCTAGTTGTGCCGTGTCATCTACCCTAGCGTGCCTTATACGATTTTGGTTTTGTACCATACCTATGGAGTGCCCTCTGACGACGCCCAGTACGGGGAGATTACGGCACTATATAGACTATGGGAATATAAAAGTGTGTTAAGGGCTATATGGGTAACCCCTTAATGCTATTTTAAAGTAAGTTTATTTTACTATTAGACATTATTATAATGGCAAAATATTACTACATAGTAAATAGTTTAACGGATCCTTAGGAGATGTGAATCCCGAGCACCTCTTAAGTTACTGCACTCACGTTAGACACTGTATATGAGATGTCAAACTTCGTAAATATCTCTAACGCCGTTCCACTCATATTATTTACTGTTGGTTTAACTTACATAAGATCTTTTAGTTCTGACTCGAGTGTTTTGTCTTTTCAATTCGCTCGGGTCAGTCTGAGCATTTCAGGGTTCGAAGACTTTATCTTTGGAGGACGAAGACGGTATTACTATTATTATTATATTATTCCACTAAATCATACTGTTCCGCTGCATTGTTATTGATTATTCTCTGGCATGTGTAACTCTGGTAAGTATTGTATAAGTATAATCAAATGTTTTGCAAAATAGCTTCATGAACTATTTATTTGATTATTATATTTTATCGTTCCGCTGCAAGATTCTATTTTTTTCTTTCTCTGTTTTTCTTATTTACCCCATAACAATCCACTTTTTTCTATGGTTTGAGTCTGACGTATATCATCGATTTAAAGCGTATAAAAAGGCGGACATCTGGTATCAGAGCTTTGGTTTAGCGATAAATCTTAGCTTTGTGGGGTCTGACTCTTTACTAATAGGGTAGCAATACCCTGTGATGAGTCGCTGAGTGTATATATACGAGAGAGCGTATTTGTTAGTATTATAAAAGGTTTTGATATTGTGTTAATTTGTTCCGTTTTGTATTTATAAATTCTGGTTGATGCATAGACGCTATGACATCAATAGGGATTTCTAAACACTTAACAGGACAGACCGACGCCATATTTGTTTTGAATATAGGTGAATGAAATAATTTTGCCTATTAGATTTTCTATATGTAAAATAATTTTTTTATAAAGGTTATATTTTGTTGTAATATATTGATTGTTAGGTACTGTAATCTATAAATATTAGTGAGGTAGGATTTCAAAATAAAATTAATGAAATCGGAAATTTAGGACATGAGTTCCGAGATTTTTGAAAATATCTTTCACAGGATTTTGGAATATAATAATATTATTTAGAAGTATTTTCTAAAATAAATATTTCGATATAATTTGGAATAATTGTTTTAAAGAAATTTTGAAAGGAAATAAGTTATGTACTCCCCTCTCTGTTGCCGGAAAAAAAATTCGATGATGAGTGCACGCGTCATCGACATTCATTTTCGAGTTTCAAAGTGGGAAGGCCACTGTAGTAGTTTTACTACAGATTTATTTAGATAAAAAAAAGTGAATTTTAAACTGTTTTAAATATAATTGGATGTATAAGTTGTAAGTATATATTTATCTATTACTTTAAAATGATTTGAAATTTAACCCGATATTTAGTTCTTAAGTTCTGTTAATCAATAGTTCAATTATTGTAGTGAAATGGAATGTAACTAATTTATAGTTGGAACCTCTAGTTAAAATAAGAGTTTAATGCTAAGTTATAAAGGAAAAATAAAAGGAAGTTGAAATTTGTAACCTATAAACCAAAGGATATGATTATTGAACATTCAATTTATTAAAAGAAATAAGATAAAGTTGCATAATTTTCAATTGCATTCTTTAGCATATATATAACTTACCAAATATTAAAAGTTCTAATGCATATAAGAAATGTAATAGGATATTATACTAGTAAATTTGAAGTAATGAAAGTGTTCAATGAATTTCTTTTGTAAATAAGAATTTGATTTTATAGAGGTTATGAACTTAAGTTATAATGAAAATCTTATTATAATAAAATATGATGGAAGGTAAATGTTGCAAGTAAGTAATTATAGACTTAAGTAAATGTTGAAGTTATTTATTTTAAAAATAAGTAGAAAGATGAATACCGTAAATAAATGAAATTAAGTAGTGAATAAATGAATGTAATATTTTTTTTACATGATATGAATAAATGAAAATAAATGAAAATTGTAAGAGGTTAAATGTAAATAAATAGATAAATCATTGTATAAATGAAAAGGAAATCAAACAATAAATGTTATGAAATGAAATTAATAAGAGTAAACTTAATCTGTTGTTTGAAATCGTTGTTTGTTTTGGTTTATGGTTGTTTGGGGCAAGGATACTTTAAAATTGTTTGGATTGTATGAATAATCTATTTAGTTTCATCTAAGATTGTTGAGTAAATGGTGCACTAAGTAGTTTATTTTCCATTCTATGCATTTTAAAGTTTGAACCCGAACAACTATTTGTTTGTTGATATGAATGAATGATTGATTTATGTTGATTTTATGTGATGGTTGTATGCCTTGTTGCAAATGATTGTTGTTTGTATTGATTTGTTTGGTAATGAATGAAACAACTTTAAATATTTTATTTTATATAATTGTTAACTCTTTTTGGATTATATAAGTGAAATACAGGTTATGGAAGCAACTGCTACTGCATTTGGTTTCATAATATAAGCGTTAGTTGCCCGACTAATAGGTATGTTTTCGGATTATGGTTTTATAGCGTTATTATATTGTCTTTCCTATGTTAGGATATATTATTTTGAAAAATATATGTTATATATTGTTATATTTGATATTATATTTTCTCCCGAGCCTCTTCGTACAAAGGAGACTCTGCTAAAATTTTCCGTAAATTTTGGATATAGAAAAAATTTGAAAAATGTTTCCAAACTTTATTTATTTGAGTATAAAAGATTTAATGATTATAAATTGGTATATTTTATTTAAATTATAAAACTTTGTAAATCTATTTGTTTATAAAGTTAATATTTTTTGACTAAGATGTATTGACTACTTAATTCTTCTTTTCCCTTCTTTTTCCTTTTCGGGGACGAAAAGTTTTGAGTGGGGGAGAGTGTAACGACCCGTAAATTTTCAATAATTAAAATTGTTAGTTTAATAAGATTTTTGAAATTTATTAATTAAGAAATAAAAATTTGTGAATTAATAATAAAAATAATAACTAGAATGAAATTCAAATTAATTGAAATAGTGGAAATATTATAATTTGTTATAAATGAAATATAAAAAAAACAAATGAAATTATTAAATTAATGTATGAAATAGTATAGTGGATGGAAATTGTTTGTGAAGAATGAACATACAAATATTATAAAGGGATAATGGTGACAAATGGTTGTTGTTACCAGTTAATTTACCAATTTCAAATAAGGGTAATCAAATGTTACTTTAATGATAATTAATATAATAGTGGAAAGTGTGCATGTAAATTAAATAGAAATGTAAATTTATTTATAAGGTAGTAATTGATGTAATAAAAGTATGAAACCAAGTAAATAGATTAATTGAGAATATAAATCGTAATTAATATACATATTTGGCAAATAAAATAAAATGGAAATAGTAGTTAATACAAAGGAAAGATGGATATTTGAATTTAGTAGTGTAATGAAGGACAAACAAATCATTCCATTGAAATCTAATTTATAATAAGTGTAATTATTGTAGCAATTGAAATTAAATAGTATGCAATTAAAATAAAGATAAAAACGGAAATATTGAAGTATGAAATGCAATGGTATCATAAATAGTAATGGAATAAAATTAGTGTTATATATGGATTAATAACCTGGGTTGATAGGTAACAAACTTATAAATGCAATTAAAAGAAAATAGGTGACAATTAATATAGGTTGTTTATTTGTTTAATGTGTTAAATAAACTTTGGTAATCAATTACAATAAATCTTAATTTAACGTTTTGTTAATGTAAATTAAAGTAAAAAAATCGAAAGTAATGTTAATTTTATTCATAATAGGACAATTAGTTGAATTAAAAGAATGAGAGTCAGTATTTATTTATTTATTGGAATTTAAATTATAATAATTGGATTTATTGCAAATAAGTAGAATTATATATTAAATTTTACGTTAATTGAAATGAATATGGATATGAGAAAATTTGTATAATAGTTTTGAATCCGATGTTAAATCCATCTATTTGACAACATTGAATGGAATAATTATTGATTGATTTAATTTAATGGAATTACTGGGAATTTATAAATTCTGAATTCAATAATACACTGAAATCGATAAATTAATTAACTTTAAATGAACATCTAAAATTGTTAAATTAGTGTGAATAATTTGGAAATATAAAAATGATAAGAATTGTCAATTTTAGATTTGAAATTGGAAATTTGATTTAATTAATCAATTATTGATTAATTTAATTAACGTAAAAATAGCCATGGCCACTGATTCGGATTTCGATGAAACTTGTTTCATAGGATCCATAATGGTGAATTGTTGTAGGATTTCAAGTTTCGTAGCGATCGGACTTGTCGTTTGATCGTACGGACTCGAAACGCCTTGAAATCAATGAAATTGGAATTAATTGAAATTAATTTGAAATAACTTGATTTGTGCATAACTTCTTCATACGATGGAATTTGAACTTAAAACCTGTTCCATCGCTTTTAAAATATTTAAAAACATCTATTTTGATATATATGTTGACCCAATTTCGTTTCGAAGGCAGAACGGGCATTTCGGGCCATTTTATCGTTCAACGCGTATATCAATCTTGTCCATCTACTCTACTTTCAGCTCTGGCTATATATACCCTGTTATAAACCCTAATTCATTTCTTATTCCTCATTTCTGTACGTTCTATTAGCTCCTCTTTTCAATGGCTGCAAACCCTAATTCCCAAATACAATTCCAAATCAAATCCAAAGCCAAAATTCAAACTTCACAAACAATATCAAATTATATATCGTTGGAAAGCTCTCGAAGAGCGCATCTCAATTCTGTGATCCGTTTTTCCAATTCGATGCACTGTTTGGCCAGAAATCGAAGAACCATTTTTGGTTGTTCATCACGTGTTAATGAACTTTGTCTGATCGTTCGATCGTGGGTAGGGTTGTGAAGAGGTGACCGAGTGCTGCTCATCGAAGTTGTTAATTCGTCAAATTAACGGCTAGATCGGGGGATTTAATTTGATTAGGGTTTAAGTTTAGGCGGCGGCGGCGGCTCAAGGTGCGACCGGAGGCGGTGAAATTTATGACGTGGGTGCGGCCTGGGATGGTGGTCTCAAGGACGTGCTCGGTTTGAGGTGATTGGCGATGTGGTGGTGTTATTTTTTGGTCAATGGCGAAGTGGAGGCACGTTTTGGTTCAGCATGTCTTCGTGCGCGTGCGTTAATGCCTAGAGGAAGAAACGATGACGTGGCCAACTTTTGATATATCCCGTTATATTTATTTTAAATTCAATTTTAATTTTCAACTCTTTAATCAATATAACTTTTGCATACGAGGTCCAATTCACGTGCAGTTTTCTCTGCTAGGATAGTATCAGAATTCTGGACATTTTGGCGCTGGTTTGAATGAATTCTGAGATTGTTCAAATTTTGGGTTTAAATTGGATTTAAATTCAATTTAAGTTCAAAAGGTGAGTGTTTTAACCCACTCACAACCTCTAAAATTTCTTATGTGTGTTAAATTAATTTCTGGTGTGATTAGAAATTTATTTATTGCTGTTTGGTATATTTTTATCATCATTCCATTTAAATTGAATTTATTGAATTAAATTGTTATTTAATTTATTATTGCATAAAAAATGCCAGTTAAATTAATTTATTATTGAATATAAACTGCAAGTAAATACTTGTTATTAATTATATGTTCTATATGGATGTTACTATTTGAATTGGATGATGATTGTGATAGATGGTTGATGGTTGATATTGAATGAATGGATGTTATATTTTATATTGTTATAAACTGCAATTTATTATGCACTTCATTTTCATTCGGGATTGCGGTTTGAAATGATGTATAACCGTATATTTATTTTAAATTACGGATTGAAATGATAAATATCTGTATCACTTGATCATAGGATAGAAAATTTTATACAGACACCGTCGGTCTATATATATAAATATTTTGAAAATGATTTCTATGGTTTTGGATAGAATTATATGGTTTAATAAATATTGATTCTTTTTGATATTATATAAAAATATTTTATATATAGTTAAATTCATGTACTTAAGCTATGTGTAATTTTTTTCAATAACAATAAGTTTAATAATGGAGCTTGATTTTATTAAAATAAAATATGGTTAAGTATTTAAATCATACTTTGATATAGAGGTTATAATGATTTAAATAAATTAAGATTGAAAGGTAAATTGGAAATTATTTGAAACTGAGCTTATTTAAGAATTAAACTCCATAAGTTGATGTAAAATTTATTAAACTTGAAATTTTAAAAGGTATGATATTTATAACTGGATTGTTATTCAAGATGAATTAAATGAATATTTCTAGTATAAAAAAATTAAAGGAAATATTTAGTTTATTGGCAATTTGAGTTTTATTTAAATGATAATGGATTTATTATGCAAATATTTCAAAACTAAATAATAGTACATTGAATTTTTGAATCGTAATTTCCAACCTTAGTTTTGAAATTTTTTGATACTCAAAGTTTGAAATATATTGAAACTGAAGTGGTTTATTGAAACGGAAAGTGAGTTGAAAATTTATGAATTGAGATTTAATTTAAAGTGGATAAAATTGTAAAGTCGGGGAAATTATTTTACTTTATAAAGTAAATTTAAATTCAAACTATTTTATTTTATATACTGTTTGAATATCCAAACTATTTAAGCTTTGGAAGTTATGGTTTTGAAGCTATAAAATTCGAAGTATTATGTTTTGAAAGGTTATATTTCAAGCGTTTGGTTTCGAAATATTATAATTTTGAAAGTGTTATGATTTTGGAAATGATATATTCAAAATAAAAATGATATTATATTGATTTGGGTTTTATAAAAATGATATCATATTTATTTGGTTTTTGAAAGGGAAATGATATTGTATTTATATGGTTTTGAAATGGATAGTATATTTTGGTTCTAAAGTATAATTATTTTGAAATGACCGCGGTGTTATAATAACGTTTGGTTGTTGAAGAGACTGGGAGCGGAAGTTGTCGTACTCTCTGCTAACTCCGAAAACCACTTTAACAACCGTATACGCGGTGGAGATTCCAGAATGAAGTAGGATGGTGGCGGTGTTTCCTTTGAGGTAAGTACGTGGACCCGACTCCCATGAGTTAGCATAAGGTGGCTAAAACAGGAGCGGTTAACGGGGCAAGAAGTTAGCACTTTTTATCGAACACATCCCTTCGATATTATACTCTAACTTTGGATTGATTCGGTGACCACTTTTGATTTTTGATTTGGGGTGTGGCTCGAGGTAGGCGGCAGCTGCGGCTATGCGTTACCACCAGCCCGGATGCGTAATTGGTATATCTACCCTGGCATTGCCTAGTTGTGCCATGTCACCTACCTTAGCGCGCCTTATACGATTTTGGTTTTATACCATACCTATGGAGTGCCCTTTGATGACGCCCAGTACGGGGGAGATTACGGTACTGTATAGACCATGGAAATATAAAAGTGTGTTAAGGGCTATATGGGTAACCCCTTAACGTATTTTAAAGTCAGTTTATTTTACTATTAGACATTATTATAATAGCAAAATGTTACTACATAGTAAATAGTTTAACGGATCCTTAGAAGATGTGAATCCCGAGCACCTCTTAAGTTACTGCACTCACGTTAGACACTGGATAGGAGATGTCAAACCCCGTAAACATCTCTGATGCCGTTCCACTCATATTATTTACTGTTGATTTAACTTACATAAGATTTTTTAGTTCTGACTCGAGTGTTTTGTCTTTTCAATTCGCTCGGGTCAATCTGAGCATTTTAGGGTTCGAAGACTTTTTCTTTGGAGGACGAAGATGAAGGTTGTATTACTATTATTATTATATTATTCCACTAAATCATACTGCTCCGCTGCATTGTTATTAATTATTCTCTGCAATGTGTAACTTTGATAAGTATTATATCAGTATAATCAAATGTTTTTGCAAAACAACTTCATGAACTGTTTATTTGGTTATTATATTTTATCGTTCTGCTGCAAGATTCTATTTTGATTTTTTTTCTTTCTCTGCTTTTCTTATTTATCCCATAACAATCTGCCTTTTTTTATGGTTTGAGTCTGACGTATGTGGTTTATCGTCGATTTAAAGCATATAAAAAAGCGGGATGTTACAGCTAGCATGTTCGTCGCGGTGTAAATTCCAACACCCAACACATACATACATACATACATACATACATGCATACATACATATATTGATGCAAACACATACACATTTAGGCAACAAATCTAATGCCAAAGGAGCTAACATATCCATTGCAGCGTAAATCCCACCACCTATACATAGGCATGTTAAACCATGTACACATCATTCTTTTGCACGAGCATGTTCACACATATGTTTATATGATACTCATATTCAAAATATAATACAAAATAATATAAAGTAAAACTTTATTTATGAAGTCAAATAAAATATTAATTATTTAAAAAAGTTTAGAATTTTTTTAAATAGATTAGACTTCATAGGCGTATTAAAGATGCAACAAAGAAAACTATTTTGAAATTTGACCTTTAACTCGATTGTAAGCTGCCATGGTTCTTTCAATGGTATCAAAATCTAATAGAATTACGTCTAAATTAATCATGTTAGGGTTAACAAATTAATTTTACCCACTTAGTACAGTGTCTAAAAGGACGATGTCTAGGATTTTAATTGGATAATCAAATACTCTATCCTACCTGGTTACCTGTCTGGCCTGAAAGGTGAAGTGGACCTAAATGTTGCCTGTAATAAAAAAACCAAATTTGAATTGGGTATTGGGCTAATTTTCAAAATGGTTTTGAAAATGAAATAAAATATTTTTAATTTAAAAGTTAAATATAAAATAAAAATATTTTTATTATAAAAATTATAATACAACAAAAGTTTTCAAAATGTTTGAAAAGATAATGATATTTTTGAAATGTTTGAAAATATTTAAATATTAATTTCAAAATTTAAACATATTAATAGGTTAATAAAATAAATTAATTAAATAAGTTAATTAACTAATAGTTAGGTACATGTATTATGTATATTGATAAATGTTATGTTTAAAGTTTTTTTGGCAAAGCATATGTTTAAACTTTATAAGATAACATAAGTATACATGTATGTATATAATTTTTTTTGAAATTAATATAATTTTATTAAATTTTTTAATTAAATTAATTAATTAAAGGTTAAATAAATAAATTAAAGGCTAATTAATTAAATAAAAATATACATATATAGGATATTTGTGTTATGCTAGAAAGGTTATAGAGTGTGTGTGTATTATACAATATAAATGTTATATTGTAATAATATAAAATTAATTAAAGGGTTAATTAGTTAAAATTAATTAAATAAAATTTAACTAATATAATGTGATACATAAGATTATTATATAACTGATTTAAAATATAAAAATTGTAAAATAATTGAAACTTATATAATAGAATGTATAAATTAAAGATGGAATATTAAAGAAATCGTAAACGGACTTAAGCAATAGCACATTTAAATGACGAGTGAAGCTGAGTTAAATTCTTTTTATAAGGTGTGTATTAAAGAGTAGTACAAAAGTTCAAGACTGATACCATCTGAAGAATAGTTTTTAAAGTCATACAAGATATGAGTTTACAAGAAACCTCGTGATGTCCTAGACCAAGGAGTTAGCGAGTTGTATGAGTCGAATGACTGCATATAATATTTGTATATAAGAAATCTTGTATGAATCGCCCTAAAGGAGTTTGGGGATGATAGTCATTGGATGACTGATTCATATTTTGAACAAAATATTGTGAATTAATGTTAAGTCGGTTTAGTGTATGGTAATTCATAAAATGTTTATGAATGCCCATTCCATTGCACTGAGAAACAACTACCGTTTTAGAAAATATCAACTTCGCAGCAAAAGAATTTCTTTGACAAATATTTGGTAGTAAAATGGGTATAAATACGATCTAAGTTCAAAACTAATTGCAAGGGATGAACTAAAGTAACCAAAGCTAAATGAACACAACACATTAGAATGTATAACAAGTATTCTTGCACGTCAAAGAGAAACTACGAGTTTCTTATCAATGTTAATAATAAGTTATCCTTAGTTGTTTAATTAAACCATTAAGAGTATTAACTCTATGATATGGTACGGTACACAAATCTGAAACATATTCCAAGTACATTATCAAATTATGACTTTGATAGTTGTACCTAAAGAGATTTGATCTATCAGCCATAAATGTGTCTTTAAGAGAAGGACAAATGCAGTTGGAATATAGTGAGCCATAATGATAAGAATAATATCATGAATTTCGATTGTTGAAATTAGCATAACAAATTTACCATTCGATGTGCTCAAGTTAATTCAGATTTATTCATAAAATTATTACCTAGCATTACATCGTGTTTTGATACATCTGTACTAAACAGAAAATTCTAAATAAGATTTGGACTAGACTATTTACACATAACCACCAAAGTGTTTCGAAGTCAGTAGGAGCGATATTGAGTTTTTGGGTTTTGGATATGATCCAAGAACTGATATGGAAGTATTGTTCGACATGCATCAAAATTGAACAAGTATTTTGATAGAAGTATCACATAGTTTGATTTTAGTCAAGAAGAGGAAGGTGTCCATAAGAAAGAAAGTTGAAGGTACATTAATATTTATAAACATAAAAAACAACACTACTGATTATTAACGATGTATTTGCATTAAAATCAGCTTTTAATTGTTTTAATGCTTGACGTTGGATTTGCAAATGATATCTTTTATAGCAAATATAAAGGACATTGAGGTTGTCCCAGAAAATTATATAGAAACACTTTATTAAATGTTTAATAAGAAACATGTAAGATGAATTCCTTATGCATTGGCAATGGGAACTATCATACATGTTAAGTTGTTTACAATATCGTCATTCATTTATGTATTTGACATATGAAGCAAATATCAAATTTAAATTACGGTCACTAAATCGTAGTATAAAGTGTTCTCATGTATTTACGAAATAGAGCATGATTGTTTGTAGAAACAATAAACTCCTTATGAAGGAGTATTCAAACTCGAACTTCATATGTGATATTAAGCATGGGACACACCAATATAAAATTCATGTTCAAGAACTGCTTAAAAAGCTTTAAGTTGGAAATGTTCCAAATGAGAGATTGTGGCTGATTCAATAAAAAGTCGAGTACATCGCCTCATGACACCATAATATAAGCAGTGTATATACATAATAAATGCACAAATTTATAATTGAGCTGGGGGTGATTTGAAATGTTGAGAATCTCATAATATCAGTGACGTGATATAGTTTGTAAAGAAAATAGAGTTCACTAGAAGTTGAGGGACATTCTTCGAATTGTTCACATGATAAAGATATTTTATCAGCACCAGAGAGAGTTGATTGACATAGTAGATAATTACAAATAATAGCCAATCCATTCACCGAGGGACTGATCCGACTGGCTAATTTGGAATAAGATTCCATAACTGACCCGAAGTGCAAGTGGGAGATAGAGTTAAGGGTATGCCCTAAGGGCAATCATGTAATTTGTTATATATATTTAACTCGATAACCAATCTTATTTGAAATAATATGTGTTTTCTTTTTATTGTATACTTGATGTAATATGTTATATTAATTAATTAATTAAATTAAAAGTGTATTTAATAGAAAACCATGAATGGCTTGTGTTGTGATACCAGTTATAAAATATTGTAACCATGAGTAATTTTCCACAATTAAAATAAACATATCGTTTTAAATATTCCCAGTCAAGATGTATCAAGACTAGATGTTGATGCATCCGTTGGGACTAGAATACGTAATGTTTTCCAAATGTTGGATAATGTATTATTCATGACTGACGAGAACACTAAGGGTTTATGTACCGATATTTATTGCATATCTATATAATGGTTCACTCTATAGCTAGGCCTGCAAACAGATACGTTCGGATATAGATAGTGCCATATTATTATCCGTATCCAAAATCATTTTTGGATATCCGGTATCTGTATCCGCAGATGCGGATGGATATCAGATACTTATCGAATATTCTTCGACTAGTTCACAACCAATAAATCTAAAAAAATAGAAAATTTTGATTTATTATAAATCCATTTTTGTACTAAATATATCCAAAATAATAAATACACTAAGAAAAATAATTTTAAGCTGTAAAAAATGATTTTTATAGACATATTATTTTTTACTATATAAAATAGTAAAAGACGAATATTTTATATATTAAAATACTAAAAAATAACTATAATCTTGATAAAAACCGGACGGATAATTATCGGATATGGCTAAGGTCATATCTGTATCCGTATCTGTATCCGCTTTTTGGATATCAGATACTTTTCATATTGCGGATACGGTTACGGATGGATTTCAGATTTTTTGGGTGCTCATTGACAGTCTTATCAATAGCTTTCTTTTGGTGGTTAATGTAACTAACGTCAAATAGAAAATATCAAAGTGGCTAATTTATACAGTTCACTTTACTTGAGAATACTGTTGACCTTTGGTATGAAAGCTTTGTTTTGGTTATAGTTAAATTGTGTTATAACATCCATAGAACGACTATAGTTGGATCGAGTGGAAGTATTGAAAGCGAAACATTATTCAGAGAGAATTCATCTCTTCAGTTACATGTGGTTAGTATCATGGTCAACTGAAGTCAAATCAATGTTAAAATCTCTGGTAAAGTAGTTCGGTTAATAATAAATGTTATTAATGAACCAAGTACTTTGTGTTTGGACTATAGAGTTGAATGAAGATAATACTAGAATTTTGACCATAACCCAATTCCATAAGTCACAGTATTAACAAAGAGAATCGGTGTAAATAATCATCACTACTGGGTAAAACTTAACAATGTAAAGTTAGATTTTACCAAAACACATAAGCGATAAATTTGTTCAAAATGTCACACCAATTGCCAAGTGATGTGTTAACGTTAATGTTCAAATTATTCCATATTGATCACCGACCAAATTTACATCTAAGAGTCACAGAACTAAAAAGTTAAATAGTCCATTGAGAACCTAATTTAATTAATTTATAATTATTTAAATTAATTAATATTTGTGGAATATTAATTATAAAATTTTATTTTATTTATTGAACATAATTGATGTTTAATTATTTTATTTTATTTATTGAACATAATTAAACAGATCACTACTTGAGGATGTGATGGAGCACAACATATGCTGAGCTTGGTTCAATTCCATCGTTCATATTATGTGTTTTCCTGAAATTCAGAATAAGAACTTAAGACACTATCCATCATTTTTGGCAGTTTCCTTCAACCATGTGTATGACACATATTTGTTCCGTTTTAAGCAAATCAATTTGATTTTGGCTCAAAAGCCAGTTCGTATTCTTACAACCTTGCAAATCGAATGCAAGAGGGGTTAACACGTCTGTCACGGTATAAATCCCAACACCTAAAACATACATACATACTTATTTTCATACATACATACATACATACGTACGTACATATATACGTACGTACCTAAATACATACATATATTGATGCAAATACATATAAACATTTAGACAACAGATCGAATGGAAGAAGGGATAACATCTTCATCTCATTGTAAATCTCAGCACCTATACACAACCATGTTAGACTATGTAAACATCATTCTGTTGCACGTGCATGTTCACGCATATGCGTAATGACACACATATTGTGACGACCGCCCATGACTCCCGCACCAAATCAAGGAAACAATGCGCTAAAAGGTGTGCCAGGCAGCCATGGACGATAGTCAGGGTAAAACAAAACAGAAGAATCTCTATCGTACAACTCACAGCGCATGGATAAAATACAATAGAGAAATATAATATAGTGAAGCTCCATAGAACAGAACATCATCATATAAGCATCATAGTAGTTTTATACAATCATCTACTCAAATCCATACATGAAGCCTCACTACAAATCACTCAACCAAATACAGCAGCGGATACCCAGTACATATAAGAAAATAATATGTATAGCCTCCTGCTCGTCTTCGTCATCTTCAACGTAGAAACTCTAAGCACAGCACCTGTCACCTGCTTACCTAGTCTGCCCATCCCAACATGGATGAACAGCCCAAGGTAATAAGAGGAGACATAAAACCTTGAGTCAGACAAAGTCTTAGTGAGCAGTAAATTAACTATCAAACATACCAAAAGAGCATAAGGAAATAAAGGAATAGGAACCAAACCATCCCACTCCACCTCTTTCTACAGTGATAGCCCCCAGACACACACTAAGGAGAAGTAAGCATAACATAGCAGATAAGTAAGGTAAAGCAATAATCACTCGAGTCAAGGACGATGTTTTCCAAATACAAACCCCCAAGGCCTAAACCAAGATCAGATAAGCACCCAGAAAACACCGCTCTTGAAGCCGAATGATGATACAACCAAACATCCAAACATCCATGACTCTGCTATCACTGTTAACCTTGCTTCGAAATCACCGTTAATTGAATGACCGACTCCTTCCTGAGCCATCTGTCAAGGGCTAATGGTAACCCCGGTTCTAGACAAAACTCCGCACACTGCCTTGTGCCTAGGACTTATCTTCTTGGCCCAGAGTACTCGACTACCTTCCTGTAGTCTTTTAGGCGTCCCTATGTACCCTTGCTTTAAGTTTGCTAGAACCTTCAATAACGATGAGATCCAAGCCTCCTTGTCATCCTTCTTGACGACTTCTATCAACTTAGCCCAAGCTTCCTCTTGAGCAATCCATTATCAACCAACTTGAACTACCCTTCAAGTTATCAACATGCTTGGAATGATCCCTGCCTGGATTAAGCCAAGACTCACATCATACTTCGCTTCATCGTACCAAAGCAAAGTCTCAACTCAACCATACTTTGCCTTTTCGCATCCTGACAAAGTCCCATCTCGATCTCATACTTCGCCTCTTCGCATCACGGCAAAGTCCCATCATCGAATCCATCCATATGAGCTTCCACATCCGCTTCATATACCATCGGCAGCTTTCACCATTCAAGAGCCTTTCCACTTAGCTTTTGAATCATCTTCAACCATCTTGTTCCAAATCAACTACAAGCTAACTTGGAGCAATCAAATCTAACATACATTCAAACATTCAAGCATTCAAACAAGATATATTAAGCAATATCAACTATAAAGGCAATTTCGTAATTAAGTGAGCAAAAGTCCAACATAAGTGAAATCATAGTTTTTAGCATAGATCTATCAAATCTAAAACATGGGTTTTGTCTCTAATACTTGTTAAATAGCTTCTATAGATAAACATTTTCAAATATGATGGATCTACATGCAGACTTAAGGAAAATGCGAGAAAACGCTAACTTTAACACATAAACATATCACCAATCCCATATACTCCTTTGGATCCGCGTGAGAGATAACTACCACTCACCAAATCACCAAAACAACCTAAAATGAATCAACTTTAGATCTGGACAGCAAGGACTTGGACTTGATCCGAAGAAATTTCACTTGAAACGGTGAAATCTAGCCTCTTCGGATGAAAATCTTCAACTTTGGCTCTTGATCTTTGATCTTGATCTTCAATCTTGGATGGATGTTAGAATTAGATTGGAATGGAGAAAAGAAGTGAAGAAAATACTGTAGTCGAGTCTTCAAAATGGCAGCACTTCGTCGCTTCAAAAACCGGTGCCAAAAAGTGAGCCAAAGCCCTCTATTTATAGGCTGAAATGTCCATGAGTCGTCGCTCTTAAGTCGTCGCCGACCCAACCCCTGAGTCGCCCCCGACTCATCCCCTTTGCCGACTCAACTGCTGCCGACTCACTACACACGCGACTCATACACAGGCCGACCTATCCTTCAAACAACCCAACTACACGACTCAACACCCTACCGACTCATCAGTGCCGACCTAACCCCTATCCAAACTAACCCTTAAGTCGCTAACGACTCAACTGTCTCACCGACTCAACCCAAGGCCGACCCAACGACTCAACTAAGACGCGACTCAAGACCCTGCCGACTCAACCTAAGTCCTAGCCGACTCAACATAAGTCGGTCACTATCTAGGCCGTAACGCTCTATAACCCGGTCACCCCTTGAGTCGGCTATTCCTATGACTCGTCTAAACTTACAAGCTTATGAGTCGGTCACGACTTAGACCATCAACCCTATGAGTCGGCCACGACTCATCTTGCCAACCCTTAACCCGCTGACTCGGCCTAGACCATGAGTCGTTCCCCTCTTAACTCGGCAACCCCCTATCTTCTATGAGTCGCCTAACTTCTTAAGTTGGTTTCCTATGAGTCGCAACCCATTATGAGTCGGTCACTAGTTAACTCCATGTCTCGGTCAATCTACTAAGTCGCTCTAATACTATAGGTCGTTAACTCTCATGAGTCGGCCACAATGAGTCGGTCACGACTCAAGCCTTAACTCGGTCATGCCCATGAGTCGGTCACGACTCATTACTTCACCCGGGTCAACTTCTAAACGTCTCGAGCTAGAGACATCACAAACAACACTAACAACCTGCAAATTCTACGATTTATCGACACGTAAAATACGGGTCGTTACATTCTCTCCCCCTTAGGAATTTCGCCCCCGAAATTCCAAGTAAACAACAGCAATCAAAGATATTCCGCATGCCTACCATCCATAGAAATCAACAAACCATGCATCTAATTCTATCCTAGCATGCAGAATTCTAAGACTTAGAACAAGCTACAAATTCATGAGATGTCACGACACTTTAGGGCCATACCTCGAAGAGTCCTGGATGAGCTGCCTTCATCCTCTCTTCCTCCTCCCACGTACAGTCGTTAACATCGTCACTCCATTGTACCTTGAGCAACGTAATCGTCTTCCTCCTAAGCTGTTTCGTATCGGTTTCAACAATACGAAGCGGCTTACGAGGTCTCGAAACAACTGGATCAACCTCTAAGTCTTCACAGCTATCAGCAAAAACCACCGTAGTTGGGTCGTGCACATACTTCCGTAGATAGGATACATGAAAAACATTGTGCACACCCACCATCTTCTCCGGTAACTCCAATCTATAAGCGAGTTTTCCAATTCGCTTGATAATCGGGAATGGTCCAACAAATCTCGGAGTTAACTTTCCTTTGTTCCCGAATCTAATAACATTCTTCAATGGAGAAATCTTCACAAAAACCCTATCACCCACGTCGAATTCCAAATCCTTTCGACGATTATCTGCATAACTTTTCTGACGATCCTGGGCTGCCTTCATTCTTTGTCGAATGATCTCTATGCAATCCGAAGTCTGTCGAATCATCTCTGGCCCAAGTATCAGCTTTTCTCCAGTTTCCAACCAACATGCCGGAGAGTTACACGGTCTTCCATATAATGCCTCATATGGTGCCATACCAATGCTTGACTGATAACTGTTATTATAAGCAAACTCCACCAAATGAAGGTGATCTTCCCATGATCCTCCGAAGTCCAAAACACATGCCCTAAGAAGATCTTCCAATACTCGGTTGACTCTCTCAGTCTGACCATCTGTTTGAGGGTGATAAGCTGTACTCAAACACAACTTGGTTCCCAAAACTTCCTGGAAGCTCTTCCAAAATCCACTAGTGAACAACGGATCTCGATCGCTCACTATACTCTTCGGAACACCATGGAATCGAACAATCCACTTCACATACAGCTCAGCCAACTTCGATGCAGTCCTAGTCGATCGAACAGGAATGAACCTTGCACTCTTGGTCAAACGATCTACTATGACCCAAATCCCTTCATTCCCTGCTCTTGTCCTAGGTAGACCATCGATAAAGTCCATCGACACTTGCTCCCACTTCCATGCAGGAACCTCCAATGGCTGAAGCAATCCACTGGGCTTCTTCTGCTCAGCTTTTACCAACTGGCAATTCATACATTTGGAAATAAAATTTCCAACATCTTTCTTCATACCTTCCCAGTAGTAGGTCCTCTTCATATCCCGATACATCTTATTTCCACCTGGATGAATTGTCAACTTCGAGTGGTGACTCTCCCTCAGAACTTCATCTCTCAATCCATCTACATCGGGAACAACTAGTCGCCCTTGCTTTCGAAGCCAACCCTCTCGATCGACTTCAAATCCTTTATCCTTCTCCGGGTCCAATCCAGATTCCAAATCACAGATAATCTTGACAAGCTTATCATCTCCCCTTTGCCTCTCACCAATTCTTTCCACAAGAGTAGGCCTTATCGATAAGTTTGCCAACATCTCAGGTTCCAATTCACATCTAGGCCTGAAATCAAATCCAGCCAAATACTCAAGACTCTTCCATTCCGAAAACATGGCTCCCAATCCTGCATGTCTTCGACTTAACGCATCAGCCACTGCGTTACCTTTCCCTGGAGTATAGGCTATACCAAAATCATACGATGCTAAGAACTCTAGCCACCGTTGCTGTCGAAGATTCAAATCCTTTTGGGAAAACAGATACTTCAACGACTTATGATCTGTAAACAGCTCAAATCTAACTCCCAATAGGTAATGTCTCCACATCTTCAAAGCAAACACTATTGCCGCTAACTCCAAATCATGAGTCGGATAATTCCTTTCATGCGGCTTTAGTTGTCGACTAGCATACGCAACAACTTTATCCTTCTGCATTAGCACCGCTCCTAGTCCAGTGCCACATGCATCGGTGTAAACCACCATCTCATCATTCCCACTCGGAATAGTCAAAACAGGAGCACTTGTCAGTCGTTCTTTCAGGATTACGAAAGCTTGCTCACACTTATCATCCCATCTGAACACTTGGTTCTTCTTCGTCAATCCTGTCAACGGTGCAGCTATCTTGGAAAAGTCTTTGATAAACCGACGATAATATCCTGCTAATCCAAGAAAACTTCTCACATCAGATGCATTCTTAGGTCTAACCCAATCCTGGATCGCTGCCACCTTAGCGGGATCAACCGCTATTCCATTTCCAGAGATAACATGGCCTAAGAACCTCACTTCACTCTTCCAGAAGTGACACTTCGAAAACTTAGCCTTCAGCTGATGTTTCCACAAAATTCCCAAAACAATCCTCAAGTGCGTCTTGTGCTCTTCCTCGGTTCTGGAGTAAACCAAAATATCATCCACGAACACAAGCACGAACTTATTCAACTGATCTCTGAATACCCTATTCATAAGATCCACAAAATATGCTGGCGCGTTAGTCAATCCAAACGGCATTACCAGCCACTCATAAAACCCGGATGGTGTCCTGAAAGCAGTCTTCGGCACACTATCCTTTGCCACTCTCAACTGGTGAAATCCCGTTGCCAAATCCATCTGAGAAAACACCTTAGCCTCGTGAAGCTGGTCAAACAAGTCATCTATTCTCGGCAATGGATACTTGTTCTTCTTAGTCACCTTATTCAGCTCACGATAATCAACACACAACCTCAACGATCCATCCGTTTTGGTTGCGAACACAACTGGCGCACCCCATTCGGACACACTTCTCCGAATGAATCCTTTCTGCAAAAGGTCATCAACTTGCACCTTCAGCTCTTGCTGCTCCCTCGGTGCCATCCGCCTAAGAGGCATCACAACAGGTCTGGCTCCCTCAACTAGATCGATACGAAACTCGATCTCCCTATGCGGCGGCACCCCTTTGACTTCGTCAAAGACATCCTCAAATCCATTCACGATTGGCATCGATGACAGTCCATCCCGTGGAACAACCAGCGAATACATGAAGCTCATGAAGACGCCTTCTTCATGCTTACATCGTATCACAACCTTTCGCCCCTCCACATTCCCGACTGTCACCTCCAATCTCTCACAATCAATCCTTGCCGCATACTTCCTAAGCCAGTCCATACCCAAAATAATTCCGAACCCCGCAAAGTTCAGAACAAAGCAATCACAAACAAACGAGCAATCATGACTCGACACAACTAGACCACGGCATATCATACACAAACATGACGAACCCCCGACCGGATTAGTCACAACCAATGGCCTATCAACAATATCCGGTTTCATACCTAACCGGCTTACCAAATCATCACAAACAAAAGAATGCGACGCTCCAGTATCAAACAACACTCTAACTGGAACACCACAAATAGAAAGAGTACCTTGAACAACCACACTCTTCCCCTTCTCTTCAGCAGTAGGAGCTTTCGAAGACAATGGAACAGCCCCCAAAGCATAGGCTTGCACAACCTGCCTATCTTTCCTCGGTTCTGGACAGTCCTTCTTGATATGTCCCAGCTTATCACAGTTGTAACACTTTCCCGGCACCTTGGGATTCTTACAATCTTTGTAAAGATGGCCCTTCTGCTGGCAGTTATAGCAAGTCATTTCGCTCTTCGGCTTCTTCTGGCCATCCTTACCCTTCTGTTGCTGCTGCTTCCTCCTCTTATTGCCATTCTGGTGTGGTTTAGATCCTTCCCTGGTTACAGCAACAACAGAACTTTCCTTAGGAAACAAACTCTCATGCCTAAGGGCTTTCTCCACAAGCTTCTCAAATGGATCGTCCAAATGATCCACTAACTGCCTCCCAAGATAAGCATCCAGACCAGTCACAAACTTCTCATTCTTCTGATAGGGAGAATCAATGTACGATCTGGCATACTTGGACAAAGCTTCAAACTCAGAAATATACTCAAGAACTGGTCTCCCACCTTGCTTGAGCTCTACAAACCTCTTGAACAAAACAGACTTCTGAGCCGTAGAGATGAACTTGGCTTCAAATCTAACTTGGAATTGCTCCCAAGTAATCTCTTCTTCTGGGGTATCAATGGTGATAGAATTCCACCAATCAGCAGCTCTTCCCTGAAGCTGTCTCGATGCAAGCTTTCTCTTAGTTGCATCCTCAATCCCTAAGTCACCAAAGATCCTTCGACATGCATCAATCCATCTCTGCACCTCAATAGTCGACTCCGTCCCCAAGAAAGCTTTTCCTCCAAGAGAAGTATAATCCTTGCAAAGCTTAGCAAAATCCACCGGTCTTGGAGCTTGAACTTGAACTCCCACATCCACTGATGATCCTGAAGCTGGTATCCTTCTCATGATCGAAGTCATCATCGCTTCGAACATAGTTCCATAATCAACAGCTCCTTCATCAGCACGGCTTTCCCTTGCAGCTGGTCTCCCTCTTCGACTCATCCTTAATATCTGTAATAAGAATGATTAGAACACCTTAAGAAACAACTGCATAAGGAGTTCAAATCCTTCCAGGCTACTATATTATATATAGTAATCATTCATCAAAATACAATTACGCCTCTCATACGTCGTTACGTCAGCGAGCGTTGGCTGAAATCGATTAACCAAAGCTCTGATACCAAATGTGACGACCGCCCATGACTCCCGCACCAAATCAAGGAAACAATGCGCTAAAAGGTGTGCCAGGCAGCCATGGACGATAGTCAGGGTAAAACAAAACAGAAGAATCTCTATCGTACAACTCACAGCGCATGGATAAAATACAATAGAGAAATATAATATAGTGAAGCTCCATAGAACAGAACATCATCATATAAGCATCATAGTAGTTTTATACAATCATCTACTCAAATCCATACATGAAGCCTCACTACAAATCACTCAACCAAATACAGCAGCGGATACCCAGTACATATAAGAAAATAATATGTATAGCCTCCTGCTCGTCTTCGTCATCTTCAACGTAGAAACTCTAAGCACAGCACCTGTCACCTGCTTACCTAGTCTGCCCATCCCAACATGGATGAACAGCCCAAGGTAATAAGAGGAGACATAAAACCTTGAGTCAGACAAAGTCTTAGTGAGCAGTAAATTAACTATCAAACATACCAAAAGAGCATAAGGAAATAAAGGAATAGGAACCAAACCATCCCACTCCACCTCTTTCTACAGTGATAGCCCCCAGACACACACTAAGGAGAAGTAAGCATAACATAGCAGATAAGTAAGGTAAAGCAATAATCACTCGAGTCAAGGACGATGTTTTCCAAATACAAACCCCCAAGGCCTAAACCAAGATCAGATAAGCACCCAGAAAACACCGCTCTTGAAGCCGAATGATGATACAACCAAACATCCAAACATCCATGACTCTGCTATCACTGTTAACCTTGCTTCGAAATCACCGTTAATTGAATGACCGACTCCTTCCTGAGCCATCTGTCAAGGGCTAATGGTAACCCCGGTTCTAGACAAAACTCCGCACACTGCCTTGTGCCTAGGACTTATCTTCTTGGCCCAGAGTACTCGACTACCTTCCTGTAGTCTTTTAGGCGTCCCTATGTACCCTTGCTTTAAGTTTGCTAGAACCTTCAATAACGATGAGATCCAAGCCTCCTTGTCATCCTTCTTGACGACTTCTATCAACTTAGCCCAAGCTTCCTCTTGAGCAATCCATTATCAACCAACTTGAACTACCCTTCAAGTTATCAACATGCTTGGAATGATCCCTGCCTGGATTAAGCCAAGACTCACATCATACTTCGCTTCATCGTACCAAAGCAAAGTCTCAACTCAACCATACTTTGCCTTTTCGCATCCTGACAAAGTCCCATCTCGATCTCATACTTCGCCTCTTCGCATCACGGCAAAGTCCCATCATCGAATCCATCCATATGAGCTTCCACATCCGCTTCATATACCATCGGCAGCTTTCACCATTCAAGAGCCTTTCCACTTAGCTTTTGAATCATCTTCAACCATCTTGTTCCAAATCAACTACAAGCTAACTTGGAGCAATCAAATCTAACATACATTCAAACATTCAAGCATTCAAACAAGATATATTAAGCAATATCAACTATAAAGGCAATTTCGTAATTAAGTGAGCAAAAGTCCAACATAAGTGAAATCATAGTTTTTAGCATAGATCTATCAAATCTAAAACATGGGTTTTGTCTCTAATACTTGTTAAATAGCTTCTATAGATAAACATTTTCAAATATGATGGATCTACATGCAGACTTAAGGAAAATGCGAGAAAACGCTAACTTTAACACATAAACATATCACCAATCCCATATACTCCTTTGGATCCGCGTGAGAGATAACTACCACTCACCAAATCACCAAAACAACCTAAAATGAATCAACTTTAGATCTGGACAGCAAGGACTTGGACTTGATCCGAAGAAATTTCACTTGAAACGGTGAAATCTAGCCTCTTCGGATGAAAATCTTCAACTTTGGCTCTTGATCTTTGATCTTGATCTTCAATCTTGGATGGATGTTAGAATTAGATTGGAATGGAGAAAAGAAGTGAAGAAAATACTGTAGTCGAGTCTTCAAAATGGCAGCACTTCGTCGCTTCAAAAACCGGTGCCAAAAAGTGAGCCAAAGCCCTCTATTTATAGGCTGAAATGTCCATGAGTCGTCGCTCTTAAGTCGTCGCCGACCCAACCCCTGAGTCGCCCCCGACTCATCCCCTTTGCCGACTCAACTGCTGCCGACTCACTACACACGCGACTCATACACAGGCCGACCTATCCTTCAAACAACCCAACTACACGACTCAACACCCTACCGACTCATCAGTGCCGACCTAACCCCTATCCAAACTAACCCTTAAGTCGCTAACGACTCAACTGTCTCACCGACTCAACCCAAGGCCGACCCAACGACTCAACTAAGACGCGACTCAAGACCCTGCCGACTCAACCTAAGTCCTAGCCGACTCAACATAAGTCGGTCACTATCTAGGCCGTAACGCTCTATAACCCGGTCACCCCTTGAGTCGGCTATTCCTATGACTCGTCTAAACTTACAAGCTTATGAGTCGGTCACGACTTAGACCATCAACCCTATGAGTCGGCCACGACTCATCTTGCCAACCCTTAACCCGCTGACTCGGCCTAGACCATGAGTCGTTCCCCTCTTAACTCGGCAACCCCCTATCTTCTATGAGTCGCCTAACTTCTTAAGTTGGTTTCCTATGAGTCGCAACCCATTATGAGTCGGTCACTAGTTAACTCCATGTCTCGGTCAATCTACTAAGTCGCTCTAATACTATAGGTCGTTAACTCTCATGAGTCGGCCACAATGAGTCGGTCACGACTCAAGCCTTAACTCGGTCATGCCCATGAGTCGGTCACGACTCATTACTTCACCCGGGTCAACTTCTAAACGTCTCGAGCTAGAGACATCACAAACAACACTAACAACCTGCAAATTCTACGATTTATCGACACGTAAAATACGGGTCGTTACACATATCCAACATATAATGCAAAATAATAATAAAGTAAAACTTTATTTTTGAAGCTGAATAAAATATTGATTTTATTTAAAAGAAAGTTTAGGAAAGTTCTAGCTAGATTAGACTTCATAGACCCATTAAAGGTGCAATAAAGGAAATTATTTTGAAATTATCCTTTAACTCCGCTACCGAGCTGACCTAAGTTCTTCACTTTAGTACAATGGTTAGTGCATGGTGTTGCTTTTCGGTAGGACAGGGGTATGAATCCTATGTCATCAAAATTATACTCCACGTTGTAGAGTTAGATTACGCTCTACTTAGGGAGATGGGTCCTACTTGAGGACATGGTGGATCACAACATATGCAGAGCTCAGTTCAATTCATCATTCATATGATGTGTTTTCCTAAAATCGAAATATGAACATAGGACACTAGCCATCATTTTTGACAGCCTAATTTTTCCTTCAACCGTGTACGTGACACATATTTGTTCCATATTGAGCAGATCAATTTGATTTTGAATCAAATGCCAGTTCATATTCTTACAACCTTATGATTTTGCATGAATTTTTTTAGAAGCATAAGTTTTTATACCAGTTTAAAATGTTAATATCTTTACATCAGTTTAATTTTGGCTGAAAAGCTGAGTTGCATGCTTACAACTCTAAGATTTGTATGGTCTCTTCATAAATTATGGATAAAGATACATGAGATTTTTATTCTAGTTTGGACTATTTAATATCCCTTTATCAAATTTTCCATCATACTAATTTTCATGTTAGGTCCAATATCTTAAGAGTTTTCTTTGTCCTCTAGAATAATAGCACTTTCATTGACTGGTCTTCTTAGATGGACCCTTGGACTTGAGCTATGTATTCACTAATAGAGTGCATGAATCTATGTGCTTTATGTAAGAGATAGACACACTCCTATATACCAATTGAGATTCTAAAATTTCTAGACAAGAAGAACCAAGAGTATCATAATTCTATTGACTGATAGTGAAAGCTTCAATCATGGTAATGATAATCATGAGCATGAATGTGGATGTTAGGTTGAAAAGATGTCTTCCTTATAACATCAACGTTTTGATGATATTATTTTGTCAACCTCCAAATTATAATGGATTTGTAACGATCTCAAATTGTGGTGTACAATCCAAGAATTTTTATGTGTGAATAGCACTGAAAAATTGAAATATAAAATATGAAAACAGTAAAGAGACATAAGATTTATACTAGTTCGTTTCTTGTTGGACCTACATCAAGTTAAGGAGGTTTGTAGTTTCTATAACTCTCATGAAGATTACAAGTTGTATACAAAGCAGTATATTTTTTTTGCTTTCCTAGTGAAGTTCCATTCTCATTCGAAAGAGAAGACACATTTATAGCTCAAAATGTTAATGGTGCCTTGTTAATGTGATATTGAGGTGGATGGTTGTAATGAGCTATTGGAATTGTCATTGGTTGTGAGTTGTTCATCTGTTAACTAGTGTTTTAGTGGTTGAGCTTAAATGAGATGTTATGGTTGATTTTAAATGGAAGTTAATGGAGCGATTAACGAGTTTATTGTGGATATTTATTAAGCGTTTAAAGGGAATTAATGAGTATTTCACGAGGGGATGGTTTGTGGAAAGTAGCACATCTTTCTTAAAGTATGCTGCACACATGAGCATGTCCATAGACTTTTATTAGTTATATTTTAGGCTAATTGCATAAGTTATTGGATTTTGTTACAATCAGCCGAGAATATCATGTGTGCAAAAATAAGTACATCATATATAGACATACATAGACACACACTGTTGGGGTATCTCACATTGTGTGTGGATAATTAGGCAAACATTGGAAAAAAGATTAGTCCCACATCGTGAAAAATGATGGAGGTGGAGTGGTATATGTATGACTTTGGTCGCATGTAACAAAAAGGAATTCCTTTTGTTAAAAGGTGTTGCCAAACTCATATCTTTCCCTACGTAGGGATGTGCGGACTAGATTTCAACATGGATCAGAGCAAGGCAATTTGTTTAAATTTGTGCATTAATGGCTTCTAAAAAGAATGGTAGATCCAGTGGTAATTGTGCTATTACTCATTTTGATGGAAAAGCAATGTTTGCATGTGGAAGATAAAGATGGAGGACTTTATGTTGAGAGAGAAGAGTGCTCCATCTTGGAACTTTGGTGATAAGGAGTTTAGTGTGTTGAAGGGACATCTAAATTTGGGAACCTATATCTGCTTCACGGCTCAACATTGATGTGTGAATCCTATGTTGATTTCCACATGATATTTGGGAGATTGCAAAAGGAGATTCTATTTTCTTTTGGTACACCATATTTGTAGTCCACTTAGTTTTTCGGGTATTGAGGATGGTTCTCATAATACTGAAGAGTTAGTTGATGTAGCTAATTTTGGTGACAGATTTGGTACCGTTGGGTTTGTCAACTTGTGATGTCGTCTTGAAGTAGAGTTGTTTTTAGTTGGTTTAGTGCTGTTGAGGTACGTTGTCGATTTTATGCCCATTGGTTTTTTGTTTTTTTAGATTGGTGATTGAGAGAATTTTTTGACCTTAGTGACATTGAGATTATTTTGATACCTTCCTTCTTTTGATTTCGAATATTTGCAACATTTTGTTAACGGCGAGGATATTGTCTGAGCTCGTTAGCAAGGTGTGATGGGAGGTGGCCTTGTCAGAACCCATTGGGTAAGTATTCATTTTTGGTTCTACCTCATTAAGAGATTTTGGTTAAAGGCGGAGTTCCTTTTTTTAAAGAGTTTAGTGTTGAAAAGAGAATTTGAATCAAGTAGGGCGTTGGAGATATGTGATATTGCATCAAGATGGAATGTGAAATTTTAGTGATATAAAATCACAAATAGAAGGAAACAAATATGCAAAAGGAAAGTAATCACATGTGTTCATTATGGGAATGTATAAATTTTTGGATCACATTTGTAAGAGATGGCAAGGAAATAGATGCATGCGCATATAATGGAATAATATATATGCATAACGATATGCATATTGTTTCTTTCTCAGTAATGACATTGCTTTGGGATTATTTTCTTCCATCTTTGATAATTAAAGAAGCATGTTAATTACTTGCTATGTTTGCACCATTTGTTACCACTGCAATTTGCCTCCATTATCTTCTTACCATATCTTGGTAATTTAATCAATGACTCTCATGAATTTGCAATGGCTATATATTGAGGATAAACTTCATTGTAAACCCACCTTGACATTCAGCCAGCGATCCCTAAATGGAGCATCTCTTCTTGTTAACCTTAATTTAAGGCTTTGGTATGTTAACTCTTATCTTGTAATCTCTTGTAACTCTCTCATGTGTAATAAAATATCTCTCCTTTGGACTGGATGTACAACATCTTGATGATAGTGGAACCAGTATAAATATTGTGCATCTCTTTTTCTTTTTTTATAGTTATTTGCTATTTATTTGGAGTAATAGTATAATTGCTGCAGTTAAATTGAGTGAGATTCAAATTGGAAAATCTAAATCTTGTTTATTATTTTTTCCACATGTGTGCAACTTTTGCACAACAGATTGGTATCAGAGCCAATGGTAACGCCTGGAATAATAAACAATGCGCAAGGGATTTGTAAATCATGGTAACTAGCAGTGTAAGGCTTAAATAGTCAGACTTAAGGTGGAGCTTAACCATGGTACATTGGATCTGGTAGAGTGACACGAGAACAAAGTCTCGATATGGTGCATGCATCGTGTTGGCGTATTGGAAGACGCATATATGGATGTGAGCTAAGGTGGAGATCTTCTGGGGTGTCTTGCATTGTGTGTGGGTAATGGGGGCATATTAAAAAGAATAATAGTCCCACATCGTGAAAAATAATGGAGGTGAGTGATATATATCTATATACACGAGTTTGGTCGCATGTAACAACAAGAGATTCATTCGTTAAAAGGTGTTGATCAAACTCATATGCTGCCCCCATGTAGGGATGTGCGAAGATGATTTCAACACACACATCTAAATCAAGGTAAGTCTGTCAATGTAAACCTGAAAAAATCAAAATTTGTCTGCATTCTTATTCAAAAAATGGATAATTATCCAATAACCACAAAAATATGTACGATGTAGATATGAAGGATCCACACTCGAAAATTATCCATCCGTTTATGTTAATATTATAGTTTATATTATATGTATACATTAGTAGTGGTTTAATTTTAATTATAATAATGTATAGTAATGGTAAAGTTTAATGATGATTATTATTTAATAATTTTTTTGAAATTATTTATTATTATTTTTAAGATATTTTGAAGTTAATAGTAATTATTTATTTAAAATGTTTATTATTCTTAAATATTATTATATAATAGTGGTTTTGAAATAAATGATCATTATTAATTTATAAACGTTTCAAGATTTTTAAAAATAGAGAACTTATAAACAGATTTGGGTTCATAAGAGGAATCTTATAACATGGTTTGGAAAACATAAAGGAAGATTAGTTAAAGGGTAAAAGGAGTTTTACAAATGGTTTTAGATATTTATGAACTTGTAAAGAGTTTATAAATGTTTTGAAATTTATAAAAGAGTTTACAATTGGAAATGGAGGTTGGGTTTTATAAGGGGTTTTATAAAGATTTTTGTAAATGGTTTCAAAGATTTATAAAATAGTTTCATAAATGGTTTTTAGTGATTTATAAAGGAATTTGTAAATTTGTTCTAGAATTGAGTAAAAAGTGAAATCTTCTTCCGTTATATGAATATGCTTATATCGTTAGGATAAGTATATATATAATTTTCCAAGTATTGAAAGAATTTGGGATTTGTGGATATATATCTTTGTAGAAGGATTTTGGTACAAAGATTACAAAGTGATTTTAATTAATGAAAAGATTAAGTAAGGAGGCTAATGGTTATTTACGTGCTTAACCAATGTTGTTTTTTCTTGGTTGAAATAAATCCCTGATTTGAATGTTTGTTTATTCGATAGTTAAATAACCGACTATTAAATACGGACCCAAAATGTAACTTTGGAAATATTTAGGAGAAACACGTGAGTTATATGGCAATGTCATCTCCGATGGTGTTGTACTGTGCGTATAAATCTCATTTCACTCTCCTAGGAAAAATGGTAAGGAAAACCATCCACTAACGGTTAGGAGGTGATCTTCTATCTTAACTTTGACTGTTTTTTTCCTAAAGTACAGGGGTTGAGTTTACCTAAAATTATCGAAAATTGTTTCATAGAGACCGGGATCAGATATGTTATCCGAAAACCACTTTGATCCAACTCATGCACTTCGAAGTGAAGATATCTTGAAGATGATGGAAATTGAACACAGAGCTCTCAATTGTTTCGTTTAGTACTAGAATGAACTTGTATGGATAAATGATGGCATTGCGTTATTTCCTGGAGAGCAGTGTTAGCATTCCATGTGGACAGTGCTATATAAAAAGTAAAACGTGTCCCTAAGCCTCATCAACTGAGAATAACTACAACATGGAAGATGCACCAGGGTTAAGTGGGTCGCTCCCAAACAGGGTATGATCATCCTTGTCTAGAGTCGATATTATTTCTCATTTGTATGCTTCGAGGCCCATTAACGGAGGGGTGATCATATTTGCTGCTACTATTCAAGTAGTAGGCCTGTCCTGTGTTGGCAGGGGATTTTGGCAAGGTCCTCGGTGTTATTTTATATAGATATGCACCGAGATGGGCAGTACCCCAGTAGCTCGGTCATTGTATGGAATCCATTCTCCGTTATGAGCCTTTATGATTTTAGTTGGATACCTATTATGTTGGAATTTAATTTACGTAACAATTTCGGCTATGATTAATAAGTATTTGTATCTTAAACACTATTATAATATCAGAGAATTTCATATGAATGGTTTTGTTATCATAAGGTAAAAACCCATCCGTGTTTATGTGCGGCATGGTCTTTCAAAATACTTTTGATTTCAAAGGTTTCTTTTATAACTTTGAAATCTAATTGGGTGTGTTTTCTCATGCTGGTTTTCAAGACACACTCGGATGTTATTTTATTAAAATGCTTAGGTCAGACCGAACATATTGCAGATTTGCTTTGGATGCATTAGAGCTTAGGAGACAAGCTCGAGGTCCAAGAGATCTACATATTTCTTTGTGTTCTGCTGTGTTCTCTGTTGGTTGTGTTTATTAGCAATTGTAAGGACACACTGTTATTACTGTCTCGGCTGAAATAGGTTAGCGTACTCTATTTGGTGTATGTATATTACATTTCTTGTGTAAAGATATGTTGTATATTATAGATTAATCGTTCCGTTGTGAGATTCTGTATCATTTTGTGTTGCTTATTTTACTTCTTATCTTCTTACTTTTTTTCTTTTTCGCTAACAATTTGGTTTTTCGGCATCGACTACTCAGCACGTAATACACTGGACATATTATTATTAATTTTTGAGGGTCGAAAATCTTCGGTCGTTATACTTGGTATCAAAGTTGAAGGTTAAGTGAGAACCTTATCTTTGATGTGGATTACTCATTGGAGATAGGATCAAAAGCACCCTAGAATGAGTTCGAGTGCATATGTGTGTGTGTGAGCGCGTATTTTTTAGCGATATAAAAATATTTTATATCGTGTTGATTGATCTGTTGAGTGGCTTATGGATTCTGGTCAATACAAGTAATTAACATTATTAATAGGGATCTCTAAACACTTGAACATAGCAATTCGACATAGTATTGTTTTAAAATTGGGTAAATGAAATAATTTTACCTTGATTATATTTTATATATAAAGGAATAATTTTTCAGAAATTATTATAGTTATATATGGTGTGTTTGGGTATTAGAGAATGATAATATTTGATAATTATCATTTGTTGTTTATTATTTATGTTATAATAAAAGTTGTTATTCTAATGTAAACTAGATAAACAATTAAGAAATGGTGTTATATAACCATATTGAAATTATATATAAGGGAAATGTATAAATATGATTTGTGCATACAAAGGATTAAAGGCTGAGAATTTGAGAGTTTAGATCTTGGTGATTTTGGAAATTTGTTTATAAAAGGTTTTGGAAGAATAATAATTGTATTATTTTGAAAATATTATGATTAGAAATATTTTAAAAGGATTCAAAGGAGAAGAAAGCACTGAACTCACTTTGGTCGCTGAAAAATAATTTCGATGATGACTATAACATTATCGACGTTCATTTTCGGGTTTCCAAGAGAGGAATTGCTACCATTGGAGTTTTTTTAGTAAAAGAAGTTTTGATTTAAATTCCAAATATGACTTTTTACACAAAAAGAGACATATGTATTATATTCTGTACTATTTCAAAAAAGAGTTGAAATAAAACAGAGCATTTAAATTCTGAATTTTTTTAAATAGAGTTGGAATAAAACATATTGTACTATTCGCACACGACCTAATGTATATACATATTTAAATATGTTTTGTATTTTTTATAATTATTAATATATATTGTTACGTGTGTGTGTGTATATATGTGTATTTAACATATATGTATTTTTGGTTTATATATATATATATATATATATATATATATATATATATATATAAAGTTTCCGCTTTAAAAAAATTGATTGTGAAGTCATTTATAAATGATTTAGGTGTATTTATATAGTTTTAAATATGTATGATGTTAATATTTCATACATGTGTTTATATATATATATATATATATATATATATATATATATATATATATGTATGTATGTATGTATATAAATACAAATATAGTTTATATATATATAGATGAAGGTGTGTAAGCTATACAACTAGTTAACACTTAGGATCGTGTAATATGGAATAATATATTAGTGCGGAAATATAAACTAGATAATAGATAATAGTGATAAAGTAAATGAAATAAGCACACCAGGACTTTTTATACTGGTTCGAACTTTCCGTTCAATATCCAATCCCAGGCTACACTCTAGATTTAAACTCTACAAATCCCTCTCTTAACATGGAGGAATAGGTATACAACACCTGAGCAGCCGAATATGATTTTTCCGCCTCAAACAGCCGAAGAGGACTTTACTGCCTGAACAACCGAACATGACTTCTACTGGTACAAGTAAATATTTACGCTTGTGTTCTGAATAACATGGATATGTCTTTAAAAGTACACCCTTTCTATAATCAAATCCTCAAGTATATATTGTGTATGTGAAGATATGAAAGGAAGATATTGCTTAGAATCGAAGAATATATTAATTAGTTCGAAGATTCAAGCAATATATAGATTATGATTGCTTTTAGATTACAGAGATAGATAGTAGAGAATATAGTAAGAAATCAAAATAAAAATTAGTAATTTGAGAAGTGATTCTAACGTGTTTATATGTTGAACAAATAGTTACAACTATTCACAAAAAGTTTCAATCAGAAGTTGCAGCCATATCTCTTCAACTTGGATTGAAACTCTTCGCAATTAGAAGTGACTCTTCAGGGAAAATAGCCGTTAGAGTCGACCAGTCAACTAATATTCAAAAATAGTGTAAAATGATGCATATCTGTGCAGTGAACAGGTTCAGTCGGCTGGTTGTTTTCGATCAGTCGACTGACTTGGTCGTCAGTGCACAGTTTGCACATATTTAAAAAATTTGAACGTTAAAACTACTTTGAGTATGTGAAAATTACTTGAGGATAGATTTTAACTATTATAAACCACATCTAAGATAAAACTTCAGTAAATAATCGTAATATACTTAGATTTGTAGTCTCGTCTCCTTTGTAGTTTAATATCATGCATATCTCATTCTCTTTTTGTCGCTTGATCGTATAGTCTCATCACTGATCGTTTAAGCTTTTTGTCATGAATCAAAACTCATGATTCAACATTCTCCCCCTTTTTGATTGATGACAACCTGTTTTTGACGATGTTATATATTAAGAATTATGTACCAAATGTTATATATTTCTCCCCCTACATATGTGGCGACATATTTAATCCTGCAAAAATTGGTTAGTCGTACAAATTTCTCCCCCTTTATCATCGACAAAAAGGAAATAAATAACCATATAATATGTTATCACATAAGCATTGTGAACTAACAGCATATTAAATAACAATTATAGACAAAAATATTTTTTCAAATTCTACTGGGCTATTTATACAAGCCCATCAACATCAAAGAAATTAAACGATACTAGAATGTTTTAACTAAAAAGAAAGTAACTTATTACCACCATCATGAATTACTTTCATCACTCGTCGGATTCTGAATCTGTTTCTTCTTCTTCTTCTTACGCTGGTTCTTTGCCGCGTGAAGAGCTTTTCACATATTGTTTGCCTCCACCATTTCCACTAGTGTCAGAACTTGTTCTTTGGATGCAGACCAAGTAAAATGAGGTGTCGGGCGTTTTTCTGGATTACGATGTGAAGGTTCTGCAGTGGTCAAGGAGGAACAAGAGATTGCATCACATAGAATCTCGAAAAAGCTTTTGATCTTATCAAACTTCCTGTCAATCTTCTTGTCGAGATTCTTAATGCGAGAATCCAAATTTACTTGATTACGTGCAATGAGATCAATGGACTCTCGGGTGTTTTAGGATGGGGTGATGGTGCATATTTCATCTCCTCGTTATTGTGGAGTAGCAGATCGTTAGCGAGGCCTTGATTGCAAACCTTGGAATGACATGATAGTGAGCGGTCTTGGAGGCAATTTCATCAAACTAATTGTGCGGCTATTTAGTGTTTTAATTGTTGAGGCGTCGGATTCTGGAACTGTAACTTGTAGATTCATTAGGAGATGCATAATATACTCGCCATAGTAAATGATGTTCATCCGTGCGTGCTTAAAGGCTAGGAATTCGTCAAGTATAAGCTTAGGCCAATTAATTTGAACATCATCCCAAATTGTATATAAAGCTCTATAATTTTCTGGGTAGACAAGCTCATAAGACCCGCTATGAGGAAGTATTGTGCGCATTAAGGCTCGATGCATAATTCGGACTGTAGGACGTAAGGCTGTAGATTTTAATTCTATCATGTTATCTTACAAAAATCTATGACTCACTTCATCTCGTTCTCCTAAACTAACATTCAAATCTTCTGGTGGAATACCATTTGTTGGTGTTTCAGGATGTGTCAATTTCTATCTAATGACAAGAAGACTTGTTGACCACAAACTAAACTCCATACGAATTTGTTATGGTTTTTTAGATTTGATGACCCAAATTCAAGTTAGCGTAAAAGAGTTTTACCATTGTATGATTTATCTTGAGATTTTTCCGGTTGTAGTCAAGGAGAGATTCTAGACGACTTCTTCTAGCAAGATCTTGACTTCTATATGCTGCGAAGTCAGGAAATACAACAAATGATCCTTCTAGAAAGCGAGCTTCCATCATCTTGTTCCATCTTCGGATAGCGGTGGTATCATAAAGCCATTGAGCTGTTTGGGTGTCTATAGGTTTAGAGGCTGAGGATGAAGCTTTTCTAGAGCGTTTTGGTTGTCTTAGAGCCATTTGAAAATTTGGAGGGATGGGGTTTTGAAATTTTGATAGTAGAAAGTAAAAGTGAGGAGTAAAAGTGAAGAAGATAGATTACATGGGTAAAAAGTGGGCGAAACATGAGTTAAGAAGCCCAGATAAGCTGGTCAGTCGACCGATCGAATTTGGTCAATTGACTGATCAATTTTCCCGAAACAATCTGTTTTCAAATTCAGTCGACTAACCAAAAATTTTCAGTCGACTGAATGCTCTTTTTTAGCATTATTAGTCTTTTTGCTAAATAAAATTAAAAATATATACAATATATTAAACAAAGAGTGCATACAAATTAGATTGAAATAAGAGAAAAGATATATAAAAATTATTTAGATGGAGAATGCAGAGTCTTGTATTATTTCGGTTCAACTTTAGTCTTCTCTTTGCATGGTTTCAATGGAGATCAGTGATTTCCACACTCCCATGAATTTGGAGACACATGAGGAGGTTTGGTGACTAATCCCATGGATACTGATAGGAAGACATTGTGGGTTGTTGAACGTTGAATTTAGATGTCCCGCAGAATTTCCAGCCATGTTGCTCCCGAAAGCCAAGTCGTTTTGAATTAACCTTCTGTTCATAGTACAATTCTCGTTGTATTCCTATTGATTCCTGTTGATAATGGTGTATATCATCAATCTTTTGTTTTGTTGACGGAGAATCAAAGATTAAGAAACGACGTGCCTTCTTCTTATCTGAAGTATAACCAGTATGATAGTTAGATGGCCTGGCAGGTTCATAACATGGAGTAGGTGTAGGTAAGCTAGAAGAGTCAGAGGATGGTGTGGAAAATCAAAAGAAGAGTAAGTAGAGTCATTCTGGGAGTTGTTTTGGGAAGACATTGTTGCAAGGAATAATCAATATTTGAATCAAACATCAAGGTGGAGAGAAAATAAAGAAACAAACTTCAAATTTATATAAAATAGGTATTGTAAAAATAGAGTAAATGATTGGTTAAACAAGAGATAACTAGTGAATAATGAACGGAGTAGAATAAACAGAATTTCACATGGTTAAAAAAAAACTTTAAACAACTGAAAATAATATAAGAATAAATGTATTATAGAAATAGTTGTGAAATAAAAAATAGAGAACCGGTAAAGACATAGGACTTCCAATCTAGAGGTGCTGGGTTCCAAGTGTTGCAATTACAAAAAAAAATTATTTACATTTTAATTTTTTTATTAAATTTCAAATATTGTAATTCTTTAAAAGAAATTATACCTAGATCTCTTCTTAGTTTTACAAAAATATTTTCATTGAGTGTTTAGTGAAAATATCAGCTAACTGATTTTCAGAATTTACAAATTCTAAATTTACTATAACCTTTTCAATATTATCACGAAGAAAATGATGGCGGATGTCACTGTGTTTAGTTCGTGAGTGATTGACAGGATTTTTAGATAAATTAATTGCACTTGTGTTATCACAGCATATTATAGATTTATTTAATTTTATATCAAAATCTTGTAGTGTTTGTTGCATGTAGATGACTTGAGCACATGCTAAAGCTGCAGATATATATTCTACTTCACATGTCGATAGTGAAACACAGTTTTGTTTCTTGCTAAACCAAGTTACTAAGGACCGTCCGATGAAATGATAAGTTCCACTTGTACTTTTTCTATATGACCGACTTCCTCCAAAATCAGCATCGCTATAGGATATTAATTCGAAAGGACATTCTTTCGAATAAAATAGTCTGAAATCCTTGTTCTTGCTAAGATAACGAATAATACGTTTTACTACTCGCATATGTGATTCTTTAGGATTTTCTTGAAATCGAGCACATAAACAAACACTCATCATTGTATCAGGTCGACTAGAAGTTAAGTAAAGTAATGATCCAATCATACTACGATATAGTTTCTGGTCGACACTCTTACCATCTTCATCTCTGTCTAGGTGTATAGTTGTACTCATAGGAGTTGGTTTGGCAGAAGTATTTTCCATACCTAATCATTTAATTAGATTATTACAATATATTTCTTGATTAATAAAAATACCATTTTCTAATTTTTTAATTTTTAATCCAAGAAAATACAATAGTTCTCGCATATGTGACATTTCAAATTCATTTGTCATGATAGTCGAAAATTCCTGACATAATTTTTCACTAGTCGAACCAAATATAATATCATCAACATATATTTGTATAATTAAAATATCTTTTTTAGTTTTCTTAATAAATAAAGTTTGATCAACCTTCCCAATTTCAAAGCCAGAGTCTATTAGATAGATCTTAAGTCGGTCGTACCAAGCACGGGGTGCCTGTTTCAAACTGTATAAGGCTTTCTTAAGTTTATAAACATGGTTTGGAAATTTTCATGAGCAAAAAGAGGAGGTTGTTCAACATAAACATTTTCTTTTATATATCCATTTAAAAAAGCACTTTTAACATCCATTTGATTTAATTTAAAGTTATGAAAACATCCAAAGGCTAGTAGAATACATATTGCTTCTAATCTTGTGACAGGAGTAAACGTTTCTTCATAGTCTATTCCTTCATCTTGATTATATCCTTGTGCTACTAATCTAGTTTTATTTCTAGATATGTTACCTAGTTCATCAGCTTTTTTTTTGAAAAACCATTTTGTACAAATGACCTATTGATCACTTGGTCCAGGAACTAATTCCTAAATTCATTTCTTTCAGATTGGTTTAGCTCTTCTTGCATAGCTATAATCCGATAGTCATCAGTGGAGGCTCCTTAATATTTTTGGGTTCTATATTAGGGAGAAAAGCTACATGGCCCATTTGATTTAATTGATGTCCTGTTCTTACATTTGAATTTACTTCTCCAATTATATTTTGAATAGGGTGATCTCAAAGAATTCTTGGAGGAGATCTTACAATATTTTTATTATGAACAATGTTTTCCTTTTCTCTAGTATTATGAACAATGTTTTCATCTTCTCTAGTATTATTAATGTTATTATCTTGAAAAATAATATCACCATCTTCTGAATTATTTGTTATGATATTATTAGAATTATTTTTCAAAGTTTCTAATATTAGAAGAAATTTTGAAATTTTCATCGAATGAAACATAAAGAGTTTCTTCGATTACTTTAGTTCTATTATTAAAAAATCGATAAGCTTTTCTTCTCTCCGTGTATCCTTTGAATATTCCTTCATCGGATTTTGGATCGAATTTGCCAAGCTGATCTTTAGTGTTAAGTATAAAACATTTTGAACTAAATACTTTAAATAAGGTATATTAGGTTTTCTACCATTTAAAAGTTCATATGGGGTGTGTATTGTTAATGGTCGAATAGAAACACGATTCAAAACATAACAAGCAGTTGTAATAGTTTCTGCCCAGAAATGTTTTGGTAGAGTGCTTCCATTTAATAAAGTTCTTGCACATTCTTATAATGTTCTATTTTCCTTTCTACAACTCCGCTTTTTATGGCGTTCGAGGAAAATAAAAATTATGATTAATTCCTTTCTTGTTACAAAAATGTTCAAAAATTTCATTTTCAAATTCACCTCCGTGATCACTTCTAATATTTTAGCTTTTAAATTTTTTAAATTTTGAATTCTTTGAACAAAAATTTTAAATTTTTTAAAAGTATCACTTTTATGTTTCATGAAAATAGTCCATGCATATCTTGAAAAATCATCTACAATAACAAATACATATCTATTGTGATTAATAGATTAAGCTTGAGGAGGTACAAAGAGGTCCATATGTAGTAGTTCAAGTGGTTGTGTTGCAGATATGATTTTCTTAGATTTAAAAGAAAATTTTGTTAATTTTCCTAACTGACATGCATCACAAATATTATCAATTTTGAATTTCATATCAGGTAGTCCTTTAACAAGTTTATTTTTAGCTATTTTATTAATAGTACTAATATTTATATGACAAAATCTTTTGTGCCATAGCCAAGAATCATTTTCTGTAGATACTAAACACATGTTTGTGTTATGATTTACATTCATATTTAAAATATAAATATTTCTATCGCTTATACCTTTAAAAATTAAATTTTTATTTTTATCAGAAATATTATATTTATTTTCTAAAAAAGATATATTAAAACCTTTATCACATAATTGACTTATGATTAATAAATTATGTTTTAAGTTTTTAACTAATAAAACATCATAAATGAGAGGTAAGTTTGGGATATCGTTATTGCTCATATCACCTTTGCAGATGATATAACCTTTTGATTATCTCCAAAAGTGACCAATCCTCCATTTGAGTAGACAATGTTAGTTAATATGTCATTATTACCAGTATGTGTTTTGAGCAACCGCTGTCTAAGATCCATTTTCCTCTCTTTTTAAGTAGTACCTGCAAAAAATAAAGATTAAGTAGGTACCTACTTTTCTTTTAGGGTCCTAAGAGTTAGGTCTTAGGAAACCAAACCCAAGCGGGTTCAGAATTCCCTTTATGAATATAATTCTTATTTTTATGAATAGTTTCCATAAATATTTTCATATGTCTATTCCTAATTAAATTGTTATTTGTTTTAGGAATACATATCTTAATAGTTTAATATTTTTTGAAACCGTCTTCTTAATATCTTTCTTAATTTTGTTTTTAATCTTATTTTTATACTTTCCAGATTTCTTTGGATTTTCAATTTTCTTATATTCTAGTCCCATTTTATTCGAAGTAGGTTGAGAATTTTCTATTATTGTAGAAAGATTCTCTCATCCTTTATTGAAGTTAGAAATATTTTTATTAATATCTTCTAACTTGGTTTTGAGACTAGAATTTTCTAACTCTAAGGCTTTGCTGTTAGATTTTAAACCATTAATCTCTACTGATGAATCATCATTTTAATTTTTTTGAATTTCTAATTCCTGTTATCATAGAAAGTTGAGATGTTAAATTAGAATTAGATTCTTGAGTCATTCCAAATTCTTCTTCTAGAATTTTCTTTTCATCTCTTAGCATACTAGCTTCTAATTCAGATCTATTCATTTTTTTGTAACTCTTTATTTTTCTTTTTAATCTGTTTTACTAAGTCTACTAGATCTGAATAATTTCAACTAAATCTTCAAAACTTAATTCACTTTCGTAATCATTTGTAGCCATGAAACGTACATTTTCTTGCTCTGTGTCACTGTCGCTGTCACTATCTGATGATGATGAAGAATATGAATCATCCCACATTAGTGAAAATGCTTTCTTCTTGAATTTCCTTCTTGAATTTGTTTTTATTGTTCTCTGGAAAATCTTTCTTCATATGACCCTTTTTATGACATTCACAACATTCCATGACGGAGGATGATGGTTTACTGCTATTATTGTTGTTGTTGGAGTTATCTTTGTAACTCCTGAAATTGTTATTCTTTTTGAATTTCAAAACTTTTTGAAATTTTTAGCAGTAAGTTCCATACCCTCTTCATCTGAATCTGAATCATCTTTTCTGCTTGAAATGCTAGATTCTTCTTGTCTTGTGCCTTTACTTACTTTGCCTGCAAATTCGCTTCATATGACATTAGATTTCCTATCAATTCTTCCGGTTTCATGGTTGATAAATCATTAGCTTCTTCAATTGCTAAGACTTTTCATTCCCAATTGTCCGTTAAAGAATTGAGGATTTTTGTAATAATATCAAAATCAGAAAATTTTGTTCTAGTGCCAATAGTGAGTGATATATATATCTTGAAATCCAGAGTACATGTCATTTATAGTTTCGTTTGGTTTCGTTTTGAAATTTTGGAACTGATTTTTCAACAGAGTGATTTTGCTTTGTTTGACTTTGTTAGTTCCTTCATGAGTTACTTTTAGAGTTCTCTATCAATCATAAGTAGTGGTACACATATTGACCGTTAAACTCATTTTTATCTAATGAATAGAATAGCATGTTCATAGCTTTAGCATTTGAAGTAGCATCGGTTTATTTTGCAGCAGTCCAAGTTGAAAAATATTCCGTTGGCATGGTATATTCTTTTTGGGTAATATTCTAGGTTTCAAAATCATTAGCTTGCATATATATTCTCATTCTAGTAGACCAGTAATTATAGTTAAGACCATTAAATAGTGGTGGTCGTGCAGTTGATCGTCCTTCAGTGAAACTAATGTTAATGTTAATGCTAGAGTTGGTGTTACTTTCATATTACTAAATATATCAAATAACTGTGTTACGGTTATAGGATGTCCTTGCCCTGATACCAAATGAAGGTGTGTAGGCTATGTGGCTAGTTAACACTTAGGATCGTGTAATATGGATTATTATATTAGTGCGGAAATATAAACTAGACAATAGATAATAGTAATAAAGTAAATGAAATAAGCATACCAGGACTTTTTATACTGGTTCGAACTTCCAGTTCTACGTCCAGTTCCAGAATACACTCTGGATTAAACTCTTTAAACCCCCCTCTTAAGCTGGAGGAATAGGTATACAATACCTAAGCAGCCAAACAGGAATTTTCCGCCTCAAACAACCGAAGAGGACTTTAACTGCTTGAGCAACTGAACAAGACTTCTACTGGTACAAGTAAATAGTCGACGCTTGTGTTCTGAGTAACACTGATATGTCTTTAATAGTACACCCTTCGTATAATCAAATCCTCAAGCATGTATTGTGTGTGTGAAGATATGAAAGGAAAATATTGCTTAAAATCAAAGAATGTATTGATTAGTTCGGAGATTCAAGCAATATATAGAATGTGATTGCTTTTAGATTATAGGGATAGATAGTAGAGAATATTGCAAGAAATCAAAATAAAATTCAGTAATTTGAGAAGTGATTCTAACGTGTTTATATAGTGCACAAATAGTTACAACTATTCATAAAAAGTTTCAATCAAAACGTGCGGCCATATCTCTTCAATTTAGATTGAAGCTCTTTGCAAGTAGAAGTGACTCTTCAGGAAAACTAGCCGTTAGAGTTGGTCAGTCGACTGAGCAAAATCGACCAGTCAACTGAATATTCAAAATAGTGTAAAATGATGCATATCTGTACACTGAACAGGTTTAGTAGACTAGTTGTTTTTGGTCAGTCAACTGACATGGTCGCTAATGCACAGTTTGCACAAATTTAAAAAATTTGAACTTTAAAACTATTTTGAATATGTGCAAATTACTTGATGTAACACCCGACATTTTCAACCATTCACATCCGTACATGTCGGACTTGAATGGCTCAAAATACCGCGTTGTAAATAAAAATTTGGCAAATATCAGAATATACAGTAAATAAATAATCACAGATCACCGACACAGAGTATTTAAAAATGCAGCGGAAGTAAAAGAAATGGTAGTTCATGAAGCTACTATATAAATATATCAGAGTTATATAAGATACAGCAGAAGAAATAGAGTGCAACAGAAGTCTCAATACATGGAAGTCTACTAATACAAGAGCTGAAAAGGAACAACAGACTGAAAAGGATAAAACTAGACAAATAGATAATCTCCAGCGACTCCAATCTCCAGAAAGTGAAAATCCAAATCTGTGAATACTCAGGGGTGACCCGAGCGTAAATTAAAATACAAACACTCGAGTCAGTATATACATACTTATACAATGTAAACCAACTCAAGTGAACTGTAATAAAAGTACAAGTAACTTAAAGGATGCTTGGGACCGCCCATCCTCTAAGGATCCGTTAAACTATTTACTATATAGTAATATTGCGCTATTACAATAATGTCTATAGTAAAATAAACTTACTTTAAAATAGCATCACGGGGTTACCCATATAGCCCCAGACACGTAATAGTCCCAGTAGTCCATCCAATATCTGCATATCTCCTGATCAGGTGACTACGAGAAGATATGCATGGGCTACGGGAGAAAACCAAACTCGTAGTAAAGGCTCGATAAGGTAGGTGACACGGCACACAAGGCAATGCCATGGTAGATATACCAATTACGCACACGGGCTGGTGGTAACGACGTAGCCACATACGCCCACCTCGGAACACATTCCCAAAATCGAAGGGGCGCCTAAACAATCACAAAAGCAATAGAATAATATCGAAGAAATGTGTCCGACCAGAGGAGCCCCTTTTGGCCCGAGATCGCCCCTGTTTTAGCCACCTTATACCAACTCACGGGAGTTGGGTCCACGTAACATACCTCAAGAACATCGCCACCATCCTACTTCATTCTGGAATCTTCACCGCGTACACAGTTGTCAAAGTGGTTTTCGGTATCGACAGAGAGTATGCCCATATCCGATCCCGGTCTCTTTGCCAACCAATCGTTATTATAACCCGTGGTTATAACTTTAAAATAATATTTTATACTTCAAAATAAAATATCGTTTCAATCCAAATCTTTATCAAAATAAAGATTAAATCATTTCCAAACCATTTCAATATATCAACATACCATATCTTTCAAATTCAAATATTTATCAAAATAAATATCAAGTCATTTCTAACCATTTCAATATATTAAATTATCATATCCTGTCAAAACTTCCTTTCAAATCATTTTAATACATTAAAATATCATATCCTTTCAAAGCTTCATTTCCAAATCATTTTAATATCAAAATATCATATCTTTCAGAACTTCATTTTCAAATCATTTTAATATCAAATTATCATATCTTTCAGAACTTTATTTTCAAATCATTTTAATATCAAAATATCATATCTTTCAGAACTTCATTTATTTTCAATTCAATTTGCCATTAAATAGTTTATATTCCAATTTACTTAATTCATTTAAACCATTTAAAAGTGAAGTTATTATTCTTTCAAGTCAAGTATTCAATTTCCAAAGTTTCAAACCATTCCGAGCTCGTTTACTAAGTCAAAAACTATAAACATTTAAAATTTTAGCCTTCCACAACATTTAGAAAAAGTTGTTATAAGTTACACATGAAAAAATTTTAATTCAGCAAAGACAGCACTTAAAAACTGCTGTTAAAACTCAGTTTTAGTTGAATTTTTAGTTTAAAACAGCAAAGACAGCATTTCCAGAAATGTTGTAAGAGCTTAGGTTTCAAAACAAGGGTTTTAATTTATTTCAGCAAAGACAGCAGCCCACTACCGCATTTACAAAAATGCTATAATAGACCTGAGTAAAGTTTTAGGCCAATTAGTTCAACTACAGCATTTCAGAAATGCTATAATAGCTCTTTTAGTTCATTTTCAGAAACCATAGCACTTCTGAATGCTATTAAAAGTGATTTACAGATTTTAGTGTATTTCCAGCAATTAATATACTTCATTTTAAACCCTTTAAACATTGTCAAAAATCATATTTTAACATTAAAAATGTTCGTTAACATATTATTTTTATAAAATAAATTTCTTATAATTAAATCCAATTTTAACAAATTACTTAATAAATTCAGGTATAAAAGTTTCTAGCCTTTACATTTTTAATAAATAAACTTAACACTTAAATTTTTATTACCATTTTTACAAATGTAACTTAATTTCCATTTTTATTTATTTATACAACTCAAATTTCCTTTTTAAACCAAAACCCAAATTTCCAGACTTAAGTTATATTTCAATAATTCAATTTAACCATTTATTTATTTTACGTTTTCCACTTACAAAAAAATCATAAATCCTTTATTTAAAACACTTAAAAATCTATTTAAATCAAATTATCATAAATTTACATTTTAAACCACTTAAAATTTTATTTATATAACTTAGTGGTCATTTTAAAAGCCAAAATCCAAATTTCCAGATTTAAGTTCTATTTCAAAAATTCAATTTAATCATTCATTAATTACCAAAATAATAATTTTTTTATTTTAAAATATTTCAAAATCTATTTAAATCAAATTTCATAAATCTATATCTAAAATACTTAAAAATATCCAAAACACTTCATAAAATAACCACGGGCTTGTATATAGTTTTCAAACCTAGGTCAAGTGATATGGATATATGTCATTTCAATCCGCAGTTTACAAAAAATCAGGTTCTATCATTTCAAACCTGCAATCCCAAGTTAGACAAAATAAATAAAAACCTTCGAGTTTATCATTTCAACCGATAATGATTTTTCCCTATTCTAAAGTCCGTTCGGTTAGTATCATTTCAACCCATAGTGAACCTAATCTACAGGGAACTTGCAATGTGATAAACAGATATAAATAAACAGTTAACAACATATAATAGTAATAGATGAGATGACATGTAAATTAACAGGTGTAACATCATATATAAATAATCATAGGCAGTTATTATAATTCTACACATTCAAATGTTGTCGCTTCACAATTGCATAAGTATAATATGTCGTATGAGATTTACTCACCTTTAAATGCTGGAGATTGTAATACAGCTGACACAATGGAATCAAAGCACAATGAAAAGACTATGGATTTGAGTGGAGAGTGAGATCCAATGCTAGAAATCTTGTGTTACAACCCAAAACAAAAATCAAAACAAAGTTAAAATTCAACATAACATTGAAATTGAATAACTTTGAAATCAAAAGCAATTTGAATGCAAGAATTTTTGCCTTGCTTCCTACATTATTTTGCACAGCCTAGGGGTTGAATTTTCTTGGGCATGGACATGATTAGGCTCAGGTATAAGCATAGGAATGCACGACCTAAATGCTAGAACATGGAGGGGAGTTTGTAACATGAGAAGGTGAAGGGGTTTTAGGCAATGTAGTGTGATTTTGGTCAAAAAAAGGGCTCGGCCTTGGGGTGTTTGAGCTCGGCCAGTGGAGTGTGGGTCAGGTCTGTGGCTGAAGTGGTAAGGGGAGATCTGGACAGAGGTGGTGGTGGAAATGGAAGTGGTGAACAAGTGGTGGTCAAACTAGCATGGCTCAAGGACATTGTTGCATTTTTTTGGAGTTTTGCCACCATGGTGGGCTCGGCCTTGGTCAAAACCAGAGGAGTAGGTGGTGATGATGACAAGGAATAGGTGTAGGAGGTGGTGGCCATGGCTATGGAGTGGAGGCCGAGCAAACAAGCTAGAGAATCAAGGCAAAAATATATGAAAAAGAAGAAAAAGAAGAAGGAAAAATAAGAGAAACCATTACCCAAAATGTTTTAGCCGTGAAGGAAAATGAGATGTAAATTTTTTTGTGTGAACGAGGAATGAAAGTCACGGCTTACAAAAGAAAATTACATGGCCAAAAGAAGTAAATGAGGAGTTATGGAAAAAAATGAAAAGTTTAGCATATGAAAAGCCATAGGAAAAGGAAGAGTCTTGTCTCTTCAATTTACCATTTCTTTTAAATCAAATATAACAAAATAATTTCAGTAATACCTTTAAAAACCGAAATAAAGTGAAATAATATGAAAATAAATAATTAATTTTAAAGAAAATAGAAAAATAATTAAAGAAATTGCTTAAAAATTCAAAACAGGGTTCAAAAATTACAAATAAATCATCACTGGCTTTGGAAAAATATCTACTTCATTTTAGAAATATTCTAAAGAAAAAATTTAAAATAAAATAATTTATTTATTATTTCTAAAATGTAATAAATAATTAAATTGAAGAAAAATAGAAAAAGAACAAAAGAAATTGTTTTAAAATTGAAAACAGGGCATGAAAGTTAGAACAAAATTACCATTAACTCTAGAAAAATTCCTACTTCACTTTAAAACAAATAAAATGTCAAATAAATAAAATAAATGAGGAAAAAAATAAAGTGTGAATGAGAATAAAATAAGATCTTGAGAAAATAGAAAAATAAATAAGGAATTTCTTTAATTAATTGAAACTGTAAATTAGAAATTTTAAACAAAAATACAACTGACACCGGAAAATGTCAATTACACTTTCAAAAATGTTTTAAAACCAAAAAATATATACAATACATGTTATTTACCCATATAAACATAAATTAGAGCATTACATGACCAAATAAAATATTGTTTATATAATTTAAAATAAACAATTTGCTAAATACAACAATTTCACACAATAGTTAAAAAGGCATAACTTCCACATTATAAATCAGATATCAATGAAACAAAAAGCAGTGTTCTTAAAATTTTATTTACTTTCATAATAAATGATAAAATTAAATTTTCAAACCTTCAAATTTCAAATTTAAAAGTTATAATTTGGCCATATTGACCAAAATTCACTTTTTTGTAGAATATTCTATTTAATCATGTTTGGAGTTCTAATTCACATCAAAATCAAAGTTTATATTTGAAATAACAAAATTATCTAAATTAAATTAATAAAATAAAGCTTTTAAATCATAAATTTAATTAAAATAATTAAAATATACAATTAAAATAATCACAAAATACAAGGTTGTTACACTCTTCCCCACTCAAAACTTTTCGTCTTCGAAAAGGAATGAAGTACGGGAAAGCCCAGAAAAGATAGAAATGAAATAAGATTAAGACAAGGTGACAAGAAGATTAAGATTATACCTGATAACTGTTGTTATAGGTAAGTTTAACATGGTGGAGATGATCTTTTCAAGATCCTCCAGAATCAAGAACACAAGCACGAAAAAGATGGATTCAAAATAAGTACCAAAGATTATCGAAGATTATAAAAAGATTTCTAAACAGAAAGATTAGAGAAAGATGCCTATACCAGTTTGTAGCAAGATAAGGATAATAAGGACAACCAAAAGATAGTTTGAAAAACAAAATAAGGAAATAAGTTTAAAACCGTGGAAATTTCAACTTAAATAGAAAATAAATTTTTACACAATTTAAATAAATCTTAACTATCTCAAATTTCATTATCTTATCATCCAATTACCTTAAATTAACAATTTTAAACCATGGGTTTGAAAAATAATCATTTATTATACTCATAATGTACTTAATAAATTTAATTCTACTTTATTCCTAATTAAAATTAAATTTATTCCTCTCAATATATTTATCACTTATGTTAAATATACTTACACTTAATATAATTGCTTTATTTTATTTTTAGTTCTTTTAACATTATTTTATTGTAAGTTATTCAATTACCCTTTATTATATTTACCTCTGTTAATCATTTTATAACTAAAATTTAAGTATATAACATTTATTATAACCACTCAAATTTTTATTTATAAAATCTTTTTATATTTTATATTATCCAATCACATTGTTGACTTCTGAAATTAAGGTAAGTTATATTTGAATGCAATTGTATTATACAAACAAAACTTTCCAATTCAATCATTTCAAGTTTGAATCATTTATTCAAAATTTTGGTTTTATTTTTATAATAGAAGTCATTCTTTAGAATAAAATTTAAGAATTAAAATTTTGATTTCTTCAAACCATTTAGAGATAAATAAATGTATGTACATAATTTATCAAATCAAATTTAAACCATATATCTATATATATTATAAATCAAGTCATATTTTAGAAATTCAAATCAAGTTTGATTTCCCAAAACAAAGCTGTAGCAAGACTACAGAGCGGTCTCTTCACTTCGAAACTTGAAAATGAATGTCGATGATGCTGCAGTCATCATCGAAATTATTTTCAAGCGACAAAGAGAAGAGCACTGATTTTTTTAACTTTAAAATTGTTTGGAAACATATTCTTAATCGAAAATAGTTTAAATAATATAGTTTAAAACTTAAACACGAGGTTTGAAACCATCAAAAATTAAATTCTCAAATTTCTTGTTTTAAATTCATTTCAGTTCCCAAATCAATTTATAAACAACTATTTATAAATTCATTTATAGAACAATAAATGATAAATCAAGTATTATCATTTCAAATAATCAATTTAAATCAATTTATTAAGTTCCATAAATTTACTTATATATCAAAATTTATTTCATAAACAAATTTTAAAATAATATTGTGTCAGTTTGTTCTGTCAAAGTGTTTTAGAAATCCTATCGATAGCGTTGATCAGACGAATCGATCGGAAATCCAAATCAACATCAACAACTCAAACAACACAATGTATAAAACAAAACACAGATTTACAAGTACAATTCAAAATGTTTGGAAGAATAGATTGGGAACAAAAGATAATATGATTAAATAACAAAGTAGGGAGATGGGTAAGCTTAAGTAAATCACGGGCAACTTTAACCGGGTCAACCGTGACTCAAAGAATAAGATCAATGTGGATTTTTCTGGGGTAAATCTACATTCGATCTTAAGAGATAGAGTTTGGAATAACAAAAGATATTAGTATCTAAACCAAAGATAGATATAAATCTCTGGTGAATCGATGCTAATTGTAAAGGAGTTTTCCCCCTTTACAATTCAATTTGAAATTGGCGAGACCGCCGACTCACAAAAAAGATCATTCGAAGCAGAGTTATGGGACACTCCAGAATCAAAAGAAGATGAATAGTGAGGGATACGAATAGATTTTGAAACCGTAGGGAACGTTCCAAAATTCAAAGGAAATTCGAATCAAAAAGGAAAGATTTAAACTCGAACGGAAGTGATTCTGTAAATAATTTACCTTATATTCTAAGTTTTTCCTCAAAGCCAAAGCTCTGATACCAAATGTAACACCCGGTATTTTCAACCATTTGGATCCGCACATGTCGGACTTGAATTGCTCAAAATATCGCGTTGTAAATAAAAATTTGGTAAATCTCAGAATATACGGTAAATAAATAATCACAGATCACAGACACAGAGTATTTAAAAATGCAGCAGAAGTAAAAGAAATAGTAGTTCATGAAGCTACTATATAAATATATCAGAGTTACATAAGATACAACAGAAGAAATAGAGTACAACAGAAGTCTCAATACATAGAAGTCTACTAATACAAGAGCTGAAAAGGAACAACAGACTGAAAAAGGTAAAACTAGACAATTAGCTAATCTCCAGCGATTCCAATCTCCAGAAAGTGGAAATCCAAATCTGTGAATACTCAGGCTAATCCGAGCGTAAATAAAAAAACAAACACTCGATTAAGACATACATACTTATACAATTAAACCAACTCAAGTGAACTGTAGTAAAAGTACAAGTAACTTAAAGGATGCTTGGGACCGCCCATCCTCTAAGGATCCGTTAAACTATTTACTATATAGTAATATTGCGAAATTATAATAATGTCTATAGTAAAATAAACTTAATTTAAAATAGCATCACGCGGTTACCCATATAGCCCCAGACACGTAATAGTCCCAATAGTCCATCCAATATCTGCATATCTCCTGATCGGGAGACTACGAGAAGATACGCATGGGCTATGGGAGAAAACCAAATTCGTAGTGAAGGCTCGATAGGGTAGGTGACACGTCACAAAAGGCAATGCCAGGGTAGACATACCAATTACGCACACGGGCTGGTGGTAACGCAGTAGCCACATACGCCCACCTTGGAACACATTCCCAAAATCGGAGGGGCGCCCAAACAATCACAAAAGCAATAGAATGGTATCGTAGAAATGTGTCCGACCGGAGAAGTACCCTTTTTGGCCCGAGATCGCTCCTGTTTTAGCCACCTTATGCCAACTTACGAGAGTTAGGTCCACGTAACATACCTCAAGAACGTTGCCACCATCCTACTTCATTCTGGAATCTCCACCGCGTACACGGTTGTCAAAGTGGTTTTCGGTATCGACAGAGAGTATGCCCATATCCGATCCCGGTCTCTTTGCCAACCAATCGTTATTATAACCCGTGGTTATAACTTTAAAATAATATTTTATACTTCAAAATAAAATATTATTTCAATCCAAATCTTTATCAAAATAAAGATTAAATCATTTCCAAACCATTTCAATATATCAACATACCATATCTTTCAAATTCAAATATTTATCAAAATAAATATCAAGTCATTTCTAACCATTTTAATATATTAAATTATCATATCCTTTCAAAACTTCCTTTCAAATCATTTTAATACATTAAAATATCATATCCTTTCAAAGCTTCATTTTCAGATCATTTTAATATCAAAATATCATATCTTTCAGAACTTCATTTTCAAATCATTTTAGTATCAAAATATCATATCTTTCAGAACTTCATTTTCAAATCATTTCAATATCAAAATATCATATCTTTCAGAACTTTATTTATTTTCAATTCAATTTGCCTTTAAATAGTTTATATTCCAATTTACTTAATCATTTAAACCATTTAAAAGTGAAGTTATTATTCTTTCAAGTCAAGTATTTAATTTCCAAAGTTTCAAACTATTCTGAGCTCATTTACTAAGTCAAAAACCATAAACATCTAAAATTTCAGCATTCCGCAGCATTTAGAAAAAGTTGTTATAAGTTACACTAGAAAACATTTTAATTCAGCAAAGGCAGCACTTAAAAATTGCTGTTAAAACTCGGTTTTAGTTAAATTTTTAGTTTAAAACTGCAAAGACAGCATTTTCAGAAAAGCTGTAATAGCTCAAGTTTTAAAACAAGGGTTTTAATTCATTTCAGCAAAGACAGTAGCCCACTAGAGCATTTACAGAAATGCTATAATAGGCATGAGTTAAGTTTTTAGCCAATTAGTTCAACTACAGCAACTACAACATTTCAGAAATGTTATAATAGCTCTTTTAGTTCATTTCCAGAAACCATACCACTTTTGAATGCTATTAAAAGTGATAGTGTATTTTCAGCAATTAATAAACTTCATTTTAAACCCTTTAAACATTGTCAAAATCATATTTTAACATTAACATATTGTTTTTATAAAATAAATTTCTTATAATTAAATCCAATTTCAACAAATTACTTAATAAATTCAAGTGCAAAAGTTTCTAGCCTTCACATTTTTAATAAATAAACTTAACACTTAAATTTTTATCGCCATTTTTACAAATATAACTTAATTTTCATTTTTATTTATTTATATAACTCAAATTTCCTTTTTAAACCAAAAACCCAAATTTCCAGACTCAAGTTATATTTCAATAATTCAATTTAACCATTTATTTATTTAACGTTTTCCACTTATAGAAAAATCATAAATCCTTTATTTAAAACATTTAAAAATCTATTTAAATCAAATTATCATAAATTTACATTTTAAACCACTTAAAATTTTATTTATATAACTTAAAGGTCATTTTAAAAGCCATAGTCCAAATCTCCAGATTTAAGTTATATTTCAAAAATTCAATTAAATCATTCATTAATTACATTTTTAACTCATAGAAAATCATAATTTCTTTATTTTAAAACATTTAAAAATCTATTTAAAACAAATTTCATAAATTTATATTTAAAAATACTTAAAAATATCCAAAACACTTTATAAAATAACCACGGGCTTGTATATAGTTTTCTAACCTAGGTCAAGTGATACAGATATATATCATTCCAATCCACAGTTTAAAAAAATCCGGGCTCTATCATTTCAAACCCACAATCCCAATTTAAAACAAAATAAATAAAAAACGTTCGGGCCTATCATTTCAGCCAATAACGATTTTTTCTCTATTCTAAAGTCCATTCGGGTATGTATCATTTCAACCCATAGTGAACCAAATCTACAGGGAACTTGCAGTGTGATAAACAGATATAAATGAACAGTTAACAACATATAACAGTAATAGATGAGATGACATTTAAATTAACAGGTCTAACATCATATATAAATAATCACAGGCAGTTATAACATCATTTATAATTCTACACATTCAAATGTTGTCGCTTCACAATTGCATAAGTATAAAATGTCATGTGAGATTTACTCACCTTTAAATGCTAGAGATTGCAATACAGCTGACACAACGGAACCAAAGCACAATGACAAGACTATGGATTTGAGTGGAGAGTGAGATCCAATGCTACAAATCTTGTGTTACAACCCAAAACAAAAATCAAAACAAAGCTAAAATTCAACATAACATTGAAATTGAATAACTTTGAAATCAAAAGCTATTTGAATGCAACAATTTTTTCCTTGCTTCCTATATTATTTTGCACGGCCTACGGGTTGAATTCACTTGGGTTTGGACATGATTAGGCTCATGTATAAGCGTAGGAATGCACGGCCTAAATGCTAGAACAAGGAGGGGAGTTTATAACATGAGAAGGTGAAGGGGTTTTAGGCAACGTAGTGTGATTTTGGTCAACAAAAGGGCTCGGCCTTGGGGTATTTGGGCTCGGCCAGTGAAGTGTGGGTCAGGTCAGTGGCTGGAGTGGCGAGGGGAGGTTTGGACAGAGGTGGTGGTGGTGGCCTAAGGTGATGGTGGAGGTGGAAATGGAAGTGGTGAGCAAGTGGTGGTCAAACTAGCATGGCTCAAGGACATTGTTGCATTTTTTTTGAAGTTTTTCCACCATGGTGGGCTCGGCCTTGGTCAAGACCAGAGGAGTAGCTGGTGATGATGACAGGGAAGAGGTGTAGGAGGTGGTGGCCATGGCTATGGAGTGGAGGCCGAGCAAACAAGCTAGAGAATCAAGGCAAAAACATGTGAAAAAGAAGAAAAAGAAGAAGGAAAAATAAGAGAAACCATTACCCAAAATGTTTTAGCCATGAAGGAAAATGAGATGTAATTTTTTTTGAGTGAATGAGGAATGAAACTCACGGCTTACCAAAGAAAATTACATGGCCAAAAGAAGTAAATGAGGAGTTATGGAAAAAAAAAAATGAAAAGTTTAGCATATGAAAAGCCATAGGAAAAGGAAGAGTCTTGTCTCTTCAATTTACCATTTCTTTTAAATCAAATATAAAAAAATAATTTGAGTAAATACATTTAAAAACCGAAAAAAAGTGAAATAATATAAAAATAATTAATTAATTTTAAAGAAAATAGAAAAATAATTAAAGAAATTGCTTAAAAATTCAAAACAGGGTTCAAAAATTACAAATAAATCATCACTGGCTTTGGAAAAATATCTACTTCATTTTAAAAATATTCTAAAGCAAAAATTTGAAATAAAATAATTTATTTATCATTTTTAAAATGAAATAAATAAATAAATCAGAGAAAAATAGAAAAAGAACTAAAGAAATTGTTTTAAAATTGAAAACAGGGCATGAAAATTACAACAAAATTACCATTAACTCTAGAAAAATTCCTACTTCACTTTAAAACAAATAAAATGTCAAATAAATAAAATAAACGAGGAACAAAATAAAGAGGAAATGAGAATAAAATAAGATCTTGAGAAAATAGAAAAATAAATAAAGAATTTCTTTAATTAATTGAAACTGGAAATTAGAAATTTTATACAAAAATACAACTGACACTGGAAAATGTCAATTACAGTTTCAAAAATGTTTTAAAACAAAAAATATATACAATACATGTTATTTACCCATATAAACATAAATTAGAGCATTACATGACCAAATAAAATATTATTTATATAATTTAAAATAAACAATTTGCTAAGTACAGCAATTTCACACAATAGTTAAAAAGACATAACTTTCACATTATAAATCAGATTTCAACGAAACGAAAAGCAGTGTTCTTAAAATTTTATTTGCTTTCATAATAAAAGATAAAATTCAAAATTTCAAAATTTCAAATTTCAAATTTAAAAGTTAAAGTTTGACCATATTGACCAAAATTCACTTTTTTGTAAAATATTCTATTTAATCATGTTTGGAGTTCTAATTCACATCAAAATCAAAGTTTATATTTGTAATAACAAAGTTATCTAAATTAAATTAATAAAACAAAGCTTTTAAATCAGAAATTCAATTAAAATAATTAAAATATACAATTAAAATAATCACAAAATACAGGGTTGTTACACTTACGAATAGATTTTAACAATTATAAACCATATCTAAGACTAAAACTTCAGTAAATAATCATAATATACTTAGATTTGTAGTCTCATCTCCTTTGTAGTTTAATAGCTTGCATATCTCATTTTCTTTTTGTCGCTTGATCATATAGTCTCATCACTGATCGTTTAAGCTTTTTGTCGTGATTCAAAACTCATGATTCAATAATAGACACACACATATGTATTTATAACCCTTTGTATATATAAATTAAAATTATATGAACATAAATTTGGGTAATGTATTTTTATATTAGATGAGCTAACTGCCCGTTGCGGTGTAAATCCTAGCATATATACAAGGACATGTTATACCTTACACGGATTGATTGTTACACATGAGCACACATAAACACACACACACACATATATATTTGTATGTGTGTAATACATGTATGTGTATATATAGATAATATACTTTAATTAAATATTACAAACTCATTTTATAAACTCAAATAGAATAATGATATTATTTAGAAATAAAATTAGAAATGTTATAAATAAATTAGACTTCATGGGCCCAAAATGGGTAAAAAAAATTTGAAATTCACCGATTACTTCCGTTGCAGGCTGGCCCAATTCTAATATTAAGGACAAAAACAAGGATCTAGATCCTTATTCTTCTCACACTAATTCTCCCTTTTTTTTAATTTAAAACCTAAACCCTTTATCCACCAAAAGCCAGCCCTCTTTATCTTATGTATAGCCGACTATCGTAAGCCCAAAATAACTTTAAGCCCAGTTAATATTTAATACACTTAAATCTAATTTAAATGCATATCGATATCGTATATCGATAAATTTATTTATAACTATTATATACATACTTTTCAGTATTATTCAACATTGTCTAAAATAAAATTTTATAATGAATATTTCATAAATATTAATTCATTTAAATAATTTATATCAATTGTAACTTAATTAAAATGACTGGTAACGGTGGTATTCAACATTTCAGTTGCATGACTTTTAGTGTAAATTTCGTCAGCAATTAATATCAAACAATTCGAACATTAATGACTACACATATAATAGCAGACGGTGTGACATTATAGAAAATTTATCGCTTAATTGGCATCAATAAAATCCAATTTTACTTTATTAAGCGTTAGCCAGCGGCGCTGATTATTTACATCAATTCTCTTCATCAAACTATATCACATTAGGACTTATGGAATTTGGAAATGGTCAAAAATTCCAATATCATCCATATTCAAATTTATAGTCCAAACACAAAATTCTTGGTTTAAAAATAACAATTATTATTAACGGAACTACTCTGGCAAGAGATTTTGACTTTGAGTTAACTTCAATTGACCGTGATACCAACCTCATGTAACTGAGGAGACGAGTCCTCTCTTGTATAGTGTTTCAGTTCTAATACTTCCACTCGAACCGACTATAGTCGTTCGACGGACGCTTTTCCATGATTTGACTATAATCAAAGTGAAGATTTCATATTAAAGATCAATAGTATTCTCAAGTCAGAAGAACTATGTAAATTTGACACATTGGTATTTTCTGTTTGACGACCTTTGTAATATTAACTAATAGAAAACTATAGAGTGAGTCATTCTATAGTTATCCAATAGCTATCAGTACGTAACCCTATGGTGCCCCCGTAGCATGAGTAATATACTGCTCAACGTTTGGAGAGCATAATGTACTCTAGTTTCAATAGATGCATCGATATTCTGTCTGGACTCATCTTGACTAGAAATATTTAAAATGATGCGTTTATTATATTGTGATAGAATACTCATGATTGCAACTAGTTGTATTTACTACCAAAAACACATCGTTTATCTATTTTCTGCAAAATATACTTAAATGAAATAATTAATTGATTATAAGATATTATAACAGGCATATAACAAAAAGAAAACACCTTTTATTACCAATGAGAATTGATTACAGAGTTGACAATTTATAACAAATTACAGAAGTACCCCTAGGACATACCCTTCACTCTGTCAATTTATTATTTGCACTTAGGACTGGTTATGGAATCCCAATCCCATCCCTTTGATCATCTTCTTTAGAGCCAACTGAAACAGAGCCATATAGTGAATGCACCTGCTACGTTATCCTTAGTATCCACCCATTGTATCATGAATTCTTTCTTTTCTATGAATTCTTTTACGAGGTTGAACTTTTGAAGAATAGAGCATGACTTCTTGTGTGCTCTGGGCTCCTTTGCGATCTGTATCATACTGTTATCATAGAACAATGCCATTGGATTCTCTTTATCAGGAACCACCCCAAGCTCACTTAAAAACTTGTGCATCCAGACCACCTCTTTAGCTGCTTTATTGAGGGCGAAGTGCATGACTTCCATCATGGAGTCAGCCATAGTTTTCTATTTGGAACTCTTTCAACTGATATCTGCATTGTTAAGTATAAAAACGTACCCCGATACCAACTTACTATCGCCGATATCACTTTGAAATCTAGAGTCAATATACCCCTTTATAAAAGATCTCCATTCTTATATATTATGAATAAGTCCCGAATATTTCTTAAATACTTCGGTATACATTTTACAGCCATCTAATGTTTTTCTCTAGGATTAGACTAGTATGAACTTACGCATCCTAATGAATATTCCACAATATGTCTAGCACATAGCATATAGTACATTATGGATCCTAAGCCTGAAACATATGAAATCCTCTTTATACACTCTTTGTCCTCACCGGTATGAGAAGCGTCCTTTTAGAAAGACGATTTTAGACTGCGTTGGAACATTTTGACACTTAGAATTCTCCATACCAAACCTCTTCAATTTGCTATGTACAGGGATTGGGACAATTGCAACAGCCTCTTAGATCTATCTTTATAGATCTTCAGAACTAGTACATAGGTTGCTTCTCCAAAATCCATCATGGAGAAGTTCCTAAAAAGCCTAGCTTCCACTGATTGTAATAACGAAACGTCATTACCAATCAATTAAATATCATCGACATATATCACTAAGAATACAATAAAATTGCCTTGTTCCTTTTGGTATACACATGCTTGGTTTTGGTAAAAACCATGTTGTTTGATTACTTTATCAAAACACTCATTCCAACTTCTTGAAGCTTGTTTAAGCCATAAATGGGTTTTAACAACTTGCAAGCCAGGCCCTCACTCCCACCGACCAAAAAAAAATCCTCGGACTATGACATAAAGATGTTCTCTTCTAAATCACCATTTAGAAACGCCGTCTTTACATCCATTTGCCATATTTTATAGTCACAAAATGCAACAATAGCCAACATGGAACTGAGCTTGGCTACAAACGAAAATGTCTCGTCATAATCAACACCTTGAATTTGATGAAATACTTTCATAACTAGTCTAGCCTTATAAGTGTCCACTAGCCCATACATGTTTAGTTTTTTCTTGAAAATCCATTTCCAACCAATGAGTTTTATTCCTTCCAGTACGTTAGATAAAGTCCACACTTTTGTTTTCACACAAGGAATCCATCTCAAATTTTATCGCTCCAAGCTAGAGTGTAGAGTTTTTAATCTCTGGTGCTTGTTGGAATGTTAGAGAAGTGTCGTCATCTAAGACACAGTCCTCCTTCTCATCACCAATAAGAAAACCATGGCATATCTACTATATATGATATTCCCTACTAGACCTTCTATTAGGTTATATGTTTTCATATAGGGTGAACTTGGTTCTCTCACTGGTTCGGCTTCAATGCCAACTTATTAGATCGCATCCAAATCTACAAGCTTATTATTAATTTCTTTTGATAGAGACTCATTTTCATAAAAGATAGCATGCCAAAAAACAATGATCTTTTGTTTCTCTGTATTGTAAAATATACTTCCCATCAAATTTTTGGGATATCCTATAAATTTACATAATACCAATCTTGCCTCAAGTTTATTTAGACCAACATTCTTAATTTAGGCCAAACAACCCCATATCTTTGAATACTTGAGTTAGGGTTTCTTCCATACAACATCTCATATGGCGTTTTAGGCACAGACTGGTGGGCAACATGTTCAACACATGCACTGTAGATTTCCAAGTATATCCTTAATAGGACAGAGCTAACTCAACTTTACTAAACCATGTCTAATAGGGTTCAGTTCATTTACTCGGACATATTATTGTGTTGCACGGTATAAGATGAAATAATCTAAGGATAATCCTATTATCCTTTAAGTATTGTTGGAGTTCCAATCCAACGTACTCACCTATTCGACCGGACTGAAGAATATTAACACTACGGTTCATCTAGTTTTCTACCTCATTCTTGCAATGACCTCCCCATCGAAAGTCGACACCGAGTACGACTATTGTATTCAAATGTTGAACATCCAATTATCGAAAGGGCAGATTTTTTTAGAGTAAATAAAATGAAAAGAACAAAGAACAGAGAAAATCAGAATCTCACAATGAATCGACATCATATATTATAACAATGACAATAAAAACTATCACTTCAAAAATACAGTATATTAGAGTTAAAAACGAACCTTATCAGCTAGACAATTATAAAATCCTGACCTTGGAATTGCTGATAGGGATACTATATAATATGGCGGAAAATAAAACACTACGATTAATGTACCTCTAGCTCCTCTTAAAGATCTCCATAACACCAAAGCCAACCTAGGGAAAAAAACTCTGTCTGACCCGAGCATTATAATAAAATAACACCCAGATCAATCTGGAAATACTAGCACAAGAAAACTCAAATAATGGGGAACATATAAAAGTTTTGTGAGAACACGCCGCTAACGCAGAATAGGTTTTTACCTCACAAGAATAACATCCATATAGAAAAGAGAAGAAATAAACAACAGGAAACAAATCCAAATAGGAACGGGAATGAATAGTATTAAAAACCAGACTTGAAAGAATGAAAATAATTCAAGAAAAATCCAAACTAGATAGAACAGATAAAATAAGATAACAGTCCAAACTTGATAGGATGGGCAAAACCAATAATTAAACATCGCAAAGAGTGGTTGACTCTTCCCATTGCAATTAAAGAAAAACTAATTCAATAGTTCGATTCAAAAAAGGAAAGGAAAACTTCCAACAAATGACTAGGAAGGTGCATCCCCTTGAAGTATACCTCTAGTAATATACTTATGAGAAGCTCATTTACTCTGTGAAACTTCTTGGAACCCTCCAAGCTAGACCCCACCAAACCTTACCGAGTATCCAAATATTTCAGATCTAAGTGTACAACTGAATCCAATCTAGATGAGATGTGAAAATACCCTAATGGGAGTAACCCCTCATAGCTTAGCCTCCTCTCGTGCTTGGATTTAGTCATTTACGACAAAAGATAACAAAGCTAAAAGAGTAGTAAATCGTTAAGGTAACAATACACCATGAAGAATGTTGAATTCGACAATTAATAACTTAACTATCGAGGATAATTAAAATGATCGTAAATGGAAATTAAACATCATATATCTAATAATACTCTTCGATTCCAAACAAGTGCTATCCCTCAACTGAAAATGAAGCCAGCCAAATTAAGAAAGTGTTGCCTCTAGGCATCGCCTTGATGAAATTTTTAATCTTGGAGATAGAAATGGGTCCAATCCTCAAACGTTGAGCATTAAAAGTATGATTAAATCCTTTCCGTATAAGTGATATTGTTTACAGAATTACTTTTTCATAATGGAATCGAACTTTACTTTTTAAAACTGAACTTGTGCTTAATTTCTATGTTACAGTATTGGTAAAACACTTCTAGAAACACCTTTTAAAATGTTCTTTTAAAAGACAAATATTATAATACTAAGTGTATTAAAACAAAGGTAAAAAAACAAATGTCATTAAAACATTTTTTACTATAACCCAAAAATTTACACTTAGATTTATTTATAAATATTTCCTTTTAAAGGATTTTCTCATTTAAAACCATCATTTATAAATTTTAAATAGTATCTATTATCCCAAAAGAAAACAAAACAATTTAAATACCTTTGTAAATTTAAAACAATATTAATTATCCTGGAAAATAATTAATTACATTGATAATCTCTTTTAAATAAACAAATCCGTTATCTTTAATAAAATAGTTAATTATTTTCAAACACTTTTATATCATTAGTAAATTAACTTTAAAATCTTTGTTAAATTAGTTTATTAACTTTAAAACATTTTCATCAAATTAGTTAGTTTACTTTAATCACTTTTGTAACGACCCGTAAATTTTAAAAGGTTTATATAACGTAATTAAACTGAATTTTGTGAAATTTTAAATAATTGAATTTTAGAATAAAAATTTTATATTTGGAATACGTCTACTTAAACATAGAAGATGGTAAATTTTCATCAGATAATATAGAAATTTGTTTTTTGTGTAATTTCATTTCATTTAAATTAGTCAATATTTGTTGATATTAAATTTTTTTCCAAACCTGGATACTTTTATACAATAAATTTGTAAATCATATTCTAAGTGAGACGTCATATTTTGTTTCTTCAAATTTGGATTGCTATTGCTCCATTTGTCTTAATTCTGATATTTTAGTAGCATTTTCGGTACCGATTATCGACTTTTGATAGGATGATCGTACCATTGATATTTATGTACCTTTTTTGATCGTCTCATCGAGTTGATCTCAGCAGTATATTCGTTTGTGTGTTTCGGAGTCCGAGTGACGAAAAAATCTGCAGAAAGATTTCCATATCAGTTCCATTTTAAAAACTTTTGATGTCTCGTGACCTTTCAATTTTATACCGTGAGAACTAATTGTCATTGACTCTCAAAATTCCCAGTATTTACCTTCTGACTTATGCGATTCCCCTTTTTCAACATATACAGACCGATTTGCATTCCTATCTCTAATTTTCTTTTGAGAACAATACATATTAAAATATTAATATAAATTTTGCATGTTCATTTTTCTCACCACTTCCCACATCTCTATTTTTCTATGCCTCTCCATCTCGTGAATACTCTACATACTTTGGCGAGCAGCTTCTCTCTCTTCCCTGGCCGAAACAAATATCAACAATATATGTAAATCAAGTTCGTAATGGTTGCTTTGGATCTGAGAGTCGCCTTCACACCGCATCTCTTCCCACAGCCTCCACCACCGAGCTCCTCCTATACTGCCGAGCACAAGATGAACGCCGTCAGCCCAGTTTCCTCCTCCTCTGCCTTTCATTGACCCGCGTGCCCATACTCCATCATCCTCACCAGCATGTCACCCACTCTAGCGCCTCCTCTACCTGGCTCACAACCCGAGGCCGAGAACAGCCTGCACCTCTGGCCACTCACCTTCTTCATCCTTAAATCCATGCAAGGTATATTTGTATATGATTTGTTGGTATATTTATAAATTTATATAAGTTGCTATTTTATTTATATATAAAGTCGCAGTATATACAAGCTTATATGTTATTGTATTCTAGATTTTTAAGAAGATGTATTGTATGGGTAAGATAAATATGTTTTTATATACATAATGTTAGAAGCTATATATATGTCAGTAGTAATATACATATGCTAGTTTTACATAAGTTTATATATATATACATGTAAATTTATGTTTTAAGTGCATATTTTCGTGTACTATGTTTAAGTACATATATATTTATATGTAAGCCGTACTATTTTTACTTGGGTCTTATATATATGTCGTATCAATATGTGGCGTGTGTATAAGTATATAAGCAGTTATATTATGTGTTAGTATACGTACATATACATTAGTTTACGTAAGCTTTGCCTTTAGGTAGGTGAGTATATATTAATATATATACATTAGTTTATATATAATGTTTATAAATTTATATATGTTGTATAATGTTTGATAGTTATAAATGTGGTTCTGTATAGTATCTTACATTATATATAGTGTAGAGAACTTGTTCAAAGATAATTTTATCTAGCATATGTAAACTTTATACGTATATAGTAATATATTATGTTAGTTATATATTAACTACATGTGGTAGTTTATACAGATATGTTATTATTTTATATAATATGATGTATTTGTATATATTTATACATATATGGGTCGGTCTGCACATATGTATGTATATATTAACCAAGGTATGTATATTTTGTTGTGTATTTTATAAATTGTGTCTGCATATGTTCTTTATAGATCTAGTCTGCCCTTTTAGCCGCATGCATATATTGTATTTATAGTTTAATTTATACATACATTTATTTATAGATATAATCTGCAAAATTGTTGCTTATAGGCTGCCCATATATTGATTTTATGACAATATAGTTTTTGGAAGTAAGTTATTTTGATTTTCATAAGAGATATTGATTTAAAATATGTATACTCTAAATATATGGGTTTAAACTTAATAATGATTTTTGTATATACCTATAAATATTTTGATTTTAATTTCTATATATATATGCTTTAAATTTAATATTGGGTTTCTGTAAAGGAATTTATTTTAATATGAGTAAATATTAGATGTTAAATTATATATATATTTGTTCTCATCGATTCCTATTTATCAGCTTGTCTGTCGAATTCATGCCAATCTTGCTTAGTTTTGGAATTCGTGCTTGGATTCGTAACCCATTTTATTGTTAATTCTCTCTAGCCTCGAAAGGTGAGTAATCAATTAGATTAACGTTCTTGTATTTATTAAATTTGATTTCAATTGAAATAAAAATTGAAATATGTTGCTGTTAGTTATTTACATTGTTATATATAAGCCATTATCTGTATTTGTTCAACTGTAACATCTAACACCATTATCTGTTATTTATAGTGATGATATATGCCAATTATATTATTATCATATCTGCTGTCACTCTGCAAGTTCCCTGTTAGCATAGAATTCCCTATGGGTTGAAATGATACATAACCGAACGATCTTGTAGAATAGGAGGAAATCGTTACGGGTTGAACTGATAAACCCGAGTGATTTTCATTGAATTGAATTTGGGATTGCAGGTTGAAATGATATATACCCGTATATATATTTAAATTGCGGATTGAAATGATAAATATCTGTATCACTTGACCATAGGATAGAAAATTATATACATACATCGTTGTTATATATATATATATTTTGAAAATGATTTCCAAGAGGTTAAAAAAGATACATATATGGTTTTATATAAATATAGATTTTTTAATATTATATATATAATTGCTATTGTATATATAGTTAAATTCTTGGGTTTTAAAATTATATATTTTGAAAATTTTAAAATTATAAGTTACTTTTGAAATTATAAAATTTAAGAATTTACTTATGATTTTACTATTTTGAAATATGTTTTTAGTTTTAATGTACAATAAGTTTAATAATAAAATGTAATTTAATAAAGTTTGATAATTAATATATAATATGTTTAAGTATTTGTTTAAATTTATATTTAGAAAATAGATTTTTATAAGTAAGATTAGGAAGATAAATTTGAATTTATTTGAAATTGTATTTAATAAATAATTGTACTTAAATAAGTTTAATTTGAAATTATTAAATTTGTGATTTTTAAAGGATATGATTTTATTTAAGGCGATTAAATGAATATTTCAAGTTTAAATAAATTGAAGGAAATATTTAATTTATTTGTAATGTGAGGTTTTATTTAAATGATATTGGATTTATTAAGTGAATATTTCAAAACTAAATAATAATGAAGTTAAATTAAGATATATATGAAATTATCAAATTTAGTTTTGAAATCTTGAATATATAAAGCTTGAATTATATTGAAATTGAAATGGTTTATTTTGTGGTTCAAATCTGTATTTGAAATTGATAAAATTTGAAATGGTTTATTGAGAAACTGAATTGAATTGAAATTGATGAATTGAGATAGAATTAAATTTGAATTTTGGAACTCGTGTTAATTTGAATTGATTTGTGAAATTCGAGGAAGCTATTTTATTATATAAAATATTTTTATATCTAAAAATATTTATATATTTTACATTATAAATTATTTTAATATAGACTATTTAATATAAATCATTTTTAATATAAACTATTTTTAATATAAAACTATTTGCAATATAAGCTATTTTAATATTATAGTTATTTTATTTTATATAAACAATTTAACTTATAACTATTTTATATACAAACTATTTAACATATAAACTATTTTATTTATAAACTATTTTATTATATATACTATTGTTCTATATCTAAATGGTTTGAGTGGGAAGTTATGTTTTGATGTATTATGATTTCAAAATATTATCATTTCAAAGTATTATGATTTCCAAAGTGTTATAATTTTGATTTTTTGTCATTCGAAAGTGTTACAACTTTGAAAGCGCTATGATTTTGAAAATGGATATATATGAACTAAAAAATGATATAGTATTAATATGGTTTTGAAATAGAAATGATATTTTGGTTTTGAAATATGATATTTTGAAATGACCACGGAGTTATTATAACGATTGGTTGTTAAAAAGACCGGGACCGGTTATTGTCATACTCTCTGCCAATGCCGAAAACCACTTTAACAACCGTGTACGCGGTGAAGATTCCAGAATGAAGTAGGATGGTGGCGTCGATCCTATATGAGGTATATACATGGACCTAACTCTCGTGGGTTAGCATAAGGTGGCTAAAACAGGAGCAATTAACGTGCCAAGTGAGGTAGCTCGGGCACACTTCTTAAATTTCCATTCTATTACTTTGTGATTGATTTGGTGCGCACCCTTAATTTGGGAGTGTGGACCGAGATAGGCGGTAGTTACGGCTATGCATTACCACCAGCCTAGAAGTGTAATTGGTATATCTACCCTGGCATTGCCTAGTTGTGCTGTGTCACCTACCATATTGAGACCACTACGAGTTTGTTTTGTGTCATACCTATGGAGTATCCTCTGGTAGCCTTCCGATTGGAGGTATTACGGTCTTGTATAGACTATTGGTACTATAGAATGTGTTAAGGGGATACTGGTAATGCCTTAATGCTATTTTAATAGTTTACTATAGACATTATTATAATAGCGTATATTACTACATAGTAGATAGTTCCATGGTTCCTTAGAGAATGGTTATCCAAAATATCCTTTAAATTACTTATATTTCAGTTGATATTTCACTTGCGTTGGATTTATTGATATAAAAATCTTAATCCTGACTCGAGTGTTTGGTGTTTTGCTTTACGCTCGGGTCAGAGTAAGTGTCACAGTATTTAAGACTCACCTTTGGAGTTGGATCTTTGCTTGGAGATCCATCTATCTATTCAACTTGCAGTTATTTAGTTGGCTCCTGTGACATATTCTTATTTTGTATTTGACTATTGTATTGAGACTTCTGTGTATTGAGACTTCTGTTGTATCTTGTTTAACTCTGTAATATATATATATAGTAGCTTCATGAACTACTATTTATTTGCTTCTGTTGCTTATTATCGTAATACTCTGTGTCTGTGATTCTATGATTTTTTATTTACTCTATATGCTGAGTTTTGCCAAATATAAATTAACAATATGATATTTTAAGCAATTCAAGTCCAACATGTGTGGATGCGAATGGTTGAAAATACTAGGATATTACAACTTTTATTAAATTAATTTACATTAAATATCATTAATTAAAAAAGATTTATTAAATTCAAATAATCATTAATTAAAATGAATAATTAATCTCAAACATCATTAATTAAAATGATTAATAAATTTTAAATTCCATTAACTAAAACAATTGATTAAGTTTAAACAATCATTAATTAAAATGAATAATTAATCCCAAAAATCATTAATGATTAATGAATTTTAAATGCATTAGTTAAAACAATTAATTAAGTTCAAATAATAATTAATCAATTGGATTAATTAAATTCAAACATCATTAGTTAAAACGATAAATTAAAAACATCATTTGTTAAAAATAATTAATTGACTATAAAACATCATTAATTAAAATGATTAAATAAATTTCAAATATCATCAGTAGAAACAATTAATTAAATTTAAAACAATCATTAATAAAATTATTGTTCAAAGTTTAAAATCATTAATTAAAATGATTTAATTAAATTCAAATCCCATTAATCAAATAGATTAATAAATTTCAAAACATCATTAATTAAAGTAATTAATTAATTAATTCTAAAATCATTAGTTAAGATGATTAGTTAACTTTAAACGTTATCAGTTAAAACAGTTAATTAATTTAAATAACCATTAATTAAAATGGTTAATTAATTTAAAAGACCATTAATTGATATGATTAATGAATTTTAATACTCTGTTTAATGGAAACAAAGCTCGAGTTCAAAACACATACGATAAGGTTTAGGGGATGAAAATCAATAAATAATGGTATTGCGAAAATAGCTATAACAAAACTTAAACAATTTAAATGAAATATCAAGATATGTTTCAATTAAATATTGATATATAATCATATAAATAATTATTGGCGAGAAACCACTAAGGGTCTCTTTACAAATTTGCCCTGCAAGAACAATGGTTAAGGATATTACATATAATCATACGGATTCATAACAATCAAGTTAATGTATCATCCATTTTTCAAACGGAAACTAAACTAAACAAACAATCAAATAACTTAACAAACATCCAAGAAATCAATAATAGTTTATAGCATCATAGATATGATATAATAAAATTGAACGTGAGTTAAACTCACAATGATTCTAGTTTTAGCTGAAGTGTTCCAGTTTGGACTAAAATCAAATAGGCGTTCGATTTTAGCATAAATTCCAACAAGCTCCAAACTCCTCCAATCCAATTCCGTTGTGAAGATAATGTCCATATGAGTCCAAGCAAAAGATGGCGTTCGAATCCGACCTTGTATACAACTACAAAAGTTGTTCAAATCATAAGTTTTTTGATTTAAATAATCTAATCAAATAGTTATACTTAACTTAATCACCCTCCACTAACCACTCAACTAATCCTTCTTCCCCCATTTCCAAATGCAAACCGTGCACCTAATATACACAACCCACCTCTTCAAAACTACTCTCTCCTTCTAACTTACTCAATACTCAACGAAACGATGTTCTGCCACCATCGACGAACTGTACTACGCATCCTCTTCTCCCCAGACCCCACAAATTCATACCCATACCCCTCCTCAAGAATTCGACCAGAAGCTTCCTAAGCAGCCCTTCCAAATAAAGCTTTCACCTAGGCTTGATCAGACGATGCAAAAACACGACCACAGGTGCCACGAACTCAATGCCATACTTGAAACGAGCTAAAACTGCTTATAATCAAGACGAAGGCAAACCCTACTTTTACTGCCTTTATCGGCTACCCCCAAAATCTCGACTGGAACTCATGAAACCAATATAGAATGGAAGATCTAGTCCATAAGAATTCGTTGAATCTAAAATCATGATTTTAGTTAATTATACAGTTTGATTTGATTTTTAAAGTTTTAAAAACTTGCATTCTCATAACCAGGTTGGTATTTATAAAAGGGAGGGGTAAGCTAAGCACGCAAGGGTGTACGGGCTAGGTGAGGGAAGTATGGTGAAGAAAAGATGAGGGTAGGAGAGTATGGGATTAAAATATAGGGTATATGATTGTTTATATTATAATATTCTACGCTATGTAACCTAAAAATCTTGAAATACAACCAAGGCGTGCCGACTGGCATTCTATATCAATTACTCCTATTCTGAACTCATTGTGACTAATTTTGAAACCTAATTCCAAACTATACGGAAGTTATCTTTTTAAATCAAATTATAAATTATTCGCAATGCATTTCGAGTTTGCACGACCACGTGGTATGTCCAATCGTTATGAAACTCGACGGCATTCAACAATTATTATTTCGGATCTAATGGCACTAGTTTCGTCAAAATCTGAGGCATTGTTCCAAAATGTTAATTTCACAAATTTGACTATCGTTTTATATTTTTGATCAAATTATCGATATTTATCTGATCTATTTTTATTTGTAAATTTATAAATTGAATTCATCAATATTATTTATTAATTAAAATGAGTTAAATAATATTATTGAGTTGAATAATATTATTAAATCCATTCAATAAATATATAATTTGCAATTCAAATATTTAAATGATTAATCATATTTGAATTCAAATTAGTAAATTCCAAAAATCGTGTAATTTAAATATTTAAAATTAATTAAACATTTAAATTAAATGACTAAGATTCTAGGATATTACAAGTCTTATATTCAATAAATTTCTTACAGACATCAAATTTTTCTTCATAAGACGCACATATCTAGTCTCAAGAAATCATCGGTAACGGTTACAAAGTAAGAACTATTATCCTTAGTGATTATGTGCATCGGGCCACATACATCACTATGTACAATACCCAAAAGTTCATCAGCGGTTTCATTGCTCCCATCAAAGGGATGCTTAGTCATCTTTCCTTTGAGACAAGGCCCACATGTGTCAAATGATTCTGAATCAAGTGAGTAAAACCTTCAATTTTAAATTTCTATAGTTGTTTCTAACTTATATGACATATCCTACAATGCCAAAGATAATTATTATTTATATTATTATTCAAAGAATTCCTTATAGAACAAGCATAATTTGTATGGATCACCTAAATTCCATTTTCTAAAATATCATCACAAACTTTATTACCATCTAAAATAATGTTCATAATGTTATAGCCATCTTACCTCGTCAATTCTATATACTAATAATACTACAGATAATATCTCTACCTTGAGTTTGCTCAACAACTAGAGAGTATGCAAGTAATTTGAAACATCTCGGTATTTCATATCATTCGCATGCACACATGTCGGACTTGAATTGCTCAAAATATCAGATTGTTAATTTATATTTAGCAAAACTCATCATATACAGTAAACAAATCAATCATAGAATCACAGGCATAGAGTAATATCATTAAGCAGCGGAAACAAACGAATCGTAGTTCATGAAGCTACTATATATATAACATAGTTAAAACAAGATACAACAGAATTCTCGAATACATAGAAGTCTAAATACAATAGTCAAATAACAAAATCTGAATATATCACTGGCCGAGTCAACTGAATAACTGAAAGCTGAATAGATATAGTTGGATCTCCAAGCGAAGCTCCAACTCCAAAAGTGAGTCTCAAATGCTTTGAAACTTAGTCTGACCTGAGCATAAAACGAAACACAAAACACTCGAGTTAGGATTAATATTCTTATATCAATAAATCCAACTCAAGTGAAATATTAACTGAAATACAAGTAATTCAAAGGGTGTTTGGGATAACCATCCTCTAAGGATCCGTGGAACTATCTACTATGTAGTACAATACGCTATTATAATATGTCTATAGTAAAGTAAAACTATTAAAATAGCATTAAGACGTTACCCATATCCCCCTTAACACGTTTTTATATATTTCCATAGTCTATACAGTACCGTAAACTCCACCAAACTAGTGGGCTATCAGAGGGAACTCCATAGGTATGGTACAAAACAAACTCGTAGTGGGCTCGATGTGGTAGGTGACACGGCACAACTAGGTAATGCCAGGGTAGATATACCAATTACACTTTCGAACTGTTGGTAACCACAGCCGCAGATACCACCAACTCGATCCACACTCCCAAAAATCCGAGGGTGCAACCAATCAATCACAAAGTAATATAATGGTATTGAAGAAGTGTGTCCGATCGGAGGAGCTACCTCACTTGGCCTTTTAATTGCTCCTATTTTAGCCACCTTAAGGTAACTCATGGGAGTCAGGTCCACGTATATACCTCAAATTGAATCGTCGCCAACCATCATACTTCATTCTGGAATCTCCACTACCTACAAAGTTGTTAAAGTGGTTTTCAATATTGGCAGATAGTATGACAATAACAGATCTCGGTCTCTTTAACAACCAAACGTTATTATAACACCGTGGTCGTTTCAAAATATCATTTCCATATCCAAAATATAATACCATTTCAAAACTATATCAATACGAGATCGTTGTTTACTTAAAATATATCCATTTCCAAAATCATAGCACTTCCAAAGTTATAACACTTTCGAAGTTATAAAACTTAGAAATTTTAATACTTTGGAAATCATAACACTTTACTCTTAAACAGTTTAGATATTAGTAATAGTATATAACATAAAATAGTTTATATAATAAAATAGTTTATATATTAAAATAATTATAAGTTAAAATAGTTTATATTAAAATAGTTTATATACTAAAATAAATTATAAAATAAATTATTTTTATATATATTAAAATGCTTTATATAATAAAAATAGTATCCTCAAAGTTCATAAAAAAATCAATTCAAATCAACTCAAATTCCAAAATCTATTTAAATCAAATCCCATTTAAATCAAAATCCCATTTCAATTCAGTTCAAATCTCAATAATTTATATTGATTTCAAATATAGATTTGAACTACAAAATAAACCATTTCGATTTCAATAGATTCCAAAGTTTAAAATACTTAAACTTTTACAATAACTCAATTTGATAAATTCATTTATATTTCAAATTTAACTTCATATTTATTTAATATTGAAATATTCACTTAGTCAATCCAATATCATTTAAATAAAACCTTAAACTACAAATAAACTAAATATCCCATTTGAATTTATTTTAAATTTCAAAATATTCATTTAATCACTATAAACCAAAATTAAGTTATAAAATCACATCTTCAAAATCTCAAATTCAATAAGTTTCAAATCAATTTTTATTTAAGTATAATTTTTAAACAAATAAAATTTCAAATCAATTTCTATTTATCTCCAACTTTAATTTATAAAAATTATTATAAAATCTATTTTAAAATATAAATTCAAATAAATACATAAACATAATATATACTAATTAAATTAAATTTTATTAAATTAAAGCTTATTATTAAATTTATTTTATATTAAAACTAATTTACACATATTTTAAAATAGTAAAATTGTAAGTAAATTCTTAAAATTTATAATTAAACTAACTTATAATTTTAAAATTTTCAAAACATATAATTTTAAAAATCAAGAATTTGAACATATATAAAATAACATTTATATATAATATTTAAAGATGAACATTTATATAAAACCATATATATTTCTTTTTAAACCTTGGAAATCATTTCAAATATATATTGACCAACGATGTTTGTATATAATTTTCTATTTTACGATCAAGTGATATGGATATTTACCGTTTTAATCTGCAATTTAAATATCTACGGGTATATATCATCTCAACCCGCAATCCCAAATTCAATTCAATGAAAATCGCTTGGGTTTATCATTTTAACTCATAACGATTTTCTCATATTCTAAAAGATCATTTGGGTATGTATTATTTCAACCCATAAGGAATTCTAAATTAACATGGAACTTGCAGAATGAGAACAGGGATGATAATAATATAACATATCAACAACATGCATATATCATCAATAATATAAACAATAGGATATGGTGTCATATCTCATGGGTGAACAATTACAGATAATAGAATATCATATTACAATTAAATAGTTAAAAGTTATGATTAGCTGCATATTTCAATTGTCGTTTCAAGTGAAATCAAATTTAATAAATATAAGAATGTTAATCGTGAGTGATTGCTCACCTTTCGAGGCTATAGAGATTTGACAATGAAATGAGCTACGAATCCAAGCACGTATTTCCAAAGCAAAGCAAGATTGGCACGAATTTGATGAACAAGGCCGATCAATAGAAATTGATGTAAACAAATCAAATTAGCTTAACCTAAACTGAAACAAAATAAGTATTATATCTATATACGTTTTGTCAAAAATCAATTTAAAATTTGAAAACCCAAACTTATGTATACTCATATATATAAATTGATATATAAGCATATACGAACTCATATACATTAAAATCAATATATATACATATATATTATATTTTTTGAAAATCAATATTTAATTTAAAACATGTATAGAATAAAATTTAAAATATCAATTTGCGCTTCAAATTTCTAAAACAACACTTTATGCAATATTTGCAAAAAGAATTTTTTCCAAGTTAAAATTAAACTAATTACCTTTAAAATAAAATACAAATACACTTATATAAATCTATATATATATATATATATATAACTAATAAGATTATGTACAACTTATGTAAACTATACATGAACAACCAAATGATATAGGACATATATAAATTCGTATATGTAAAGTACGAAAGCTGCAAATACAATATACTTAAAACAATATTACATTTATAAGACACATATATATAATTGGAAGCCAAACTATAAACTATTAAAAGTAAACCATATATATATATATATATATATATAGCTTACATATATCACTAACTTTAGATACAACAGGCATATATTATATATTAACTCTTATATATGTACAGCAAAATCAAAAGTTAACAACATTTACCATCAACATATTATATATATAAGCACTACCGAATGTGGATTCAAAAAACATATACAATCTCAATATATATATACTCTATATTTCTTCTTTGATACGGAGCTTAAACTATACCATTCCAAAAGCAAAAAGGAAATAAAAACACAAAACAAAACTTATATATATATATATATATATATATATGAAAAGTTAGAATTCTTACTGATGTAATAAAAAGAAAGAGGATAGATGAAGTGGTCACGGAGTTGCTTGCAGCCGAGGGAGGTGATGGGAACGGCTCGACGTAAAGTGCTCGGTAGGTGGCTGGAGACGCTCGACCAGTGGAGGAGGAGGTCGTACGCGTGTAGGGGGAGGGAAAAGGTTAAGGCGGTGCTCAGGAAGGTGGAGAGTTCGGTTGTTGTGGGGGTGATGCTCACTTATGGGCCGAAGAAGGGAAGAGTGAGGTATGTCACACGGGGTGGTGAGAGGGAGAAGAGAGATAGGTTTGCGTGGGTTCGAGGAGGATGGGTCTAGATCTCATCGGTGTTGTGTCTCCTGGTTCGGGCCTTGGGTTTATGGCATGGTGGATGGTGAGGAGAGGTGAGGCATGGGTGCTCGGCCTTGGGTTTTTCCAAGGGAAGGGACGCTTGTGTGTGTGGTATGGGGAGTATATGTTGGAGAGGAGAGAAAAGAAATAAAAGAGGAGAAAGGTTGCTGTTCTCACTTTATATTATCAACGTATATTTTTATTTCCCTTAAAACAAGCAAAACAGAAAATATATCAACTGGCAGGAATAACAAAAGTCACCATTTGAAATTCATGATAATATTTAAAACAAGTAGCCATTTGATTCCACGTGAATAATGAAAGGGCAAAGAAAACAAAATGGTTTTAATACGGGTACCGATATGAAATCATTTTTTGATTTTTCCGACGCATATCGGACAGTGAAGCAAAAATATGAATATACCATGGAGATCAGCATGACAAGATAATCATAACGGTACACAGATATCAGTAATACGAACAATCTACCAAAGTCGATATTCCATGCCGAAAATGCTGCTAAAACAATGAAAATAAGATGAACGGAGCAATAACTGTCCAAATTTGGTGAAACGAAATATGAAGTTTCACTCAGAAGATGATTTACAAATTTATTATATAAAAATATTCAGGTTTGGAAAATATTTTATTATCGTCAAATTTAACTGATTTAAATTTAAATAAAATCATACAATAAAATAAACTTCCAAAATTTTGATGAAAATTTACCATTTTCTATATTTAAGTATACGTATTCCAAATATAAATTTTTTATTTACAAATTCAATTATTCAAAATTTCGTACAAATTCAGTTAATTATGTTATTAAAACTATTAAAATTTTATGGTCATCCACTCAAAACTTTTCGTCCCCAAAAAGGAAGGAGGTAGGAGAATAGAACAACCGGAAGAAAATAGTTTTGAAATATAAAATGAAACAATTAATTTAAAAACCATATAAATCAATTTATTTTACTTAACATATCTTATCACCTAGATTAAGTATATTGACACTTATTTAACCACTCAAATTTATTTAAAAATTCCATTAACATTATTTATAATGTATACCATTCAATTACTTGTTTAACTTCTGAATGATTTAGGTAAGTTATATCGAAATGCAATTAAGTATTATACAAGTAAAATTTTCCTAATTCAATTATTTCAAGTTTTAAATATTTATTCAAAATTTTGGATTCATTTTATAATTGAAATCTTCCTTTAACATAAAATTAAGAGTTAAATTTTCGATTTCCCTTCAAACCTTTTTGAAATAAATATATATATATATATTGTATATATCAAATTAAATCAAAAATCATATGCCTATATATATAATACAACAAGTCATTCTTAAGAAATTCAAATCAAATTTATTTTCCAAAACAAAAGTGTAGGAAAGCCAATAAATGACCTCTCCACTCTGAAACTCAAAAATGAATGTCCATGATGTCGTAGTCATCACTAAAATTATTTTCCTGCGACAATGGAGGAGAGTACTGATTTAAAACTTTAAAATTCTTTGAAAACAATTTCTATTTAAAAATACTTTTAAATAATAAACCCTAAATTTTAAACCAAATTTTCTAAATACCAGAAATTTAGTTCTCAAATTCTTAATTTAAATTCACTTCAATTCCAAATCAATTTATAACCATGTTTTACAGTTTTATTTATTTATGGTTTACAAAACAACAAATGAAAATTGAATATTATCATTTCTAACAACCAATTAAATTAACTGTCTAATTTCAGAATTTTTTTATTTCATTTACCAAATTTGAAAGCACTATGGTGTCAGTTTGCTTTGTTTAAGTATTTTGGAATTTCTAAAGATAGAGTTGATCAGACGAATCGATCAAAATCCAAATCAACATTAACAACTCAAACAACACAATATAAGATATTTTAATTTTAATTACAAATAACACCCTCACTTAATGATACAAGAATGGATTACAAATCAAGAATAGAGATCCAAATTTAGAGGGACCCTAATAAATGAGAATTTTATCTGGAGATAAGCTCGAAATAAAGATAAGATGATTAAATTTCAAAATAGGAAGATGGATAGACTAATATTAATTGCGGGCGACCTTAACTGGGTCAACCATGATTTCAAGAATAAGATCGATGTGGAATTTGGAGGCAAATCGACATTTGATCACAAGATATAGAATTCAAGCATAGTAAGAGATAGCAGCATCTAAACCAATGATACAGAAATCTTCGGTGAATCGATGCCTATTGTAAAGGGGTTTCACCTCTTTAAAAATCATTTTAAGATTAGCGGGACCGTCGATTCATTATAAAGATCAATCGAAGTGGAGTTATGGGATACTGTAGAATTAAGAAGAACATGAATAGGGAGAGACAAGAATGGATTTCAGAACGAAGGGAAAAGTTTCCAAAATTCAAAGGAAACCGAGCCAAAGATGAAGAACCCAAGATCGAACAAAGGTGATTATGTAATTAAATTACTCTATATGTTAAGGTTTTCCTAAAACCAGAGCTCTAATACCACATGTAACATCCCAGTATTTTATGCCATTCGCATCCACACATGTCGGACTTGAATTGCTCAAAATATCAAATTGTTAATTTATATTTGGCAAAACTCAGCATATACAGTAAATAAATCAATCACAAAATCACAGGCATAGAGTAATAACAATAAGCAGCGGAAACAAATGAACAGTAGTTCATGAAGCTACTATATATATAACATAATTAAAACAAGATACAATAGAAGTATCGAATACATAGAAGTCTAAATACAATAGTCAAATAAAAAAAATATAAATATATCACTGGAGTCAACTGTATAACTGAAGGCTGAATAGAAATAGATGGATTTCCAAGCGAAGCTCCAACTCTAAAAGTGAGTCTCAAATGCTATGACATTCAGTCTGACCCGAGCATAAAGCAAAACACAAAACACTCGACTTAGGATTAACATTCTTATATCAATAAATCCAACTCAAGTGAAATATCAACTGAAATACAAGTAACTCAAAGGATATTTGGGATAACTATCCTCTAAGGATCCGTGGAACTATCTACCATGTAGTACAATACGCTATTATAATATGTCTATAATAAAGTAAAAGTATTAAAATAGCGTTAAGGCGTTACCCTTATCCCCCTTAACACATTTTTATATATTCCCATAATCTATACAGTACCGTAAACTCCACCAAACTAGTGGGCTATCAGAGGGCACTCCATAGATATGGTAGAAAACAAACTCGTAGTGGACTCGATATAGTGGGTGACACGGCACAACTAGGCAATGCCAGGGTTGATATACCAATTACACTTTCGGGCTGTTGGTAACGCATAGCCGCAGCTACCGTCCAACTTTATCCACACTCCCAAAAATCCGAGGGTGCACCCAATCAATCACAAAGTAATAGAATGGTATCGAAGAATTGTGTCCGATTGGAGGAGCTACCTCACTTGGCTCGTCAAATGCTCCTATTTTAGCCACCTTATGCTAACTCATGAGACTCAGGTCCACATATATATCTCAAACAAAATCGTCGCCAATCATCCTACTTCATTATGGAATCTCCACAACGTACATTGTTGTTGAAGTGGTTTACGGTAGTGGCAGAGAGTATGACAATAACCGATCCCGGTCTCTTTAACAACCTAACGCTATTATAACTCCGTGGTCATTTCAAAATATCATTTCCATATCCAAAATATCATATCCATTTCAAAACCATATCAATACGAGATCAATATTTACTTAAATATATCCATTTCCAAAATCATTGCACTTCCAAAGTTATAACACTTTCGAAGTTATAAAACCTAGAAATTTTAATACTTTGGAAATCATAACACTTTACTCTTAAACAGTTTAGATATTAGTAATAGTATGTATAATAAAATAGTTTATATATTAAAATAATTATAAGTTAAAATAGTTTACATTAAAATAATTAGTATATTAAAATAGTTTGTATATTAAAATAACTTATAAAATAAAATATTTTTATATATATTAAAATGCTTTATATAATAAAAAAGTTTCCTCAAAGTTCAAAAAAAATCAATTTAAATCAACTCAAATTCCAAAATCCCATTTAAATCAAATCCCATTGAAATCAAAATCCCATTTCAATTCAATTCAAATCTCAATAAACCATTAATATCGATTTCAAATATAGATTTGAACTACAAAATAAACCATTTCGATTTCAATATATTTCAAAGTTTAAAATATTTAAACCTTTACAATAACTTAATTTGATAAGTTCATTTGTATTTCAAATTTAACTTCATATTTATTTAATATTGAAATATTCACTTAGTCAATCCAATATCATTTAAATAAAACCTTAAATTACAAATAAACTAAATATCCCATTTGAATTTATTTTAAATTTCAAAATATTCATTTAATCACCATAAACTAAAATTAAGTTATGAAATCATATCTTCAAAATCTCAAATTCAATAATTTTCAAATCATTTTTTTATTTAAGTATAATTTAAAAAAAATTACAAATCAATTTCTATTTATCTCCAACCTTAATTTATAAAAGTTACTTTTATTATAAAAATCTATTTTAAAATATAAATTTAAATAAATACATAAACATATATATACTAATTTAATTAAATTTTATTAAATTAAAGCTTATTATTAAATCGATTTTATATTAAAACTAATTTATATATATTTCAAAATAGTCAAATTATAAGTAAAATTTTAAAATTTATAATTTCAAAACTAACTTATTTAATTAATTAACCTTTTATTTAATTAATTTTATTAATTTTAATACTATATCTATAATTTTCAAAATTTTATTTATTTTATTTTCTAGAAAGGTAGTGTCTAGAAACTAACTATAACGTTTGTAATATATATATTTCTATAAAATTTAAATATTATTTTAATTTCAAAATTACCCAAACTTAATAGCTTAAAATAACCCAGTTACAATAACCAGTTAATACCTTATAATATTATTGCAATCAAGTACCTTGCCCTATTTGGCTACCTTATAAGCTACCTATATATTATTGTAATCCAGTTAGTAACCCAATAGCTTATAATATTTTAATTTCAAACTAACTTATGTTAGAAAGGTAGTGTCTAGAAACTAATTATAACATTTGTAATATATATTTCTGTAAAATTTAAATATTCTTTTAATTTCAAAATTATTTTGACAATTCCCAAGGCCCAATTCAAATTGCGCAATTTCTATTAGGGGAAACCTTTGGCTCACATAACTTTTCAGGCCAAGTCGGTAGCCAAATAGGGCAAGGTACTTGATTACCCAAACTCAATCCTAGACACTACCTTTCTAGACAACTTATTAACTGGATTGTAAGCTTAATCAGTTAACCATAATATCACTAACTTAGACTGCATTGGCTATTGGGTTATGATACCATTGTTGGTACTGGGCTTGCCCGCAATGGAGTAAATGAGTAAATTTCGTAAAATTTCTTCCATTTGGATCTTATTAGGCCTTTGAAGTCTAATTTTATTCATATCCTAGGTAAATTTATTTTAAATAAAATTTTATTTAATTTTATAAATAAGATTTATTTATTGTATAATTTATATTATATAATATGTATGTGTATCATATACATATATGTGTGGACGTGCACGTGCAACATAGTAAAGTGTAAATGACATGTCCACATATAGATGTTGGGATTTACATCGCAATGAACATGTTAGCTCCGCTGTATACATGTGTGTTGTCAATGTACAATTGTGTACATGTAAATAATATATATATCTGTTTGAATATAATTTTGTATACTATGAAATATAATTTATAAATAAATTTTATACAAAACATTTATGTAAATAAAAATAAAAACACTATGTTACTAAGGGCACCCAGTTTCCCTCTTCCTAATACGATAGAAAATAATAATAAAGGCAATAAAATTTACATACTTCCTAATACCAAAGTCTTTTCATACGGCAATCAACTAGCGCATAAAGTCATTTTGCATGGTGAACAACCACCGATCAACACCATTTTCCACTGCTATCAACCACCGAGCTACTGTTGGTCGATGGTTGATTGTCATGGAAAGTGGTGTTAATTGAGGGTTGTTCGCCGTGCAAAAAAGAGTCGAAAATAATACATTTGGCAGCTCATTGAAATGTCTGGTATTAGGAAGAGTATAGTGTAAAAAAAATTGGGATTTTTTAACAATGGTAATAGGAAGAGGAAAACATGGTGCCTTTACCAACACACTAAAAATAATTACATTTATCAAATTATTCTAAAATATAATTTAACAAACATTAATATAATGATATATATATATATATTTAAATAAATTAAAAAAAATTATGCATAAAGTATATAAATATATACACACATGTAAATATATAGTATAATATAAATAACAACTAAAACAAAATTATACATACCCTTTTTCATGCTTATGGCCTAATTGTTTTTCTTTACACCTTAATATTTATGTAGTATTAATTTTTTTACATTCGTATGGAAATCCTTTTTAGTCACACATACAATTTCCAAAATAAAAATCATTAATATACTTTTATATTAAAATTTCATGTCAAACATTATGTTAATTATATATATGTGTGTGTGTGTATTTCTATATGTGTGTGTGTATATGTGTGTGTATATATGTGTGTGTATGTATGAATATATTTAATAATCGAACAACTAAATTTAAATTAATAAAATACACAAAATATATGTACTTATATATATACATATCATATATAAACGAATTTTCTTTTAAAATATATGAAAATATTATAAGTGTAAACAAACATTGCAAATTTAAATCTCATATTATTCATTATTATTTTAAATCAATACATGATTATTTAATCATTTGTGTTTAAAATAGTTTCCAAAATGTCTTTTTAATCATTACCATGAGCATCTAACCATGCATAGATAAAAAAATTCTTTTAACTTCTATACACATACATATAATTCATGCAACGCAACGTCACTAACATATACATATTTATTATAATAATTGACTAGCTAGTTAAATATACAATATGATAAACATAATAATAAATATTTTTGTGTGATTATGAATAAGGAATTGTACCTTTTACCAAAGCCTAGTGTTACACCTTAAAATGAAGAATAAGACTTCATGAATCGAAACCTATATTTGGAAGTTGCTAACTCCCCGAACATAATTCCCCCAAGAATCAAATTGTATTTAATTCGATATTTTAAAGTTTGATAATTTATGGTATGGAGAGGGAATATGGTTGGGCTAATCAGGTCTAGAGGAGAGGCAAAACCCAAGAAAAAAAGTGGGGTTAGAGGTCAATAAATAAAGGAGATCTCAAGGAGAAAAACAAGGATATTGTCATAACCCATTTTTCCGAACCGATTTAAACTGACTTTTAATCACACTTGTCAGCCAAATCGCACGAGAAGATAGATAGTGAAAGAAAGAAAGAAGATAGAAGAAAAAAGAATAAATCAGAATTTCACACCGGAACAACCAAACTATAATATAAACAAATCTTTACATGAAACCAAAACTGTTGCTTTAATAACTTATACAACTTGTTGACAACAAAACTAATCACAACTGAATAAGCATTTACGTGAATACGTCTCTTGATTCCAGCTCCTCTCCTGAAGCTTCCAGTCTTCCAGCTAAACCTGGAAATATGCTCGATCTGATTCGAGCATATAGGAAAAACACCAAGCCTGGGCCAGTCTAGTAAACCAGCTTGAGAAACACACACAACTTGATTAATTAAAGTTTCAAAATCGTTTGAAATCAAAGGTAACTCGTAAGACCACGCCACAAGTAAACATATCGGGTTTTTACCTTACGATAACCAAAACATTTCTTATAAAATCCTCTGATACTATAATTGTGTCTAATACAAATACTTATTCAAATAGCCAAAATTGTTACATTGTTAAATTCCAGCAATACTAGCCACAAAGTGGCTTCTACAATCAAAACCGTAAAAGGGCACGTAGGGATAATGGATTTCCAACGAATGACTAGGCACTGGGGTACCACCTATCACGGTACCTGGTCTAGATCAGTATACCGAGGAACCCTTCGTTCCTCTGCAACACAAGACCGGAGCTACCCCTTACTGGATAGTCGAATAAGATCATCCCGTGGTTCGGATCAGCAACCGTCCACACTGCCGAATTAAAAAGGGACCTCTAGACAGGGTGACCTTACCCTAGTTGGGTGCTACCCACTTAGCCTTGTTGCATATCCCCTGATTTTCAGTCATTCCTGGTTGATGATGTTCGAGGCTCAGCGTTACCTTTTTAGAACATTCCACTTAGAATGCTCACCGTCCTTCTGATGATGTTTTGAAAGCATTCATCCATACAAGTCCGTTTCGGGTTCGAATGGAAGCGAAGGTACTATTCCTACTACATCCATTTTGGAATCACCCTCGGGATTAGTAGCGATTAGCCCTTGCACTTCACTGCTCCATCTTCGACTCCAAGCTCTAGTCTTTATCAGAAAACGTACTCGTTAGATCGAAGTGGTTTTTGGATTACAAATCTGATCTCAGTCTCTTCGAAACAATGTTCGTTATTTTTCGGTAAACTCAACATTGGTTCTTTAGGAAATACATTGACGAAAAATAAGATCGGAGTTCACCTCCTATCGTTTGTGAACGGGTTTCCTTATAATTCGTCCTAGAGAACAAACGAGTTTATACATACGATATAGCACCTCGAGTGGTAACCATACCATATAATTCCCGAGTTTCCTCTAGATATTTCCAAAGTTAAGTTTTTGTCCAGATTTGATCGTCGATTATTTAACTATCAAAATAATCAATCAATTCAACCAAGTTATTTCTCATTGCAACTATTAAGCCTTGTTTACATTTAAAATCTTGATAGATTAAAATTTACTAAGTAAGCTTATTTCACTGGGTATATACATACATGCATACATACATACATATATATATATATATATATATTACATAATTTCTTTCCAAACCATACTTATAAAATTTCTAAATAAATTTCTCAGGTTTATTAAATAAAAATATCTTTATAAAAGTTTACTATACAATATATCATTTAAAACAACACTTATATTTAATAGATTTATTGAAGAAAATATACATAAACATTAATTTAATAAAAATTTACCTTTAAATGATCATTACAAAAATAGTTTTTATACTTGAAATAGTTTAAATAACACATAATCTATCATAAAAAATATATCTTTATAAAGATTTCAAAAAATAATAAATAAACTACTTTTTGTTATTTCCAAAATATTTATCAATTCTTTTAAAAATATTATTAAAAATATTGTTTATTTAAAACAAAACTTGATTCAAAGTCAACCCAAACAAATAAGGCTTAACAGTCCCAACGGTACTTATTAAGCTACAATTCACCATCAATACAGGTATTCAAAATCAACCAGCTTCCATAGATCGATTCACGTTATATTCTCAAATACAACTAACAAGCGAATAACAGATGTATGCATGGGTAAGCACATCAGATATTTATCATTGCTAGAAAATATTCACAGTAATTATACAGAAAATATCAGAATGATGGCGTATACCACCCACAGAGGTTAAGTTAACTATTTAGGGAATGGTATCTGTTTCCACTGACCAAATGCCAAACAGTTTGAATAATCTACAATTTACACATTTATTTGGGCTTGGGAGCATCTTATCAGATAGGACGTAAAATTATACAACAGCATTCATTACCAAACGGTTATTTAATTCTGTCTGTAAAAGCTTGTAAAATTATACTTATTAATCTTTACAACGGATCGTACGACGGCGTAACATCTGTCAATATGAACCATCTTCTTAATAACACCTATTTTATTTAACATTTGGAATAAAATAATTATTATATATAGAAGATCACTTAAGACCTTAGATAAATTCAACGGTTTAAAACATTTTTATTTTCCCTTAATTATCTGCTTAACAATACTTCAAATTATTCAGATTAACTCAAGAATTCATAAACAAATTATTTTAAAAAGCTTGACTAATTTATGATAAAATAATTTATTTAAATGACCATAACTAAAAAGACTTAAAGTAAACAAATTTATATATTTTAAAATTCTTGTCTATATTAAGACTTAAATGAACATTTTAACATAAAAGAGGATTGATTCAGAACATATACTTTGATCACTTGCTTGTTACATGCTTTGGGAAAAAAATCCATTACAATTTACTTTTATATTATAACTATTTTCTTTTATTATTTATATCCTATTTAAACTAAAAACCAAGACCAAATATGGCCGAAGCCCAAAGCCCAGAAGCAACAAAAAAAAACAGTCTGAACCTATACAAACATAACTACACTATCGCAATTGGACCGAAGCCCAACATCACTACCAAACCCAAAACTTCATCCTTATTCCCTCATGAACCCTCGCTACTTCCAGTTCCAATTCCGAGAACATGAACCCACGATCGACATAAAAATCAACCCTGAGTTCGATCGATTTCAAATATCACTTCGATAAAACCCGACACCGCGCCGAACTAATCGCACGCATCACCAATCTCGAAAACAATCTCGCCTGGATCACTCATGCACGGTGACACACGTGCACGCACACACCCTGATGGAGTAGTTACCTCGTTCGAAGCATCGGCCGCGACTCACGACTCAAAACCCATCGCCAAACCCATAGCCACTTCTCCACGACACATCGCCACACCACGACTCATCGCCACTCCACGACTCACTCCCAAACCACCGACTCATGACTTAACCCCACCGAGTCAACTCCAGTATCATCAACCGGGCCCAAAATCCCTACCGCGACCTTATCCATATCTCGCAAACGACCCATCCTCTGCCGAGATAAACCTCCTATGTCGCGAGTTAAATTAGGTCGTGCACGACCTAATTCAAAATCCGTAAGTCGCTACCCTAATCTATAAGTCGCGAGCGACTTACTCCCTGCCTCCTCCATATGCCGCGCGCAAGCAAACAAGCGTTCGATTCATGAGTCGCGAATGGTATCAGAGCAAATTATTTTTTAAGTCGCGAACTATTATCCTTATGTCGCGAAATTTGCTTTACAGCCTGCTGATGAGTCGTAGCCGAGTTTGATGAGTCGTAACCGAGTTAACTTGAGTCGTTACCAGGTTTCATAAGTCGTAGCCAGTTACTTTAAGTCGCTGATTGTATTTTTCTAAGTCGTTTGGTTGTAAACCGCTTGGTCGTGTCACTTGTAAAGGGTTGTTGAAAATTGAATAAAATTCCTTTTGATTGCTTTGTGCTTTCTTCTAATTGGTAGTCGAGTGTGATCTCCTATCTCCACCTACGTCATTCGAGTGTGCTCGAATCTTCGTTTGTGAAGCCGATTCACGGAATCTTGTGCGCAAGATCAACGTCGAAGAATCGTAGATCCTTCATCACGGTATCGTGCGCGATCAACGTGTTAAGGATAGCTAGAATTCGGTATCTTCGGATCAACGAATTTGGGCATATCAGTATTTCTCAATCCACCGATTGCTAATTCCATCGACATATCGATTTTCTGTTTAATCCGCTGCGTCAGTTTAGTATCAGAGCTTGTTTTAGCTAATCATAGCTAAATCGGGTCTTGGAGCCAAGTATTTGAAGTTGTTCGTCGTGTTCATATTGAAGTTGCAAAAAGTTTGGTGTTTGATCCATAATCATTTGGATCAAAGTGTGAGAAAGGTGTTTGAATTTGCGTGGGAGAGTTTGCACGCCAAAGTGAAGTTCGAAGCAAGCTTGAAGCCGTGCTAGTTGATTTGAATTGTAGTTTTGGAGTTGTTTTGTTTGAAGATTTTTGAAGTCAAATTTGTTGAAGTTTTGATTTGTTGAAGTTTGGAGATTTGTTGAATTATTTGTGAAGTTCAATCATGCCACCGAGACGAGCTCAACGTCATCGCAATATTAATGCCTTGTATGGAAGAGAAGAAGCTGATGAAATGGAGCAACGAATCCACGAGAGTTTTACTGAAAAGTTGAACGAAGGAATTGGTCGATTAGAGAGAATGATGCTTGAAATGAATCAAAGTAGAAGAAGAGTTTCACCTGAATCGAGCCATGGCAGAAGTAGAGCTTCGATACATTCAGATCGGGAGAGAAGAGAAGATCATAGAAGTATTGACAATCGTGATAGGAATGTTGATCGAAGGAGTGGTAGTAGAGATGTTGGAGGTCGTGATCGACATCGATATACTTCAGATTTTGATGAGGAGTTTGATGGTGATAGGGGAAGTTTTCATTATCGAGATAGAGAACAAACACGACGTCAGAATCAAGATGTAGATGATGATCGTCGATGGGAATAAGGAATGAAGATGGAAATTCTAGAGTTCAAGGGTGGAATGGTTGCTGAAGAATTTTTAGATTGGTTGTCTAATGTTGAAGAAATTTTTGATTTTAAGGAGATTCCGGAGAATTGCCGAGTGAAGTTAGTTGCTACTAGGTTGAGGGGAAGAGCTTTGGCGTGGTGGCAGCAAACTAAACTTACGAGAGAACGGATGGGGAAGTCGAAGATTGTAGATTGGGAGAAAATAAAGAAATTGATGAGAGCTACATTTTTACCATACAACTATCAATCACTTATGTACCAGAGATTGCAGAATCTAAGGCAGGGAACGAAATCAGTCAACGATTACGCCGATGAATTTTACCAACTCATTGCCAGGAATGATATAATGGAGACGGAAGAACAATTGATTGCTAGATTTGTTGGAGGGTTACGAATGCAGATCCAGGATATGGTTAATATGTTTGATCCGAGATCTGTGGCGGAAGCACACCAAAAGGCGTTGGCTTGGGAGAAGCAGGGAAGGCGTGGAGGTGGTGTGTTTACTAATTCTAACAATCAAGTGAAGGGTGGTAGCGGAAGTTCTAATGTTTCTAAACCTGTCAGTAAACCCGTAGTAAAGGAGAGTGAGAAGGCGAAGGTTAACAATGGTTTCAAATGCTACAATTGCCAGGAAATAGGTCATAAAAGCAATGAGTGTCCAAAACCGAAGAAACGAGCTATGATAGCTGAGGTTGAAAGTGAGAATGCTGTTGATGGTGAAGATAGTCCGGTTGAGGAGAATGAACAGGATATCGCATCGGGAGACGAAGGGTGTAATCTAATGATGAGAAGGTCTTGTTTAACACCAAAGCAAGAAGATGAAGCAAGTTGGTTGAGGAGTAACATCTTTCAGTCGACATGCACTATATTGGGAAAAGTTTGTAAATTTGTGATTGATGCAGGAAGTTGTGACAATATTATTTCTACTGAAGCGGTGAGAAAATTGAAATTGAAAACGGAAAAACATCCAAATCCTTATAAGTTAGCGTGGCTGAGAAAAGGAGGAGAGGTGAAGGTGGATAGGCGAGTTTGAGTTCCATTTTCCATTGGAAAGAAATATAAGGACGAAATTTGGTGTGATGTAGTTGAGATGGATGTTTGTCACTTGCTTTTGGGATGACCGTGGCAGTATGATCGAGCAGTGCAGCATGATGGTCGGACCAATAGCTACAGTTTTATGTTTGAGGGTGTGAAGATTATTTTAGTTCCAAAGAAAAGGCAACAAGGAGAGAGCAAATCTGAGGAGATCGAAGAATTGACAACGTTGTTATCTTTGAAGGAGTTTGTTAAGGAAGTCGAAGAGGAACCTGAAGTGTACTTGTTGATAGGGCGTGAGAGCGGTGAAGAGGTTGAAATTCCAGAAGAAGCAAAGCCAGTGTTGAAAGAGTTTAAAGATGTATTTCCAGAAGAGTTGCCAAAGGAGTTACCGCCACTGAGAGACATTCAACATCAGATTGATCTTGTTCCGGGAGCAGTATTACCGCATAGACCACATTATCGAATGAGTCCGAAGGAACATGAGGAGTTGCGAAGGCAGGTGGAAGAGTTACTTGAGCAGTGACGCGTGCAGGAAAGTTTGAGTCCGTGTGCTGTGCCAGCTTTGTTGGTACCAAAGAAGGATGGAACGTGGAGGATGTGCACTGACAGTCGAGCATTGAATAAGATTACGGTGAGATATAGATTTCCAATGCCAAGGTTGGATGACTTGCAAGATCAGTTGAGTGGGGCAACTATCTTTTCGAAGATTGATTTGAAGAGTGGTTATCACCAAATTCGGATTAGACCTGGAGACGAATGGAAGACAACCTTCAAGACGAGAGAGGGGTTGTACGAATGGTTGGTTATGCCATTTGGTTTATCAAATGCGCCTAGTACGTTCATGCGAGTGATGAATCAAATCTTTAGACCATTCATTGGGAAATTCGTGGTGGTTTATTTCGATGATATTCTAATATATAGCAGGAGTACGGAGGAGCATGTTCAACATTTGAGGGAAGTGTTGATTATTCTTCATGAGGAACAATTTTATGCTGCTACAAAGAAATGCGTGTTTATGACGCATAGTGTTTTATTTCTGGGTTATGTCATTTCAGGAGAAGGTATACAGGTGGACCAAGATAAAGTTGAAGCAGTCAGGAATTGGCCACAGCCAAAGACAATTATGGAAGTGAGAAGTTTTCATGGGCTAGCGTCATTCTACCGAAGATTCATTCCACACTTCAGTAGCGTGATGGCTCCAGTTACTGATTGCATGAAAGGGAAACAGTTTGTATGGTCAGAGGAAGCGGGGGTTGCTTTTGAGAAGATCAAGGAACTATTGACGACAGCACCGATTCTTGTTTTACCAGATTTTCAGTTGTTGTTTGAATTGCATACTGATGCGTCGAAGGTGGGAATTGGTGGAGTGTTGAGTCAGAGGGGACGTCCTATTGCGTATTTCAGTGAAAAGTTATCAGGGGCGAAGATGATATACAGTACATATGACGTTGAATTCTATGCTGTTGTACAAGCTATTAAACATTGGAGACACTATCTATTTCAGAAAGAGTTTGTTCTTTACACTGATCATGAGGCATTGAAGCATATGCAAGGGCAGGACAAGATTTCCGCGAGACATGCATCATGGATTGCTTATTTGCAGCAGTTTACTTATGAATTAAGCACAAGTCAGGGGTAACCAATCGTGTAGCTGATGCTTTGAGTAGGAGGAGTCATTTATTAACGACAATGAAAGTTGAAGTGACAGGTTTTGAATTATTGCCAGAGCTGATTGAAGAAGATCCTTACTTTTCAAAGTTTGTTGAGAAAGTAAAGGATGGGAATACTGATGAATTTATATTGGTTGATGGGTTCTTGTTCAAGGGAAATCGATTATGTATTCCGGAGAGCAGTTTGAGAATGAAGATTATCAAGGAGCTTCATGAGGAAGGACATGTGGGTAGAGACCGAACATTACAGTTAATTTCTCAATCCTACTATTGGCCATCGATGAGGAAGGAAGTTGAAAGGTTTGTTCAGAGATGTCATATCTGTCAGGTTTCGAAAGGAACATCGACAAATGCAGGGTTGTATATGCCATTACCTGTACCGACTAAACCATGGGTTGATATCAGCATGGATTTTGTGTTGGGGTTGCCGAGAACTCAAAGGGGAAATGACTCTATATATGTTGTGGTGGATCGTTTCTCGAAGATGGTACATTTTGTTGCTTGTAAGAAGACAGCGGATGCAGTTCATGTGGCACAATTGTTCTTTAAAGAGATCTATCGTTTACATGGGTTACCAGAGTCTATTGTTTCGGATAGAGATACTCGTTTTCTGAGTCACTTTTGGCTAAGTTTGTGGAAGATGGTGGGAACGAAGCTGAATTTTAGTAGTGCTTATCATCCGCAAACAGATGGACAAACCGAAGTTGTTAACAGATCGTTGGGAAATTTGTTGCAATGTTTAGTGAAGGACAATCTGAAGAGTTGGGACATGAAGTTATGCCAAGCTGAATTTGCTCACAATCATGCAAATAACCGAAGTACAGGTTTCAGTCCATTTCAAATTGTATATTCAAGCTTACCAAAGGGGCCGTTGGATTTAACGATAGTGGCACCACCGAAGGGAACAGTTAAGCGGGCTGCTGATTTTGTTGATGGGTTGACGGAATGCCATAGAATCGTTTAGGAACGATTGGAAAAGGCAAATGAGAAGTATAAACAAATGGCGGATAAGAAACGAAGAAGTGTATTCTTCAAAGAGGGTGATTTTGTTTATGCCGTTTTGACAAAAGATCGTTTTCCGGTTGGCACTTATAACAAGTTGAAAGCTCGAAAGATTGGACCAGTAGAAATTATAAAACGAATCAATGAAAATGCTTATAAGTTGAAGCTGCCAAAGGATGTTTACACTTCTGATGTGTTTAATGTGAGGCACTTAATTCCGTATTATGAGGAGGAACCTATCAAAGAGGACGAGAGTGTGAATTCGAGGACGAATTCTATCCAACAAGGGGAGGATGATGGAGTAGTTACCTCGTTCGAAGCATCGGCCGCGACTCACGACTCAAAACCCATCGCCACTTCTCCACGACACATCGCCACACCACGACTCATCGCCACTCCACGACTCACTCCCAAACCACCGACTCATGACTTAACCCAACCGAGTCAACTCCAGTATCATCAACCGGGCCCAAAATCCCTACCGCGACCTTATCCATATCTCGCAAACGACCCATCCTCTGCCGAGATAAACCTCCTATGTCGCGAGTTAAATTAGGTCGTGCACGACCTAATTCAAAATCCGTAAGTCGCTGCCCTAATCTATAAGTCGCGAGCGACTTACTCCCTGCCTCCTCCATATGCCGCACGCAAGCAAACAAGCGTTCGATTCATGAGTCGCGAATGGTATCAGAGCAAATTATTTTTTAAGTCGCGAACTATTATCCTTATGTCGCGAAATTTGCTTTACAGCCTGCTGATGAGTCGTAGCCGAGTTTGATGAGTCGTAAGCGAGTTAACTTGAGTCGTTACCAGGTTTCATAAGTCGTAGCCAGTTACTTTAAGTCGCTGATTGTATTTTTCTAAGTCATTTGATTGTAAACCGCTTGTGTTGTAATTTTTTTAAGTTGTGTGTTGAGTTGTAAGCCTATAAATAGGCAAGTCGTGTCACTTGTAAAGGGTTGTTGAAAATTGAATAAAATTCCTTTTGATTGCTTTGTGCTTTCTTCTAATCGGTAGTCGAGTGTGATCTCCTCTCTCCACCTACGTCATTTGAGTGCGCTCGAATCTTCGTTTGTGAAGCCGATTCACGGAATCTTGTGCGCAAGATCAACGTCGAAGAATCGTAGATCCTTCATCACGGTATCGTGCGCGATCAACGTGTTAAGGATAGCTAGAATTCGGTATCTTCGGATCAACGAATTTGGGCATATCAGTATTTCTCAATCCACCGATTGCTAATTCCATCGACATATCGATTTTCTGTTTAATCCGCTGCATCACACCCACGCCACCGATCATCTCGCCATTGGGACTCCACTGTCCAGTCTCTCATCACTTCCCGATCCAAAATGCCACAACGCCGATGACTCGAACTCACCCTACGAAAAAATCAACCTTCAACCGAACACTCGAAAACCTAAAGCCCTGACTTCGATGAACTGCCCTCACCATACACCACCGATCGAAACAACTCCCCCATCGATCGAAATCCCTTCCACTACACTACCTCTCTGCCAAAAATTGCGTGCCTCGGTTATGCCTCCAGCTTCCAGTTCCCTCGCATTCGCCAACCTCCCAAAACCTTCCCAAAACCCTATAATCCACTTGCTCTCCCAATCCAACCCCATTTCCATCAAACGACCATGGTAGTTACTTCCCCTAGGTCCACCTACTCCCTCCAGACCAGGCCGCACCACCTCACAGCGACTAGATCGAAAGAAAAAGTTTTTTGAGTGAATTCCAATTATCCTTCAATATCTCGTGACATAGAACACTAAAAAATATAATTTTCCTACTAAAATTCATATTTCCATACAGGCAACCCGATTGCATGCTTGAAATCTTGATTTAAAAACATTAAATTTTTACTAAAGTATGATACTTTCTGTAAAACCTTTCATTAATGAACTACACAGCCAAATTCATTCCCAAACTATTTTTAACCTAAACTATGCTAGAAAATAAACATATTCCTAGTTTACAACATCATCAGATTCGAACTAGATTAAGAGATATAGATTTTTGAAGTGTGAATGAAAAAAAGGTTCACTGTCAATAGAGAAAATCTTTTCATTTTCAAATTTGAAAATAAATGTTTCTCACCTTAAACATATTGATTCCAGAAGCTTCTAAAGTTGAATTTGAAATCAATTTGAATTCTTGAACTTGTTTTTTAAATCCTTGCTTGAATGTTAAGAACAGAGAATGTTTTCCTGATTTTCACCTATTCCAGACTTACTACAAAGTAACTTGCTTTTTTTTCTTTTTGTTTCTGTTGCTTGAATGTAAAGAACAGAGACCAATTTTCTTAAGTTACAGGATTAATATTTCTAAACAACAACTCAGATCCATCCACACCTATATATACGCAAGCTCTGAAAAATCCTGATGATAGATTGAGAAGATTTTTGGTGGCTGAGCAGATGGTTACTTTAATGGTGAATGAAATTTGAAAAGAAAAGGTAATTATTACAATATCTTATCAGTTGTTTTACTGCCAAATGTTTAATATTTTTGCTAATTTAAATTTCATTACTTGTTTAACCATTGTTTTTATTTGATTTAAAAACTGTTTTGTTAATTGCATTGCTCATAACAGTAAATAACTTGAAGTCTTTTAATTATATATAAAGTATAAAAATTTCAAAGTATAAGTATGCACTCTTGAAGATAGACGACCCAATGTTAATATTGACAAAGTAGTATTGCATTTTTCTCTTATACATTTTAAAATAAGAATGAGAAACTAGATAATTAAAATAACACTCTTGGTTAATTTATCTTATATAAATATATATGTTACTTTGAAAAAAATGAAATAAAATAACATTCTATACCAAACACCCTACATTCATATGTGTTATAAGAACTTCAAAGTGGTATAAAAATTATTTTTAATCCTTCACGTATATATGTATCCATATATACATCTTTTAAGTTATAATATAGAAGTATATCATTTTCAAATAAACTAAGTTCATTAGTTATATATATATATATATATTCTCCTATTTATATTTATGTGATTATTATACACATCATTTAATTTATAACATCTTTATCTATTTAAATATTATAAAAATTTTCTTTTGAACTTATCTTTACATATATACAACTTTTCTTATTCATGATATATATATATATATATATTATTTTACAAACTTAAAATTATTTTTATTTAATATAAACAATACTGTTTATATGCCCAAATTAAAAATATTCTTTTTACTTCATTGTTAATTTCTATCTACATTACATATAAATTTTATTATCATTATATGTAAAAATATAAGTATATGATTTTTCCAATTAATTTTATTCTCTATTATATTTTATCTTTAGAATAAAATATACTTATTTTGTTTCTAAAACAAATACACATATTTTGATCTAAAACAAAATAAACATATTTTACCTTTAAAACAAAATATTCATACATAAGAAATTCCATTTAATCAATCTATATTTTAATATAGATTTGAAAATTCCAATTGTATTAGTTTTGGAAAATTGTATACAATTATTAATTATTGATTAACAGGAATATTGTATATTAAAATACAATATTATTGAATATTATAAATTAATATTCACAACTCGAGATGTCAAAAATCCCGGATCGTTACAGATTTAGAGCCTAGCTTATTCTTCTCTTACTAATTCCCCTTTTTTTTAATTTAAAACCCAACTACTTTAACTATCTAATGGCCAGCCCCTTTTATCTTATATATGGTCGGCTATTACAAGACTAAGTGGACCCCAAAATATATCAAGCTCGGTCGATATTTAACACTCTTAAATATAATTTAAATGTGTATCAACATCGTATATTGATAAGCGTATTTATGACTATTAAATACAATTTTTTTAGTATTATTCAACGCTCATCAAATTAAATTTTGTAACTAATATTTCATAAATATTAATTCATTTAATTAATGTATAACAATTATAATTTAATAAATCAGGTGGTAATAAGAGTATTTAATATTTCTGTTATGTGACTCTTAGGTATAAATTTGGTTGGCGATTAATATTGAACAATTCGAATATTAACAATCACACATCATTTAGCAGATGTTGTGGTATTATGGCCAAATATATTACTTATTTGGCATCGGTAAAATCTAGTTTTACTTTATTAGCATTACCCGGTAGTGAAAAATATTTACACCAATTCTTTTCGTCAAAAAAATATCACATTAAAACTTACAGAATTTAGTAATGGTCAAAAATTCCAATATCGTCCATATTTATATTTATACTCCAAACATAATTGGTTCAATAATAACAATTGTTATTAACCAAAGTACTTCGGCCAGAGATTTTGAAATTGAATTGACTTCAGTTGGCCGTGATACCACCCTCCTATAATTGAGGAGACGAATTCTCTATTGAATTAAATTTCGCTTTCAATACTTCCACTCGACCTAACAATAGTCGTTCGATGAAGATTTTGCCATAATTTGACTATAATCAAAGTGGAGCTTTCATATCGAAGATCAACAGTATTCTCGACTCAGGAGAATTATGTAAATTAGCCACATTGATATTCTTAAGATCGACATCCCTGTAATGGCCAGCCATGACAAGCCCATATTTGGGCCTCCTAATCAAGTCAGGCTTGATAAAAGAAATGCGTAATTAAATCCAATTCAAATACACATCGATATCATATAACGATACGTATGTCTACAACTATTGTATACACACTACTTAATATATTGATCAAAACAAATTAAATAAAATTGTGCAATTAATATTTCATAAATATTAATTTATTAATTTATTTATAACTATTATAATTAAATTAAATCAGGTGGTAGCGGGAGAATTTAATGTTTCGGTTGTGTGACTCTTAGGTATAAATTCGGTTAAATATTAATATCGGGTAATTCGAATATTAACTTTCACATGTCACCTTAACATGTAAAATCCAATTTTATTTATTTTAAGCATTACCAATTGGTGACAATTATTTACACCAATTATCTTTGTCGAAACTATATCACATTAGGAGTTATGGAATTTGATATTGGTCAAAAATTTAATATCCTCCCTTTCAACTGTATAGTCCAAACACAAAGTCCTTGGTTCAATAAACAATTATTATTAACTGAACTACTCTAACCAGAGATTTTGACTTTGAGTTGACTTTAGTTAACTGTGATACTAACCACATATAACCGAGGAGACAAATTCTCTCTTGAATAGTGTCTCACTCCCAATGCTTCCACTCAACCAAACTATAGTCGGTTGATGGACATTGTGCCACAGTTTAACTATAATCAAAGCGGAGTTTCCACATTAAAACTTGACGATATTCTCAAGTCGAGTGAAATTTAAAATATCATCACATCGATATTTTCCATTTAATCTTATTATATTAACCAACAGAAAACAAGCTACTGAGTCATTCAATTGTTATCCAATAACTATCTATATGTAACCCCCTGGTGACCCTAATAGCCATGTGTAATACACTGCCTAAAATTTGGAGTGCGTTAGTGCTCTAGTCTCAACAGATGTATCGATATCCAATCTCGAATACATCTTGACTTAAAATATTTAAAATGATATGTTTATGTAATCATGATTACAACACATTGTAACTACTATCACAAAATATACCATTTATGGATTTTCTAGTAAATAAACTTTTAGTTAATTGATTAATTAATATAACACATTATCTTAAGTATATAATATAAAGAAAACATCTTTAATTTCAAATAAGATTTGTTATAGAGTTATATATATGCAATAATTACATAATTTCTCCTACGGTATACCTTAAGCTCTATCAATCTTCCACTTGCACTTGGTGCCAATTATATAATCTCTATCCCATCTGTTCTATGACCTTTATGAGAAATGATCGAAGTAGTCCCTTAGGAGTGGATCTACTATGTTTTTTTTAATTATATACTTTGTCAATCAACTCTCTTTGATGCTGATAAATTACCTTTATCATGTGGAACTGGTTGAAGTATATCTCTTGACTCCTAGTGATCTTTTATCATTATATTGCTATCATATAACAATAATGCAGTATTTTCAATACTTGGAATCATCCCTAGCTCAGTTATACATGCATTGCTTTTACTGCAGTGCTACTTAAGGCGATGTACTTAACCTTTACGTTGAATCAACCACATTGTTTCATTTGAAACATTTCCAACTTAAAGCTTCTCAATTAAGATTTGAACATGAATTTAATACTCGATAGCACTTACGAAATTCGAGTTTGAACACTCCTTCATAAGGATTTCATTGTTTCTGTAAACATATCTCCAGTATTTGACAAATACTTGAGAATACTCTAATCTACTATTTAGTGATCTTAATTTGTATTTAATAATGTATCAAATATATTAGCTAAATACGCTATCATACATAATACATCATGTATGATAATTTCTATTGCTATTGCATAAGGAATGCAACTTACATGACCCATATTAACATTTTAATATGGTTTCTGTGTGTGTCATCTGGGACATTCCCAATATATTTTATACTAATTATAAAAGATATTACTAACAAATCCACAGTTGAGTATTAAACAACTGACCTAGAACTTTTAACATAAGTACATCATTAACAATCAGTAGTATGTTGTTTACTTCTTAGAAACATTTTAGTACCTTTAATGGTTCTTTCTTATGGACATATGCTTTATCTACATTTTGAATGAAAATCAAACTATTTGATATTTCTATCAAAATACTTATCCAACTCTGATGCTTATATAATGATACTTTCGTATCATTTCTTAGATCATATCAAAAAAATCCACAAACTCAATATCACTCCCACTAATTTCGAGAAACTTTAGTTGTTATGTGCAAAAGTCTACTCTAAGTTATTATTTAGAATTTTCCATTTTGACACATATGTACCAAAACACAAAGTTATGCCAATTGATAATTTCGTGAGTAAATCTGAATTAACTTGAGCAAATTGAATGGCGGATCTATTACGCTAATTTCAACAATTGAAATTTACGGTGTTATTTTTATCCACGCTGCTCATTATATTCCAACTACATTAGTCTTACTTTTGAAGACACATTTATGACCGATGGATCATATCCCTTTGGATACAATTGCCAAAATCATATTTTGATAACATATCTATAGTTCTTTCGATTTGTACATCATACCAGAGTCAATACTCTTAATGGTTTAAACTGAGGACTATCTATTCTCGATATTGATAAGAAACTCATAGTCTTTCTTTAACGTGCGAGAATACTTATTAGACACTCTATTGCATTATGTTCGTTTACGTTATGTTATTTTTATTTCATCCTATGTAATTAGTTTGATATTGGGACCATATCCAAATCTATTTTCACTACTAATAATTTCTAAAAGAAATTTCTTCGCTGTGAAGTCAATATACTTTTAAAAAAACAATTGTTTCTCAATGCAATAGAATGGGTATTCATAAATATTTTATGAATTGACTTTTATAAAAAAACTAATTTGGTTTTGCTTTATGATACTTATGTTTAAAACTTAAGTTATTCATCTAATGATCATTCCTAAAATCCTTTTAGGGTGATTCGTACAAGATATTTCACTTAAAAATATTACATATAGTCTTTCGATTTACAAAATTTGCCAACTCCTTAACCTAGGATATGCTCGGGATTCTTATAAACATTATCTTATATGATTTTGTAAACTATTCTTTAGGTGAAATTAATTTTAACCTTATATACTACTCTTAAGTATTCAACCTTATAGAAATAAGTTAACTCAACTTTTATCATCAACAATTATACGTTTTTAATAAAGTTCAATTACTCCTTATCGAAACATCATTATATATCATAGGAAGGAATGACTTTTGAGATTAAATCTTTAATCATTTTAGGTATGTTCGGAACACTTTTCAATTTACTCACATATTGGATCAAATCGAATCATTTTTATTTTATGTTGCATGTTATATTTATTTCCATTTTATATTCTGCATGCTTATCATAGACATGCTGCATGTGTTTCAAATACACATATTCATACTTGTGATAACTCATCAATGAATACCATAAATACATTGAACAGTTTTGGTATTATTAGACTTAAGATTGCGTACATCTATATGTATCAACCCTAAGAGTTCATCAACTCTTATGTCGATCTCATTCAATGGGTACTTTTCCTTTATTGCTTAAGATATAATTAACTAGTATCATATGATTCATAATCATATAATCAAAGAATTATTTCTCAAAGCCATTTCTTTGTCTATAATTCCAAAATAATTGCAAATAATTTAAGATGCATCACTTCTGTTATGAATACAAATACCACTATTATAGTTTTATTTTATAAGAATATTCCTAATATCATATTAAAATAAAACTATGTATATTTTTCAATCGCCATTGAAAAACATTTATTATTTCATAAACAATGATTAATAAGTTTTGCGAAAATAATTCTCATAACTTAATATGACAAATAAGTAGTATATGGTATACTCCTACTATTTCTGCCATTACTGTAGTAACATATGAAATATAGGGCTCCATGCAACCACTTAATGTAGGCTATTCATTACATCTACTATAATCAATTTATAGTCAAGTGTTTTCAAATCAAATATCTTGAACTCAAAGGAATAAATCTCATAAAAACCAATTTTAGATATGAAAATACATTTTGAAATAGAAATCACATTTCTCATTCCAATTTAACTATCAATTATTATTTTATAATTCTCGTTTTCAATATTTCTTTATGAAGTAGAAGTGACATTCACTCTTCATCTCAACCATGGCTTAAGTTACATCCACTCTTGTATGTTCATTTTCCTTTCTAAATGTTTGTACCATTTAAAGGAAATCCCTACTACAGGATTGTAACAAACTCTTTACAAAAGTGCATTTGCTTATCCTTAACTCTTAAGGATATCAAATAAGTTGCACTTTATGTAAACTGATCCGGTTGACATTTTAGTTATCGAATTTTTATACCTATCTTATAAATTTTGGTCTATTTTTACATTTAATACAACAAGATCATGATTGTAATCAATCATATTGAATACATGATCTCGTACAGTTTACTTGCTTAGTTCGAATGAACTAATTTTCACCGAGGTTTCATACATTACAAGTTGCGACCATTCACCGTATGACATTTATATGTGATTGAAAATAAACTAAATATTCATACCCTTGTATTTATTTTAGAATTCGAAACTTATAGACGGAAATACATGATCTTGGTCAAATAAACATGTAAGTGACCAATTACGAGTGTATTTAGTAATTGTGTAACAAGGCGCTTGCGTGGGTCTTAGAAACAACAAGCAAATAATATATATTAGTGAGTATATTTTGTATTTCTATTTTCAATCCTTAATTTAATTCATTTGTATATCTTAATTAATAAAATTTTACCAATTAGATTAATTGCAAAAATTTATCGATGTAGATTATCTATACTACTATATTATTACTGAGTTGCATTTCAAGGGCACATCAACCTTCTTGATTTTTGTCAACTGAACGGTCGACTTTTATATTTTTTGCTTCTCATACCAGCTCTTCGCTTCATCCTTTACCCTTCAGCTACAAATAAAAAGACTAGGGTTTTTACTACCTACTCTCTGCTTCATCTTTATTCCATTAGCTAAAAATTTATTCCATCAGCTACAAATTGCGAGGGTGCGGTTTCCAAGCGATTCTTTTGCATAATTTCTCTCCTGCCTACTCTCTGTTTCATCCTTTTCCCATCGGCTAAAAATAAAAAGACTAGGGTTTTTACTGCCTGCTCTCCGCTTCATCGTTATTCCATCAGTTAAAAATTGAAAGGCTATGGTTTCCAAGCGATTCTTCTACCCGATTTCTTCCACCGTGATTATCCACTTCGTAAGGAAGGTAATTTGTCTTCTTCTTTTATCCCTGATTTTTGGATGTGGTGTGTCTATTTTGTCAATGATGATATTATTGTGATTTAGGCATATTTTAATATTCAGTTTTTTTTGGATTTTCCCCTCTTTACATTTTTCTATATAGGCTAAGCTAGAAAAATGTATAACATGCTTGGCAAAGTTGTATATGATCCACATATACCGCAGAAGAATTTGAATTTGGAATTTTAATCATAGATATTTGGTTCTTTGGATGGTTTGAATATGAATATGGTTGTGAAGACTTTTAGAAGCCACCAATGACATGCATGTGTATTGTACTCCTACATAAATGGATATGTAGATGTTTTTAACAGTTGGTAAACAATGATTAAATGTGTATATGAACCCGACCTGTTCATGCATAACAATTCACTAGAGTGTTTGTTGTAACTAGTGATTTCAAGTTCAACAACTATAGCTTTGCCTGGAAAATGAAATGGCACTAAAACGAGTTATAATGTTTGGTTTATTTTTCTTTTTTAAGAGCAAATTAAAGAAAACACGTGGTTCGAATTATAGTAGTTGATACTCTAACTTACAATATACCTTTGTCATGAAAACCAACAACAGCCAATTTATTTTGTATATGAATAAAAAAATAAACAATATGATTATTTTGTTTCTTTTATACACAAGTCAAGTTAGAACATTGACTATGTGGCTTTGCATTGTGGGGATTCAGAGTTGGAAGGTAACTTGTGTCTGTAAAAATATATGATGCAGTTATATATCACTCATCAGATAAAAAACTGACGTTATCCAGATAAATGGTATGAAACTTCATTTCAATAGTTTAATTGATTCAAGTTCATACCTACTAAGTTGATTCGGTATAGTATATGGTAAATATGTTTAAAAGGAACAATGTTAAAATGTTTATGAAAATTTAAATAATAATAGTTGTTTAATAAGGTTATCTCGTTTTAACCTTATCAGTTTTAGTGATAAATATGCCTTGCTTTTGGGCTTATTATCCTGTGGTCATTTCTATAAGATTGTTGAAAACATAAAGAGACTGGATACTGCAAATGTGGACATTTATGGTTTCGTAATTCAAAATTGTACGTAAAATGATGTCGATGCTAAAAAAAAACAAAAATAACTTACTGGTCTCACAGGAAGTCCTGTGGGCCTAATAATACAAATTGTTTCAAAGTTCTGTTCTTTATAATACATGTAGTTTGTCCCTAATCTGCAATTTCCAGTTTTTAGGTAGTGTTGGCATTCAACTTGACCGGTTCTTTTTGGAAGGTTTGGTCATATTTACATCTATTATCTAAATAAGTAAAAACCACTGTATGTAGTTGATTATTTGATGGATGGGTTATTAATTTCAGCTGCTTAGTTCATTTTGTTTTTTGTATTCTTCCATTATTACGAGGATTATTAGTGGACATTTTATCGAAGTATTTGGTCCCGATTGCATCTATCTTACCGGCACGGTTTGATAGACTAGATTGCAATTGTAATATAATCTGATGCTAATATGTATTAGCTATTACTGAATCATGCTGATCTATGAAACTTTTAATATGTATTAAGATGTATTAGCTACGACATCCTTAAACTGAAGCATGTATGATATAAATGATGAACACTTCGATTTACGTACAATCTGCTTGGTTACTGAGAAATGAACTGATCGCTATAGTTCATTATTGCAATAATATTATATAGTTGAATTAGAAAAAAATCAACGATAACTCGAACAATATCTTCATATTGTTCATGGCATGTTTTACAACGTGTTTTTATACTACTTTCATGCTTTGTCTGAACCACTATTTCTCATGGTTTACATACAACCTGTCTTTTATTTTATTTTTGTAAATTGATTTAAAAAGGTTTTTTTTAAGTATATGTCTTTCGTTCTTAGAGATGAGCTATGTTGGTTTAAGCAGTACTCAAGGTGATAAATCTATTACTTCAGTAACGATTTGCTTACTACTTTGAAATATTAATTTTTCATTTTTTGTTGTTTTTATATACGCATCCTACTGACTATTAATACACAATGGTATTACTCTATGTTCAAGCATGGTGGGGGGTTTCTATGTGCTTAGTATTTCCTTTCCTACTAATTCCATTGTTCTGGACTATAATGTTTTCATGTAAAATTTAGGCCACTTGAATTTCCTGTGCTACTGTCTACTCTTATTATGACATGAATGTTCTTTCTTCACTTTTTTAGGTTGTCAGGGTTAATATACTGACCTTTAGAAGATTTCTTATAGGAAGGGGCTCTTCGTGATAAAATAGTTGCTCGAAGATACCTTAAATTCTTCACCCCCCGCAAGGACTAGCCTGAAGTGATAAGGTCAGCTTTATTTTCTTGCTAGTAATAGTAGAACAAAAGGTAGATCTAGTTAGATAGTATGATTCATCTGAACGTAAATTTTTATTAATTAGTATGGTATAGGAAATAAGTTCCAGATTTGTAACCTAAAAAGAAAGTTTTGAACTCCTTATATAACCTTTTGCGGTGGTGATAATTACAGCAACTTTAGTATTCATTTGGTCAGAGAATTCACTAAAAAATAATTCCCCTACAAATAAATTACATTCATATTAATTTGTATTCCATCTTATTTTGGACATGGATTCAACTCTTGTTGGGAAGAATATGAAAGCAGATTGTGCCTTCAATGGGCATGAAAAATAAATCTAAGTTCCTGCAATAAAATGCTTTTACATTATTGTTGACAGATCTAACAATCCATCTCACTAAGCCATTTGGTAGAATTTGGTCAACGGCTAAAAAAACTTTAGCTTGTAAGTAATAGCGACAAAAAAATAACATTCCCTAAGCAACTATGGTCCTCATCAAATTTGAAAAAATATCCGTTAAAATATGTAATTTAGAGATATTTTCCACATCAATATGTATATTGTTAATGACAAAATAAATAAATATTTATTACTATCATCACTAATTCTAAATGTATTTTTCTTTAAGATATACCTTCCTTTCAAAGGGGCAGCATACGATGCAATAACATATGCTAGAAATATTAGCATTGACTTCGTAGTTAACATATTCACATAACAATATTTTGGCTGTATCATTTTCCCGAGATGTAAAGTAGTGGGAGTAGTGAATAAACTTTGCAAGTTCATAAATCTGTAGTTTCATGTAAATATTAACATGGCCTACACTTGCTCATAATCCCATCTATAATCTTTTTCTATCTTGGGTAAAGTCGGAATTGTTTTGCTACCTTCAGTAAGATATGAATTTTATGGGCTAAGTGGAAAATGTTAAGTTTCAAGAATCACTCCCAGCAACCATATGCGCAAATATATAAATCAATTTTGGTATTTTTTACTAACCTTATTTCGAATAATAAATTACTTCCACCAAAATTCATACATCAAAAGTTTGATCGGTTGGAGAAAAACGATTAAGTTTTTCCCGCTAAAGTTAATGCGATACGTACACTTTCGTGTCTGTATCGCTATATTTACTGTATATTATGCCTTATGAGGATGAGTGCATATTGCAATTTTTGTAATCAAGGATTCATATCTTCTGTCGTTATACTAGACTCCAAATTAGGGATGGAGCAGCGTGGCAAGAATAGAAAGAGAAAATCAGTCGGACCAGAAACCTCCCCATCTAACAATTCAACTTCGATAATCAAACATGATGTATCACTCTTTGTTGGAGGTGGAGATAAGAACAGTACTGTTCCACCCATACCGTCGTCCAATAGAGAAAGTGGCCAAACAGCTTCATCTACGCCTAATGTAAGTATGCTCTCCTATATTGATGTATGATGTATTATGGATGTAGGTTATGTTACAACCTCTCTTAATTATCTCTTCTATTACCCGGTTGGTAACTCGAACGCAGTCCTCATTCCTCTAGTGATGAAAAGAAGATATAAGAAGTCCACTGCAAACTCACTAGTAACCAGCCTAAAGGAATTTACTTATACTAACCCTGAATTTTGTCCCGTTGCATCTTAGCAGAGGAAACATCTTGATACATTGGATGATGCAGAAAATTTTTCTTTGCCATCGTGTTTGAATTCATCGTTTGCTCCTCCTCTTCTACCTTGCCTTCTTCTCCATTTAGCTCTGTTCCCACAGCACTAAATAATGACCGAACAAACCAGTCATCCATTCAAGAGGTTAATGGTATGATTGCTACATTTTTGACGTTCCCAACCCACTTTTGGTTCATGCAACCATAAAATGTTATACATGCTGCCTATGTAAAAGCATGCCGAACTATGTCAAATTCTTGGCTATGTATTACCTCCGCACTGTATTTCCATTCCTGTTACTCCTTTTGCACCATCAACATATACCTCCGCACTGTATTTCCATTCCTGTTACTCCTTTTGCACCATCAACATAGAATTCAATGCATAATAATTTAAACACAATTACATTGAAGACGCACATGAGTGTTAGGTTATTCCTTCAGTTTATATTACGATCAACCATATTAAATGTCATTTTATCGTATCTTAACCATTTTGAAATTTTCCGGGCTCTCTGTTTATGTAGCAAACCTAATATCCTTATTACAGGAGTCGATATGTTTGAACACCACACTCTATCAACCGTCTTATGTTTCTTTATTCACCAAGAAGAAACCATTTCAATACTTCATTTTGCAGGTCCATGTCATACGGTACAAACAGACACACTTCTTACCAGTCATAGTTTGAATGAACAATCGACAAATACACCTGCATGTTCTTTGCACCCTGTATACCTTCTTCAGGATATAGGTGTTGTGCCAGCTGCTAATTAGAGCCATCTCCTTTAGGTCATGTTTTGTTAAACAATTTCATCAACTACAATTACATGTAGGTTAATGGAAGAAACAACACAATCGAGTTCATGTAAGAATATCAACACATCTACAAATTTACGCAATGGTAACTGAATTTTTCAGTACTCCCAATCATATTTTTTTACCTTCCCTTCCATAACTGAGTATTATGCTCTTGATTGCACTGTGTAGTTTTCCATTATGCTCTCCTATACCATCTCAGAGAGGGGCTGGAGGCGTAAAAAATATAATAGGTAACGAAATATCCAGCTATGATGTTCCGTTTTGTAGTCCATTGACTAACGTTTTCCATGCCAATCCCGACCTAGCAACAGATAATATACATCAACGTTGGTTTTCCTATGCCTTTCTTTATTGTCATGTTACTTTCTCATGTTAACAAAAAAATTTACCCTTGCTTAAACTGTGCTAGGCTGTATCTTTAAAACATGGGATTTCGGACCTTCCATGAACATGTGCAGTTCTTGTTGTGCCATCGTTTGGTACATGGAGAGAAACCAGAAGGATGGTATCCCTAGCTCCATGAAGTTCTCTATTTGTTGTCAGACTGGAAAAGTTTGCTTGCCTTCATTAAAGGGAACCCCTCCTCCTTTGAAAAATCTGCTAGATTATGAACAAGGTGGAACAACTTCGCATTTCAGAGAACAAATATGGATTTATAACTCTATGTTTGCATTTATATCAATGGGCGGACATGTAGACAATAGTGTTAATGATGGTAAAGGAGTTTATGTATTTAGATTATATGGTCAAAATCATCATAAAATTGGATCCCTTCTTCCCGTTGACGGTGTGTCCAAATTTGCACAATTATACATTTATAACACCGAAAATGAAAGAGACAATAGGTTGCGCACGTGTGGGAACAATGGAACTAAACATATGGATCCAGCATTGATAGATAAACTAATACGTATGTTTGATGAAACAAATGAATTGGCAAATGTTTTTAAAATGGCAAGAGATCGATTCAAAGTAGCTAATTTACATGATGTTAGCATTTGAATTCTTGCTGGAAGGAACAATGATGGAAGACAATATAACTTACCTACTTCTTCTGAGATTACCGCTTTAATAGTTGGTAATGACAATTAACTGATTGACCATAGAGATACTATCTTAGAAGAGAAAATAGGCATCCTGCGTGGTATAAATGAGAAACATCCGACCTTCATGGAAATGCAATATCCAGTCCCTTTCGCTTATGCTGAAGATGGATATAGGTCGTCTATTGAATACTGTAATGCTTAGTTTGCCTCTGATGGTGAAAGAATTTAAGTAACGATTCATGAGTACTATGCTTTTCACTTCCAGAATAGGGAAAATGAAGGGAAAACTTTGCTAAGAGGAGGTCGTCTGCTACAACAATATATTGTTGATGCATACACGTGCATTGAGGAAGATAGGTTGAGGTGGATTAGAAATAATCAATCGAACATACAGTCGGAACTTTATAAAGGATTACAAGATGCTATGCTTGCGGGGGATACGTATGCCAAATTGATTGGTAAACGTACAATCTTACCTTCCAATTTCATTGGAGGTCCTAAATATATGGTTAAAAATTATCAAGATGCAGTGGCTATTTGTCGATGGGGTAGATGTCCAGATTTGTTTTTAACCTTTATCTGTAATGCAAAGTGGCTTGAAACCAAATATATGCTTGAATTCATTCCAGGTCAAAAACTTGAACATCGACCGGATGTCATTGCCCGTGTTGCAAGTTGATAGGATCATAAGCACCAAGGTGCCAAACCCTACCGTAGATCCAATCGGTTACAACACAGTTCGGCAGTTTATAGTTCACTGCGCCTGTGGTTTGGCTTATAAACGTGTATAGTGTACGGAAGGTAATGTTTGTGGAAACGATACAAGCTTTGACAAAGATGATTTTTCGATTTATAAACGTGGCAAAAATGGCCATTCTATTCTTACATCAACGGAGATTACAGTTGACAGTGGATGGATTGCACCTCATAATGTTGATTTATTAGTTAAGTACAATGCACATATAAATGTAGAGGTATGCATTAAAAATAAGTCTGTAAAATATTTTTTCAAATATGTCAGTAAGGGACATGATAGAGCAACAATGATCATTGAAGAAAATGTCAACGATAAAGAAACAGCACCATATCAAGATGATGAGATAAAAAATATCTCGACTGTTGCTATATTTCTACTTCTAAAGCATGTTGGCATATATTTGAGTTTGAGGTGTAGTATCATAAACTGTCTGTAGGAAGACAACCTTTTCACCACCTAGGAGAACATACATAACTTTCAATGATAATGATACCATATCTCAAATTGTAGATAGACAAAATATTGAATGAACCATGTTAACAGAACGGATGAGAACTAATATGCTACATGCAGATGAGAGGACTTTGGCATATGTAGATTTCCCAACAAAGTGGGTATGGTACAAAGATGAGAAGTAATGGAAAAGAAGGCAACAATGCGATAAATTAGGTAGGATATACTATGTGCATCCTACCTCTGGAAAAAGGTTTCATTTACAAATGCTGCTGAACGTTGTTAAGGGGCCAACGTGCTATAAAGACTTCAAAACAGTAAATGGTACGCTATATTCTGATTTTCAATCTGCATGTGTTGCCTTAGGATTTTTAGAAAATGACAGTGAACGGACTGTTGCTCTCTTTGAAGCAGGAAATTGGTCCTTTGGAAAAAGCTTACATTAAATGTTTGCGGCGATGCTACTATTTTGTGAAATTCCTAATCCATTTGAGCTCTGGAATAAAAATTGGGCAATGTAGTCAGATGACATACAATAGCATCACCGACGCATTTGGAACAACACAACTTTGTTGTTAATGAAAGAGGAAATAAAGAACTACTGGCTGATAGAGCTTGAAAATATACTTAATTTAAATAATCATTCTTTAGTCGACTTTTCCCGTATGCCAACTCTAAACTTCTCATTGCAACGACCTTATCACAACAGACTAATAAAGGTGGAACTAAGATATGATTGTGCTACTTTGGAACAGGAAGCCTGCACAATATTGTGCCAACTAAACACCGAGCGAAAGAGTATATTCGATGTTGTCACTGCGTCAACAAATAATAACGTAGGAGGTTTTTTCTTCGTCTATGGCAGTGGGGGCACAGGAAAAACTTTCCTTTGGAAGACGTTAATACTAACGATGCGATCAAAAGGTAAAATTGTTTTGGCGGTTGCATCATCCGGTATAACATCTTTACTACTTCCAGGTGGTAGAACAGTCCATTCTAGGTTTAAAATACTAACTGATGTAGAAGAAGATACAACGTGTGACATTCCAAAGCAATCAAACCTTACGCAACTTATAGTACGAAAGGATTTGATTATTTGGGATGAGGCTCCTACGGTTCATCGAAATTCATTGGAAGCTTTCGATCGTACACTTTGGGACATAATGGACAATGGCATTAACTTGTTTGGTCGAACGTATCTTCGGTGGAAAAACTATTTTGCTATGGGGGATTTTAGATAAATGCTTCCTGTCATACCCAAAGGGTCACGACATGTAATCGCCTAATCTTCCATAAACAAATCTCAATTATGGTCTGAATTCTGTGTTTTCAAACTAAACATTAACATGCATCTAACATCGATCGATGTACATCTTCTGAAATAAGGAAGCTAGAAAATTTCACCAAGTGGGTGCTGGACGTAGGTGATGGAGAAGTACCCGCCATTGCATTGCAACAAAGTGCTGAGCCAACATGGATAAAAATACATCCAGATTTGCTAATTGAGCGAACTTCTAATCCAATTGTAGGGATCGTAGATGGTACCTACCCAGACTTGCAAAAACATTTGAATGAACTAAATTATTTACGTAGTCGATGCATTTTGGCTCCAACGAATGACTGTGTTGAAGAAGTTAACAGTTATGTCACATCATCTCTATCTGGATCTTAAACTATGAACCTTAGCGCCGACACAACAAGCCCTGCTTCTGAAGGTATCAAGGATCAACATATATTGTTTCCAACCAAATTTTTAAACACTTTGCACCCTTTCGGCATTCCTAGCCAACCTCAAAGTAGGTATTCCAATAATGCTTCTTCGAAATTTAAATCAAAGTATAGGTCTTTGTAATGGAATGCGTTTGATCGTCACCCAGCTAGCACCAAAGTAGTTGAAGCTGAAATTATCACCAGTACCAATGTTGGAAATACAGTTTTAATTCCTAGAATAGTCCATACGTCGTCAAATACAAAATGGTCGTTTATCCTCCATCGTTTGCGGTTCCTAATCAAAGTTGCTTTGCAATGATCATTAATAAAAGTCAATAACAGACTTTGGATCATGTTGGTGTATATTTGCCATGACCGGTGCTTTCCCATGGCCAACTCTACGTTGCTATATCAAGAACAACATCACACCGAGGTGTTAAAATGCTTATCAACCAGCAAGGTGCGGAGGAAGTTGGATGTACTGAAAATATTGTTTTCCATGAAATATTCGAAAACTTGTATCACCCTTTTCTCGGTTTGAATTATATCTTCCAGTTTTTTAGAACTCCTTCCATAAGTGCATTTCTGTGACTGTGTAGAAATCATATGTTTTTTTCACTTATACATGTAACTTGAAGATAGAAAAGGTTAGTTTGGAAACATAGTATTGAATACGAAAAAATAATGTGAAGTTCCTGTTGATATGCAAATGGAAGATTGAGTTGTTAGTATTTCTTTAGATATATTGTATTTTTTTACATAAAGACATAAAATTGGAAATGATATTTTACAATTTCAAATTTATTGTTAAGTGTATCTTCACTAGAAGGACATACATTTTTACAAAAATTTCATACATTTCTGCAGTTGATATGCAAAATTGATTAGGCAACGTTCTGTATACAACAAAGAATTTGTTAAAAATTTTTTATCGTTACCTTGACCCTTAATTGTTATAAAGCGTTTGGTTGGCGACAATCCATGTGTGTGGTGCACAACAAACCATATTTAATTATTATAAAATAATTATTGAGTTGATTAACAATTAGACCTATATGGACAGCTTTGTTTGCAAAATATGCATGTGCATATTTTCCAACCATTGTACACATTAAAGACATAAAAGGCATTTGATTCATACACGTCATATGGTACGAATTTTTTTAATTTTTCTACTTGATTAAAGTATCTAGATCATAAATTATTTGCAGATTTAGTACAATTTAGTAATTGAGCTAATTTCAAATATACTTTTCAATATATTGCCTTAAAACTTGATACCGATCATGTTTGAGGAGATTTACTCTTGACAAACTTTACAATGCATACACTGCTTTTAGATAGTACTAATAGTTGAACTTCCAAAAACTTCCACTGTATGGTAATGAGCTACATTCAGTTCATTCATGCCTTCGCCAAACATCAAAATTCTGGCAAGCAGTGCTGTAAGCTTTTCAATCATTATTTTTATCACATATACTTATACTAAAATCATTTGTTACTATATAACCTTCATTTTCTCAATTATGATGGCTATATGTCTTCTATACACTATTTTTAGGCAAATTTAAACATTTTATGATTTCGCTCCGACATTAAGATACAATATCTACTCTAATTTGGAAAAGGGACACAGTTGTATACTTTTGAGTGGTGGTTTTGGAAAATTGTGCGCATGAAGCACTATTCTAGGGTTGCTATGAGATTTTTTGTTATTTGACGTCTAATTTAGCTACACTACTTTGCTTACCTTAACCCATACAAATGAACTCATCACTTTGTATTACCAAAACCATATCATTGAAATAGTTCTTAACTTTTGATTTACAAAGGCTACCATAAGGTATAACGATCATCTACAAGTTGATTGTTCTCTGTTTCATTAACGAATATGCTATTCTAAATACAATGTTGTTATACTTTTGCACCTTTTACAGTTTACTAATTGAGTTATACCTTTCACTGCAATTCTTTTCTCGTGTACCGTGTAGGCAGAATTTTGCATTGCTTATTGGCTGAAAACCGCATCTTATTGTGACGACTCGGATTTTCCGACCCTCGAAAATCGTCGAAAAATCCGTCTGTTCTAAAACTTTGAATGAAAACTACCAACTTAATACACAATATTTGATTAATATTCAACGTTACTAAATGTATAGGATACAATTTCAGTTCTACAACTTATCAGAGTAATTAATTCATTCATTCTACAAGGTGTGCTTTAATACATACCAAATACCAACACAGATAAATATGCCGCTGCACAACTGCGATGAGAGAGACATCAATAGTCATTCCTGCTAACTCAATAAACATGTCAAATATAGAATAAAATAGTAAGCAGGAAAAGTACACAAATACACGATATATGGTAAATAATAAACAGAAAAATGTTATTTTATTATTAGGGCTAATCACTACCACTTGTGACTACCTATGCACCCTTATGTAATTAGGCACCCAATTAGGCACAGGATCAAGCCAACATAGTTCTCCTACCGCAAATAGGACTCATGGAGCCTACGATGCAACAAATAATATGCAATTCTCAAAACTACCCACTTAGGCTTAATCTTTAGTATTAGATTTTCAAAATCAAATTAACTTTATTGTTTTCAAAATATAATTCTTTTCGAAAATAATTTCTTTGGACCAAACTCCTGATTTTACTTCAAATTATTTGAAATAATAATAATATATACATCCTTTGTACCAAACTATACTTTACTTCGGGATCATAAAACACATCACTTTTGAAATATTTATTTGAAAATCCCAGAATACTACTGTAAAAGCATATCAAAATATATGCAACCAGATCGGAAGGTTTCTCCTAATAACAAGGCAACTGGGTCCTAACCTTTCGAAAAATAAATATAGGTATGATATCCCTCTTCAATGAGAGTGGACTATACAGTGGCTATAGAACATTTGCACCTGCTTGCCCATATTTTTAGTTATGGGTTACCCAAATATTTGGTAACATGATAAATCATTTTATATCCCGAAGTGACAAAATCATTTACACTAATAATTACAAATACTTCTAACCTATAATAATTTCCATTTCCAAATCCTTTCAAAGATCATTTTAAAATCATCGGGTTTAGTCCTTGAAATCCTTTTCATTTTATAAAACATTATTAAAAAACCATTTTATATACAAACCAATTTTATATCAAATCACTTCAAAATATTTCTTATCAAATATCTCTTTTTTCTTTTAAAGGAAAACATTTCATAACATTTCCACTTGGAAACCAATTTTTAAAACAATTCATTAAATTAAAGTGAACCAAATATTGCCGCTAAACACCTTATAGTCAAATCATAAAATAAACCACAAGGTGTTAGCTACAATTATTTTCTACCCAGCCCATGCATATGGATAGTTAATTGCTCATAAACTGGTCATGCAAAGTCGACAATAAATAAATAATAATCAGTGCTCATAAACTGGCCAAGAATAATTCAAACAATCAATCAAGGAAATAAACACAATAATAAATGATATGCAATGCTTTATTCTATCAAATATTTATAAGACTTCATTTTATCTTGGGTTAAAACGGTTTAATATTTATTTTAAAGCATACGGGCTTTTCCTTAGACATGTTCCGTCCCTCACCCAAGTCTCCTTGGATCTCACAGACGAAATATATGCACTAGTCATTTTCGCATACCCCATTAAGTATTTGACTTCAAAATTTTAAAATACTTAATTCACCAATCTAATAGTCAAAGAAGGAAATACAACCATTGTTTTAGCGAACAAAGTAAACAAGCATTCAACAAGGGTTTTCAAACAACACTTAAAGTTCTTTCAACTTAACAATGGTTTTAATAAACTCAAAGGAAGGAATAACTCACTTTGGATTTCATCCTATCAAACTTTAAGGGAAGAAACTCCAGATCTAAACCATACTTCTTACGAACTGTACTAACTTTGTCAATATGGATTTTGACTATTGCTTCGCTACTATTTTCCAAAACTTCTTGAAATCCGACTGTAGCTCCGCTATCCTAGAAGTTGAGATGAAAAGAGGTGGAGATGGCTTCTAGGTGGGCATGGCCTTGGGTGGATGGATGAAACTTACTAGCTTAAACATGACTTAAGTGGTATACATTTTTGTAGACTATTTTTGTCATTTTGTTACGCTTTTGGAATTTTTTAGTAGAGGCATGGAAGCCATTAAAGAGTGGAAGAAGGGCTTGAAAATGGAGAAGAAAGATGTTAAAAAAGTGAGAAAATGTGTTGGTATTTATAGGAAAAAATTTGGATTAAAATAATATTTTGTAAAAAGATTAAAATGTGCTTTGCTTATACTTTAAGCAACTAATTTTTTTAACACTTAACATCACATTTTAGATCATTACATTATGTCATTTTCACTTAAGTATTAAGTAAACAATATAATAATTATGTTTGTTTGATTTAATGTTTACTTTTGACTTTTATAACACTTTTTGTCTTTTTATGCTTACTTTTTGTTAATTACATTTCAGAATTCTCTAAGTATGTTTAGTAAAAATAAACTTGATTAGTGAATTAATTAATACTTATACTACTTTAATATATGTTCATATATAAGAAAATAAAGGTGCAGCAACATTGTGACAACTTTAAATCGACAAAACATTGATTTTCGACAAAATGTTTTACGGTCACATTTTGACGTTTTAGTTAAAAGAATATATAGATCGTGTGCGTATATAATATGCAAGTGTTATGAAATATTGTCTATCAACTAGCAAAGTAAGAAAAGTAAGGTAAGAAAGCGATCACACTAGAGTTTTTATACTGGTTCGGATCTCTCGTCCTACATCCAGTTCCCGAAGCTCCCCTTTAGACTTTCAACTATCAAAACTACCCTCGCTTTTCCCGGAGGAATAGGCTTAGAGTAAAAGAACTTTCTTTGACAATAGCATGTTCTTGACAGCACATTTTTTGACTACTCAGTACAATCCTTCGTATAATCTCCTTTGAGTAGTATGTAATCTGAAGCTTTGATATAAGGAAAAAATAAAAGTATGTTTTTGAGTACTTTTAAAAATCAGAGAAAGCACAGGAATATTAGAGAGTAAAGAGAGAAGAGTTAAGAAAATCAAATTACTTTTACTTCTCAAATGCATGCTTATTTATAGATGTTGAAGAGTTTGTCTGAGAAGTAGCGACCTTTGGTATATTCTATTTCAGTCCAAGAGTTGCAATGTTTGAGGAGGAAGAGCTATGACTAGAGATAGAGGATGCAACTCTTCGATTGAAGACGATGTCTGTTGAGGAGTGCTGGCCGTTTCCTACGTCAGACGTTTGGACATTTAGATCAGACGTCTGGCCTGTATTAAAAAGTTTAAATAGGAAACATTGCCAGACGTCTGGATAAATAAGCCAAACATCTGACACATGTACAGTTTGTTAATTTCCCTTATTGAGCATGTAAAAACCTTTTTAATAGTTTTATGTGCATATTCTTATAAAGACTATTCAAGGAGATTGTACATATCACCTATTTAAAACATTAACATAATATACTAATTTTTCTTAATATCATGATCCTCTTATGTTTGTCTTCAAGGCTTGATCGCGATAATTTACCTGCATATGGATGATATATATATATATATATATATATATATGTAGCATGCTAGTGATTGTATAGTTGTTGTCATCAAAATTATAGAATGGAGGTTCTAATATTCTCTCTCTTTTCGATGATGATAATTATACAATCAAGTTTATAAGAAGCTCCCTCTGAGGTAGTATAAAATCTCTACCACTTTGTCATTATTAAAAAAGATTATATGAAACAATACGAGGAAACATCACAACAACATAATGTCACTAATCACAATTTCATAGCACTAAATCAAAATATCACAGTCATACACAGTAGGAATTCGGAATAAGTTTATATAACATTGGTAAATAACTTATTGATAGGAAAAATAACCCCATAGGTCAGAAGCGTTTTCGTCATAGTCGCTATTCTGCCATTGTGACTGATCATGATACTCTTCATCTTCCCAAATGGAAAGTCCTTGAAATGATTGACAGTGGTCGTAACGTGGGAATTCCTGTGGTGGCCATGACATGTCTTCACTCTCCTCAGTGTCCACATTTACTAGATCTTTTCCAGGAGCATGGGTCTGTAAAGGCTCTTCGACCATGCGAGGTCTGGGTGGATATTCATGAGGTGTTGGTGGTGGTGTAGGAGATGGAGACGAAGAAGATCGTTCGCAAACCTTTCTCATAACCTTTCCAAGAGTAGAAACGACCTTTTCTAAAGTCTTTTCTACTTTAGTCATTCGTGCAGAAAAAGATCGTTCGAGTCGAGAAACTTTCTTATCCAAGACCTTTTGATTTAGAGATAGGAGACGTTGGTTTTGAAGTGTTATATCTAGAATACTTTCTCCTTCTCCTGCTGCAATTCAAGCCTCTTGAATATTGGAATCAAAGTAATAACATGTTGATTCAGAAGGCCCTGGTGTAGAGGTAGGTCATGTAGCAGTATACTATTGGTGTCGATATTGTTGGTGTTATTGGTGTTGGTACTCGAAAAAGGGTGTAAAACTTGGTGGATTTTCAGGAAGATGCATCAAAGAAAGAAAATGATCCACTTTCCTTAAGAGGAAGTTCTTCATATTGGGATAAGAATGGAATGTTATGTGCTCGAAGAATCACATAATATATGGAGCATATGTGATTGTTTGACGAACCGGGGTCCAAAAGCTTTTAATTCGATCAAAAATATATTGAGTCCAATTCATTTAGATACGGTCGAAAATAGCATATAAAGCTTTATGGTCATGGTCATACACTTGCTCATGACTACCTAATTAAGGGAGTATGGTATTTATAAGCATTGGTTAAGTAATCAAGCTTTTGGACGAAAACTGAATGGTAATAATTTATGCATGTCATCTTTCCAGATGAGATGTGTAATTGCATCTCTTGGCATGTGTCTCATATCAGGAATATCTTGCGATCTAATTCCTATATATGGGCACCGTAAAATTTGCTCAGTCATTTCAACACTGAGTTTTATAACTTCCCCATAAACGGTTGTCCAAATCCAATATTCCGGATCAGATGGATTCCAAATATGATTTGAACATAAATTTATAAAGAATAAAAATACCGCAAGTTGATAAATTTGGCCGGAGTTAGAATCATAATTTATGAGATGGTGAACCTCAGCATCGCTAACCAAATCGTCAATTTCGTAATTAAAGAATCTTCAGAGTGGATAAAATGGACCACAATGTATCCTCTTCTTTTCCAATTCCTAAAGTTTCTATCTTCCATCTTGTTCTACCATCCATTCATTAATGATTTCATTGGTGACAAATTGCTGGGGGGGCTGAGAGCTGAAGCCTTGGCCTGTCTTCTAGCGTTTGGGAAAGGATTTCTTGACTTTGGGTGCTATTGATTTGAAGTTTTGACAGAAACAAATTGATTTGGGGGTTTAGGGTTTTGTTTTAGGGTTAGGAGAGGACTGTAAAAAAAATGTAGAAGATGATTTATAGGGTAGGTTGAAATGGTGACCACTGAGTACAGTCAGACGTCTATATTTTGAATCAGACGTCTGGTCGTGTAGGGAATTTTAAGACAGAGTCTTGATGTAGACGTTTGAGAATAAAACCAGACGTCTGTGCTGAGTTTGTTGATTTTCTAGAGAATTGGTTCAAACGTCTGGTCGAACTAGTAGACATCTGAGCTGAAATATAAAAGGTTTTTAGGATGATAGTGGCAGACATCTGTTCGAAATACCAGACATCTGTTCGGTATTTTTTTCAGTTCAAACTCCTATAGAAATATTATTATTATTCCTAAAAAAACATACATGAAACATATGCATGAATAATCTTGCTTAGTATGACAAATATTATATATATAGAATTACTTGTCCCACAAATTTGGTTCAACCTTTGTATCCTCTTTCAACGGTCGTAGCGGAGACCAGTAGGGAGGTACGGGGCTCGGTTGATCTTTTGACGTGCCTTCTCCTGATAATTTCCATGGAGTGATCTGATGAGCACGTGGAGGGGTTTCCTTTGCACGAGGAGAGCGTACATGAACACAATCCTTTGTTGGTGAATGTCCACATATTGCAAGGATGCATTTCCCTAGAAAATTTAGATGAGCTCCCTGGCGTCTTTGTTCATAATAGATTTCCCTTTGTACATCCATCATTTCTTTTTGATAGTGATGGATTTCGTTGGCTTTGTCAGAAAGAGATGCTGTTTGAAGGTTAATACCATGCTTGGCTTTCTTTCCTTTTGGAGAATAGCCAATATGATATGCAGGGACGGGAACAATGTTTAGGGATGGAGATGATTTTGGAGTTGTTTTTATAGGAGAGGTATATGTACTACCTGATGATGGTAATGAAAAATCAATGGCAGAGTAGGTGGAGTCGTGGTCGGATGACATGTTGGAAAATTTCTTTTAGTTTAAAAATGTATATATTAGAAAATTTTGTCTGTGATTTGGTAATAAATTTTCATATATACATATATATATATATATAAGGTTAAGATTTTTTATTTTAAATAGTTGTTTGTTTAGTTGTTAAAATAGTAGTGATTTTCGGAGGAACTTGGTATAGAATTATGGCTTATTAGAAATTAATATTGAGAGGTAGGAAGATAAACAATTTCGAATATTGTTCTTGTTCTTTTTAATGTTCAGATAAAGAGCATATTCTCAGTTCTCTTTTGAGTTTTATAAATAATGCTTCACATAAAGGTTTTGTAAAAATGTCCGCTATCTGGTTTTTGGTGTTGATGAATTCTAAAGATATGACACCTTTTCTACGTTATCTCTATGAAAATGATGTCCGATATCAATGTTTTTAGTTCGAGAATGATTTATAGGATTCTTAGATAGATTGATTGCACTTGTGTTGTCATAGTATATTGGAGAACAAGTTACAGGTTTACCTAAACCTTGAAGCATTTGTTGCATATATACAACTTGTGCACAAGCCAGAGCAGTAGAAATGTATTCTGCTTCACAAGTTGAAAGTGAATCCGAATTCTGCTTTTTACTGAACCATGATACACGGGATTGACCAATAAAATGACAAGTACCACTTGTACTTTTTCTATCTGTTATGCAACCTTCAAAATCAGCATTACTACATGAAACGAGTTCGAAAGAGCTTCCTTTAGGATAAAAAAGACCGTAATCTATAGCGTTGGTTAAGTATCTCAAAATACGTTTAACTGCTACATAATGTGATTATTTTGGTTGTGCTTGAAATCTTGCACACAAACATACACTCATCATAATATCTGGTCTACAAGCCGTTAGGTATAACAGGGAGCCTATTATACTTCAGTATAACTTTTGGTCAAAATATTTCCCGTTTTCATCTTTTTTCATATGAATACTCGTGCTCATTGGCGTTGGTTTGCTAGAGGTCTTCTCCATTCCAAAACGTTTTAATAAGTCATGACAATATTTTTGATATATGAAATTACCATTTTTTAATTGTTTAATTTGTAATGTTAAGAAAAAGTTTAATTCTCCTATATGGGACATTTCAAATTCATTTGTCATGATATTCGTGAAATCGTTACATAATTTTTCATTAGTTGACCCAAAAATCATGTCATCTATGTATATTTGAATAATTAAATATCATTATGATCTCTTTTTATAAATAATATTGTGTATATTTTACCAATTTGAAAGCCAGAACTAATTAAATGAGTTTGTAATCTATCAAACCAAGCTCGAGGGGCTTGTTTTAAACCATATAATGCTTTCTTTAATTTATATACATGTTCAAGAAATTTCTCATGTGTGAATAATGGAGGTTGTTCAACATAGACTCTTCCTTTTCTAAAACCATTTAAGAAAGCACATTTTATGTCCATTTGAAAAAGTTTAAGATTTTGATGACAAGCAAAAGCAAATAACGTTCGGATAGCTTCCAGTCGTGCTACTGGAGCAAAAGTTTCTTCATAATTAATGCCTTCCTCTTGATTGTATCCTTAGGCGACAAGCCTTGCTTTATTTCGATCAATGTTTCCATTTTTGTCAACTTTATTCTTATAGATCCATTTTGTTCCAATTACAGATTGATCTGTAGGTCTAGTAACAAGTTCCTATACATCCTTTCTTTCGAGGTGATTGAGTTCTTCTTGCATTGCCATAACCCATGATCCATCATTCAAAGCTTCTTTGCAATTCTTCGACTCAAAGTTTGAAATAAACGCAACGTGACTCATTTGATTGAGTTGGTATATAGTGGAAACTTTTGTGTTTAAAATATCAATTATGTTATTAATTGGATGTTTTTTTAGAAGGTGAGGAGGTTATCTCACCATATTTTCATTATTAATGGAAGTCTCATTATTGTTATTTGAAACAGTAGTATTTTCTATAGGTTTTATTGAAATTTCATCTTCATCGCTGCTTTTGTTAGTCAAAATGTTTTCATCAAATGAGACATGTAAACTTTCTTCAATAGTACTGGTACATTTATTAAAGATTCTGTGAGCTTTGCCACAATCAGAGTAAACGATAAAGATGCCTTCATCAGCTTTTGAATCAAATTTCCTGAGATTGTATTTAGTGCTTAAAATAAAACATTTTGAACCAAATATCCTAAAATAGGAAACTTTAGGTTTCTTGCCCTAAAATGTCTCATAAAAAGTATTTTTTACTAAAGGACGTAATGTGACACGGTTCAATACATAACATGCAGTAGCTACAGCTTCTGCCCAAATATTCTTTGGTAGATCACTACTGTTAAGCATTGTTCGTGCATATTCTTGAACTATGTGATTTTTCCTTTCTATGACATCATTTTGTTGTGATGTTCGATGGAATGAGAAATTATTTGAGATATCTTTCTTGTTACAGAAATTTTCAAAAATTTCATTTTCAGATTCGCCTCCATGATCGCTTCTTATACTTTTTATCTTAAGATTCGTTAAGTTTTTAATTCTTTTAGTAAAAATTTTAAACTTTTCCAAAGTATCACTTTTACGTTTTAGAAAAAGTGCCCATGTATATCTTAAAAAATCATCTATAATAACTAGTACATACTTATTATGATTTACCGATCGTACTTGAGTAGGTCCAAACAGATCTAGATGTAATAACTCTAATGGTTGTTTAGTTGAAATTTACTTTTTAGATTTAAAAGAAATTCGTTTTAATTTTCCATATTGACATGCATCGTATAGGTTCTTAACATTATAATTTATTTTAGGAAGACCTCTAACTAAATTATGTTTAGCTAACTTGTTTAAAAACTTAAAATTTATGTGACATAACCGTTTATGCCAAATCCATGGATCATTAAAATCTGCGGATAAACAAAAATCACTTGAGTTACTAACTTTCATATTCAAAATATAGATGTTTCTATTTCTTAATCCTTCAAAAATCATATTTTCGTTTTGATTAAATATGTTACATCCGTTCTTTTCAAAATCTATTTTAAATCCTGTCATAAAGTAGACTAATACTTCATAAATTATGTATCAAATTCTTGACTAAAAGAACATTAGTAATAATAGGTGAAGTGGATATATCGATATTGATAACATCTCCGATCCCAATGACAAATCCTTTAGAATTATCTCCAAAATTACCGTCTCGCCATCAATATACATTGTATTTGATAGCATATCTGCATTGCCAGTCATGTGTTTGGAGCAGCCACTATTGAGTACCCATTTTTCCTTATGTTTTCTTTTGGGTACCTACAAGATAAAAAAAATTTAATTGGTACCTACTTCCTTTGTTAAAGTCCTAAGTGTTAGAAGGAGAAGGTAGCCATACCCAGAGGGATTGAAACCTTTAAAAACATAATTTTTATTTTGAACAACATTTTTTAAAAAATTATCTATATGCTTTTGTTTAATTAACTTACTGTTAGACTTAGGAATCCAAATCTTTATTTCCTCAGAGTTTAAAGCCTTTTTGTTAGAAGATGACTTTTTGATCTTTTTGTAGAGAAAGCTATAATTTTTATATTTAGGAGTTTTCTTGAATCCTAATCCATTGCGATTACCAGATGGTTTAGAATTTTTGATTATGTTATCTAAATTCTATTTTCCTTTGTTAAGCTTAAGATATTACTTGTAATCTTTTTCAATTATTCTTAAGATCATAAATTTTGGATTTTGAAGCTTCTAGATTATCTTTTAAGATAATGTTTTCATTTCTAATTTTATTATTTTCTAGTTTAACTTTTCCTAATTCACATTATAGAGAATCATTTTAAATAGAAAGAATCTTGCGTTTTTCTTGAGTAATTTCTAATTCTTCTTCTAAAATAGATTTCTCATCTTTTGGTAACCCTATTTCAAGTTCTATTCGATTTACCTTAGCAATATGCTCCTTATTCAACTTCTTAGTTTCTTTATATTTATCATTAATTTCCATGCTTAATTCTAATATTTCATCATAAGTAAGATCGGGACAATAAGAAAAGCAAGTACGAAAGATTCAAGAAAAAGAAACGAGTGATTGATTCCCGCATTATATAGCGGATGAGACCCTATGCGCCCCACATAATAGCGGATGACCCTTTATACCGCGATATCCCCCTCAAAATGGGATTGGTGTTTTTATATTGCGCTAATATCTATGGATGCAGGAAAAAAACAGGTTGGAGGGATCCAACTGGATTCCTCAATATATTGAATTTGTTTTCATAATCGGTGATATTACTGATTGATTTTATCGGGATTTGAAATTTTGAATGATATGGGTTAACGATTGGGTATATTGAGATATCAAAAATATAAAGAATGGATTTTTGAAGTAATTAAAAGATAATTTTTAAGTAAATAATTTAGCTAATTTGGATAAATTTAAAATTGAAATTAGGAAGGAAAAAAAGTTGATTTTCAAAATTCTAATAAATGAATTTTGAGTATGGAAAAAGAGATTTTTGAATAAATGGAAATAAATGAATTTTAAGGACTTAAGTGGTATTGTTTAAAAATTAAAGAATTTATTTTTAAATTTAGGATTTAAATGGTTTGGTAAGAAATAAAAGAATTTTTTTTGAAATGAAGTATGAAATGGATATTTTCAGTTTTAAATAAGATTTTAAATCATAATAAAGAAGTAAAATATGAAACTAATGGTTTTTAAATAAAATTGAGTAAGTGAAGAAATTTATTTTAAAATGGAGTAAATTTTGAAAATCAATGTAGAAATTGATTTAGTTTTTGAAACTGTGTATAAAAGGAGGACGAGGCTATGGAATTTATAAACTGGGTTTAATAAAGTGAAAAATTTATCAGTGGATAAATTTGAAAGTATAAATTCATGGTGGGAATTTATTGAAGAGATGGTAATTTGTTTTAAAAATAAAAGGTGGTTTTATTTTTAAAAGCGTGGAAAAGAAAATTTACGGGATGAGGATGTAAGTTAAATTATGATAAATCGAGCAGGATTTATTAGTGATTAGATGGACTATTTTGGAATGGAAAGTGTATTTTCCTGAAAAGCCAAGAACGTTTTCAAAGCAGATTTTTTAAGTATAAGTTAGAAGTTTTAAAGCGGTTTTAAAGGGATGTTTTTAGAGAAATTATTATTTAGTGGCTTAAAATTTTAAAAAGTAAATATTTATTAAGTTAATTATATAAGTAAATTATTTTTAAAGGTTTAACTAGTATTATGATTTAAAAGATAATTTTTTAATATTTATACCTTATAGAATAACTTTTATTTTAAAACTAGTTTTGGCTTAAGTTTTAAATGAAAAGTTATTATAGAATTCATATCTAGTATTTTAAATAAAGTGTTTTAAGTAGTTTTTATTTTAAGTGTTTTAAAGTATATATTTTTGTATAAAGTGATTTAAATTATTTAAAAATCTGAAGTATTAAAACTTGGTGATTTTCAGTGGAAATGAAACAATTGGGTGGAATTTATTCCATGAGATAAAAAGTGATTTGAAAACTATTTTCAAAGGGTTGAAGTGTAGAAAAATATCCTGCGAAGATATTTTGAAATAAATAATTTTGAAATAAGTAGTTTGGAAAATTATTAAGGTCTGATGATTGTTTGTGGATGTTACTTGATAGTTAAATAACCGACTATCAATATGGACCAGTGCGTTGATCGTTTCGAAGAGACCGTGATCGGGATTAATTTCCCGAAAAACCATTTCGATCCGGTTTGAACGTTTTCGTGAGGAAGACAAGAGCTTGCAGTCGAAAATGGAGCAGTGAAGTGCAAGGGCTAACCGCTACTAATCTTGAGGGTGATTCCAAAATGGATGTAGTAGGAGTAGTGCCTTCGGTTCCGTTCAGACTGTGAACGGACTCGTATGGATGAATGCTATCAGAACATCGTTAGGAGGACGATGAGCATTCTAAGTGAGATGTGTTCTAAAAAGGTAACGCATAGTCTCGAGCCTCATCAACCAGGAATGGCTAAAACAGGGGAGGTGCAGCAAGGCTAAGTGGCAAGCAACCAATTAGGGTAAGGTCATCCCTGTCTAGATGTCCCTTTTTATTCGACTGTGTAGGCAGTTGCTGATCCCAACCGTAGGGTGATCTTATTAGGACTATCCAGTAAGGGGTAGCTCCGGCCTTGTGTTGTAGGGGATCAGGATGGATCCTCGGTACTCTGATCTAGACCAAGTACTGTGACAAGCGGTACCCCAGTAGCCCTGCCATTGATGGAAATCCAATCTCTAATATGTGTATTCGGACTTGTTTGTATACCTATTATGCTGGAATTTAATGAATGTAACAACTTGGCTATTTGAATAAGTATTTGTATATAGACACTACTATAACATCAGAGGATTTGATAAGAAATGTTTTGGTTATCGTAAGGTAAAAACCCAACATGTTCATTTGTGGCGTAGTCTTACAAGATACCTTTGATTTCAAAAGGATTTTGAAAACTTTAATAATCCAATTGAGTGTGTTTTCTCATGCTGGTTTTCCAGACTGACTCGGATGTTATTTTAATGCTTGGGTCAGACCGAGTAGTATAGAGTAAAGATTCTGGATGAACAGCTATGGAGCTCAGGGGATGTGCTGGATGGCGAGACGTATCACACGTGTCTGTCTTATTTCTGCTATGTTTGGTAGGCTGTGTAGTCAGCTTTTGTGGGGACAAGTTAATATAACTGTCCAGTGTTGTGTTTTTATTTGATGTTGTACTCTGATGATGTATATATCAAACAATTAAAGTTCTTTTGTATAAAGACCAGTCATTTAACTATTATATATTGTTCCGCTGTGATTGTGAGATTTTGATGTTGTTTTGTTTTCCCCTTCTTCTATCTCCTTCTTTCTTTCCCTCAGCAATCTGTCTTTTCCAGCATTCGATCGTCGGCATATTATATAGTGGCGTATTTCTGTCGATTTTCAAGGGTCAAGAAGGGCGGGTTGTCACACCTAGTGTACATGTCACTAATAGACTCGTTTTCTTTCATTTTAAATGAAGATAAATGATTTCGCAAAATTGTAATCTTTGTTTGTTTGACTTTATTTGTGTCTTCATGCATGACTTTTAAAGTGCACCAAAAATCATATGCAGTAGTGCACAACATGACATGTGAAAATTCATTTTTATCTAGTGAACAGAAAAGAACATTCATGATTTAGCATTGTTAGTAGCAGTGTTCTTTTGTGCATCTGTCAAAGTGCTTGTGTCTGTTTTTGGTGCTATATATTGAACTTGTGTTGCTTGCCCTATTTCTAGACCATTTGCTTCCATAAAAATACGCATACATGTAGACTAATAAGCATAATTTGAACCTGTGAATAGTGGAGGATGTGCAGTAGATTGTCCTTCTTGGAATGTTCTTTCCGTATTAAATATATTTAAAATACGTGTTACTGTAACTTGAAAGAACCTTGCTCTAATACCAAATGAAAGAATATATGGATCGTGTGCATATATAATATGCAAGTGTTATGAAATATTATTTATCAACTAGCAAAGTAAGATAAGTACAGTAAGAAAATGATCACACTAGAATTTTTATACTAGTTCGGATCTTTCGTCCTACATCCAGTTCCCGAAGCTCCCCTTCGGACTTTCAACTATCAAAACTACCCTCGCTTATCCCGGAGGAATAGGCTTACAATAAAAGAACTTTCTTTGACAATAGCGTGTTCTTGACAACATAGTTTCTGACTGCTCAATACAATCCTTCCTATAATCTCCTTTGAGTAGTATGTAATTTGAAGCTTTTATATAAGGAAGAAATAAAAGTATGCTTTTGAGTACTTTTAGAAATCAAAGAAAGCACAGGAATATTAGAGAATAAAGAGAGAAGAGTTAAGAAAGTCAAATTAATTTTACTTCTCAAATTCAAGCTTATTTATTGATGTTGAAGTGTTTGTTTGAGAAGTAATGACCTTTGGTACATTCTATTTTAGTCTAAGAGTTGCAATGTTTGAGGGGAAGAGCTATGACCGGAGATAGAGGATGCAACTCTTTGATTAAAGAAGATGTCCGTCGAGGAGTGCTGGCCGTTACCCAGGCTGGACGTCTAGACGTTTAGGTCAGACGTATGTCCTGTATTAAAAAGTTTAAACAGGAAACATTGCCAGACGTCTGAATAAATAAGCCAGACGTCTGACACATGTACAACCTGTTAATTTCCCTTCTTGAGCATGTAAAAACCTTTTTAATAGTTTGTATGTGCATATGCTTGTAAAGACTACTCAAGGAGATTGCACATATCATCTATTTAAGACATTAACACAATATACAAATATTTATTAATATAATGATCCTCTTGTGTTTGTCTTCAAGTCTTGGTCGCAATAATTTACCTGCACATGGATGGTATATATACATATATATTGCATGTTAGTGATTGTATAGTAGTTGTCATCGAAATCATAGAACAATGGTTCTAACATTAGTTAAACTATTTATTTATGTAAACCAAATTTAAAAATAAATTTGTATAATGTTATCTAAAAATATAAAAACTCATAAATTAATTAAAATAATTTATTTAGCCATTGAAACTTACTTTTTGAAGTCATGATTTTGTCACTTTTGTCGATATAAGCAATTATTCCTATTTTGTGTATATTTCTCATTGCAAATCCTATCTAATATTATTTAAATCATAAAATGTTATATATTTTTTATTTAAAATCACTTTAAGTAGTATATTTTGAAGTGGTCAAATTCTGGATTGTTACATTCTCCCTTACTTAAAAGAATTTCGTCCTCAAAATTACAAGGACAAAAATATAACATAATAAAACAACAATTAACAAAAGTTAAGCACACCAAAAATAGTAATATCACCCATAACCCCGTCGGAGGTACAATGCCTTATCCTATCCATCTTATTTATCAAATTAAGGTAGTTAAAATTTTAAAATTTCTAGGTTGATTTACTAACCTAGACAAATTTTACTTAGGCACCTAACCTAAGCTTTGATACCATCTGTGACGACCTGGATTTTCCGACCCTCGAAAATCGTTGAAAATCCATCCATTATAAAATATTAAATGAGAACTACCAACTTAATACACAACATTTGATATATATTCAACGTTACTAAATGTATAGGATATAATTTCAGTTATAGAACTTATCAGAGTAATTAATTCATTCATTCTACAAGGTGTGCTTTAATACATACTAAATACCAAAACAAATAAATCTACCGCCGCACAACTCTGATAAGAGAGACAACAATAGCCATTCCTGCTAACTTAATAAACATGTCAAATGTGGAATAAAATAGTAAGTAGGAAAAGTACATCAATACATGATATATGACAGACAATAAACAGAAAATTGTTATGTTATTATTGGGGCCGCATGACTACCATTTGTGACTGCCTACATACCCCTATCTAATTGGGTACCCAATTAGATACAGGATCAAGCCAATTTAATTCTCCTACCGCAAATAGGACTCATGGAGCCTACGATGCAACAAACAATATGCAATTCCCAAAACTACCTACTTTGGCTTAATCTTTATTTTAGATTTCAAAAATCTAATTAACTTTATTGTTTTCAAAATATAATTCTTTTCAAAAATAATCTCTTTGGACCAAATTCCCAATTTCATTTCAAATTATTTGAAATAATAATATATACATCCTTTGTATCAAACTATACTTTATTTTGGGATCTTAAAACAAACCACTTTTGAAATATTTATTTGGAAAACCCAAAATACCATTGTAAAAGCATATTGTTTGCACAAAAAATGGGCAAACACCTCCAAGTCGTATAATCTAGTCGATTTTATGTTGTTCTTAGCGATTTGGGTGATTTATGCAAATATGTAAAAAGCAGGGATTAAACTGTAAAAGACATGCAGATTTATAGTGGTTCGGCCAAAATGTGCCTACGTCCACTTTATATGTTATTCCCCTTTACTGTTCAGATTACAAGTACAAAACTTTGATTTCAAGTATATGAAAGTTGTTTGAAAGTTCTATCCATGCTTGAGCTCTCAAACTTGTCTGCCATTGTTGTACCCCTACCCCTGTATTTATAGAGTGAGGCTGGAGGTAGAGGTCTTGGATGTATATAGTTGCTGGTGGTCCTGGGCTGATGTAATCTGGCCTGGCAGTGTTGGTTTGGTGATGCCTTGGTCCGGGGAAGGTTGGAGTGGCCTTGGTTCGGTAGTAATTGGAGTGGAAATTGGTCCGGCAGTGCTTGGTCCGACGAGCGTTGTTTGGACCGGTAGTAGGTGGAGAGTGAGATGGTTCGGCTAGGCATTGGGGAGGAGATGGTTCGGCTAGGCATTGGGGAGGAGATAGTTCGGTAGGGACATGGAGAGGGAGATGGTTCGGTAGGGACATGGAGGGTGAGCTGGTTCGGCTAGCCGTTGGGGAGGAGATGGTTCGGTAGGGACATGGAGAGGGAGATGGTTCGGCTGGGCCTTGGAGATGTGTTGGTTCGACAGGGCCTTGGAGGCGTGTTGGTTCTGCAGGGCCTTGGAGGTAGGTTAGAATACGCCCAACATTTGCCCCCCAAAGTGGGGCATGTGTCGCGCTTTGTTTTCTTCAGCTTGGATAGTCTCATTCGGTCCGGTCACCCTGCGCTCGCCTATAAGTAGAGGCTTCATGCCTTTGTTATCCTTTACCGTTTGAAATAGCCGAATCAATCAAGTACCGAACCAAATTTGAGTACCGAACCAGGTGAGGCTTTCTCCTACCGAATAAGCTTTATGTTGGAAGTACCGAATGAGGTCGGGGAACATGAGTGCCGAATGGACCTTATATTGGAAATACCGAATGAGATCGGGGAGTTTGAATGTCGAATGAACTTTATGTTGGAAATATCGAACGAGATCGGGGAGTTTGGATGCCGAATGAACTTTGACGCTTTTATGTTTTGAATTGCAAATGAAATTCCAGACTGTACGCACTTGCTTGTTTATATCCCTACTTTCCTTGTTCTAACAATATGTTTTCTCGTGTTGCAGATAATGTCTCGCAAAGTAGAAACTCGTTCTGATAAGAAGAAATCCAAAGACACAAGGGAGTCCCCCACAGTGCCCCCAGTTCGGGCAGAACGTCATGGACCAACCCCGAGATCATTAGTAGACGGGTACGGTCCCCAAGAGCTCTAGAATTCGCTGCCCGACTGCTTTCCCAGCTCCCTCAAGGATGAGCAGCTTGATGTTATATCTCGCTCTTTCGGGATCGACAGAGCGCATATGTTGTTGCCGGGGGAAGGAGTGATGCCGTATAATCTCCCTGAAGGATATTTCGCTTATAGTAGGTACCATTGCATGTGCGGGGCCATTCCTCCGATCAACGCCTGGATAGTCAGTTTCATCACCTACTTGAAGGTGGCCCCTTTCTAGCTTCAGCCCAACTCTTATGCCATCTTGGTGAGTCTATTTATCATCTTCTAGAGAAAGTACGGGCGTCCCCCTTCCAACCGAGAGATTCGGTACCTGTACAACCTGAGAGGCTACAAGAAAGGGTCTCCATACATCAGCTTGGGGTCGGCCGTGTCTTTCAAGCCGGTCCTGGATTTATATTCAAAGTTCAGCATGTTCAAGAATGAGTGGTTTTTTGTCAAGGACGACTCTGTTTCTTTCCACCACTTCACCTCTGGCTGTAAGTTGAATCTTATTTATGTTTTCTGTTCTAACTACAATGCTCCTCCTTATGTGCTTTATTTCTTGCTAGCGACGGGTGGTTTTGTGGTTGTAGAGAGCGATCGCCTGGTTCAGATGGCTGCGGAGATAGAAGCCATTCCGAAAAGGGAGAGGGCAGCCTCCTATCTGATCAGAAATACTACCCTTCTAGAGTTCAACTTGATTCTTCCCCGCCAGTCTGTGGTCAAGCAAAGAGACACAGCTGAGGAGAGGGCTGCCAAAGCTAAATGAGGGGCAACGACGAAGAGTAGCAAAAGGAAACCCTTCTCGAAACATCCAGTCGCCGGGGGGAAAACTTAAGAAGTCCGATGGACCCTCTCCCAGCACATGTCCAGATGTTCCAGAGGAGGAAGATGTGGAGGAGGAAAGAGGCGAGGGTGAAGGAGGTGAGGCGGAGAGTGGAAGTGATGGGGAAGGTGATGGTGATGGCCATCGTGATGATGGACAGAGTAGTAGTGGCGCTGGGGCTCTGTCTTCTGAGCAGGCAGGCGAGATCCAGGAGTGGACAGATGATGCTTTCTGCCTAGCTTTTGAGGGGTTAGAGGAAGGATCGGCCTTGGTAGAGAAGCCAAAGAAAGCTGATAAGGCCGGGACTGGTGTCGATTCATCTTCTAAGAGCATTTTAGCTAAGGCAACTCCTGCGATTCAAGGTGAATTTTTGACTCCTGACGACTCCCTTTATGATAAGGATTTAGGAATATTTTATGGCCAGCTTCCGTCCTGGAATGGGATCCAGGACTTATTGCAGCATCCTAATCCTCCACAGGGTTTGTATAACAAAAGCGTCTTTTTACTCTTCTCAACTTTATACGTTTCTTGAATTATGGCTCAATGTATGCTTGTAACACTTGGTTTTTATTTCAGGAGTGGGCGAAGCGGTCAAGAAATCAGATGTTCGGCGCCGTCTTGAACAATACAAACTCCTCAAAGCTTCTACTAAGCCGAAGCCTCCGATTAACCGCCCAGAGACATAGTCGGCTACCGTCCTCTTCTTGGGGTCATCGAAGAGGATATCCGAAAGAAGAAGTGGAGCCATTCCTTGTTCGAATCCTCACCTGGTCCTCGGCCCCCAACTCAACTTTTTCAGTATACCATGGAGGAGAATATTGAGTTTATACCTTCCCCGCACCCGTCTGAAAACCCTACTGTTACCCCCAATAGATCATTCTGGCTTGGCTCGTAATCCGTTTGCGGGTCATCCGGATCTGGATCCAGGCTCTCATGATATTTCCTTCGACGAGGCTACCGGTGAACACCTTCTCCCTCTTAATCCTATGGTAAGGGTACTTGATGAGGCTAAGTCCCTGGACCTTGACTTGCTTACCACCCGGGTTGTAACTTTGGGGGACGAAGCTAAGGCAAACATCGACCGGGTTGCTGAGGAGACCAGGAAACTGATGGGGCATCATGCCTGACTGGTCAAGGCTAGGGAAGAAATCAGGAGCGCAGACATTCGATTGCGGTTAATGGTTTCTGACCAGGCCAAACAACTCGCTGATCAGGCCATCCAGATCTCTCAACATGAGGCCGCCTCTAGGCAATTAAAGAGAACCATGGAAGAGGCCAGCATGGCAGAGTTGCGGAAAATGGAGGCCGCATGCAAGGAACGGATTGATATGACCATTGCAACAGTGGATGAGGTTCGAAAAGCGGATCTCGAGCGGGTAGAGGAGTTATCCAGGAAGCTTGAAGCCGCAGAGCTTGCTCAAACCAAGCTGAAGGAGGAGATGGAGGCGATGAGGAAATCCTTTCAGGCTGACCGCTTGCGATACCGATCGGAGAGGGATACTGCCGTTGCAAAGCTGTTGGCTTCTGAGGTCCGAATAGGGGAGTTCGAGGAGAACGAGGGGATAATGGATGAGATGCTTCAGGGTATGTACTTTCGCATTTGGAAATAGGGAAACTTATCCTGGATGGATGATTATCCCCGAGTCATGGCCAGGATTTATCTCAGGGCCCTGAGGAGGCTAAGGCCGAAGCAGATAAGGAGGGTGGCATGGCCTTCAGGATGGATGTGGTCACGGCTCAGTTCACCAAGGAGGAGAAAGTGGCAGTAAAGGAGGGTATGCGGCTGCTCACTGCAGAGGAGGTAGGTATGCAGTTGGAGGATGATGATCAAGGAGCAGATGCTGGTAAGTCTTCCCTTTTAGTCTTTTTGTAACTTGATTGCCTATTGTTTATGACTATTAATGGGTTCTTTCCTGAATTGGACAGGCGGGACTTTTGAAGCACCAACTACCTCTGGTCAACACGTTGAAAGCTCCGATCCGGCAGTTAATTAGATCTCGGAGGGCCAGAAGAATAGAGGTGAAGCTCTGATGCAGCTGACTTCTTGATTTGATCGGGATATCTCTTGGTTTACTTGACATTGCTGTCTATGTTAGTCCCAAAACATTAATGTAACAGTAATTATATTGTTCGTAATGAATGACTTTATTCTTGGCATTTAATTTTTAACTTAAGATGATTCTGTTATATTTAAATGCTTTCGTTACTTTGGTGTGTTGCATAAGAAGTGCAGCTATGCATATGCCTGTGATTCAATTGTGTTTGATGTCAAGTTCTTGCTTAAAATATAATTTCACATCTTGCAATGTCATTGTGATGTGTGAATAAATTATAGCTACGCATTCATAGACAAAGGAAGAGAGTACCGCCCTTCGTGTTTTTAGTTGTAGATGGTAGCTTTGAATGTCTTGTGTGACTGAGTATGGAATGCAGCTGAGTGCCCTGTCATCCAGTTGTGAGTTCCTATCCCCATTTGCGGGTGTTTCCTATTTTGTGCCCTGTACTTTAGGGATCGTTATATAGGATAGGAGGAAAGTTTTTTTTAAAATAAAATAGGAATATAAGAAATAGTAAAACTTCCAATCACGGAAGGCCTTCGATGTGCTTAAGTTCGTGGCAAATGGGTTTTGTAGTCACTTTCCCTAGCTGTGTGTCTTGGAGACATTTGTCACCCATCTTACGCCTCCGCAGGGAGTTTTCTTTTTTACCACAGCCGTACCTAAGACACATTGGAGCCGAGATCGCGCACAGTAACTACCCGGGCCATTATGGCCCGTAATCGTGGTTATTATTCGATTTACCATGGCCGGCTAGCGTGGGTGCCGATCGTCAACCGTGAACTACCCCTGGCTGGCCACACCTTATGTTGGGGCTTAAAGTAGGTTCACAGTTGTCGGCGAGCCGAACGCCGTAATGAGCTGCCTCGGCTATAGTGGGCCTTCTCGGTGGCTTATAATCGGCTCATTACAGTTGGCTTTAAGGGCCGATCGTGAGCAATGAGTTAACCCGCATCAGAGGGATGCTGGAGCAAAAGTGTCTCATTGGCGAGGGCATAGATTCGTATAGTACCTGTTAAGTCTTGTCAAGGGGAGATCGCGCCGTGATGCGTCTTGAATGGAAATGCCATTACACAGGATTTTGTTCAACAGAAAAGGATAAAGCTCAACAAGCAGCCAAGATGTAAAGGAACAAGTTAAAAAAGAGACAAGGTTTTTAAAGTGGTTCGGCACGAAAATGCCTACGTCCACTGATTCTCTTTGTTAATTCACTTCATATGGGCAGTACAAGTTAAGAAAAGTATCGATAAAGGTATTGGATATTCCATGCCCTCTGGAACACCTCCCCGTCCACTGTTGACAAAATATAAGCTCCGTTGTGGAGGTCTTTATGAATTACATATGGTCCGTCCCAGCTTGGATCTAGCGCTCCGGGGCGCGGGAAGGTTCGCCTGAGGACAAGATCTCCTTCTTGTAAGCTACGATGCTTGACTCTGGAGTTGTATTGCGTCGTCACTTTTTGCTTGTGAGCTGCTGCTTTGAGCGCTGCATCGTTTCTTCTCTCTTCAATTAGATCCAAAGACATGCGAAGGAGTTCTTTGTTCTCTTCTGGGTTATAGTGGATCCTGCGGTGAGAAGGTACTACAGTTTCGATTGGGAGCATGGCCTCCGATCCGTATGCCAAAGAAAAAAGAGTATGCTCCGTTGATGTTCTGAATGATGTGCGGTAGGCCCAAAGTGCCGTAGGAAGTTCATCTACCCAAGCGCCTTTCGATTTTTCAAGCTTCTTTTTATTAAAGTTTTGAGAGTTTTGTTGACAGCTTCGACTTGTCCGTTTGCCTGGGGGTAAGCCACAGATGAGAAGCTTTTGTGAATTCCGTGCTCTTGGCACCAATCGGCGAACTCTCCGCTGTCAAACTGAAGTCCATTGTCCGATATGATTTTGAGTGGAACCCCGTATCTGCATAGAACATTTTTGATCAAGAAGTTAATAACTTTTGCTGAGGATATTTTATTTAGAAGTTCCGCTTCCACCCATTCGGTGAAATAGTCGACTGCCACTATAGCATATTTGGCTCCGCCTCCGCCCACCGGCAGTTCGCCAATCAGGTCAATTCCCCATACTGCAAAGGGCCAAGGGCTGGTCATTTGAGTAATCTCATTTGTTGGTTGCCGAGGAATCTTGGCAAATTTCTAGCATCTGTCACATTTTTTAACGAAGTCTAAGGCGTCTTTGTTTAAGACGGGCCAGAAATATCCATATCGGAGTACTTTCTTTGCCAGAGTCTGTCCCCCAGTGTGATCTCCGCAGCTTCCCTGATGGATGTTGGATAAGATTTCCTTAGCCACCCTTCCAGCGACACACCTTAATAAGGGGTTAGAGAAGCCGCGCCGATAGATGATGCCTTCTTGTATTGTGTAGCGGGAAGCTTTCCTCAAGATTTTCCTGACTTCGTTACGCTCGCAGGGCAGTGTGCCATCTTGTAAGAATTTTCGGATGGGAGTCATCCAAGTTTCTTCTTTGATTGCAGCTACCAGATTCACTTGCTCGAAACTCGAGGTTAGTTGCTTTGAGATGGCTACTGTTCCGGAAGTGGTACCGTCTTTCATGCTAGCTTGCGTTGCCAGCTCGTCGGCCTCTTGGTTCTCTTCTCGAGGGATGTGTTTGATTAAATAGTGATCCAATTGATCGAGTAGCAGCTTGGTCTTCTTTAGATATGCTGTGAGTCATTCTCCTCGAGTCTGAAATTCTCCTAGTATTTGGTTTACAATAAGCTGAGAATCACTATGAAGACATAAAGAACTAACTCCAATTTCTAAGGCAAGTTCTAATCCAGCTATTACTGCTTCGCATTCTGCATCGTTGTTGGTGGCAGTGAATTCCAGCCTTAGAGCATAGTGTAGCTTCCTTCCCCTAGGAGTGATTATTACAATACCTGTCCCCGAGCCTTGTTCGTTTGAAGCTCCATCCACAAAGAGATTCCACTTAATGTCTTTTGCTATTTCAGATTGCTCCTTACCTTCGTTGGTAGTGAATTCGGCAATGAAATCGGCCATGCCTTGTCCCTTGATGGCAGTGCGAGGATAGTAGGTGATATCATATTGACTCATTTTAATGCACCATTTAAGTAGTCGTCTAGAAGTGTCGGGACGATGGAGTACCTGCCTTAGCGGTTGGTCGGTTAGAACTCTGATGGAATGAGATTGGAAATAGTGTCGCAGTTTCCGTGACGTGATTAGTAAACAGTATGCTAGCTTCTCAAGTTTAGGATATCTGGCTTCTGCCCCTGTTAACCTCTTGCTTACAAAGTATACTGGCCGTTGCGCGCGGTTGTCTTCTCTCACCAAAGCGGCGCTTAGAGCATGAGATGACACAGCAAGGTATAGGTATAGCTCTTCGCCTTCGTTTGGAGTTGAGAGTACTGGTGATCTCTGGAGGTGTTCGATTAGGTTAAGAAAGGCCGTTAAGCATTCATCAGTCCACTCGAACTTTCCTTCGTCTTTCTTTAGAGCCTCGAAGAAGGGGACGCACTTGTCAGTCGCTTTAGAGATGAATCTGCTTAGGGCGGCCACCTTCCCATTTAGGCTTTGCATTTCTTTTCGAGTGGAAGGTATCCTGATATCTTTCAGGGCTCGGACTTGTTCGGGGCTTACTTCAATTCCTCCGGCATGCACGATGAATCTCAAGAACTTTCCTGACGATACTCCGAATGAGCACTTTAGAGGATTCAGCTCATTCCATATTGGCGAAGTACTTGAAACATCTCGCCCAGGTGGCTCACGTGATCGTTGGCTTTCCTCGATTTTACTAGCATGTCATCCACATAAACCTCCATAGTTCGTCCTATCAGTCCCGCAAACATCTTGTTGACGAGGCACTGATAGGTAGCCCCAGCGTTTTTGAGTCCAAAAGGCATTACTCGATAGCAGTACAATCCCCGATCAGTGATGAAACTAATGTGGTCTTGATCGGGGGCGTGCATAGGAATTTGGTTATATCCTGAGTATGCGTCCATAAAAGATAGGAGTTCGTGCCCGGTGGTGCTGTCCACAAGCTGATCGATTCGGGGGAGTGGGAAGCAATCCTTCGGGCAAGCGTCATTTAAGTTGGAGAAGTCAATGCATGTTCGCCACTTCCCATTAGCCTTCTTTACTAGTATCGGGTTAGCGATCCACTCTGGGTAGATGGCTTCTCGTACGAAGTTGTTGGCAAGTAGGTTCTTTACTTCTTCATCGAGGGCCGCTGATCGCTCTGCCCCCATACTTCTTTTTTTTTTTGCTTTACTGGCGCCTTGGTAGGATCAATGTTTAGTATTTGGCATGCCATGTCTGGGGAGATTTCAGTCATGTCAGCGTGCGTCCATGCAAATAAATCCAGGTTATGGCGAAGAAAACTAATGAGTTGATCCCTCAATTCTGCTCTTAGTTGAGATTCGATTTTCAACAGTCTGCTTGAGTCGTGTTTGTCTACAGATACAAACTCCATACCTCTGCAGGCTTGGCGGCGGCCTCCTCCTCTTTGTCCCTGGGGTCTAATTCATTGAAAGGATCACTGGTATATCGAAGAGGAGGGGCTTTCTTTAGTTTCTATGCTTCCAAGTTTTTCATGCAGAGGGGAGTCTCTGCATTCTTCCCTCTGTCCTTCCTGCGATTATTGCAAAGTTCAGTTGCATAGCAATCTCGAGCGGCGTCTTGATCTCCCTCTACTTCCCCTATTCCATTGTCTGTTGGAAATTTCATCTTCAGGCACCACGGGGCCAAGACACTTTGGAAGTCAGACAAGGCTGGTCTTCCTAAAAAGGCGTTGTAGGCTGAGTGGTTATATATCAGCACAAATGTTTGTTTCCGTACAACGGAGCGGGGGTGGCTTCCTATTTCAACAAAAAAGTCCAATTGCCCGAGGGGCATCTTCGCATCTCCAGTGAAACCGTGTAGCGGTTTGTTGCAGGGCGACACATCCTTCATTGGCAGCTTCATTATGTCGAAAGCATGCTTGAATAAGATATTTACTGAGCTTCCAGTGTCTACTAGAATTCGGAAAACTTCGGCTGGGCCGAACCGAGCAGAGATGACCATAGGATCCACGTGAGGGTACTGCCCTCCTTCAAGGTCACGCCTATTGAATGTAATGTCATCATTCTCTTTTCGCTTCGGGTGGCGTTCTTCCATAACAGAATTAACGTAGCCTTCATTGTTTCTAAGTGACTTTCCGTATCTTTCCATCTCTATCCAGCTTCTGTCGGCGGTGTGTGGTCCTCTCGATACGGTATGGACCACTATCTTCTCATGACTGGGGCCGGCGGTGTTGCGATTTCCCCCTCCTGTTTCTGGGAGAAGTAGCCTTGGGTTCTCTTTGGCATTGGGGTCCTGTTCTGACCTTTTACGTAGCGTTCCATTCTCTTCCTTCTGATGTGTTCTTCAATTAAATCCCGGAGATGATGGCATTCATTGGTATCATGCCCATGAGATTCGTGGAAGCGGCAGAACTTTCCAGACTTAATTGCGTTATCTGATTCCTTCTTGTATGGAGGGCGTCTGTATTTAACTTCATCTTGGGTGGCCAGAAGATGTTTTCGATTGTCTCATTCAAAGGAGTGTAAGTGACAAACCTCGGTCCGGGCCGATATAGACGTTTTTCTCCCTTCTTGCCCCCAGCATTGTCTCTAGAGTCATTTTTCCGAACGTCCTTTGCTACAGCGGATGTATCGCCATGAGCTGCCTTGGTTTGTTGTCCTGTCTGTCTTTCAGTGGCAGCGTCTTCAAGTCTCATATATCTTCCGGCTTCACGGAAGAAATCGGGTAAGGTAGCTGGTTTTTCTTTCGTTAATCTTCTAGCAAACTTGGTATCTGGATGCACGCCACTGCAGAGGGCCATTAAGATAAGCTTCTCATCGGCATCTTGGACTGCGGCCGCTGCAGCATTGAATCGGATTAGATATTGCTGCACTGTCTCTCCAGACTTCTGTTTGATATTAGATAGAGAATAAGCGTCCTTGGGTGGTTACACATGAATGCGAAACTGGCTGATGAACTTTTCTTTCAACATTTTCCATGAGCTGATGGATCCTTGGGGTAGGTGGCAGAAGCAGGAGGTAGCTAGATCTGCCAAGAATAGAAGAAAGCATTTGCACAATACTCCTTTTGTGGCTCCACTCATGAGCATATGCTGTGTGTATCTCTGCAAGTGTACAACGGGGTCAGATATTCCCTTGTAAGGTTCCATTGTTGGCATTTTCCATTCTCGGGGGATGATGGCAATTTCGATATTGCGGGTGAAAGGGCTGGTTACCCTAGCGCCTATCCCTCGATCTCTTTGATCCCGTTGGACGCACTCTCTGAACAATCATGCCATCCTTTCATCAGAATTTGGAGCAGATAGAAATGAGTTTGATTCTTCTCTGCGGGATTGATTCCGTCCAGATGATCTGTAGGGGTGGTATCGTCTATCACTCCTAATATTTTCCAGTGGCTGCTTCTGGTCTTCTGGGAGCATGCTAGGGTCAGCTATAGTTGGCCCTTGCCTTGATCTTCCCCCACTGGGTTTTGTTCTGAGCACTTCCTCGGGTCCAACTTCGGGCTGGACTCTAGCTCGGCCCCGTTCATTGGTGTTTCCATGGCTAGGTAGCATGACCGGCTCAGCCACCGTCGACCCTCGCCTGGTACCTCCCCTGTTGGGTTTGGTTCCAAGTGTTTCCTCGGGTCGGAGTTCGGGTTGAGTTCGGGCTCGGCTCCTATCATTGCTGTTTCTGTTGTTAGCTTCTTCGAAGAAGAAAGATTTTTGTCGCCTCCCAGATCCTCTAGACTAGGACTCATCTCATGATTCAGTATTGCGGTTGGATTCTTCAGCATCCCTTAAGCGTGACATGAGTCGGTCCACCAAGGCTTCTTGTTGGGATGTGAAGCGGTTAGTCACTTCAGCCATAACCCTGTCTAGATCTGCCCTAGTAATTGCTGTTGGTTGTTCCATGGCAGAGGCTGTCGGATTTGCCTGATTCCCATTTCGTACTGCTGTTGAAACGGGACGGTTCTCTTGATCTGTGATCATTGGATCTAGAACGCTGCTAGTTGCGATGTCCTTTCCTTTGCTAACATCTTTCTTCTGCTTGGGAGGCATGTCTTCCAAGCAATGAGTGATGCTGTCGGGAAGAAGGTTAAGTGGGAGAAGCTGAAGCTTCTAGCTCGATTTCTCAGTGAAAGCACCAAAAATGTTTGCACAAAAAATGGGCAAACACCTCCAAGTCGTATAATGTAGTCGATTTTATGTTGTTCTTAGCGATTTGGGTGATTTATGCAAATATGTAAAAAGCAGGGATTAAACTGTAAAAGACACGCAGATTTATAGTGGTTCGGCCAGAATGTGCCTGCGTCCACTTTATATGTTATTCCCCTTTACTGTTCAGATTACAAGTACAAAGCTTTGATTGCAAGTATATGAAAGTTATTTGAAAGATCTATCCGTGCTTGAGCTCTCAAACTTGTCTGCCATTGTTGTACCCCTACCCCTGTATTTATAGAGTGAGGCTGGAGGTAGAGGTCTTGGATGTATATAGTTGCTGGTGGGCCTGGACTGATGTAATCCGGCCTGGCAGTGTTGGTTTGGTGAGCCTTGGTCCGGGGAAGGTTGGAGTGGCCTTGGTTCGGTAGTAATTGGAGTGGGAATTGGTCCGGCAGTGCTTGGTTCGGTGATGGTTCGGTAGTGGGTGGAGCGTTGTTTGGACCGGTAGTAGGTGGAGAGTGAGATGGTTCGGCTAGGCATTGCGGAGGAGATGGTTCGGCTAGGCATTGCGGAGGAGATGGTTCGGCTAGGCATTGGGGAGGAGATGGTTCAGTAGGGACATGGAGAGGGAGATGGTTCGGTAGGGACATGGAGGGTGAGCTGGTTCGGCTAGCCGTTGGGGAGGAGATGGTTCGGTGGGGACATGGAGAGGGAGATGGTTCGGCAGGGCTTCGGAGACGTGTTGGTTCGACATGGCCTTGGAGACGTGTTGGTTCGGCAGGGCCTTGGAGGTAGGTTAGACTACGCCCAACACATCAAAATATATCCAAGCAGATCGAAAGGTTTCTCCCAATAACAAGGCAATTGGGTCTCAGTCATTTGAAAAATAAACAAATAAATAAATAAATATATATCCCACCTGAACTAGAGCAGACTATATTGAAGCTACAGAATATCTGCATCTGCCTTGTCCATATTTTTAGTTATGGGTTACCCGAATCTTAAGTAAGATAATAAATCATTTTATATCCCGAAGCGACAAAATAATTTACACTAATAATTACAAATACTTCATACCTACAATAATTTCCATTTTCAAATCCTTTCAAAGATCATCTTAAAATCATTTGGTTTAGTCCTCGAAATCCTTTCCATTTTATTAAACATTTTTACAAAACCATTTTTTATACAATCCACTTTTATATTAAAATCACTTCAAAACATTTATTCTCAAATATCTCTTTTTTTCTTTTAAATGAAAAAATTTCATAACATTTCAACTTGAAAACCAATTTGAAAATAATTCATTAAATTGAAGTGAACCAAATATTACCGCTAAACACCTTATAGTCAAATCATGAAATAAATCACAAGGTGGTAGCTACAATTATTTTCTACCCAGCCCATGCATATGAATAATTAATTGCTCATAAACTGGTCGAGCAAAATCAACAATCAATAAATAATAATCAGTGCTCATAAACTGGCCGAGCCTAATTCAAACAATCAATCAATGAAATAAATACAATAATAAATGATAATGATTGCTTCATTCTATCAAATATTTATAACACTTTATTTTATCTTGGGTTAAAATGGTTTGATATTAAATTTGGAGTATTCGGGCTTTCCCTTTGACATGTTCCGTCCCACACCTAAGTCTCCTTGAATCTCACAAACAAAACACATGTACTAGTCATTTTCGCATACCCCATTAAGTATTTAACTTCTAAATTTTAAAATATTTAATTAACCATACAAATAATTTAATAAGGAAACTAAACCATTATTTTAGCAAACAAAGTTAACAAGCATTCAACAAGGGTTTTCAAACAATGCTTAACACTTAAAGTTCTTTCAACTTAGCAATGGTTTTAATAAACGTAAAGGAAGGAATACCTCACTTTGGATTCCACTCCGTCACACTTTAAGGCAAGAAACTCCAGATTTAAACTATACTTCCTACCATTTTTACTAACTTTGTCACTAAGGGTTTTGACTATTGCTTTGCTATTATTTCCTGAAATTTCTTAAAATCCGACTATATCTCTGCAATCCTAGAAGTTGAGATGAAAAGAGGTGGAGATGGCTTCTCGGTGGGCATGGCCTTGGGTGGATGGATGGAACTTACTAGCTTGAACATGACTTAAGTGGTATATTTTTTTATCGATTATTTTTGCCATAACTTTGTTACGCTTTTGGAATTTTTAAAAGAGGCATGGAAGTCATTAAAGAATGGAAGAAGAGCTTGAAAATGGAGAAGAAAGGTGTGAAAAAAGTGAGAAAGTGTGTTGGTGTTTATAGGAAAAAATTTGGATTAAAATAATATTTTATAAAAAGACCAAAATACTCTTTGCTTATACTTTAAGCAAACTAATTTTTTCAACACTTAACATCACATTTCAAATCATTACTTTATGTCATTTTCACTTAAGTATTAAGTAAAGAATATAATAATTATGTTTGTTTAATTTAATGTTTACTTTTTACCTTTTATAACACTTTTTGTCTTTTTATGCTTACTTTTTGTTAATTACATTTTATAATTTTCTAAGTATATTTAATAAAAGTAAACTTGATTAGTCGATTAACTAATGCTTATACTACTTGAATATATGTCCATATATAAGAAAATAAAGGTACGACAACGTTGCGACAACTTTAAATCGACAAAACGTTGATTTTCGACTAAATGTTTTACGGTCGCATTTTGACGTTTTAGTTAAACTATTTATTTATGTGAACCAAATTTAAAAATTAATTTGTATAATGTTATTTAAAAATATAAACACTCATAAATTAATTAAAATAATTTATTTAACCATCGTAACTTACTTTTCTGAAATCAGGATTTTATCACTTTTGTCGATATAAGCAATTATTCCTATTTTCGCGCATATTTCTCTTTGCAAATCCTATCTAATATTATTTAAATCATAAAATATTTTATATTTTATATTTAAAATCACTTTAAATAGTATATTTTAAAGTTGTCAAATTTTGGGTCGTTACACATATGATTCCCCAATTCATCTCAGTTAGGGAAAGGTATCTTGGTTTTGTGTTGTTTTCTTTTATTATGTTATTATTTACTTTGTTATTGTTGATTCATTATATAATACTTTTATACAAGGGTCCATTTTTTCAACGTAAAGTTATTCAAAAAAATTCTGAATATATTCTGCAATATGCATACAAAATCGCATTCAAAATTGAGTAAGAATTGTGCAAAAAATGTGTTTTCAACTTATCTTGCAATCATTTGCTTCGTTATGCCTGCAAAATAATAAATAGGCCATTGATAGTATTTGATATAAAGAATTTATTTGATATAACCATGTCACAATACTAATTGTTATAAGGTTGGAACATAAATATTATGGGATGATACTAGCTGCATAATATTATCTATATTATTATGTGTATTCTCAAGATTTGTATTAATATCGTGAGCCATTATGCGCTAACCAATCCATCAAAACAATTTTTTAAGAAGATATATTTACTGACCTATAACTTGATTTTGGTCAATGTCAAATAGAAAATTATACATCGAATTATGAGAAAGCAATTATGTATGAATTCCGTCAATTCACTTGGTGTATGTTATGATATCACTCCACTTAAGTTAATAATATATGATAATTTAATAACCTCTCCAATAATGAAACAATGTTCCCCTTTTATAAAAACTGAAGAAATATTCTTCCCCGTCAATTAATATTATTTGAACATGCTTGATAATATTATCAGCAAATTTACAACTTTGAAGAAAATCTAAAACCAATTACAATCATCTGCTACCTTTATTGGATAAAAAACATAGTTAAGAGCAAGTTATGATATTTTGATACTTTTATGTTTTATTTTTTTGGCTATATTGCACTTTATTATGCTACAAGAGAGTAAAATAACATGAACTGGAATAATTGATACCTAAAAGTGATGCCAATATTGTTTGTCGGATGATGTTCCTAAATATGTAGTTTATAAAGCTTTTGCAAAGCATATGTAAATTTTTACATGACTGTATACATACATACATATACATATATATGTCCGTATGTGTGTTTGTCCGTATGTGTGTTTGTCTCTTACTTTATGCCTTTTAATCAAAAAGTACATGTATTATGTAAATTGTTGATATGTGTGTGGAAAATTAAAATATCAGTTCTCCACTTAACACTGATGTCAGTTATAGTCCCATGCTTGTTTGTTTGGTTGATATATGTACATTTCTTCTGAATTATGTCTTCCACATTCTGTGTGTATTCCCACTCCAGTTCTAATTTATTACTTTGCCTAATATTTGGTTCTAATGATGCGAAATTATCCTCATTTATAACATGAAAGTTTAGAAGTTAAGTTTTGGCTTTATATTTACTACCATTTTGAGGTGAATCTATGGTTGAATATCATAGTCTCTCTATTTTTTTAATCAACCTACAATCTACATTCGAATACAATTAATCGTATTTAATACTGGAACTCTCATGACCTATTTTAGTTGAACACACATTGTCTATTGTGAATGTATTAAATAGCATACAAATGAATATTCGTCTGAATTTTGTTTGACTATCATTGTGTTTTGTTTGACTATCATTGTGCTCATTATATAAGAATATGTGATGATAGATACAATATATTTGAAGCCAAAATATAGAGTTGTATTTTTTTGTTCCGTCGGTTTGTATTTATTCACTTATTTTGTTTTAAAAAAGGTGTTTTTAATGTATGTTCTAGAGATTCCATTAGGAACAATGAAACTTCGGCCGAGTCGTGTACGTTGTCACTCCCTTGAAGACGTTTCGGGGTTCTTCTCGAAGGTGCAAGGCAGTTTTGAAAAAACAAACACCACCGCCTCTAGGATAAAACAACCTCCCTAATCTGAAAAAATATCAACCTGTTTACACTGAAAAAGTTGATTCTGATTTGCACTCTGAAATACTGCTCAAGATGTTTATATTTGTTGAAGGAAGAAGAAAAAGAAAAATGCTTGTTATTCTTACCATATCTCTTCTGTCTATCTATCATTAAATAGGCAGAATGGAAATTGTATACGTTACTAAAGTGATGGAATGTTAATGGAAATTGATTTTTTTTCAATTAAAACAATATTGTAATACTAATAGCTTTTGTAACGGCTCAATAATAATGTCACATAAACATATTATCGTTGCGCAAGTGTAACGACTCAATTATAATAATGATTCATAAATATATTATCATTATAAACTTGCAACGGCTCAATTATAATAATGATTTATAAATATATTCCCGTTATAAACTCGCAACGACTCAATTATAATAATGGTTCATAAATAAATTATCATTAACCTATTTTCTTATTTTTTTTAATAAATTCACTTCATAAACAAAAACATTTCCAACAATCCCCCACTTGAATTTTAAAAAATATATTTTTCGAGTAGTTTCTGAAAACATAAAATTGTGCATAAACAAAGGTGTCTTTCGACTTGAACCTTTGCATAATGAATATGATTCAGTTTTTACCAGAGTGATGTAGTCTTGAACTCTATTCCTAACATCAAACCACACATAATCTTCTAGGGTGCAAGCAAATAAGCCCGTGCATTTATGGCCATGCACATCTATCTCGGTTTAGTAAATGCTCAAGGAATTTTGCCCAAAACTCCATAGGAAACGGCCACATTTCCACATTCACATAGGTGAGTCCATTAAGAGTACTCCAGAAGATAGGTATAGATCTGATTAAGAGTTTCTATTAATTCATCCTCTAATCACTTCTGGACATGCTTCTTAATATAAAAATAGCATGTTCAACTAATATCACTTTATAATTTGTTCTTACCCTTTGAACCTAGTTCTTAGGATTTAGGTTGGGTTACCATTGTGCGTGACTCAACATTCTAAGGGCAATAGTCCCATTCTTTTAGAAGTTCTAAGGACTTTCTCTCTGGTCGGTCCTTTCGTCAAAGAATCTTCCGAATTCTCATCACCGTATACGTGATCCGCTTTAACAGCACCTGAAAAGAGTAGCTCTCTAATAGTACTATGCTTATGACGTTCTCTTACCATTGTAATAATGGTTCTGTACTTTTGCAATAACCACGGTACTATTTCAACGGATCAACAGAGCCGGTATCGGTTTTTCCCATAAAGGAATCTCAACTAGCAGATTTCTTAACTACTCCGCTTCTTCACTAGCCGTGGGCTAGAACTATCGTCTCAGACTCCATAGTAGACTGAGCCAAAATAGTCTGTTTCTTGGATTTCCAAGAAATAACTACTCTAGCAATGCTAAAGACATAGCCACTGGTTGCTTTTGAATCATCGGATAACGTATTCTAGTCTGTATCGATGTAACCTTCAAGGATAGCTGAAATTTTTTCATAATGTAGCCCAAGGTTCATGGTCTGTTTTAGGTATCTCATGACCCTCTCAATAGCGTGCCAATGCTCTATACTAGGTCTACTAGTAAACCTGCATAACGATCCCAAGACATAGGCAATGTCGGGTCTAGTACAATCAGTGGCATACCGAAGGTTGCCAATGATGCTCGCATAATCAGACTGTCTTGCACCTTCACCTCTGTTCTTAAATAGCTTTACACTAGGATCATATGGTGTACATGCATGTTTATAGTCAAAGTAATTGTATTTCTTTAGATTCTTCTCAATATAATGAGATTGATTCAAAGAAAGTCCCTTTTCGGACCTTGTAATCTTAATACTAAGGAATACACTTGCTCCATCTAGATCTTTCATATTGAAGTTGGCACTTAACAAAGATTTAACAGAGTTTATGGCATGAATGTTCGACCCAAAAATAAGCAGGTCATCTACATACAGATATATGATAGTACAAATGTCATTTTCAAATTTATAGTAAATGCATTTGTCACTTTCATTAACTTTGAAACCATGTGAGATTATTAAGTTATAAAAATTTTCATGTTATTGTTTAGGTGCTTGTTTTAAGCCATATAGTGATTTATCTAACTTGAAAATTTTATGTTATTGACCGTGAATTACAAATCCTTCAGGTTGGTCCATATGAATTTCCTCTTTAAATTTACCATTTAAAAAGGCAGTTTTAACATCCATTTATCCATTTGGTGTATTATTGAATTATGAATAGATGCAAGCTAAATTAGTACTCGAATGGATGTAATCCTAGTTACAGGTGGAAAGGTGTCAAAAAAGTCTACATTTTCACTTTGCTTAAATCCTTTAGCTACTAAACGGGCTTAATATTTATCAACTATGCCACCAGGTTTTAATTTCTTTTTATGTACCCATTTACAGCCTAAAGAATTACAACCAGGTGGTAGGTCTACTAAGTGCCAAGTCTTATTGGATTTTAAAGGATCAATTTCATCATTTATAGCCTCTTGCCAAAAATCAACATCTAAGAAAGATAAGGCCTCTTGGAGGTTTAAGAGATCCTCCTCTATAGTAAAAGCACAAAAATCTAAACCAAAATCTTTTGCGGTTCTTGCTCTTTTACTTCTTCTAGGTTCATTTTCAGAAGACTCATTAAGTTCCGTTCTAATAGACATAGTGTTAATTGATGTGCCTCCACTATTCCTCAATTTAAAAGGATATCTAGATTCATAAAAATTAGCATCATTAGATTCTATTATATTATATATATTCAGGTCATAAAATCTATATGCTTTGTTTTTAATAGCATAGCCAATAAATACACATTCATATGCTCTACTTGCTAATTTTATTCTCTTAGGATGTGGTATACAAACATACACCAAACATCCCAAAGTTCTAAAATAAGACACATTTGGTTAATAATTTCTTAAAATTTCAAATGGTGGGATTTTATTTTTTGATTTAGGGATTCTATTCAATACATAGCATACGGTCAATAAAATATCCCCCCACCAGTGTTTTGCTACACCCGAATTCAATAAGATAGCTACAACTAGTTTGGTATAGGTTCTATTTTTTCTTTCAGCTTTACCGTTCATTTCAAGTGAATAAGGTGCAGTTATATCATGAATTATACCATGCAATTTATAGAAATCAAGATAAACTAGACTCTTATTCTGTTCCTCTATCACTACGATGTCTCTTAATTTTTTTATTAGACTGATTCACAATTTCAGTTTTAAATGATTTAAACATATCAAATGCATCACTTTTATTTTTTATAAGGTATACATAAGTAAGATCGGAACAGTCATCAATAAAAGTGATAAAGTAATGGTTTCCATGTCTAGTCAAAGTTCCTTCAAGCTCACATATATCAGAATGAATCAAATCTAAAGGTTCAGAAACTCTATCAACTGATTTATGTGGTTTTTAGTGATTTTTGCTTGATTATAGAATTCACATTTATCAAAATCAGTTTGTGACATTTTAGGGATAAGATCTGAGGTGCTCATGTTATGAATTATACGTTTATTCACATCACATAACCTAGAGTTCCAGATATTAAAATCACACAACATATAAGCAGAAGTAGACATTTTATTACATTCAACATTGAGGTTAAACATACTATCAGTTGCATAACCCCTATCCAACAACATACCATTCATAATGATGGTGTACATATCAGCCCCAATAGTCTATGTAAAATCAGCCTTATTAAGAAGATAACTTGAAAAAAGATTTTTTTCTCATCCATGGAGTGTGCATTACATTCTTTAGAATGACGATCTTCCTAGTGGTAAACTTTAGATCTACGCTTCCAATCCCAGCAACAATAGTGGTGTGAGAGTCTTCCAACAACACTTTCTTGTTCTTAGTATTCGTGTATGTTTTGAACATAGCACGATCATAGCAAACATGACGTGTAGCACCACTATCTACCCGCTAACCCTTTGATCCCGCAACAAGGTGAGTCTCATCACTAATCATAGCCGTTAGAAGCCCTCAATCAGGTTAGCCTGTAGTGTAGGGCCTGGTCTGTTCCTACACTTATGTGCCTGTGACCTAGTTTTCCACAGTTGTAGCAAAGAAAAAACTATCCAGAGTCATTCATTAGGGTGGCTTTTGTTTGTTGCGGTTCTGACCAAGCTTGCGGTTCTGATTCTCAAAAAATTTAGGATCTGGTTTCAGAACTGCAGCTTAGTGTTTTCTATAACAGCAAGCACTTCTTCCTTTATATTTTGTTTACATGATTCCTCCTCAATATGGAGGCAACTTATCAACCTTTCCAAAGAAAATTCTTTACTTTTATGTCTTGGATTATTCTTAAAATCCTTCCAACTATGGGGTAGTTTCTCTATCAAAATAGCAACTTGGAATTGTTCATCAATAACATACCTTCGGAGATGATCTCATGAGCTATTTTCTAATGTTCATGAGACTGTATCTCTATTGACCCGTCGTCCGTCATTTAAAATTTGAGTAGTGGCTGATTGCATATTTCTTTGCTCCAGCTTTTTCTGTATCATACTTCTTTTGCAGTGCCTCCTAGATTTCCTTGGCTGTCTTGTCCAAATTGTAGAAGTCGTAGAGATTGTCGCTCGAGTCATTGAGTATGAAGTTCTTACAGAAGTAATCCTACTCTGTCCAATTCTGCAATTTTTGGTTTTATTCCTGCTAGATCTACAATTTTGTGCATCAGTTTCGGCAGGCTTCTCTGGTACCATCGGCTTTTTTGTAGTAAGCACACCAACCACCTTCCTCATCATCAGAAAAAATTCCATCTTTTGCCACCAATGCTTAAAATGGAGGCCCTAAAATGTAAAGGGCATAGAAGCGACCATGGGGACCTGAAACATTAAGGTCGGTGCAGCATCATCAATAATTGCAGCCGAAGTCATTGTTGTTTGGAACATCTTCAAATTGTTGGGAACAATGAAACTTTGATTGATTCGTGTATGTTGTCACTCTCTTGAAGTCGTATCAGCATTCTGCTCGAAGGTGCAAAGCAGTTCTGAAAAAACAAACGTCGCCGCCTCTAAGATAAACAACCTCTCTAATCTGAAAAATATCAACATGTTTGCATTGACAAAGTTAATTCTGATTTTCACTTTGAAATGCTGCTCAATATATTTAGTTTTGTTAAAGGAAGAAGAAAAAGAAAAATGTCTGTTATTCTTACCATCTCTTCTGTGTACCTATCATTTAAATAGGAAGAATGGAAATTGTATACGTTACTAAAGTAGTGGAATGTTAATGAATTTTAATTTATCCTCATTTAAACATATTGTAATGCCATTAGCATTTGTAACGGCTCAATAATAATATCATATAAATATATTATGGTTGTGCAAGTGTAACGACTCAATTATAATAATGATTCAAAAACATATTACCGTCATAAACTTGCAACGGCTCAATCATAACAATGATTCATATATTACCATTATAAACTTGCAACGGCTCAATTAAAATAATGGTTTATAAATAAATTACCATTAACCTATTTTTTATTTAATATTTTTTTAATAAATTCACTTCATAAACAAAAACAATTCCAACAGGTTTCTATCCCGTACCTCTAGCACCAAATAAAGCTAGGTGTTTTAACACTAACATTGCTACTTCATTTGATATAAAATAATAGTTTTTTGTAAAGTACCATTCGTCCATGGTTTGTGTTTTTATTTTTTTATTTTTGGCAAGGCCAGCCGGTTTTATAGTAGACTGTCCACTTTTTATTATGAACGTAATAAAGAACATGAAGTACAGGAGTAAGGCAGAGACACCTTAACTGCTAAAAAGAAAAAAAATACAACACAGGATTGTGACTGACATGTCACGGCTACTAAAAATAACTAACAAGACTATGACTCGTCCGAAGAGGTAGTAACACCAACGACAACGTCCACTTGGGAAGGATCCAGAGAGACATTCTCAAGAAGTCCACTATAGGGGCGAAATAGGAGTGCAAGAGAAGGATCATAGATCTCAGCTTCAGGTAAATAAAAGATCGATCCCAGGTAGTATCAGCAAGCATGACGGAATTTAACTCAGCATACGTACCATCCAAATCAAGAACCAAGAAATCACCAGACGGTCTATAATAAAAGCATCGGATGTCCAAAAGATCATTGGTAACATGTCTAAAATAGGAATCATCCACAGGGTTGTAACGCAAATCAGAACATCGTTCAACCCAACAACTCTCAGACTCAACCCAAACTATAGGCAATTGAGACGGATCAAGATTCAGAACAGCATTGGAAACCACAAAATCATCATCAGGGACTTTGGATGCAGTAGGGGACGCCGGCCGAGAAATAGAAGACGACGGACCAGGGACAAATAAAGGAACTATAGGAGGAGGAGTAACCAGAGAGACGTTGGGAACCCATTTCCTGAGCGGGGGCCGAGGCAGAGGAATCTTAGGAGCAGCAGCGGAGACAACAGAATGGGTGTAGGCGGAAACTAAGTGGCCAAAGGAGTGACAGGAGGTACAAATGTTCGGGACCCAACCGTAACGTACACGGACATCCATTACATGGCCAACAGCTAGCTGAACAGGAATAGAGGTAGGGAGTGGCTTAAGGGGGGTAATCTCAATCTGAGCCTTAGCGTACACCAGCTTATCACGAGCAACCGTATTAGCGTCAAAACACTTCAATTTACCGACGTTGCAAGCAAGCCAATTCAAACCAAGCAGGGGTTGAAGAGCAGAAGGAATTTGAGAAAAATAAACCCAAACGGGAATAGATAGAACTTGCTCACGTGCACTAGCTACCGTAGGAGACCAGGGAGTAATAATAAAAGGTTTCCCATCGAAAAAGGAAGGCTCAGCCTCAAGAACACGACGGCGATCCACAGAGGAGGAGAACAATAGAAAATACATAGAGTCCACCAGCTTAACACAAAGATTACCGCAAAGTCTCCAAGCCTTACGACAAACAGAGGACGCATCATGAAGGCGATGATTAGGATCCAAAAAGAAACCAACTAAATATTCTGACCAATAGTCCAAACCGGTTTGCATGACATTTGGAGGTGGGATCATCACTCCATTTTCCTCAACGATATCAAATTCAACTGGTTCATAACACCCGCGTTACGGGGCATAGACGTAAAAAGCGAGGACCATGATTTGGAACCAGGAGGGGAAGCAGCAGGATGAACCGCATCCACATTGGGACGACCAACTGAGGCCGCAAGACCAGCTTGGGGGGAGGCCGCAAGCAACGAAACACCAGAACTCAAGATACTGTAGTTGGAGACATCCTTCTCATCAGAATTTGGACAAACACATGGTGTGTGTCGTGCTAAACATGAATTATTGGCATCAGCAGAACACAACTCGCAACCAATCACACCAATGACCACACCGTTAGCATCAAAATCATCAACATCATTCACATGCGAATGCATAGGGCCACAATCAGAATGGCACACTTCACCGACCGTAGAAACAGGTTGGAAGCTTGGGCACTCAATAACAGCTGGGTCGGAGAAAATGGTTTGTGTTTTTAGTTTCTTACACTGATTCATTTCATTATTATCAAGTTTCCAGTTAGATTAGAAATCGACAAGACGTTGCGTGCTCTTAATTTAATTTATTATTTATGAACTACAATGCTGCAACAACCAGCTTACCTCATTAATTTTCCTACATTTTGAAAAATTCCACTGCCTCATGGTCACGAATTCTCTAAAACTTAGAAAGTGTGCTGTTTAAATATTGTTCCCTTTTTGTTATGGTCACTTAGGCCTCTGGTAATTATTTCTCCACTTTTTAATTTATAAAATAGACATAAATTACTTATACTCCTTTCATAATTTAGTAAGTAAATTACTCCATGTAGAAGTTTCAATTGTTTTCCCTTAGTTTTTACAACCCATTGCTTAATATTTTTATGGAACAAAACAAATTAAGACACTTATAGCTTAATTTACTACTATCTATTAACCATAAACACAACTTTTCTAACATGAGATTCAGTCACTTTTTATCTCCATTCGTTTCATTTCCTTTTTCTGAACAACTGTTGGCATGGGCTTATTACATTGGATATTTTTATGCAATTTCTATTAGTATGCAGTTGCCCATTTTTTCATCATACATAGAGTACTATGACATTTTGTACATTGGAAACAAAAAAGGATCTAACTAATAAGTTATATACATGATTCATGTTGCTATTGCTATCCCGTAAAATTTTATTCCTCCTTTTCCATAAAAATTATGGTAGTAATGACACTATTTAATGTATTCATCTATTCATATGTTACAGGCCCACCTCTCGGCGTCATCAATTTATTAATCATGTACTTTATGCATGACGATTAAATAGGTACGTATTTCTTCCATTAGTTAACTAGTTTTCTACATTCCATTATTATAATTTGCTCAACAAATAGGTACATATTTCGTCCTGTAATATATTAGTTTTTTACATTCCATTATTATAATTTTTTCGGCAATGAAAACCTTAGTTTTTTCAAAAGTGAAATTTATTTGTTTTAGGTTAATCTTTTGAATATGATTAATTCAGTCTCATCTTAAAATTATTGGTAAATTTGAGTAAGGTCACTCATTTTCTTCAACAATTTTTTATGCAGATGAATAAACTTGACCAATAAAAAGTCATCACATGGGTGTTAAGTTCAACATAAGTGTGAGTGGTTGTAGATGTTATTTGATAAGACATAATGATAATGGTTCGATAGGGTACTAGTAGTAGGGTATCACTTTATGGTATAAAGATTTCTTAAAATAACTACAGTTCATAATTTGCGTCACTCATTTTTTTCTCGTCTATATTATTCTTTTTTCCCTTATTTGCGACTCTCTTTGAATCTTGAAGTTTAGTTGAAAACTAAAAGGGTTATGAATCTCCTAATGTAATATGTAGTTTTTTTCACTTGGAAATGTTTTGAAGATTGGAAATTACCATGTACAAATCATTATGTTTCACATTTACTGTATAACATTAGTTTTGTATGAACATGTAGTATCAACAAAGTTTAACTCCTTGTTTTTCCACTATTAACTAATATATCTTTTTATGGTGTTTATCAATGCAATGATTGAGTTGTATTATTGTGGATCAACTATTCCATAAATTGACAATCACTTGCTCAATTTAGCCAGAGTTATTTAGGCAATTACACACCTATATATATCTCAAAAAATCAGCTCTGCCATCACTTGGCGTCGAATCCTTCTACGACAAGTTTAAATTGCCATCGAGTGGTTTTCGTTTGGATAATTTTTTAAACTTCAACCTTTGCTTTTATTAGTTTAAAGAATTCTTTTGAATACTTGATTATAATGATGTGCTTGATGAAATTTCAGGTTGTGGTGTTTCTCTTCTGAGTTGCGCATATTATCGCTATTCTAGCGCTAGCTGACCTATGTTGGTGTCATGCTCCTTCTGTTCAGCTGTCGATGATTTCTTCCCTTGATGATGCTGTCATTGCAGTAAGTCCCATCTTCTTCTCTCTTTCATCTCTTTTGTAATTTTGATTAGCATAATCTATTTTGAACTGATAAAATGATATTTTTTGGCATTATTTTAGTACCAAAAAGGCAAATTTGAAAGCGTATGGTTAGTGGACATATGTCAGTTACTTTAAAGCAGTAACAAATGAAGGATTTCAAGAATCCAAATAGCCACATTTTGGTTCTTCTATTAAAGCTTTATGTAAATGTATTTTCAGTGTTATATGCAGATTAATTCAGTAAATGGAAATTATTTAAATAAGTAGTTCCATGCAAATTCAATAATTATGTTGGTCGTCTCATTTTTTGGACTCTTAATTAATTTCACGTACTATTCTTAAGCATATGGCGACATCTTCATAATTAAGAAATCATAAAACAAAACATAAGAGTGGAAGGTAAGATGCTATCAATACGCAATCTAATAACCATGAAAGGATCAAGGCCCTTTGGGTTCTTCATTAATTTATATTGATATAAATATTCAAATTGGTCATCTCATGTTTTATTTAAATTGTTGACGTGAAGTATGCATTTGGCTAAATGAGGGAATAAGATCATATTCAGAGTTATTCATGAGGGGTTAGTAGGACTAAAAATAGATAATTAGTTTGATTAGCTGAAAAAGAAGCAATATGATGATAAAATTTAACCCATCTATTTTTAGACTAAAATAAAAAATATTTAAATAAAAAATATTTCCATTGTAATCTAAGAAAACAAAGTAAAAATAATAGCAAACGAACCAACACACCTTCGAAATTGAAATCTATTTGTTTCCAGTTTAAATCTTTTAATTGTGATTGATTCACCATCATCCTTATGTTTGGTTAAAATTATTGATAAATTTAAATAAGATTAGTCATTTGCTTTAGCGATTTCTTAATCAACATATTGAAGAATGGAGCAATTTATAAGGTTATTTTTTTATAAGGTGGTTATTTTTCCACAACAAGGTGAACTTTATTTAGAAAATACTGTAAATTTTTATAACCTTCAATACATATTTATAAAACGTAGTTATTTTTCATGAGCTTATTTAATTTTATAATATATGTTTAAATTAGTTAATTTTTATATAATTTACTTGTATTAAAAAAAATTATTTACATTGTACAAAACTAGTTAACTTAATTAATATTATAAACCTTATTTAATATAGATTAAATTTTATAAACAGTAGCTAAATTTTAAAAAATTAGCCGACTATGATAATTTTTTATATGAAACTTACTTACCTTTTATAAAATTTATTATTTTTAATCAAATTTAGTCAAAGTAGAAAAAAAAATAACAATTGGATAAATTTTTATATAAAACTCAACTACTTTTTATAAACTTTGTTACGACATATAATTTTTCAAATCAGTCTTAAGTCAGAAACTACTACGGTTTAAAATTGTATGCTTAAATGGTTGTATAATAAAGAAAAAATAAAGTCCAGCCCGATTTAAGTTATTTGTACCCAGCTTTATTCCATACTTTATTTCTTTTCACATATGCAAATCACTCCAAATAAATTACTGTATTTGCCAAAATTTTCCGTTTTAACTTCTGCCATTTAACAATTACGGTTAGTGCAAAAATACTTCATATTGCGGCCTGTTTATATTCTTAGAACGTAAATAAGACAACCAACAGGCATATAAAAGTAGAAAATGAACAAATTAGTTTACATTTAATGTAGACTGTACTTGTCCAATTCATTTGCTAACTTCCTTTTTTCTTCACTTTTTCCAATCATGGATAATGTACATTCATCAATAAAATCACTTACTGTTGACTATGTTAGAGTAACAATCCATGGGACTCCATAAACCTAAAAAGCAACATGTTTTTGGATTCAACATGCAACTGCTAGATAACAAGTACGTAATTGTTATATTCATTTAAGCTGTCTTTGGTCAAGAACTTTTTGTTTTATTATTCCCTGCATAAACGTTTTATAGTTGCATGACTATCTGTGAAAGTGAGACATCACTTTGTTTAACAACTTATTTGGTTACAATTTGAACGCAGTATATATATGCATTGTTTAAAAATACATAAAACTTTATTTTAGTTATTATTTGTTATTTTACCGCTATACTGTCCACAAGTCTATACACAACTAGGTTACAACATTTATAATAGTTATTTATTTTGATATGCAGATGCATTTGGTAAGCTAAAAACTGATAGGAGCCTGCCAAGTTTATTGATATTAAGATAGGAAGGTAAACATTGATATCATTGTATGAATTTTGTACTGATGCAGCATGCGCAAATCACAGCATGGCTTTAATCTTTTGTATTCAGCCTTTTGCATATTCTTTTTAGTATTTCATTTTTATGCTAATTTGATTCGTTCTTTACCATATCCAATGATAGGTCTTCCATTTATTAACTGTCCTAGTACATAACGTTTGCTGTAATGATGTTCAATCTGCTTTTAATACTTCCGAACAAGCTGTTATTTGTTTACTAAGCTTTCATTGTTTTCGTTCCATTCATATTGATATTACCTCACCACTGTTGTATGTTTCATAAGTTATCTCCTCACATCATCGATTACTGAGAATGATGTATATCCATTGGACCATTCCTGCTCACCTAAATTAATAAACATAGCTATGCTATACATGTTATAATTAAAACTATAACACATAAATTTATTTCCTCCAAGGCATATTTCTATGTATATCTTACCCAGTTTTAGCCTTAATCTGAAAAATTAAGGTGCAATAAATAATTATCACCTACTGAGTTAAATTATATCAACAAATAGCTGTCGGATGCAGCTTACCAAAAAAAAAAAAAAAAGGTTAAACACCATCCACATTTTCAAGTATCCATATTATAACTAATTAAATTGATCGGTGGATATATATGCCTATACCACTCAAAATTATTAACTGTACATGTTGTCCTCTAAGGATACAAAGTGGATTCGATTTTTTTTTTCTTTCTGAAGCTATGCATATATTACTGTACGAGTGAGTTACTTTAATATGTATCTATTTGTACACAATTTTTAACACTCCCAATAGCTCACCCTACTGCTTTTCCTGCAAAATATTAACTTCATAATTGTTTTGTCTTGCTACATGATCTTATGACACGATGGAGAAATACATGCAGTGGTAGGTCCACGTTTCCTCCCACTGTTCCTTGGCAAGCTACGAGAAGGTCGGTCTACGACATAGGTGAATTCAAGATCACCCTTACTGTTGATAGGTATCTTCCAGTCCACAAACTAATTAAGATTGGTTTCACCGCTTTGACTTCGGTCACCGAGGTTGAAAGCCATGACGACACAACATACCTAACCATAAGTTTTCCTTTGCCGACTATCAATCGATAGCTAATAGAACTGATACGATTAAATACCTGATAGGTTAGCATGCTTCACCCCTTCCACTATCAACTTCTTCTTATTCATATAGCTATTCCTTAATAACGATCCATATACACTTCACCCATCCCGCTCAGATGTCATTGGGGTCTTGCATCAAGTTGGTGAGGTTGTCAGTCAATCCACTGAGAATAGTTCAGTGTCTCCTAGGTGAGAACTTATCTTATATCTTCACCGGTATATTTTACCTTTCCAGCAATGGTTTTTTCCATAGCCTTTTAACTGAATTTCTAACCTATTCTTCACTAATCTCACTTTATGCTATTTGTAGTGGTACTCGCATTGCGGCTACACTATAGGGCAACAAAGAAAACTTGATAGTTAACTCGGCTATCAATGACAACACAAAACCAGTTATTCTTACATCGATGATCGTGAAGAATTAGCAAGATATATTTTCCATCGATACATATCCTACTACACTTAGTTTTATACATATGTTATCGGGTCTGTTGACTGTGCCATTACTAACAGGTAAGCCAAGCAGGTAAGCCAAGCTTAAGCTCAACTACCACAACATTCTTTTACACAGATCCGAATATTACCAAAGGATTGTTGTAAAATTTTCAAATATCGTTTTGCGATTTTGGATTATGATTTGGAAGAGAAGAAATAAAGAGCGAAGAAGAAATCATAGTCCCACATGCTAGAAAAACAAAGACTATATTTGTATAAATATAGTTTTCTCATGTGAATGTTGGGGCCTTTGGGCTCCCACATGTTTGCTTTGTTGTAAGGAGAGAAGTCATGCAACACCACACGCGCGTCGCCGCCGTACGTCCGACCGAACCAGGTCAGGTTTCGGGTTCGAATCCGAAAATATTTTTGGATCACATGTGAACAGTAACGGGTCAAATTTCAACCCATTAAGGACACAGAACCGAAATTTCTGAATTTGAATAAAGGACGGGAATTTTCTAACGTTTTATGAACGTTGCAAATGAGTAGACGCGACGTTTAAGTGTTGAATGGATATAGTCGCTCATAACAGTTGTGAACCGTTGCAAACGGTTGTGACGCTTGACAAATAGACATCTCTCCACCACTATAAATAGTGGCGTCCAAAAAATGTTAGAAATAATTCTAAATCTTCTTCTTCTTCACAGAGCAGTTTTGCGACACCAGAAAGTGTTTCAAAACACTGCACCGCCATTACTTTGTTTTGTGACGCCGCCAAGATGTTGCAAACTCAAAGACGTCGCAGAATTGCTCTCTTCTTCCTCTCCGTTCTATTCTATAAAAAATGCATCATCAAAAACCATAACTAAAGTGTTCTCGGTCGGATCGAAGGCGTACAAACTTTGAATCTGATTACGCTGTTATAAGGCTTCATTGATTCTTGAAAGTCGATAGTTCGATAACCCGTTTGTACCTGGTGGGTTGAACTATTGTCTGAAAGAATCTATTCCATAGATCCTTGAAGTCGGAAGTACAACATTATCTTCATTGCAATTGGCATCAAATGTATCTTGAACCGCAAAATCCCCAACAAAATTTCAAACAATATTTTCAGCCATGGAAGGTTTGAGCGCTCTGCAAGTTATGAATCAGCATCTAACTCGATTGGAGCATTTTGATGGCGACAATTTCACTCGTTGGTAAGAGACAATGAAATTTTTCCTGATCACCGTCAAGTTGTTCTGCATTTTGGAAGATGACTTGGAAGAAATCTCGAAGGAAACTGATAAAGATGATGTTGCTCTAAAGGCTAAACGTCAAAGCGCAAAGAGGACGATTTTCTATGCAGGGACCATATTCTGAATGCGTTATCTACCCCAGTCTATAATGCTCATAGGACCTTGAAAACAGCGAAGGCACTCTGTACTACACTGGAGAATAAGCACCGCATATCCGAGGCAAGTAATAAAAAGTTTCTTATTTCTAATTTTATGGATTTCAAAATGGTCACCAATAAGTCTATAATTGGACTAGTAAGTGAAATTTTACTATTGGTGAATCAACTTAAAGATGCTGGAATTGATCTCCTAAATCTTTTGTTGTTGGAGTTATAATTTCTAGACTTCCGCATAGTTGAAATGACTATAAGAAAAAGATAAAGCATGCGAAAACGGATTATACTTTAGACAATTTACGGCGTCATCTTCTTATTGAAGAACTCTCGCAAATGCGATCTAGATGATAATCCGCAAACCGAGTCTCATTCTAAGGAAAATAATGTTGAAATTACTGATAAGTTAAAGCCAAAGAATGAGATATAGTTTAAGAAGAAAAATCATTCCAAAACCAACAAAAAAAAGAAAGATGCTTGTTATTTTTGTAACAAGCCCAGCCACTATGCCCGAGACTGCCGTCTGCGGAAGAAACAACAAAAAGTGAATGTGGTCGAAGACTCGCTTGTGGCTACAGTGCAAGAGGCGAATTCTGTTGGTGGCAATGATAATGATTGGTGGTTCGATACTGGAGCAATCATTCACATTTGCAAAGAACGTAATATGTTTAAGAGTTACGAAGAAAATAAAGGAGAAGCCGACGAAGTTACTGGAGCAAACAAGGTTCCAAGCAAAGTTCTGGGAAAAGGCACTATAGAACTTCCTTACACCTCTGGAAAAGTTCTTACATTAGTCAATGTATTCTATGTACCTGATATGTGTAAGAATTTGGTTTCTGCATACCTTCTTAACAAAGAAGGATTCAAGATGGTGTATGAGTCTGATAAACTAGTGTTGTCTAAGAATGGTAGATTCATTGCACAGGGATACTCTAGTAATGACATGATTAAGTTGAATTTAATAAAGAAATCTTTTGTTTATATTGTTGATTCTATTAATTTATGACATGCTAGATTAGGACATGTTAATTATAATTTCATTAGAAATATGCATAAATTAGGATTAATTTCTGATTATGATTTCGATACAATTTCTAAATGTGAAATGTGTTCAAGCAAAATACATCGAAAATCCTTTAAATCCGTAGAAAGAAAAACTGATTTGCTTGATTTGGTGTATAGTGATATGGGTGACTTAAAAAGTCATCACTTATGGTGGTAACTAATACTATATAACATTCATTGATAATTATACTAGATATACGTATGTATATCTAATGAAAACTAAAGATGACGCTTTTGATAAATTCAAAATTTACAAAGCAGAGGTCGAAATACAATTAGAAGTTAAAATTAAAATATTACATTCAGATCGTGGTGGTGAATATTTCTCAAATGAATTCACCTTATTTTGTAAACAACAAGGTATAGTTCACCAATGTACTACCCCATATACACCATAACAAAATGGTGTTGCTGAAAGAAAGAATAGAATTTTGGTAGAAATGGTTAATGCCATGCTCATAAGTTCTAATTTACCTTATAACCTATGAGGTGATGCTATGTTATCTGCATGTTATGTTTTAAGTAGAGTACCACTTAAAAAGAATAATATTTCCCCTTACGAATTATGGTTTAAAAGAAAACCTAACCTAACCAGACTTAAAGTTTGGGGTTGCTTAGCATATGTTAGAAAACCAGACCCTAAATGACCAAAGTTAGGAAATAGAGCATTTAAATGTGTTTTCATAGGATATTCACTTAATAGTATAACTTATAGATTCCTTATTCTTGACACCCTAGAAGTTATAGAATCTGTAGATGTAGGATTTTTTGAAAATCAAACTATTGAGATCCTATTAAGATCATCTAGTCCAGAACCTAGTATTGCTAATGGTATTATTGACGATGATTATGCTCATGCTCAAAACAGCAAGGAAGTATTAGTACCACATAATAGTACTGAACAATGGAGAAGTAAAAGAGCGAGAATAGAGAAGGACTATGGTCCTGACTTCATTACATATCTAATAGAAGGTAGAAAGGATGAAGTCCTTAATGTGACTAAATATGTAATGAACGTTAATGACGATCCCAAAACTTATTCTGAGGCTATGAGTTCCAGAGATTCCAATTTTTGAAAAGAAGCTATCAATGAAGAAATGAGTTCCATACTGTTAAACCAAACTTGGGTTTTAATTGATGTACCTCCTTGTGCTAAACCTATAGGATGTAAGTGGATATTCAAGAAAAAGTTGAATACAAATGGATCCATTGATAAGTTTAAAGCCAGATTAGTTGCTAAGAGATATAAGCAAAGACATGGAGTAGATTACTTTGATACATATGCTCCAGTTGCTCGCATATCTTCTATACGCTGTTTAATTGCACTTGCATCAATTCTTAAATTAGTTATACATCAAATGGATGTAAAGACTGCTTTTCTAAATGGTGATTTAGAAGAAGAGATATATATGGAACAATCTGAAGGTTTCAAAACCCCAGGACAAGAAAAGAAAGTTTGCAAATTGGTGAAATCTCTTTATAGCCTGAAGCAAGCTCTCATGCAATGACATGAGAAATTTGATAAAGTTGCACTGTCATATGGATTCATTGTTAATGATGCTAATAAATGTATTTATAGCAAATCGGATAACAACGGTAGTGTTATAATATGTTTATACGTTGATGACATGCTAATATTTGGTTCTAATATATCCTGTGTGAATGAAACTAAAAAGTTTTGTCTTCTAAATTCAATATGAAAGGTCTAGGAGAGACTGATGTAATTTTGGGAATTAAAATTGTTAGGAAAGAGGGGGAGTTATTACTAACTCAATCTCATTACATAGAGAAATTCCTACAAAAGTATGGTCATTACGATGACAAATCAGCACCAACTCCCTTAGATCAGTATTAAATTAGAAAAGAACACTGGACGTACTATCTCTCAACTAGAGTATTTCAGTGTTATTGGAAGTCTTATTTATGCTATGCATTGCACTAGACCAGACATCGCACATGCTATAAGTGTATTGTGTCGATTTACGAGTAATCCAAGTTTCGAACATTGGAAAGCTATTTCCAGAGTTTTAGCTTACCCGAAAGGAACCATTGAATATGGTTTATCTTATAAAGGATATCCAGCTGTAATAGAAGGATATAATGATGCAACCTGGAACAATGTAGAATCCAAATCCAAGTCTACTACTGGATGGATCTTTACATTAGAAGGCGCTGCTGTGTCTTGGGCTTCCAAGAAGCAGACCTGTATTTCTGACTCAACAATGTTGTCAGAATTAATTGCATTAGCAAATGCATGTAAAGAAGCGGAGTGGCTTAGGAATTTATTAATGGAAACCCTTTATGGAAGAAACCATCTCCAGTAGTCTTGATTAACTGTGTCAATCAAGAAACTATATACAATGTGTCTAATAAGACATATAATGGAAAGTCTAGACATGTGAGTCTAAGACATCAAATGGTGAGATAGTTACTCAAAAGAGGATTTATAATTGTTGACTACATAGAAATGAAGAAAAACTTGGCTGACCCACTTACAAAGAGTCTTCCAAAGGCAATGGTTTCTATAAAGTCTCAAGAAATAGGACTAAGGTCTGTGAATAAAGGTTGATCATTTTTAACAGAAACCCAACTTATGTCTTGAAAAGGATAGACAAAGTTCAATGGGTATAAACAAGTTAAGAGAATGATTATAGAACACTAAATCAATAATCCCATAATATTTAGTGTTGGATTCTGCAAGAACAAAGGATCGATATATATCCTTAATAAGTCTAGAAACTTTAAAAGGTGTATCGTAGAAACACCTTAAATGACTTAACTATATGAGTATGGAAATCAGGTTGTTTTCTAGGAAAGTAAGACCGCTTTCTAAATAAACTCATGAACCGGGATTTAAGCACATGGCCATTAATGTGCTGAGCAATACAGAACACTTTATCTAAGGAAATCAACATGTGTGATTGTTCCGGTTTTATCATTAGGGATACTTGGTTCAAGATTCGTTCACCATGAAATCTCGATAAAGCTTTGAATGGTTTACACCAAGTAAAGGTTCAAATCCAAAAGATACCTTTTATTTATGTGTTGTTTTTCACGATGATGCAAAACCTGATCTTAGAACTACATAGGCTTGGTCCCACTTGGGTATGTAGGAAATCACTTTAGTGATTTAACCGTCCTATTTATTTATTCTGAAAATTTAGGGAGATTGTTGTAAAATTTTCAAATATTGGTTTGGGGTTTTGGGTTTTGATTTGGAAGAGAAGAAGTAAAGAGGGAAGAAGAAATCATAGTCCCACATGTAAAAAACAAAGATTATATTTGCATAAATATACTCATGTGGATGTTGGGGGCCTTGGGGCTCCCACATGTTTGCTTTGTTGTGAGGAGAGAAGTCATGCAACATCACACGCGCGCCACCGTCGTCCGTCCGTCCGACCGAACCGGGTCAGGTTCGAAAATATTTTTGGATCATATGTGAACAGTAATGGGCCAAATTTCAGCCTGTTAAGAACCCAGACTGAAATTTCTGAATTTGAATAAAGGACGGGAATTTTGTAACGTTTTTCTGAACATTACAAATGAATAGACGCGACGTTTAAATGTTGAATGGATATAGCTGTTCGTAACAGTTGTGAACCGCTGCAAACGGTTGTCATGCTTGGCGAATAAACACCACTCCACCACTATAAATAGTGACGCTCAGAAAATGTAGAAATAATTCTAAATCTTCTTCTTCTTCACAGAGTAGTTTTGCTACACCAGAAAGTGTTACAAAACACTGCGCCACCATTACTCTGTTTTGTGACGCCGCCAAGGTGTTGCAAATTCAAAGACGTCGCAGAATTGCTCTCTTCTTCCTCTTCGTTCTATTCTATAAAAATTGCATCATCATAAACCATTACTAAAGTGTTCTCGGTTGGATCGAATGCGTACAACCTTTGAATCCGATTACGCTGTTATAAGACTTTGTTGAATCCTGAAAGTCGATAGTTCGATAACTCGTTTGTACCTGGTGGGTTGAACTATTGTATGAAAGAATCTATTTCATAGTTCCTTGAAGTTAGAAGTATAGCATTATCTTCATTGCAATTGCCATCAAATTTATCTCGAATCGCAAAATCCCCAACAAGGATCCGATCTACTAAAGAGGTCCGCATCTTTTCTTGTGTTCACCGATTTTTCCTTTGATTTTAATTTCCTTATTCAATCATTTTCCCACTTTTCCAAGTGCATTTTAATGCGGTATCTTATTGTTCACTTTTCCTTTCCCCTTCTCTGGTTTTTAAATGAGACTCTTCCCGTTTTATATGGAAAACTGAGTTTAGAGTAAAATCTAGAAATCATAAGTTTATAATTAGAAAACTGAGTTTAGATTTTGACGAGCTACAATCATTGAATTGGGTACAAGTGCTCTTGTAAATCATACAAAAAAGGTGAACGCCGTAAGCTTTTATTTTTTAGTATAATTATTATTTGATATTGAAAAAAAAATTCTGTTTGCGTACAACTGGAAAAATGAAAATAGTTTCCCTTCCTTGATAACTACAGTCACTGTTCATTGATGAAAGCTTCTTTTGGTAATACATCCATATGCTCATAAATTCACATAATGGTTATAACTATTACATCTTCGATTCCTTTTCATTTCTGCAACTGAATAGCTGATTGAAAAAATAAATTCTCATAATTCTGCTATTCTTTTCCTTATATATCTTGCTATGTTTGTTAGAAAACTGCTATTAGAAACTGCAATCGTTTCATTTACTTTTAATGTTTTGCAGTTTCTAATCTTAATATGACCATATTAATCAGGTCATAAATAGAACGTTTCATTTACCTTTAATGTTATGCAGTTTCTAATCTTAATGTGACCCGATTTTAAGTCAAAAGTAGACCGTTCTATAATTAGAACATAAGGTCTGTGATTAATCTTAAGTGTTGAATTGGTATATGATGGACGTACCAGATTTAGAGTTAAATGTTATATAAAGGATTTGGTCCTCTCTCTCCTGGTATATAGATGTATTTTTCTTCATCAAGAAACATATAAAGAAATAGGGTTAAAGAGAGAAACCGAATTCTGAGAAGAAGAGTAAGTATTAGAAGTCAGAAGAAGATGATAGCCATTACATCTTCTGCTGTTAATCAAGATACATCATCTTAAAAAAATATCATATTAAGCTTTGTTTGTAAAACATTCGGTATTGGTGATCCTTGGACTATTACTTGAATTGTTCATCATTAATCTTGAAAGATCGAACAGTGTTGAATTTCTGACATTTGGTATCAGAGCCAGGTATCAATAAATGAATATTTCCTATGATTGCAATTGATATGTTCTATGCTTTACTCATGATGTTTAATCAAGTATGTGTTATAAGTCAATTATGCACATGAGATTTATGATTTTGTTAATCACTAAAGTGGTCAAAATCAGAATAATCATTTAGTGCATAAGTGATATAATGATTATTGATAGAAATTGCCAGTTATAATAGTATCAAAAAAAAACTGGCGTCACTAATGGTAGAACCTGAGAACTTACCCAAAGGAAAGTCTTGTTCTATAACTAGTTGACATGATGGGGTTTAATAGATATCTTGATTGAATAAATATTGATCATCCAAAGATGTCAGGTTTATTTAATTGAATATATTTATTGCTTACTTATGTTTTGGTATTTAATTATGTTAAGTATAAGATAATATCTACCCAAAAGAGTGCTATATCTATACTATATTATGATTAGTGAGTTTCAATTCAACAACGCAGAAGCCCTCTTAAATTTAGGCAACCCAACAGTCTCCCACTTCACACGTACAGCCATCTTTCTCATTATTATCCTCCGTAAACCCTTCCACTCTTTCCGCCTCTTCATCTCGATCGAACCCCCTCCCGCTTTATGCTTGCTCCCATCATTCTCCTTCTCCTCCGCAAAACCCCTGCCCTCTTTCGATCTCTTCTTCTCCCCTCCCAGTTGACGCCGCCCACTGCCGATCGAATGCCCATCCCGTTGAGGGAAGAGAAGCTCCATAAGATTCAATAACTATTCAAATCGAACCTATTTTTGTCCTAATTTATTTGGTTTTGACCTATTTCATCAACGTCGGCTGCTAGATGCCTGACGAAGCATGTACTCTGTCGACTTCCGTTGAGGTAAATTTTTTTCCATTACCCAATATTATTACAATGTAAACTCGGTTAAATTTGTAATTTTCTTTTATTGCACTTTGTTCACACAAACTAAGTTCAAGTAGCCTGTAATGATCTATTTCGTTTCCATGTCTGAAATAGGTAAGGATAAAATTAACTGGGGTAAAATTTACTGCTAGGTAAACCGTTTACTTTCGCATACGATTTAATGTACAAAGAGATGACATATATTTAAAAATTTAAAGTAATACCGATTAATTCCTTCCAATTGCTTGACATAGTTATTAATGTAAATTGTGAGCTACTATATCGAACCGGTTGTGAAAATTAAGTACTGTTCATTTTGGGAACATTGTAGTTAAATTCCATCGAACCAATACTTGAAATTTAGCCACCATTCATTTTGGATGGTATATTACTAGACTTCCATCGATCCAGTTGTGAAAATTTTAATGGCATACGTTTTGGAAGTTCAGTTGTATTCTAACGAATTTGATGTGAAAAGTGAATTGCCATTCGTTCTGTGGAAATATGGTTGACTATTATATCTTCGACGCAGTTTCGTATATTGAAAATTAAAGTAATAACAGTTCAGCTCAATCTGAATTTCTTAGTTTATCATTCTCGCTTTTTAGTGAATGTAATACATATAGGCATGTACTTTTCCACTTTTTCCATAGGCACTTAAATAAGGTCTATTTGAACTTATCTCTTTCTAGGTTCAAAAACAATATTTTGATATATTTTTACATTTTACAGCTTAAGGTATGGTGGTGTATACAAATAGACCGCGGTTCGGCACTAGATTGCAAACAACTTTAAAAAAACTACTATTAGCACGCTTTAAATCGTCGATTGGCTCAATTGGAAGTTTGATTTTCTTCACTACTTTTTAGCACTAAACCCTTTTTCCCTTGCTCTATTCTCCGTTCATTAAACGTTTGGTATAGTCATTAGTATGTGAAGCATGAAATGCTGTGTAGGGTATTTTCATGTACGTTTTTAGTTGCTATTTTCCACTGATATTATCTGTAAATTTGATGTTCATATTAGAGTTTACTTTTTAAACATGTAATGTTCTTCGGTACATATTTTTATCCATAAACTATAGAAAATGATCAGTCAAATGTTTATCCCATACCTTCACTAACACAATCAAATTAAGCCTTAATTCAGTCTAACCTATCAGCATGTAATACTGATTATCAAGCTCAATGAAATAGTGGTAACAACAATTTTCTCCATCATGAGTTGTATACTTGCACATGTCGTACCGAATCCTATTTTTATGTCAAATCGACCATTTCAAACATTTTTTTTCAGTAACATGTTTGCAACTTACAACTTCTGTCATCCAAGTTCTATATGTGCCGACTGTGGTGCGGTCCTTTTTTTTCAAGGAAGGGTTAAGACAGGAAGTAAAGCCATCAAACATATAAATTTTGATTTGCTGTAAAAAAGGAAAACTGCCATCCAAGAATTTTTGCGTTTTCTGTCTTCGATTTATCAAATACCATAACAGATCATTAATTCTGGTGTTATCAATAATTTCCACAGAAATGAAGATTCTTTATGGAATTAAAAGGACACAAGATAATATTTCAAATTTGGACACAACAAAGAAACAACCAAAGATGCCGCAAGCTTTTGCCAGGCACAATAGAAGATGGGTAGATATACGGCTTGAGCTGTGACCGTTACAAAGATTATTTACAAGATAGTAGCATACTTTCGACACAGTGATGGGTAAGTTTGCATTTTTTTAAAGATGTTTGCTTTTGACTTATAGGTCACATAAGTCGTCTTTACCTTGCAGTTTACATTGCTTTGTCACATTTGATAGACTGATTATACAGTGAGTAAATGGTAGATTGAATTATTTTTATATGTTCTTAGATTATGTTAGTGTTGTCATCAACATCAAAATTTGCAGCAGCTGTTACTGTTTATCAAATAGTCCAAGCAATTTCATCTTCTGCTGCTTTCTTTTTTCCCTTCTTATTTGTTTTCTATTTCAATTTCATCTTCTGCAGGCACGTGCTTGGATCAAATACTCCAAGGGAAAAACTACTTTTTTTTAAATTGACACTGCTGCGTTGCTGCTATGTTTCGTCTTCTGCTTTTCAGGTATGGCTTTCATTTAGTCGAAAATATATAACATATCTTAGCAGTTCCAATTTTTTTCCCTTTCCTTCGAGTATTAGAGTGTATGGTTTTTAAATTCTTAATGTTACTTGGTGTAATTGATTAGAATTAGCATCAAAGTCTTAGGTCTCAATAGTGTAGTGTGTACATAATAATGGATGATATATATTTTAACTGGAACTTACATATACAGTGATTTTCTCAGATGATTGGTTAATGTAAGATAGATTGACATCTCATTTTTTCCCTTCTTATTTGTTTTACTCTGGAGTGTTCCAGTTTTCTACCAAACTAAAAATGTATATATATTGTTTATTGATAAACTGGTGGTTTCAGTTAAATAATTAGTCTTTTTAATGCACATCCCACATTTGTAAGCATGTTGGTGACAATAAGCTGAAGATGCATTGGAGTTGGAGTAATGGTTGTGAACAAGTTTTCCTTTCTTGGAACTCAATATGCATAGTTTGCCTTTTCTTAAATTTCAATTACAGCTATTCTTTTGATATCCTGATAACCGTGTCACTCAAATTTCTATCTGATCACCTGATAATGTTGCAATAATAATTTGTTATAGTTTACTTAAATTTTATCGTATTATCGTTTTTCTTTCATGGTACATAAATATTTAACACCTAATAATGTATCAATAAGCTTGAGTTATCATTTATGCCACCCTTTTCAGAAGCCAAGCCTAAATGCTCTTGATTTAATTAGGATGGTTGAACTCGATGAAGCTAATTTTTAAATATTGAAGATATACAAGGTTTTGCAGCAACCTACCAAAATTGTACATCGCATATGTTTTGGGTTCATCAAATAAAGTCAAATTGTGCTTACTTTGTGTTCTAATCATTTAACGTTTGGCGTTATTATTTTGTGAATTTTGCATGAACTCGGTTCCCTATCATTATTAGGATATTGCCTTTTATATGACATTGTCTATATTACAACGATTGACAAGTTCAAGATGTTGAACATATGACCGAGATGCTTTTTAGAGTTGGTTAAGATATAGAATCCAAGAATAGTTCAGTATTTCATTTTTTTCCCCTAAAATTGATGCTATAAATAAATGCCAGGTGGATATTGGGTATGTATAAGAAAGCATAAAAAGTAAAAAATGTATGCAAAATGAAAGAATATACTTTTCTTTTCAACCCTGTACAGTCATACCAAAAACTCATTTGACAAATGAATTTTAGCTACTAAAGAACGAAAAAGACAATAAACCTACTTAGTCAATGATACATATTTCATGGGAAAGAATTCATGTTCCCTAAGATGATCAAGAGACGTGTGCTGTAAAAATATTATTATATTTGCCGAGACTTTTGTACGCTTGAATTATTTATCCTTACAAATTCACACCAATAATAAATAATTAAAATTTGTCTAGAATTGATTATAGAATCATTAAGATCTATCATTAACTTTTAAAAAAATGAATTGTGAATTAAAGTGGTTTCTCAAAATTTAAAATTATTAACCGTTTCGACAATTAAACACATATAATTAACTTCTAAATTTAGATAGCATTTGGAAACTAAATTATGAATTCTAATAAAACATTACAGTGTCTTAGTAGTAGTCAATAGTGTGCTGCAAATGTACATTTATTGATTGGTTATATAGTGCAAAGCAGTAAGTTTACAAGGTGAAATATCGCTCAAATAATCGTACCTCAGAACATGATACTTTCTCATGCCTGCATTGTTCATGGATGAATATGTCACCACTTTAATAATCCTGCATAAAATTTGCACCTCAGAACCATGGAAAGACATGGACATAGTATGTAGAAAAGTGGCACAATGAACGCGAGGATCATTTAGCTACTTAATTTGCAGATTGTACCGAGGTTTTAAAATAGATTTTTTTTTCTCTCTCTCATATAATTGTTTTTCTCAAGCTAAATAAAAATATTGTTTTGATGTTTCTTTCAGTTGAAAGACAAAAAAAAATTCCCGAGTTACTGTGTTAAAAAAATTCTTAAGTAGAATTTTTTGGTTTTAATCCTAACAAAACAATAAATTTTCCTAAAAAGGCAAAGAAAGGGTAAGATTGAAGTTACACAGGCATGGTTACTTCTTCAACTTGATTTTTCATTCAATCTTTCATAGTTTATTTTGATTATGCATTATAAGCCATGTTGGATGTTATGAAACAACAATTAACTTCATGTGAAGCGATATATTGGAATTATTACAATTTCATTGCTTTTTCCCTGTTATTTTAGGATCATTTAGTCTGTTAGTTAACTCAAGCTTTGTTTGCTTTATGTATTTCATTTAGATATGCACTACTTCAAATATTATGCAACTACTGATGTGGGAATTCTCTTTTGTTACAGATATGGAAGTGTCATTCTGATTAAAATCTTATCGAGGGCTTCAACGTTTGGGCTTTTGCTGCAAACTTGAGAGTAGGTTTAACTTCAAATTTGATTCCAAATTGGAGATGTTGAACTTAAAAGGTAGTGTTTTGAACTGTGATGTGTAATTAAAATAGAAATTCTGTCATAAATATTTTAAATGCTACTTCTTTATTGATTTTTATGGTTGAATTTGTAATGTCCGGACTTAGTTTGGACTAGCTACCGTTGACAAATACATTTCAATTATGTTAATAGCTTTTGGTCAATGCTTTACATTGCTGCACTGTACTAAGAACTTTTGGTACAAATATGTTCAAATCTTTAACTTACAAATATGATGAGAGCTTTTAGTACTATTATTATGTTGAATCAATATGCAGTCTATATTTATTTTTGAAGTTCAGAGTGAGAATACTAATAATTGATACTATAATAACGTTTTACATAACTTCCCGTGAATATTCAGATTATTCTAAAATTATTACTATTTTCTAAGTGCATATTTTTTATGCTTCGTTAAAAACAAAAAATAAATGAAGACATCCCAAATGTTGTGTATTCTTCTTTTGTTTTTTTCCTGCATTGTTGCATACTTCAAAGTTTCAAAGCTTCTTAGCTTCTTTCCTTTTATTTCAACATCAAATTCTTACCTGCCTTTGGTGCTACAGTATACAAGTTGCCAAACACCCCTTCTTTATCCGTTGTTAATGATGAAACACTATTGTTCGACAATATTTTTTCATTAGCATTATATTAAAATTTGTATATATTTGGATATAGCCTATGCAACTAAAATATTTTACTACAACCGTGTGCGAAGCACGGGTTCACACTAGTTATACTATTATGTACATATTTGAATCGCGTTAGCTATGAGCTTATAGTTATTTCAATTTTTTTTATTTAATTTGCAGTAGTTCCCATGAATACACATGCTTCATCTTTTATATTTTTCACTGGTGTTAATTTTTCTGAATGAAGAGAACAAGTCAATTTCCATTTAGGTGTTCAGGATCTTGACTTGGCATTCCTTGAGGATAAACCCGTTGCTCTTACAACAGCTAGTACTTAGACAGAAAAATCACAACATAAGGCATGGGTACGCAGTAACAGATTAAGCCTCATGTTTATTAAGATGGCTGTTGCTAACAACATCAAGTCAATAGTTCCGCAAACAGAAAGTGCTAAGGAATATATGCAGTTTGTGGAAGTGCGTTTTCGTTCAACTGATAAGTCACTCGCTGGTACTCTTATGGCAGAACTCATGACCATGAAGTTTGATGGGTCATGAACTATGCAAGAGCACATTATAGAGATGACTAATCTTGCAGCAAGGTTAAACTCCCTTGGACTTACAGTAGAGGATTCTTTTCTTGTTCAGTTTATCCTGAACTCGCTACATTCTGAATATGGACCTTTTCAAATTAACTATAACACTGTAAAGGATAAGTGGAATGTTAATGAATTGGCCACTAGACTTGTTCAGGAAGAAGGACGTTTGAATAATCAAGTGAATCACTCAGTAAGTTTTGTGAGCAATAAAGCTGGTAAAGAAAAGAATGGAAAATCAAGTCATTCCAAGAAGAAAAAGGCACTTGCTAAGAATGGGCAGGATAAGGAAAAGAAGGAACTAAAGGATGTTCGATGTAATTTCTATAAAAGGAAAGGACATTATCAAAATGACTATCCGAAAAGGATAGCTTAGTTCGAAAAGAAAGGTAATCATCTATCTTTCGTATGTTTTGAATCAAATTTAGTTAAAGTTCCTATTAATACATGGTGGCTTGATACTGGTGCTATAACTCATGTCTCCAATAATATGCAGGGAATTCTTATGATCCGAACCATAAATTCAAATGAAGATCGTTTTCTCTTTATGGGAAACGGAATGAAATCCAGAATAAAAACAATGGGACTTATCGTCTAATTCTAGAAAGTGGATATGTATTAGACTTATATAGTACCCTTTATGTACCTTCATTATCTAGAAACCTTATTTTCGTAAGTAAGTTGGATATTTCTGGTTTTAGATATACGTTTGGATTGGTTGTTTTGATTTATATAAGAATACTGATAATGTTGGTTCTGGTATTCTAATTGATGGTTTATATAAATTGAAACAGAATGACACTTATGCGAATTCCTTGCTGAATGTAATAAATAATGTTGGATGCAAACGTAGCATGTTGAATGAAAATTCAGCTTTCTTGTGGCATAAAAGACTAGGTCACATATCCAAAGAAAGAATGATGAGATTATTAAGTAATGAAATTTTGTCAAATTTGAACTTTAGTGATCCAGAATTATACGTGGATTGTATTAAAGGTAAACAAACCAAACATAATAAGAAAGGAGCCACTAGAAGCAGCCAGCTTCTTGAAATAATACACACTGATATTTGCGGACCTATGGACACTCCAGCCTTTAATGGAGAAAAGTATTTCATCACTTTGATTGACGATTTTCCCGCTATGGTTATGTCTATTTGCTTCATGAAAAATCTCAATCTGTGAATGTCCTCGAGACGTTTGTAGAGGAAGTTGAGAGGCAATTAGATAACAATGTGAAAATCATAAGGTCTGATAGAGGTGGTGAATATTATGGCAAATATAGTGAGTCAGGCCAGTATCTAGGTCTGTGACGACCCGGGTTTCTGACCCCAGAAATCTGATTCATCTTGAAGAAAGAAAGGGGTGAGAAAATAGAAAAGATAGAGAAGAAAGAACAACAACATCAGAATCTCACAGCGGAATGGAACAAAATATAATAGATCACAAAACTATTACATAGTTTTACATATATCATAGTTATACAGATCATACAACACATACTAGATAGTTATAGACACCTGTCTAGTTAATACAACTCGATACAACTCAAACAAATAACTCAAAGATGCCAACACAGCGGAACTATATATATATCTACAATGCTGAAGCCTCCTGCTCCATTGCTCCTCCAGAATTCGTCAACGCTAACCTGAATCCCTATGCTACTTGTAAAAATTTGAGCACCCGAGAGTTTAGGAAAAACAGAAATAAACTCCGGGTCATACATGGGTCTGGTGTGAGTAACAGGTTAAAGTTGCTTAATTTTGAAAATCCTTTTGAAAACAAAGGGTATCACGTAAGACTCCCACACATAAACATGGGTAAGTTTTTACCTTACGCTAACCAAAACATTTGATAGGAAATTCGGTGATATTATAATAGGTCTAGAGTTTTCAAGAAAATAGAAAATAGCCGAAATTGTTACATCTATTAAATTCCAGCTACTAGCCACAAAAGTGGGTAATACAAATCAAAACCGTTGGCGCTTATTGGATTTTGGATTCCATACAATGGCAGGGCTACTGGGGTACCGCCTGTCACAGTACGTGGCCTAGATCAACGTACCGAGGAGTACGCCCGCTCCACTGCAACACAAGACCGGAACCATTCCTTACTGAACAGTCTCGAACAAGATAACCCCGGCAGTTGTTGCAATCAACCGCCCACACAGCCGAAAAATAAAGGGACATCTAGACAGGGGTATATCTCATCCTGCTTGGGCATGACCCACCTAACCTTGCTGCACCTCCCCTGTTTTAGCCATTCCCGGTTGATGAGGCTTGAGGCTGCGATTACCTTTAGAGAATACATCTCTTAGAATGCTCATCGCCCACCTGACGATATTCTGGAAGCATTCAATCCATACAAGTTCGTTACCGGTTTGAACGAAACCGAAGGCATTATCTCGTTACACTCATTTTGGAATCACACTCAGAGTCAACGACAATAACCCTTGCACTCTGAATCTTCATCTTCACTTTAGATTCACGACCTATCATTAATTTGGATCGATGTGGTTTTCGGATGTCCAAATATGGAAACCCGATCCCGGTCTCATCGAAATCCAAAAACGTATCTTTTAATGCCAAGTTGTCTATTTAGTGTTAATAGTTCAATTCAATATTATCAATATACACACAGATGGATAATTCACATCTCATAATAGATAATCACATTATCATCATAAACGATAATTCATATTATCATCCAAACAGATAATATTATCATCCTTAAACCAAGCATCCATATCACATAGATATTACTCATCTCATATCTGAGATCATAATCAATCAATGAAATATCAATATCATCCATAAGCAATGATTTATGAATCACAATATATAATTAATTTAAAATGAATTAAATTAACTACTTCTATCTCTAATTAATTTAAAGTAAATTAAATTAATTACTTCATCTTTAAATCTTGCTTATACAATCATTAATTAATTATAAATCAAGTTAATTAATTATTCTCGAGATATTCATCTTAATTAACCACATTTGATTATTCATCTTCTAATTACAATAACTAATTAGTCTTTATTTAATTCCACAAATTAATTATTTTAAATCATTCATAGTAATTAACATATAATTACTTCATTTATTAATTAAATATGAATAATTACATTTATCCTTAATTAATTACATAAATTAATCACCACATTATTGATTATTCCTTAATTAATCCATTATAAATTACATCATTAATTATATTAATTAATGTTACTTTATTTAAATTAGTATATTAACTGATTAATCTTTATTTAAACACAATTATTAATCATCCTTGATTAATAACAAAACCAGTAATTAACTACCCTTAATTACTTATTAACAAATTAATTATCCCATAATTAATTATCTCCATTAATTAATCCTTTGATTAATTACAAAAGTAATTATCCAAATTACTTCATTTACAAATCCTTTTTGTATTAATTATATCAAGTACTTATCATCTAATTACTTTCCTAATTATTAATTACACTAAGTAATTTTACTTTCAACTAATCAAATATCTTAAATTAATTAAACTAAATTAATTAACTTAATTTAGTCATATTATTAAATTTATTACAATAAGTAATAAATCCCTTAATTACTTTTATCAAGTAATTATTTAATAATTTTACAAATGATTATCTTAATTAATTAATCTAATTAATTATTACAATTTATCACATTAATTAATTACTTAATAATTCTTAGTTAATTATTTTTATTAACTAAAAATTATTTATTTAACTACTTTCTTAAGAAATCCCTAATTCTAAATCATTAATTATAAATGAAGTGAATAAGTCATCCTTTAATTAACTTATTAATAAATTAATTCACTTTAATATCTTCACTACCTCTAAGATAATTTATTCCTTTATTTAGGACTTCATTGATATTAAAGTGTATTAGAACATTACATTTTAAATTCAAATTCCATTTTGAATTTAAGATTCAAAATGATTATTTATTTAACATTAACTAAATTTAAATTCAATTTAAAATCTTTTAAAATAAATGTAAATAACATTTATTATTTACATATGAACTTATATAAGAAAAGCCTTTAAATTCAACTACTTAAATCTTTATTTAAATTTAAACTACCAAAATACATTAATATTTTAACTTGCAAATTCAAGTTAAAACAATTTATTTAACTACCATTCAAAAATCCCTTTAAAAAGAACTATGTCAAAATCAATTCAAATATTTATTTGAAACAAATTTACTTTTCAAAACTATTTTATTTAAACTGGTTTTATATATTTAGATTTAAAAACTGATTTAAATTTCAGATTTGAATTCAAGAAAAAATTGAATTCATTAGTTTAACTTTGAATTTAAAACTTTGGTTTCAACTTGCTTTTAAAAAAACTTGGTTTTAAATCCTCAATTTAAAATCCAAATTCATTTTTAAAAACCTAGATTCAAAAGTTCATTTGAATCTATACTTTGAACTTTTAATTTTAAAACACAGTTTAATTTTTTTCTTCAGATTTTAAATTAGATTTCAAAATCTGAAACTGTCAGGTTTTTAAACCTGAAAGAAAACACACATTTAATCGTTTTAAAACTTTATTTTTATTTCAGATTTGAATTCAAGAATAAATTTGAATTCATACTTCAACTGGATTTAAACTTGTTTAAATCTATTATTTATTTTTAGGTTTCATTTGAATTTGTTTAAAATCAAATTTATGCTCCCAGGTTTTACAAAGCCTGAAACAAACACTGACTCGAGCCCATCAACATTTACTTCGAGTCATCCCTCCCTCTGCTTCGAGTCACATACTCGAATGACCCGAGTATTTCCCGAGGCAAAATACCCTGCACCCAACAAAACTCTTCAACACTACAATGGGCACGGTGCACATGCACCGCTTCTCCACCTAACTCCGACCATCTTTGACGACCTCCACAAGTCATCTATCACCACCTCCTCCAGTTTCGATCACCTGGAATTCCATGCATCCTTGAAGACGAATTCGAGCATCAAACTCAACCTGGAACCACCCCTACAACCTAGAAACACCAGAGCATTTCCACCTCGCAACCCGTCAACAGTTCGCCGCTGCTACTCTGACCATCAGGGGTCTTGCAACTCAGGCCTCGTCTTCCTCTACAACCCAACCACCATCTCCTAAAAACATGAAACGCTCGATCAACCATAGTACCTACGGTGGATCGAACAACATAGCCTAGTTAAACTAAGGTTACCTACTTCAAACGAATGCCACCATCGCCACCGTGCTCACCATCAGACATTTTTCCTATCACCACTGCAGGCCCCTCGATCGCCAAGAACAAGCCCGACCACCCAGATAACAGTGATCACCCAAAAATCCCAAATTTGTATTTTCAGTTCATACCAGAACTGCACTTAACTCCTAGTACTAAAAATCTTGATTTAAGTTTTAAAATTCATATTTTGTTACAGAGATTCAAAGTATGTTCCTGAATTTATAATTTAAAATGTTTGGTTTTTCTCTTATTCAAGTTTTACTCTGTTATTTTGATTTTCCAGAACAAAATTCAAATTTAGTTCAAATTAAATAAAACTTAAACTCTAAATTATGTTGAAACAAACAATTTCTGTCTGTATTCTAAGTCCTGAAAGCTATTAGATCAAGAGATAAAAAAAATTGAATCAAACTCAAGCCTGGAAACAAAATAAATAGGTTTGTTACAGAGACTTCAAAATGTACCCAGACAACATCCATATGCACAGAAGAATACATACATACAATTCACACTTATTCCAGATTTTAACCTTGCAACCAGTTTTAAATGCTTAAGTTTTAGAAATTAAAGTTACTTACCTTGTTCTGAAAATGAACAGAGCATATTGTATTGAAACAGCCTAAACTTTAAAAACTGAGAATGGCATTGCTTTTGATTCTAAATCTTCTTGCCTTGTTGAGGTATAAAGCTTCAGTTTTATAAAAATAGAAATGTTTGCTACTTGTATATTTTTAGGTTTACTATGACTTGAACGAACTAAAATAAGAAAGCATGTATATAAAGAAGTTTACAGGGTAGGTGATATCTGGGTTAAGCAATTTGCAGGTACTATTATATGTTTGTATCAGGCAAGATTTTGTATTAGGAGGCTGAGTTGATCTTTATACAATTCGAAATGACTTTGTTAGCTGCTAAGAAATGAAAGCATTTAATGCTAATGTACTTAATGTCTCATACATAACTTTTTAGTACATATATATTTTTCTTACTTATTACTTTGCTTTGCATTTTTTTTCTTTTTTCTTGCCTGAGTCTTTATTTACAGGCTACCTGCATTTATATTTTTACTTTACTTTGTTTCTCTAACCTGCATATTTCTATGTTCAGATTTTTTTTTTATATTTGATAGAATACTTATTTTACTTTGTTCTTACTTTCTAAACTTCCCATACCACATCCTTTTACCTGATTTGTTTTTATACTATATGTATGTAGATATAAAGTTGTCTTAGTTATTGTTATAGCCTTTTTAACTTAAGTATTTTAGCTCTCTTTTATGTTCATAGATATTCTATTTTGTATTTTATTTTTAACTTAACTATCAAATACTACATTTATTTATTATTTTTATATTATGTTTAATATTTATAAGGTTTATTTTAATTTTAAACATTTTTAAAAGACTTACTTTTAATCTTTCAAATTATAGCTTTCTCCAAAATACACATATATGTATTTAAATAAATTTAAAAAACCATTTCTATTTGTATTGAAATCCATTTGTAAAAATATTACATTATTGATATTGTTTAAAAATAACTCATTATTAAATTAAAATAATTTATAAAAGAAATTATCTCTTTATTACTTATTTTCATCAAGCTATATTTAGAAAAGAACAAACAAACCTTTGTTAAATTTAAATTTTAGCTAAAATTATCTAAACAAATTTTAACTTTATCTTGTGTATATTTAAACCATATTTTTATCAAGCTATACTAAAAAGAAAATAAAACAAATCGTTTTGTTAATAAAATTTTAAATTTAAACTTAAGCTAGAATAAGTTCTAACTATTAAACATTTATCTTAAGTATTTAAAACCATACAGTTATTATTTAATAGCTTAATACTAAATTAAATCAAATTTCCAAGTTATCAGAAATATTAAAATTAGAAAACATGTCTTTATCTATTAAATTTAAAACAGAGCTTATCTATTTATGATATATACAAATATATATATATATACTACAAATAGAAAAAAATTTATTAGCTTTAAAAGATAAATTATCAGTTAAATATTTATTTAAAGGAAGATTATTAAATTAATTCAAATTTTATTAACAATTATTATCAAATTAATTTAATTTTAACACATATTATTAAATTTATATTGCCAAATTTTTTGGGATATCACATTCCTTCCCCCTTAAAAGAATTTCGTCCCCGAAAGTTTAAACAAAGGTAATTTAATAATTCAATTAAAGATTAAATTTTAAAACACAAGCATATATCAACCAGATGCTAATAACCATTGCAACCAATTTATCCAATCAAAAAAATCTAACTATCCACACAAAATTCCGGATAGAATTTTCTCGAGTTTCCCAAATATAAATACCGGGATACTCGCTCTACAAAATCCAAACGATCAAGCTACTAAGCTACAGAGCCCACTCATCTAGATCTACAAACAAGACAGAATATCAAACTACAGACAAGTCTGAATCAACAACCAAAACTCCCTAAACTGCTGGTTCTACAACCATAGATAGATCTTACACGTACTCCCTCAGAGATACGTGAAACACAACGAATTCCAGTTATCCAAACTGACAATTCAATCCCGAAGACCAAACACTTATCCAAAATCAAATCTCCGACTTGGGAATCCAAATTCCTCCGTCTCTTATCCACAAAACTCTACGGACGATCCTGTGTTGCCTACATCTTTCCTGATCAGCTCAATCCTTGCTGATGCCTCTAGAAACAAACTGAACTAAAACAATCCAACAAGATGATCTTTCTAAGATCGACCAAAACTCAGAACACAAACTCTATTCCAAAATCAGAAGGCTGATCTCACTTCTCTCATCTGGAAAGATAAAACAGGTGCACTCCAATCTGGCCTCAGATCCTGAAAAATTTCCTGTAGAACTCTCTAATCCAAACACTACAACATCCAATTGCTTCCAAACTAAAACAGCTGCCACCATGCTTCCACTGCGCCACTCTGACTGAACAGATGTAAATACTAAAGTCGAACACAGACTGGACAACACATTCCAAAAATAAAGTTCACATATCCAAAAATAAAACTCAAAAGTTCCTCCAAAACCCGAGCCGCTTCACCAAACTCAAAAACCATCCTATTACTAAGCTGAACCATCGGTACCACTCCTGGAATCCAGTCGATACCAAACTCAATCTTCAGATATTAGCAAAACTCTGATTTCTTGAAGACATCCAAAAAAATTCTGAAATACAAGAGAACACTCAAACTATCGCAAGTCACCTTTGCGATCAATCCAGCCTAATTCCAAAGATACTGCTCTCTCTTTACAAACCAGAATAGCTTACACTTATGTAGCCAATCCATCAAAGAAATGGAATCACTTCACTGTTCCTGAAATTACCTCAAGAAAAGCTGTTAAGTCAGAAGATCACCTTGACGACACACATAACACTCCGAGCTGCACTGCTGACTCAGATACCCCAAAACTTCCTATCCAAAGCTCTTCGAGAAACTCGGACCTCATACCAAACAGAAACATTCTACTGAACTCTGCCACAACACCAAAGCAGACACACTTCCTTAACCGATCCCAAATACATCTTCGGAGGCATCCATAGTCACTGGGTCTCATCACACAGCTACTATACCTTGATGTATCAATATATCATGACTTTCTTCTGTCCATCGGACAGATCCAAACTCTTATACTTCAAAAATGAACTCCGAACCTTAACAGATTTCCTTCAGAGATCAATGAAATCCTTACACCACTTAAAGCTCACTCGAGATGGTATTAGGTTTACAGTCTCGACAAATACACCTCCAACCTCAACCATTCAAACTCTAACCATTGGTAGTCGTGTTACACACACCACTACCCAATCTACCTTTATAGCTCATTGGAAAATCGGATCTGCTAATCCAACCAATAGGTAGAAATATATATATATATATATATATCAAAATTACAAATACGCTCTCTCAGGAAAGAAATCACTCAAGAGCCTAGATATTCACTCAACCTAGCGCTCTGATACCAACTGTGACGACCCGGGTTTCTGACCCCAGAAATCCGATTCATCTTGAAGAAAGAAAGGGGTGAGAAAATAGAAAAGATAGAGAAGAAAGAACAACAACATCAGAATCTCATAGCGGAATGGAACAAAATATAATAGATCACATAACTATTACATAGTTTTACATATATCAGAGTTATACAGATCATACAACACATACTAGACAGTTATAGACACCTGTCTAGTTAATACAACTCGATACAACTCAAACAAATAACTCAAAGATGCCAACATAGCGGAACTATTTATATATCTATAATGCTGAAGCCTCCTGCTCCATTGCTCCTCCAGAATTCGTCAACGCTAACTTGAATCCCTATGCTACTCGTAAATATTTGAGCACCCGAGAGTTTAGGAAAAACAGAAATAAACTCCGGGTAAGACATGGGTCTGGTGTGAGTAACAGGTTAAAGTTGCTTAATTTTGAAAATCCTTTTGAAAACAAAGGGTACACGTAAGAATCCCCACACATAAACATGGGTAAGTTTTTACCTTACGCTAACCAAAACATTTGATAGGAAATTCGATGATATTATAATAGGTCTAGAGTTTTCAAGTAAATAGAAAATAGCCGAAATTGTTACATCTATTAAATTCCAACTACTAGCCACAAAAGTGGGTAATGCAAATCAAAACCGCTGGCACTTATTGGATTTTTGATTCCATACAATGGTAGGGCTACTGGGGTACCGCCCGTCATAGTACGTGGCCTAGATCAACGCACCGAGGAGTACGCCCGCTCCCCTACAACACAAGGCCGGAACCATTCCTTACTGAACAGTCTCGAACAAGATAACCCCGGCAGTTGTTGCAATCAACCGCCCACACAGCCGAAAAATAAAGGGAAATCTAGACAGGGGTATATCTCATCCTGCTTGGGCATGACCCACCTAACCTTGCTGCACCTCCCCTGTTTTAGCCATTCCCGATTGATGAGGCTTGAGGCTGCGATTACCTTTAGAGAATACATCTCTTAGAATGCTCATCGCCCACCTGACGATGTTCTGGAAGCATTCAATCCATACAAGTTCGTTCCGGGTTCGTACGAAACCGAAGGCATTACCTCGTTACACTCATTTTGGAATCACCCTCAGAGTCAAGGACAATAACCCTTGCACTCTAAATCTTCATTTTCACTTTATATTCACGACCTATCATTAATTTGGATCGATGTGGTTTTCGGATGTCCAAATATGGAAACCCGATCCCGGTCTCATCGAAATCCAAAAACGTATCTTTTAAGGCCAAGTTGTCTATTTAGTCTTAATAGTTCAATTCAATATTATCAATACACACACAGATGGATAATTCACATCTCATAATAGATAATCACATTATCATCATAAATAGATAATTCATATTATCATCTAAACAGATACTTAGTATTATCATCCTTAAACCAAGCATCCATATCACATAGATATTACTCATCTCATATCTGAGATCATAATCAATCAATGAAATATCAATATCATCCATAAGCAATGACTTATGAATCACAATCTATAATTAATTTAAAATGAATTAAATTAACTACTTCTATCTCTAATTAATTTAAAGTAAATTAAATTAGTTACTTCATCTTTAAATCTTGCTTATACAATCATTACTTAATTATAAATCAAGTTAATTAATTATTCTCGAGATATTCATCTTAATTAACCACATTTGATTATTCATCTTCTAATTACAATAACTAATTAGTCTTTATTTAATTCCACAAATTAATTATTTTAAATCATTCATAGCAATTAACATATAATTACTTCATTTATTAATTAAATATGAATAATTACATTTATCCTTAATTAATTACATAAATTAATCACCACATTATTGATTATTCCTTAATTAATCCATTATAAATTACATCATTAATTATATTAATTAATGTTACTTTATCTAAATTAGTATATTAACTGATTAATCTTTATTTAAACATAATTATTAATCATCCTTGATTAATAGCAAAACCAGTAATTAACTACCCTTAATACTTATTAAAAAATTAATTATCCCATAATTAATTATCTCCATTAATTAATCCTTTGATTAATTACAAAAGTAATTATCCAAATTACTTCATTTACAAATCCTTTTTGTATTAATTATATCAAGTAATTATCATCTAATTACTTTCCTAAGTAATCATGCTTTATTAATTACACTAAGTAATTTTACTTTCAATTTATCAAATATCTTAAATCAATTAAACTAAATTAATTAACTTAATTTAGTCATATTATTAAATTTATTACAATAAGTAATAAATCCCTTAATTACTTTTATCAAGTAATTATTTAATAATTTTACAAATAATTATCTTAATTAATTAATCTAATTAATTATTACAATTTATCACATTAATTAATTACTTAATAATTCTTAGTTAATTATTTTTATTAACTAAAAATTATTTCCTTAACTACTTTCTTAAGAAATCCCTAATTCTAAATCATTAATTATAAATGAAGTGAATAAGTCATCCTTTAATTAACTTATTAATAAATTAATTCACTTTAATATCTTCACTACCTCTAAGATAATTTATTCCTTTATTTAGGACTTCATTGATATTCAAGTGTATTAGAACATTACATTTTAAATTCAAATTCCATTTTGAATTTAAGATTCAAAATGATTATTTATTTAACATTAACTAAATTTACATTTATTTTAAAATCTTTTAAAACAAATGTAAATAACATTTATTATTTACATATGAACTTATATAAGAAAAGCCTTTAAATTCAACTACTTAAATCTTTATTTAAATTTAAACTACCAAAATACATTAATATTTTAACTTGCAAATTCAAGTTAAAATAATTTATTTAACTTCCATTCAAAAATCCTTTTAAAAAGAACTATGTCAAAATCAATTCAAATATTTATTTGAAACAAATTTACTTTTCAAAACTATTTTATTTAAACTGGTTTTATATATTTAGATTTAAAAACTGATTTAAATTTCAGATTTGAATTCAAGAAAAACTTGAATTCATTAGTTTAACTTTGAATTTAAAACTTCGGTTTCAACTTGCTTTTTAAAAAAATTGGTTTTAAATCCTCGATTTAAAATCCGAATTCATTTTTAAAAACCTAGATTCAAAATTTCATTTGAATCTATACTTTGAAGTTTTAATTTTAAAACATAGTTTAAATTTTTGTTTTAGATTTTAAATTAAATTTCAAAATCTGAAACTGACAGGTTTTTAAACCTGAAAGAAAACCCACATTTAATTGTTTAAAACTTTATTTTTATTTCAGATTTGAATTCAAGAATAAATTTGAATTCATACTTCAACTGGATTTAAACTTGTTTAAATCTATTATTTATTTTTAGGTTTCATTTGAATTTTTTTAAAATCAAATTTAGGCTCCCAGGTTTTACAAAGCCTGAAACAAACACTGACTCGATCCCATCAACATTTACTTCGAGTCATCCCTCCCTCTGCTTCGAGTCACATACTCGAATGACCCGAGTATTTCCCGAGGCAAAATACCCTGCACCCAACAAAACTCTTCAACACTACAATGGGTATGGTGCACGTGCACCGTTTCTCCACCTAACTCCGACCATCTTTGACGACCTCCACAAGTCATCTATCACCACCTCCTCCAGTTCCGATCACTAGGACTTCCACGCATCCTTAAAGACGAATTCGAGCATCAAACTCAACCTGGAACCACCCCTACAACCTGGAAACACCAGAGCATTTACACCTCACAACCTGTCAACAGTTCGCCGCTGCTACTCCGACCATCAGGGGTCCTGAAACACCGACCTCGTCTTCCTCTACAACCCAGCCATCATCTCCCAAAAACACGAAACGCTCGATCAATCATAGTACCCGCGGTGGATCGAACAACATAGCCTAGTTAAACTAGGGTTACCTACTTCAAACGAATGCCACCATCGCCACCGTGCTCAAACCAACCATCAGACATTTTTCCCATCACCACTGTAGGCCCCTCGATCGTCACGAACAAACCCGACCACCTAGATAACAATGATCACTCAAAAATCCCAAATTTGCATTTTCAGTCCATACCAGAACTGCACTTAACTCCTAGTACTAAAAATCTTGATTTAAGTTTTAAAATTCATATTTTGTTACAGAGATTCAAAGTATGTTCCTGAATTTATAATTTAAAATGTTTGGTTTTTCTCTTATTCAAGTTTTACTCTGTTATTTTGAATTTCCAGAACAATATTCAAATTTAGTTCAACTTAAATAAAACTTAAACTCTAAATTATGTTGAAACAAACAATTTCTGTTTGTATTCGAAGTCCTGAAAGCTATTAGATCAAGAGATAAAAAAAATTTGAATCAAACTCATGCCTGCAAACAAAATAAATAGGTTTGTTATAGAGACTTCAAAATGTACCCAGACAACATCCATATGCACAGAAGAATACATACATACAAATCACACTTATTTCAGATTTTAACCTTGCAACCAGTTTTAAATGCTTAAGTTTTAGAAATTAAAGTGACTCACCTTGTTCTGAAAATGAACAGAGCATATTGTATTGAAACAGCCTGAACTTCAAAAACTGAGAATGGAATTGATTTTGATTCTAAATCTTCTTGCCTTGTTGAGGTATAAAGCTTCAGTTTTATAAAAATAGAAATGTTTGCTGCTTGTATATTTTTAGGTTTACTATGACTTGAACGAACTAAAATAAGAAGGCATGTATATAAAGAAGTTTACAGGGTAGGTGATATCTGGGTTAAGCAATTTGCAGGTACTATTATTTGTTTGTATCAGGCAAGATTTTGTATTAGGAGGCTGAGTTGATCTTTATACAATTCGAAATGACTTTGTTAGCTGCTAAGAAATGAAAGCATTTAAAGCTAATGTACTTAACGTCTCATACATAACTTATTAGTACATAGATATTTTTCTTACTTATTAATTTTTTTTGCAGAGTAAGCGGGGTTGAAAACTGGGCCCCTACCAGATTTATTAAAAATAAAAGAGAGTACAACCAAAAGAAAAGTAAAAAACATACCACAAAAAGAAGAAGTGGAGCTACGGTATCCATGGTTCAATCTGATGATCCAAAAACTCATGCTTACTTGCTCTCATTCCACCTAAAATTTCATGCTTAAGAACAGCCCAAAGCACGAGCACAGTCCTGCATTTTCCTTCAAACACCCTTTTATTCCTTTCACCCCACACAAGTTTCATCAATTTTTTTAATATGAAGAAAAAATATGATCTTCTCACATTATTCCACTTGGTTGCAGTCCAATCAGAGACCACTACTCAGAGAAGACACGAGGAACAGCAACAATCCCAAACTTGATCATCATATCACTCCATAGCTCGAGAACTAAGGGACATTCAAAGTATATATGCTGAGCAGTTTCATCATAGGCATCGCACAAGATATAGATAGTGGGAATGACCATTCCATACTCAACAAGTTTTTTCCTTGTTAGTAGGGCATCATTTACAAACTTCCAGAAGAACAATTATCACTGCCTGGAGAAATATCATTGCAAGTTGCTTTGAACCATATGCAACCAGGCATGTTATTAATACCATGTAGAGATTCATAAACACTGCTTATAGAGTGAGGTCTGCCATTCCAGAGCATTGTTTCCTGATCATGAAAGTCATACCTATTACATGCTAGATTGTTCCAATAGGACCTAACAATTTGATTGCTGCAATAAGGAAGGCACAACTTGCCATCCACAATATGATCAACAGCTTTGGCATTTGTGCTAAGTCCAGATTGGAACTTTTCCTGAGAGTTGAAACTGGAATCAAGTATGACGCCTTTGCAAATCCATGGGTCGTTCCAAAAACTGCAAACACTTATGGCAGTGAGTTTTATCTGGATAACAGGCTTAAATAAATCTCTCAATTTCAAAATGTTCCTCCAAATCCAGCTGCAAGACCGAGGAACATCCATTTGCCAAAAATTCTTGGATCCAATATTATGCACAAGACACCAACAAACCCAAAGAGAGTCCTTCCTATGCATGATAGCATTTAAGTGAGTACTATAAGCAGCCCTATTCCAAACTGAAATGTTGATGATGCCAAGACCACCTTTGTTATATGGCTTCTCAAATGCTTTGAATGAACATGGAAAGGACTTCCTAGCATGAATGGAACCAAACCAGAAGAATCTATACATTGCAGATTTGGCCATATTCAAAAGTTTAGTTGGAAGTATGAAGGCCCTAGCCTAGTAGATCATCATATATAGACTAACAGATTTAATGAGAATGAGCCTGCCGGCTTGTGACAGAAATCTGGTGGACCACCTCCCCATGGTTGAAGTAATTTTAATAAATAAAGATTGGCAATCTGAAAGGGTCACCCTAGAGGAACATAGAGGCAAACCAAGGTACGTCATATCATGGTGCATGATTTGCATCCCAGCAGTTGAGGAAAGTGCTTGACTTTGAACAGGTGATACTCCAGCAAATAAAATGCTCGACTTTTGAGGATTTAACTCAAGACCAGTCATCAAATAGAAGCAATGAAGAGCATGTCTAATGGTTTCAAGAGACTGATGGTTGGGCTTGGTGAATAACATGATGTCATCAGCGAAGAGCAGTGATGTTAACTGAGAGGCTTTGCACTTGGAATGGAAATGGATTTGCCTGGTCAGATACAGTGGCCTTATATAGCATGTAAAGACTTCCATAACCAAAATGAACACATAGGAAGAGAGCGGGTCGCCCTGTCTAATCCCTTGCTTGGAGACAAAATAACCAGAGTTAGCTCCATTCAAGATCAGAGAGAATGAAGGAGTGGAGATGCATTCATATATCCAAGCAACAAACACTTTAGGAAACCCCATAAGGGACATTGTTCTGACCACCGTAGTCCACTGTATGCTATCATACGCCTTCTTGAGATCAAGTTTGAGCATAGCTCCATGTGTGGCATTAACACTGCTATATCGTTTTAATAGTTCATGAGCAAGCATGACATTATCAAGGATGTTCCTATTAGGTAGAAAGGCAACTTGGTTCTTAGAGATGATTCTCACAAGCACAGCAACAAGTCGCATGGCAATGATCTTTGAAATACACTTGTATATAACGTTACAACAGGAGATTGGTCTGAAGGATGTCACAATAGTTGGGTGCAAGCCTTTGGGAATTAATACAAGATTAGTGGCATTGTCAGATTTAAGAAGCTTGAATTTGTCAAAAAAGTTGTGTACAGCCATGCAGAATTGCGCACCAACAATATCCCAACTAGATATGAAGAAATGAACGTTGAAACCATCAGGTCCACCACTCGAGTTCTTGTTCATTGAAAAGAGTGCTTTCTTAATTTCAAGATCAGTGACTTTTTCCACAAGCCAAGCAGCTTCATCCCTATTCAATTGGGGCAAGGCAATAGAAGAAAGTTCATCCAAATGAGGTTCAATGTTTTTATCATTCCCAAGCAGGCCAGAAAAATGCTTATGAAAGGCTCTGATCACAGACTCAGGAGTAGAATGCAGGTTCCCCTCATCATCATGTATCGAAAATATATTGTTATTTGATTGCTTGGCTTTGAGGGAAGCATGGAAAAAATTAGTGTTCCTATCACCATCCGAAGCACACTTAATTCTTGACTGTTGCCTTTTCATATCACTTTCAATATCCAAAGCTTGACTAAGCTCGTGAAAAAGATCAGCTTCCTTGGTGGCAAGTTCAGCAATATCAAGATGTGCCATCATCATTTCTTGTGCTACCCTGTGTTGTTCCTTGAGAATGGTAGATCTGAGGTTGCCATTACCAAACTTATGTTTAGCCCAAACTCTTAAAGCATCCTTAATTGCTCTTAGTTTCCTGCAAAAAATGTACATAGGGTTTCCAAAAAAATGATTAGCCCACACAGTTTGTATTATAGAAATAAATTCAGGATCAAGGATCCAAGAATTATAAAATTTAAATCCTCTTTTAACATCATGGAGCTTCCTTCCAGTGGTTATGATTAGTGGAGAGTGATCAGATAGGATTGAAGGAGGAAGAAAGGTGGTTAGATCAGTCCAGGTAGATAAGGCTTTAAAATTAGTGAATGAGTGGTCAATGTTTGAAAATGTTCTAACTCCACTTCTGGAATGATTGTTCCAAGAAAATTGGGCGCCTTCCCTATGTATAGGAATGAGAGAAGAATCAAAATTTGCAGTGTTTAAGGGATAAATATCTTTAAGCATGAGAGGTCGACCACCTTGCTTGTCAGACAAGGCAAGACAGCAGTTGAAATCGCCAACTATTATCCATGGATGTGTTTCCTGTCTAAAAGCAGGGATCAAGTTGCGGAGAGATTGTCTTGTGGCTTGAGAGTTCGATGCGTACACAAAGGAGATATAAAAGGAGGTAGGGGGGTTATGATACTTGGCATGAAAATGCATAATCTGTGCAGTGGCATGAATAAGTTCAAGAGATAGGATAGAAGGTTATGAAGAATCATAATACGACCATAGCTAGCTTCAAGAAGGTTATGCGTCAGAGTCCACGATGGGTTGACATAATTTGCAGCATAAATCGTAAGGGGTAGATTTAGTTTTGTTTCAAGAATTGCAAAAATTGACAAATGATGCGAAGTGATTAATTGCTTGACATGGTCCAACTTAACAAAGTTGTGACAGCCTCTAATATTCCATGTACCAATGTTGTGCAACATTATTAAACTAGAGATTGATGAGAAAGTTCTCTCGTGCTCCTTGTAACAGGAGATTCTGATCTGGATGAGACGTGGCTTTGCTTCAGTGGTTTTCTTTTGTTCCTGTTGCTGGCATTTGAGCACGGAACACGATCGATTTCTACACCTTCACATGGAATCAAGGGTGGAGATTTCCATCCTGGAGTAGTACCAGTGAAAACATAAGATTGCCTTGAAGTAGTTTGTTTTGAATTCAGTGTTGGAGAAAGGTGAGGTTTGGGAAGAGGTTGTGAAGTTGATTTCATTGAGATAACCAATTCAGTTATCTGCTTTTGTAAAGCCAGACAAAAAAGTTCATCAGGGTCATTTTTAGGGTGGGGAAGGAAATTGTGTTGAGATGATGGTATGGGGTTATTCAATGATGCTTCAGATCCATGGAGGTTCATACATGATTCAGGTTGAAGGGAATTCAAGAGGGGACCGGGATCAGTAGGCATGGTGTGTGTTTCATGCACAACAGATATACTACACATATCAGTGATATCGTTATGAACAGTGCCTAAAGGAAAAATAGTAGCAGCTCCAACATTCTTATGTCGTTTAATTAAGCTATGTATCTGCTCATTGTTGACCACCTCCTCAACATGAGAAAGTAATTCTTCAACATGTTCCTTCTCACTAGTTACTTCATTCACTTCTCGAGGTTCATCATTCAACCCAATCAGCACATCAAATCTATTGGTGGAGAGATGAACATCATGCTCCTTCCCTGCCATACAGTTATGAGGTTTACTAACATTTAGTTCAAGTTCACCTGGACAGTCCGGTCCTTTTTGCGTTAGCTCAACGTTGGAAATATCATGTTCAGCAACTGGAAGCTTGTTAACATTCAAATCAGTTATTTCACGAGGGGAAAGTTCTTTAGTATTACTCTTCCTTTTTGCTACTTTCTGCCATACTTGTTTACTTCTCTTATGTGCTATGCCTACTCCAATATCTGATTTAGCTACTTCCTGATTGATACTCTTAAATCCAGCATCAACATTACATTTAACAATATCTGCACATAATTTCAGGCATGAAATGTCTAAATGACCGAACTCCTTACATTCATTACATATGTCAGGCCTCCACAAATAATTGACTTTGACAACTTGAGTAGAGCCATCTAATAATTTGACAGGGAACTCATCAAGTAATTTTCGATCAGGGGAAACATCAACTAGACATTTCGCATATCCAATCCTCTCAAGCTTCTCAGTGGACATATCCATGCATAAAAGCTTTCCAATTCTGGAAGCTAGCCAATTAATACCAGTATGTGACCAAGCATAAATAGGGATGTTTGAAAGTTTTAGCCATATAGGAACAGATTTGATAGATCTGCAACTATTTCCTATTGTTGGGTCCCAAGCTTTAACTATGAAAATCTTGTTCCTAAGGAAGATAGGATCAGCTTCCAATATTCTCCATCTGTCCTCTGCACAAGACAGATTGAACAGGAACAAACTTCCGTCAGATTTAACTACAATCTCACCTTCAACTTCCACAATTTCTTCAGATGGTTGATAACAGTGAGATAAGATAGAGGTTTATCAAGAAATAAACTCACCAACCAATCACTCCATATTTTAGTTCCAGCCTTAATAACAACATCAGGTGGAACAAGAGCATGGCCATCAAAAACAAGGGGAAAATCGACAGCCGAATAATGCCCGGCGTTTCGGGGTTTGGTTTTGAAAAGAGTGGACCATGTGGAAGAAATAAACGGAGCTTGAGGGATGGACGTGACAAGAGGAGGGGGAACAGTGGGAGGTAAGGCTAGTGGGGATGAAGGCAGAGGACATGTACGAGAAGATGGTGAGTGAATAGGAGCAAGTAAGGGAGGAACAGGAAGAAGGACAGTTTGAAAAGATGGGGAGAGGGGGGGATCAAGGGCGGGAGCAGCCATGATGAAATAAAAACTTCCCATATTTACAGGCTACCTGCATTTATATTTTTACTTTACTTTGTTTCTCTAACCTGCATATTTTTATGTTCAGATATTTTTTTTATATTTGATAGAATACTTATTTTACTTTGTTCTTGCTTTCTAAACTTCCCATACCAGATCCTTTTACCTGATTTGTTTTTATACTATATGTATGTAGATATAAAGTTGTCTTAGTTATTGTTATAGCCTTTTTAACTTAAGTATTTTAGCTCTCTTTTGTGTTCATAGATATTCTATTTTGTCTTTTATTTTTAACTTAACTATCAAATACTACATTTATTTATTATTTTTATACTTATGTTTAATATTTATAAGGTTTATTTTAATTTTAAACACTTTTAAAAGACTTACTTTTAATCTTTCAAATTATAGCTTTCTCCAAAATACACATATATGTATTTAAATAAATTTAAAATAACCATTTCTATTTGTATTGAAATCCATTTGTAAAAATATTACATTATTGATATTGTTTAAAAATAACTCATTATTAAATTAAAATAATTTATTAAAGAAATTATCTCTTTATTACTTATTTTCATCAAGCTATATTTAGAAACGACAAACAAACCCTTTGTTAAATTTAAATTTTAGCTAAAATCAACTAAACAAATTTTAACTTTATCTTGAGTATATTTAAACCATATTTTTATCGAGCTATACTAAAAAGAAAATAAAACAAATCTTTTTGTTAATAAAATTTTAAATTTAAACTTAAGCTAGAATAAGTTCTAACTATTAAACATTTATCTTAAGTATTTAAAACCATACAGTTATTATTTAATAGCTTAATACTAAATTAAATCAAATTTCCAAGTTATCAGAAATATTAAAATTAGAAAACATGTCTTTATTTATTAAATTTAAAACAGAGCTTATCTATTTATGATATATACAAATATATAAATATATATACTACAAATAGAAAATAATTTATTAGCTTTTAAAAGATAAATTATCAGTTAAATATTTATTTAAAGGAAGATTTTTAAATCAATTCAAATCTTATTAACAATTATTATCAAATTAATTTAATTTTAACACATATTATTAAATTTATATTGCCAAAATTTCCGGGATATCACAAGGTCCATTTGCAAAATTCCTCAAAAGTCATGGCATATGTGTGCAATACACAATGCCATGTACACCACAGCAAAATGGTGTAGCAGAAAGATGCAATAGGACGTTAATAGATATGATTAGGAGTAGGATGTCACATTCTACACTACCTAAGAATTTGTGGTCGTATGCTCTCAAAACCGTTAATTATTTGTTGAATAGGTTTCCTAGTAAAGCTGTTCAAAAGACTCCTTTTGAATTATGGACTAACAGGAAACCTAGCTTAAGACACCTGCATGTTTGGGGTTGTTCAACGGAAGCGAGAATTTATGATCCACATGAAAAGAAATTAGATTCTCGAAAGATTAGTGGGTATTTTTTAGGTTACCCTGAAAAATCCAAAGAGATGTGTTTTACTGTCCTAATCATAGTCCAAGAATTATAGAAACTGGTAATGCAAGATTCATTGAGATTGGTGAAGTCAGCGGGAGTACTAGAAGAGAAATAGTGGAAATAAAGGAAACAAGGATAAATGTTACGTTGCCTAGAATAGTTCCTCCATCTACTATTACTCCATATGTTGTTCCAGTTGTTCGAGAACAGCATAACGATGAACAAAATATAAATGAAGAAGTACTTCCTGAAGGAAATGACTTACATAATGCTGATATGCATGAACCACAACAAGTAGCATTAAGAAGATCTCAAAGAGATCATAGGTCAGCTATTTCTAATGATTATATGGTTTATATGCAAGAATCAGATTATGATATAGGAATCAATAAGGACCCAGTTTTGTTTTCACATGCTGTACAAAGTAAAGAGTCAAAGGAATGGATTAATGCCATGAAAGAAGAACTAAAATCCATGCAACAGAATGAAGTTTGGGATCTCGTTGAGTTACCACATGACTGTAAAAGAGTCGGATGCAAACGGGTTTTTAAAACCAAACATGAGTCTAGTGGTAATATCGAACGGTATAAAGTTAGACTTGTTGCTAAGGGTTACACTCAGAAAGATGGTGTTGATTACAAGGAGACATTTTCTCCTGTTTCAAAAAAGGACCCACTAAGAATAATAATGGCATTATTAGCACATTATGATTTGGAATTTCATCAAATGGATGTGTAAACAGCCTTTCTGAATGGAGATCTTGATGAGGATGTTTATATGGATCAACCTGAGGGTTTTTCTGTAAAAGGTAAAGAACAATTGGTGTGTAAACTTAATAAGTCAATATATGGGCTTAAACAAGCATCCCGACAATGGTATATAAAGTTCAATACCATTATTACATCTTTTGGTTTTAAGGAAAATACGTTTGATCACTGTTTATACCAAAAGATCAGTGGGAGCAAGTTTATTTATCTAGTCCTTTATGTTGATGACATCTTGCTTGCTGCAAATAATTTAAGCATATTGCATGAGACTAAGGAATTTCTCTCAACGAACTTCGAAATGAAAGATATGGGAGAGTCATCCTATGTGATTGGAATAGAAATATTTCGTGATCGATCACAAAGAATATTGGGATTGTCTCAAAAAGGATATATCGAAAGGATTCTAGAGAGATTTGGAATGAGTTAGTGTTCACCTGGGAAAGTTTCTGTACAGAAAGGTGATAAATTCAATCTCATGCAATGTCCTAAGAATGATGTTGAACGAAAGGAAATGGAATCAATTCCATATGCATCTGTAGTTGGTAGCCTAATGTATGCTCGAACCTGTACTAGATCGGATATTAGTTTTGCGGTCGGTATGTTAGGGAGGTATCAAAGTAATCCAGGAAGGGAACATTGGCAAGCTGCAAAGAAAGTGTTAAGGTACTTACTAGGCATGAAAGATTACATGCTCATGTATAGTAGATCCAATGAATTGGAGGTGATTGGATATAGCGATTCAGATTTTGCTGGATGCATCGATACTAGAAAATCGACTTTGGTTACCTGTTTATGTTTGCTCAAGGAGCTATATCATGGAAAAGTGCGAAACAAACTATCGTTGCTTCATCTACTATGGAGGCAGAATTTATGGCATGTTATGAAGGCACAATTCATGCATTATGGTTGCGGAACTTTATTTCAGGACTTGTGGTTGTCGACACCATTAGCAAGCCGCTGAAAATTTATTGTGATAACTCTACAGCAGTGTTTTTCTCAAAAAAGGACAAGTACTTTTAAGGTGCCAAACATATGGAACTGAAGTATCTTGCTGTGAAAGATGAAGTTCAGAAACAAAGAGTGTCTATCATGCACATCAGGATAGAACTTATTATTGCAGACCCTTTGACGAAAGGGTTACAGCCAAGACAATTTAAGGAACATGTTCAAAGATTGGGTCTTGGTTGTATTAATAATAATTGATGTGTGACATTCTGAGCTCCTTTGTGTGTTTCTGATATACAATTATGTGTCTCTTGTTTTGATGTGGTAGTACGTACTTTATGTAATTTTAAATAAGAAAGAGTCTTATAAAGATATTATGTTTAATCATTATGATATGAGACATTATGTGGACCATTATGCTGTTTTATATAAATTATGAGTATAAAATGATGGATTGCTGGTATTGTAGTATATGGAAGGGAATGCATTGAATTAATAATGCACAATCGCCATAACTCTCAGCAATTTATCATAGTATGATGTTCAACACTTGATGTTATGAATAATCGGGTCAAGTGGGGAATGTTAGAAAACTGTTATTAGAAACTGCAATCGTTTCATTTACTTTTAACGTTATGCAGTTTCTAATCTTAATATGACCCTATTAATTAGGTTATAAATAGAATGTTTCATTACCTTTAATGTTATGCAGTTTTTAATCTTAATATGACCCGATTAATTAAGTCATAAATAGACCGTTCTATAATTCGAACATTAGGTCTGTGATTAATCTTATGCGTTGAATTGGTATATGATGGACGTACCAAATTTAGAGTTAAATGTTATATAAAGGATTGGCTCCTCTCTCTCCTGGTATATAAATGTATTCTTCTCCTCAAGAAACATATAAAGAAATAGGGTTCGAGAGAGAAATCGAATTCTGAGAAGAAGGGTAATTATTATAAGTGAAGAAGATGACAGCCATTACATCTTCAGTTGTTAATCAATGTACATCATCTTAAAAAAAATCATATTAAGTTTTCTTTGTGAAATATTCGGTATTGGTGATCCTTGGGCTATTACTTGAATTGTTCATCATTAATCATGAAAGATCGAACAGTAAAGAATTTCTGACAATGTTTTCCATATATATGGTTCATACTTCATATGAACATTTTAGAGGATAGAATTACATATATCCTCATTGTTAAACTCAAAGGTTGAATTACATATATCCACATTGTTTATCAATCAAATCTATGTTTACTCTCTACTACAAGTTACATGAAGGCTATAAAAGGATCTTAGGAAAAAATGATGACTTATGTTTAATGTTGTACACTATTTGATCGAGAAAATTTAGTTCTACACATAGACCGTTGGCAGGAAGAAGAAACATCATTGTATTCTTATTTATTTGGAGAAGATACACAAATTTTTTGGTGACGGCATCTTCTCTTTATTTTGTGCTACAAGAATGATACATGATTTCAAAAAGGAGAGATCAACTAGAAAAAAAAGGTGACATGGAACCATTCCAATGAGCACTGACATAGGATACTTAACTTTTGTCAGGAGGAAAGAAAGTTTTGCATAAAAATTATATGTGTTCGTATATTGTGCGTGAAAAATGAAGACAATGCATCTGATGAATAAAAATTAAATTCATACATAGTTTTGATCCACAAAAACTACACAAACCTTTAGATATAATATGGTTCGTTTTTTCTATAACGGCAAATATTGATGAAATGACTCCTCCTTTCTTGTCAATACATCATTATTTAGTTAATTTAAAATAAAACCTTTATCTACATTTCATCTACTGATCTACAAACCGTGCAAATTTCTTTTCATACGCAAGTGAAGGGAAATGTTGGCTTTTCTTCAATTTTCATTTTTTTTCCACTACTTAGGTGTATGCTTATATCTCCCAATAATTAGTTTATGCGTATGAAACACTATTAAGCAATAAAACCGTTTTCCCACTGCTAGCTTTTTTTAGCTTCCGCAGACGAAAACTGCCTGCAGTGTACAGGCATTCCATACAAAAGCCATACTGACATGATCGGTGACAAATGCATCTCAAAAATGAGTAGCTCAGATCTCCCATCTGCATATCAGGCAAGGACTATACTAATCTGGATTATACTTCTCTATGCATTTAAAATCCTTCATTTATACACACTTTCACTGCTATTTCCGCTGGAAAAAAAGTTCACACATTATGAGGAAAAACCACGCCAACAACAGTACATGCTTCTGTGCATTTAATTTCCACACCACTGTTTTCTTTTCCCCTTCCCATTACGTTTCTCCCTGTACCAACTGTTCATTAAGGCTTACCATTTAACTATTTTCAACCTAACCAATTACATTAAGGAAAGTAATACTGTCAACCAAAGTTCATTCGCAGCACTAAAATTAATGAAAATTTTACATATATAGCCTAGTTTTGAAAAGATATAACAAATATAGACCAGTTCTAAAAGTATTTACAAATATAGATCAGTTTTTGTTTTGCTGGTTTATAGCGTTGGCGATTTTTCGAAAATCGCCAACGTGCGATTTTTCAAAAATCTCCCAGATGGAATAAATCATTTTGCTTTGGGCGATTTTCGAAAAATCGCCAGATGAAACCCTGCTATAAATCCAACCAGCCACCTACCTTTTTATTCACTATCAACTTTACCAAACTTACCAAACTCATCATCAAAATCCCGAAAGTTTGCAAACCCTACTTCATAGAAAACCCAAAAAAAATACGATTCTCACAAGATACAACCAAAGCTTCTGACAAGTAAGTGTAATCTTCGGTACAGGGTAATATATATCGATTTATAATATGTTTACGCTTACTAAAATCCTAATTCAGAGCTGTTGTGTATTGTAACCAATGTTGACGTACTCGCAGCTGAAACAAACATGGATATTGAGAGATAGACGACGAGATAGTGTCGAAATGTTACGATGATTTTGAAGCTCGAAGGGACATTACGCATCTAAGTGATGTTGAATTTGATCCGGAAACGCAATTTGGGCCGATACGTCAAAAGTTCCATTCGGGAACATCATCTCTCAATACTCGCTTACGTGAAGTTGTAGCGAACCAAAGACCGGGCAAGCAAATTTCTTTTGAAGGTAAAGTACTTAGTCCTTGTAATCCTGTAGGGCCTACGTTGCCATCCGGTGCATATCCAGTTTGTCGATGTGGCGATGAATGCGTGATTGTCGTAGCCAAAACTGAAACCAATGTAGGATGAAGATTTTACGGTTGTGCTTCTTACGAAGATCACATGATGAATCATGGCGAAGTGGGGGTGCTATAAATTTATGGAGTGGATCGATCCTCCATTGTGTGCTCGAGGAGTGGAATACGCCATCGAAATGCAAGCTGAAGTTAGGCGTTTGAAAATATTAGTTGAAGAAATGTGTAGAAAATGTTGGTAGAGAAGAAAATGTCATCTTTAGCTTATGTTCGCAATGGAAACATTTGACAAACGGTTTCATATCATGAACTCTATGTTGGGTACTTCATTTATTTTCATGTAGTCGATGGATATTTTCACCATTCTTAGATCGTACGTTTTTATTTTTGTGTTGTTATTTTTATTTGTTGTTAGTACTATGTAATTGAGGGATAATCTCACCTATTCGTAGGATGTATTTTTGATTTTCTCTGAAATTGATGGTTACATCCAAGTATTTCTCGTCGGACGAATTTATATGATCATATAGAGTTGTTTGGGGGAATCTCTATATCACTTCTATCTTTTAAGTGAAAACAAACAGTTGCCAAAACAGGTAGCCCACTGTTTTGAATCTGCCGATTTTTCAAAATTCGCCATGGGCGATTTTTGAAAAGTCACCCTTTGGTATTTTGTTTTGGCGATTTTTCAAAAATTGCCCATTGGCAATTTTTGAAAAATCGCCCGCTGTTTCGCCTGTTACAAAACAGACAGGCAACAAGCCCTCTCCCACTCACTCTACAACTTTCAACCTAACTCCAAAAAACCCATTTCGGGTTTGAGCTCTCTCCCTCCCAAAAATTAATATTTTCTTTGCTTTTTAAAGAATATGAAGAATGATTTCAGAACAGATCTGCCATTAAAGAAGTTTGTTTTAGTTTTAAGGAAATGTTGAAAATGAGAGAGAAAGGAAGGGCTGTTTGTGGTTATTTCCATGTGGCCGATTTTTAAAAAATCGCACGTTGGCGATTTTCGAAAAATCGCCAACGCTATAGACCAGCAAAACGAAAACTGGTCTATATTTGTAAATACTTTTAGAACTGGCCTATATTTGTTATATCTTTTCAAAACTAGGCTATATATGTAAAATTTTCAAAATTAATTACCTATACAGTCCTTTCAAGTGAAATATTACTTTTCCGCTCAACTCACCACTAATCAAGGAATAATACTAGTATAACCTTCCTTTTGCTTTATCATATATTACTCCCTCTGTAGTTTTTCCCTCACATTAGCTATTTTTTTTGCTACATATAGACCTTTGCTCTTCTACAACTATACTCTTTTCCACAATATCTCGCCTTCCCAGCATCCGCTAAACAAAGTAATAAGATCTGTCTCCCCGCTAATATTTGCTATTACTCCTCATCTTTTTTAACTATTATTTCGCTCATTCTAATATTTATATACTTTATATTCTTCAATATATTACCATCGTTCAACAGGTTATTGGTTATTGGTTTTTGGTTTCCATAAGCCGTTGAATCTTATTATTTTTATTTCAGCTATGCCTTATACTCCACATACATATATGTTTATGCCTCCATTTGTGTATTAAGCGTAAATCCATAAATAAATAAAAATCTCTACATATATGTAAAATCAGCATGTGTGTATGTGTTCATATTTGTAAACTAAGTCAAATCCCACAATTATCTTTATCCCTACATAAAATCCTAGATACTTATTGTGCTGCCTTAAATCTTTCATTTCACTGTCCAACCATACTTTCGACTAATCTTTATACTTGCACTATTTTTCTGTTTTTAACACTCCATATACACATGATTTTATCCCTTTCCTGGTGCCAGTTGCTATTATAACTTCATATAGTGGTTCCATTTATTGATCTGCATTTATGTATTTATTGATACGATTTCACCTCATCCTACGTGCATTTTTATATATATATATATATATATATTTACTTTTACTATCTGTATAAATGCATTTACATAGTCTACACATATAACACATATACAATCTTTTTAGCACCAATGCTCCAAGTGCAGTTCGAAAAATTATGTCGCAAATAAATAGGCCAAATACTTCAATTTTAACTTCTATTCAGTAACTGATTACCTTTCGAAATTCAATAGTTACCAATTCAAAAGGTGCTGCTACTAAGCATTACGTCTAGACCGTTTAAAACTTTACCTGGCATATTCACCATACCTTTTTAATGAGAATATGCGTATTGTAACCCTGATGTTATCTGTTTTATTTCACTTATTGGGCCGGGCTTCTATTTACTCTGAGCCCATCTTGCTTTATAAATACAGACCGAAACAATGTGATCAGTGATGTACAAATCATTCTGAGAATAAAAATAAAAACTCCATTTCTCGTTCTATGGTAACAGAGCCACCATAGCCAAGAGGCTGAAATTGATTAAAAAAGATTAATTTTTCACTTCTCCCCTCAAAGCAATATCATCATAGGGGAGGTTTACCATTCTCGCAGATTAGTGTAGTACCAATTTTTCATCAGTTCTTTCCCTCTCTGTGCCATCCAAGAAGAGGATCAGGTTCAAGATCTTCATCTCCTCTTCTGGTTGCACTTTTCTCGCTTACCACAATCGGTTTTGGCTGCAATTTATCATTGCCACGCCAATACACTGCTTTCTTGATCAAGAAATTTGGATATCAGTGTTCTTGATCCATCATGGCAGATCAAGACGATGAAGCCACATCTGTGAACACAGGCAACACATCCAGAAATGATCAAAGTGGTGATCCAATCTTGATTAGACCTAAAAATCAGGCGATAAACACACCATTAGACGAAGACAACTACATAATCTGGAAATATCAGGTAGAAATTGCATTAAGAGACTATGATTTGCAAGATTATGTGAAGGGAACCAAGGAGATTCCTCCAATTAGCATTACTGATGACAAAGGTAAACTCGTAAGCAATCCAGACTATATTCAATATCAAAGGCAAGATAATTTACTTGCATCTTGACTATTATCTTCTATTAGTCAAAGTCTTGTATCACAACTTGTTGGGTGTTACACATCATATGAAATTTGGTCATCAATTGAACGAATTTTTAGTTCACAATCAACAGCTAGGGTTATGCACTATAGAAGAGAATTACAAAATGTAAGGAAGAATGATACAATCATGAGGGAATATACGGCCAGAATAAAGAACCTCTGTGACAAATTAAAGTCCGTTGGTCATGAGATATCTAATAGTGAGCAGATTCTTATAATTACTAATGGTCTTGATCAAGAATATGAATCCTTAGTGACATTTCTTGCCTCACAGCAAACACTACCTAATATAGAATATGTTCATTCAGCTCTTCTTGCTCATGAAGGTAGAGTTGAACAGAGAAAACTCATGCAAGAAGACTTTTCAGCTAATATGCCTTTTCCACAAAGAACAGAAATTAGAAACACAATCAAAATAAACAAGAAAATCAAAGTACAAGAGGAAACAACACTCAAAGGGGAAGAGGCAGAGGAAAATACCCAAATAGCAATAGGGTAAAATATCAAATCTGCGAGAAATTTGGTCACATGGCAAATAAGTGTTACTTCAGATTCAAGAAAGATTACAATGTTTCTCAGCAAGGTCAGAACAATAGAGCACCAACAGCAAACATGGCACACACCAGTAATCAATCCAGAAACAATGTAGACAATTCAACAGATGATGCAAATAAATCTGATGATATCAACATAGATGAATGGTTTTCTGATTCTAGGGCTACTAATCATATGACCAATAGTTTGCAGAATTTAAATTTGGAAAACAAAAGCTACACAGGCAAGCATTCTGTTGCAATGGGAAATTGTGAAACAATAAATATATCTCATGTAGGAACATGCACTATTGAAGGTACAAGGTCACTCTATCTTAATAACTTATTGAGAGTACCAAGTATCAAAAAGAATTTAATCAGTGTCTCGCAATTTGCTAAAGGAAACAATGTATATTTTGAGTTTCACCCTAGATTTTGTCTTGTCAGAGATTTGCTAAATAAAAACATATTGTTATAGGGTAAACTGGATCAAGGTTTAACAAATTCAGCAATATGAGAAAAAGATCCTTTTGAACAATGCAGTGTGGTGTAATAGTGTCAGTACAAACAATGACAAAAATGTCAATATTCTTGATGTATGACATTCCAAGTTAGGGCACCCTAGTTTTGATGTAGTCAAATAAGTATTGAATGAGAATAAAATTTCTTTTCCAAAATTGTGTAGCTCTAATATATGTACACATTGCCAAATTGGCAAAAGTCACAAATTACCTTTTCAATACTCTGAGACTGCGTATTGAAAGCCCCTCGAGCTAGTGGCAGCTGACTTATGGGGACCATCTCCACATACTTCAGCTCAAGGAGACAGGTATTACCTATCACTTGTTGATGCACATAGCAGGTATATTTCGATATATTTTTTAAAGGCAAAATCAGACACATGCAGTGCTGTGAAACACTTCATCACTTGCACTGAAAAACAGTTAAATAGCAGTGTGAAAATAATACAGACAGATGGTGGGGGTGAATTTAAATCCCTAAAGGATTTCTTTGCTATGAAAGGAATCATACATAGAATGACATGCCCACACACAACTGAACAAAATGGGTTAGTGGAAAGGAAGCACAGACACATACTAGAGACTGTTTTAACACTTATTTCACAAGCAAGTATACCTATGAGATACTGGAGGGAGGCATTTGCCACAGCAGTGTATCTCATCAATAGAATGCAACCATAGTGTTAAACCATGTCTGCCCCTTTGAAAAACTTTTTGGTGTCAAACCAGATTATGAGCATTTAAGAAATTTTGGGTGCCTGTGTTTTCCTTGTCTCAGACCATACAACAAACATAAGTTAAGCCTGAGGTCTAGTCAGTTTACTTTTCTGGGTTATGCAAGTAATCAGAAAGGCTACAAATGTCTAGACAATCATGGCAGACGTTATATTTCAAGACATGTAGTTTTTAATGAAAGTGTTTTCCCTTTTGCAGAAAAGAAAAAATATAAACAAGCAATAGACATCAGCAAAGCAGGGACAAGTCAGATGCCTGACCTGTCTGATTGGATTAGCAAAGAAAACAAAATAAATTGTGAGTCAACAAAGAGTGTTCACAATGATAATTCAGAGCAAAGTGCAGTGGATAGTTCACAGCATAATGAACAACAGCAAGTTGATACACAACAAAATCAAAGCAATGAAGACAATTCAACAGATGAAGCTACTGATCACTATAGGGTTGAACATCAAGTGCCACAACTAACCACCAGTCAGCACCCCATGACCACTAGATCCAAAAGTGGTACCTTTAAACGCAAAATATTTAACACCCAAATCAATGAAATGGAGCCAACATCATATGAATTAGCAGTTAAAGATGAAAGGTGGAGGAAAGCCATGGATGAAGAGTATAATGCCTTGATTAAAAACAAACATGGATCTTAGTTGATCCACCAAAACACAAGAATATTGTTGGAAGCAAGTGGGCTTACAAAATCAAAAAAGATGCAGAAGTAAGTATGGTTATGATTTCAATGAAACATTCTCCCCAGTTATTAAGTCGGAAACAATAAGAATTATATTAACCCTAGTTTTGCACAAACATTGGCAGATAAGGCAGTTAGATGTGCATAATGCATTCTTAAATGGAGATTTAGTAGAAGAAGTGTACATGCAACAACCAAGAGGCTATAGCTCTAAGGATAACAACAATAAGTGTGCAAGTTACACAAAGCCATATATGGATTGAAACAAGCTTCAAGGGCCTGGTATGAAAAACTGAAGACTACTTTAATCAAGTTAGGATTTACTGCCACTAAATCTGATAACTCATTCTACATAAGAAAGAAAAGTGGTAATAGCATCTACATATTAGTGTATGTCGATGACATTCCTATTACAGAGGTTAATCATCAAGAGATTGAAACAGTTATCAGGTGTTTAGACAAGCAATTTGCTATAAAGGATTTGGGGGAAGCTAATTACTTCCTAGGCACACATATTCAAAGAAATGCATATTCAAGCATCAGTTTATCACAAAAGCAATACATATCAGACATTCTAGTGAGAGAAAATATGAAAAATGCAAAAGCACTTCCTACACCCATGACAAGTAATCTCAAATTGTCTAAAGACAAAGGTGAACCGATCGAAAATATCACGCAATACAAGAGCATAGTTGGGGCACTCCAGTATGCGACTATCTATAGACCAGACATCTATTTTAGTGTGAATAAGGTCTGCCAGTACATGCAAGCACCAACTAATGAACATTGGTGTGCAGTTAAGCGTATCCTTAGATATCTAAAAGGAACCATTCACTACAGGTTAAGATTAGAATCATGCAAAAGTATAATTCTACAGGCTTACAGTGATTCAGATTGGGCCAATGATTTAGACGAAAGGAGATCCACTACTGGGTACTGTGTGTACCTCGGCAGCAACCCCATTTCATGGTGTACTAAGAAGCAATCGACTGTCTCTATGTCAAGCACTGAAGCGGAATACAGAGCTATTGCCAGCGTTACTGTCGAAATCACGTGGACAGAGGCCCTTCTCAGAGAATTGGGATTTGAACTTAAGCAGAAGCCGACCATCTGGGTGGACAATCTGAGTGCAATTTTCTTCTATGAATCCAGTTCAGCACTCGAGAATAAAACATCTTGAAGTAGATCTACACTTTGTCAAAGAGCGAACTGGCAACTGAAAACTTCAGATCCGTCACATCCCATCCTTTTATCAGCGAGCAGATGTGTTGACAAAGGCAATTTCATCCAAGAATTCTATTCGGCTTAGGGAAGAGCTTCGAGTTTTTCTATCGCCATGCAATATGAAGAGAAGATTTTGGGGGCCGAAAATCCTATCTTTGTTTGCGGGGTAATAATGAGAATATGCGTATTGTAACCCTGATGTTATCTGTTTTATTTCACTTATTGGGCTGGGCTTCTATTTTCTCTAAGACCATCTTGCTTTATGAGTACAGACCAAAACAATGTGATCAGTGATGTACAAATCATTCCGAGAATAAAAATAAAAACTCCATTTCTCGTTTTACTTTTTTCCCCAACCGTACATAGTACTACTTGCAACGCTTGAAAACTTCTTCCTCCGCAACAGTGCTCATCGCGGCTACTGCATTAACGTATTTTATTTTATGACCACTTATCATAATGCAACATTCAAATATTTTTTAACATTCTTATTTTACCTCCTTCACAATATTCTCACCTTTTCTTTTAACAGTCTACTCACCATATCTTCCTCCGCAACAGTGCTCATCGCGGCTACTGCATTAACATATTTTATTTTATGACCACTTATCATAATGCAACATTCAAATATTTTTTTAACATTCTTATTTTACCTCCTTCACAATATTCTCACCTTTTCTTTTAACAGTCTACTCACCTTATTAATCAACTAGCAGATTCCAATTCGTATATGTGCTACTTCGATAACGTATCAAGATGCACCTCTACTTTATAGGGAAAAATCTTCGCATTTGAAGCAAAAATAACAGACATTAGCATGGACAACGGATGAGAATACTTATCCTGCAACATTTTCAAATCCCGTATTGCCGACTCCAGCCTAACAACTATTGCAACAAATGCGAAGTAGAAATCGAATTCCCAATGCATCGTAATTATGCGGCACTTTTACATCAACGTATATATCTCACTTCAACACTCATCATCCTCTCTATGCTCGCATACGCTAAGTTCTATTTGGAATTAATTGTTGACAATGTCACTGCTTCTGTTCCTATTGTCCTCTTTAACAATGTGGTAGAGTTTCTTCTGAGATAAACGGCCGAATATTTGTACCAAATTCAGAAAAATGAGGTACTTCCCTAGGTTCATAAAGTTCTTCATAAATTATCATACACCACAGTACATAAAACCTTTTATCTCCCTTCTTCCACCTTTTAATGACATTTTACATTAACAAACCCAATATTTTACTTACAGTCTGTAGGTGGTAAGAGAGTTACAATATTCTCGACTAGGTTATTGGTCGAATAGAAATTTTTCAGCCTAGACTTGTTATATTTATTAACATGGGTGGAAAAAATTGACTGCAACAAAAATTTCTCAAGCTGCTGCTGACAACGGTTCTTGGCCATCTGAACCAAGCAATGCTAAGGTGCATTTGTTGTCCCCCACATATATATGACCATATACCTATTAGATGTTAAACCCACTATGCTTTCCAATTATATGTACATATTTTTTTCATCTCTCCCTAACCCACAAATTTTCTCACTTGTTTAATCACTCGCCAACAAGCTACCAAACTACAAGTTCCCGGTTCCTCCAACAGCAAGGTCACTCCTATCAAAGGAAATGCGAGGAAGAAAAATCATATGAATGCCACATAGCTTTTCTTTTCTGTCTTCAAGTATCCACACTATTGCGAACTGTTGTAATGCATGTCCCACTTATGTTATCTGTTGTCTGTTTTATGTTACATGTCTTCTTTTCAATGTCGAATAAAGCATTAGAACTTTCTGTCCACTATATCTTTCTCCATATATTGACAACTAACATCGAGCGTCGCAAAATTTCTTCCCTCTCATGGGAAACCACTTACTATTTCATTAATAGTACTATTCACCTTAACTCTCTAGCAGTTACACTAGCGATGCAAAGACAACGTACAACATGTTACCTATAAGAAATCGCAAAACAATGAACTTAAAGTTAATTTATCCATGCATTCTACGTTTCTCACCATGGATGCATAAATAGGTTGATTGTCGGAACTATTTTTATAAATTGTATGAAATTTACAATATATATTATTTCTATACTTTATATATATCCACCATTATTATCAATAATATATCACCAGATATCATCATAAATACCCACAGTCATGGTTTTGACATCAGTAAGTCGAAAATATATACATTCAATAATTATATTTCCTACCTAAACCTTATCTACTGCAAGTACAATATTCGCTGATAGTTGAACATTCGCTTTTCCACACTTATTGCACAAATATTTGAAGATAAAATTTGGGCTGCAATAAAATTGTTGTATCATATAAACAATTATGCTCTCCCAAATTCACTATAAAATTTAGGCCTTAGTATACTACTGGTTTTACATAGATACTTCTTTATTTATGCCAATAGCTGACAAAACTATAACCCCTATAGAATAAAAAAATCGGGTACGTTAAATTATTACCCATTAGCCCAAGCACTACATCCCCATAATTATACATTGTTACACCGGTCAATTGTGTTAGCATGCTCTACTTTACCCAGTGCAACTTATAATTGCAATTCACATAGCAATTTCACCCACCGATTAATCACTGCCTCACACATTTTTTCTTAGATTTCCCTATCCCTGATTCATTCATCAATATATCAACATTTCTATAATCAATGTTGACCTAGGCAATAATTACACTACAAATGAAAAAAATTGGGGTTATGATGTTTTTGTAACCAACAGCCTTCTCCAACAACCAACTTCTACTAATCTGTATAACGACAACAACATGTACTTCAAGCCAAGAATTAAGGTACTACTCGCATCGCTGCGCTTACCAAGCCATAACACTTTTTTTCCTCGCTTATACATATCTTTATTTACCTTTTTCTTAAAAATTAATTCCCCTTTGAGTCAGGTTGACATCCATGGATAAGTATCTCCTTACCCCGACTTTATAATTGAAATTCCTTCGACCATCAATATTTCATTTACTTTCACAAGCTGAATGCAATCATGCCACATACATGCTGACAAACACATAATACCACTAAAATCCATTTTGCGCTCTAAAGGAATCCAAGTTAACTGATGTGCACGTAAATATGCAAATTTTTACCACCATATTTAATCTATTTAAATTGAATAAATGATCATATTGGGTATTTTTACTTGTGTAAACTAAATTCAAATTGTTTTTCAAATTGTCACATATTCATCTTCATATAGGGGCAAAATGGTCATTTTTGTGCATATATCAAATTGAGAAAATTTAATGGGAAATTTCTATATTATTTTATAGGAATTTAAACTCAATTACAAGTGGTTTCATGAAGGAATATGCATGTACAAAGAAGATACAAAAGAATGAAGATGAAAATAATTCAAAGTGAAGAACATGGAGGACCCTACCTACCCACTACCTTAATGTATAAATTAAAGGCTAATGCACATGCTAAAAGACATTTAAAGCTTCATGTACATTTAAATGAGGGATTATTAAAGCTAATGATAACTTGGCCACCACACTTCCTCCAAGGGCATTTTGGGTACTCCCCAAAAATATGCATTAGGGTTTCTAACTTGTATAAATACCCCTTATGTTTCATGTAGCCATCTTCCTCTTAGTTAGTTAGTTTTAGTTTAGAAAATAAATCAAAGCTCTCTTTCTTTCCATGGCTACTTAGCCATTTTATTTCATGTAATTTTCTTTTCTTTTATGCAATTTAATACATGCTCTTTCCTTTTCATGTTCATTTACTTTCATGTTGTAGTGTAGATCTCTTCTCTTTTATGCAAGTAGAATAATTTTTCCTTTCATTTTGCTCTTTTTCCTCTTCTTTTTATTTCATGTTGTTAGCTACATTTGTTAATAAAATGACAAATATGAGAAGCTAAACCCCTTCAATTTAGGGGTAATGAAGCTCTTTAATTAATGTAGCTTCAACATTTTGTTAATTCATGCTCTCTTTTTGTGCTTAATGATGATGATAGAAGTGGTTTTATTTGTTGTTTTGCCTTGAATTTGATAGTCTATATTGTTGACACCAAATAGGCTATGCTTAAACAATCACTAACACAAATGCCTCTTCATCAATATATGATTATGGCATAAGAAAATGATTTGAAATTAAAATTTAATGGTCTATGTTTCTAATCAATAGTTAAAAGGCCATACTTAAAATAGATTTCATTCTCATTTTCTTTGTCAAGTTTCATGAAAGTTAGTAAGTGTTTTAAGGGATGTGTTATAGTTTGATGGCTTATGTTGGCTAATCAATAGCTCAAATATGTCATACTTATGATAAACACATCAATTAAAACGCTAATGACCATAAAAGAGAGATCATGATTTCATGTGCTGAACTACATGATGTGGAGAGTGGATTTATTCTCTAAATTTTCATTTAACTCTCATATTTGCATTTCTTTTCTTTTTTGTTAGTTAGTTCATTTTCTCATTTTCTAGCTTAAATACACTCTCGACTTTGGTATAATTTGATTGAGTAGGAAATTTAAATCAACAATTCCCTGTGGATAGACCCGTATTCGCCACGTGCTACATTCGTACACCGTGCGCTTGCGGTTATTTTTAATTTAAATTCGTTCGGCGGTTTTCTAAACCGATAGAATTTCGGTCGACGAACAAGTTTTTGGCGCCGTTGCCGGGGAGTTGTTTTGATTTTAAATTTTTATTCTTCGGATTATTTTTCTTTGTTTGATTTTTGTGTGATTTTGATTGTGTGTGTGTTTGCATTAAAAAAAGTGTTTGTTTAATTTTTATGTGCATTGTGTTTGTGTGCTAGTTTTCCTTATTTATTTAGCATTTGCATTTCATATTTAAAAAAAAAAAATTATTCAATTTTCAAATACACTTGCATTTACATATTTTTACAATCACATTCCTTTTTCTTTCTTTCATTCCTTTTTCTTTTTTATCTTTACATTGCACTGTGCATTCACCTCTCTGTTTACTGTTCTCTGCACAGTGATACAGACTCCAACCTGAACACACATTCTTCTCCAACCTGAACACACATTGCCTTTATCTCCTCCACTACAACTCATTCCACTAAATCACAGCAATAAGCCTTGCAACCAGAGCATCAGCAGTGCCAAACCATACTACACCATAAATATACAACTTCCAACCATCATCCTCTTTATAACCTCTATTCACTACAGTTACACAGTTTCCTTCACCATTCACCAACTTCCTTACATCTCACACATCACCAACCCTAACTATACAGTGCCTTCCTGCCCTATACAATTCACTTCAACCCAAGTCTTCACTTTCTACAACCATCCAACATCACTACTCCTCCTACCCAGTGGCAATCTACACCCCACCATCAATCATACAAAAGCTGCTCTGCCTTTAGTACATCATCACTGCCAGGCCAACATTCCCACAGCTCCCTTCATCACGGTCATCATTCTCACGTTACCATAATTTCTAACTCCACATCATTTACATACTCCACTACTACAAAACATCATCCCCTTCCCTGAAGACCATCACACTTCTGCCATCAAACTTCATTTCCCCGACAACCCTGCTGAATTCATTGCCGAAACACAACTCCTAACATCACTTCCACACTGCTTTCAGTCATCAACCCCAATCCCAAACATACTGACTCCAATTCACCCTACTGTCATCTCCTGTCACTACCATTCAATCACAAGCGACATCATACTCATCAAACATAATCACTGCCTTCCCATCTCCCCTTCCAAAAAACCGCTTCACATACACATTACCTTCTGCCTTATCCATCAACCATCACCAAACAACATAAACTTCAGCCTCAATCTCATCATCTTTTCAATACCAAACGAAAGCAGCAGCCACCCCCAACAACTTCCATCACCAACATACAGTCTCCCCACTTCACTTCCAAAGACCACCCCCTGCTGACCAACATCCTCACAACACCACAGCCTTCTACTACCTCTTCCATATCACCCTTTTCTTCATAACATACCTGAACCACCAAAACACCATCACCTTCCTCAACCATCACGCAACATAGCCTCTGACTGGAAACCACCATAATCGCAAATACTCCCACACAACAAACTCGAGAAACCACGGCACTCGTATTCAACTCGCAAGCCAAACATCGCGCCTGTCAAATCGCAAGTTTGCAAATCACTGAGATCCTCTGCAATCGCCTCTCGAACCAAACCACTACGCCATCCCCAATTCGACCACACGACACTGCTCCCATCCATCCCTGCATTTCTGACTACACTCGATTGCCTCGCCGAAGACCACGACTTCCAGTAGTCGCCTCCAATTCAATAATCCCCGAAGCATCATCGAGAATCCCCTTCGCAGCCTCGCAATCGAACATTTGACCTCCATTCCAAAATCGCAAAACAACCGAGATTTCATCTTCATCTCTAGTTGAGGAATTGTAGTTGTTTGAATCTTGAATTTCGAATTGTGAATTGCGGTTTCGATTTGGAAAATTGAGCGTTTTGGATAAAAAAAATTCTGTGAATTGTGGCATGTTTGTTCGAATAAAATAAGAAGTTGAGAAGTGAGATAGGCGGGTATAACTAGTATTGGCCAGGGCTGTTTAAGGAGTTAATTTTTTATTTATTTTGTTTTAATGTTCTGTTCTTCAAAAAAAAAAATTTGTTTTGTTTTGTTTTAAAGTGATTTTAGTTCCATCCTAACCTTTAAAAAAAAATTGTTTTATCAAAAAAAAAAGAGAACAAATAAGTTAAGTGTTTAGAAATTTTTTATCTTGATTTGTTTCTTTTGATTTTAATTATTTTTATTTTCCGTTGTTTGGTTTCTCTCTCTTTAAAAAAAATTGTATATATTTCTTGTTTTTTATCTTCAGGTTGTCAAAGCAGAAAATAAGGAGGAGTTGCTTACTTCGCTAACCAAAATAAATTGCTCTACTTGCTAGCTCAAAAAAAAATTTGCTTTCATTTCTAGTTTTATTTGAATTGCATTGTTAGTTGCTTGCATTTGCATTTAAAAAAAAAATCCATTCTAGTTGCATTGTTATTTCACGTTTAATTTTTGTTTTGCATTTCATATTAGAATTTTTTAATAATAAAGGTTAGACATCGATAACTCTTATTTGTATATGGACAAGTTGTCTTCTTTGAACAATTTAATTTCTTGGTGTCTAGGCTACGGCAGAGTAATAACCATTTATAAATATTACGGTGATTCGTAAATATTATTGTGGTTGTTCCTCTAAAGGTACTTAAACCTTCGGCTACATTGCTACGGTGATTCGTGGTGCATCGATAAATCCTGTCCGTTACCTGGCTGAGAACTATCTTGTTTACTTAAGACAGTTTGTGAGTATACAATTTTGGGTTAACTTAGGATAAATCATTTGTAATTAAACCTTGCATTCATTTAGTTGCATTAGTTCATGCATATTTCAGAAAAAAATAACAAAAAAAATTTCAAAAATCCAAAACTAAAAAGAAAATTGTAAATATTCCTTTTATTTTTCTTTGAAATCTTTAAATCCTTTTCCTTTGAAATTTCAAAAATCCAAAAAATTTAGAAAAACAAAAATCCAAAAAATATATAAAACTTTTTCTTAAAAAAAAACAAAAAAATTTTGAAAATCAAAAAACAAAACAAAAATCAATTTTCCATTTTGAAAAATAAATTCCACTTGTAAATATTTTTCTTTATAAAAAAAAACAACAAAAAAAAATCTTGAAAATGTCCGAGTTTCCTCTCTCTTACTCACTTGAATTTAGTTGTGAAAATCAATATAATCCATATGAGTTCACTCCAAATTCGTATGGATATTTTAACAACAACTATTGTTTAAACGATTCGAATTTTGAACCACAAAATTTTCAAAATGATGACCAACCTTCAAATCTTGAAAATAGCATTTCATCTTTACTTGAAATCGCTACACAACAAAATAAAATGATAAATAAGTTGTGTAATTCATATTTGTGCAATAACTCGAATCAAAGTTTTCAAAATGACCAAAATTTGAATTCACTTCAAAATTCAAACGATTTCGAGTATAACCCATGCCAATACAATTTTGAACTCCAAAATGAATTTCAAAATCAAAACGAAAATGTGATCCACTTTTCAAATAATTTTGGCAATGGGAATAATCTTGACTACGATACGAGTGAATTTTTTTGTTCTAAACGAATCCAAATCGAAAATTATCAAGTTAATAATTACAAATTGGATTTTTTTGGAAAAACGAACGAAATCTACGATGATCACACAGAGTTGTTGTTTGAATCTTATATGAAACAATGTGCAAAGCAAAATCAAATTCCAATGTGTGATGAGTTAAGTGAGAATCCATCTTTTACCCAAATCGATGATTTTCAAATAACAACTTTTGAAATTGAAAACGAAAATATTAATGAAGTTGTTGAAAACATGGTAATTGAATTGGATTTCAATTCTTTTAAGGATGTGGAACCAAATTTGAAATTTGATCTTCCTTTTCTTGATTTCGAAAATTTGAATACAACTACTTTGAATTTTGAACTTGAGACATGTAATAAAGTTGTTGATAATCCAACAAAGGAAGACGAATTTAATGAACATGAATTCTTTGGACTTTTCGAAAATGAATTGTTAAATTATGAAGGGGAAGATTTACATCACCATTTTTATTTTGAAATCAATAATTTTGAAGAATTTTTCAATGACAAACTTGAATTTCAATTTGGTGAAAATAAACTTGAATTTCAATCACTTGTTTTATCTGCCCCAAAAATCATCGAAAACAAAACAACTCATTCAATTTTTAGTAAAACGACTTTCGTTTTTCCAAATCAACATTCAACTTCAAAATCTTTTATGGTTTGGTTTTTCGAGCTTAAGTTGTGTCTCGTATGCTCGACGAGACAAATGAATCGGTTTTTGGAAGACCGTTTCATTTACGTTTTGACAATATACTTTCTGATGTCGTGTAAATACATTTCATTTTCATGTAAATAATAATTAACATGCTTTTCACTTGGGTTGACTGTGGGGACACAGTCAAAATCAAATGTGGGGGTATTAGAGACTCGTCTTCTTTTTGATTTTTTAGGACTAATTTTTCATTTTTCTTCCAAAAACTCAAAAAAAAAATGTCAAAAACAAAAGATGATTTTTTTTAGCATTTTGATTTATTTTTAAAAGAAACACTATAAGATAAATATATGGTTTTGGTTTATTAAATTGAAATTTTTGGAAATTTATTTGTCTAAACAAAAATAAAAATGAAATTTGATTACAAATAATAATGGTTTAACTAGTATATAGGAAGATTCATACGTGTTAATTATGAAGTATATCCTAATTGAAAATCTTTGTTTTAAAAAGTGGTTGATTTAAAGTAAAGGATATAACAATTTTTTTGTCTTCTAAGTTAAATGGTGCTAAGATGATTTTGCAACACTCTCTCTCACTCTTAAAAAAAAGTAAAAAAAATAATAACATCCAAGTATTCACTCTCATTTAAAGTCCTCACGGTTATGCATGGGTGAATTACTTGAAATCTTTGATTATGTGCTTTCATACTCATTTAAAAGTCCTCACGGTTATGCATGTATGGAACGCATGTAAAAAAAACAAAAATAATAAAAAACCACCTACGGTCGATAGGTGTATGCACGAAAGTGTGTGCACTCGCCATGCTCTGTACTCCCCTCACATAAGCCCGAAAGGCAGTGCATGGGTGGTATATCTGGCCTCAGTTTACCTGAGCTAGGTGTGTAATTTTTCTTGCAAATAATGAGAGAGCAAGCAATTGAAATCCTAGCATTACTTTTACTTTGTTGATTTGATTTGTTATTGAAAATAAATGAAAATACCACTTTGATAAACTTTGACAATCAACAAAGGATCCATTTCATAGTTACACTGTGTTATTAACCAAAACAACGAGTTAAACTATAGTCTATTTGTTATGATAACTTCGTTTTTATCGGAAATATTGACAAGTAAATAATTTAAATTTCAAGATAATAACCAAAACCTATATTTAACTTATTCATGTCAATTTAAAAATAAATCCTTCATTTGTAAATATTTTCAAAAATTTGCATTCATCTCTTCGTAAATATATCTTGCATTTTGTAAATATTTTCATCCTGCATTTGGATTTTGCGGGTAGTATCCGCTGAAAACCCTCACGAGACAACACTCGTCCTACTGGGGGCACCCAGAGGTTTAACGGCTTATTGCATATGCTCAATGCAATCGTGCTCCCTACGAAAACGAATTTATCTTAGTTTTACTTTATTCGAGGACGAATAAAACGATAAGTGTGGGGGTATTTGATGTGCACGTAAATATGCATATTTTTACCACCATATTTAATCTATTTAAATTGAATAAATGATCATATTGGGCATTTTTACTTGTTTAAATTAAATTCAAATTGTTTTCAAATTGTCACATATTCATCTTCATATAGGGGCAAAATGGTCATTTTTGTGTATATATCAAATTGAGAAAATTTAATGGGAAATTTCTATATTATTTTGTAGGAATTTAAACTCAAATACAAGTGGTTTCATGAAGGAATATGCATGTACAAAGAAGATACAAAAGAATGAAGATGGAAATAATTCAAAGTGAAGAACATGGAGGACCCCACCTACCCACTACCTTAATGTACAAATTAAAGGCTAATGCACATGTTAAAAGACATTTAAAGCTTCATGTACATTTAAGTGGGGGATTATTAAAGCTAATGATAACTTGGCGACCACACTTCCTCCAAGGGCATTTTGGTTACTCCCCAAAAATATGCATTAGGGTTTCTAACTTATATAAATACCCCTTATGTTTCATGTAGCCATCTTCCTCTTAGTTAGTTAGTTTTAGTTTAGAAAATAAATCAAAGCTCTCTTTCTTTTCATGGCTATTTAGCCATTTTATTTCATGTAATTTTCTTTTATTTTATGCAATTTAATACATGCTCTTTCCTTTTCATGTTCATTTACTTTCATGTTGTAGTGTAGATTTCTTCTCTTTTATGCAAGTAGAATAATTTTTCCTTTCATTTTGCTCTCTTTTTCCTCTTCTTTTTATTTCATGTTGTTAGCTACATTTGTTAATAAAATGACAAATATGAGAAGCTAAACCCCTTCAATTTAGGGGTAATGAAGCTCTCTAATTAATGTAGCTTCAACATTTTGTTAATTCATGCTCTCTTTTTATGCTTAATGATGATGATAGAAGTGGTTTTATTTGTTGTTTTTGCCTTGAATTTGATAGTCTATATTGTTGACACCAAATATGCTATGCTTAAACAATCACTAACACAAATGCCTCTTCATCAATATATGGTTATGGAATAAGAAAGTGATTTGAAATTAAAATTTGATGGTCTATGTTTCTAATCAATAGTTAATAGGTCATACTTAAAGTAGATTTCATTCTCATTTTCTTTGTCAAGTTTCATGAAAGTTATTAAGTGTTTTAAGGGATGTGTTATAGTTTGATGGCTTATGTTGGATAATCAATAGCTCAAATATGTCATACTTATGATAAACACATCAATTAAAACACTAATGACCATAAAAGAGAGATCATGATTTCATGTGTTGAACTACATGATCTAGTGAGTGGATTTATTCTCTAAATTGTCATTTAACTCTCATATTTGCATTTCTTTTCTTTTTGTTAGTTAGTTCATTTTCTCATTTTCTAGCTTAAACACACTCTCGACTTTGGTATAATTTGATTGAGTAGGAAATTTAAATCAACAATTCCCTATGGATCGACCCGTATTCTCCACAAGCTACATTCGTACACCGTGCGCTTGCGGTTATTTTTAATTTAAATTCTTTCGACGGTTTTCTAAACCGATAGAATTTCCATCGACGAACATTAACATATCCCCACTGATGTTTCTACACCCCAACCTACATATACCGTCAACACACCAATAAAAATTGTGTTGTTTCGTTGTTATACTTTATCTAACACCTGTTAAACTCTAGCCACTGCTAGAACTAACAATTGCACTTGATCGATGTAGGATTGAAAAAACATTTCTTCATAAACTAGAGCAAAAACTTGCTCTCAAAAGATACAATGCAACTAACACCCCGTCCATGTGTTCGCTAACAATGCATTCACTATAGCGAACACTAGTCTTACAACCTTATTTGATAGGTTCGAAAATACATGTGCTCCCAAGAAAGTTGGAACAAAAAATATACAAGCTTGAAAACTATATTCCAATTCACACCACTCCAACACCCAATTGCGCCAACAGTTAATTCGAATAAGAAGGTAACAATTATCTACCACAATATTTTAATTAAATACCATTTCTTTATCTCTTAACAGGTGACTGTATGGATAAACAACTCAATTTGTGGTGTGTACATTACCAGCGAAGACTTGCTAAATGTCCTTCACGCCCATACCTTTAACAACGAACCTTACGCCCCCAACCAAATTACACATGCATCCAGTTTCAAACATTATACATTTGGAATTACCAATATGATTAATAAACATAGTCTTACTATCATATTACAAATAATGGCTATATTTTTTTATTCCGTTTAGTTGGGATAAGATCAGTTTAGAAAATAATATATACAACATATTCATTATGCTGCCACAACCTGTCATTGAATTTTAGTTCAGATCCTAAAAAATCATCACACTCTCTACTAGCTCAACATTAGGTACATAGGAAAATATGAAACCACACGCACACATACACACACTAGATATGAGTAGGATGCTAAGCCAAAAAATACATATCCTATAGGTATATGCCAGATAGAAAATAACATGAAGCAGGAAGCCTTCCACTATATACTCCTACTGATTTCTTTTTACGGTTATTTTTAAAAGTTCTTATTTATATGTACCTATATATATACATATATATATATATATGTATGTATGTATATATATATATAGATATGTATATATATGCATATATATGTGTATATATATGTATATATATATATGTGTGTGTATATGTGTGTATATATATGTATATATATATATGTGTGTGTGTGTATATATGTGTGTATATATATATCTGTCTTTGTGAGTGTGTATTGATAGTTCCCAGACAATTCCTAACATACAACCATCATAGATAATTTTATATTTATAACCATTAGTACTTTTGATTGCGCCTTTTAATTTATCTTTTGAATTTTAATTTAGTTACTTGATTTTATAATTAATATTGCTATACACTGCAGTAATGCAATGTAAAATACAAAAAGCCATAAATGGTTAAGTTTTCAAAGGTTTACTGATTCTTTGTATGACTTTCTGTTAGCAGTCAGTAGTTATTACTCTATACTATTTATACTTTTGATGGCTTGCATTTCATCTTATTTTATTTTTAAAAAAACACACTCTCACCGTTGACTTTGTTTTAGTATAAATATATTACATGGTTTCTTATTCTACTACGGTTTTATGCACATAATTTGAAAGATAAACAATGGAAATACATTTCAGCCAACATTTCAGCCAATATGTGCATACAACTGAACAACGATTTCACTATTTTGATTAATTGTTTTCTCCTACTAAGGTTTATGACCAAGCTGGAATTGCTATAACAGACTAATGTACAAGAAACAGGGCCACATACATCAGTATAGTCTGCTTTACTAGATTCCATTAATAAAATGCTAGGCATAAGAAAGTTGGATAGAATGCTTTTTGACCACACAAAAACTACTGTACTCTTCTTATTTCTCCATATAGTAGTGGAATAGTTTTTAACTCATGAATTTAATATTGACAACCAAAAGGCTTTACGTAGGACTAACTCCAAGAGCTACTTTCGAAGTCATTTGGATGAGGGCACTTTCTAGGACAGGGGCAGCACTTAGGAAAAAATATTGTGGAGTTCTATACAAATTGTTTGGTACAACATTAAGCATTTATAGTTGGTGTATTCTTGCAAACTAGGGTTATTATCGGCATGGATTTTGGATCTTCAGCAAACACTGTTATTTTTTTAAAGCTTTTTCAAAGCTAAATTTGACCTGCTATATGTGTTACGAAACAATATTTATGGACCACTCTTGTTCTTTAATGAAAAAAGCCATTGTTGTCCTTCTAAGCCAAAAAACTTCTTACTTTTGCATGTCACTTTTGACAGCGGGCAACTGTACTACAACTACATCCCTGAATATGATTACTTATTTTTCATCATATTATATCCCATGTTATTCCAAAACCACGTGACAGCAACTTAGTTGTATGTCAAATAAAATATTTATGCATCAAATACACTTGTATTTATATTGTTTTGTTATCTTTGTATATGTCCCTAGAATTCTCAACATTCAAGTATTATGTTGTGCATGTGCAAGCTTTAAAATATAAAATAATGTCCACATACAAAAATTATTAGTTTTATGTAGGGTAACAACCACTGCATTTGTCAAATGCATTCATCTGACACCGCAAGCATGAAATGTACAAATCTGTCTAAATTACCTAATGTGCTTCATTTTTTAATAACTCATTTTCAGTCAAATACAACTACTTCTTTTCAACCATCTGTTTATCCTTTGTCATGAATACACCAAATATGCATACATGATTCATTGAATTTCAATGGCATAACTGTGGAAAAATTACTAATTAAATTTTACAATTCCATGTGGAAAGCATGGGTTCACACTAGTTTTAACTTTATATAGAATAAGTTCTTATAATAATAGAAAGGTTAAATCTATAATTTTATTTTTCTAATAACGTCGCATAAGACTTTTATGTTTCTCCAAACCAAAAGATGAAACAAAGAAATCATTCGATTTCACTAGTGGGTGTTAGGACTCATCTATCTTGAGATATTGACCTTGTGTGATATCCCGGAAATTTTGACAATAACAATTTAATAATTTATGTCAAAATTTAATTGAATTGACCATATTGTTAATAATAAATTTGAAATAAAATTTAATAATCTTCTTGAAAATAAATATTTAAACTGATAATCTATTTTAAAAGCTAATAAATTGTTTTATATCTAAAATGTATACATATCTGTATATATTATAAATAGGTAATCTTTGTTTTAAATTTAATATACATAGGTATGTTTTCTTATTCTGATATTTTTAATAAACTAAAAATTGGATTCAATTTGATAGTAAGCTACTAAATAAATAACCATATAATTTTAATACCCAAACTAAAAACTTAATTATTTAAAATTGATTTTAGTTTAAGTTTAAATTTAAATAAAAAGATTTGTTGTTTTAATGTAGCTAATAAAATAAGTAATGTATTGAATAAGAAGACAAATTCATTGTGAGTTATTTTAATTTAATCATGAGTTATATTTAACAATATTAATAATGCAATATTCTTACAAATGGATTTTAATATAGATAGAAATTACTATTTCAAAATTTATTTGAATACATAAACATGAGAAGCAATGATTGTAAACTTGAAATAACATTTTTCAAACATATTTTAAAATAAAACAAATCTTAAAAATATTAAACACAAACATAAATTAAATGTATGGTATTAGAATGTGTATAAATACATAAATATCTATGATATTAGCATAAGTATGAAAATAACTTAATAATCCTCAAATTAAGTAATTGATAGTTAAAGTTTAAAAATAGAAGAAAATAAAATAAGCATAAAACTTAATATATAAGTTAAAATTCATAACTAATAATCAAAACAACTTCACATTTTGTACCTAAAGTATAAAGCAGGTCAGACAAAATATGTATATAAACTGTAAGTAAAATGTTGTAATATGTGAACTAAATAGGCAAAGAGCAAAGCAAGATTTGCAGGCAAGTAAAACTGATATACATATACAAGGTAAAATAAATCATACCAGACAAAGTTGTAATAAAATTTGTTAAGTACATGAAGTAAAACAGGAACCAGGCAAGGAAAGGGGAACATCAGCAAGCAAAGGAAGATGAGCATAGTACATTTGCATTAAATATTGTATCATCTCAGCATACAAACTTAAGTCAATTCGAATTGTGCAGCCTCCAAAATAAATAAATATCTTGCCTGATAAAACAAAATAAAGAAGAGCTTGCACCAGTAAAAGCCTGCACCTTCTTGTACAAGCTTGATTGGCTTATATTTATATGCAATGCCTTTGTTCATTTTCTTTCAAAAACATAGCAAACCTGAACATAAGTAAGTTTTTTCTTTTTTTTTACAACTTAAACATCATTTTTCTTCAACCTGGAAATTGTTACTGCATACATCTATAACCAAACAAAAGCAAGAAGATTAGAGGGAGAGCAAAACTGTTTACAGTGTTTAAAAAGTTCAAACTGTTTTCAAATACCAAGCTATGCTCAGTTCATCCTCTCTAAAGCAGGTGAGTAACATCACATTTATAAACATGTAAGTATATTTATACTGCTATATGTTCTCTCTGAAGCATTAGTTATTTGTGAGTATATTTTACAAATACATCTCTGTGTTAAGGTGTGATATATGATAATCATCTCTGTGTAACTTTCTCTGTTGTTGTCAGGTTTAAGTTCACATAAGAAAATTTCTTTTGTACTTAATTCAAGCTTGAACAAGTCATAAATTTTGAACATATAATGTTGTTATAACATAGACTTGAGTCTAAAATTTGGTTTAAAGAAAAACAGTTTGTATTAGTCTGGAAAATATAGAACAACAGTGAAAACTTTAAATGAGTTTAAATTCGATTTTCATGAATCATGAATTCAGGCATATGAATCAATAACTAATACAAAAACTTGATTTTTAAAACCAGAATCACTATTTTTAATTAAGGGTTAAGGGTATGGTTCTGTGTTGAATAAAATGTGTGAATCGGTGATTTCTGGGTGATCTATTTGGATATGGGAATCGGGATTCATCCTGGAGGTGGGGGATTGACTGGAGATGGGTGGAAAAATGGTTGATGGTGATGATATTCACCAGAGAAGTTGCGGCAGTAGAACCATTTCTTGAACCCTAATTTCTACTGTGTTCAGTGAATCGAACACTGCAACCTGTGGTGGTGATCGAGTGCTTCAACTTTTTGGGGAATGATAGTGGGGTCGAAGTCGAAGTCGTAGCCGGAGCTACTGAATTTCAGGTGGTCGGGATTCCTCAGGCAAGGCAGTGACAGGTCCAGTAGGTGATGTTCTGTGCGTTTCCAGGTTTGGGTTTGTGTTCATTTTCGATTTCGAGGCTTGAGCAAATGTTTGGGTGATCGTTGTGGGTTGCTGTGTGGTCAGGTGATGCGTTGGAGTGATCGTCGATGATCGGAGAGAGCTCCGGTGAGGGTACACGTGCACGTGCACTGTGGTGCCTGGAAATTGTTGAAGCAAGGGGTACTCGGGGTTTTAGGAATTTGACTCGGGATTTCTACGTGCAAACTCGAAGCCTGCTTGTTGTTGACTCGGAGTAGTAGGGGAGAGGGAAATCTGGAAAGTTGTAACAGGGTATTAAAACCTGTAAAGTTTAAATTCTTTAAACTGGGTTTTAAAATGAAATATAAATGTTTGACATAGGTATTTAAACAAAAGAAAAGTTTGGATTTCAAAAGAAGTTTGAATCTCATTTTAAAATAAAATAAAGTTTAAAATTTTAAATTATTTGAAACCGCTTTAAAAAGGATTTCACTCGAGTGATTCGAGTGAAATAAATGAAACTCAGTTTGGATTTGTTGCTCGAGTTTCACTCGAGTGATTCGAGTGTCGGACTCGAAGAAATGCGGGGTTTTGCTCGTAAAAATAATTGTTTAACTCGATATTTTTAGCTAGGGGTTTTAAACGTGTAAGTTTATTTCAGTTTTTAAAACCGGGCTTTTAAAAAAAAAATGTGTAGTTAAAACAAAGTTTAAACCAAGATAAGATTGGATTCAAAACGTAGTTTGAATCTCAGTCTTTGAACAAATAAAGATTTTTTTTAAATTTAAAATTTGTTTTAAACTAATTTGAATGATAAGTGAATTTTTAAATTAGATTTGAATTTAATATGAAACCGTGTGTAAATTCCTTTAAACTACTAATTTAAGATAACTATTATTTTAGTTGTAAAATAAAAGGAGTTTGGAATTGTTAATATAAATTTGATTTCATTTTAAATCTTAAATTTAAAATGAATTTAAAGGTAAATTTAAATTAAATTGATTAAATACCTTATTAATAATAAATGGATCATTAAATAGAAAAAGGTTTAAAAACTTAAGGATTGTAATTATCAAATTAACTAAATGGATAATGAATGACTAGAATTAATTAACTCTGAAATCAAGAGTTAATTTTATTTTAATAAGATGTAAGCTAAAGGTAAGTTAATTGGAAATTAAGAAATCGTTGGATTAATTTTAAATTAATGATTAGTAATCAATTAATGAATTAATAGAGGATTAATTAATGAGTTATTAAGACTAACTTAAAGTGTAATTGATAATAAATCGTAGTTAATTACTTTAGGAAAGCAATTAAAGAATTATAATTAGTTAATCAGGGTCATTAACTAAAATTATAAAATAATCAATTAATGAGTTTATTTTAAATAATTAATTAAATTATTTATTTAAGATAAGCAATGGTGAATTGTTAAGTATAATTACTTAACGGAAGCAATGAGGGAATTAATTACTCATTGTAATTAATTCAATTTAATATGAATTGTTTAAGTTAATTAATTAAGTTTAATTAATTTAAATAATCATTTGATGATGTGATAAGTATAATTACTTAGGGAAGTAATTAATAATAATTACTGGATGTAATTACCCAGGAATGATTTAATAGTGAAAGTAATTGGAAGATAATTACTTGGTATAATTAATCAAGAGGTTAATTAGAGATAATAAATTATGGAGTAATTTATTTATTTGATAAAGTAATTAAGGGTAGTTAATTACTAAATGGGGTTGATCAAGGGTGTTTGACAATTTGGTTTAATTGGAGATTAATTACTTAATGTAATTAATTTAAATAGGAAATATAATTAGAGATCATTAATTATTATAATTAATGATGTAAATTAGAATAGATTATTTGGAAATAATTAATAAATGAATTGATTTACCAATGCAATTAATTGAGTAATAATGTAATTAATGTTAGTAAATTCAAGGTTAATTTCTGTGTTTAGTTAAGGGTAATAAATTTGTGAAAATAATTAAAGAATAATTACTTAAATATAATTAAAAGTAAATTAATCAAGGATGATTAATTAAATTGAATAATTGAGTGATGATAAATTAATTGATTGGTAATCGATTATTAGTGATATAAGCAATAGAATGGTTAAGTAATTAATTTAATTCACTTTAAATTAATTAGAGATGTAGGTGATTAATTTAATTCATTTTAAATTAATTATAGCTGATGTGATTGCTTATATATATTGATTGATGATATTGTTTACCCTGAATGGTTTGAGATCTCAATATGAGATTAATGATGCTATGTATGCTTTGTTTTAAATATGATGATAATATGAATTATCTGATATGATGATAATATGCATTATCTGTTTGAAGTGATAATATTGGTTATCTGTTTATGTTGATGTTGACTATCTATTATGATATTGTGATTTATCTATCTGTGTGTATGTTGAATTATTTTGAATTTAACTGGTAAGGCTAAATAGACAACTTGGCCCTAAAAGACACGTTTTGGATTTCGATGAGACCGGGATCGGGTTTTCCGCATTTGGAAGTCCGAAAACCACATCGATTCCAAATTAACGTTAGGTCGTGAATCTGAAGTGAAGATGAAGATTTAGAATGCAAGGGTTATCGTCGTTAACTCTGAGGGTGATTCCAAAATGAGTGTAACGAGATAATGCCTTCGGTTTCGTTCGAACCCGGAACGAACTTGTATGGATTGAATGCTTTCAACACATCGTCAGGTGGACGATGAGCATTCTAAGAAATATGTTCTATAAAGGTAATCGCAGCCTCAAGCCTCATCAACCGGGAATGGCTAAAACAGGGGAGGTGCAGCAAGGTTAGGTGGGTCATGCCCAAGCAGGACAAGATTTTCCCATGTCTAGATGTCCCTTTTTATTCGGCTGTGTGGACAGTTGTGAGCTCCAACTGTCGGAGTTGTCTTGTTCGGGACTGTTCAGTAAGGAATGGTTCCGGCCTTGTGTTGCAGGGGATGAAGGGAGTAATCCTCGGTACGTTGATCTAGGCCACGTACTGTGACGGGCGGTACCCCAGTAGCCCTGCCATTGTATGGAATCCAAAATCCAATAAGTGCCAACGTTTTTGATTGTATTACCCACTTCGGTGGCTAGTAGCTGGAATTTAATAGATGTAACAATTTCGGCTATTTTCTATTTACTTGAAAACCCTAGACCTATTATAATATCACAGAATTTCGTATCAAATGTTTTGGTTAGCGTAAGGTAAAAACTTACCCATGTTTATTTGTGGGGAGTCTTACGTGATACCTTTTGTTTTCAAATGTTTTTCAAAGTTAAGCAACTTTAACCTGTTACTCATACCAGACCCATGTCTGACCCGGAGTTTATTTTTGTTTTTCATAAACTCTCGGGTACCCAAATTTTTACGGGTAGCCGAGGGATTCAGGTTGGCTTTGACGAATTCTGGAGGAGCAATGGAGCAGGAGGCTTCAGCGTTGTAGATAGATATTTATAGTATTCCGCTGTGTTGGTATCTTTGGGTTATTGTTTGAGTGGTGTTGTATTAACTAGACAGGTGTTTATAACTGTCTAGTATGTGATATATTGACTGTATAACTCTGATATATGTAAAATTATGTAATAGTTATGTGATCTATTATATTTTGTTCCATTCCGCTGTGAGATTATGATGTTGTTGTTCTTTCTTCTCTATCTTTCTATTTTCTCATCCCTTTCTTTCTTCAAGATGATACGTCTTTCTGGGCGTTGAAGGACGGGTCGTCACAGTTGGTATCAGAGCGCTAGGTTGAGTGAATACCTAGCCTCTAGAGCGATTTCTTTCTTGAGAGAGCGTATTTGTAATTTTAATATATAAAAATATATATTTATTTCTACCTACTTGTTGGGTTACCTGTCCGGGTTATCCAATATAAGTTATAAAGGTAGATAGGGTAGTGGTGTGTGTATCACGACTACCAAATGGTTGGAGTATAAATATTTGAGGTTGGAAGTGTATCTGTCGAGACTGTAGACCTAATACCGTCTCGAGTGAGCTTTGGATAGTGTAAGGATTTCATCGATCTCTGAAGGAAACCTGTTAAGGTTCGGAGTTCATTTTGAAGTGTAAGTTTGGATGAGCTAGAGTTTGGACTCGTCGTCTTGGCTTGAGCAAGTCCGAATATCTTACCTCAGGATGTAGTAGCTGTATGATGAGACACAGTGACTGTGGAAGTCTCCGAAGATGTTTCTTTGGAATCAGTTAAGGAGGTGTAGCTGCTTCGGTGTTGTGGCTGAGTTCAGTAGAATGTTTCTGTTTGGTTCGAGGTCCGAATCTCTTGAAGAGCACTGGATTAGAAATTTCTTGGCATTGGTGTTGGCAAGGAAGTTTTTAACTTCTGCATCAGCAGTGGAGTTTAGAAATTGCAGTGTGGTTCCGTTTCTTTGGTGGATTGGCTAATTAAGCGTAGGCCGTTCTGTTTGGTAAAGAGAAAACAGTTTTTCTTTGGTATTGAGCTAGATTGATCGCAAAAGTGGCTTGCGATTGTTGAGTTTCTCTTGGGCTATCTGATTTTTCTGGATGTGAATTTTGTTCGTGTCTAGAGATTGAGTTTGGTATCTTCTGGATTCCAGAGTGGTACCGATGGTTCAGCTTGGTAGTAAGATGATTTTTGGAAAATGAGTCTGGTAAAGCAGCTAGAGTTTTGAAGGAACTTCTGAATTTCTTTTAAGGATCTGTTGAACCAAAGTTCTATGATGTGATGACCAGTTTGTCCTCGTGATCATCATCAGCATTCTCATCTGCTCGGTCAGAGTAGCGCAGTGGAAGCATGGTGGCAGCTGTTGGTGTGAAAACAACTAGAATTTGCAGTGTTTTGGATTAGTGAGTTTCTACTGGAAATTTGTTCAGGATCTTAAGACCAGATTGGAATGCATCTGTATTATCTTTCCAGATGGGAGAAGTAAGATCAGTTTTCAGATTTGAAATGGCGCTTGTGTTTTGAGTTGTGTTCTGATTTTTGAAGTTAATCTTGGAAAGATCATTTTGTTGAATTGTTTTGGGCCAGTTGATTTCTAGAGAGCATCAGCAAGTGTTGAGCTGATCAGGAAGGATGTAGGCAACCCAGGATCGTCCGAAGAGTTGTGGATAAGAGACGAAGAAATTTGGATTCCGTATTCGGAGATTTGATTTTGGATAAGTGTTTAGTTTCAGGATTGAATTGTCAGTTTAGATAACTGGAATTCAGAGTGTTTCACGTATCTCTGAGGGAGTACGTGTAAGAGCTATCTTTGATTGTAGAGTCAGCAGTTCAGAGAGTTTTGGTTGTTGAGTTAGACTTATCTGTAGTCTGACATCCTGTTTCGTTTTGTGGATCCAGATGAATAGAATCTCAGTAGCTTAGTAATATTGATTGTTGAATTCTGTAGAGCGAGTATCCCAATATTTATACTTAGGGAAACTCGAGAAAATTCTATTTAGAATTTTATTTGGACGATTAGATTTGTAGATTGGATGAATTGGTTGCTTTGGTTGTTAGCATAAGATTGATATATGCTTGTGTTTTAAAATTTAATCTTTAATTAAATTATTAAATAACCATTGTTTTAAATTTCGGGGACGAAATTCTTTTAAGGGGGAAAGAATGTGATATCCCGGAAATTTTGACAATAACAATTTAATAATTTATGTCAAAATTTAATTGAATTGACCATATTGTTAATAATAAATTTGAAATAAAATTTAATAATCTTCTTGAAAATAAATATTTAAACTGATAATCTATTTTAAAGGCTAATAAATTGTTTTATATCTAAAATGTATACATATCTGTATATATTATAAATAGGTAATCTTTGTTTTAAATTTAATATACATAGGTATGTTTTCTTATTCTGATATTTTTAATAAACTAAAAATTGGATTCAATTTGATATTAAGCTACTAAATAAATAACCATATAATTTTAATACCCAAACTAAAAACTTAATTATTTAAAATTGATTTTAGTTTAAGTTTAAATTTAAATAAAAAGATTTGTTGTTTTAATGTAGCTAATAAAATAAGTAATGTATTGAATAAGAAGACAAATTCATTGTGAGTTATTTTAATTTAATCATGAGTTATATTTAACAATATTAATAATGCAATATTCTTACAAATGGATTTTAATATAGATAGAAATTACTATTTCAAAATTTATTTGAATACATAAACATGAGAAGCAATGATTGTAAACTTGAAATAACATTTTTCAAACATATTTTAAAATAAAACAAATCTTAAAAATATTAAACACAAACATAAATTAAATGTATGGTATTAGAATGTGTATAAATACATAAATATCTATGATATTAGCATAAGTATGAAAATAACTTAATAATCCTCAAATTAAGTAATTGATAGTTAAAGTTTAAAAATAGAAGAAAATAAAATAAGCATAAAACTTAATATATAAGTTAAAATTCATAACTAATAATCAAAACAACTTCACATTTTGTACCTAAAGTATAAAGCAGGTCAGACAAAATATGTATATAAACTGTAAGTAAAATGTTGTAATATGTGAACTAAATAGGCAAAGAGCAAAGCAAGATTTGCAGGCAAGTAAAACTGATATACATATACAAGGTAAAATAAATCATACCAGACAAAGTTGTAATAAAATTTGTTAAGTACATGAAGTAAAACAGGAACCAGGCAAGGAAAGGGGAACATCAGCAAGCAAAGGAAGATGAGCATAGTACATTTGCATTAAATATTGTATCATCTCAGCATACAAACTTAAGTCAATTCGAATTGTGCAGCCTCCAAAATAAATAAATATCTTGCCTGATAAAACAAAATAAAGAAGAGCTTGCACCAGTAAAAGCCTGCACCTTCTTGTACAAGCTTGATTGGCTTATATTTATATGCAATGCCTTTGTTCATTTTCTTTCAAAAACATAGCAAACCTGAACATAAGTAAGTTTTTTCTTTTTTTTTACAACTTAAACATCATTTTTCTTCAACCTGGAAATTGTTACTGCATACATCTATAACCAAACAAAAGCAAGAAGATTAGAGGGAGAGCAAAACTGTTTACAGTGTTTAAAAAGTTCAAACTGTTTTCAAATACCAAGCTATGCTCAGTTCATCCTCTCTAAAGCAGGTGAGTAACATCACATTTATAAACATGTAAGTATATTTATACTGCTATATGTTCTCTCTGAAGCATTAGTTATTTGTGAGTATATTTTACAAATACATCTCTGTGTTAAGGTGTGATATATGATAATCATCTCTGTGTAACTTTCTCTGTTGTTGTCAGGTTTAAGTTCACATAAGAAAATTTCTTTTGTACTTAATTCAAGCTTGAACAAGTCATAAATTTTGAACATATAATGTTGTTATAACATAGACTTGAGTCTAAAATTTGGTTTAAAGAAAAACAGTTTGTATTAGTCTGGAAAATATAGAACAACAGTGAAAACTTTAAATGAGTTTAAATTCGATTTTCATGAATCATGAATTCAGGCATATGAATCAATAACTAATACAAAAACTTGATTTTTAAAACCAGAATCACTATTTTTAATTAAGGGTTAAGGGTATGGTTCTGTGTTGAATAAAATGTGTGAATCGGTGATTTCTGGGTGATCTATTTGGATATGGGAATCGGGATTCATCCTGGAGGTGGGGGATTGACTGGAGATGGGTGGAAAAATGGTTGATGGTGATGATATTCACCAGAGAAGTTGCGGCAGTAGAACCATTTCTTGAACCCTAATTTCTACTGTGTTCAGTGAATCGAACACTGCAACCTGTGGTGGTGATCGAGTGCTTCAACTTTTTGGGGAATGATAGTGGGGTCGAAGTCGAAGTCGTAGCCGGAGCTACTGAATTTCAGGTGGTCGGGATTCCTCAGGCAAGGCAGTGACAGGTCCAGTAGGTGATGTTCTGTGCGTTTCCAGGTTTGGGTTTGTGTTCATTTTCGATTTCGAGGCTTGAGCAAATGTTTGGGTGATCGTTGTGGGTTGCTGTGTGGTCAGGTGATGCGTTGGAGTGATCGTCGATGATCGGAGAGAGCTCCGGTGAGGGTACACGTGCACGTGCACTGTGGTGCCTGGAAATTGTTGAAGCAAGGGGTACTCGGGGTTTTAGGAATTTGACTCGGGATTTCTACGTGCAAACTCGAAGCCTGCTTGTTGTTGACTCGGAGTAGTAGGGGAGAGGGAAATCTGGAAAGTTGTAACAGGGTATTAAAACCTGTAAAGTTTAAATTCTTTAAACTGGGTTTTAAAATGAAATATAAATGTTTGACATAGGTATTTAAACAAAAGAAAAGTTTGGATTTCAAAAGAAGTTTGAATCTCATTTTAAAATAAAATAAAGTTTAAAATTTTAAATTATTTGAAACCGCTTTAAAAAGGATTTCACTCGAGTGATTCGAGTGAAATAAATGAAACTCAGTTTGGATTTGTTGCTCGAGTTTCACTCGAGTGATTCGAGTGTCGGACTCGAAGAAATGCGGGGTTTTGCTCGTAAAAATAATTGTTTAACTCGATATTTTTAGCTAGGGGTTTTAAACGTGTAAGTTTATTTCAGTTTTTAAAACCGGGCTTTTAAAAAAAAAATGTGTAGTTAAAACAAAGTTTAAACCAAGATAAGATTGGATTCAAAACGTAGTTTGAATCTCAGTCTTTGAACAAATAAAGATTTTTTTTAAATTTAAAATTTGTTTTAAACTAATTTGAATGATAAGTGAATTTTTAAATTAGATTTGAATTTAATATGAAACCGTGTGTAAATTCCTTTAAACTACTAATTTAAGATAACTATTATTTTAGTTGTAAAATAAAAGGAGTTTGGAATTGTTAATATAAATTTGATTTCATTTTAAATCTTAAATTTAAAATGAATTTAAAGGTAAATTTAAATTAAATTGATTAAATACCTTATTAATAATAAATGGATCATTAAATAGAAAAAGGTTTAAAAACTTAAGGATTGTAATTATCAAATTAACTAAATGGATAATGAATGACTAGAATTAATTAACTCTGAAATCAAGAGTTAATTTTATTTTAATAAGATGTAAGCTAAAGGTAAGTTAATTGGAAATTAAGAAATCGTTGGATTAATTTTAAATTAATGATTAGTAATCAATTAATGAATTAATAGAGGATTAATTAATGAGTTATTAAGACTAACTTAAAGTGTAATTGATAATAAATCGTAGTTAATTACTTTAGGAAAGCAATTAAAGAATTATAATTAGTTAATCAGGGTCATTAACTAAAATTATAAAATAATCAATTAATGAGTTTATTTTAAATAATTAATTAAATTATTTATTTAAGATAAGCAATGGTGAATTGTTAAGTATAATTACTTAACGGAAGCAATGAGGGAATTAATTACTCATTGTAATTAATTCAATTTAATATGAATTGTTTAAGTTAATTAATTAAGTTTAATTAATTTAAATAATCATTTGATGATGTGATAAGTATAATTACTTAGGGAAGTAATTAATAATAATTACTGGATGTAATTACCCAGGAATGATTTAATAGTGAAAGTAATTGGAAGATAATTACTTGGTATAATTAATCAAGAGGTTAATTAGAGATAATAAATTATGGAGTAATTTATTTATTTGATAAAGTAATTAAGGGTAGTTAATTACTAAATGGGGTTGATCAAGGGTGTTTGACAATTTGGTTTAATTGGAGATTAATTACTTAATGTAATTAATTTAAATAGGAAATATAATTAGAGATCATTAATTATTATAATTAATGATGTAAATTAGAATAGATTATTTGGAAATAATTAATAAATGAATTGATTTACCAATGCAATTAATTGAGTAATAATGTAATTAATGTTAGTAAATTCAAGGTTAATTTCTGTGTTTAGTTAAGGGTAATAAATTTGTGAAAATAATTAAAGAATAATTACTTAAATATAATTAAAAGTAAATTAATCAAGGATGATTAATTAAATTGAATAATTGAGTGATGATAAATTAATTGATTGGTAATCGATTATTAGTGATATAAGCAATAGAATGGTTAAGTAATTAATTTAATTCACTTTAAATTAATTAGAGATGTAGGTGATTAATTTAATTCATTTTAAATTAATTATAGCTGATGTGATTGCTTATATATATTGATTGATGATATTGTTTACCCTGAATGGTTTGAGATCTCAATATGAGATTAATGATGCTATGTATGCTTTGTTTTAAATATGATGATAATATGAATTATCTGATATGATGATAATATGCATTATCTGTTTGAAGTGATAATATTGGTTATCTGTTTATGTTGATGTTGACTATCTATTATGATATTGTGATTTATCTATCTGTGTGTATGTTGAATTATTTTGAATTTAACTGGTAAGGCTAAATAGACAACTTGGCCCTAAAAGACACGTTTTGGATTTCGATGAGACCGGGATCGGGTTTTCCGCATTTGGAAGTCCGAAAACCACATCGATTCCAAATTAACGTTAGGTCGTGAATCTGAAGTGAAGATGAAGATTTAGAATGCAAGGGTTATCGTCGTTAACTCTGAGGGTGATTCCAAAATGAGTGTAACGAGATAATGCCTTCGGTTTCGTTCGAACCCGGAACGAACTTGTATGGATTGAATGCTTTCAACACATCGTCAGGTGGACGATGAGCATTCTAAGAAATATGTTCTATAAAGGTAATCGCAGCCTCAAGCCTCATCAACCGGGAATGGCTAAAACAGGGGAGGTGCAGCAAGGTTAGGTGGGTCATGCCCAAGCAGGACAAGATTTTCCCCTGTCTAGATGTCCCTTTTTATTCGGCTGTGTGGACAGTTGTGAGCTCCAACTGTCGGGGTTGTCTTGTTCGGGACTGTTCAGTAAGGAATGGTTCCGGCCTTGTGTTGCAGGGGATGAAGGGAGTAATCCTCGGTACGTTGATCTAGGCCACGTACTGTGACGGGCGGTACCCCAGTAGCCCTGCCATTGTATGGAATCCAAAATCCAATAAGTGCCAACGGTTTTGATTGTATTACCCACTTCGGTGGCTAGTAGCTGGAATTTAATAGATGTAACAATTTCGGCTATTTTCTATTTACTTGAAAACCCTAGACCTATTATAATATCACAGAATTTCGTATCAAATGTTTTGGTTAGCGTAAGGTAAAAACTTACCCATGTTTATTTGTGGGGAGTCTTACGTGATACCTTTTGTTTTCAAATGTTTTTCAAAGTTAAGCAACTTTAACCTGTTACTCATACCAGACCCATGTCTGACCCGGAGTTTATTTTTGTTTTTCATAAACTCTCGGGTACCCAAATTTTTACGGGTAGCCGAGGGATTCAGGTTGGCTTTGACGAATTCTGGAGGAGCAATGGAGCAGGAGGCTTCAGCGTTGTAGATAGATATTTATAGTATTCCGCTGTGTTGGTATCTTTGGGTTATTTGTTTGAGTGGTGTTGTATTAACTAGACAGGTGTTTATAACTGTCTAGTATGTGATATATTGACTGTATAACTCTGATATATGTAAAATTATGTAATAGTTATGTGATCTATTATATTTTGTTCCATTCCGCTGTGAGATTATGATGTTGTTGTTCTTTCTTCTCTATCTTTCTATTTTCTCATCCCTTTCTTTCTTCAAGATGATACGTCTTTCTGGGCGTTGAAGGACGGGTCGTCACACCTTGTGTTTTCTCAACTAGTTATAGCCCAAAAACAATGAATAATTACTTATCGTTTGTACCATATAAAACTTTTGACTCATGGTTCCTTGTCCTAATCTCATTTCGACCTTGAGTTTGCTTAACAAATCAAAAGAGATAATTCATTCTACTATTTCACGACGGCTTAAGCATAGTATATGTACCTTGAGTATGCTCAAAAAATACATATAGCTACCTTCCCTTGTCCAGTCCATGTATTACTAATACTATATGTAACATCTCTAGCTTGAGTTTGTTCAACAACAAGAGAGTATGTATGTAATTTATTAATATGTAAATAGTAAAAGACAACATTATACTAAAGATTCATTACCTTTAATGTAATTAATTAGGTGATATCGACCTATGAAATAATGCATTTCATATGAAATATTCTCATGATTCATGTTTGACTAGGAATCATGATATGCGTACTATGCTTATGTATCTATTCCTTAAGTCTATTTAGTGTTTTTTATTCCACTTTTCATTATAATTCAATTATATAAGTTTTAATTATTATATAGTCTTTATAATTTAATTAACTCATTTAATAGTCTTATGTATAACATAATATTAATATTATTAATTAAATCTTATTTAATTAGTTTAATTAATCAACATTTTAATTAATTTTATAATGGATATGCATAATATAACATTTATAGCTATCAACATATATTTTATTAGTTATTAATTACCATTTAATTAATAAATTTAATTAATTTTTTAATTAATTTCAAAAATTATATTTGTATATATAACCTATACATTTTAAGATAATTTTACATATATCAAATATATAATTTAATTTATTAATTAAGTTTTAAATATTTATTTATTTTAATTAATTATCAATAATTATTGGAAATAATTATTATTTTCAAAACTATTTTGAAAATTACTTTATAACATTTATGAAATCATTAATTCTATTAAATTTAAAATACTATTTATTTTAAAATTTAAATTTTATTTTAATTTCAAAACTTACTTTGAAAATTATCCCAAGATCTAAATCAACATGGAACTTTATATTGGGAATTACCTTTTGGCTTACCTCATCCTTTCAGGCCAGGTAGGGTAGAGCAATTAGTTATCTTAGAAGCTACATTTCTAGACACTCTATCATATGGGTAGACTTTAATAAGTTAGCTGTAACGACTCGCAAGCTTATCGCTTTAATCAATTTTATTTGTATTTGAGATATTAAAATACAAGACTTTATAACATAAATTTCAATTTTTTGAACCATAAATAATGATGGTAAACTTCTTTTAAAGGTATATTAACAAGTATGGATATTTGGGAATTTTAATCAGAAAAGTGACGAAAATCAACTTTCGAAAAAATCAAGATTTACAGAACTTGATACATACACTTATTTATCATTTTAAGCATGAATACGAAATAAAAATTATTTATTTTATTTTTGAAAATAAAATAAATTTATGACATAATCAGGGATATCATCGCTTTTATATATTTTCTAGAATTTTAAATTAAGTTTAAATAATAAAATAATTATTTTAAAATGATAATAATTTATTTTCATCAGTTTTATAGTGACGATAAATTGTTATAATAGTTTTATATTATCTATTTTAAAAATATAAGAAAATCATAATGTTTTGTCGATACGACATCACTTCTTATAAATACTTGTTTAATATTGATTTATACAGTTTTATAATTCAAATTAGCACGCTTTAATTATTATAAAATAATAAGAAACATATTTTTTAGATTTGTTTAAAAATAATAGTTTAATACATAAATAAAAATACTGAAAATCGGATTTTGGATTCGCAACGGTTTCACAAACAGAAGTTGTAATCGAATGTTGCACTATGTGTTATCACATAAGGCATATATATGCATACATGCATGTTAAAACACACAAATACACGTAAATACACATATAAGAAGTTACCGTATACATTTTTTATTTACACAAGGTAAAAATTATAAATATCATGATATGTTCTTAACCAAATCAAAACAAAACTCACCATCACTTAAAAGCACATGGGGTGGCACATGGGGTGGCATATAGAGTGGCACATGAGAAGGGGAAGTCACGAATAAGGAATGATGGGAGGGGTGCATGATGATGTTTGGGAGATATTTTCACTTTTACTTAAGTGATAAGCTTCCAAAATGCTATAAATAGCACCCTACCCCCTCACTTATTCTCACACCATTGCTCTTCTTCTTGTTCTTCTTCTTCCTTCTTCTTGACCTCTAATGGCTATTCTTTAATGGTTTCCTAGGCTTGGAAAAAAGTTAGAAAAGTTTGAAAAAGTAATATAAAAAATATTTACATATAAGCTATATTGCTACCACCTCAAAATCAAGTGCCAAAACCCTTCCCAACTCTTCAAAACCTATGGCCACCCTCTACCAACGTTTTTGGTCGAGCAAGCCAACTTCCAAGGTCATGGTCGAGCATGCAAGAAGAAAGGAGGAAGACCCGAGAAGCTATTGAGTGATGATAGTGGAGGGAAGTGCTACCGGAGTGCTGCTGGAATCAAATGGAAAAGCTTTAAAATAGTTTGGGATGGAGAAGGAATTGATGGTGTGAAGCGTGATGATATGTACTTGAATGTTGATAGGAAGAGGATAGAGTTTGATTTGGTAGAAGTGAGTTATTTTCACTTTGAATTACTTGATAATCACTTATAAATATTTCTCATTAATCACTTAAATATTGCTTGCTATTAATGATAATAATAGACATTAACTACTTAAAGTTATACCCTTGATCATATCCTAAAATGATTGCTTATATAGCTATTTAATATGCTTGGATGATGATTGGCTGATTATTTGCTTGCTTGATGTGGAAATAATTCACGTTATATACACGTCTAATTTACACAAAGGATATCACTTTCCTATATGAATTACAAAAGTGTTACTACATAGTTTAACCTCTTTAAACATGAATAGAATGGTTTAAAATGGTTTATATATGTTTTATAAACATTAAAACTCAATTCGGAAAAGTTTTGATAAGATACGAAATTGAAGCCAAAATAGACGCGTCACGTAACGAAAGATCACAATTTTGCACAATAAAGTCAAATCAATGTGTAAAGTGGAATATAGCTCAGAATTATTCAAAAGAATAATTTTCTCAAAATCTTATAATTGTCAAATAAAGAAGAAAAATCAAGATTTTATTTTATAAATTTTTAGATATGTCCAAATCAAGTTTCTAAAAACATCGCGTATTCGCAGTTCATAAAATATGGATTTCAACTTTTTAAAATGGTGTTTTTAAATCTTTAAAATATGAAATAAATTTCGTAAATATATTATAAAGTTTAATAAAGGATTTGAGTTATTAAAATGGACATATATGAAAAGAAATTAGTGTTTTGAACAAAAACGCCATTCACAGCAGTTTTTGCAGCAGTTTTGGTAACTTTTGCAAATTATGGTTTTAATTTAATTATTCTTCCCTAATCATTTTAGTAACCATTTAAAATGAATAATTAAGTATTTTTAAGATGATTTAGAAGTTTTATAATTATTTTAAAGGAGTTTTAAATAAATGGTTAAAGGAAAATTGTTTTAAACAATATTCGAAATTGTGTTAAGGAAACAAAAATCATCTCTAAAAGGTCATATAAAAGATATTAGAGTTGATCAAATAACTTGACCATCTTATGAGAGACAGAGAGATAGTTTCTAGACCCGAGCCTGAGCAACCAGTTTTGAGTTCCGCTCTAACTACTTAGACTGGTCCAATGGAGGGGATAGTTAATTTAATTTACTTGGACCACATTTTCAAAGATAAAAAGAGATTTAGAGATTTTCAAAAGTTAAACAAGATTTTAGAATAAGAAGATTTTGGTGATATAAGAATGTATTGTTTAAACTCTGTATTAAATTCCGAGGAGGGAACTCATACTATCTATGTTAATCTAAAAGGCGATTTCACCATTATTCGATGAATAGTACAAGTTGAATACAAAAATCAATATTGAAGTATAATTAGTATAATTTCTCTGGATTCTTGTTACTGAATACAAACTGGTTGGATTTACAGTAGGAGATGTCTTAAATAACATTGTTTTGACCCATTTAACATTTTTGATTTGAAAACAAGAAATCTTTATTAATATTTAAATAAATGATTTGGAAATATTTTCCTATGTAAAGGTATGAAATGATTCAGAATTATTCTAAGATCTGAAAGGGTTTAATTAACCAGAGAATTTTATAAAGAGTTTTAATAATTCCGTATATATTGAAACAGAATATGATGTATATCTCTAAAGTGATATTTTACTTGGATAAAAGATATTGAAATTGAATAATAATCACCTATATACTTGACATCTTTTATCGATGATTGGTTCGGAGAAACCGGGGTCGGATTGGGTTAATTCCTATCTGAAAACCACTTTGAACTAATATACATTTGAAAGTGAAAATATATGGAAAATAATGATTTTGAAGACAGAGATCTCTAAAATGTAGGGCTGCTTGTCACGAACCTTGTGGATATTTCCCTTATCATATATATGGTGGCAGTGATTCCTTCAAACTGAAATCTTCGCTGCAAGGACTTCTCGCTACTATCCTAGGGGTGATTCTCAAACAGTATGTAGTAGGAGAAGTGCTTCAGTTTGTCATATTCCTGGATAACTTATATGGATGAATTTCTGACATTGAATTTCTAAGATCACATACTTTGATCTCTACAAACGTACATCTACTGGTGGTGTAGGAGGCAACCCCTCCTATACTTAACACTCTTCTCTGAGACGTATGAGCTCAAAGGTTTTATTTTTGTGAAAATCCATAATGTGTTATTAGAAACTGCAATATGGAATTTAAAGTAGGATTTGTCCTATGAAGTGCAAAATGTTACCTTAAGCCTCACAAATCGGTAATGGCAAGAACAGGTAGATGTAGCAGGGCTATGTAGGTCGCACCAATTATGATATGTTCATCACCTTTCTAGACTACACTCTATGTATCGGGCTTTTTGTGTTTGCTATGAGACGTCTCGGATAGGTCAGGAATGACTGGGGTGATGTCATATTCGGTACTATCTATGGTAGAGATAAGTCAATTCTATGTTGGTAGAGGTTGGAGCCTCAGGTGCACCCTCTATAGATGTACTGTCGGAAGGTAGTCCTTTACATTGTCATTGTATAGAATCCATTCTCCAATATGAGCCTTTACGGTTTTAGTTGTAAACCTTTTATGTTGGTTTTATAAATGTAACAATTTTGGATATGATTAATACACTTATTTGAAAAGTGTTTTCAAACAATGTCATTATAAATAATATCAAATGATTTAATAAAAATATTTGGTTATCATAAGGTAAAAACCCATTCGTGTTTATGTGCAGCGTAGTCTTATGTGATACCCTGTGTTTTCAAAAACCTGTATTTTGAGATTTCTCACACCAGTTCTATCACTGACCAGAGTTTATTTTCTTTTCCCTTTAAACTCTAGGTGCCCTATTCTTCCGGGTAGCCAAGTAGTCAGGTCTAACTTGGAGCATTTTGGAGGAGCTTGGAGTAGGAGTTGGAGATTTCTTTGTAGATAGTAATCCATTTACATTTCCATTGTATTTATTTACTATTGTATTCAGCATTTATAAAGATAGAGATTCATAACTGTCTTGGCTGAAATAAGGATAGACTCCGATGTATGTATTTAAAATTTTCGCTGTAAAGATTATATATTGAAAAAATATATGCAATTCCGTTCGTGTTAGATTATGTTTTGTCTTTCTCCTTTTTACCCTTGATCAATCCATCTTTCCAGCACTCAGATATTCGACATGTGAATATCGTAGATGTATTAGTATTGATTTTTGTGGGTCGAAAAGGAAGGTCTTTACATTTAGTATCAGAGCTTAGGTTGAGCGAACACATAGCCTAATAGGGTTGAAGTCTCATCAGAGATGTGGTTAGTAATACCCTAGGATGAGGAGCCCATTAGACATAGGGTAAGTGTCACCTTAGAATGAATTAAACGTAGTATATATGAGAGCGTATTTTTATAATGTTATATTAAATAATTTTGTTTTAGGAAAATTGGTAAATGAAATAATTTTACCTCGGATTATATTTTGAATATAAAGAAATGTCTTTCAAATGAGATAGTTATTTATGTAGTGTTTGGTTGTTAAGGAATGATAATATTCAGTTATTATCATTGATTGATTGATTATTTGATTTAAAAGTTTAAATACGAATACCTCATAAATTAAGTTTCATAATTTGAATAGTGGTGTTCGATAAATAATAATGTTGATTTAAGATTAAAGAAATTTATTTGAGATAAATAAATTTTATGAATGCGTTTTATAAGAGCTTTTATAAACTGGATTTATGAAATGTGTTTTATAAAAAGATTTTTTGAGAATTTAAATCACAGTATTATAAAATATAATTTGATTAACAAGTTCGAGTGGTTCAAAAGTAAGTAAAAATAGGAAGGGGTTGTGTTTGGATGTTAAACACTTCTCTTAAGTATTCTCCTTCTTGTTAAGGGAATATGTGATACTATTGGTAGTACCTAATTCGTTGGTATCATTTTTGAGTTACTTGATCCGTATAATTTTCTAAAGTTAAAAGGATAACATGAATCATTAATTGATAGATTAATTAATGATTATTAATTTTTATCAAGGTGTTTGCATTTAATATTGGAAGTAATAAAATTCAGTTATTATCATTTGTTGATTTATCGAACAACTTGTGAATTAAGTTTCATGATTTGATCATAGGTTGTTTGATAATAATGTCGGGTTAAGGATGACGAATTTATATAAGATAATAAATGAGCATGTTGTATGAAAGTGTATTTTACAAAATAAATTGATTATGTAAAAGATGGATTTAGAAGATATGTTTTGTAGAATAGAAAGTTATATGTATAAAAGAGTTTTTTAAGTTAAAGTATGTTTTAGGAGAAATGATTTGAAAGTGAAATTTAAACTGAGATTTAAACTATATTTTTAAAAGTTATTTAAAAAGGGCTTAAGTGGAAGAAGACATGGATTTTGACATCATTGCCATAAATAAATGTTTCCGAGAAAGTCAGAAGGACATAGACTATAACACTATTGTTATAGTCTATGTGATTTCTGGAAGAAGATATTTTATATAGTATACAGGATTTATATACATTTTGTATTTGATGTTAAAATTCAAGGTGGGTAATTTATATCTATTTTAAAGTCAAGAATGTCATCCATTCAAGGTCTGAGAGGTAATGATACCCCAACTTGATCGCCATCATTGTTAACTAATAAATAGTTTAAGTTCGACATCGAAAATTAATACTAAGTATAATAAATCAGATCCCTATACTAGTATTTTTGCGTTGTCGTAGTGATATTTTACGCAACATTCATTTTGGATCAGTAAAATGCATTTTGGAAAATATGAATCTTTCCTCAAAGATTTTAATGAATTTAAGTATATAGGGGTATTTTCTAAGCGTTAAAATTGAAAGGGTTTCTTTGAAAATAACATAGAAATTTTTGGTGAATAATTTTTTTTAAAGTGGTTATATATAAAGAAGCATTTTTATAGAAAATGTTTGAATAGAAGTTTTATGAAATGTTTTCATAAAATTTTTAGGAAGGTTAATACGTGCATATAAGGTGCGTAGATTATTTCGTTGCACGATTCTGGTCTAAGAGTGTATGGAATTTTGATGCATTTACACCGGTCCGAAAAAGGATCTATTACTCGATTGTTGACGATGAACATTGATGAGGATTTGTAGTTGGATACTTGCGTTTTCTACCATAGTTGAGAGCTATATAAGGGAAGCGAGGTCTTCTGATCAAGGAGCTTGATCAGAGTCCGCACTAGAGGACCGAGGGATCAATACTAGTTAGGAAGTAAAGTTGTGGATTCAAATTTAAGATCAAATCAGATAGTGCATACAGATAATCCATGAGCATAACGTGGGTTTTTATTTTAAATCTAAATAATGTTTTTTCCTGGCTCTCTGTTAAGTATAATTCTGGGGATGAAATTCTTTTAAGGAGGGAAGTCTATAACTACGCACTAATTTATCACTTTGATAAATTTATTTATATTTGAAATAGTCAAATACAATATTTTATAACACAGATTACAATGTTTTTAACCATAAATAATGATGGTAAACTAGTTTTAAATGTATATTAACACACACGCACACACTCACACGCACACACATATATATTAAGGGGTTTTCATCAGCAAAACGACGAAAATCAATTTTTGGGAAAATTGGGATTTTCTCAGTATTAACACAAATGGAACTAGATACATACACTTATTGTGATGCCCCACCACTATACTCACACTAACCAAGGACATTACTGGGTAACGCCGTCAATTAGTACGAAGAATAAGGCCGTTGAGGAGCGACCATCTGTGTAATAGCTTTGTGTGAGTACCGGTATGTCAAATGGTATGAAATGCACTTCATTTCAAGAGGAAATATGACATATCTAAGACAAACTAAAAGCTACTACAAAGTGGTTATGAGGCCTTCAGAAACAAATATAAAACAAGCATAACATAAGTCAGTCACAGATATTATATCACTAAGGCGGAAGCAGATATGAATATAACACATAGAAGTGAACATCAAAGTAGTGGTCATACAAGATCCACTACATCACAAAATAATAGGTACAAGTGCTATACGTCAAGGAGTCTTTATCTCGAGTGTACAAAAACAAAGACTACTGAGTTAAAGTAGTTAGCCAAAAGTCAGAAGCTAGTCCCTGCTAAGAAGTCAAGTGGAAGCACCTGAAACACCTCGGTCTGACCCAAGTATTATTTAAGAAGAAAAATAATAAACGGATCAGTCTAACTATAAATATCCTATAAGATGAGATTGGATAAGAGATACAATAAAAATATATGATAACAATAATGTCATACTTCGACAAGCACACATTTGATAACAATAAAAATCATACAATATCTCAAATCTCCTCAAATATCCAAAAATAATATCACATTCTTTAGCGTATTCGCCAAACCTCAAATATTGACAAAACATATCAATGTCAATCGCAAAAAAATTGGTGAAACACAAATTCCAGAAATCAATAATTAGAAATCCAAAAGACACAAAAGGGGAGGCCTTTCACAAACGGGAGCAGGAAAACTCACCAACACATGTATCACAAATGAGATGCTATCCCATGGGTCGCTGATCCATAGAGCCAGTGCAACGACCTAGTATAGCGATACGCCCGAGGAACCCGAAACTCAAATAATCTGGAATAACGACGCAGTACAACAATACGCCCGATGAACCTGAAACTCAATAAGCCGGAACAACGCGTAGTACAGCGATATGCCCGATGAACCTGAAACTCAAATAAGCCGGAACAACAACGTAGTACAACAATATGTACGATAACCTAAAAATCAAATAAGCCGAAACAACGACGTTAGTACAGTGATAGCCCGATGAACCTGAAACTCAAGTAATCAGGAACAACGACGTAGTAAACCGATATGCCCGATGAACCTGAAACTCAAATAAGCCAAAACAACTACGTAGTACAGTGATACTCCCGATGAACCAAATTCCATAAAACAGTTAAAATACTATGGGTCATTAGCCCATAAAAATGAGACGAAGCTCTACAGAACAGGGTATAGTCCCCCACGCGAACAAAGAGACATAGCACATCGCAAATCTAAACCATAAAATGATCATCATTGATCAATAAGAAGCGTAAATTACACTAAGCTAGTAAATAGATGAGTTTAGCTTCATGTACCAAAACTACTGGCTTAACTTAAATATTTATTGACAGATAGTAGATTTCTACTTGAAAATTGTCGCAATGTTTCAATTAAACGAGTCCAAGAATTAACCGATGAAGTAAACGCAAGGGTTTCATACCACTTATTTTGCTAAGTCGTTTAATTAGATTTCTCATACGAATGAGGTAAAGGTTTGTATATACTAATAGATTAGAAAACGGTTTTAAAAACGTTCTTTGTATTAAAAGTAAAGTTGAAATCATTCATTTGTGAAAGATTTTGAGTATTTACTACTAGTATAGAAAGTTTTGTATTTAAAAGTGACAAATCAAAGAAATGATTGTAAAAACAATCGTTCACCAAAAATCCACATTTGACAACGTGAATTCAAACCACAAAAATTGATATCAAATCCAATCAAATGGATATTCCCAAAATCCATAAAAGAAGTCATCAATGTCGATAATAATTGACAACAACTAACTGGAGCAACAAAAATCGATAAAACTAGTAACCACTCAAAAACAGCCAAAATAGGCAAAATTGCACAGGACTAGACGTCTGGTTGGATTGGCCAGACGTCTGAACTGTGGTTCGGGAAATTTAGTTTCCTTTTTCCCATTTTCTTTATTAATTTCAAAAACCTTCCAAATGTCTGGATGGTTTGGACCAGACGTCTGGTCCTAGTCTCCGCCTTTTTTTTCTGCCATATCTTTTTTTCTTCTGGTGCCCTAACTAGACGTTTGAATTCTTCATGCCTATACTGGGCAATAGTTTGCCTAGGCCATTGATGGCCAAATTGTTTCAGAGGCGATCGGACGAGCGACGGAGGCTAGGGAATTATGCCAAGCGACAACCCAGCCTTATAGGCTCTTCGATACACCGTAAATACTATGTCCAAACGTCCAAGATCCCATCTTTAAAGATTTGGACTTCAAAACATCAAAATTGAAAAATTCACCTAATCAATTCAAATAAAAAGGTAATGAACGTGAAATAAATGTTAGGAATTCATACCTAATCACAATGAAAGCAATAGACATAGATGTGAGTTCAAGAACTCACCTTTAAAACTAAAAAACAACGAATGAGAAGTTCTAAAACAAAGCAAGACCAATTCCTCTTCAATACCCTCTAGAATTCAATCTATTATCAAAGGTGAAGTTTTTCCTAAGTTAGGTTGCAGAAAATTTTGAAAATTGATGAGAGATTGAGATGGAGAAGTTGAAGAGATGCTTATCTAAACTTCTCCTTGATTTTAGAACTAGAACTTGAATTTCCTAAGAGAACTAAGGCTTCAGAATTTTGATTTCCTATCTTTTCCCCATTCTTTCCTTTAGCTTAAGAGTGTTAGGAGTAATTGAATGAATGAATGAAGAGGAGTAGACTGGGAGTTATTAAGTAGAAGAGTTTAGGTTCTCTTGTTGGGTTAGTGGGCTAGAAAACAACCTAAAAGCCCAAACAAAATACAAAAATCCTAATCAACTCCATATATATCGATGTTTATACTCAAAAAGGTTGCAAACGTCATTTTGGACTCAATGGAAGTGGTCTCGAGTCTGAATTCGACCGTTTACAAAAAGTATCATTTTGGAATTTAAATTCAACTAACAACGCTACATTTAAATAAAACATTTAAATATATAATCGTAAAATATGCAGGTCATTACAGACTCTCCTCCTTAAAGAAGTAATTCTTAAGAAGAAAACAAAGAGTAATAACCACTCTAAGGCATTTCTGTAGTTAAGAAACGTGAAAAATGTCATGAATAGCATAAAATTGAGTCGGTAATAAAAGGCGATAAACCAATGCATCCGCTGATGGGAAATGGACCAGTATATCGAGGTATAAACTTTCCCGATCGATTGAAACGCACAACACCCTTCATAGTGAAACACGATTGAATACCAAACCTCCTACAGAAAATTCCAAATTGCTTCTTCGGTTATCGGCATAGGATTTTTGTCTACTTTGAGCTTCTTTCATCCTATGACGAATAAGGTCAATCTTTGATGTGGAATCAGGAATAAAATCTAGACCTAAAATCTAGACCTAAAACCAGCTTCTCATCGGCTTCAAGCCAATACGAAGGAGATCGACGTGGCTTTCCATAGAGTTTATCGAAAGGTGCCATACCAATACTAGATTGGAAGAAATTGTTATAAGAAAAATCAGCAAGAGAAATATGATCTTCCCTACTTCCACCAAAATCAAGAACACATGCACGAAGAAGATCTTCAAGAGTTTGATTCACACGCCCTGTTTGTCCACCGGACTGAGGATGATAAGCTGTGCTAAAACTAAGCTTCGTTCCTAAAGCTTTTTGACCCTTCTAAAATCCACTAGTAAATAATGGATCATGATCACTAATAATAGAAGTTGAAACTTCGTGCAATTTAACAATTTCATTATCATAGAGTTTAGCCGAAAAAGGTACGGTCCGGTTGGACCAAACGGGAAGAAAATGGATGGATTTTGCAAGTCATCCTACTATCACCCATAAAATATCATGTCCCGTATGAGAACGGGAAGACAGTCAATAAAGTCTATGGAAATTTGATCCCACTTCCAAATTGGAATGTCTAAAGGTTGTAATAACCCACCGGGCCTTTGATGCTCGGCCTTTATGAGTTTGGCAAGTCATGCAAAGCTTAATGAAGTTAACAATATCAGATTTCATTCCATCCCAATAATAAAGTCGTTTCATATCCACGTACATTTTACTACTACCGGGATGAATGGTAAATTTATAACAATGAGAATCTTCTAAAATGTGTTTACGAAGATCACTAATATTTGGGATAATTGGTCTACCAAATTTGTGAATGCCTCCACGAGCATCAATATCAAAGTCTTTCAATCCATCAACCTTATTTTTATCCCTACAACTTTGGCTAAGAAGAGCCAATTTAGGATCTTGCTTTTGAGCTTCAAGGATGTGGTGTAAGAGAGAAGGATGAGCTTCAAGTCTACATAAAACAAGAGATGAACATGAATCAGATTCTTGATCTTAAATCTCACAAGTGGATAAAGTCTTGAGATCATTCCGTTCGGATATCGTCATAGAAACAACCGCTTGTTGCTTACGACCAAGGGCATAGACAACACGATTCCACTTTCCGAGAGTACAGAGAATATCATGATCATAAGATGCAAGGAATTCAAGCCAACATTATTGATGCAAATTAAGTTCCTTTTAAGAAATTAAATACTTCAAAGATTTATGATCGGTGTAGAGACAAATTTCTCTCCTAAAAGATAATGACGCCAAATTCTAAGGGCGAAAACAATGGTCGCAAGCTCTAAATCATGAGTGGCATATCTATTCTTGGTAGGCTTTAATTGCCTAAAAGCATAAGCGATAACACGTTTCCTTTGCATGAGAACGGCTCCCAAACCAACATAACTAGCATCGGTATAAACAATAAATTCTCGGTTCCCTTCGGGAATCACAAGAATAGGAGCATCGGAAAGGAGTTCTTTTCATTTCTGAAAAGCTGCTTCACATTTGTCTTACCAAATGTACTTAACTCCCTTCTTTGTCAAACTAGTAAGAGGCATAGAAATTTTAGAAAAGTCTTTTATGAACCGATGGTAATAGCCTGCCAATCCAAGGAAGCTACGAATTTCCATCACACTCTCCGGTCTCTTTCAATTTTGAATCGCTACAATCTTTGAAGGATCCGTGAAAATTCCGGATTCAGAAATAATATTCCCTAAAAATTTCACACGAGATTACCAAAAATGGCATTTAAAAAAATTTGCTTTCAATTGATTGCTCCAAAGAGTTTCCAACACAATCCGAAAATGTTTTTCATGCTTTTCCTCAGTTTTAGAATAAACAAGAATATCATCTATAAATATGAGAATAAATCGATTGAGGAAGTCTTTGAAAACTCAATTCATAAGGTCAGTGAAATAAGCTGGAGCATTCGTTAAACTAAATGGCATAACAAGCCATTCAAAGATCTATAATGAGTATGGAACGATGTCAAAGGAATGCTATCCTTTGCAATACGAAATTGATGAAAACCGATTGCTAAGTCTAACTGTGAAAAGACTCTAGCACCACTAAATTGATCGAATAGATCATTAATCCGAGGTGAGGGATATTTATTCTTGATGGTGAGATCATTAAGCTTGCGGTAGTCAACGCAAAACCTAAGTGTACCATCAGATTTCTTCACAAAGATAGCTGAAGCTCCCCAAGGGGAGGAACTAGGACAAATAAACTATTTTGCTTCCAATTCAGATAATTGTTTATGCATCTGTTATTTTCCTTATTGGATATACGACAAGGAGGACGAGTGATAGGTAGAGCTCCAGGGATTAAATTAATTCTGAACTCAATTTATCGCTTAAGTGGTAATCCTAAAATGGGCTCAAATATATCGGAAAATCCACGAAAAACATGAATGAGGAAAATGCATCTTCCTCATCATCATCATCATGTGGATTTCGAGAATATAAGGATGCCATCGAGTTGGAATCTGAATTTTTTAGAACAATAGAAATCTGCTTTACAGATTGAGGATGTCGAAGATGGATGGTCCTCTCGGGAAATAGAATGTGGGCTTCATAACGATTAAGCCAATCCGTTCCCAAAATCGTTATGAAACCTAAGTAATGCATAACATGCAAATCGGCTTGGAAAACATAATTACATAAAATAATCTCGACATCTTTACAAAGCAAACTGAGTGTTGCGGATCACCAACCAAATTCATAATTCTCAATGAAGTCATCAAATCCGTAACATTTAAAGCAAAGTATCAACAAGTTCCTATGATATAAAAGAGTGAGATGCATCCATATCAAAAAGAACTCGAATAGGGAGATCACGAAATATAATAATGCCATCAAGGATAAAATGAGAAATACCTTGAGCAAGAGAAGTGTTACTAGGAGCTTGCACAACGTTAAGCTTTCCCTCCTTCTTGCCTTGAAGTTTGGGATACAAAGATAAAAGATGACCCAAACCTTTACAATAGCGACAAGTAAGGGGGCTTTGGATAATTATTTGCATAGTGGTCCTTCGAACTACAATTGTAGCATTCTCCACAATTTGGGATTGGAGTCTTTTCTACGGAAGTTGCCTGCCTCCCTTTCTTATTGGGATTAGGGCTTTTGAACTTAATATGCCTCTTGTTCTTGTTATTAAGGTTCTTTTTGGCACCTTCAACGTTAATATCACTTCCTTTATTGGTAGTGATATCTACAAGCTGGTCGAAAGGCACTTCTAATTTCAGAGGTAAAACCAATTTGGGGTTCTTATTCAAAGCATAGGTAAACCTTTGATTCTTTACAAGATCCAAAAGTTGTTGGGCAGACATGAATACGCCATCCAGAGGAGGACCACTAGATTGACCAGCACTATGACTGCCAGGTTTAACCATCTCTTCTTCTTTAAGAAAGAAAGAACGAAGAGGAAAAAAGGTTATTCTCAGAATGAATTCAAATAAGCTTGATTGGTAAACAAAACATCATGAAAGAAAATAGGATAGAACGGGTCCTAAGACTCAGACTAAATCCTAAGGCACGATTCTTAAGAGAGACATAGGACAATGATCCTTGCTAGATTATTCTACATTGTTTCGAAATTTGGCTCTAATACCAAGCTGTGACACCCCACCTCTATACTCACACTAAACAAGGACATTACTGGATAATGCCATTAATTAGTACGAAGAATAAGGCTGTTGAGGAGCGACCATTTGTGTAATGGCTTCGTGTGAGTACCGATATGTCAGATGGTATGACATGCACTTCATTTCAAGAGGAAATCTAACATATATAATACAAACTCAAGCTACTACATAGTGGTCATGAGGTTTTTGGAAACAAATATAAAATAAGCATAACATAAATCAGTTACAGATATTCGTATCACTAAGGTGGAAACAGATATGAATATAACACACAAAAGCGAATATCGAAGTAGTGATCATACAAGATCCACTACATCACAAAAAATAGGTACAAGTGCTAGAAAAAAGAATATGTTTACATCAAGAAGTCTCAATCTCGACTGTATAAAAACAAAGACTACTGAGTTAAAGTAGTTAGCCAAAAGTCAGAAGCTAGTCCCTGCTAAGAAGTAGAGTGGAAGCATGTGAAACTCCTCGGTCTGACTTGAGTATTATTTAATAAGAAAAATAATAAATGGACCAATCTAGCTATAAATATCATATAAGATGAGATAGGATAAGAGATACAGCAAAAATATATGATAATAATAATGTCATACTTCGACAAGCATACATTTGATAACAACAAAAATCATACAGTATCTCTAATCTCCTCAAATATCCAAAAAGAATATCACATTCTTTAGCTTATTCACCATGCCTCAAATATTGACAAAACATATCAATACCAATCGCAAAAAATTTGGTGAAACACAAATTCCAGAAATCAATAATTAAAAATCCAGAAAACACAAAGGGGGAGGTCTTTCACAAACTGGAGCATGAAAACTCACCAATATGTGTATCAGAAATGAGATGCTGTCCCCTGAGTCGCTAACCCATAGAGCTGGTGCAATGACATAGTACAATGATACGCCCGAGGAACCTGAAACTCAAATAATCTGGAACAACGACGTAGTACAGCGATATGCCCGATGAACCTAATTACTCAAATAAGCCGGAACGACTTAGTACAGTGATACATCTGATGAACCTGAAACTCAAATAAGCGAAACAACGACGTAATATAAAGATATGCCCGATGAACCTGAAAATCAAATAATCTGAAACAACGACGTAGTACAGCGATACTCTCGATGAACCTGAAACTCATATAAGCCAGAACAATGACGTAGTACAGTGATACGCCCGACGAACCAAATTCCATAAAATGGTTAAATACCATGGGTCATCATCCCATAAAAATGAGATGAAGCTCTACAGAACGGGGTATAGTCCCCCATGCAGACAAAGAGACATCGCACATTGCTAATCTAAACCATAAAATGATCATCATTGATCAATAAGAAGTGCAAATTACGCTAAGCTAGTAAATAGATGAGTTTAGCTTCATGTCCCATAATCACTGGCTTAACTTAAATATTTACAAACAAATTGTAGATTTCAACTCGAAAATTATCACAAGATTTCAATTGAACGAGTCCAAGAATTAACCGACGAAGTAAACACAAGCGTTACATACCACTTGTTTTTTTAAGCCGTTTAATTAGATTTCTCGTACGAATGAGGTATAGGTTTGTATATATTAATAGATTAAAAAACGATTTTAAAAATGAGCTTTGTATTAAACGTAATGTTGAAATCATTTTTTGTGAAAGAGTTTGAGTATTTACTACTAGTATAGAAACCTTTGTATTTAAAAGTGACAAATCACAGAAATGAATGTAAAAAAAATCTTTCAATAAAAATCCACATTTGACAACTGAATTTAATCGATGTCAAATCCAATCAAATGGGCATTCCCAAAATCCATAAAAGAAGTCATTAATGTTGATAATAATTGATAACAACTAACCAGAGCAATGAAATTGATAAAAATTGAAAATCCACTCAAAAACAGCCAAAATTTGCAAAATTGCACAGGACCAGATGTAACGACCCGTAATTTTCGTTAATTACATTTGTCATTTTAATAAAATTTATGTAAATTTAATTTAAAAGAAATAAAGATTTTATAATTAATAATGAATCAAATGCTGAGAATGAAATGAAACCATGGGAATATAAGGCTAAGTATTTATAGTTGAAACAAAATGACGAATAAATTGAAGTGATGTAAATTGTTATACTTGGCTAAGAGTTGCATATAAGAGAACAAAGGTAAGTAGTGAATTTAGTTAATGAATTAATAATATTAAATAGTAAATTGAATTAAATCAATGTACGGTAGAAATTGAAATATTGTTTGGAATGAAAGCTTATAAATTGTAAGCATTTAATTTACAAATGAAATCAGTGTATTAATTTAGTTGTAACTGAATGTAAATTAATGAAATTATGTAATAATTGATAAATGATGACATTCATGAATGAAATAGGATTTGTAAGTAATAAAGGAATAATTGAAATAAACATTTACCAATGAAATAGTATATTGATTTATATAGACTTAATAAAAGAGTTAAATTGAATCAATCTATTTAATTGAAACTAATTAATTGGTATGCAAATTATAAATGGGTTTATAGTAAGAAATTATACTACCGTGAATTGGAATTAAGATGAAATTGAAAAATTCAAGTATGTGATGCAAATATATCATATATAGCAGTGGAATAAAAAAATTAGTGTTATTATAACCTAGTTGGTAAGTAACAAACTTATAACTACATTTAAAAGAAAATAGGCGACAATGAATATAGATTGTTCATTTATTTGATGTGTTAAATAAATTTTGGTATTCAATCGCAATAAATATAACTAATTAATTAAAACTGTTGTAAGGTCAAAATTTATTGCATATAATAAATTAGGGGATTGATTTCATTAAAGGTAATTTATTTATTATGTTAATGTAAATTAAAATAATTAGAGGTACGTAAATGATGATTAATACCATGTTCGGAAGTTGTAATTCAGAGGATATTAAGAATTTGGAATTGAATTTGGAATTATTTGCAATACAAATAAAGAAAATGTTACGTTATTTCTAATTGAGGGAATCATTAATTAATTGAATAAAAGTTAAATCAGTGGAATAAATGGAGATTAATTTATGTTAATAATTTAGGGTAGCTACTAAATTTGGTAATCCATTTGCAATTAATGACAATAGTGTTGATATAAGCTAATAAGTTAAATGTCAATGCAATACCAGTTAATGGATTGAATGTGGTTACGAAATTGGAATTAGATAAATGCGGTAACTAATTCAGGGCAAATAAAATTTATGGAACAAATGTTAAGATCTAAACTGATAATAATTAATAATTGAAGGTAATGTAAATTCTATTTATAATATGACTATTGGTAAATGAAAAGATTGTAAATTAAGATTTGTTTATTTATTTGAATTTTATGAAACTGAAGATTTATACTGATTAATCTTTAATAAATTTACATTTATGAATTGTCAAATCATTGTAAATGTTTGAGAATTATAAAGTGATAAAGATTTCAAATTTCAGAATTTTAACGCGAAATTTGATTTAATTAATTTATTTAAAATTTATGTAATTAATGAAAAAATAGCCATTTTGGCTACTGACTCGGATTTCGATGGAACAAGTTTCATCGGATCCGTAACGGTGAATCATAATAGTGTTTCAAGTTTCGTAGCGATCGGACTTGTCGTTTGATCGTACGGACTCGAAACGCCTTGAAATTTATGCAATTAAAATCAATTGAAATCAATTGGAAAAATATTGTTTTCAGCATAACTGCATACGATGGAATTTGGACATGAAACCTGTTCCATTGCATTTAAAATATTTTAAAACATCTATTTTGATATATGGGTTGATCCAATTTCGTTCCGGAGTAGAAACGGGCTTTTCGGGCCATTTAGCGTTCAACGCGTATACCAATCTGATCCATCTATTATTTTTCAGCCTTGTCTATATATAACCCGTTATAAACCCTAGCCATTCCTTATTTTAATTTGTCTATATGTATATCTCCTTCTCAACTCCTCATTCCAATGGCAGAAAAAAACCTAATCCCAAATTCCAAAAATTAATTCCAATAAAAAAAGAAAAAAAAAATTCGGATCTGCAGCCACTTCGAGTCACGCGTCGAGTTTCAGAGGAAAAAATGCTGTATCTACTTCGGGTCAGGGAGAAAATGACTCGGATCGCTCCGGGTCGTTTTGGCAAAAACTCCAAGCAAGCACCGGGGATTTGTTGCGGCGCACCGAAGTCGAACCCGAAGTCGACACAGGGCCAGAATTTTTCAATTTTCAATTTTTCATAACTTTTGCGTACGAGCTCGGATTCACGCTCAGTTTATTTTGCTGGGATTGTATCGAAATTCCAGACATTTTGGCGTTGGTTTGGACGGATTTGGAGACAGTCAAATTTTTGGGTTTAAATTGAATTTAGATTCAATTTAAATTCAAAAGGTGAGTGTTTTAACCCACTCACAACTTCTAAGTTTTCTTATGTTTGTTAAATTAATTTATGATATGAGTACAAATTCATTTATGACTGTTTGGCATATTTTATTCATCATCTCAGTTAAATTGCATTTATTTAAATTAAATTGTTATTTAATTTTATTACTGCATATAAATTGACAGTTAATTTATTTATTTATTTTGCATATAAACTTCCAATTAAACAGTTATTAATTTATTTGTGAATATAAACTATTCGTTGATACCTATTATATTTTATATGCTATTTATTGATGTTTGTTCAAATTGGATGATGATTGAAATAAAGGGTTGATGAATGATGTTTGGTGAATGGATGATGTATTTTATATTATATAAGCTGCAAGTTATCATGCATTTCATTTCATTCGGGATTGCGGTTTGAAATGATATACAACCGCAAATTTTATTTTTAAATAGTGGATTGAAATGATAAATATCCGTAACACTTGACCATAGGATAGAAAATGATATACAGGCACCGCGGTATATATATATAAGAATATTTTTGAAATGATTTTCTATGGTTTGAGGATACGGTTTAATAAATATTAAATTTTGATATTATATAAAATCATATTTTATTTATATATATAGTTAAAGTATTGAATTTAAGTTATGTATGAATTTTCTAAATAAAATAAATAAGTTGAATAATGGAGTTTAATTATTTTATATTTTATGGTTAAGTACATGTTAAGATATTAAAAATATATAGAGTTTTTAAAAGATTTAAATCAATTAAGATTGGAAGTTAAATTGAAAAATTTATTTGGGATTAAGCTTAATTAATGATTTGAATTCATAAGTTGATGTAAAATTTATTAACTTGAAATTTTAAAAAGGTATGATATTTATAACTGAATTTTTATTCAAGATGAATTAAATGAATATTTCTAGTATAAATAAATTGAAGGAAATTTTCTTTTATAAGTAATCTGAGTTTTACTTAAATGATTACGGTTTATTATGCAAATATTTCAAACTAAATAATAGGACTTTAAATTGTTGAATAGAAATTTCCAACCTTAGTTCCAATTGTTTAATAATAAAAGTTTGAAATACAATTGAGACTGAAGGGGTTATTGAAACTGAAAGCGATTCTGAAATTTATGGATTTTGACTTAATTTTTAATGAAATAAATTGTAAGTCGCGGAAATTATTTTATAAAGTAATTTTAAATTCAAACTATTTTATTCTATATACTGTTGAATATCCAAACCATTCAAGTTTTAGAAGTATGGTTTTAAAGCTATGAGTTTCGAAGTATTATGTTGTGAAAGTTATAATTCAAATGTTTGGTTTCCAGTTATTATAAATTTTAAAGCAGTATGATTTTGGAAAAATATATTTGAAATAAAAATGATATTATTGATTTGGGTTTTATAAAAATAATATCAAAATGAGTTGTTTTGGAAATGGAAATGATATCGTATTCATGGGTTTGAAATGGATAATTATTTCCTGGTTTTAAAGTATAAACTATTTTAAAGACCGCGGTGTTATAGTAACGTTTGGTTGTTGAAGAGACCGGGATCGGAAGTTGTCATACTCTCTGCCAACTCCGAAAACCACTTTAACAACCGTGTACACGGTGGAGATTCCAGAATGAAGTAGGTTGGTGGCGGCGTTTCCTGTGAGGTAAATACGTGGACCCAACTCCCGTGAGTTGGCATAAGGTGGCTAAAACAGGAGCGATTGACGGGTTAATAAGGTAGCATCTTTGATCGGACACATCTCTTCGATATTATACTTGACTTTTGGATTGATTCGGTGGCCACTTTTGATTTTATTTCGGGGTGTGGCTTGAGGTGGATGGTAGCTGCGCGCTAGGCGTTACCATCGACCCAGAAGCGTAATTGGTATATCTATTCTGGCATTGCCTAGTTGTACCGTGTCACCTACCCTATCGTGTCTTGTACGAGTTTGGATTTCTCCTGTAGCCCGTGTGGTTTCCTCTGGTGGCTTCCCGATCAGGAGGGACCATGATATTTGATGGACTACTGGGACTATTACGTGTTAAGGGCTATATGGGTAACCCCTTAATGCTAAGAAAAAAGTTAGTTTATTTTACAATTAGACACTATTATAATAGCGCCATATACTACATAGTAAATAGTTTAACAGATCCTTAGGATATGTAAATCCCGAGCATCTCTTGAGTTACTGCACTCATATTTATTTCTGCTAATTTAACTTACATAAGAACTTTTAGTTCTGAATCGAGTGTTTTTGTCTTTTCAAATTCGCTCGAGAAATCCGAGTGTTTCAGGATTGAAAGATTTTGCTCTGGAGGACGAAGACGAAGATTTATATTATTATTATTTATACTAGTGCACTACACACTGTTCCGCTGCATTGTTATTGGTATGTGTAACTCTGATATTTATTATATAAATGGTTTTGCAAACAGATTTATAAACTGTATATTTGATTATTATATTTTATCCTTCCGCTGTGAGATTCTATTTTGTTTTATTTCTTCCTTGTTTTTCTTATTTACCCCATAACAATCTTCCCTTTTGTATGATTTGAATTGGCACATGTGTCGATTTAAATCGTGGGAAAGGCGGGATGTTACATCTGGTATCAGAGCTTTAGTTTAGCGATAAACCTTAGCTTTGTGAGGTTTGACTCTTTATTAATACGGTAGTAATACCCTATAGGAGTCGCTGAGTGTGTATATATGTGAGAGCGTATTTGTTAGTGTTATAGAAAGATTTTAATATTGTGTTAATCCGTTCCGCTTCGTATTTATAAATTTTGGTTGATGCATGGGACGCTGTGACATCAATAGGGATTTCTAAACACTTAATAGGACAGACCGACATAATATTTGTTTTATATAGGTGAATGAAATAAGTTTGCCTATTATATTTTCTACATAAAATATTTTTTTTTTCAAATAACATCTATATTTGGCTGCAATAGATTGGTTGTTGGGTAATAAAGTGTATAAATAATAATAGAAATAAGATTGAAAAATAAAATAAATGAAGTTTGGAAATTTAGAACTTAAGATCCGGGGTTTTGAAATTTCTCGAATAAATTTTTGGAATATAATAATATTGTTTATAAGCATTTTCTGATATAAATATTTAATATAATTCGGTAGAATTGTTATAAAGAAGATTTTGGAAAAAAAATAAGTTTTGTACTTTCCTCTCTATCGCTGGAAAATAATTTCGGTGATGGCGGCCGCATCATCGACTTTCATTTTCGAGTTTCGAAGGGGGAAGGCCACTGCAGTAGTTTTACTGCAGATTCATTTTGAAAAAAATATAAATTTTGAATTGTTTAAATATAATTAGGGATATATAAGTTGTAAGAACATATTTATCTATTATTTTAAAATAATTTGAAATTTAACCCGGTATTAAATTCTCAAATTTTCGTTAATTGATTGTTTTAATTATTGTAGTGAAATGAAAGGTAAGTGATTAATAAATTGAAACCTCTAATTTAGGTAAGAGATTTAATGCTAAGTTATAAATGGAAATTAAAGGAAATTTGAAAATTTTAACATATGAAACAAAGAGTAATATTTTTGAACATTAAATTTAATTAAAGGATGAGATAAAACTTGTATAAGTTCATTTGCATTTTCTTTAACATATATACTTACAAAATATAAAAAAGTTGAAATGTTTTATAAGAAATGTAATGAAAATTGTACAAGTAAAAGTAGTTAATGAAGTATTCAATGAATTTGCTACTATAAATGAGAATTTAATGTTATAAACTTAAGTTATAATTGAAATTTTACTATAAGTGGATATAATTAAAGGTAAGTAATTCAAATAGATGACTATCAACTTAAGTAAATAAAATGGAAATGCTAGGAAATTAAATGAGACATGAATACTATTGATAAACAAATGTAAATAAATGAGGGCATGCAATAAATGAATGAATAATTATAATGAAATAAAAAGAACTGGCACGACCTGAGTTAATGGAAATGAAAAATAGTAAGTAGTATGTGAAAATAAATGAATGTAATATAATAAAGAGAAATTGTAAACTTAAGAAAAAGGGTTGAAGTTATTTCTAAATAAAATTGAAAGAAATAAATGAAAATAAAAATATAAACTGTTATATGAATGAAAAGAATCAAACAATAAATGTATGAATGGAATGAATAAGAATAGACTAAATCTATTGCTGAAATTGTTGTTTGTCGTGGTTTGTGGTGGTTGGGTAATGAAACTTTAATTTTTTTGGGATGGATGAATAATCCATTGTGTTTAATCCAAGACTGTTGAGTAAATGATGCACTTGATGGTTTATTCTTCATTCCGTACAATTTAAAGGTTTTAAACCCGAACAACTAGTTGTTTGTTTGATTGAATGGTTGTTTTGTATTTGTTGTGTATGCTGTTTGTTGAAATTGATGGTTGTTGTATTGATTTGTTGTTAGTGATTGAAACCACTTAAATATTTCACTTTATATAAATTGTTAACCCTTTGGATTTTATAAGTGAAATGCAGGTTATGGAAGTAATTACTACTGCTTTTGGTTCCATAAATTAAGCGTAAATTGCCCGACAAATAGGTACGTTTCGGATTACAGTTTATAGCGCTATTTTATATATTTTCCCGTGTTAGGATATTATATTTTTGATATTATATGTGCTATTTTGATATATTTGATATTATATTTTCTCCCGAGCCTTCTCGTACAAGGAGACTCTGCCAAAAATTTTCCGTAAATTTTGGACTTAGAAAATATTTTGAAAATGTTTTCCAAACTTTATTAGTTTGAGTATAAAAAAAGAAATTTTTTTAATGATTATAAATTAGTATATTTTATCTAAATTAATTTTGTAAATTTATTTGTTTATAAATTTAATATTTAATATGATATTGATTTCTTAATTCTTCTTTTCCCTTCTTTTTCCTTTTCGGGGACGAAAAGTTTTGAGTGGGGGAGAGTGTAACGACCCGTAATTTTCGTTAATTACATTTGTCATTTTAATAAGATTTATGTAAATTTAATTTAAAAGAAATAAAGATTTTATAATTAATAATGAAGCAAATGCTGAGAATGAAATGAAACCATGGGAATATAAGGCTAAGTATTTACAGTTGAAACAAAATGGCGAATAAATTGAAGTGATGTAAATTGTTATACTAGGCTAAGAGTTGCATATAAGAGAACAAAGGTAAGTAGTGAATTTAGTTAATGAATTAATAGTATTAAATAGTAAATTGAATTAAATCAATGTCCGGTAGAAATTGAAATATTGTTTGGAATGAAAGCTTATAAATTGTAAGCATTTAATTTACAAATGAAATCAGTGTATTAATTTAGTTGTAACTGAATGTAAATTAATGAAATTATGTAATAATTGATAAATGATGGCATTCATGAATGAAATAAGATTTGTAAGTAATAAAGGAATAATTGAAATAAACATTTACCAATGAGATAGTATATTGATTTATATAGACTTAATAAAAGAGTTGAATTGAATCAATCTATTTAGTTGAAACTAATTAATTGGTATGCAAATTATAAATGGGTTTATAGTAAGAAATTATACTACCGTGAATTGGAATTAATGTGAAATTGAAAAATTCAAGTATGTGATGCAAATATATCATATATAGCAGTGGAATAAAAAAATTAGTGTTATTATAACCTAATTGGTAAGTAACAAACTTATAACTGCATTTAAAAGAAAATAGGCGACAATGAGTATAGATTGTTCATTTATTTGATGTGCTAAATAAATTTTGGTATTCAATCGCAATAAATATAACTAATTAATTAAAACTATTGTAAGGTCAAAATTTATTGCATATAATAAATTGGGGGATAGATTTCATTAAAGGTAATTTATTTATTATGTTAATGTAAATTAAAATAATTAGAGGTACGTAAATGATGATTAATACCATGTTTGGAAGTTGTAATTCAGAGGATATTAAGAATTTAGAATTGAATTTGGAATTATTTGCAATACAAATAAAGAAAATGTTACGTTATTTCTAACCGAGGGAATCATTAATTAATTGAATAAAAGTTAAATCAGTGGAATAAATGGAGATTAATTTACGTTAGTTATTTAAGGTAGCGACTAAATTTGGTAATCCATTTGCAATTAATGACACTAGTGTTGATATAAGCTAATAAGTTAAATGTCAATGCAATACCAGTTAATGGATTGAATGTGGTTACGAAATTGGAATTAGATAAATGCGGTAACTAATTCAGGGCAAATAAAATTTATGGAACAAATGTTAAGATCTAAACTGATAATAATTAATAATTGAAGGTAATGTAAATTCCATTTATAATATGACTATTGGTAAATGAAAAATTGTAAATCAAGATTTGTTTACTTATTTGAATTTTATGAAATTGAAGATTTATATTGATTAATCTCTAATAAATTTACATTTGTAAATTGTTAAATCATTGTAAATGTTTGAGAATTATAAAGTGATAAAGATTTCAAATTTCATAATTTTAACGCGAAATTTGATTTAATTAATTTATTTAAAATTTATATAATTAATGGAAAAATAGCCATTTTGGCCACTGACTCGGATTTCGATGAAACAAGTTTCATCGGATCCGTAACGGTGGATTATAATAGTGTTTCAAATTTCGTAGCGATCGGACTTGTCGTTTGATCGTACGGACTCGAAACGCCTTGAAATTTAGGAAAATATTGTTTTCAACATAACTTCTGCATATGATGGAATTTGGACATGAAACCTGTTCCATTGCGTTTAAAATATTTTTGATATATGGGTTGACCCAATTTCGTTCCGGAGTAGAAACGGGCTTTTCGGGCCATTTAGCGTTCAGCGCGTATACCAATATGATCCATCTATTATTTTTCAGCCTTGTCTATATATAACCCGTTATAAACCCTAGCCACTCCTTATTTTCATTTGTCTATACGTACATCTCGTTCTCAAATTCTCATTCCAATGGCAGAAAAAAAACCTAATTCCCAAATTTCAAAAATTAATTTCAATAAAAAAAAGAAAAAAATTTCGGATCTGCAGGCACTTCGTGTCACGCTTCGAGTTTCAGAGGCGAAAACACTGTATCTACTTCGGGTCAGGAAGAAAATGACTCGGGTCGCTCCGGGTCGTTTTGGCAAAAACTCCAAGCAAGCACCGGGGATTTGAGGCGGCGCACCGAAGTCGAACTCGAAGTCGACACAGGGCCAGAATTTTTCAATTTTCAAATTTTCATAAGTTTTGCATACAAGGTCGGATTTACGCGTGGTTTTTTTTTGGGATTGTATTGGAATTCTAGACATTTTGGTGTGGGTTTGGGCGGATTTGGAGACTGTCAAATTTTTGGGTTTAAATTGAATTTAGATTCAATTTAGATTCAAAAGGTGAGTGTTTTAACCTACTCACAACTTCTAAGTTTTCTTATGTGTGTTAAATTAATTTATGATATGAGTAGAAATTCATTTATGACTGTTTGGCATATTTTATTCATCATCTCAGTTAGATTGCATTTATTTAAATTAGATTGTTATTTAATTTTGTTACTGCATATAAATTGACAGTTAATTTATTTGTTTATTTTGCATATAAACTTCCAACTAAACAGTTATTAATTTATTTGTGAATATAAACTGTTCGTTGATACCTATTATATTTTATATGCTATTTATTGATGTTTGTTCAAATTGGATGATGATTGAAATAAAGGGTTGATGAATGATGTTTGGTGAATGGATGATGTGTTCTATATTATATAAGCTGCAAGTTATCATGCATTTCATTTCATTCGGGATTGCGGTTTGAAATGATATACAAACGTAAATTTTATTTTTAAATTGTGGATTGAAATGATAAATATCTGTATCACTTGACCATAGGATAAAAAATGATATACAGGCACCGCGGTATATATAAGAATATTTTTGAAATGATTTTCTATGGTTTGGATAGGATACGGTGTAATAAATACTAAATTTTGATATTATATAAAATCATATTTTATTTATATATATAGTTAAAGTATTGACTTTAAGTTATGTATGAAATTTCTAAATAAAATAAATAAGTTGAATAATGGAGTTTGATTATTTTATATTTTATGGCTAAGTACATGTTAAGATATTAAAAATATATAGAGTTTTTAAAAGATTTAAATCAATTAAGATTGGAAGTTAAATTGAAAATTTTATTTGGAATTGAGCTTAATTAATGATTTAAATTCATAAGTTGATGTAAAATTTATTAACTTGAAATTTTAAAAAGGTATGATATTTATAACTGAATTCTTATTCAAGATGAATTAAATGAATATTTCTAGTATAAATAAATTGAAGGAAATTTTCTTTTATGAGTAATTTGAGTTTTACTTAAATGACTACGGCTTATTATGCAAATATTTCAAACTAAATAATAGGACTTTAAATTGTTGAATAGAAATTTCCAACCTTAGTTCCAATTGTTTAATAATCAAAGTTTGAAATACATTGAGACTGAAGGGGTTATTGAAATTGAAAGCGATTCTGAAATTTATGGATTTTGACTTAATTTTTAATGAAATAAATTGTAAGTCACGAAAATTATTTTATAAAGTAATTTTAAATTCAAACTATTTTATTCTATATACTGTTGAATATCCAAACCATTCAAGTTTTAGAAGTATGGTTTTAAAGCTATGAGTTTCGAAGTATTATGTTTTGAAAGTTATAATTCAAATGTTTGGTTTCCAGTTATTATAAATTTTAAAGCAGTATGATTTTGGAAAAATATATTTGAAATAAAAATGATATTATTGATTTGGGTTTTATAAAAGTAATATCAAAATGAGTTGTTTTGGAAATGGAAATGATATCGTATTTATGGGTTTGAAATGGATAATTATTTCCTGGTTTTAAAGTATAAACTATTTTAAAGACCGCGGTGTTATAATAACGTTTGGTTGTTGAAGAGACCGGGATCGGAAGTTGTCATACTCTCTGCCAACTCCGAAAACCACTTTAACAACCGTGTACGCGGTGGAGATTCCAGAATGAAGTAGGTTGGTGGCGGCGTTTCCTGTAAGGTAAATACGTGGACCCAACTCCCGTGAGTTGGCATAAGGTGGCTAAAACAGGAGCGATTGACGGGTTAATAAGGTAGCACCTTTGATCGGACACATCCCTTCGATATTATACTTGACTTTTGGATTGATTCGGTGGCCACTTTTGATTTTATTTGGGGGTGTGGCTCGAGGTGGGCGGTAGCTGCGCGCTACGCGTTACCACCGACCCGGAAGCGTAATTGGTATATCTATCCTGGCATTGCCTAGTTGTGTCGTATCACCTATTCTATCGCGCCTTGTACGAGTTTGGATTTCTCCCGTAGCCCATGTGGTATCCTCTGTTGGCTTCTCGATCAGGCGGGACCATGATATTGGATGGACTACTGGGACTATTACGTGTTAAGGGCTATATGGGTAACCCCTTAATGCTAAGGAAAAAGTAAGTTTATTTTACAATCAGACACTATTATAATAGCGCCATATACTACATAGTAAATAGTTTAACGGATCCTTAGGAGATGTAAATCCCGAGCATCTCTTGAGTTACTGCACTTATATTTATTTCTGCTAATTTAACTTACATAAGATCTTTTAGTTCTGAATCGAGTGTTTTTTTCTTTTCAAATTCGCTCGAGTCAGTCCGAGCGTTTCAGGATTGGAAGATTTAGTTCTGGAGGACGAAGACGAAGATTTATATTATTATTATTTATACTAGTGCACTACACACTGTTCCGCTGCATTGTTATTGGTATGTGTAACTCTGATATTTATTATATAAATGGTTTTGCAAACAGATTTATAAACTGTATATTTGATTATTATATTTTATCCTTCCGCTGTGAGATTCTATTTTGTTCTATTTCTTCCTTGTTTTTCTTATTTACCCCATAACAATCTGCCCTTTTGTATGATTTGAATTGGCACGTGTGTCGATTTAAATCGTGCGAAAGGCGGGATGTTACACCAGAAGTCTAGTTTGATTGGCCAGATGTTTGACCTGGGGTTCGGGAAACTTTTTTCCTTTCCCTATTTTCTTTTCTTAATTTCAGAAGCCTCTCAGATGGTTGGATGGTTTGGACCAGACTTCAGGTCCTAGTTTCTGCCATTTTTCTTTTTCTACCATATCTTTTTTTTTCTTCTGGTGCCCTAACCAAATGTCTGAGTTCTTCAACCAGACGTCTCACATGTTTGTTTGCCTGTACTGGGCAACAGTTTGCCTAGGCCATTGATAGCCAAATCGGTTTGGAAGCAATCGAACGAGCGATGGAGGCTAGGGAATTATGCCATGCGACAACCCAACCTTATAGGCCCTTCGATAAACCCCAAATAACTGGTCCAAACATGCAATATAGGATCTTTAAAGATTTGGGCTTCAAAATACCAAAATTGGAAAATTTACTAAATCAATTCAAATCAAAAGCTAATGAACATGAAATAGATGTTAGGAATTCATACCTAACCAAAATGAAAGCTATAGACATAGATGTGAGTTCAAGAACATACCTTTAAAACTCAAAAACAACGAACGAGAAGCTTTAAAACAAAGCAAGACCATTCCTCTTCAACACACCTCTAGAATCTTTAATCTATTATCAAAGGTCAAGTTTTTCCTAAGTTAGGTTAAAGGAAATTCTGAAATTGAAGAGAAATTAAGATGGAGAATATGAAGAGGATGCTTACCTAAGCTTCTCCTTGATTTTAGAACTAGAACTTGAATTTCCTAAGAGAACTAGGGCTTAGGAATTTTACTTTCTTATCTTTTCTCCCATTCTTTCCTTTAGCTTGAGAGTGTTAGGAATAATGGAATGAATGAATGAAGAGGAGTTGAGATGGAGTTATTAGGTAAAAGAATTTTGGTTCTCTTGTTGGGTTAGTGGGCTAGAACACAACCCAAAACCCAAACAAAATACCATAATCCTAATCAACTCCAAACATATCAATGTTTATACTCAAAAATGTCGCAAATGCCTTTTTGATTCAATGGAAGTGGTCTCGAGTTCGGGTTCGACCGTATACAAAAAGTCACATTTTGGAATTTAAATTCAACTAACGATGCTACATTTAAATAAAACATTTAAATATATAATCATAAAATGTGTGGATTGTTACACTTATTTATCAGTTTAAGCAAGAATATGAAATGCAAATTATTTATTTTATTTTTGAAAATAAAATATATTTACGACATCAAAGGGATATTATCTCTTATATATATTTTTGGAATTTTAAATTAAGTTCAAATAATCGAATAATTGTTTTAAAATGTTAACAAATCATTTTAATTAGTTTTATAGTGATGATAAATCATTTATAATAGTTTTATCAAGATATACTTGCTTTAAAAATATAAGAAAATTCATAAAGGTTTGTCGATACGACATCACTTTTGTAAACACTTGTTTAATATTGATTTATATGGTTTTATAATTCAAATTAGCATGTTTTAATTATTCTAAAATAAATAAGAAATATTTTTTCAAGATTTGTTTATAAATATATATAGTTTAACAGAAAAGTAAAAATATAACCTAAAATTTGCAACAGTTTGACTAACGGAAGTTGTAATCGAATATTGCACCATGGGTTGTCACATATGACATATATATGCATACATACATGTCAAAACACACATATACACATTAAATATACCCATAAGAAGTTGCCATGTACATTAGCTATTTACATAACGTAAAAGTTATAAATATCATGATATTTACTTAACAATATTAAAATAAAACTCACCATCACCTACAAGCACATGGAGTGGCAAATGGGGTGGCACATGGAAGTGGGAAGTCACTACTAATGGATGATGGGAGGGGTTCATGATGATGTTGGGAGATATTTTCACTTTTACTTAAGTGATAAGCTTCCAAAATGCTACACATAGCACCCTACCCCCTCACTTATTCTCACACCATTTCTCTTCTTCTTCTTGCACTCTAATAGCTCTTATTTAATGAAATCCAAGCCTTAGAAAAAAGTTAGCAAAGTTATGAAAAAGTAATGTCAAAAATATATACATATAAGCTATGTTGCTACCAACACAAAATCAAGTGCCAGAACCCTTCGCAACTCTTCAAAACCCATGGCCACCCTCTACCACCTTGCTTGGCTGAGCAAGCCACCTCCTAAGGTCATGGCTGAGCATGCAAGAAGGAAGAAGGAAGAACCAAGAAGCTCCTGAGTGAAGATAGTGGAGGTAAGTGCTATCGGAGTGCCATTGGAATCAAATTGAGAAGCTTCAAAAAAGTTTGGGAATGAGAAGAAAGTGATGGTGTGAGGTGTGGTGATATGTTCCTGAATGTTGGTATGAAGAGGATAAAGTTTGGTTTGGAAAAATGAGTTAATCTCAGATTGAATTACATGATTATCTCTTATTAATCAGTTAAAATTGTTTGCTATTAGTGGTAATAATAGATGATATCTACTTAAAGTTATATCCTTGATCATATGCTAAAATGATTACTTATATGGTTGTTTAATATGTTTGGATGGTGATTGGTTGATTGTATGCTTGCTTGATGTGGAAATAATTCACATTATATGCACATCGAATTTATAGAAAGGAAATCACTTTCCTATATGAATTATAAAAGTGTTACAGCATAGTTAAACCTCTTTAGACATGAGTAAAATGGACTAAATGGTTTATTAATGTTTTATAAATATTAAAGCTCATTTCAATTTTTTTTTACAATATACGAAATTAAAGTCAAAATAGGTGCGTCGCATAACGGCAGTTTGCAATTTCATGCTATGAAAGTTAAATCAATGTATAGAACAGAATATAGCTCAGAATTATTCCAAAGAAGAATTTTCTGAACTCTTATAACTATATTTTTCAAATGAAGAAGAAAAATAAAGATTTTATTTATAAATTTTGAGATATGTCCAAATTAAATTTCCAACAATATCGCATTTTCACAGCTCATAAAATATGGATTTCAACTCTTTAAAATAGATGTTTTTAAATCTTTAATTTTTTTTAGTAAATATGTTAAATTTAAAAAGGACTTTAGTTGTTAAAATGGACATGGATGAAAAGAAATTACTGATTTGAATAAAAACACTATTTGTAGAAACTTTTGTAGCAGTTTCGGTAACTTTTGCAAATTATGGTTTTGACTTAATTATTATTTCTTCATCTTTTACAATCTTTTAAAATGAATAATTAAGTATTTTGAAGATGATTTGGAAGTTTTACAATTATTTTAAAGGAGTTTTACATAAATGGTTAAAGGAAATTTGTTTTAAACAATATTTGGAATTGTGTTAAAGAAGTAAAAATCTTCTCTAAAAGATCATATAAAAGAGTTTAGAGTTAATGAAACAACTTGACCGCCTTATGGGTGACAAAGAGATAGTTTCTAGATCTAAGTTTGGACAACTAGTGTCTGGGTTCCACTCTAACTATCCGGACTAGCCCAATGGGGAGGATAGTAAATTTGATTTACTTGGACAACATTTTACTAAGATAAAAAGAGATTTGGAGATTTCCAAAATTTAATCAAGATTTTAGAATAATAAGATTTTGATGGTATATGAAATTTGAACTCTATATTAAATTCCGAGGAGGGATCTCGTACTATCATATGAATTTAAAAGGAGATTTCACTATTATTCAACAAATAATACATGTTGAATATAGAAGTTAGTATCGAATTATAATTAGTATAATTTCTATGGATCTTTGTTACTTAATACGAATTGGGTTGGGTTTGTAGTAAACGATGTTTCAAATTACATTGCTTTGACCCATTTAAAAGTTTTGATTTGAAAATAAGAAATTTTTGTTAAGATTTAGGAAAAAGGATGAAATTATTTGAAATCATTCCAAGATTTAAAAAGGGTTTAATTAACCAGAGAATTTTATAAGAGAAGTTTAATTATCCCATATATACTGAAATAGAATACGATTTAAAGATGTATACCTCATAAGAGATATTTTACTTGGATAAAAGATACTGATTAATTGAATAATAACCACCTATATACTTGACATCTGTTATCGATCATTGGCATGGAGAAACCAGGTCAGATTTGGCTAATTCCTATCTGAAAATCAATTCGAATCAATATACATTCGAAAGTGAAAATATGTTGAAGATAATGATTTTGAAGACTGTGATCTTCATAATGTAGGGCTACTTGTCATGAATGGGGTAATTCCCTTATCATATATATAATGGCATTGGTTCTTTCAATTTGAAATCTTCAATGCAATGACTACTCGCTACTAATCCAAGGTTTGATTCCCAAACAGGATGTTATAGGAGAAGTGCCTTTGGTTTGTCCAGTTCCTGGACAACTTGTATGAACGAATGCCTGACATTGCATTTCTAAGAGCACGTACATTAATATCTACAATCGTACATCAGTGGTGTAGGAGCAACCCTCCTATACTTAACACCCTTCTCTTCGACGTATGAGCTTAGAGGTTGTATTTTGTGGATATCAATAATTTGAAATTGCAATGTGGCATTTAAAGTAGGATTTGTTCTATGAAAAAAGATACCTTAAGCCTCACACATCAGTAATGTAGAAAATAGGGTAGATGCAGCAGGGTTAAGTAGGTTTCACCCGTTAGGATATGTTCACCACATTTCTAGATTATCTTCCATATATCGGCTTTGTTGTGTTTGCTATGGGACGTCTCAGATAGGCTTGGAATGACTGGGGTAATGTCAAATTCAGTACTATCTATGGTAGAGGTAGGTTAGTTCTGTGTTGGTGGAGGTTGGAGCTTCAGGTGCATCCCTCTAAAGATATACTATTGGAAGTTAGTCCCTTACCTTATCATTGTATGGAATGCATTCTCCAATACGAGCCTTTGCGGTTTTAGCTGCAAACCTATTATGATGGAATTTTTAATAAATGTAACAATTTTGGCTATGATTAATACATTTATTTGAAAAGAGTTTTCAAACTAATGTCCTCAGAAATAATATCAAATGATTTGTTAAATTTTTTATTATCATAAGGCAAAAACCTATCCGTGTTTATGTGCAGCGTGGTCTTATAAGATACCCATTATTTTCAAAAACATGTGTTTTGTGATTTCTCACATAAGTCCCATGACCGACCCATACTTTATTTTCTTTTTTGCTTAAACTCTAGGTGTCCTTTTTTTCTAGGTAGCCAAGTAGTCAGGTCTAGCTTGGACCATTTTGGAGGAGTTGGAGCAACAGCAGGAGATTTCTCTGTAGATAATTCTCCAATTCCATATCTGTTGCATTTGTTTACTATTGTATTCAACATTTATACGGATAGAGATTCATAACTGTCCAGGCTGTGATTAGGATAGACTATGATGTATGTATTTAAAATTTCCATTGTAAAGATTATATATTGAAATAAAATATGTTATTCCATTTGCATAAGATTTCATTCTTTCTTTATTTTATTTATACCCTTGATCATTCCGCCTTTACGGCACTTGGATATTCGGTACGTGAATACCGTGGATGTATAAGTGTCGATTTCTAAGGGTCGAAAAGGCGGGTCCTCACATTAACCCTAATAGTACTAATTTAGACGGCATGAGGTATTTGGCTCTGAAACCGTTGTTGCAACTGAGCCAACACGCAATGGGATAAATAGGTAAATTTCAAAAAAATTATCCTATTTTTTATCTTATTTGGCCTATGAAGTCTAAATTTACTTAGATCCGATCTAAAATTATTTTGAATAAAATCAATATTTCATTTATTTTGTAAATAAAGTTTTATTTTAGTATTATGTTTATTATATATTCTATCATATATGTATCATATACACATATGTATGTATATGCACATACCACATTAATGGTGTATGTGGTTTAAGACGACCATGTATAAATGTTGGGATTTACACCACAGCAGACGTATTAGCCCCAATTTATACATGTGTGCTGCCAATATATGTATATTATATACACGTAATATATATAACATTTTCAAAAAGAAATATATATAGTTTATATATTATAAAATATTATTTTTTAAATGTAAATGTTTATATAAATCCATATATATATATATATATATATTTACATTATAATGTAAATAATTGTAAATTTCGATATAAGCAACTATGATTTCAAAATCAAATCTAATATTCAAATTTTAAGTTTTATATCTAGACCTACTTAATTTCAAATTCAAATTAATAAATAATAACTTTTAAAATATGTATATATAGAAATCTATTTTTTTTAAAAACATATACATATATAATATTCATAAGTATATACATATTATAATGATATTTAATCTTACTACGTATAACTGTAAGATGTATATATGTAAATACTTTTTAGTGTACATTAATAATGAAAATTATATATACATATATACAAACTCCGTAAAAAAATTTACTTGCAGTTTTGAAATAATTTTAACAAAAAAAACTTTCTTTATTTTATTTTCATACAAAATTCTTTTTTTAGATTTCTGAACACATTTCTAAAAATATATATCACATTAAATATTTACATCGTATATTTTATGATATTTTTTGTGTGTGGGTGTGTATTATATGCATACATATTTAGATATAATATTGAAATTGAATAATATATATATATATATATATATTATTCGAGTTTTAGTGTGTATATATAATATTTTTATTTTTATTTTGAAAAATTTTAAAACACACGCACATATATATATATATATATATCAATAAAATATAATTCATGCTTTATAGAATTATGTTTGTATTAAAATCAATCTTTATTTTAAAAATAGTTTAATATTATTATATTCAAAAATTTAATTTTTTTATTTTTTATTTTAGTCTGTAAGTATATATGTATGTTAATATATATATATATATATATATATATATAATTTTTTAATATATACATATATAAATTCATCTAATGAAGACAACACCAACATATACAGTTTCATGACAATCATACGCTATCTAAACATATATATATATATCATAATAAACATACATACGTACATACATGCATATAATGTTAATGGGGAATTTACCTTGTCTAAAGCCTGGATGAAACATTTTGAAACGTTGAATCGAATAACACTTTGAACCAGAATCCAAAATCCAAAAAGGGCTACCAATCTAAACACAACAACACCCGATCTTCTAATTTGATTTAATTGTGTATCTGGAAGCTTGAAAAAAGAGGAGGGTGGCAAAAGTAGTGGCTAGCCTTGAATGGTCTTGGAAGAGCAAAAAAGAGGAAAGAGAAAGTGAGTTTGAGATGTATTAATAATGTAGATCCTAGGAGCAAAATGGGGATCCAGATCCTCTTTTTCTCCTACTTTTTCATCTAATTTTGAATCAATATTTAACCCTCTAACATCCCTATAGTGGATGGCCATGACAAGTCCATATTTGGGCCACCTAATCAAGTCAATCTCGATTATATAAAATAAGAAATTTAATCCAATTCAAGATGTAACGTCCCGCCTTATCGCACGCTTTAAATCGACACACGTGCCAATTCAAACCATAAGGAAGGGTGGATTGTTATGGGGTAAATAAGAAAAACAGAGAAGAAATAAAAAGAAAATAGAATCTCACAGCGGAAGGATAAAATATAATAATCAATATATGGTTCATAAAACTATTTACAAAACATTTGCTTCTTCTTTATACAATAAATATCAGAGTTCACATTCCAAAATATCAATACAGCGGAATTAAATGTTGTAGTGGAATAATATACTAGATAATAGTAATACAAATCTTCGTCTTCGTCCTCCAGAGCTAAATCTTCAAATCCTGAAATGCTCGGACTGACCCGAGCGTATTTGAAAAGACAAAAACACTTGAGTCAGAACTAAAAGATCTTATGTGAGTTAAATTAACAGAAATAAATATGAGTGCATTAACTCAAGAGATGCTCGGGATTTACATCTCCTAAGGATCCGTTAAACTATTTACTATGTAGTATATTTCACTATTATAATAGTGTCTAATTGTAAAATAAACTTACTTTTAAATAGCGTTAAGGCTTTACATTTTCCACCTTAACACGTAAAATGTCAATAGTCTATACAGTACCGTAATACCTCCTGATCGGGAGGCCACCAGAGGATACTCCATAGGTACGACACAAATAGAAACTCGTACAAGGCGCGATAGGGTAGTTGACACGGCGCAACTAGGCAATGCCAGGGTAGATATACCAATTACGCTTCCGGGTTGGTGGTAACGCGTAGCACGCAGCTACCGCCCACCTCGAGCCACACCCCCAAATAAAATCAAAAGTGGCCACCGAATCAATCCAAAAGTAAAAGTATAATATCGAAGGGATGTGTCCGATCAAAGGTGCTACCTTATTAACCCGTCGATCGCTCCTGTTTTAGCCACCTTATGCCAACTCACGGGAGTCGGGTCCACGTATTTACCTTAAAGGAAACGCCACCACCATCCTACTTCATTCTGGAATCTCCACCGCGTACACGGTTGTTAAAGTGGTTTTCGAGGTTGGCAGAGAGTATGGCAACTTCCGATCTCGTTCTCTTCAACAACCAAACGTTATTATAACACCGCGGTCATTTAAAAATAATTATACTTTCAAAACCAGAATACAGTTATCCATTTCAAAGCCCATAAATACGATATCTTTTCCTTTTAAAACCCAAATAAATATGATATCATTTTATTTCAATATATTTTCTTTTCCAAAATCATGCCACTTTTAAAATTTATAATAGCTCGAAACCAAATATTTGAATTTTAACTTTCAACATAATACTTCGAAATCCATAGTTTTAAAACCATAACTTCAAAACTTAAATGGTTTGGATATTCAACAGTATGTAAAATAAAACAGTTGAATTTAAAAATTTCTTTAAAAAAAATAATTCCCACACCTTCACAATCTTTATTCACTTTAAATTCAGTCTAAACCCATAACTTTAAGATTCACTTTCAGTTTGAATAAAATACTTCAATTTCAATAATTCAAACTTTGAGTATTTAATGAATTTCAAAACTAAGATTGGGAATTTCAAACCAACAATTCATTTTCCTATTATTTAGTTTGAAAGGTTTAGATGATAAATCCATAACCATTTAAAATAAACTAAATTTATTAACACTAATTAGTACCTTCCATTTATTTATACTAGAATTATTCATTAAATCTAGTTATAAATATCATACCTTAAAATTTCCAATTTTAATAAGTTAACATCAACTCATGGAGTTAAAATTTTCAATTAAGCTCAACCCCAATCAAATTTCCAATTTATCTTTCAATCTTAATTGATTTGAATCATTTAAAACTCTCTATATATATACAAGATCTTAAACCTGTACGTAATCGTATAATATAAATTATCAAATTCCATTTTTCAACTTATTCATTTTTATTTAACAGATTTATGCATAGCTTAAATTCAACAATTTAACTATATATGTATATAAAAAATATATTTATATCATATCCAAATTTACTATTTATTAAACTGTATCATATCCAAACCATAAAATCATTTCAAAAATAATTTTATATATATACCGCGGTGCCTGTATATAATTTTCTGCCCTATGGTCAAGTGATACGGATATTTATCATTTCAATCTGCAATTTAAAAATAAAAATTACGGTTATATATCATTTCAAACCGCAATCCCGAATGAAATGAAAATGCATAATAACTTGCAGTTTATATAATGTAGAACACATCATCCATTCATCCAATATCAATCATCAACCAATTTATTGCAATCATCATCAATATAACCAATCATCAATATATAACATATAAAATATAACAGGTAATAAATAACAGTTATTAACTAACAGTTTATATTCAAATGAATAATTTTAAACTGTCAATTTATATGCAATAACAAAATTTATTAACTGTTAAATTAAATAAATGCGACTTAACAGAGATGATGAATAAATCATGCCAAACAGTCATAAAGAAATTTCTACTCATATCTAAAGTCAATTTAACAGACATAGGAAATTTAGAAGTTGTGAGTGGGTTAAAACACTCACCTTTTGAATTTAAATGGAATTTAAATCCGATTTAAACCCAAAAATCCGACGGTCTCCAAATCTGTCCAAACCAGCGTCAAAAGATCTGGAATTTAATTACGATCCTAACAAAAAAAAATTCGCGTGAAATGGATAACGTATGAGAAAGTTATGTCGAAAATTGCGATTGAAAACAAAATTAAATTATAAACAAAACCTACCCAAAATAAAATTTGCCACGTCAACGTTCAACAATTTCTCACGCGCGAGCCCTACTTCCTTCGTTCGAAATCATCTCAGCCGCCACCTGCTTCGGTCAAAACTGCACCGCCATCGCTGCCAATCGCCACGATCTGAATACCTCCCCGCGACCTCCAGCCAAGGTCTCACCCACGACCCGAGTTTCGTTCCCTCCGGTCGAGCTTTGAGTCGCCGCCGCCGCACCTTTTCGCGAATTTCCTGGTGAAATCGCGGCCACCCTGAAGCCAGTGAAGGCCACCGATGCAAAGCCCAGGTCCCCCTCTACCCAACGCAACCCTTCGATCGCTCTCAGGTTGCAGATCCACCGTACAATACGACAACAACATATGAACGACCGAAAATATTTTGCCCTGATCTGGGCACACAAAAACTCCAATCGGAAAACGGATCACACCAGAAGATTACGCACATCGAGAACTTCAACATATATTTTTCTGAGATGTTTGAATTTTAGGCTTTGGATTTGATTTGAAATTTGAATTTGGATCTAGAATTGTTTGTTTCCATTGAAGAAGAGGAGTACAGAAGTTCCTGTACGTATAGAAATGAGGAATAGAGGCTACTAGGGTTTATAACAGCCTATTTATAAACAAACTGCAATAGAATAGATGGACTCGAATTATAAACGTGCTAAACGATATTTGGCCCAAAAAGCCCGTTCTGACCCCGGAACGAAATTGGGTAAACCCATATATCAAAATAGGCGTTTTAAAATATTCTGAACGCGATGGAAAAAGTTCCACATCCAAATTCCATCGTTAGAAGTTATGCTGAAAACAAAAATTTCCAATTGATTTCAATTAAGTCAATTTCAAGGCGTTTCGCGTTCGTACGATCAAAAGACAAGTCCGATCGCTACGAAACTTGAAACCCTATAATAATTCACCGATACGGATCCGATGAAACTGGTTTCGTCGAAATCCGAGTAGGTGGCCTAAATGGCTATTTTTATATTAATTAAATAAATTTAAAATAAATTAATTAAACCAAGTTTATATTTAGATTCTAAAATTGACCCATTTTACCACTTTTAGAAAAAAAATTCTTAATCATTTACAAAATTCTAACAAGTTTAGATGTCAAACTAAAGAAGGTAAATTTATAAATTTCAATATAAATCCTTAATTTCATTAAATTCACAAATTATAAATAATATCCTAAAATTTCGCTTAGTTAAATAATTCCATTCATTCCTGTCAAATAGACGGATTTACCATTGGATTTAAGATTATCACATAAATATTTTCCATTTTCAACTAAATTTCCAATTAATGTAAAATTTTATATTCAATTTAAAATTAATTGCAATAAATCCAAATAAATACATAAAGCTTGATTCCCGTTTAAACATTTAACTCCTTTGATTGCAATTAACCTTTTTATAGTAAATTAAATTCCGATATTAATGAAACCTTATTTCTATTCTTTTTATTCACAAATCATCATATTATGAAGAACATTTACGTTATTCCCCATTTATTACCTTAATTTATTTATCGTAACATTTAATTTATATTTATTGCAATGATTTCTGATTTAATTGAAGGAACTAAGTATATAACTCATAATAGTTGTGGTAAAAACTCTTAATCCCACATTTATAAGTATATCCTTATCCGTTATATCTATAAATTAAATAGATTCCATTTTTAAGTCCGTTTAAATTTATTACTAAGCACCCATTTATTTTTTCCAATAAATTTGAATTCCATTCATTTACCATACAATCACTTTCCCATTCACACCTTATTATCAACCTACAATTATTGCAATTCATTATCTTATATTGATTTTATACAATTACCACTAACTTTACATTCAATTACTATTCAATGCATATTTATTCATCAATCAATTCGATATTTACTTTTCTTTCCTTCTATTTGATAAATGACCTAGTATACATTTACATACATTTATTTCATTCCATTCATTTATGGGTATTGCATTGAAATTTGATTTATTAGCTAATACCAACATTATTACCATTAATTACAATTGGATTCCCAATTTTATTCAATACCCTGAATAAATAACATGTATATTAATCAAATCCTTACATTTGTTCTTCTCATATTCCATTTAAAATCAAATCATAACATTTAAATGATTTTATTAAATTGGAGTTTCATTCAAGTCATAAATTATTAACTTGCATTAACATGATTCCTTAAATTATTCCAATTACCTTTTGCGCTCTTTTATTGCATTAAATCAATTTAATATTTTCATAAATTTCTCATATTAAATTTTATACCCAGGAAAGAATCCTTTTTCTACCTAATTCATTTGGATTTTATTCAAATTTATATAAATAGGTTTTAAGTCACCATTTACATAATTTATTTTAGCCTTCATTTTAACATTTATTTATCCCCTTTATTGTTTCTACTAAAATAAATTACAAAAATCCTAATAAATAAACAAATTAAATTATTGAAATTTATGGGTCGTTACACTGATAAACCAAAGCTTTGTGGGGTTTGATTTTTTACTAATAGGGTAATAGAACCCTATGGGATTCGCTGAGAGTATATATATGAGAGAGCATATTTGTTAGTGTTATAAAAAGGTTTTAATATTGTGTTAATCTGTTCCGTTTTGTATTTATAAATTCTGGTTGATGCATGGGATGCTATGACATCAATAGAGATTTCTAAACACATAATAGGACAGATCGACCTAATATTTGTTTTTCATATAGGTGAATGAAATAATTTGGCCTATTATATTTTCTATATAAAATAAAAAAAATCAAATGATATCTATATTTGGCTGCAATAGATTGGTTGTAGGTATTAAAGTGTATAAATAATAATAGAAATAAGATTGAAAATAAAATAAATGAAATTTGGAAATTTAGAACCTAAGTTCCAGGGTTTTGAAATTTTCTCGAATAAATTTTGGAATATAATAATATTGTTTATAAGGATTTTCTGATATAAATAATTAATATAATTCAGAAGAATCGTTTTAAAGAACATTTTGGAGAAAAAGTTTTGTACTTTCCTCTCCGTCGCTGGAAAATAATTTCGGTGATGGCGGCCGCATCATCGACTTTCATTTTCGAGTTTTGAAGGGGGAAGGCCACTGTAGTAGTTCTACTACAGATTCATTTTTGAAAAATATATAAATTTTGAATTGTTTTAAATATAATTAGAGATATATAAGTTGTAAGAATGTATTTATCTATTGTTTAAAATAAATTGAAAATTTAACCCGGTATTAAATTCTTAAATTTCCATTAATTAATTGTTCAATTATTGTAGTGAAATGAAAGATAAGTAATTAATAATTGAAACCTCTAATTTAGGTAAGAGATTTAATGCTATGTTATAAAGGAAATAAAGAGGAAGTTGAAATAGTAACTTATAAGACAAAAGGTAAAAAAAATTATTGAACAATGAATTAATTAAAAAGAAATGGGAAAACTTGTATAACTTTCAGTTACATTCTTAAAGGCATATATATAACTTACCGAAAGATATAAAAAGTTGAAAATGTTAATAAGGAAATGTAACGGATATTATACAAGAGGTTAACTTGAGGTAATGAAAGTAATTAATGAAATTCTTTAATAAACAAGGATTTGATGTTGTGAGTGTTGTAAACTTAAGTTACAATTTGAATTGTACTATATTTAAATATAATTAAAGGTGGGTATCATAAATAAATGATTATAAACTTAAGTAAATGTTAAAGTTAATTATATTAATAAACATAAAGATGAATACTGTAAATAAATAAAGTTAAGCAGTGAATAAATGAATGTAAAATAATAAAAGGAAAATTCATGATATGAATGAGTGAAAATCTCTGGTAGAAATAAAGTGAATAATTGTAAGTAATAAGTAATAAGAGAAAAATAAATGAGACAACCATTTAATGAATAAATGTAAATTAAAAAGATAAATCACTGTATAAATAAAAAGAAAGTCAAACAACGAATGTATGAAATAAAATTAATAATATGTAGTTGATTGTTGTTTAGATTTGTTGTTGTTTAGTTGATGGTTGTTTGGACAAGAATACTTTAAAATTGGATTTGAGTGAAGGAATAATCTATTTAGTTTTATCCACAACTGTTGAGTAGATGATGCACTTGATGGTTTATTCTTCATTCCGGACAATTTAAAAGTTTTTAACCTGAACGATTATTTGTTTGCTTGATTGAATGGTTGTTTTATAATTGTTGTGTATGCTGTTTGTTGAAATTTATGATTGTGGTATTGATTTGTTGTTAGCGATTGAAACCACTTAAATATTTCACTATATATAAATTGTTAACCCTTTAGATTTTATAAGTGAAATGCAGGTTATGGAAGCAATTGCTACTGCTTTTGGTTACATAAATTTAGCGTAAATTGCCCGACAAATAGGTACGTTTTCGGATTACAGTTTATAGCGCTATTTTATATATTTTCCCATGTAGGGATATATATTATTTTGGAAAATATTTGTGTATATTGTTATATTCATATTATATTTTCTTCCGAGCCTCTCCGTACAAAGGAGACTCTGCCAAAATTTCCGTAAATTTTGGACTTAGAAAAATTTGAAAATATTTACAAACTTTAACAATTTATGTATAAAGGATTTAAATGGGTATAAATTAGTATATTTTATGTTAAATTATTTCATTTTGTAAACTTATTTGTTTATAAATTTAATTAAGAAAGATATATTGTTTACTTATTTCTTCTTTTTCCTTCTTTTCCTTTTTGGGGACGAAAAGTTTTGAGTGGGAGAGAGTGTAACGACCCGTAAATTTCGACAATTTAATTTGTTTATTTATTAGAAATTTTGTAATTTATTTTAGTAGAAACAATAAAGGGGATAAATAAATGTTAAAATGAAGGCTAAAATAAATTATGTAAATGGTGACTTAAAACCTATTTATTGAAATTTGAATAAAATCCAAATGAATTAGGTAGAAAAAGGATTCTTACCTGGATATAAAATTTAATATGAGAAATTTATGAAAATATTAAATTGATTTAATGCAATAAAAGAGCGTAAATGGTAATTGGAACAAATTAAGGAATCATGTTAATGCAAGTTAATAATTTATGACATGAATGAAATTCCAATTCAATAAAATCATTTAAATGTTATGATTTGATTTTAAATGGAATATGAGAAAAACAAATGTAAGGATTTGACTAATATACATGTTATTTATTCAGGGTATTGAATAAAATTGGGAATCCAATTGTAATTAATGGTAATAATGTTGGTATTAGCTAATAAATTAAATTTCAATGCAATACCCATAAATGAATGGAATGAAATGAATGTATGTAAATGTATACTAGGTCATTTATCAAATAGAAGGAAAGAAAAGTAAATATCGAATTGATGAATAAATATGCATTGAATAGTAATTGAATGTAAAGTTAATGGTAATTGTATAAAATCAATATAAGATAATGAACTGCAATAATTGTGGGTTGATAATAAGGTGTGAATGGGAAAGTGATTGTATAGTAAATGAATGAAATTCAAATTTATTGGAAAAAATAGATGGGTGCTTAGTAATAAATTTAAACGGACTTAAAAATGGAATTTATTTAATTTATAGATATAACGGATAAGGACATACTTATAAATGTGGGATTAAGAGTTTTTACCACAACTATTATGAGTTATATACTTTGATCCTTCAATTAAATTGGAAATCATTGCAATAAATATAAATTAAATGTTACGATAAATAAATTAAGGTAATAAATGTGGAATAATGTAAATGTTCTTCATAATATGATGATTTATTGAACAAAAAAGAATGGAAATAAGGTTTCATTAATATCGGAATTTAATTTACTATAAAAAGGTTAATTGCAATCAAAGGAGTTAAATGTTTAAACGGGAATCAAGCTTTATGTATTTATTTGGATTTATTGCAATTAATTTAAAATTAAATATAAAATTTTACATTAATTGGAAATTAGTTGGAAATGGGAAATATTTATGTGATAATCTTAAATCCAATGGTAAATCCATCTATTTGACAGGAATGAATGGAATACTAACTAATTTGTTTAACTAAACGAAATTTTAGGATATTATTTATAATTTGTGAATTTAATGAAATTAAAGATTTATATTGAAATTTATAAACTTACCTTCTTTAATTTGACATCTAAACTTGTTAGAATTTTGTAAATAATTAAGAATTTTTTTCTAAGAGTGATAAAATAGGTCAATTTTAGAATCTAAATATAAACTTGGTTTAATTAATTTAATTCAAATTTATTTAATTAATATAAAAATAGCCATTTTGACCACTGACTCGGATTTCGACGAAACCAGTTTCATCAGATCCGTATTGGTGAACTATTATAGGATTCCAAGTTTCGTAGCGATCGGACTTGTCGTTTGATCGTACGAACGCGAAAAGCCTTGAAATCGACTTAATTGAAATCAATTTGAAATCAACTGGAAAATTTTGTTTTCAGCATAACTTCTTCATACGATGGAATTTGGACGTGGAACTTTTTCCATCGCGTTCAGAATATTTTAAAACACCTATTTTGATATATGGTTTACCCAATTTCATTCCGGGGTCAGAACGGGCTTTTTGGGCCAACTATCGTTTAGCACGTTTATAATTCGAGTCCATCTATTCTATTGCAGTTTCTCTATAAATAGGCTGTTATAAACCCTAGCAGCCTCTATTCCTCATTCTATACGTACAGGAACTTCTGCACTCCTCTTTTTCAATGGCAACAAACAATTCTAGATCCAAATTAAAATTTCAAATCAAATCCAGAGCCTAAAATTCAAACATCTCAGAAAAATTTGAGAAAAATATATGTTGAAGTTCTCGATGTGTGTAATCTTCCGATGTGATCCGTTTTTCGATTGGAGTTTTTATGTGCCCAGATCGGGGAAAAATATTTTCGGCCGTTCATATGTTGTTGTCGGATTGTACGGTGGATCTGCAACGTGAGAGCGATCGGAGGGTTGCGTTGGGTAGAGGGGGACCTGGGCTTTGCATCGATGGTCTTCACTGGCTTCAGGGTGGCCGCAATTTCACTAGGAAATTCACGAAAAGGGGTGGCGACGGCGGCTCAAAACTCGACCGGAGGGAACGAAACTCGGGCCGTGGGTGAGACCATGGTTGGAGTTCGCGGGGAGGTATTCAGATCATGGCGATTGGCAGCGATGGCGGCGCAGTTTTGACCAAAGCAGGTGGCGGCTGAGATGATTTCGAACGAAGGAAGTAGGGCTCGCGCGTGAGAAACTGTTGAACGTAGACGTGGCAAATTTTATTTTGGGTAGGTTTTGTTTATAATTTAATTTTGTTTTCAGTCGCAATTTTCGACATAACTTTCTCATACGTTATCTGTTTCACGCGAATTTTTTTTGTTAGGATCATAATTAAATTCCAGATCTTTTGACGCTGATTTAGACTGATTTGGAGACCATCGGTTTTTTGGGTTTAAATCGGATTTAAATTTTAAAGGTGAGTGTTTTAACCCACTCACAACTTCTAAATTTCCTATGTCTGTTAAATTGACTTTAGATATGAGTAGAAATTTCTTTATGACTGTTTGGCATGTTTTATTCATCATCTCTGTTAAGTCGCATTTATTTAATTTAACTGTTAATAAATTTTGTTATTGCATATAAATTGACAGTTAAAATTATTTATTTGAATATAAACTGTTAGTTAATAACTGATATTTATTACCTGTTATATTTTATATGCTATATATTGATGATTGGTTATATTGATGATGATTGCAATAAATTGGTTGATGATTGATACTGGGTGAATGGATGATGTGTTCTACATTATATAAACTGCAAGTTAATATGCATTTTCATTTCATTCGGGAGTGCGATTTGAAATGATATATAACCGTAATTTTTATTTTTAAATTGCGGATTGAAATGATAAATATCCGTATCACTTGACCATAGGGTAGAAAATTATATACAGGCACCGCGGTATATATATAAAATTATTTTTGAAATGATTTTATGGTTTGGATATGATACGGTTTAATAAATAGTAAATTTGGATATGCTATAAATATATTTTTTATATACATATATAGTTAAATTGTTGAATTTAAGCTATGCATAATTCTGTTAAATAAAAATGAATAAGTTGAAAAATGGAATTTGATAATTTATATTATACGATTACGTATAGGTTTAAGATCTTGTATATATGTATAGAGTTTTAAATGATTCAAATCAATTAAGATTGAAAGATAAATTGGAAATTTGATTGGAATTGAGCTTAATTGAAAATTTTAACTCCATGAGTTGATGTTAACTTATTAAAATTGGAAATTTTAAGGTATGATATTTATAACTGGATTTAATGAATAATTCTAGTATAAATAAGTGGAAGGTAATAATTAGTGTTAATAAATTTAGTTTATTTTAAACGGTTATGGATTTATCATCTAAACCTTTCAAACTAAATAATAGGAAAATGAATTGTTGGTTTGAAATTCCCAATCTTAGTTTTGAAATTCATTAAATACTCAAAGTTTGAATTATTGAAATCGAAGTATTTTACTCAAACTGAAAGTGAATCTTAAAGTTATGGGTTTAGACTGACTTTAAAGTGAATAAAGACTGTGAAGGTGTGGGAATTATTTATTTTTAAAGAAAATTTTAAATTCAACTGTTTTATTTTATATAATGTTGAATATCCTCACCATTTAACTTTTGAAGTTATGGTTTTAAAACTATGGATTTCGAAGTATTATGTTGAAAGTTAAAATTCAAATATTTGGTTTCGAGGTATTATAAATTTTAAAAGTGGCATGATTTTGGAAAAGAAAATATATTGAAATAAAATGATATCATATTTATTTGGGTTTTAGAAGGAAATGATATCGTATTTATGGGTTTTGAAATGGATAATTGTATTCTGGTTCTGAAAGTATAATTATTTTTAAATGACCGCGGTGTTATAATCACGTTTAGTTGTTGAAGAGACCGAGATCGGAAGTTGTCATACTCTCTACCAACCCCGAAAACCACTTTAACAACCGTGTACGCGGTGGAGATTTCAGAATGAAGTAGGATGGTGGTGGCATTTCCTTTAAGGTAAATACGTGGACCCGACTCCCGTGAGTTGGCATAAGGTGGCTAAAACATGAGCGACCGACGGGTTAATAAGGTAGCACCTTTGATCGGACACATCCCTTCGATATTATACTTTGACTTTTGGATTGATTCGGTGGCCACTTTTGATTTTATTTGGGAGTGTGGCTCGAGGTGGGCGGTAGCTGCGCGCTACGCGATACCACCGACCCAGAAGCGTAATTGGTATACCTACCCTTGCATTGCCTAGTTGTGCCGTGTCACCTACCCTATCGCGCCTTGTACAAGTTTCTATTTGTGTCGTACCTATGGAGTATCCTCTGGTAGCCTCCCGATCAGGATGTATTACGGTACTGTATAGACTATTGGCATTTTACGTGTTAAGGTGGAAAATGTAAGGACTTAACGCTATTTAAAAGTAAGTTTATTTTATAATTAGACACTATTATAATAGCGAAATATATTACATAGTAAATAGTTTAACGGATCCTTAGGAGATGTAAATCCCGAGCATCTCTTGAGTTACTGCACTCATATTTATTTCTATTAACTTAACTCACATAAGATCTTTTAGTTCTGACTCGAGTGTTTTTGTCTTTTTAAATACGCTTGGGTCAGTCCGAGCATTTCAGGATTTGAAGATTTAGCTCTGGAGGACGAAGACGAAGATTTGTATTACTATTATCTAGTATATTATTCCACTACAACATTTAATTCCGTTGCATTGATATTTTGGTATGTGAACTCTGATATTTATTGTATAAAGAAGAAGCAAATGTTTTGTAAATAGTTTTATGAACCATATATTGATTATTATATTTTATCCTTCCGCTGTGAGATTCTATTTTCTTTTTATTTCTTCTCTGTTTTTCTTATTTACCCCATAACAATCCGCCTTTCCGTATGGTTTGAATTGGCACGTGTGTCAATTTAAAGCGTGCGATAAGGCGGGACGTTACACAATTGCACATCAATATCGGATATGGATAGTGTGTCTATAATTGTTACACACGCACTATTTAATACCGATCAATATGAATTAAATAAAATTTTATAATAAAATTTCATAAATATTAATTAATTTATAATAATGAAAATTTAATTAAATTAGGTGGTAGTAGGAGTATTCCACATTGTGATTGTGTGACTCTTAAGGTGTAAATTCGATCAACGATTAATATCGAACAATTCGAAGCCTTTGTAAGTGGTATGACACTATGGCCCAATTTATCGCTTACATAGTTGTTGTGGAATCCAATTTTACTTATTTTGAGCATTATTCGTTAGTGATAATTATTTACACCAATTATCTTCTTCAAAACTATATAACATTAAGGTTTATGAAATTTGGTAATGGAAAAATTCCAGTATCATCCATACTCAACTTTTAAATTCAAACACAAATTTCTTGGTTCAATAATAACAATTATTATTAACGAACTGCTCTGGCCAGAGACTTTAACTTTGAGTTGACTTCAGTTGATCGTGATACTAACCCCATATTACTAAAAAGACGAATTCTCTCTTGAATAGTGTCCCACTTCCAATCCTTTCACTCGACCCAACTATAATCGTTTGATAGACACCATGTCAAAATTTAACTATAATCAAAGCGAAGTTTCCATATTAAACCTCGAAATTATTCTCTATTCGAGGGAATTTTGTAATATGTTTACATCAATATTTGCTTTTTGACCTTAGTTATATTAACCAACGAAAAACTATCAAGCGAGTCATTCCATAGTTATTCAACAACTATCAGTACTTAACCCCTTGGTCTCCTAGCAGTCATGAATAATAACATTAGATAGCATCACATACTCTAGTCTCAATAGATGTATCGATATCTAGTCCTGTTGCATCTTGACTAGGAATATTTATAACAATATGTTTATTTTATTATATTAAATTACTTATGATTACAATACATGTAATTACTATCAGAAAACATACTATTTATGGATTTTCTATTAAACATACTTTTAGTTAACTAATTAATAAATATAACACATTATATCAGGTATATAATAGAAAGAAAACTCCTTTCATTTCGAATAAGGTTGGTTATCAAGTTTGATGTATATGTAATAATTACATAATTGCCCTTAGGACATACCTCGAACTCTATCGATAGTAAAATGAATTTGAATATGATCCAAAGATAAAACTAAATATGTGGGATGAAATGAAATTAACTAAATCTAAATGGCAAACATATTAGAGTGTCTAATAAGTATTCTCGCACATTGAAGAGAAACTACAAGTTTCTTATCAATACTTAGAATAGGTAATCCTCAATTGTCAATTTAACCATTAAGAGTATTAACTCTGTGTGACGACCCACATCTTCGACCCTTAGAAATTGACACTAATACATCCTCGATATTCACATGCCACAAATCCAAGTGCCGAAAAGGTGGATAATCAAGAGCAAGAAAAAAAATTAAGATAGAACAGAATCTCACATGATTGGAATAACATATATTATTTCAACACACACACACACACACACACACACACACACACACATATATATATATTTACAGTGGAAATTTGAAATACATTTATCAAAGTTAAAAAAGTTATAAATATATGTCCTTACAAATGTGGAATACAATAGTACAGAAGTGTGGAGGAAATAAGGCAATAACCTATGGAAGAATCTTCTAACTCCATGCTTCGAGCTCCATCCAGATTTCTTCTAACAAAACCGACCACTAGGCTATCTGGGGAAATTTGGGCACCCAAAGTTTAAGGGATAAGAAAAATAAACTCCGGGTCAGTCAGGAGACTAGTGTGAGAAACTCAAAATAAGTATTTTTTAAAACAAAGGTATCTCATAAAACCATGCTGCACATAAATATGAAATGAGTTTTGTAACGACCCGTAAATTTTAGTGGTTTATTTATTTAATTAATTGAATTTTGTGAAATTTTGAATAATAAAATTTTGAAATATAAATTTGATATTTGGATACGTTTAATTCAACATAGAAAATGGTAAATTTTCAATTAATAATATGGAAGTTTATTTTCTTGTGTAATTTTATTTCAATTTAAATCAGATAATAACAGTTGAATTTAAAAGTGTTGTGAAACCTAAATATGTTAACATAAAAAAAAATATTTAGAATACCCTGAATAAAACTGTTTAATTCATTTTGCAAATTTTGGACGTTTCTAATTCCGTTTGGATTTATTCGTAAGGAATAGCAACGCATATCAGTGTCTGTATCGGGTTTAGATAGGATAATCGTATAACTAATATCCGTATACCATTTTGATCATATCGTCGTGCTGTTCCTTACAATATATTCGTTCGTGTGCTTCAAAGTTCGATACTCGACGAAATCGATAAAATGATTTATCGTACCAGTACCTAAATTCTAACTTTTGGTTTATTGGAGTCCATGCACGCATTACCTGATGAACTCATAGTCGCGGAAATCAAATAGACACAAGCCTTTCATATTCTCAAATTTATTTCCTAACTTTCCTTATACCTACCAGTTCTCCATATTCAATTCATTTCTAACTTTCCCATCCTTCCATGTACTCTTTAATTCTAACGGTTCAAAAAAAAGTTGAAACTTATAAACATACTTTCATTTGCATCTTTTATCTATTTCCTATTTCCTGTAGCCAAACTATTCGCCTCCCTCTCTCTTCCTTTCTAGCAGCCCTCCCCCATGCAAGTACCAACAGTAGCCTACCTTCCAGCATCCACCGCTTCACACGCAACTCGTGACAACCGCACCAATCGTCGAAACTCACAACCGGACCATCACCTTCTGACCTCACATCCCACTTGCTCACTTCCCAGTCTCCATGTGAAGCGACAGCCATTCCACCTCAAGCAGGCGAGCCACCAAGTCACTGTGCTCCTTAGCACGCGCTCACCCACCCTGCAACCCTCTCGCATCCACCTCATACTCCATTCAAGCTTCCATCTGCATATTATTTTAGGTAATATATGTTTGCGTCAAAATTGGTCACAAACACCCAATTGCCAATGAAAGCACCAGTTCATAATCACAGATCGCAAGTAACAAGCAAGTATAGGAATAATGATGCAGATCACTCAAACTATTCAAAAGAAAGCAGTAAACAACATAGATTTTATAGTGGTTCGGCGATCTTGCCTACGTCCACTTAGAACTTGATAGCTTTATTGATTCACTTGATGATTTCAAACTTGTTAGAGCAGATTACAGTAGATTATAGCTCTGAAGTTTGAAAACAATGGTAATGAAAAAATGTAGGATTGAATCCGGCAGAGTCTGGACGTTGAATAGCCAAAAAGATCCCATTTCTGTAGGTTTCAGGGGGCTATTTATAGGTGTAGGAGGCTGATATCGCGCACAAACTTCGGGAGACTTCTTCTGGCACGTGAGTGGGCCAACGAGACCGACCCCACCAAGTTTCTACTCGATCTGTGATCGATACGAAGCAATTTGGTATCAATCAAAAAATGATCCAATCGAGCTGAAACTTGGTAACACTGTTCCTTAGCTTGTACGCAAGCTACTGTGGAAATTTCATAGCATTTGGATCAGCGGTTTGTGAGATATGATTGATACGAGTTAAAGTTTCTCGGTTGGCTGTTTGCTTCGATTCGATCACTTCGAATCCATGTCTTCGAATCGATGGATGCATGTGACTACGAGACGACGTGGCGTGCACATCTCGCATCGATCCGCCTTTTGCTCCGAGTTGACCGTGTCGCATCCATGAACTTCGCCTCATTTGTATCGATGACGGTTGCCTTGTTCGATTCGATAACAGTTGCCAATGCGTATCGTTAGAGGTAGGCTTGTTCGTATCGATCAAACGTGATGGGTACGATCGATGGATATGAACTAACAAGCCTTAGTGGGTTCGAACAACAAATTTAGGTAGATCGATACGAGCATTCGATGGATACGAAGTGGAGTACCCTGATTGATTCGAAAAATGCCTTCTACGAAGTTGACCGATGCAACTTATGCGAAGAAGGCTACTAAGTGAGAGAGCCGTGATCGATACGAAGTAACGAGTTCAAAGGATTCAAACAGTGTGATGGTGGATTGATTCGAACGTGATGGATTCGAATTAATTGAGGCGGACTCATCCTGATGGATACGAATCTGATCGGTACGAGTGGACCATCATCTTGACCTTCTGATGGATACGAATTTGATAGATTCGAACCGATCAATCAGATGGATACGAACAATATATTTTTTTCCAACTTGCATCGATCATATCTCATTCATACGTATTCCGATTAACCTGAAATTTAAAACGCTGGCTTTTATGGTCTTGCTTGTCATGTCTGGTCAATTATGGCCCGATTCGGACTCGGAAAAAATTCATCGATATCTATTGCGAAGCAATGTATAACTAATCTTTGAGATGAACTATCTTTAGTTTCCAGTCAATTTTTTGGTGTCACCGCCTTGCCAAAAGGCGGGATATCACTTGCTCCCCAAAACACGCCTTGCGATAGGAAGGTGTGTTTTGTAATGCCATAAGCTGGATGTTCATATCCTGTCAACAACTGTAAAGAACTCGATAGTTTCATATGACCTCGAATGACGATCGTTCGGAATCGTATGCCATTTGAGGTGAATCGGGACCATTCGCGGTCGATGCCATTCGCGGCAAATGATGGAATGAGACCGTTCGTGGTCGGACGCTGTTCGCGGCAAATGGTGGAATAAGACCGTTCGTGGTCGTATGCCGTTCGCGACAAATGGTGACTGTTCGCGGCCGGGATACCGCTTCAAAATAAGGGCGGCTGTTTGAGGTTGGATGTCGTTCTAGATGATTTATGATCGTTCGCGATCGGGCGTCGTTCTCGATGAATTGTGACAGTTCACGGTCGGAGGCCACATGAGATAGAATGTGATCGTTCGCGATCGAATGCCGTACGTGACAGAATGTGACCGTTCGCGATCGAATGCCATATTGGGTGAATTGTGACCGTTCGTGGTCGGGTGCCGCACGAGACAAAATGTGATCGTTCGCGACCAGATGTTGATGGAGGCTTAGCATTACTAAAATCAGATATCACATTTGGGTGAATTCCTGAGTTAGTGGCCTTGGCGGTTCATCGCCATACAAGGTGTGCTTGTGGACCGTTCGCGATCCGACGGGTATACAAGTAAATTCTTTCACAGAATTGCAAATATTAAAGCAATGTTCACATGAATTCAATAAAGGAAATGTCCAATCAAACTTAGTCCAAATGTCCCAACCAAAACAAAGCAGAAGCAAGACATGGATGTCAAAGTGTAAACTCTTACTATGATGCGGTTAGCAGTCATTTAGAGCATGCATGCGGATCGTTCACGATCTCATAAATGTGTAAATGATTTAACTGTGTTAGTGAGAAGTTTACGACTTGTTCATCATTATTTTAATCAATCAATCAATTGATAACCATCCGGTGTCCCGGTTCAGGGTCACCCCTAGCTGATGTAGACGGTGGTCGCTCTGGCTCCACTGCTGGAGCTCGCCTCCTCACATACTGAAGTAGCCTACCGTTCCTGATGTACCCTTCTACCTCATCCTTCATATGTCTACAATTGTTTGTGTTATGACCGTTCAGTTCGTGGAATAAGCAATATTTGTCTGATTTCCTCTCGGCAACAGTTGGATCCTTTCGCATTGTTCTATGATAGGGAACTTGCTCTTTGGTATCCTGATAGATTTGATCCAAACTCTCATTCAGCTCAGAATAAGTGGTGAATCGCGGCTCCCTCCGTGGCCGCTTTGACCTGTCATCATTATTCTCAGCCTTTCGTTTCCCTTTACCAGTCTCCGCACCCTTTCCAGGTTGATTTCCGCCCTTGATTGCGTAAACGTCGATTCCTTCTTCTCTTTCTACACTAGCATCTTTCAATCGTAAAAACTTTTCCGCCTCGTGATAGAATTCTCCTAGGTCCATAGGTGGATCTTTAGTTAATGAATTTTTGAACTCTGTGTCATCAGCTATTCCGGACACAACTGCCATCATAACCATGGATGGATCTGGTCGATCCACCGATGCTGCTGCCGCATTGAATCGCGTAAGAAAATTCCTTAAAGACTCCCTAGATTTTTGCTTTAAAGTTGCCAAACTCGTCACGTTCTTGGGTCTTACGATGTGAACCCTAAATTGCCTCATAACCTCTCGGCTAAATCAGCCCACGTTCCTATGGAGTTGCTCTCTGACTGCCTAAACCATAGTGCTGTAATATTTGTCAGATACAATGGAAAGCACCGGGCCATGACTTCCTGTGATGCCCCCAGCACTTCCATATGCCTCATATACTTTGTCAGATGTACCGCGGGGTCCGTCCTCCCATCATACATCTCCACTGTTGGTAACTAGAATTCTGGTGGGTTCCTAGCCATCCTAATCGCAGGAGAAAAGTGACTACTGTTCACGTCTTCATGATCTCTGTTTACTAATCCGCCTCTCATGGCTCGCCTGACCATCTCTGCCAATCTGTCATTGTTTCCAAGATGCAGTCCTCGATCACTGCCTTCAACCTGCCCCCCGAGTCCGTGTGAGCTTTCAAGAGTCTGCCCCCTGGCTGAGCGTTTATTCCTCTATCGCCACCAAGTTGCTCAGATGCCCCTGTCTCTCTCCCCGGGATTTGGTCAACATGCTCTAAGTGTGTGCCCCCTAGTTCTGGTGCTATGCTGGATGGTCCTGCTCTATTCTGAACTCCGTCTGCTCCTCGATTTTGTGCTCCAAGTTGCCCAATCTGTTGAAATAAATTTTGGACAACTCCTCTTGTCTCTTCATCATTGCCTCCATCTCATCCCTGGTGATGAACACTGAAGCTTGGTTCTCTCCTAAGGAAGCCTCTTGACTCCCTTCGTGCTGACTTCTCTCTGGTCTCTGCCTTCTACTTGATTGCCTTGTCATAGCTCCTTAGATCTGAATTCTTAAATCTTCTTATTCAACTCTCAAGCGATAGAACTCTGAATTAACCTTCTCAGTGAAAGCACCAAAATATTTGCGCCAAAATTGGTCATAAATACCCAATTGCCAATGAAAGCACCAGTTCGTAATCACAGATCACAAGTAACAAGCAAGTATAGGAATAATGATGCAGATCACTCAAAATATTCAAAAGAAAGCAGTAAACAACACAGATTTCATAGTGGTTCGGCGATCTTGCCTACGTCCACTCTGAACTTGATAGCTTTATTGATTCACTTGATGATTTCAATCTTGTTACAGCAAATTACAGTAGATTATATTTCTGAAGTTTGAATACAATGGTGATGAAAAGATGTAGGATTGAATCCGGCAGTGTCTGGACGTTTAATAGCCAAAAAGATCCCTTTTCTATAGGCTTCAGGGGCTATTTATAGGTGTAGGAGGCTGATATCGCGTTCAAACTTCGGGAGACTTCTTCTGGCACATGAGTGGGCCCACACGACCGACCCAACCAAGTTTCGACTCGATCTGTGATCGATACGAAGCAATTTCGTATCCATCAAAAAATGATCCAATCGAGCTGAAACAAGATTGTTCTTTAGCATGTACGCAAGCTGCTGTGAAAATTTCATAGCATTTGGATCAGCGGTTTGTGAGATATGATCGATACGATTTGAAGTTTCTCGGTTGGCTATTTGCTTCGATTCGATCACTTTGAATCCATGTCTTCAAATCGATGGATGCACATGACTTCATGACGTCGTGGTGCGCACATCTCGCATCGATCCGCCTTTTTCTCCGAGTTGACCGGGTCGCATCCATGAACTTCGCCTCATTTGTATCGATGATCGTTGCCTTGTTCGATTCATTAACAGTTGCCAATACGTATCGATGGAGGCAGGCGTGTTCGTATCGATAGAAAGGGAGTTTTTCGTATCGATCAAACGTGATGAGTACGATCGATGGATACGAACAAACAAGCCTCGGTGGCTTCGAACAACAAATTTGGGTAGATCGATATAGGCAAGCACACTCCTTCGATGGATACGAAGTGGCGTACCCTGATCGATTCGAACAAACGCTTGCTACGAAGTTGACCGATGCAACTTATGCAAACAAGGCTACTAAGTGAGAGGGCCTTGATCGATACGAAGTGATGAGTTCAATGGATTCGAATAGTGTGATGGTGGATCGATTCGAACGTGATGGATTCGAATTGATCGAGGCAGACCCATCTTGATGGATACGAATCTGATCGGTGTGAGTGGATCATCACCTTGACCTTCTGATGGATACGAATTTGATAGATTCGAACCGATCAATCAGATGGATACGAACAATATATTTTTTCCAACTTGCATCGATCATATCTCATTCATAGGAATTCTGATTAACCTGAAATTTAAAACGCTGGCTTTTATGGTCTTGCTTGTCATGTCTGGTCAATTATGGCCCGATCCGGACTCGGATAAAATTCATCGATATCCATGGAGATGCAATGTATAACCAATCTTTGAGACGAACTATCTTTAGTTTCCAGTCAATTTTTTGGTGTCACGGCCTTGCCAAAAGGCGGGATAACAATATATGTATTGTATTTGTTTGTTGGGTTCTTTTTATATATATTTAAAATAGTTTATGAGTATAAAACTGTTTGCGTGAATTATAGTTATATACGCATATAGGAAACCGGTTATAAGATTTTATGTTGGTTTTTACAGAGTATAAGTTATATATTGATACTTATGTTATAGTGCTTTCATATATATGTTACCGAATAGGTTATATAATAGTTTGCATATGGTTTTGTGAAAGTAACTGTCGCACATATATTGAATGCGCAGTCGAGTTCTTTCTTTTGCAGATTTCATGTTTTGTAAATTGTGTTTATAAAACATGATTTTTTATATATAATATTTTTTTTACAAAGTGTGTATATATATATATTACAGTATTCAAGATTTTAGATAAAGTAGTGTATGTCAATTTGAATTTGTATAATTGTGTATAAGTTTTGAGACACATATGTATGTTATTGAGTTTTTAAGTAGTATGTTTATAAGTATTTCCAGATTGTGTCTAGTCTTGTGTTTTTTTAAAGTAAGTTATATTTTGTATGTAGGGTGGGTAGCGGTCTGCACGTGTTGTCTATAGCCGCATATACATTGAGTTTGTGTATACTCTGTTTGATTTGGATATCTATTCATTTTGATATATTTCTTATTGAGGATTTAAATATGATGTTTGTATATTGTTTTATAAAGATATTATGTATATCAATTTCAAATTACAAGTTTGATAGGTTAATAAGATCTGTTTAAGTAGAGATACAGAGTTGTTTGAAAGGAGAAAATATGTGTTATATAAATTGTTGTATATCGGGTTATATATGTGTTAATTTTTTTAATATATATATATATATATTGATATTTAAATTTTTTTGTTTAAGGTTGAAACTGGATATTGATTTCTACCTATACATTAGTTTAGTTTTAAATTTGCATATAGAAACTTTGTTTTATGTGTTTTAATTTAAAACAATGAGTTTGAAATACGTGTGTGTGTGTGTATATTTATAAATGGTTGAAATTGGAATATCATTTTATATCAGTTATATATGGTTATATACTTATATATGCAGGTATATAAGTTCACTTATACCAATTATCTTCATCGATCCAGTTTTGATTTGATTTCGTCTGTCTCTATTATCAGTTCTGTTCCTCGAATTCATGCCAATCTTGCTTTGTTCGAAATTCGTGCATGGATCCGTAGCTCATTTCATTGTCTATTCTCTTTAGCATTAGAAGGTGAGTTTTATCACTCTAGACGTATGTACTTATATTATTGTGAAATGATGACAAGTGAATCCATATAAATTGATATGTTATTCATACATGCTTGTGATGTATTTATATGATGTTAAATGCTGTTTATATACCTGTTGCATTACCTGACATGTTATAATATGTTATATTATTCATTTTAATTACGGTATCTCACACTGCAAGTTCCCTATCACTATAGTTGAAATGATACATACCCGAGCGGACATTAGAATAAGGAAAAATCATTATGAGCTGAAATGATAGGCTTAAGTGATTTTTATTGTATTTATTTTACTTAGGATTGCAGGTTTGTAATGATATAACCTAGATTTTTCTTTTTAAATTACGGATTGAAATGATACATATCTGTATCACTTGACCTAGGTTCGAAAATATTATACAGGCCCATGGTTATATTTTTAAATAATATTTTCCTAGATTTATTAAGTAATTTAAATATTTTATGAAACTTTTTAAGTGTTCTAGAATCATAAGTATATGAAGTTCAACTTAAATTTGATTTAAGGCTTCATTTTATAAGGGTGTATTGTTTTTCTATAAGTTAAATTTTATAAGTTAATAATCGGCTTTAGATGGAGATTTAACGGAAGATAAAAACTTAATAGTTAAAGTTGGTTTACTATGGAATGTTAAACCTAACCTGGTAATTGTAATAGGTTTTGATTTATGAAATGGATATGTCTTGAATAATAAATAATGTCCTTTGAATTGATAAAATGAAATACAGTTTTAATTGTACATTTTTATTTAGCTTAAAATCATAGTTTAATTGATGTCTAAAGGAGTAAGTTTGCAAAGAATTGATTGTTATATTAACTATGATAAATTACTTTATTTATGAAATGGAAATGTTTGGAAATTGAATAATTATAATTTAAGAGGAAAAGATATTTTCTAAATATGACTGAACTTGATAATCGAAATTTAGTTTTAAATGAAATTGTTAAGTTAAGCAAATAAATGGGAATTTAGTCTTATTTATGAAGTGGTATTTTAAAATAAAGTGTTAAGTTACTCGTTGAAATAAAAAAAGTAAAAGGATGCGCTTTTGACTAAAAAAAGAATTATAGTTTAACTTGGATATTTATTTATAAAGGTTTTTTTTTTGAATCATAAGTTAAATGATATCCAAATGAATATTTTCTAAAGCGTAAGATGTGAATTTTATAAGTTAAAAATGGCTAAAATTAAAGTTTAATGTTTTTGAAATATTATAATAAAATCTGGCATTTTATTGGTAGCATTTCCAAAATGTTGTTGTTTTAAGATGGCATTTATTATGTGCTATCATTGCTGAAATTTAACTAAGTTCTGAAATAACTAAATACCTATTACAGCATTTTTTAAGTGCCACTGTTTCTGAATTTGACAATGTTTTGAAATTGAATTTAATTAAGAATTGTCTTAATTTGAAACTTACTGAAATTTAAGATTTAAGAATATGACTTTATAAAGTGGTTTGGTTTAAGATGATTTAAAGGAATATGTCAAGTTTAATAAATTAAGGAAATATTCAATGATTTGAAAATTTGGGTTTTATTTAAATGATATTGATTTGGTTTTGGAATTTAAATGATGTATTATTACTTTGGGTTTTGAAATGGAATAATATAGTATTTTGTTTGAAATGGATATGATATTTTAGTTTTGAAGTAGAAATGATTTTTGAAATAAATATCCATGGGTTATAATAACGGTTGGTTGTTAAAGAGACCGAGATCGGAAGTTGTTATACTCTCTGCCAACTCCGAAAACCACTTTAACAACAGTGTACGCGGTGGAGATTATAGAATGAAGTAGGATGGTGGCGACATTCTACTACGGTATATACGTGGACCCAACTCACGTGAGTTGGCATAAGGTGGCTAAAATAGGAGCGATTCCAGGCCAATGAGGTCGCTTCTCCGATCGGACATACTCCTTCGATATTATATTCTAACTTTGAGATCAATTTGGTGGCCACTTTTGATTTTTGATTTGGGGGTGTTGCTCGAGGTGGGCGGTAGTCGCTGTTATGCGTTACCACCAGTCCGGATAGTAAATGGTATATCTACCCTGGCATTTTCTAGTTGTGCCGTGTCACCTACCCTAGCGAGCCTTGTACGAGTTTGATTTGTGTCGTACCTATGGAGCATCTTCTCGTAGCCTCCCGATCAAGAGGTACGTAGGTGTTGTATAGACCATTGGCGCTATTACGTGTTAAGGGCTATATGGGTAACCCCTTAACGCTATTTAAAAGTAAGTTTATTTTTTCTATAGATATTATTATAATAGTGAAATATTACTACATAGTAAATAGTTTAACGGATCCTTAGAGGATTGGCTGTCTCAAGCATCCTTTAAGTTACTTGTACCCTATATTACAGTTTACTTGAGTTGGTTTACATGGTATAAGTATGTATGTCCTGACTCGAGTGTTTTGAATTTTTCTTTACGCTCGGGTCGGACTGAGTGATTGGAGCTTCATTCGAGATCCAGCTATCTATTTCAATTTCGGTATTCAGTTGATTTCAGTTATTCAGTTGATTCCAGTGATGTATTCAACTTGTGCTAAATCATTGTATTGAATTTCTGTTGTATCTTGTTTAACTCTGATGTATTTATATAGTAGCTTCATGATCTACTATCTTTGCTTCCGATGCAACATATTACTCTGTGTTTGTGATTTGTGATTTATTTATTTACTGCATATTCTGAGTTTTGCCAAATTTAAATTACCATTCGGTATTTTGAGCAATTCAAGTCCGACATGTGTGGATGCGAATGGATGAAAATATTGGGTCATTACATTTGGTATCAAAGTTTTGGCTCTAGGAAAACTTAGCATATACGGTAAATTTATTTACAGAATCACTTTCATTCGAGTGTGAATTTCTTCCTTTTTGACTCGATTCCTTTTGAATTTGGAACGGTCACTACGGTTCCAAAATTTATTCTTATCCCCACCATTCATCTTCTTTTGATTTTGGAGTATCCAATAACTCCACTTCAGATGATCTTTGTGACAACCCATAATTTTTAAGCCTTTAAAATCGGAATATTTAATTGATTTTAATATTTAAAAGTTAATTTTTAACTTGAATTCAAATATCACTATTTATTTGGTAATTAGATTATTGAATTCAATAATTTGAAGTTGAGTAAAATATGAAATCTGGAATTTTAAGCCTGTTAAAAATAATTTAAAGGCTTGCCAAATTTATATTGATAACACTGAAGATAATAGAAGTTGTAAAATTGAAATTAATAGTGGTTTGTTCAGTTTTAAAATTTTATTGTTTAAATTGAATTTAAAAATAGCTTTCTGAGACACAGTCTCGGAATTAGACGAAACTAGTTCCATTAGGTCCGTAATATTGAATTATTATCGGATTTCAAATTTCGTATTGATCGGAATTGTGGTGTGAGAGTACGATATATAAACGCGCTGAAAATTTCATTGATAATAGTCGATTTAAATTGAAATTAAATTAATACATTGTTTAACCAGTCAACCTTCAGTCGGAATAAATTCACGTCAGCTTTCTCTTCCGTCACTGTAGCAAGGCAAGCTTCTCGCGTAAGGTATTTTCCTTCTTTTTATAATTTGCCGAGCCTTTCTCAATTCTCGTTCAAGAATAATAAATGGCCGAGCAAATTACCCTTCCTAAATCTTTTTTCCCCAAATCAATTCGTTCAAACTAGTTAAGAAAAGGGCAGTCAAGAAATCGCGAAATTCCTTTTTCGTTTTCCTTCTTTTCAAAACCCAGTCGTTTTCAAAAAAACAAAAAAAGAGGGATTTGAGAATCGCGACTCTATCGCGATCGATTTTAAAAAGGGGGCTGGGTTAGGGTTGCGATGACGTTTGAACTGGATGCTGTTAGGGCTTGGCGTGGAAGGCGTAGGGTTCTCGTTAGTTCAGGTTGGAGGAGATCGAAGGGCACTAGGTTCGCTATTGTGGCTCGTGAGCCAGTGTGGTTGTGGCGCTTTCAGGTGGAGCGGAGGTAGCGAGGTCGATGTTTGGTGGAGCGTCGATCGAAGAATGGAAGCTTGCGATGGTGAGGTAAATTAACTTATTTACTTTCGATTTTTTTTATGTATATAAACTTTTACAGCAAGGAAATAAATAAATAAATAAATAAAATATATATGTTTACATGTCTTTACAGTAAATAAGTTTGTTTAATTAAGTGTGTATATACAGAAAATATAATAAAAATAAATATATATAGATTTTGGTTTTTATGTTGAAGAGTTTTATCTCAATAAAATGTTTAGTCTATATAAATTGATTTTATAAGTGTGGGTTTCAAAGGAAATATGTATAAAGGAAAATTATCTATATAAAAACATATATATATATATATTTTCATATACTAGTTAGTTTTAAAATGATGTATTATGAAGATTAATTTATTAAATAAACTTATTTAATTATTCTAGCCACCAAAATATTTTAGTAAAAGGAAATTTAGTTAAAATTTAAACTATTAATTTAAAAGAACATTTGTTGGTTTAGATTAAATGAATAAATAATAATAAATTGTTCGATCAATTAAATATTAATAGTATTTGTAAATATTTAAAGCTTATGTAACGATCCTGATTTTTTAATTAAAATTAAATTGATAGTGTAAATAAATTTTGGAATAAAATTGTAAATTAATTTGGATTTTTCAAATTAAATAGGATATTTGTTTATTTGAGTATTTATTTTAAAATTTAATTGAGATTTTGAATTTCTATATTTAAAATCTTATAGATAAAAAGTAACGTCCCAAAGTTAACAATTTAAATAAATAATATGTTTTAAAAAAACTTTTGGAATTTAGTTTCAAATTAAATTGGAAGAAAAATCCTAAACAAATAAAAATGAGTGATAGTAATATATAATTAAATCCCAATTTCATTTTGAGATTAAAATATTGAAATAATAAATATTGTTAAAAGTCATTTAAATTTAAAATCTTATATATATATATATATATATATTATAAATATGAGTACATTGGATACACATTTAAAAAAAATTAATTTAAATTTGTTCAAAATAAGTGTGGATATACAAATGGATATGAAAGTTTATACTTCAAGTTTAAAATTTAAATTTGAACTTAAATTTGAAATAAATGTTTTAAAAAAAAATTAAGTAGCATTAAAAATCATTGAGAAATAAAGTATACAATGGTCAAAAACAACTTTTCTTTTAACATTGTACATATGCATAAATATATATATATATACACAAATGAATTAGGGATACCTTTATTTAAAAAATGTATATAATATAAAAATTAAAGATTTAAAAACTTCTTTTACTTTGTAAAAAATCAAGAAAAGGCCGAACATACCTAGCACATAGATGGATGGAGTGAAATAGTGAACAAAATCAAAAGCTCAAGATTTTCTTTTTTACAAATGGCATGAAGGCATCATTTCCTAAATAAATTAATCAAATAAAAAAAATTCAGAAAACCTTTCACCTTCCAATTCGAATTTTTAAACCTCCTAAACATCTGAAAAGTTCAGTAATCAAAGATCTAACATTTCATATCTCAACACTCGGGCAAGAAAAAAAATTCAGAAAAAAAAGAAAGAAAACTGCCAATCTCTTCTTTAAATTCAAAAGCTAAAACTGAAGTGATTTCTAAAGCCACAAAACTGTAGTGTGCCCTCAGGTAAGTATTAAAATTTTATAGTTAATAAAATTTTATAGTTAATAAAATTTATGGTTTTGAAGTCATATTTTAACAACAATTTTTAAATTTAAACTACAGATTTGTAAAAAACAGTGAAGTTTCAGGGTTTTACTGTAATGCTAGTTTCTGGGAATGAATTTAAAGGCAAGTAAATTTTCCTTTAAAAGAATTTGAGTTTGAAGTTATAATTGCTAAGGGAAAAAGAATTTAATACCCTAACATTCAATAAATTGCAGGGAAAGAATCAAGTTTAAGGCTAAACAAGATTTCTGGTTTCAAAACTGCAGAAAAGAAAAAAAAAAGAAAAAAAGTCTTCTCTGTTATAAATCCAACTATCTAAACTCCAAATTTAAAATAGGAAAAGGAAGGAAAGTTGCAGACTTCATTTTCTTTTGAAAACTGTCAGGAAACATTCCTGTTCTTCTGGAAAAAATGGTGAGCAAACCCTTAACCTTATACATATTTTTGTTTGCATGAAGTTGGTATTGATGAATGTGTGTGAATGAGCTTGCATATGATTGTGATTGCATAGTGGTTTCCTGTGAATAAATGTTGAAGTTCAAATATAAGCCTGCCTGTATAAATTAAGTTGCCTCTGTTTCTTGTTTTCTTCCAGACCAAATTTACAAACAATATTCTCATCCTTTAATTAAATAACTGATAAAACTCAGGATATAAACAAATTATGTTTATGAAATCAATATCCAAGTTTTAAAGATATTCTCTAATTAAATCATCAAATTGTTTTACTGTAAATCCAGGATAGTCAGTAAAAACACTATAGTATGTCAAACCTTTCTTTTCTCTTTCCCTCTGTCTCTCTTTCCTGTTGCATTTGAAAAATTAAACAAGTTGGAGTTTGTGCTTTAAGCTTACACCATGCTTCAGTAACAAAACTAAACAAGTTTTGAAATTTGACCAGGATTCAGTAATTAAATAAAAGCAAAGTTGAAGTTTCCATTATTCTAGAGACTGTAAAAACAAAACAAAAGATGAACTTCCAGGCTCACAGGCCATTTCATTTGTTTAAAAATCATTCCTCATCTCTCTGAATCATATCAGACAATATCTTCTAAACAAAAGATGTTTGTTTTAACAGCATTCAACCCCTAAAAATAATTTAAAGTTAAACCATAGCAAAGACTTTAAGAAATCTGGGAATTACAGGAAAAAGGCTCAAATATAATAAAATTCCGGTATCGAAATTTATTGATTCAGGATTATAACTTGAACTCATTTTGGAAATCATGATTTTTAAAACTGGAATCAAAATTTATAATTTAGTATTGAGGTAGGAATTTAGGAATGGCTGAAAAATCAATTTTGGGAAATTCCGTTCGACCTAGGTGATCGGGGAGGTCTGGGTTTCTTCTAGAGATGGTGGGGCGATCATGAAGACAGAGAAAAATGGTCAGAGAGGTGCCTGACCATCGTGGCGCCGGTGGCGAATAGGTTTAGGTTCCTAAACCTAGTTTTAGTCTTGGTTGAAGAATGGGTCGCTGATGATTCTCGGGTGCATCGAGTTCGAGGGGATTCAGAGGATAACTTGGTGGGTGATCGGAGGTGATGTGGTCGCGGTGGTGCGAGGCCAAGTAGTCGGCGTCGCGTGGTCGGGGTGGTTTTAGTGGAGCCGTTGATTTCCAGTTCGAGGTTTAGAGCTCGATTTTGATTTGAGGGGAGATGGGGCACTTCGATGACTTGAGATGGTTGTTGGGTTGGTGGTTGACGTGCGGCTATGTTCGCCAGTGGTGGAAGTCGCCTCCAGTGCCGGTGCACGTGCACGAGGGGAGTTTTTGTATCAGTATATGGTTTTGGGGGGAAGGAACTGGAGTCTCGAAGCATGACACGGGGAAATCGCGTGGAAACTCGAAGACGAGCTCGAGTGGTTTTGCGTTGTATCAAGTCACCTTTTAAAAACTTAGCAAATTTTTGAAAAAGATCTTACTCGGGTAGATTTGGCTAAAACTCGAAGCAGGGAAGATTTTACATCGGGGGGGAACTCGGGGAAGGCCTCGGGTCATACTTAAAAACAGCAAAAATTTTGAAACATGATTTAAACTTGTTTTTAAAATAATTATCCGGGATAAATGAAGTATTTTAAAATTTAGATTTTTTAAAAATAAAATAGTTTAAAAATTTGACTTGATAAAATACTTAGGAGTAAATCAAATATTTAAATTTTTAACTTAAAGACAAAATTCTTTATAATGATTAAATAAAGATTTTAAAACAATTAAAATTTGTAATTACTTTATAATTAAAAGTTGATTTAATTAAAGGGTGACTAATTAATGAAAGTAATTAAGATTTAATTAATTTTAAATTAAGGATTTTATGAATTAAGATAATTAAATTAAGAAAAGTTAGTTGATAAAGTTAATTAGGATTGAACCAATTTATAGTTAAGAATAATTAATCGTTGATTTAAATTTTATAAAATAAATTGTGTGGTTAACACACTTAATCATATTCACCCTAATTAGAGATGATTGACTGGATTGATATTTCTGTTGTGATACTGTGATTGCTTTGTGATGGACTGTAATTTGTGATTTGTTCGTATATGTGTGAAACCCCTTTTTGCCCGTAAAACGGCATTTAAACTTCGATGCGGCAGGGAGTCGGATTCAAGTTTGTTATCCGAAACCCACATCGAATCATATTAGTGAATCTTTGTGATTGATAAATTTACTTTATCTATGAATCTGTTGATGAAGATAAGCGTTAGGGGTTATACCGCTTATCGATATATCTGTGATGATTGATGTTGTGCACTATCGTGTAATACCCCTGGACTACACTACACACACACAAATATGGATTACACGTGGAAATCAGTTAAGTCATAGACTTTTGAAAATATTTAAAATTGAATTTTTAGATTCAAATGGTTTTTGAAATGGATGGGGTTTAAAGTAAAAAGCTTTGAAAAAGAATTTCAAAGATAAAAGTTATTTTTGAATAACTTAATTTAGTTTTGAAATCTGATTTAAATTTGAATTCAAAAACTTGAAATTGAATTCTATTTTGAGAATTTAAGATGTAAAAAGGTTATAGAAGCTTATATGGGTTTTCAAACCATTTTTAAAGTGTTGTTTTGGGAATTAAATTTAACCCAAAGATTCTAACTTCTATAAATGAAATCGGTTTTTTTTCCAAAATGAAAACTGCTTGTTTTCAAATGATAAAGGCTTTCATATAAGAAATGAATTTCCAATTTGTATAAAAGGATTTTCAAGTTTGAATTGAAATGGTTTTCCAAATTATGAATGAATATTGGAAACGGTTTTTGAAAGCTATAAGTTAAATCTTTGATTTAAAGATTAAATGAATTAATCCAATTAAAATGGATATTGTTTTGGAAACTGTAAATGGATCTTTGTGAAACTAGTTAAACTTTGTGAAATAAATCTTTTGTTTAAAGATTTGAAATGGTAATTTGGTTTAAACCATTTAAAGGGAAGTTTTGGATAATAAGTTGTGACTTAACTGAAAATCCCATGTCCATATGTTTTTAAATATCGCGCTTATTATTCGGTTTAGCTGGGAGAGGACCTTGTGTCATATAACCCATTCCGAATAATGATACATCGTTATGGATAGCATTTGAAGACCGGTGGTGAAGACCGGATATTTGCGAGAATGATAGGATGACCTATCGATTGTCTCTGCACTGAGTAGCTACGGTATAGATATTTCCTAAGTGATGGGAAGTTCGATCGGGATTGTGAATACCCGGATTTGCAAGGGCTTCTTCGGAAGTGCCTTCGGTTCTGTTCGAGCCCGGAACAGACTTGTATGGTCGTGTGTCTGACACTACACTTTGAGATGTAAAGCCGATTTCTTTCAAATACATATCTGTTAGTGGCGGAGAATTTATTCTCTTATCTTAACACCCTTCTCTGAGACGTACGAGCTCAGAGGTTATGTAGTTGAAGGTTATCAGCGATATACTCCCAATTTGGTAGTGTGGCACGCTAAGTGCTGCTGTATTTTGATGATCATTTGTTGGTCATTTGTTGATCAAAGCATGGCTTTGTGAAAAAGCGTAGCTTTGTGAAAAAGCGTAGCTTTGTGGTCGAGACCTCATCGAGCCTCACAAACCGGTAATGGTCGAAACAGGAAAGATGCGGCAAGGTTTCAGGGGTAGCTCCCCTAGGGTATGACCATTCCTTCTGGAAAAGGGTGGTATCATGGTATGGAGCCCAGATAGTTGCTCATGTGGACACTAGTATATTTATTACTGTGTGATGTTGTTGTTGGAGGGCCCTCGGATAAAGGTCCCAAAGGACCGGGGGTGGCGTATCTCAGGTTTTATTCCCCGGGAAGGGGGTAGCCGGCCTTGTTTGGCAGAGAGCCGGGTAGGTTCTCGGGGCGTCCCGCCAGAGGCGTTCCCATGTGGCAATAGGAAGTTCCTTAGCCTGACCATTTGTTGGAAAATCCATTCATCCAATACGCACCTTGTACGGTTTTAGTTGTAGAACCTGCCATTTAACATGGCAGCTATAGTGGCATAGTATAATGGTACCTATGCTGGCTAGGATTTATATTATACTTTCGAAGTGTTTTCCACTATGCACTAATAATAATATCAAAAAGAATTTTTGCGTAGTAAGCATGTTTGACTATCATAAGGAGAAATCTCCCCCATGTGTGCGTTTGCATTGTGTGTGTGCCGGGAGGCCCTATGGTAGTTTCATTTTCCAAAAGCATTGCGGATTTAAATTTTAAAAGCTTTGTTGTTTATTTTAAAAGATAAAATTATTTTGTTTGCTCACACCAGTCCCATGACTGACCTGGAGTTTATTGTTCCTTTCCTAAACTCTGGGTGCCCACTATTTTCCACACGGGCAGTCTAGAGTTGGGTTTTCAGATAATCCTGTAATAGGTATAGATTCGTTAGCCTTCGAAGCTCTTTGGATTTGTGGATCGCATTTGCTGCACTTCAGCATCACACCAGTCTTGCTCATCTAGGCGAAACGTGAGCTAGCGTTGGATTAAAGATGGAGTTCTTGGAGTTTGGCATTGAAGACACTACCTTTCCGCTGCTATTTCTTGTATCTATGATAGTGTTGATCTCTATTGTACCATTCTATTGTATTCGGTTGTATCAGATATTGTATCAAATGTTGTATATCAAATGTATCATGCACATTTCTTCCGCTGTGTTGTTCTTATTGTGTTATAAGATCCGGCGAACCAGGTTCGACGTTTGGATCTGCGGCATTTGAATACGAGTGTCGTATTCGGTGCCGATTTTCGAAGGTCGAGTCAGGGTCGTTAGAGCTTATATAAGATTTCAAAATAAAATTTTAATTTGCATGTTGTTTTAATTTTTTTGGAGTTGGTGAATAAGTGATAAATTAAATTATTTGGTTATTTTAATTACCAAGATAATTTATTAATGGAATTTAGTTAAAATCAATTTATTAGTTTAAAACCAAATGTTTAGTTTAAATTTAATTGTTGGCCAATTTAATTATTAAATAGTAAATCATTTGTTAATTAAATTTATAAAATAGAAATAAATGGTTCAAGTTATTTCAAAGTGATAATAAATCGTATGATTGTTATACAAGGTCAAAATCTGATAGAAGCAAGCCAGGTTGGATCGGATTGCAAAACAAAAATCAAAGGTGAGTTAATCTCACTCAAAATTATTAAATTTAAATAATTGTTCGAATGGTTGAATTGATTGATGTGCTATAGTATGATATATTTTGGAATTGGCATTTTATATTGTGCTAATGTCTATGGATGCAGGGAAAACAGGTTGGAGTGATCCAACTGGATCCCTCGACATTTATTTTAATTATTTAATATTCTCTGTTGTGATTATTTGGTATTCTATTATGAATTCTACTGGAATGTTGAATGCTATGGTTTGATTGGATATAATTGGGTATAATGAATTACCAAAAATATATAAATTGGATTTTGGAAAGAAATAAAATAAGTGAATTTGTAAGTAAAATAATTATAGAAAATTTGAATGAATTTAAGAATGAATTGGAAAAGAAATAAAGTGACTTTAAGTTCTAACAAATAAGTCTCGAGTATGGAAAGTTAATTTTGAATAAACAGAAGATTAATGAACTTTAAACTTCAGTATTATTATTTTAAAAGAACAAAACATTTATTTAAATTTAAGAAATTATTGAAAAGAATAAAGAAGAAATTGGGAAAAACTGAAATTCGTATATTTCAGTTAAAAAGGTTAAAAATCAAATGAAAAATAATAATAATAATAATAAAGTCCATAATTAAAGAACTTTGTAATGAATTAAGAAAGTAAAGATATTTGTTTCAAATGGAGTAAATTGGAAATCAATTTGGAAAATTGATTTAAGTGATTGAAATTGGGATTTTTCTCTGGATAACCAAGTACGTTTTCAAAGATTTTTTTTAAATATAAGTTAAAAATTTTAAAGTTGTTTTAAAAAGCAAGTTTGGGAAAATTTATTATTTCTAATATTTAAATTCTAAAGTAAGTATTTTCTTTAATCTTTATAGCAGTAATTATTTAAAGTGTGATTTAGTATCTTGTTTTTAAAAGTGAAAATCTAGTTTTATATTTTATTAAGTAACCATATTTTCAAATATTCATATAGTATGTATTTTGACAAATTATTGTAGTGCTTTAAATATTTTAAAATATATTTCTAAGTAAAGCGTTTAAATTATTTTTAAAATCTAAAGTTTTGCGCTTGGTAATTCCAGTGGAAATAGAAAATACTTGGAAATTATTCTGAGAAAGAAAGATAGATTGAAACTGTTTTCAAAGGATTGAAATTGGAAATATATCTTGCAAAGATATATTGAGATAAATAAATAATTTGGGAAATTATTTATTGTGTGATGGATGTTGTGAATATTAATTAATAGTTAAATAACCGACTATCAATATTGGACAAATACGTTGATCGTTTCGAAAAGACCGGGATCGAGACTTATTTCTCGAAAACCACTTCGATCCGGTTTGTACGGTTTCGTGGAAAACGAGTTTGGATTCGAAGATGAAGCAGTGAAGTGCAAGGGCCAGTCGCTACTAATCCTGAGGATATTCCAACATGGATGTAGTAGGAATAGTGCCTTCGGTTCCATTCGAACCCGGGACGGACTTGTATGGATGAATGCTTTCGGAACATCATCAGGTGGATGATGGGCATTCTAAGGGATATGTTCTAAAAAGGTAATGCTTAGCCTCAAGCCTCATCAACCGGGAATGACTGAAAATCAGGGGTTATGCAGCAAGGCTAGGTGGGTAGCACCCAAGTATGGTGAGGTCCTCCCTGTCGAGATGTCCCTTTTTATTTCGGCTTAGTGGGCGGTTGCTGATCCCAACCGCGGGGTGATCTCACTCGGGATTATCCAGTAAGGGGTAGTTCCGGTCTTGTGTTGCAGGGGAGCCGGCGTACTACTCGGTACTGTGATCTAGGCCACGTACTGTGACAGATGGTACCCCAGTGCCTAGTCATTAGTTGGAAATCCATTCTCCCTACGAGCCTTGTACGAGTTTTGTTTGTATTATCTACTCTGTGGCTAGTAGATGAAATTTAATGAATGTAACAATTTCGGCTATTTTGTAAGTATTTGTATATAGACCCTATTATAATATCAGAGGATTTCTATAAAAAATTGTTTTAGCTATCGTAAGGTAAAAACCCGACATGTTTATTTGTGGCATGGTCTTACGAGATGCTTTTGTTTTCAAAGGATTTTTGAAACTTTAATAATCAATTGAGTGTGATTTTCTCACGTTGCTATTCCAGAATGACTCGGGTGTTATTTAACTATAATGCTCGGGTCAGGCCGAGTGTTATAGGATACAGGATATGATGCTGTGGAGCTCAGGAGACGAGCTGGATGACGATACGTACTGCCGTATTTGTTTTATATATATTCCGCTGTGTAGAGTAGTTGTGTATCCAGTAGTATGAAATTGATGTTGAACTGAGATTGATGTACTCTGATGATGTAATATATAAAACAGATATATTTGTTTTGGTGTAAAGATCGGTTAATATCTATTATATTTTATTCCGCTGCGATGGTTAGATTCTATTGTTGTTTTCTATTTTCTTCTTCTACCTCTTCTTCTTTAACCCAAGTGGTTCGTATTTCTATACAATTTGAGTTGATTGATATAGAATACTGTTGAATCAAGGGGTACGGATTTGCGGCTCGTTACGCTTGGTATCAGAGCTTAGGTTGGTGATAACCTTGGCCCTGGTGGCAATTACTCAAATTAGAGTCTGTAGTACTCTAGAATGAGTTTGAGCATATTAATAGGTATGAGCGCGTATTTGTCAGTGAATATAAATTATTTTAATATTGTGTTGATTGGTCTATTGAGTGGCATGTGAACTTTCGTCGGCACAGTCTGAACAACTGTATCGAAGGGGATTCTAAACACTTGAATAGAACAGTTTGACACGGTATTATTTTAAATGTAGGTGAATGAAATAATTTTACCCAAAATATATTTTGATGTAAAGAAAAGTTTTTGTAAACAATTTAGCTAATGTATGGTTGCTTGGATGTTAGAGATGATAATATTAAATTATTATCATCGTTGTGTAAAATTTTAACTAGAAATTGAAAATATAACCAAAGTTTAAGGGAATATATTCATTATAAAATGAAATTTATAAATATGAATTATAAATGTAAATTATAAATTGAAATATAATCAAATGAGAATTTGTATGAGCATAAGCTGTGCAAATGAATTATAGTTAAAATTGATTTAAGCAGGATTTGGAAATTTAAAATCCTGGAGATTTTGGAAGTGTTTATCGAAGTGTCTGGAGATAAATAATAACCTTATTGTTTTAGAGATATTTTCGAAAGGAAATTTGTTTTAAATGGATTTTGAAAGTGATATAGCATTGAAATCACTTGGATTATTGGAAAATAATTCTGATGATGACGGCCGCATCATTAGTATTCATTTTCGAATTTCTAAGTGACGGATTGCTACCAAATTGATTTATTCAGAAAAGCTAGTTGTTTTTGAAAATCTCAAAGGAAATTTTTTGGGAATAAAACCAGGATTGGTTTGACTTTTGAGAAGTGTGATTTGAGATGTTGGAGATTTCACAGTGATTTGAAACCAAAGCTGGGCGTTTAAAAAAAATCCTAATGAAATAAGTTATAAGCTTATAAATTGAGATGATTTTCAAATCAGGAAGGAAATATAAGCTTTGAATATTGGAAATTTAAATTCAAGGTGAAAAGTTAAAAATGAAATTAACTTGGATTGGGGGAATGAAAATTTAACTGGATTGAAATAAATTGGATAGGCTGAAAATAATATCCAGTTGTATTCGAATTAAGTTGAATCGAATTGAGTTATTGAATGGACTTAGATTCTTACCTGGATAAATGGAAAATAAGTTGGATAAGGATTGGATTGAAATAAATAAACCAGAATAACATATAAAAGAATTAAAAATGCATGAAATAAAATATGCTTGGGTTATAAATAAGCGTAAGGCTTGAGTTAAAACTAAAGGAAGAATATATTCAAGCCTATAACGAATGGAATTGTGTAAATAATAAGTTGTGACTTACAAAATTTGAAAAGTGGGATAGAAAAATCCAAAATAAATATTTTTGATGAATTGAAAAATAAAATGAAAATCAAAACTTGAATTATAAAATAAATTGAACTTAAGAAAATTAAATAAAGAGATTTTGAGATTAAAATCAAGTTCTGAATCATAAATTGGTGAAAAACTAATTAGATAATAAATTAGATAATGAAATATATAATGGGAACCTAATGTAGTTAAATAGAAGCTAAATTGTGAGTTTACGATGAAGTTTGGAAATAAAATTCAAGTTATAAATTAAATTAAATGAATTGAGAATGAAATTGAATTGTGAGTCAATAAAATTGGATGGTAAATTAAAAGTAAATGGTCGAATCAGAACTTGAGTTATTAATTAAAATTCTTCTTGAAGTGTTAACAAATTGAATATAATTGAAATAAATCGAATAAAAATGAAAATGGATTAAAATAGTAATGGTTTGAATGTGCAAATAAAATCCAAATAAGTGGAATTAAATTGGAAATGGCCTGGTTATTAATAAAATAATTTTGGATGAATTGAGTAAGGAAATGAAAATTCATAATGAATTGAGTGGATAAACTAATTATATTGAATAAATAAATGGATGGAATAAATAAAAATCAAATGAGATTGTAGATTTAAAATGAGATTTAATTGAAATAGGATTAGCTTAAATAGAAAAGAAAATTTACTTGTAAAATGAAAATGAGCTTAAGATAAAATGTGAATAAATTGAAGTAAATTAACTTAAAGCTAAATAGATGGAAGAGAATTGAATTGAATTCAACTTAAACTAAGTTTAATGATATTGGGTTGGATTTAAAACCAAGTGAAAATAAATTTGAATCAAATTAAAATTCGGTGAGTTACAGGTAATATTTAATGGAGTGAAAATTCTTAAATAAATAATTGTAAACCATTTAAATTGTTAAGGAATTGAAATAACTAGAGACAATAAGGAAAATAGAATGTTTTCAAGTTAATAGAATGGTTTTAAATGAATCGAAATGAATGGATCGTGAATAGAATTGAAATGATTATTGAATGGATTAACCAGGATTGATTTCAAGCTAAATAAAATAGTTTTGGGTAAACAAAGACGGATATGGAATGAAAATGCAAGTGTATGGGTTGGGAGTAATGAAGAATGGGATAGAATCAATAATAAATTGAGTTGGAATCAATTTAAAATGGTCATCGGCTTAAGTCGTTATTTACTTGAATGAATATTACAAATCTGCATGAGAAAAATTGGTTGTGGGACGGAAATAGAAGAAAATAGAATTCTATGGATCATTGCAAGTAAATAAAATTGATTTTTAAATCAATTGGAAAAATATGGGTTTGTTGAAAATTAAAAATGAATTTAATGTAAGCGATTGAGCTTTAAACCATTCAAATTGATGAAGTTGTATACGAATGGATTGAAAACCATTCAAATTGAATGAAAATGGTTTATAAATTAATCGAAACAGTTGAATTAGTATGTAAACTATAGAAATTGCTTACGGAAAATGTTTGGTGTGCATTTCTTTTAGAATGCATGTGTTTAACTATTGTAAATAAGTGAAATGTTGTTAAACTTCATATATATGACATTTACGTGTTTAAATTGAGTAAGTACAGGTACCTGGAAGCCGGGTGGCTGGGTTTGGTTGCGCTAACTGCTAAAATAATAACCCGCTTGCTTAAAAATGCTAAATAAAGTATGCCTACGCAATAAAAATAGGAAATATGAACTGTTTTTTGTTTTTCCGACCGTGTGGGTCGATGTATACATATTTATATCTTTTATCAAATTGCAAAAGCTCCTCCGTACAAAGGAGATTCTGCCAAAATTTTCCGGAAATTTTGTGAGTTAAATTTTTTTTGAAAATTTTGAAAAATTTTGTTAACAACAAAACGATTTCAAACTGGAAATTAAAATAAATTAGTAAATGAAACTAATTAAAATAATGACATAAATTAGTTATAAATTGAAAATGAAATTTCAAATATTCAGAGTTAAAGATAAATTGAATTCGTATGGAAATGAAAGGATCAATTTGAATAGAATTAGATATAAACTAAAGTGGTAAGGTAGAAATAAATACAAGAAGCATGTAAAATGCTTATACTAACTTAAGAGGGAATGGTGAATTCTTAAATGAAAAATTGATACTACAAATATAATCTAAATTAATATTTTAATGAATAAATATTGACATTTGTAAGAAAGTCGATAAAATGTTTTTGAATGTTATGATTGGACCTATTGCTATGTAAGATATGCAGGTATTATAAAGAGAAAGGAAAATTGGTTTTGATTTCAGATGATAAATTTGAAATGCTCGACAAAAGGTATGTGTTTAAATTTCTATGTGAAATTTGATTGGGATTTTGATTGAGCCACTTGGTTTTTGTTTTCTTTTGGAATTTAGGAGCCCATAGAGGCCTTTTGTAGTTGTACCGAGCTAGCCGCGCAAAGGAGACGTTGGCGAAATTTTTCGAGAAATTAGGGAGTTAGAAAAATTTTGAGAAAATTTTGGTAATTCAGAATTTGGTTTTAAATTGAAACTTGAATGGCTAAACAAATAGTATAGTTTGAAACTATGGGAGAGTTGAGAAGTTAATAAGAATGATAATGGGTCTTTTGTAAAAGATAGTTGGTTAGATGTTGGACTGTTTGGTTTCGGGAAAGGTAAACGGGTATTGGATCATTCTTCCTAACTAGTAATTTCGGGGACGAAATTCTTTTAAAAGGGAAGGAATATGACGACCCGGAATTTTTAAGCCTTTAAAATCGAAATATTTAATTGATTTTAATATTTAAATGTTAATTTTTAACTTGAATTCAAATATCACTATTTATTTGATAATTAGATTATTGAATTCAATAATTTGTAGTTGAGTAAAATATGAAATCTGGAATTTTAAGCCTGTTAAAAATAATTTAAAGGCTTGTAAAATTTATATTGATAACACTGAAGATAATAGAAGTTGTAAAATTAAAATTAACAGTGGTTTGTTCAGTTTTAAAATTTTATAGGTCAAGTTGAATTTAAAAATAGCTTTCCGAGACATGGTCTCGGAATTAGAGGAACTAGTTCCATTAGGTCCATAATATTGAATTATTATTGGATTTCAAATTTCGTATTGATCGGAATTGTGGTGTGAGCGTACGATATATAAACGCACTGAAAATTTCATTGATAATAGTCGATTTAAATTGAAATTTGAAATTAAATTAATACATTGTTTAATCAGTCAACCTTCAGTTGAAATAATTTCACGTCAGCTTTCTCTTCCGTCACTGTAGCAAGGCAAGCTTCTCGCGTAAGGTATTTTCCTTCTTTTTATAATTTGCCGAGCCCTCTTTCTCAATTCTCGTTCAAGAATAATAAATGGCCGAGCAAATTACCCGTCCCAAATCTTCTTCTTCCCCAAATCAATTCATTCAAACTAGTTAAAAAAACAAAAAAAATAAATGGCAGTCAAGAAATCGCGAAATTCCTTTTTTGTTTTCCTTCTTTTCAAAACCCAGTCGTTTTCGAAAAAAGGGGAGATTTGAGAATCGCGACTCTATCGTGATCGATTTTAAGAAGGGGGCTAGGTTAGGGTTGCGACGACATTCGAACTGGATGCTGCTAGGGCTTGGCGTGGAAGGCGTAGGGTTCTCGTTAGTTCAGGTTGGAGGAAATCGAAGGGCACTGAGTTCGCTATTGTGATTCGTGGGCCAGTGTGGTTGTCTCGCTTTCAAGTGGAGCGGAGGTAGCGAGGTCGATGTTTGGTGGAGCGTCGATCGAAGAATGGAAGCTTGCGAGGGTGAGGTAAATTAACTTATTTACTTTCGATTTTTTTTATGTATATAAACTTTTACAGTAAGGAAATAAATAAATAAATAAAATATATATGTTTATATGTACTTACAGTAAAGCAGTTTGTTTAATTAAGTGTGTATATACAGAAAATATAGTAAAAATAAATATATATAGATTTTGGTTTATATGTTGAAGAGTTTTATCTTAATAAAATGTTTAGTCTATATAAATTGATTTTATAAGTGTGGGTTTCAAAGGAAATATGTATAACGGAAAATTATCTATATAAAAACATATATATATATATATATTTTCATATACTAGTTAGTTTTAAAATGATGTATTATAAAGAATAATTTATTAAATAAACTTATTTAATTATTCTAGCCACAAAAATATTTTAGTAAAAGGAAATTAAGTTAAAATTTAAACTATTAATTTAAAAGAACATTTGTTGGTTTAGATTAAATGAATAAATAATAATAAATTGTTCGATCAATTCAAATATTAATAGGATTTGTAAGTATTTAAAGCTTATATAAGATTTCAAAATAAAATTTTAATTTGCATGTTGTTTTAAATTTTTTGGAGTCAGTGAATAAGTGATAAATTAAATTATTTGGTTATTTTAATTACTAAGATAATTTATTAATGGAATTTAGTTAAAATCAATTTATTAGTTTAAAACCAAATGTTTAGTTTAAATTTAATTATTGGCCAGTTTAGTTATTAAATAGTAAATCATTGGTTAATTAAATTTATAAAATAGAAATAAATGGTTCAAGTTATTTCAAAGTGATAATAAATCGTATGATTGTTATACAAGGTCAAAATCTGATAGAAGCAAGCCGGGTTGGATCAGATTGCAAAACAAAAATCAAAGGTGAGTTAATCTCACTTAGCTAAATTTAAATTTAAATTTAAATTATTAAATTTAAATAATTGTTCGAATGGTTTAATTGATTGATGTGCTATATTATGATATATTTTGGAATTGGCATTTTATATTGTGCTAATGTCTGTGGATGCAGGGAAAACAGGTTGGAGGGATCCAACTGGATCCCTCAACATTTATTTAAATTATTTAATATTCTCTGTTGTGATTTTTTGATATTCTATGATGAATTTTATTGGAATGTTGAATGCTGTGGTTTGATTGGATATAATTGGGTATCATGAATTACCAAAAATATATAAATTGGATTTTGGAAAGAAATAAAATAAGTGAATTTGTAAGTAAAATAATTATAGAAAATTTGAATGAATTTAAGAATGAATAGGAAAAGAAATAAAGTGACTTTAAGTTCTAACAAATAAGTCTCGAGTATGGAAAGGTAATATTGAATAAACAGAAGATTAATGAATTTTAAACTTCAGTATTATTATTTTAAAAGAACAAAACATTTATTTAAAATTTAAGATTTAAATTATTGAAAAGAATAAAGAAGAAATTGGGAAAAACTGAAATTCGTATATTTCAGTTAAAAAGGTTTAAAATCAAACGGAAAATAATAATAATAAAGTCCATATTTAACGAACTTTGAAATGAATTAAGAAAGCAAAGACATTTATTTCAAATGTAGTAAATTGGAAATCAATTTGGAAAATTGATTTAAGCGATTGAAATTGGGATTTTTTTTTTGATAACCAAGTACGTTTTCAAAGAATTTTTTTAAATATAAGTTAAAAGTTTTAAACTTGTTTTAAAAAGCACGTTTTGGAAAATTTATTATTTCTAATATTTAAATTCTAAAGTAAGTATTTTCTTTAATCTTTTATACTAGTAATTATTTAAAGAGTGATTTAGTATCTTGTTTTTAAAAGTGAAAATCTAGTTTGATATTTTATTAAGTAACCTTACTTTCAAATATTCATATAGTATGTATTTTGACAAATTATTGAAGTAGTTTTACTTTAAATATTTTAAAATATATTTCTAGGTAAAGCGTTTAAATTATTTTAAAAATCTAAAGTTTTATACTTGGTAATTCCAGTGGAAATAGAAAATACTTGGAATTTATTCTGAGAAAGAAAGATAGTTTGAAACTGTTTTCAAAGGATTGAAATTGGAAATATATCTTGCAAAGATATTTTGAGATAAATAAATAATTTGGGAAATTATTTATTGTGTGATGGATGTTGTGAATATTAATTGATAGTTAAATAATCGACTATCAATATTGGACAAATACGTTGATCGTTTCGAAGAGACCGGGATCGAGACTTATTTTTTGAAAACCACTTCGATCCGGTTTGTATGTTTTCGTGGAAAACGAGTTTGGATTCGAAAATGGAGTAGTGAAGTGCAAGGGCCATTCGCTACTAATCCTGAGGATATTTCCAACATGGATGTAGTAGGAATAGTGCCTTCGGTTCCATTCGAACCCGGGACGGACTTGTATGGATGAATGCTTTCGGAACATCGTCAGGTGGACGATGGGCATTCTAAGGGATATGTTCTAAAAAGGTAATGCTTAGCCTCAAGCCTCATCAACCGGAAATGACTGAAAATCAGGGGTTATGCAGCAAGGCTAGGTGGGTAGCGTCCAAGTAGGGTGAGGTCATCCCTGTCGAGATGTCCCTTTTTATTTCGGCTTAGTGGGCGGTTGCTGATCCCAACCGCGGGGTGATGTCACTCGAGATTATCCAGTAAGGGGTAGTTCCGGTCTTGTATTGCAGGGGAGCCGGCGTACTCCTCGGTACTGTGATCTAGGCCACGTACTGTGACAGGTGGTGCCCCAGTGCCTAGTCATTAGTTGGAAATCCATTCTCCCTACGAGCCTTGTACGAGTTTTGTTTGTATTACCTACTCTGTGGCTAGTAGTTGGAATTTAATGAATGTAACAATTTTGGCTATTTTATAAGTATTTGTATATAGACCCTATTATAATATCAGAGGATTTCTATAAATAATTGTTTTAGCTATCGTAAGGTAAAAACCCGACATGTTTATTTGTGGCGTGGTCTTACGAGATGCTTTTGTTTTCAAAGGATTTTTTAAACTTTAATAATCAATTGAGTGTGATTTTCTCATGCTACTATTCCAGACTGACTCGGGTGTTATTGAATTATAATGCTCGGGTCAGACCGAGTGTTATAGGATACAGGATATGATGCTGTGGAGCTCAGGAGACGAGCTGGATGACGATACGTACTGCCGTATTTGTTTTATATATATTCCGCTGTGTAGAGTAGCTGTGTATCCAGTTGTATGAAATTGATGTTGAACCGAGATTGATATACTCTGATGATGTAATATATAAAACAGATATATTTGTTTTGGTGTAAAGATCTGTTAATATCTATTATATTTTATTCCGCTACGATGGTTAGATTCTGTTGTTGTTTTCTATTTTCTTCTTCTACCTCTTCTTCTTTAACCCAAATGGTTCGTATTTCTGTACAATTTGTGTTGATTGATATAGAATAGTGTTGACTCAAGGGATACGGATTTGCGGGTCGTTACAATCTTTTAGTGAGTAGGCAGTCTCACCAACTTCAAATTGATTTGTGAAGGGGTGAAACTCCTTTACAATTGGCATTGATTCACTGAAGATTTATGTTCCTCGGTTCAGATCCTAGTATCTCATATTATCCCGAATTCTATCTCTTCAGATCGGATGTAGATTTGCCCCAGAACTCCACATCGATCTAATTCTTGAAGACGCGGTTAACCCGGTTAAAGTTCCCCATGATTTATATAAGCTTATCCATCTCCTTATTCGGTTAGTTAATCATCTTATCTTTGTTTCCAACTTAACCCTAAATCAAAAATTTCTCTGTTTTGAGTTAATTAAATTTGAACCCCTATTCTTTCTTTGTAAAGCTATATTTAAAATATTTTATATATTGTGTTGTTTGAGTTGTTGAGGTTGATTTGGTTTTTCGATTGATTCATCTGATCAACGTTATCGATAGGATCTCCAAAACACTTGAACAGAGCAACCCAACACAATATAGTTTTCAGCTTTAGTAAATGAATAGAAATTTGTATAATTATATTATGTATAAGTATAATTTTCTAGATTTTGATAGTAAGAAATAATATTTGACTATGTATAAATCATGTAATCATTGTCTTGTGTTTCATGCAGATAATTGAACTATAAAACATAGTTACAAATTAATTTGGAAATTTAAAAAGAAATAAAACAAGAATTAAAGTATTTAATTTCCGATGATTTCGAACTTTGGTTCTAAAGTTTTAAAAGATATATTATTTGTAGTATTTTTCGAATAGAAATCGTTTTCAAAGAATTTTAAAGCTTTAAATTAGTGCTATTCTCTTTGCCGTTGGAAAATAATTTCGGTGATGACTGCCGCATCATGGACATTTATTTTCGAGTTTCGAAGTGGAGAGACCATTATGTAGCTTTGCTACATTTTTGTTTTGGAAAATTTAATTGATTTGAATTCCTAAAGTATTACTTGATTTATAATATATATATATATATATATATATATATATATATTGGTATAGGACTATAGATTTGATTGGATATATATATAGTGTGTGTGTGTATATATACTTATCTCTAAATTATTTGAAGATTTATCGGAAATTTAATTCTTAAATTTTTATGTTAAAGGATGATTTCAATTAAAAATGAAAGCAAATTCTTGAATAAATATTTAAAACTTGAGATAATTGAATTAGAAAGTTTTATTTGTATAATACTCAATTGCATTCCAATATAACTTACCTAAATTATTCAGAAGTTGAATATGTAATTGGATAATGTGCAATATAAAAGGTTTTATAAATAAAATCTAAGTGGTTATAATAAATGTTTGACACTTAATATTTAATTATAAAAAGATTAACGGAGGTAAATTAAATGAAGGGTTAATTGAATAACTTACACTATAATGGTGTTAAAGGAATTTATAAATAAATTGGAATAGTTATAAAGTATATATATGCTTAATATATATGATTAGATATATTAAGTGGAATAAATTTAATAATAATTTGGAATAAAGAAGAATTAAATTTATTGAATAAATTATGAGTATGATAAATGATTTTCAAATACATGATTTTAGAAATTGCTGATTTAAGATAATTTGATGATAAGCTAGTGGAACTGGAAATAATTAAGTTTGATTTAACTTAAGTAAAATCCAATGGGATAAATAAGTTTGATAAACAAAATAAATTTTGTTTTGAAAGAATTTATAAATTGAAATTTAATCAACTTATTGGAATACCTTGGATTTAAAATGAATCATTGAATATTAATTAGTTTAAATTGAAAATTACATGGTCTTAAAATTAATTGTTTTCTTTTGTTTTTCAATCTACTTTCTCTCTGGTTGTTTCTATTCACTTACCTCGTTCCTTTTCGAGGACGAAAAGTTTTGAGTGGGGGAAAGTGTAACGACCCGCAAATTTTAGTGGTTTATTTATTTAATTAATTGAATTTTATGAAATTTTAAATAATAAAATTTTGAAATATAAATTTGATATTTGGAATACGTCTAATTCAATATAGAAAATGGTAAATTTTCAATTAATAAAATGAAAGTTTATTTTCTTGTGTAATTTTACTTCAATTCAAATCACATAATAATAGTTGAATTTAAAAGTTTTCCGAAACCTAAATATGTCGGCATAATAAATTTTATTTAGACTACTCTGAATAAAACAGCGTAATTCGTTTTGCAAATTTCGGATATTTCTAACTCCATTTGGGTTTTTCCATACGGTATAGCAACGTATATCAGTGTCGCGCGCCCTGGCCCTAGATCAGAGGGGAGTGTCTGTATCAACTTTAGATAGGATAATCATACCACTAATATTCATACACCTTTTTGATCGTCTCATCGTGCTGATCCTCATAATATATTCATTTGTGTTCTTCGAAGTTCGGTACTCGACGAAATTAATAAAATGATTTATCATACATGTACCCAAATTCTAACTTTTGGTTTATTAGAGTCCATTCGTGCATTACCTGATGAATCCAAATAGTCGTCGAAATCAAATAGATGCTAGCCTTTCATATTCTCAAATTTATTTTCTAACTTTCCTTATACCTGCCGTTTCTCCATATTCAATTCATTTCTAACGTTCTCATCCTTCCGTGTACTCTTTAATTTCTAACGGTTCAAAAAAAATTGAAACTTATAAAAATACTTTCATCTGCATCTTTTATCTATTTCCCATTTCCAGTAGCCAAACTATTCGCCTCCCTCTCTCTTCCTTTCTAGCAGCCCTCCTCCATGCAAATACCAACACGAGCCTGCCTTCCAGCATCCACCGCTTTACGCGCAACTCGCGACAACCGCGCCCATCGTTGAAACTCGCAACCGGACCACCACCTTCCGAGCTCACATCCCACATGCTCACTTCCCAATCTCCTTCGTGAAGCGACAACCATTCCACCTCGAGCAGTGAGCCACCAAGTCGTCGTGCTCCTAAGCATGCGTTCACCCACCCTGCAACCCTCTCATGTCCGCCTCATACTCCCTTCAAGCCTCCATCTGCATATTATTTTAGGTAATATATATATTGTATTTGTTTGTTGGGTTCTTATTATATATATTTATAATTGTTTATGTGTATACAAACTGTTTGCACGAATTATAGTTATATACGCATATATGCAATCGGTTATAAGATTTTATGTTATTTTTTACAGAGTTTAAGTTATATATTGATATTTGTGTTATAGTGTTTTCATATATATATATATATATATGTTATTGAATAGGTTATATAATAGTTTGCATATGGTTTTGTGAAAGTAACTGTCGCATATATATTCAATGCGCAGCCGAGTTCTTTCTTTTACGGATTATATGTTTTGTAAACTGTGTTCATAAAACATGATTTTTTATATATAATATATTATTTACAAAATGTATATATACATATATTATAGTATTCAAGATTTTAGACAAAGTAGTATATGTCAATTTGAATTTGTATAATTGTGTATAAGTTTTGAGGTACATATGTATGTTATTGAGTTTTTAAGCAGTATGTGTGTGTGTATAGATTTCCAAATTGTGTCTAGAACTGTCTTGTTTTTTTAAAAGTAAATTATATTTTGTATGTAGGGTGGGTAACGATCTGTACGTGTTGTCTATAGCCGCATATACATTGAGTTTCCATATACTCTATTTGATTTGGATATGTATTCATTTTGATATATTTCTTACCGAGGATTTAAATATGATGTTTGTATATTGTTTTATAAAGATATTATGTATATAAATTTCAAATTACAAGTTTGATAGGTTAATAAGATCTGTTTAAGTAGAGATACAGAGTTGTTTAAAAGGAGAAAATATGTGTTATATAAATTACTGTATATCAGGTTATATATGTGTTTAATTTTTTTAATATGTATATATTGATATTTCGAAAATTTTGTTTAAGGTTGAAACTGGATATTGATTTCTAGGTATACATTAGTTTAGTTTTAAATTTGCATATAGAAACTTTTTTTATGTGTTTTAATTTAAAACAATGAGTTTGAAATACATGTGTGTGTGTGTGTGTGTGTATAAATGGTTGAAATTGGTATATCATTTTATAACAGTTATATTTGGTTATATACTTATATATATAGATATATAAGTTCACTTATACCAATTATTTTCATCGATCCAGTTTTGATTTGATTTCGTCTGTCCTTGTTATCAGATATGTTCGTCGAATTCGTGCCAGTCTTGCTTTGTTTGGAATTCATGCTTGTATCCGTAGCCATTTCATTCTCTATTCTCTTTAGCTTTAGAAGGTGAGTTTTATCACTTTAGACATATGTCCTTATATTATAGTGAAATGATGACAAGTGAATCTATATAAATTGATATGTTATTCATACATGCTGTGATGTATTTATATGATGTTAAATGCTGTTTATATACATGTTACATTACCTATATGTTATTATATGTTATATTTTTCGTTTTAATTACCATATCTCACACTGCAAGTTCCCTTTCACTATGGGTTGAAATGGTACATACCCGAACGGACATTAGAAAAAGAAAAAATCATTATGAGTTGAAACGCTAGGCTCGAGTGATTTTTATTGTATTTGTTTTACGTGGGATTGCGGGTTTGAAATGATAGAACTCAGATTTTTCTTTTTAAATTATGGATTGAAGTGATACATATCCATATCACTTGACCTAGGTTAGAAAATATTATATACGCCTATGGTTATATTTTTAAATAATATTTTCCTAGATTTATTAAGTAATTTAAATATTTTTTGAAAATTTTTAAGTGTTTTGGAATTATAAGTATATGAAGTTTAACCTAAATTTGATTTAAGACATTAAATTATAAGGGTGTATTTTTTTTCTATAAGTTAAATTTAATAAGATAATAATTATCTATAGATGGAGATTTAAAGGATTTTATTTATGATAAAAACTTAATAATTAAATTTGGTTTAATATGGAATGTTAAATCTAACCTGGTAATTGTAATAGATTTTAATTTATGAAATGGGTATTTCATGAATAATAAATAATGTCCTTTGAATTGATAAAATGAAACATAATTTTAATGGTACTTTTTGTAATAAATGTATTTAGCTAGAAATCATAGTTTAATTGATGTCTAAGGGAATAAATTTGCAAAGAATTGATTGTTATATGAACTATGATAAATTAATTTATTTATGAAATGGAAATGTTTGGAAATTGAATAATAATGATTTAAGTGGAAAAGGTATTTTCAAAATATGACATAACTTGATAATTGGAATTTGGTTTTAAATGAAATTGTTAAGTTAAGTAAATAAATAGGTATTTAGCCTTATTTATGAAGTGGGTATTTTAAAATGAAGTGTTAAGTTACTCGTTGAAATAAAAGAAGTAAAGGATTTGCTTTTGACTAAAAAAATGAATTATAGTTTTATTTTATTTTTTGAATCATAAGTTAAATGATATCCAAATGAATATTTTCTGAAGCATAAGTTTTATAAGTTAAAAATGGCTAAAATTGAAGTTTAATGTTTCTGAAATGTTATAATAAAATCTGGAATTTTATTGGTAGCATTTCCAAAATGTTGTGATTTTAAGATGGCATTTGTTAAGTGCTATCATTGCTGAAATTTATCTAAGTTCTGAAATAACTAAATACCTATTACGACATTTTATAAGTGCTGTTGTTTCTGAATTTGACAATGTTTTGAAATTGTATTTAATTAAGAATTATCTTAATTTGAAACTTACTGAAATTTATGATTTAAGAATATGACTTTATAAAATGGTTTAGTTTAAGATGATTTAAAGGAATATGTCAACTTTAATAAATTAAGGAAATATTCAATGATTTGGAAATTTGGGTTTTATTTAAATGATATTGATTTGGTTTTGGAATTTAAATGATATATTATTACTTTGGGTTTTGAAATGGAATAATATAGTATTTAGTTTGAAATGGATATGATATTTTAGTTTTGAAGTAGAAATGATTTTTGAAATAAATATCCATGGGTTATAATAATAACGGTTGGTTGTTAAAGAGACCGGGATCAGAAGTTGTCATACTCTCTGCCAACTTCGAAAATCACTTTAAAAACCATGTACGCGGTAGAGATTCCAGAATGAAGTAGGATGGTGGCGACGTTCTACAAAGGTATATACGTGGACCTAACTCCCGTGAGTTAGCATAAGGTGGCTAAAACAGGAGTGATTATGGGCCTATGAGGCCGCTCCTCTGATTGGACATACTCCTTCGATATTATATTCTGACTTTGAGATTGATTCGGTGGCAACTTTGATTTTTGATTTGGGGGTGTAGCTCGAGGTGGGCGGTAGTAGCTGCTACGCGTTTCCACCAATCCGAATAGTAATTGGTATATCTACCCTGGCATTGCCTAGTTGTGTTGTGTCACCTACCTTAGCGAGCCTTGTACGAGTTTGATTTGTGTCGTACCTATGGAGCACCTTCTCGTAACCTCCCGATCAGGAGGTACATAGGTGTTGTATAGACTACTGGCACTATTACATGTTAAGGGCTGTATGGGTAACCCCTTAACACTATTTAAAAGTAAGTTTATTTTACTATATACATTATTATAATAGCGAAATATTACTACATAGTAAATAGTTTAACAGATCCTTAGAGGATGGGCAGTCCCAAGCATCCTTTAAGTTACCTGTACCTTATATTACAGTTCACTTGAGTTGGTTTACATTGTATAAGTATGTATGTCCTGACTCGAGTGTTTTGTATTTTGCTTTATGCTTGGGTCAGATTGAGTGATACAGCATTAGAGCCTCACCTCTGGAGTTGGAGCTTTACTTGGAGATCCAACTATCTATTTCAATTTCAGTATTCAGTTGATTTCCGTTATTCAGTTGATTCCAGTGATGTATTCAGCTTGTACTAAATCATTGTATCGAACTTTTGTTATATCTTGTTTAACTCTGATGTATTTATATAGTAGCTTCATGGACTACTATCTCTTTGCTTCTATTGAATTATATTACTCTGTGTTTGTGATTTATTTATTTAATGCATATTTTGATTTTTTCCAAATTCAAATTACAATTCGGTATTTTGAACAATTCAAGTCCGACATGTGTGGATGCGAATGCTTGAAAATATCGGGTCGTTACAAATTTTTACCTTATGATAGACAAAAACGTTTCCTATATAAAATCATTCTATATTATTTTTAACGACATTCTTTTGAAAATACTGTTTAAGTAAACTTATGAACCTTAACCGAAATTGTTACATTATTAAATTCTAGCATATTAGCTACAGTGTAGGTTCTACAATCAAGTCCGAAGGTACTTATTGGAGAATGGATTTCCATACAGTGATAGGTAATGAACTACCTTCCGTACAGTACATCTCTAGAGGGATGTATCGAGGATCGACGTATTTGAAATCTCTACACCTGGCAAGATCGGCCTACCCATAAACCTGCCTAGTGGTGGATAGAACCGAATGTGACATCACCCCGGTTGTAACTGACCTATCTGTGGCCACAACATACACAACATTAATTTAAAACCTGATTTCATAGCAGTAATAAATATATCTAGAAGGGCGATGACCGTACCCTAATGGGCATAACTCACATAGCCTTACGACATGCCCAATTTAAGCCATTACCAATTGATGAGGCTTGAGATAGCGATTACCTTTCACATAACACATTCCACTTTGAATGCCACATTGTCATTCCTTAATCACACAACCGATTTCTACAAAAGTACAACTTCTGAGCTCATATGTCTCTAGAAAGGGTCTTAAGCTAAGGGAAGTTGCCTTCTCTGCCACTAATCAGATGATATGTTCATAGATATCAATCAATGTAATTACAAATGCAACGTCAGACATTCGTCTATACAAGTTGTCCAGGAATAGGACAAACTGAAGGCACTCTCCTACTACATCCTATCGGGAGTTACGTCTAGTATTATTAGCAACAAATCCTTGCAACCTAAAGATTTTCATAAATGAAGGGATCACTACTACTTCAGTTACTTGGGATCAAATCAGAATTATCAACAAGCAATCCTTCCACCATGTAGATCTTCGGTCTTTATCATCCATTGTCTTAATCAAGTCTTTATTTTTCAAACGTGTATATTGGTACGAAGTGGTTTTCGAATAGGAATTACCCAAATTCGACCTTGATTCCTTCAAACCAATCATCGATAAAAATATTTTAAGTGAATAGGGAATTATCATTTGATTGATTAATTTCTTTTTATCAAAATTCTTCTGGAGATATATATTTTAAAACATACTTTTCGCTATATACGGAATCATTTAACCTCATTTACCAAATCTTTTGATTACTTAAAACCATTTTAAATTCCAAATCATTTCATTATTTTCTTAGGAAAATATTTCCAAATCGTTTCATTTAAATCTTAATAAAGATTTCATACTTCAAAATCAAAATTTTGATTAAATTAAAACCATGTTATCTAGGATATTAATCCCAAAACCAGCAAATATTAAGTGAGCCGAATCTATAGAAATCTTCTAATTCTACTCAACATAAATTCCCGTATTCAACAAGTACTATGGGCGGAATAATGGCGAAATCACGTTTTAAATTTCACGAATAGTACGAGTTCCCTCTTTGGGCTTCAAAACCAAGTTTAAGAAGTTGTACCAAAATTGAGCACAACACTTTTGGATGTGGTTGGAGAGATTAAAGTGAAGAAATTAAATGGAAAAAGAGGCTAATCTAACATTCGCACTTATAAAAGCATGCAGAATTAGAAAAAGACAAGAAATTATAGTGGTTCAACATTGTAGCCTATGTCCATTTTCAATGTTTTGCTGTTTATTGATGAAGAACAACTGATTACAACAGTGCAACACTTTAAGACTCGAATTACAATAGAGTTGCGGCAGTGTAATGGCACAGCAGAGTCAAGAGTCCTTTTTCTGTTGGCGTATGGGGTGCTATTTATAGGTGTAGGTCTGAAATATCTGCCCCAAAGTTTGGAATACTTCTTCTCACACGTGGATGGGCCCACCAGATCGAACAGGGCTCATTTGGGATCGATTTGGATCAATCTGGATTTTGATAGATCTCCACCTTCTTCTATCGATCCAAATGGCGCCCATTTGGGCTGATATCGATCAGAGACATTCTTGAGGTGGAAAGCATGCTCCTATGAAAATTTGGCAGCATTTGGACTTACGGATTTTGAGTTATGGTCGAACCAAAGTTGTTTTTGTAGTTAGGCTGGAGCGTTCATATCGATTCTTGCGTATCGATCGGCTTCGTATCGATCCTTTTGCGTATCGATCAGATGACTTGGGGCATAGTTCAGGAAAGATCCAACTTTCATCCTAGAGGACCACTTCCTTTGGTTAACCATGATTTTTTCGTATCGGCTTAGTGTAACTCCTTTCGTATTGATGTCGTTATGCGTTCTTCGTATCGATCATTGGCTCTCTCCTTCGCATCGATCAGGTACGTGATTGATACAAGACATGCCGCTTTTGTACTATGGATACGAACTGAAGGACCTTGTTGAATGGATACGAACTGATGCCTGTGGGTCGATGGATACGAACATGATGGTTGTAGGGTGATGGATACGAACTGGATGGATACGAATTAAACTTGCCTCATGAAACTTGACCGATCCATATCTTGAGCATATGAACTCCGATTGACCTGAAATTTGAAATTCTGACTTCCATAGCTTCATTTGCATACCATGCTAATTGTAGCTTGATCTAGACTCAGACCAAATTTTATAGTACCCATAGTGAACCTGTACATAGCCAATCTTCGGGATGGGTTATCTTTGGTTTCCAATCAAGTCCTTGGTGTCTTGGCCTTGCCAAAAGGCGGGATAACATTTTCCCTCTAAAGTACATCTTGCATGAGCATGACATTCTTTAAAAAGCTGCATTCTTTTTTCTTAAAAATATCTATCCAATTTGTTTAATAGTTGTTGCCTTTTCATCAAGAGGTGTAACCTTTGATTGATTTCCAGTATTATAAATTTTGCATTGTTGACTGTCAATGGCTATGCGGCGTTTTGTTGTAACTAAAGGTTGAGTGCTAGTAATTTGTTGTTCACTGTCCTAATTGTTACCAGGTAAGCATTCAACTCCTGTTAATTTTGAAATTGAATGTTAGTTTTTCATAAATGTACGTATGTTAACCTGACTCCTATTCATGTTCGCATATTCATGGGTCGTTGTCAAGTTCTTTAGTTTCTGTTGGATCGAGTTTCCTATCAATCCTTTCCTGGATCGATGTGAAATCGAGTTGTAGCGATGATCGATAGTCATTTTAAGTAACTACTTTCGTAACGATCCTCTCTTGGATCAACCTGAGATTTTGGAAAGCATGTTGCATATCGATGGCTATCGATACGAAATTGATAGTTCTCAGAGGTCCTTCGTATTGACGGGTATGAAGCTTGGGTCTTCGAGCATATGGATACGAAATAGGTGTTTCGTATCGATGAAATTTAGTGATTCAAATAAGTCTTTGTTGTATCTTTCATATCGATGGAATTTGTACTGATGGATACGAAGATGATGGTCGGTCATTGATGGATACAGAATATTATTTTCTGGACCGTTCTGGGTTGATGGATACGAATGAGCCTCTTCATATCGATGGAATTCGTGACTGATTCTATCGGTTTTTGGCTATTGGGTGATGAAATATTTTTTGCTTGGATACGAACCCATATATATACCAATTGTACTTAACCGAATTTCTCACTTGCCTCTATTTCCTTTTCTGCCTTCGTAGCGATAGAGAAATCGAGAAAGAAGAACTGTCTTCATCACCAAATTGAATAACTCATTAATTCTTCGAACCGATTGTTCAAGCTAGGTAATTAATCGATCAAAACCACTCTAAATGATGAGACTTGAGTTTTAATGCCAATTCACCAAAGTCATTGCCGGTTCCGACGTTGTTGATGCCAGAATTTGGTCAGAGTGAAGTCGAGGAGGGAGTAATGGCATTTTAGCAGCTTGGAGAAGAAGAATTGTTGATGATACGAAGGAATCACTGGAACGTTAGGAAGTAGCTAGTATCGATCTGAGAACATGGAAGCTCATATCGATCTAGAAATGATGGAAGCATGTATCAATTTGGAAATGATGGAGTAGCTTCATATCGATTGAGAATGCTGGGAACTCGTATCAATCTGGAGTGATCGATACGAAGCCAAAGTTAATGATCGATACGGAGACTGATTTTCTAATCGATACTAACTGCGTTTCTTATGATCAATACGAAACCTTATTTACCTGATCGATACAAACCGAGCTTCTTGTGGAATGATCTAAGTTTGAACTTTGATGGGTACAAGACTTTTGCATACTCGAACATTCGTCTCTGACGAGCTTTAGCCCTGCATAATTGGACTTGACCATTGAACTGCATATTTGACTACCCTTCGAAGCTCGTCGATGGAACTGTTATTTGACCAAATTAACGAACTCTAGCATGGATCGTTCTCGAGGTCAGGTTGGCACAGCTGTGACGGTCAGCTATGACAATCACTCCGGTTGAATTCTGAAGTCTTGTCGCTTTTACAACTTTCGGACTTGAAGAAATTTTAAGTATTATGTAGCATTGCACTACATAACACGATCACTTTACAATCATGGTGAACATTGGCTTCATGCCATCTAATAATGCTTTTTACTAAGTTCAATAGCTATGGATCTTGGATGCTCCAAGTTGTAGGATATCCCAAGTCCTCCACTTTCGTTTATGGACATGCCAAAGATTGCAGCTGAAGTAATAAGTCTTGCGTCAGACAAGATGTTGGATGCAATTTTTATTATGAATCCAAATGATTTTGTTCATTCCAAAGTCTCTGAAGATATGCTCGGCCAAATCTATCTCAGGCATGGACTATCTCTAGAAGACGTTTTGGTACCCGGCACAGAAGACAAAGCCCCATAATCGCCTAGAAGGGTATACTACTTGCAATATATTCATGTGTGTTGCTGGAGCGTTGCCTCCTAATGGATAAGCTTTACTCAACAGCTTGTTCATTATCCTTATGGAGCATCTCTTTCGACCTTCGACTATCAAAGAAATCATATATATATATATATATATATATATATATTCAACATTAAGAGTCGCAAGGACAACCCATCTTTCATTTTTCTAGAGGCAGTTAGAAAATGCCAACTAGTGGTAGGAGCCTGGAGTAAACTAAGCTACTTCAAAACCGAATGATTCTTGGTTCGATGTCCACCGAGATTTGCCAAACGGTGGCGAGTTAGACGTAAGTGTTCTAACTTCTTCATCAATTAAACGAGTAATTAAGTTAATGCCGAGTCTAATACTTTGCTTCTTTTACAACTTCGATCCCACGGCCTGAAGGAGAGCGATTCAAAGAGATTGTACGAACTCTCCAACCGGTATCAACTGAGCTTAGAGATATCGATGATGTTCTCACCGATGAAAGCTTGATCACTGTTGGGCTTAAAAAGAGGCCAAAGCATTGCATCAGTGAGAGTTCTCATTATGGCTCCTGCTAGGTATGGAGGGAGAAGAGCTCCCGGAGTCGTTATCACTGAATAGGGCGATGACGAGAGTGTGCCCAATGGAGATGAGTCTACACCTGTACCTTCGCAAAGTCTTCGATCTTCAGAGTTGAAAATAAAAGGCAAGACTATTACCTAAAAATACACGAGATGCAAAACTGTCATGATATCTCTACCTTTACCAATTGCTATATGTCCGAAGACTTCTCCTTCATGAATGGAGAGTTCATTAATAGGATTGGCGGATATCCCTATTCCAAACGACTTGTCTTCATATCAAGACCTTGGATTAGAGGGGTTTCAAAGTGCTTTAGATATGGAGGAGCCAACTCCTATGAGCACGGCTACCACAACTGGTTGATTGGGAGGAGGGTTGCACATGCGTGCACACACTTCATGGCACCATACAACTTCTAATCATATGTTTCTCAATCTATGGAGATAACTAATTCTACTTATCTTTTCATTTTACAGACATAATGATGAGGCAAGGGTCGATGTTTAGCAGTCTTCTTTTAAAACGCCATGCATCGAGCTTCACTTCGAATCTTATAAGCATGAATCTGAAAGAGATTACAACCATGGCCATCACTTCAGTCAGGAGCACGAGCGTTATGAAAGGGAGAGGGAGAGACCACATTAATATAGGTGTCGCTCGCAGTTGCGATCGCCTCCACCTAAAGGCTCATCAAAACCCTCTCGCTCTGGTAGACAACCTTCTGAGATTGCCCACCAAATGGTGCCTCCTCATACTTCAAAATATGGCAAACAACATCGTAGGACTGAGATGGAAGCTCCCATCATTACAGAACCCACCGTTATGGAACCCACTGGAGAGGGATCCATTCAGATTGCTAAGTTAAAGCATGACTTCCCAAATATCTACTTTGATGGCTTTTATGTCCCTCCGAACTTGAAAATGATTCCCAATGATGTAGAAAGACTAGTACAAGACTACATGCATGATCTCTAGAATCAATACCAGGAGTGGGTAGCAACTGTAAAAAAGGCTTCAGTGGTTGCTTTTGAGCAGGCCAAGATAACTGAGAAAATGGAGACGGATCTCGCTCAAAAAAGTCGGATAACAGAAATACTCAATAATGAAGTCGAGTCTTCTCAAAAATCAGATTTGGAGGCTGATCGGAGAGCCGAAGAGGCAAAACAGTCCATGGAAAAAATGCGACGGCCTTATATGGACTTGGTAGAAGAGACGGACCAGAGGAATACCCTTGTCACGGATGAGAGAGATGCTGCGTTGAAAGAGCTTAACGAGCTAAAGGCAAAATTTTCCGAGGTCATTAAGGAAAAGGATGATGCTAACAAATTCACCCAGGAGGCATGCAAATAGACGGTGGCGCTTAAGGATGAAAGGGATGCGATGAATTTAAAGGCTCGAGAAACCAAGGCCAGAATTGGGAATAACGTTAAAGAAGTGAAGTCCAGGATGGAGCATGAATTTGAAGATCTCTTGGTCACACAAAATGTCAAAGTTTTAAGAAACTACAATATAACCTGGCTCAATAAAGATTATCCCTTTCAATTGTATAGAGCCTGGAGTTGCTTGGTGAAGGATGAGAAGGCGACTCATAACACTAAAACCATCGATGAATTTGAACTTGAAAATCAAATACTTGTCAGAGATGAGCCAAAATTCCTCCACAACACCATCATTGCTCTCGAAAAGGAAAAGCTTGCTGTTAAGTATCCAGACGCTGAAGAAGGATTTGGAGTATTGAAAAAAATAAAGAAGGCTCTAAAGCACTCCACGTCTCTTAATATGAGCCTACTTCTTCTATCGATCCTCCGGTTGTCCCGGCATATGACCCGGACAGGCCACATCTCTCACTAGTGAAGGAGCATGGTCCGGATGGCATGTTGGCTCAAAAGGGGAGCCAAACTGAGGAAGGTAGTCTGAACATTCTCCTATTCATTCGAACGTAGGAACACTGTCAGAAGACATTACTAGTATTTTCTCCTATCTTCATTTAGCCCTAGATTCGATATCATGAGCTGGAGGTACTAATGTCGGAAGCTACAACGGCCGCCGCATCGGCTGGGGAGATGCACAAAAGTAGTTGCATTTTTAATGAACAAATGATGGAAGCACTCCTCGACCATCAAAGCGACCCGATCACTGAAATGCCTTTCGTCATTGATCAAGATGCGATAATTACAAGCTCCTCGAGCCCGACTAATAGCATGTCAATAGGGACTCGTTCAGATCAGTCTGAGGAGATAATGGTGGAAATTAGAGCCAAGATAGATCAAGCCAAGCAAACTAGTAGAGTTGGGGTGGCATGGCGAGTCCCGGCACACTCCCTATGCTTATTGTTTCTCCTGGTTGCACCATCATCGATACTCGCACGCATCATTTTTCCAGTGTTGAGGGTGCCACCATTCCTCCAGTTCCACACGCAGAGGGTATTTCTATCCCCGTAAGTTTCGAGAAAGAGATAGTTGTAATTCCTCCATCCGAAGACAAACCAGCTAAAGCAGGCCGGGGAGGTAAAGGCTCAAAGAGGCAGCTGGGTGGCAGTTCGAGCATGTCTATTCCAAAGAAGAGCAAGAAAGATAAAAAAGCCAAGGCGTAGACTTGCACTTTCGCTTCTTCTTTTTGCAAATAGCTTAGAAAAAGACTTCCTTTTGCTTTTATAGGGCATGTATAGATTCGGGTTCGGCCTCTGCTTATAGGAATTCTTCAAATAGGTTTTTGTACTCATCTTTTTTCAAAAAATGGTGGAAATAAAACTTCTTCTTGTTTTTTCTAGCACAACTCTATGCTTATTTGTTTAAGTATTTCAGCATTCATGTTTCCATTTAACGTACTTAAGAGGCTTTAGTTTCTGAGTCGAACTTGAGTCTGGTCGCTTAGTCCTGATGTCATGGCTTTGAGTCATAATCAGACATCGAATCGAGTCTTGACGTCACACCATTTTGGCTAGTGGCTAGTACTTGAGTTATGCCCCCAGTCCTGGAGAAAATCGAAGTAGTCAGTCAGTAGTCTTCTCTGCCTTTGCTAATTTTAATTTAACTAGGTCGGAACAAAGTTAAAGTGAAATGATTTTGAGTGATCGGATCACACTCGCACATCTGCTAGTATTTGCATCCGCACTCCGGGGATTGAACTTGTATGTTGGTGATTAGTCATGCTTTCTTATCGCTTAGAATCATATCCGCACTCTGGGGACATGAGCCAATTTACTGGCGGTAAGTCTCACCAATTTGATGCTTAGAATGATGTCCACACTTCGAGGACATAAATTATGCTATGGTTGGTCAGTCGCACCCGTCCAATGCTTGGAATCACATCTTCATTTTGAGGACATGAGTTAATTTGCAGGCGGTTAGTCATGCCCATTTAGTATTTATACTCCAGTCCACGCTATTAGGATTAGAGTTAGCCGATGGGTGGTCAGCCATACCCATTTAACGTCTATGATTATGTTCGCATTTAGATACATAAGTTATTTTACGGGTGGTCAGTCACACCCATTTAATGATCTTGCTCCGGTCCACGCTCTCGAGACCAGAGTTAGTTGATGGGTGGTCAGTCACACCCATTTGATGTTTATACTCCAGTCCGTACTCTACGGGCTAGAGCTAGTTGATGGGTGGTCAGTCACACCCATTAGGTGTTTATACTCTGTTCCACGCTCTCGGGACCAGAGTTAGTTTATGGGTGGTTTGTCACACCCATTTCATTTGTACTCCAGTTCGCACTCCGGGAATCTAGAGTTAGTCGACAGATAGCCAGTCACATTTGTTTAAGTATTAGGATTTCCTTCGCACCTTGGGAGCAAGGAATTGATCAAGGTCGTGGATGGTCAGATCACATCCACCTTGATTTAGCAATTGAAGTCATGGATGGACCTATCCATCCTCTTTGAATTTGGATTTGGATTCTGTAACCTAACTCGCACTCCGGGAGCTGGAGTTCGTTAGAGGATTTTCGTATTTCAATCCTTCTTTTCTTTATAGTTGTTTGCCCCCGAGCTCGGGGTTTCACTTAGTGAGTGACCAGTCAGATCACAATCACACCCTACTTGAATGAGTCCCACTATGGGATGGGACTTAGCTCTTCATACATCATGACGGTCGCATGATGCATTTCAAAAATTGTTCATCTAGCTTGATGAGTCTGCATTGCATTGCTGAGATAAGAAAGTACGGCAAAGTCGGTTGCCTAATTACAAGTTCAAATTCTAAAAACGTGTAAACAATTTCAAAAGAAAAGCAGATTAAAATGAATAAAGTCAGTTAAGTGTAAATAAATGAAATCATTTCCATCAAACGGACGCAGAGAGATTCCTCCATGCCCTTACCCTTCTCTTTTTGTTGCGCATCCCATAGATCCGTAACATAACAGGTGTGTCCAGCTGCCTGATCACCATGTACTACTCCAACCTCGTTATCAGTGGGGAACCTTAGACTTAAACACCATGGGGTAATCGCTGCCCTGAATTCAACGAGGGTCGGTCGGCTCAAGAAAGCATTATAGGGGGAATGAATTTCTAACACACAAACTATAGCATCCACATTCTTCGGTGATGCCCAATACCCAACTCAATAGGTAATTCCATCACCCCAGCCGCTATGGTTGCACTTCTATTGAAACCATGTAGATATGACTGACATGATTTCAGATCCTTTGCTTCCATCAACATCCGGCCGTAAGCGTGTTTGAAAAGTATGTCACAGAACTTCCACTATCAACTAAGATCCACTTCATCCAAGCGAGATCTATTTGGACAGAAATAACCAACAGATCAATAATAGAGGCCTCGACCCTGTCGGCGTCACGATTTCTAAAAACGATGTCGTTAGCCATCATCCTCTGTTGCTTTTCCAGGGCAATATAATTGAAATTACTACAACATCAAAGTCCACAGGCCTAATCGAACTAGAACATGACTCCATTTCATTCCAGCTTTGATCAGCCAGATCAGAACCACCACTCATATTATTGATTACTAGTTTTCCTAGTACATGCGGATTCTTCAGGCCTTGCCTGGCCTTGATCTTGATTCGGTTAGATGCGCCTGCACCTCCATCCTTCGGAGCCTGCACAAACTATTCCAACTTTCTTTCTGTAATCAACTTCTCTATAATATCCTATAGATGAGGGCATTCACTGGTGTTATGGCTGTAACAGTCATGAAATCTATAGAACTTCCTTGTTTGAATCTACTTCTCCGATGATGGTTTCGAAGCTGGCTTCTGGTACCGCCCTGTATTGTAGGTTTGAAGATAAACATTCTCTAGTGATGTGTTCCAAGGAGTTTACTGGTCAAACATAGGAGCTCTGTGTCTTGGTCCGCAATTTGGGTCTCTCTTCTTTCCCTAACCTCCGTTACCCTTCTGTTGACCTTACTTATTCTAAATACTCAATTGCACATTACCGAAGTTCTCATTGGTCTATTTCACAGCAAAATTACTCTGAATGCCTTCAACATTGGGCCCTGCATTGTCCTACTTCCTATATCATCTAGTATCTTCTCTTTCTCAGAAACTGGGCTGCCTTAGCATAGAAATGATCCAATGAAGCAGGGGGGAGGGGAGGGTTTCGCTGCCAACCAATTGCCAAACTCGGAATCGAGATCGATCCCTTTAGTCAATGCCATCAATATTGAATTATCATTGGGGTTGCTGACCTTAGCACAGGCTGCATGAAATCTTTCTAAATAATGTCTAAGAGTCTATCCCGGAGCTTAAGTGACACTGGACAAAGTGTTGACATCCTTTGGTCTTGTAACATGCATACAGAACTATTTGATAAACTTCATAGCCAACTGATCGAAACATGAAATGGATCTGAGTGGCAGACGAGTGAACCACATGGTTGCAATGCCTCCTAAGGAGATAGGGAAACTCCTACACTTGACCGCATTATCAGCCCGAGCGGCATTCATGATCCATTCATACTTCAATACATGCTGGTTAGGATCCGAACTTCCTTCATGCACGGGCAAGGTAGGCATCCTCAATCGACGAGGTGGCTCAGCATAAAGAATGTCGTTGGTGAATGGAGTATGACTTCGAGAGATTGCCCAATCGTTATTAGTAAGACCTTAACTTTCTCGGATCCTTTGGCGGATCATGGTTGGAATTTTAAGCATCTGGATGTTTGGGGCAAAGGAATGGTCGGGTACCATGTTTCCGGGACAGTCCGTGCACTGTCGACGGTCTGTTTTTTGCCTCCTTGCCTCCCGGTCTTCGGGCATGTAGGGTTCATGAACATGAGTATGTTGACGTAGGGCTAGATCTGGCAGGTTCTGGATCTTAGATTTCAGATCTATAATGGCAGCAACTGCATGGTCATGGATGGTATGATAAGAAAGCACCCCTCCTCGGGAGGAGGGTCTAGCTTGGTGCCCTGTAGAAGGACCAACTCTAGCTTATCCGAGATTCACAGCATGCTGATGCCCAAAGGCTTCTACATAGTTTCATCCAGCGGACGGCATGTATATATGCGATTGTAGTCATATGAAGCCAAGCTTTCAGTCAAGGAATGTGAGACATGATCCCTCCTAGATCTCCTTCGCCTTTCCCCATTTAGCTGGTTGACAAGCTCCGTGTTGGCGTGGATCTATTAAGTGATCTCTTGACGACTTTAAGTAAGCTCTTGTATGAGGATCTAGAACTCCTCTCTAGTCACAGGTCCTTGAAGATCTGATGCTCCAGCTGATGTCTGGCCTACGGTAGTCAGTTGCATGGGATTTCACATATTCCTTCCTTCTGGATCTACAGCATTTGAAGCAGTTCGAGTAGTACACACCATGGTTGATGTAGCTCTTTCCTAGATCTTGATTAATCTGAGTAGAATCGAAGGAACCATAAGAAGACAGATATGGATCTCTTCCTTAGATTTTAGCAATCCAACAACAGAAGTAGGTTCAATGAATCAGAGAAAAACTTAATTTTCTCAATGAAAGCACCAAAGTGTTTGTATCGAAATTGGGCACAACACTCTTCGGATGTGATTGAAGAGATTAAAATGAAGAAATTAAATGGATAATGGGCTAATCTAAAAATCGCACAATAAAAGCACGCAGAAATAGAAAAAGACAAGAAATTATAGTGACTCGGTGTTGTAGCCTTCGTCCACTTTGAATGTTTTGCTCTTTATTGATGAAGAACAACTTATTACAACCATTGCGACAGAATAACACCGTAGCAGAGTCAAAAGTGTTTTTTCTATAGGCGTAGGGGTGCTATTAATTAGTGAAGATCTGAAATATATGCCCTAAAGTTTGGAATACTTCTTATCATACGTGGATAGGCCCACCATATCGATCAGGGGTCATTTGGGATCGATCCCTACCTTGTTCGTATCGACCCATATGGTGCCCATTTGGGCCGAGATCAATCAGAGACATTCTTGAGATAATAAACAATCTCCTGTGAAAATTTGGTAGATTTGGACTTGTGGATTTTAATTTATGATCTATCCAAAGTTGTTTTTATAGGTAGGTTGGATCGTTTGTATCGATACTTGCATATTAATCAGCCTTTGTATCAATCCCTCTGCGTATCGATCAGATGACATGGAGCGATTGTTCAGGAGAGATCCAAGTTTCATTCTAGAAGCTGCTTTCTTGGGTTGATCATGCTTTTTCGTATTGGTCTATTGTAACTCCTTTCATATCGATGCTGGTATGCATTCTTCATATCGATCATTGACTCTTTCCTTCGTATCGATCGGGTAAATGATTGATACGGGACATGCGGCTTTTGTATGATGGATATGAATTGAAGGATCTTGTTGGATTGATACGAACTGATGCTTGTGGGTCGATGGATATAAACAGGATGGTTGCAAGACGATGGATATGAACCGTATGGGTACGGATTAAACTTGCCTCTCATGAAACTTGATCGATCCATATCTTTAGCATATAAACTCCGTTTGACCTGAAATTTGAAATTTTGCCTTAAATAGCCTTGTTTGTTGTACCACACTAATTGTGGCTAGATTTGGACTCGGATCAAATTTGCCAGTATCCATAGTGAACCTGTGCATAACCAATCTACGGAACAGGCTATCCTTAGTTTCCGGTCATGTCCTTGGTGTCATGGCCTTGCCAAAAGGCGGGATAACAATTATCCCCATGAAATCCAAGTTATTTATACTTGTAAAATTATATCCTTTATACTTTAGAAAGTTTTGATCTGAGTAAATCAAATTTACTGTTCCCTCCGTCGGGCAAGTTAGGATAGCCAGAGAGAGTAGGAAACTGGTTTTCCAAACTTAAGTCTAGATACTATCTCTTGTCACCCATAAGTCGGTCAAGTTATTTGATCGACTCTAAATCATTTATTATTTAAACATTCCCCAAATCCTTTATATCAAATTTAAAATACTTTATTAATCATTTGAAAACATTTACAAAAGATTTGAAAAAGAACGGTTGCGTTTAAAACTATATTTCAAAAGTTATAGAAAAGCGTTGCGGAAAGTGCTTTTTAAGCTATATTGATCAAAATGACTTTTTATCATTTGGAAATTAAATTTTATAACTCAATCACTTTTAAAACATTTTAAAATATTTTTAGAATTTATTTCATTTTTTTAAACAATTTTAAAATAACATTTTTTAAAAGAAATTCCTTTATGGATTTCGAGCTGTAGAACCACGATGTTTCCAAAAATTTGTTTACTCATATTTCAAAATCTACTTATCGAAATCTCGATTTTATTTCTTTTTTTGAAAAATACGGATATAATAGTTTGGAAAATTCTTATCTTGAAGAATTCTGAGCTATATTCTATTCTATATACCCGTTTAACTTTTATAGTGCGAAATCGCGAACTGTAGTTACAAGATGCGCCTATTTTTGACTCTATTCAATTAGACTTTGCCAAAATACTTTTAAATGTTTATAAAACATTTCTAAATCATATTAAACCATTTTCAAGAGGATTAAACATTCCATATACTCCATTTCATTCAATAATGGAAAATGATTTCCTTTGTGCTTATTGACGTGTATTAACGTGACTTGCATATATATTCAACAACTATGTTAAACGACCATCATCAATAATCATATACAACTATAGTTTAGGAGTTTTATCACTTTTAATTATATGCTATTAATTACTTTTTTCAAACATTCATCAACTAAACATCCAAACATCATTAGCACCCCAATGGTTATGTTAAACATTTATTACTAATTATAATGATTTAAAGTTAGATTTCTCACCATCATTGCTTCCTAACTTCGCTAAATGGACAATAGCTCTGCCATAATCGCATTAAAGCTTTTCGAATTGGTTCTTAGATCTTGAGAAGGCTCAGCCAAGACTTGAAGAGGATGGCCAAAATTATGGAAGAGAAGTGATAGAGCTTCAACATTGAATTCACAAAAATGGACCCGAATATAGGTCATTTCTCACTGATTTTTGACCCTCTTACTCTCAAAATTTGATAATTTATTCCATGTAAAAGTTGTATAAAATTCTTTTCTTTATAGTTTTAAAAAAAGAATAATCCAATTTGATTAGTTTTGAATGACATACGGTCAAATGAAGATGAGGCATTCTTGGATTTACAAAAATCATACCCGAAAATGAGTCAACTTCTAACTGAATTTTGGACGTGTTACTTGAAGAATTGTGAAAAGTGATCAAAGGAAAAGTTATCGCAGATAATGTTTTACAATTTGACAAAAATAAAAACTCAATTTCAATTGGTTATGAGAAAGATATGATCAAAAGAAGAGAGGGCATTCTCAGAACTAAAATTTTGGGCCCGAAAATGCATTGCAAAGAATTTGAATTTTTTCATAGACTAATCTCAAAATTAGAAGAAGCGCCCAACATAAAAGTTGTAGCCAATAGAATTATACATGGTTTGAAAATAATAATTACTCCATTTGTGTTTTTTTAGAGGAGTTATGCTCGAAAGAAAAGAGGAATTTTTGGCCTTTAAAATTAGGCTCGAAAATACTCTAGAAAGAATGGAGATTTGAGCATAAATAAACTTAGAATGAGAAGATATTGTCAACTAGAAAGTCATAGCCATTGAAATTTTGACTAGTTTGGAAAAAAAGAAATGCATAATTTCGTTCAGTTATGAATGAGGTATGGTGGATCCAAGAATGAGTTGTAGAGGGGCTATTTATAGAAAAAGAGAAGGAGGAAAATATCTACTTTCACATCATCCCCCTCATCACCACGCATCATTACTACCACACCTTCCCTACATCACCCTAGGTTGTCCAGAAATGATGTTTACATGGGTGCATCCATGTGATTGTCCATGTGGGTGTGTACATGTTGACTTTGGGCTTGCTAAAGATTTAAGTAATTTAGAAATATCTTATATATTTCTTTTGAATATGTATATGTATGTATGTATATTTGTATGCATGTTTATGTATAAGACAAAATGTACATTAGGGTGTTTATTTACCTATTATATATGTGTGCATGACATATAAATAATGTTGCAACGGCTTCCAACAACTTTCGTTCGTTAAACTGTTGAAAACCGATTATCGGTCATATTTTTACTTCTTAGTTAACATACATATATTTGTAAAAAAAATTTGAAACATATTTTATTATCATTTTAAATGGATTAAAATGATCATATTTGAATTATAAAATCATATAGGTAAATATTAATCCGTTGTTTACAAAAAGTGTTATTATACAAATAAACCGATATTGATTTTTTCCTTAAATTTTTCAAATTACTTTTATAACTTTATAAAACCATTATAAATCATTCATTATTACTTCATAACTTATTAAAAAGAATCATAATCATTTAAAACCATTATAAAAATAATTAAAACAATTATAAAATAATTTAAATCTCAATTTAATTTAAAAAAATCAATTATTAATATAAGGGCATCACTAATGATGTCATATGTACATTTAGTTTACAAAAATACAATAAATCATTTTATTTCATACTTTTGTTCAATTATTAAAATAAGGGTATGTATCAAGCTCCATGCATGGCATTTTACGATTATAGAGCAGTTCATGGATAAAACGATTTCCGGCCCATTTATTAGTTTTTCTTTCCAAAAGAAATATGTTTGTAAACATCTTTCCAAAATAAGTTCATTATTATTATTTATCACCTAAAACTTGATTACCTATGAAAAATAATCTATATTTGAATATTTTAAATAATTTAGATATCTTTAGTTAAAGTGATCAAAATTCAGGTTGTTGCATACTTCCCCCCTTAAAAGTATTTCGTCCCTGAAATTACCCAAAACAAAAACCCAAAGGTTTTGCCCAAAACATTTATTATTAAACATACACTCATACGGTGTACATTGATTATCAATACACAATATCTGATTCGATCTTCTATTCGAATTCACAACTTTACTTCCGTACTAGTATTGATCCCCCGATCCTCTTGTGCGGACTCCGATCAGGCCTTTTGTTTGGAATTTTTTTAGTTTTCCTTGCATAGTTCTCAACTATGGTAGAAAACTCAATTATCCAACCACATCAATATTCGTCGTTAAGAATTGAGTGATAAATCCTTTTTTGGACTAGTATAAACATTTCAAAATTCCATACTCGAATCTTAGACTAAAATCGTGTGACGAAATGATCTACATACAACATACGTACTTAATAGCTTCCCCAAAATCTTTATGAAAACATTTCACAAAACCCATTTTTCATTTCAAATCTTTTTATAAATATACTTCTTTGGATATAATCATTTTAAAAGATTTATGGACTAAAAAATTTCTATTTTCTTTCTGAAGAAACAGTTTTAATTTAAATGATAAAAATTATATTTTATTTCTAAATTCATAATAAACTCCTTATATTGTGATTTATTCCCTTTAACAATGTTTAAATGCAACACCTTCGCAACTAATGATACTTCTTTTATTAGGCAAAACTTACTTTATTAAGTATTACTTCTTTATTAGCTAAACCTCCCTTTATAAATTAATTATTCACTTATACCAGTTTCAATACTTAAAAGTATTCGTATACTTATTCAAATGTTTTAAGTATATTCACAAATTACTTAATGAGTTTTACTTATTTTAAAATATAATCAAAGTGGCTAAGAAAATTACTACTCAAAATATTGTTATAATGAACTCCTTTTCATACAATATTTCTATCTTTTAATAGAAGATTCTAATTATTTGCAACCAAATTGGTCACAAACACCCGAGAATAGGTTTAGGCACCGAAATAAATAAAGAAATCAAATGAACATACATGAATAACATTGAATATCAAGAAAAATGCAAAAAAAAACAACAAGATTTATAATGGTTTGGTGTTGATTGCCTACGCCCACTCTAAAGGCTTTCTTTATTGCTTTATCACTCAATTGATTATAGTTAAAATCAGCGAGAAATAGCTTGAGAACAAGTTAGAACGAAAGGAGACTAATTAGAAAAATGGTAGAGTTTCACTTGTTAGCCAAAAAGAGATACCCCAAAGTTACCCCCACCCTTGTATTTATAGATGAAGACAGCCTTCCACCTGATTGGTATCTCCAAGCCCGAACCCCTCTGATAACTTGGGCCTACCATAAGAAAAGCTCAGCCCAACACACTATGCCTGCTGAAATGTTCGTGCCGATTTGAGCCAAATTGTGCCGACCCGATGGTCTTTGTACTCTATACCGGACCGATGGTCTTTGTACTCTATGTCATCCCGAACAATGTTTCATTCATATCCACTAACCATCCAATTGGTCTTTCCGACCCCAAAAGCGCTACCTAGCCATATCGATCTGCATTACATATTATGCCGATCCATCCACAACAAGTGTTATGTCGACCCGGCCCATGTTACACCATACATTTTGTTGACCCAGGCCATTCCACTTACTAAGCTGACCCAATGGATGCCACGCAATCTTCAACTTATCAATCATCTATGCCAACCACTACCCATGAAGCTAATCATTATAGTTTTAACCTCCTATATCATCTGTTCATTGGCCATATTAACTCTGGGCTGGATATAGCTGTTCGAATATCACACTCTGGTCACAGAGATGTCATCTCATGGACATCTTTTCCGTCAATAGTCAAGTCTGATCTCTATAATCACCTTTGTGTAGCCGACCCAAGGTACCGGGTAACACTTGCCCCCAAAATATATCTTATGAATTACACGATATGCTTTGAATCGGAGAAAAATTTAGCTTCTCGGAGACAAGCCTACTCAAGTCATTGGTTGATCATTGTTCTTTATCAATCTTTGATGAAGTCTTGTCCCATTTGGATGCATAAATTTAGTCATATGAAGTCCTCGGGTTTTCCTGCCCTAACCTCTTAAAGGTTGAATTTACAAATTCTTTTCTATTTCATGAACGCTCATTATTCAAGCACATCTGCCCTTCCCCTTCATTATTTACAATATGTATTATTATTACTGTGGAGTTGGCATCTTTGTATGCCGACCCATAGTTAGCATGCTTAGATAGGGGTCGGTAAAGCTCGAGGTCGACCCCATTTTCAACTATGACCGAGTCACTTGGAGTGATCGGTTCATATTCCACCATTGCCCATATAAAAGCCCACTCCTTCTCTTCTTTCTTTTTCACTCTATCTTCCCAAGGCCTGCAACTTTATCTACTTCTCTCCTCCTGGCCGACCGCTTCAAAGTAAAGCTAGAACCCCCTTTTCTTAATTCAAATTCAATTGCAAGATCATATTCTCGACATTCGAAACATTAATTCACTTTTAATCTAAGTCGTGGCCTTGCAATCCAAACCAAATAGTTATAGTTTCTTCCTTGTTTGTGTGGTTGGGTTGTGAGCCTTTAAGTTTAGATATGTTTAAGAGTCGGTTAGGTGTCTTATTCAGTAGAGTTGATCATGCTAGGAGAAGAAGAAAGAAGATATAGGAGAGAAAAAAGAGGATGGAGATGGAGGGTTCGGCGGTAGACAAGGGTTCGTTGAGGGATAGTTGGCGAGAGATCTGTTGTTGGAAATGGAAAGAGGGTCGGTATATGTAAGGATGTTTAGAGGGATCAGTTTAGGTGTTATTATAGGGATCAGTGCAGATGTAAAAATGGAAGGAGGGTCCAGCGTAGGGATTAGCAATGAAGGCCGAAATATAAGGTTTGGTATCTAAGTCAATTAGAGGGGTCGGGGAAGAAAATGTAGAAGATAGGGTCGGTAGGATTAGGGATTAGTGTATGTTAGGAAACGAGGGATTGATATAGAGGTTGGAGAGGAAAGGATCAGTTATGGGTCTAGGACATGGGCATAGACATAAATTTATGGGGTCGGTGTTGACTAATAAAAACTATCTTAACTCATGTTATTCGAAATATGACTCCATACTGCTTTGCCCAAGCATAAAATGACTAACAATAACACAACTAGCATATACAGATTAATGGACTATAACTTGAATGAACCAATTCCCAATCTTCTCAACTCAAGTTAGATATACAACTGGCCAAACATATTTGAACAACGGACTTTATAATCCTGAACGTCAATACCCGATCCGAAAGCTTTTGTCGTCGATCACCCTTTACATTGGTTGAGACAGTCAGCGATGACGGTCTCTCCAGACGAAACATTTAAGCTTCGACGTTTTACTTTCACTTTTCTGATTTAAACTTTTCACACTCATTTGCTATTGTATTTCACTAGTTCACACACATCATGGGGGGACATGTTATTATTTTAATATTGATTGTCTACTGAGTATAGCCGACATAGATCTCGATTTATATGAAGCATTCAACTACAATGTCTTCTAGATCAGATATGAAATCAAGCTCCGCTACTTTTTCAGATAAGCCTGTTCCAAGCGAGCAATGAAAAGAAGTAGATACATTTGATCCATAGGCAAATCTCTTTACTGATATCCTGACTCTTTCTGTAGAAGTTATGGGCCCAGCTCTTGATGCTGTGGAGGATGCCATCGTCTTAAATAATCTGGTTGACTCGCAAGCTTCAAAAATTGACGAAGTTGCTCTTCGTCAATTGTGTTCTTTTCATGGGATTCCTTTTGAAGATTTTTTCTTTAAGTCAAGGTGAGACTGGCCTCACTTGCCCCAATTGGATATATCACATGCAATAATTTTATGTGTTGGGCCGGATGTGTGCCATCTTTCAACTCTTTTATTCGTGAAATGTTGAGGTACATGGGTATCGCTCCTACTCAACTGCACCCTAATAGCTACGCTTTTATCCATGGTGCTTTCCTTCTCTTTTTGAATGTCCTATTTCGTCGGTTAACTCTCATAGATATCTGGTACATTTACAACTTCAAAAGACGAGCCGATAGTCCTTCGTACGTCTTCCTCGAGTCCATGTCCAGATGTCATGTCAAGTCTAAATGGGCGCATGGAAAAAACTCTCCTTGTTCAAACAAGAATGGTTCTGCGTACGATGTCCTCCTTGCTTCACAAGAAGGTGGGTGGAACGAAAGTACAACTTTGGCTTTTTCCTTTAACCCAATGATTCAAACTATAGTTTCTTTATCAACCGTACTAATTCCTTCAATTTTTTTAGGGTTCGCTCTCGTCCTGAAGGTATTAGATATTCCAGGGCCATCACGGCCATCTGCGCTACTCTGGTGGAGGATCAAGACATCTAACTCCTCATCACCGATGAGTTTCTTTCTTTATTCAGACTATAGAGGATGACTGTATGATTGGCCATCGAGGAAGCAGAGCGATTCTAAAGGTTGTCGCCGGGAGAGGGGAAGAAACAGATGATCACATACTGCTCCCTTTTGAGGAAATCCAAGATGGCACTAAAGAGGGAGAAGTAACGAAACAGAGGACGTAGGGCCAAGAAATGAAGACACAGATCTCAGAAAAACATTGGCAGTTGAAACGCACATCATAGCAAATCGCAATCTCGCCCGAGATAGGGAAAAAGTTTAGTGTACAAGACACAAAAGAAGAAGACCGAAGCAACCCTAAATTTTTCGTAACTCTAGTAGGAAAGGATCATCTTCTCAACAGACGGAGAGCGTGTAAAAGGGACTTTTCGACATTTCGATCCTGGATGATCTATTAAACTACAACTTCACCAATCTCGGTGTCGAAGGCCCTTATTCACCCGCGAGAAGCGGCGAAGGCATGTAACCCTCCAACAAGAGGTGAAGAACTCAGATGAGTAAAACAAATGTTATAGGTCCGTTGGGGGGTCGCTAGGACACACACAAGCACTTTAACTTCACCATCCACTTGTGGTTAACTCTTGTTATAACAACTCCTAATATGTTCCCATTTGGTTGTTTTACATGTGCAATGTCTTATTCACATGCTTTTGATCATCTTCGAGGCTCTTCCACCTTCCACTGTTCAGGTCGAGATTCTGAATCTAGAAGACTCCAAGACAGAGATGGAGGATGGGAGAGAGACTATCACTCTCGAGAATCTTCTTTATCATCTTCATGGAAGTATCAAGCACACGCTTCGCGTTAAAGCAACCCAACTAATCCTCCTGCACATAGCAGAGATAAGTCTACACACCGAGGCCCTCAATCTGACGCCCCCTATGACCAACATTCTGGATCATCAAGCACCAAGCATTCCTGTGAGCACCTAAAACACCGGTCACATCTGAAAAAATTCCCCCGGCTCCTGCCCATGATCTGACTACGATGGAGAAACTAGCTAAGCTTAAAGCTACCTTTCCGAAGATTTGTTTTGATGGGCTTATATTCCTCCCTTCTATACATACTATCCTTAGAACTGCCAAAGAGAGCTCACTGGCGTGTGAATGATGTGTATGTACAACATGTTCATTTATTTTGTCGAAAAGGTCTTTGAGGTTTCTATTGAAGGTCGCCATGAGATTAATCACCTTAAGTTAGAGGCCATCCATGATAAGGACATTATTAGGCATCAAGATACTGAGCTGCTCGCATTCAAAGCTCGACTTGATGAGGCGAAGAAGAATGCAAAGGAGATGGCTGAAGTAGCTAGTCACTTAGAGGCTTCTCATAAGAAGGAATTGGATGATGCACTCCACCGCAGCGGCACCATGGATTTGGAAAAGGACTCCTTAGAAAAGCAGAAAGACATTTTAGCCCACCGCTTGAAGGAGATAGAAAAACTGATATTCAAGGAGAGGGAGGGGTAAGTCGAGGAACAGAAAGTGTCACAAAGGTATCGTGAGGATATTGTCGAAACAAGAAACCCAAAAACAAAACTCGACGAGCAACTCTCCCAAATCAAAGCCTTGAAAGGAGCTGCTTATGAAGAGGGCAAGAAAGTGATGCTTACGGAAGCTGACTCCCAAATTAAGGAAGCAACTGAGTCCGGTAGGGAGGAAATCAAGTGCTTATTTGATCCACTCATTGCCGAGTATAATGCAAAGGTCTTCCTCCACCGCGACTTAACTTCCCAGGGCGAAGGCTATCTTGAGTCACTTGCCAAGGCTTGGGATATCATCACCAAAATCAAGAAAGAGGAGTTGGGGGTGTCCAAGCTTGATGAAGGGGCACGTGCATGGGAAGTGCTTCGAGGAAACGAGCCATCGGACTTGGCCCTGCAAAGCTTCATTTTGGAAGAGCTCCTACACCGCCTAAGGAAAAGGAAGATATCATTGGGTCGTCTAGCATTAAGCCCTAGGGTCCTTCTCCCATCCAGTCGGTTGGGATTTCATCTTCTCAACCTATCGAGCAATACGCTGATTATGATCCGAACAAGCCTGGACTTGGCATACGCACGTTATCTCCTATCATCGAAGGGACTACTTCGATGACTACCGAGAGTCTACTGGATGCTGGCACCACGGTGAGCCCTTTTTAATTAAAAAGTTATTGTTCTCGATAAATATCAACCATAGTCCTACATTTGCTTTTTATGAAACTTTGTAGGTCATCCCGATTCTGAGTTAACTCCTAGGAGCGATGTCGCCATGAAGCAGGAGGGAAAAGTAGTTGAGGCTTTGACTTCCGTAGATATTCCAGGCCCTAATGCTCAGGTGATTGGGGTGCTTGATGAGGACAAGCCTAGAGACCCATTATTTACCAAGGAGCATGATGACAAGGTAGTTACAGGTGCTTCTGAGGACACTGCTAAGCTCTGCTTTAAGGAACAGGTTGAAGAGGAGGAGAAATCAAAGATTATGGTCAAGGGTGAACCCGATGTGGTGGTGTTTGAAGATCCTCCCCATAGGCCTTTGCAGTTCATCCCTTTCGACGAGTCATCCCCTTTTGTAGTTTCTCCCCCTTCTTTAAGTACCTCCGCTCAAGGCGATAAAGGGTTTCGAAAAAGAGGCTTGACCGATTCGACCCCCGAAAATCCAAAGAAGGAGAGGAAGTCAAAGAAATAGTCACGATCTTGTGTTATTGTACTTAGCCCAAATAAGTTAGACTCGCATTGTTGTTTCTCCTTTATTTATTGTTTTTTTAGTAGCACATGTACAAGCATGGACCCCGAACCTTCGGATGGGTTGTAAGGAATTTTTGGAGTTGTAAATAAAAGTTTTTGTTCCTTGGTCAATTATAGAGTGAATTATTATTTCAATAGTAGAGTAACTTTTCCCTTTCCAAGTACTTGTGATAATTTTTTCAAGTTTCATTGATGATTCATTTTCTCAATCCTAGAGCTCCTCTACATACTCCTCTTAAGTCACAAACGATACTAAGCCGGAACCATAACAAACGATCGTATTTTGCCGCTAACAGTTTGAGCATTTCCCATCGATTTTACATCAGAGTTCGTGGGAGAGCGAACGGTTGAAAGCTCTCCCATATATCCATCGGTATGGATATTAGGAATTTTTTAATCCGCTTCATGGACTTACAAATTTTTCTCATGTCGTTTATACTCTAATCCATGCTCTAGGGACTCAAAGTACCCTAATCTACACTTCGAGGGCTTAGAGATTCTTTCAAGTCGTTTACACTCAAGTCCTGCTCTAGGGACTCGGAGTACTCTTATCCGCACTTGGGGGACCTAGAGATATTTTCGAGTCGTTTATACTCTAGTCCATGCTTTAGGGATTTAGAGTACTCTTATCCACACTCTAGGGACTTAGAGATATTTCAAGTCATTTATACTCTAGTCCACACTTCGGGGACTCAGAGTATTTTAATCCGCACTCAGGGGAGTTAGAGATTTTTCTTAAGTCTTTTGTACTCTAGTCCGCACTCCAAGGACATAGAGTACTCTAATCTGCACTCCGAAGACTTAGAAATTTTTCTCAAATTGTTTATATTCTAGTCCATGCTCCGAGGACTTAGAGTACTCTAGTTTTACTCTAGGGACTAAGAGATTTTCTTATTACTCATCTGTTCATACATTACATAAGTTAATATCAATCAGTTTTAATGCACATTTAACATAACATGCAATAACAGTAATTTACGCAAAAGGAACTTCAAGCTTTTATTCATCATAAAAATAGGGATAGAATAACTTGCCTTATTACATATAAAAAAATCAAATACCAAAGAAAATATTGAAAAAAAATTCTATTTAAATATGAAAGGAATAGTCTAAGTGAAATAGGATCGTAGATGCTCGCTATTCCATGCTCTTGGAAGCACTATGTCATCAACAGTCGCTGGCTTGAAAGTTCCTTCTACAATCCTCTATTCAATGACGTATGGCTCTTTCCATGTCGGGATCATATGCGATGGGACTAGATAGATTCATTTCAGGATAAGATTGCCCACTTCAAAAGCTCTCAATCGAACTTTAGTATTATAGTACCGGGTGACTCAGTGTCTATATGCAGCCGCTTTCAAATTGGCCTCCTCATGCTTCTCATCAATAAAGTCCAATGACTCCAATAAGAGATTTTGGTTCGTTCTGGGATCGTAGTACATTACCCGATGAGAAGGGACTTCAAGTTCTATAGGAATGACCGCTTCAGCTTTATTAGCAAGAGCGAATGGGGTGTGGCCAGTCGCAGACTTATGAGTGGTCATGTAGGCCTAGAGTTCCATAGGAAGTTCATCCACCCATTTTATTCTAGCCTTTTCCAAATGCTTTTTCAAGATGGACTCCATAATCTTGTTTACAGCTTTAACTTGTCCTTTCGCTTGAGGGTGAGCGACTGCTACAAACCTTTTCTCAATACGATATCTCCGACAAATAAACTCAGCACTGTCAAAATGAGTTCCGTTATCAGTTATAATAGTTCATGGAAGACTGAAATGACACACAATGTTTCGATCAAGAAAGTTAATGTCCTTCTTGGTTGTGATCGTAGCCAATGGCCCTGCTTCGTCCCATTTGATGAAATAGTCAGCTGCAACAATCGCATATCTCGCACCATCATTGGAAATTGGTAAAGAGCTGATAATATCGGTTCCCATACAAAAAAGGCCATAGACTAACCATTTGCATGATCCTTATTGGTGGTGCTCTTTGAACTTTTGCATATAACTGGCATTTGTTATATCGTCTCACATGGTCCGCAGCTCCGGTTCATGGTCGGCCAGTAGTACCCATAACGGAGTATCTTTTTAGCTAACATTTGTCCCCTAGCATGAGAGCCACACTCGCCCTCATGAACTTCTTTCAAGACGCGCTTTATCTCATCATAGGCGATACACCTGAGTAAGGGAACTGAGAATCCCTTTTGATCCATAATTCCTTCTTGCATAATATACTATGAGGCTTTACGAAGGACATGTCACTTTTCATTCCTTTTCTCAGGCAAGATTCCATGCAACAGGTATTCTTAAAACAGAGTCATCCATGACTCCCTTTCGGATTTTGTTTCTAGTACTTGATCAACTTCCATCACATTTATACTTGGGGAATGTAGTATCTCGACTGGAACCAAGGCCATCTGTTGTGCATCATCAGTGCTTGTGAATTTTGCCGGCGAGTCGGCTGCTCCATTTTGCTCACGCGGGATATGCGAAATGTTATAGTATTCCATATCCACTGATAACTCCTGAATTCGAGTAAGATATGGGGCAAGCCATTGTCCCTTTTCCTAGTAGTCCCCTCTAACTCGGTACACCACCAGCTGCGGTTCGCAAAAGATTTCGATAGATTTCACTCCGAGCTCTCTAGCAAGCTTAAGTCCAACAATTAATGCCTCATACTCGACTTTGTTTTTCATAGCAGGGAAATCAAGATTCAGAACATAGATAATTGACCAATTCTTAGGGTTTACAAGAACGATGCCTGCATCGGAACAATGATCATTGGATGCTCCATCGGTGTATAGCTTCCATCATACAGTAGGGATTACACTGCTTTCTAGGGGCTCATCCTGCATGGTAAACTCTGCTATGAAGTCGGCTAGTGCTTGCCCCTGGATAGCCCTTCGAGGAAAATATGTGATGTCGAACTGACTTAGCTCAATGTTCCATTTAAGTAGCCTCCCAAACGTCTTGGGTCGTCGTAAGACCTGTCGTAAAGGCTGGTCGGTGTAGACGTTTATTAGATGTGCTTAGAAATACGGGCGAAGTTTGTGCGACGCGATAACCAAGCGATACGCCAATTTCTCTATCTTCGGGTAGTTTCTCTCTGCACCCGTCAATCGTTTACTGGCATAGTACACTGGTCCCTAGATCTGGTTATCCTCATGAGTCAGTGCGACACTTATAGCATGTGGCGATACTGCTAAGTAAAAGTACAACTCCCCATGATCTATCGGTTTTGACAAAACATGGGGTCTCTCTAAATGACTCACCAAAACTTGGAACACGCCCTCACAGTCTTGCGTCCATTCAAAATTCCTCTTCCTCTTTCTTATTGAATCGAAGAAAGGAATGCATTTATCGATCGCCCTGGAAATGAAACGACTTAAGGCAATGACTTCCCCACCCAGGCTCTGTCCTTGATTAATAGTTTTGGGTGCTTGTATATCCCGAATGGAAAAATCTTCTTTGGATTCACTTCGATTCCTCGCGAATTAACAATTAATCCCATGAACTTCCTTGAGGCACGCTGAATGAGCACTTCAAAGGTTTGATTTTCATGTTATAAAATCGGAGGATATTGAACATCTTTGATAAGTCTCGAGCGTGGTCATTTGATTATTGTGAATTCACGAGCATATCATCCGTATAGACTTCCATTGCCCTCCCAATCTGATATTTGAACATGTGATTAACCAAATACAGATAGGTAGCTCCTACATTCTTTAATCCGAACGGCATTACTACTTAACAGTATAATCCAACATCCATGAAAAAACTGGTATGCTTTTGATCTGGGATATGCATCAGGATCTGGTTGTACCCCAAGTACAATCCATAAATGACAAGAATTCATGCCCTGCAGTCGAATCAACTAGCTAATTAATTCCAGGCAAGGGTAAACTATCCTTAAGGCACGCCTTAGATCCCAATAGTCAATACACATTCTCCACTTCCCATTTGTCTTCTTCACCAGCACCTTCTTCAGCAGCATAGGATTAGATATCCATTTGGGATAGAGGGCATCGTAAATAAATCCGTTGGCTTTAACTTTATCCACCTCCTCGTTAAGAGCCATGGAACTCTCTGGATCCATACCTCATCTCTTCTTCTTCACAGGGACATAATTCAGATCAATATTCAATGCATGGCTCGCGATGGCAAGTGAGATCCCATACATGTCCTAATAGTCCAAGTGAATACACCTAGATTTGCTTAAAGGAAATCGGTAAGTTCTCTCCTTGTCGAAGGGCTAAGTTGTGATCCAATCGTCAACACCCATAAGGGGTCATCGTGGCTGACCGAGATATCAATTATCAGTTCAGTTTATTGTGCCTTGGCCTCCTTGGGTTCCTCCTCATCATTCCTTAGATCTATGTCTCTATAGAACCGATTATGGCACCAAAGCCAAGGCTTTGGCGCAATTTGTCAATCTTCAGTAACTTGGATGTGGATAGACTTGTCCACGCTCTTTCCCTTTTCTTTTCGTTGGGCCTCTCTCAACTTAGCCACATAACAAGAATGGTCAGTCGTCTGTCGCCTTGCATAACACCTACTCCATTATCTGTTGATAATTTCAAAGTCAACCACCATAGGCGATGGCTGCCCAAAATTCAGCCAAGGCCAGTTGGCCCAGAAAAAAGTTGTACGATGAAATGACATCCAAGATGATGAACGGTAGGATCCGCATCCTCCTACGTTCACCTTCTCCCAACTTAACCGGTAACTCGATATAACCTACCGCTTCAGTGGCCATTCCGTTGAAAACATGTATACGAGCTTTAGATGGTTTCATATCCTTAGCCTCCATCCTCATTTGATCATAATCCTTCTTAAAGATTATGTTCATAGAACTGGCACAATCAATCAAAATTCTTCTCACCAGAGTGAGGCCAATCATGGCAGATATAACCATTGGATCAATAATAGGGGCCACCATTCTATTAGCATCTTTACTTCTGAAAACTACGTCATCCGTCGTTATACGCTGTTGCTTAGTCGAAGTTCCATCCTCCATATTCGAACAACATTCAAAGTCCACATGTCTCATCGAACTAGCATAACGCTCCATTTCCTGCCAACGTCTGTCCGTAGGATGCGGTCCACCAACTATCGTTTTTATTACCTACCTTCCACCAGTCTAAGTAGGCTCCTCGAGCCGGCGTGGAGCTTATCATCAATTGGAATCAGACGTTTTTTGGCCACCCTTGTATGGATTCTTGACAAACTATTGTAACTTTTTCTGACGATTTAATTTCTCAATGACATCATGGAGATTCCTACACTCATCGGTGTTGTGCCCATAGGATTTGTGAAACAAATAGTACTTCCTATTTTATTTTTGTTCCTTGGTCAATTCCATCGGATGCAGCTTCCTATACTGGAAAATGTTACGGATGGATAGATAGATGCTTTCTAGAGAGGCATTCAAGGGTGTATAATCATTATAACTAGGAATTCACAACTTCCACTTTCTGGGCTCCCACTTTCGATCAAAATTTCCTTCTCGACCCCTTTTCTATTGAACCAGCTTGTTTTTAACATTAACCCAAACCTTTCTAGAGCTCTCACAAGATTGCTTTTGTGACGACCCAGAATTTTTAAGCATTTAAAATTGAAATATTTAATTGATTTTAAATATTTAAAAGTTTAATTTTAAATTGAATTACAAATATCACAATTTATTTGATAATTGAATTATTAAATTAAATAAGTGAAGTTGGGTAAATTGTTGAATTTAGAATTTTAAGCCTGTTAAAAATAATTTGAAGGCTTGCAAAAGTTATATTGATAATACTGAGGATAATAGAAGTTTTAAGATTGAATTTAATACTGATTTGTTTGGTTTTGAAATTTGTATCGTTTAAATTGAATTTAAAAATTGCCTTCCGAGGCATAGTCTCGGAATTCGACGAAACCAGTTCCGTTGGATCCGTAATATTGTATTATTATCGGATTTCAAATTTCGTATTAATTGGAGTTAGTGTGTGAGTGTACGATATGTAAACGCGCTGGACATTTAATTGATAATAATCTAATGAAATTTAATTTAATAAATCAAGCTTCTTGTATACGCCATCCTTTATTCATTACTTAACACGCTACTCTTATCTTCCATCGCACACTTCTCGTTCCTTCTAAAATTTGCTAGTTTCTTCCTCGTTTCTTCAATTCAGTTCCTGTCATTAACAAACGAAAAAAAAATGGCCGCGCCCTCATTTTCTTGTTCCACAATAAAAGCATGCCTCTCTCCCCCTCAAATCCTTTTCACGAAATCGAACGCACTCACCCCTCTTCGTTTCCTGTAACCGAGAATTTTTGGTTTCACGTTTGCTTTCCTGCAATTTCAATTTGACGTGGACAGCCCTTCACCGATTTGAGATCGAACGGAATCATCAAGGGGTCGATGCTCGATGGGAAGATAATGTGTTTGGTTTGGGTAGCAGCGGCATCGAGCGACGCAGTCGCGATCGGGGGTTGCGAGGCGGCCGCGTACGAGGGTGAAGTCAGGGCGGCGACCGCGATGGGCATGCTAGGCTTGATGGTCGGATGCGTGCGTGGAGTTTGGGCCGCGCGATTTCAACAGCAGTAAGGTATCCTTTAGATTTAGCTAATTAAATCTAATATATATGGATTTGTATGTACGTAGATAAAAATAATAATAGTAGATCTGTTTCTTTTTAATGTAATACATGTATCTAGGTTGGGCAAATGAAATTTGTTTTATTTAAATTTAATGCCCATATGTATAGTTCATAAGTAAAATAAATATAATTTCACTGATTTATTTTATAATAACATATTATAAGAATTAAATTATGTAATTCGACCTTTAAACCATTTTTGTTACTAAAAGATTTAATAAAAGAAAATTAGTTCAAAATTTAATTGAATGGGGGTTAAGGGTTCGATTTATATTTCGAATATTAATAAAATTATCAAATGTCTGTACTAGGTCTGAAATCGGGAAGGAAATAGCCAGTTTGGATCGGACTGAAATTAATAATCAAAGGTGAGTTAATCTCACTCAGTTAAATTTAAATTTAAATGATTAAATTTAAATAATTGTTTGAATGGTTGAATTGATTGATGTGCTATAGTGTGGTATATTTTGGAATTGGTATTTTATATTGTCCTAACGTCTGTGGATGCAGGGAAAACAGGTTGGAGGGATCCAACTGGACCCCTCAACTTTTATTTAAATTAATTAATATTCTCTGTTGTGAGTATTTGATATTTTATGATGAGTTATATTGGAATATTGAATGTTATGGTTTGATTGGATATATTTGAGTATAATGAATTACCAAAAATATATAAATTGTAAGCGAGATAATTATAGAAAATTGAATAAATTAAGAATTAACTGAAAAAGGAATGGAAGTGATGCTAAATACTAATAAATAACTTCGAGTATGGAAGAAAAGAATTTGAATAAACAATAATTAACGAAGTGTAAAATCAAGTGATATTATTTTAAAAGAATAAAGAATTATTTTAAATTTCAAAGTTTAAATTTATTTAAAGAATTAAGAAGTAATGTGAGAAATCAAAAATTGGTATTCTCAGTTAAAATATTTTAAATCATAATTAAGGAATAAAATCTGAAATTAATATATTGAAATAAAGGGAGTAAATTGGAAATCAGTTTGGAAATTGATTCAGGTGTTTGGAATTGGAAATTTCAAGAAGAATGTGAAGAGAAGTATATTTCTCTGGATAGCCAAGTACGTTTTCAAAGTAAGCTTTTAAAATAAAATATGGGTATTAATGTTGTTTAAAAAAAAGTATGTTTTAGGAATTTATTATTTCTAAATATCAAAATTCTAAAGTAAATATTTTTCAAATCTATTACCATAGTAATTATTTATAAGAAGTGACTTAGTATTTTGTTTTGAAAGTGAGAACATGATTTTATATTTTATAAAGTAACCTTATTTTCAAATACTCATATAGTAAGTATTTTAACAAATTGTTGAAGTAGTTTTAACTTAAACGTTTTAAAGTATATTTCAAAGTAAAGTGTTTTAAATTATTTTAAAAATCTAAAGTTTTATGCTTGATGATTTCAGAAGAAATAGAAAATATTTGGGAAATTTATTCAGAAAAGGAAGATAGTTTTGAAAACTGTTTTCAAAAGGGTTTGAAAACTGTTTTCAAAAGGGTTTGAAAAGTGAAAATATATCTTGTAAAAATATTTTTGAGGTTAATAAATAATTTGGAAATTATTTATTGTCTGATGGTTGTTTGTGAATATTAATTGATAGTTAAATAACCGACTATCAATATTGGACAAAAATGCGTTGATCGTTTCGAAGAGACCGGGATCGAGATTTATTTCTCGAAAACCACTTCGATCCGGTTTGTACATTTCGTGGAAACGATTTTGGATTCGAAGATGGAGTAGTGAAGTGCAAGGGCTAGTCACTACTAATCCTGAGAATTTTTCCAAAATGGATGTCGTAGGAATAGTGCCTTCGGTTCCGTTCGAACCCGGAACGGACTTGTATGGATGAATGCTTGCGAAACATCGTTAGGTGGACAATGGGCATTCTAAGGGATATGTTCTTAAAAAGTAATGCTTAGCCTCATGCCTCATCAAATGGGAATGACTGAAAATCAGCGGTTATGCAGCAAGGCTAGGTGGGTAGCACCGAAGCAGGGTGAGGTCATTCCTGTCTAGATGTCCCTTTTTATTTCGGCTTAGTGGGCGGTTGCTGATCCCAACCTCGAGGTGATCTCACTCCGGATTATCCAGTAAGGGATAGTCCCGGTCTTGTGTTGCAGGGGAGCGGACGTACTCCTCGGTACGATGATCTAGGCCCCGTACTGTGACAGGTGGTACCCCAGTGCCTAGTCATTAGTTGGAAATCCATTTTCCCTACGAGCCTTGTACGAGTTTTGTTTGTATTACCCACTCTGTGGCTAGTAGCTGGAATTTAATAATTTAATAATTTCGGCTATTTTATAAGTATTTGTATATAGAACCTATCATAATATCAGAGGATTTCTATAAAATTGTTTTAGCTATCGTAAGGTAAAAACCCGACATGTTTATTTGTGGCGTGGTCTGACGAGATGCTTTTTTTTGTTCAAAGAATTTTTGAAACTTTAATAATAAATTGAGTGTGGTTTTCTCACGCTGGTATTCCAGACTTACTCGGGTGTTATTTATATGTAATGCTCGGGTCAGACCGAGTATTATAGGATACAGGATATGATGCTGTGGAGCTTAGGAGACGAGCTGGATGACGATACGTACTTCCGTACTTGTTTATATATGTATTTCGCTGTGTTGAGTTGTTGTGTATCCATTTGTATGTTGTTGTTGTTGTTGAAATGTGATTTATGTACTCTAATGATGATGTAATATATAAGCTGAGATATTTGATATTTGAGTAAAGATTATTTATTATCTTTTATTCCGCTGCGGTAGTTAGATTCTGTTGTTGTTTTCTGTTTTCTCTTCTTCTACCTCTTCTTCTTTAACCCAAATGGTTCGTATTTCTGTAAAACTTGAGTTGATTTAGGTAGAATAGTGTTAACTCAAGGGGTACGGATTTGCGGGTTGTTACAGTGGTATCAGGGCTTAGGTTGGTGATAACCTTGGCTCTGGTGGGAAATTACTCAAATAGAGTCCGTAGTACTCTATAATGAGTTTGAGCGTATTAATAAATATGAACGCGTATTTGTTAATAAATATAAATTGGTTTAATATTGTGTTTATTGATTTATTGAGTGGCATATGAACCTTCGTCGACACAGTCTGCGCAACTATATCGAAGGGGTTTCTAAACACTTGAATAGAACAATTGACACGGTACTGTTTTGAATGTGGGTGAATGAAATAATTTTACCTCAAGAAATATTTGGATATAAAGAAAAGTTTTTGTAAACTATTTTAGTTAATATATGGTTGTGTGGATGTTAGGAAGAATAATATTAAAGTATTATCATTGTTAAGTGAAAATTTAACTAGAAATTGAAAATATAACCAAAGTTAAGGGGATAAATTCATTATAAAAATGAAATTTATAAATATGAATTATGAATGTAATTTATAAACTGAAATATAATTAAATGATAATTTGTATGAGCATAAGATGTGCAAATGAATTATAGTAAAAATTTATTTAAGCATGATTTGGAAATTCAAAATTCCAGAAATTTTAGGGATGTTTATCGAAGTGTTTTGAAGATAACTGATAACATTATTGTTTAGAGGTATTCCTGAAAGGAAATTTGTTTTAAATGGATTTTGAAAGTGATATAGCATTGAAATCACTTGGATTATTGGGAAATAATTTTGGTGATGACGGCCGCATCATCAGTATTCATTTTCGAATTACTAAGTGAAGGATTGCTGCAAAAAAATTAATTTGTTCAGAAAAGCTAGTTGTTTTTGAAAATCTTAAAGGAAATTTATTGGGAATAAAACCAGGATTGGTTTAACTTTTGAGGAATGTGATTTGAGAGTTGGATATTTCAAAATGATTTGAAACCAAAAGCCTGGTGTTTTAAAAAAAATCCTAAGAAGATAGTTGTAAGCTTATAAATTGAGATGATTTTTAAATCAGGAAGGAAATATAAGCTTTGAATGTTGGAATTTAAATTTATAGTGAAAGGTTAAAAAAAATAGAACTAACTTGGATTGGGAAATAAAAATTTAACGGGATTGAAATAAATAAATAAGAATAACGTGTAAAAGAATTATAAAGCATGGAATAAAATATGTTTGGGATATAAATAAGTAGAAGGCTTGAGTTAAAAATAAAAGATGAATATATTCAAGCCCAGAGTGAATGGGATTGTGTAAATAGTAAGTTGTGACTTATAAATTTTGAAAGTGGAATAGAAATCCAAAATAAATATTGTTTGATGTTTTGGATAATGAAACGGAAATCCAAAATTGAATTAAATAATAAAATTGAACTAAGAAAATAAAATGAATTGGTATTTGGAATTAAAAATCAAGTATTGAACTATAAATAGGGAAGAACTAATTTGTTAATAAATTAGTTAATGAAATGAGTAAATGGAACCTATTGTAGTTAAATAAAGCCGAATTGTGAGTTAATAATGAAGTTTGAAAATAAAACTCAAGTTATAAATCAAATTCGACTTGAATCATTAGTGAAGAAATATAATTGAAAGTGGCCTTGCAATTAATTAAATGAACTGAGAATGTAATTGAATTGTGAGTTCATGAAATTTGGTGGTAAATTGAAAATGGATAGTGGATTCGGAACTTGAGTTATAAATTAAAATTTAACTTAAAGTGATAACAAATTAAATATAATTGGAAATGTGTCAAATAAAGGAAAATGAAAATGGATTAAAAAAGTAATGATTTGAATTGCAAATATAATCCAAATAAGTGGAAATAAATTGGAAATGGCCATGTAATAAATTGGATGAGTTGAATCTGGAAAGTTAAATTTTATAATAACTAATCAAATGAAATTGTAAATTTTAAAATGAGATTTAACTGAGATAGAATTAAGCTGAATGGAAGAGAAAGATTTACTCGTAATATGAAATGAGCTTAAGTATGAAATTGAAATAAATTAACTTAAGCTAAATGAATGGAACTTAAACTAAGATTAATGTTATTGGGTTGGTTTTAAATCAAGTAAAAATAAATTGGATCGAAATAGAATTTAGTGGGTTATAAATAATATTTAAGGAAATTAATATTCATAATGGATTGAGTGGATAAACCAATTATATTGAATAAATAAATGGATGGGATGAATAAGAATCAAATGGAAGTGAACTTAGGTTTGAAGTGGAGTAAATTGAGTAAATTAACTTAAGTTGAGAATAATTAGAAGCTCGACTAAGAGTAAAAATGGAACACCATTAAATTAAAGCTTGGTTTGAATTAACTCGGGAATGGATAGTAATGTGCAAGCTTGGAATGGGTCGAGCTAAATAAATGGTCGTGAATGAATTAAAATGTAACAACCCCCATATTTATCGAGTTTATATTTAAATATTTTATTTAAATATTATATCGTTTATCGGATTTTGGTCCGAAAAATTACTTTTGGCAAACGGTCAAATTAGGACTCGAGACCACTTCCACTGAGTTCGAAATGCCGTTTACAATTTTTTTAAGTATAAACATCGATAGGTTTGGAGTTAGTGAAATTTCACTAACTTTTCCCGCTTTGGACTTTGGGTTAGTTTAGCCTATTAAGCCCAAGTTCCAACCCCCTTCTCCTCACTCTTCATAAATTCCAAACTAACTTGAAATTTGCATTAATGGTTAAGAGAATGGGAAATTAAAACTCCAAGATCAAATTTAATTGCTAATCCAACATTCAACTCCAAATTCAAGTAGAAGATATTGGATTCAAGCTTTGGATTGCTTCTCCATAGGCTTCAAGCTTCATCTTCATCCATTTTAGTGAAAAGGTGAGATTTTTATCTCACACTCTTGCTTATAACTATCTTGGACTGTTGGGAATGGTTCCCTATCACTTTAACATGCACATTTGCATTTGGTTTGGATTGGATTGGCGAAAAACTCCACTTTTTAGTGTTTTTGGTGAATTTCCAACCTTAGGTCGTTCTGGACCCTTAGGTCGCTTGGGTTCGTGGCTTGCACGCGTGGAAAAGTTGCCTGGACGTTAGGTCGTAGGTCGCTCGCGGGTTAAGCCTTAAGCCAAAGGTCGTTCGCGGTTAAGCCTTAGGTCGTTTGGCCTTTATAACGTTAGGTCGCTCGCGTGTTAAAACTTTAGGTCGCGCTGGCCTTAAGTCGTAGGTCGTCTCCGACCTAATATTGCCTCTGCTATTTCACTAGGTCGCGCGGGCCTTAGGTCGTAGGTCGTAGGTCGTGAGTCTCCTAGGTCGTAGGTCGCTCGGTCCTACTTCTGTCCCTAAGTCGCGTAACCCCATCACCTTTAGGTCGTTAGGCCTTTATGTCGTTAGGTTGTTACACCTATAACCCGTAAGTCGCGAATACCTTTAGGTCGTGAACCCTATTAGGTCGCAAACCTCTTTAGGTCGTCTGTCCCTTAAGCAGTTAGGTCGTTCGACCTGTAATGCCTTAGGTCGTTTGACCCGTGTTACGTTAGGTCGCGTAACCCCTTAGGTCGCTTGACCTTATTTCATGTTAGGTCGCGTGACCTTGTTTTTCTTAGGTCGTGAACCTTATTAGGTCGCTCATCCTTAGCCCGCGTACTTTCTTAGGTTGCGCACCCCCTTAGGTCGTTAGACCTCATTTTTGTTTTAGGTCGTAGGCCGCATGTCTTCACTAGGTCGTACGGTTTTGGACGGGGCGCTGCCCCCTGGACCCCCGTGACCTGACCGGGAAGGTCGAACCCCGTAGCAGGGGCGTTGACCCCGCACCCCCACCTTAGGGGGTTGCCAACCCCCCGGACCCCCCCTCCGTAGGGGATCTTATCTAAAAAACATTCAACAGAACTTGCTTTGTTGAGATGCTGAGTTGACCATTCTTCGAGACAACTTTAGAAATATGAAGGTTTCAATACTAGTAGTAAATATCAAACCTTTTTCATCAAAATGATTTCAACTTTATTTTCAATACCAAACTCGTTTATAAAACTGTTTTCCAGTCTATTAGTATAAACAAACCTTTACCTCACTCAGATGAGAAATCTAATTAAACGGCCTAGTAAAACAAGTGGTATGAAACGCTTGCATTTGCTTCGTCGGTTAATTCTTGGACTTATTCGATTGAACCTCTTGTGACAATTTTCTAGTGAAGATTTACAGTTTGTTCGTAAATATTTAAGTTAAGCAAGTAGTTATGGGACATGAAGCTAAACTTTTATATTTACTAGCTTAGTGTAATTGACACTTCTCGTTGATCATGACGATCATTCTTATGATTTAGACTAGCAATTGTGCGATGTCTCTTGTTTGCTTGGTTAGACTAGACACCACTTGTGTGATTTCATTCACACATACCTTTTTACCTTCTTGGTTAGTCTAGACACCACTTGTGTGATTTCACTCACACATACGTTTTTGTTTGCGAGTTTATACTAGACACCACTTGTGTGATTTCACTCACACATACCTTTTTGATTTTTGGTTAGTCTAGACCTCATCTGTGTGATTTCGACTCACACATATGGGGTAGCTCCCCATGGTCTTCGGACCGTCATGCGATAGGCCTCTTTCTTTTTCATGATTTTCTGGATTTCTTGTGTTGATTTCTGGAATTTATGTCATTGACTTGTTATGAGTACAGGTTTTGGGTATGATACCCTTTTGGATCTTTGAGAAGATTCTTGTGATATTGATCAATCTCTTGTTGATTATCATTTACATACTTATAGTAGTATGATGTTATGGATATTATTCGCATATCCCATTTCTCTTATTTTATATCATGTCGTCTGATACTTATAGCTAGACTGATCCGTTTATTATTTTCTTATAAATAAAACTCGGGTCAGACCGAGATATTACAGGTGCTTCTGCTTGACTTCTCCCCCAGTGATTCACTACACAGACTTTTGGCTACTTGTTTAGATTAGCAGTTTTTGTTGTATACACTTGAGATATAGACTCATAGTTGTATTCTTTTGGTATAACACGTATTGCTATTCTTTTATATTATTGTGGATCTTTTTGACCACTACTCTGATGTACACTTTCATGTGTTAGTTATATATTCATATCTTCTTCCGCCTTTGTGATATGGATGTCTGTGACTAATTTGTGTTATGCTTATTTCTATGTTTGTTTCCGAAGATTAATTTTAGCCACCGTGTGATAAGTAATTACATGGATGGTCGCTCCTCATCAGCCTTATTCTCCGCGCTAGTTGACAGCACTACACCGTAGTGTTCTTGGCTAGCGTGGGTTTTGAGGTGGGGCGTCACAGCTTGGTATCAGAGCCAAACTTCGAAACAATGTAGAATAACTTAACAAGGATCATCGTCCTAAGTCTATCTTAGGAGTTATACCATAGGATTAATTCGAGTCTTCGTACCGATTCATCCTATTTCCTTTATGATTCCTTGTTTTATCTATCAAGATTGCTTGATATTCATTGGTGAATAACCTTCTTCCTTCTCTTCTTTCTTTCTTAAAGGAAGAGAATGTCTAGACCAGGCCGTCACAGAACTGGATCATCTAGTGCTGCTCCCCAGGATGGAGTTTTTATGACTGCTCAACAGCTCCTTGATTTAGTAACAAATGCTCAAGCAGCTGGAGCTAACCCGGAACCTACTCACCCAAAGTCGGGATTTGCACGCTTGTGCAGCGATTACACCAACTTGGGTGGGAAGCCCTTCAAAGGTTCGGAAACTATCATCGAGGTCCAGGCTTGGTTAAAATCATGTGATCGAATCTTTTCTCGCATGAACCTTATCGATCTCCACCGCATTCAGGTGGCTTCCAGCATGCTCCAGGAGAGAGCATTGGACTGGTACGAACTCCTTATTTTAGAAATTAATGAAGCGGATCTCACCTGGGAGCAATTTCAGGGACGCTTCGAGTTAAAGTTTGTACCAAAAGCTGGGAAAGTAACCTTGGCTCGACGTTTTATAGACCTTGTTCAAGGTCAATCCTCTGTGACTGATTACGTCGCAGCCTTCGAGTCGCTTTCCAAATATGGGGTTGAATACATCAACACCCCATTGAAGAAGAACTAGAGGTTCGTTTATGACTTAAATAAGAATCTTAAGAAGCCACTACTCCTGAAACTAGAAGTCGCAATTGATCAACTCGTCGATATTGCTCTTCGTCTTGAAGAGGCTGATAGAGAGAATGATGTTGAAGTGGAAGGCGCTAAACCAAACTTCAACAACAAGAAGAGGCCAAACAAATTCAAGGGTCCTTATCCCAACAATAAGGGTAAGCAAGCAACTCCTGCTGCAAAGGCTCCTTCTCCTAGTGATGCAAGATGCTTCAACTGTGGATCTTGGGATCATTTTGCGAATAAGTGCTCAAAGCCCAAATCTTGTCGCTATTGTAAGAGCCCAGATCATTTCATGCATCAATGCCTCAAACTTGAAGCCAAGAAGGGGGGAAAGTTAAATGTGGCTCGAGCCCCTAGCAACACATCTCGTGGCCAAGGTATTTCTCATTCCATTCTTGATGGTATTATTTTATTTCATGATAAACCTATTAGGGTTCTCTTTGATACGGGTGCATCTCATTCTTTTATATCAAAGGAACTTGTCGATACTTTTTCTTTAACTATTGATGCTTTAATGACTTCTTTGAGAATTGCGAATCCGGTTGGTGGATCCGCAACTCTTAGTTTGCTTTGTAGAAATGTGGAGATTATTTTATGTGATTTTTCTTTCCTAGCCGATTTGCATGTTATGCGTTACTTAGGCTTTGGAATGATTTTGGGTATGGACTGGCTTAACTGTTATGAAGCTCATATCCTGTGTCCTGAGCAGAATATTTATCTTCGCCATCCACAATCTATAAATCAGATTTCTATTATTCTAAAAGATTCGGATCCCACTTTGACTGCGTCTTTATATTCTTTAAATCCTCGTGATGATGATAATGATGATGAGGAGGATGTCATTTCCCGTATTCACATCATTCGTGAATATTCCGACATATTTGAGCCCGTTTTAGGATTACCACCTAAGCGAGCAATTGAGTTCCAAATTAATCTTATCCTTGGAGCTCAACCTATTACTCGTCCTCCTTATCGCATGTCCAATAAAGAGAATGAAGAGATGCATAAACAATTATCCGAATTGGAGACGAAGCAATTTATTCGCTCTAGTTCCTCACCTTGGGGAGCTTCAGCTATTTTCGTAAAGAAATCCGACGGTACGCTTAGGCTTTGCGTTGACTATCGCAAGCTTAACGATCTTACTATTAAAAATAAATATCCTCTACCTCGAATTGATGATCTATTTAATCAGCTAAGTGGTGCTAAGGTCTTTTCACAATTAGACTTGGCTACCGGTTTTCACCAGCTTCGTATTGCAGAGGATAGCATTCCTTTGACATCGTTCCATACTCGGTATGGATCTTATGAATGGCTAGTTATGCCATTTGGTTTAGCGAATGCTCCGGCTTATTTCGTTGACCTCATGAATCGAGTTTTCAAAGATTTCCTCGATCGGTTTGTTCTCATTTTCATTGATGATATTCTTGTGTATTATAAAACCGAGGAGGAACATGAAAAACATCTTCGGGTTGTATTGGAAACTCTTAGTAGTAATCAGTTAAAGGCAAAATTTTCTAAATGCCACTTTTGGCAATCTCGTGTGAAGTTTCTTGGTCATATTATTTCCGAATTCGGAATTTCCGTGGATCCTTTAAAGATTGAAGCGATTCAAGATTGGAAAAGACCTGAGATTGTGACTGAAATCCGTAGCTTTCTCGGGTTGGCGGGCTATTACCGTCGTTTTATTAAAGACTTTTCTAAGATTGTCGTGCCTCTCACTGGCTTGACTAAGAAGGGAGTTAAATACATTTGGTCGGACAAATGTGAAGCTTCTTTTTAGAAATTGAAAGAACTCCTTTCCGATGCTCCTATTCTCGTTATTCCCGAAGGGAATCAAGATTTTGTTATTTATACCGATGCTAGTCAAGTTGGTTTGGATGCCGTTCTTATGCAAAAAGGACGTGTTATTGCTTATGCTTCTAGGCAATTGAAGCCGGCCGAGACTAGATATGCCACACATGATTTAGAACTCGCGGCTATTGTTTTCGCCCTTCGAACGTGGCGTCATTATCCATTGGGAGAGAAATTTATTCTTTACACGGATCATAAGTCTTTGAAATATTTATTTTCTCAAAAAGAACTTAATTTACGTCAACAGCGTTGGCTCGAGTTCCTTGCACCTTATGATCTTGATATTCTTTATACCCCCGGTAAGGGTAATCGTGTCGCCGATGCTCTTAGCCGTAAGCAACAAGCAGTTGTTTCTATGATGATATCCGAATGGAACGATCTCGAGATCTTATCCACTTGTGAGATTCGAGAGCGCGTATCCGATTTATGCTCATCATTTGTTTTATGTAGCCTTGAGGCTCATCCTTCTCTCTTAGACCGCATTCTTGAAGCTCAAAGGCTAGATCCTGAATTGGTTCTTCTTGGCCAAAATATTAAGGATAGAATTGATATTGAAGGTTTGAAAGACTTTGATATTGATTCTCGTGGCGGCATTCGAAAATTTGGTAGACTTATCGTACCAAATATTGGAAATCTTCGTAGAGATATTTTAGAAGATTCTCGTCGTTCTAAATTTACCATTCATCCCGGTAGCAGTAAAATGTACGCTGATATGAAGCGACTTTATTATTGGGAGGGAATGAAATCCGACATCGCTAACTTTATTAAGTGTTGCATGACTTGCCAGCTTGTCAAAGCCGAACATCAAAGGCCCGGTGGGTTATTGCAACCTTTAGAAATTCTAATTTGAAAGTGGGATCAAATTTCCATGGACTTTATAGATGGCCTTCCCCGTTCTCGTTCGGGTCATGATAGCTTATGGGTGATTGTTGATAGACTTATTAAATCCGCCCATTTTATTCCAGTTCGGTCTAACCGAACCGTTCCTCTTTTGGACAAATTATTTGTCAACGAAATTGTAAAATTGCATGGAGTTCCTACTTCTATTGTTAGCGATCGTGATCCATTGTTTACTAGTGGATTTTGGAAGAGTCTTCAAAAAGCTTTAGGAACGAAGCTTAATTTTAGCACCGCTTATCACCCCCAGTCCGATGGACAAACCGAGCGTGTGAATCAAACTCTTGAAGATCTTCTTTGTGCTTGTGTGCTTGATTTTGTGGAAGTTGGGAAGATCATATTTCACTTGTTGAATTTTCCTATAATAATAGCTTCCAATCTAGTATTGGTATGGCACCTTTCGAGGCACTCTACGGAATGCCCTGCCGATCTCCTTCTTGTTGGCTTGAGGCTGGTGAGAAGCTGGTTTTAGGTCCAGATTTTATTCGAGACTCCATAGAGAAAATTGACATTATTCGACATAGGATAAAAGAAGCCCAGAGTAGACAAAAGTCCTACGCCGATAACCGAAGAAGAAAATTAGAATTTTCTGTTGGAAGTTTTTATTCGTGTTTCACCTATGGATGGTGTCGTACGTTTCAGTCGTTCGGGAAAGTTAGCGCCTCGATATATTGGGCCATTTCCCATCACCGAATGTATTGGTTCCATGGCTTATCGCTTTGCATTACCGGCTCAGTTTTCTGCCATGCATGATGTGTTTCACATTTCTTAATTACGGAAATGCCTTCGGGATTCTGATTCTATCCTTGAGCCTGCAGTTATGGAAGAAATTGAAGTTTCGTCGAATTTAACTTATGAGCAGCATCCTATTCGAATTATTGCTTTGTAGGTTAAACGCCTTCGAAATAAAGATGTTCCGCTTGTGAAGGTTCAATAGTCCTCAAATCCTAAGGATTGCTCTTGGGAATCCAGAGAATTCATCGAGCGTACACATCCGGACTTGCTTACTCCTGCTCTTTGAGGTGAACTTCTTATTTCAAATTTCTTTTGGGTTAATATGCTTTTATGGTTGTTACTTTTTATTTCCATCTTATATATATTGCGAGGACGCAATTTCTTTAAGGAGGGGAGTCTGTAACAACCCCCATATTTATCGAGTTTATATTTAAATATTTTATTTAAACATTATATCATTTATCGGATTTTGGTCCGAAAAGCTACTTTTTGCAAACGGTCAAATTAGGACTCGAGACCACTTCCATTGAGTTCGAAATGTCATTTACAATTTTTTTAAGTATAAACATCGATAGGTTTGGAGTTAGTGAAATTTCACTAACTTTTCCCGCTGTGGACTTTGGGTTAGTTTAGCCTATTAAGCCCAAGTTCCAACCCCCTTCTCCTCACTCTTCATATATTCCTAACTAACTTGAAATTTGCATTAATGGTGAAGAGAATGGGAAATTAAAACTCCAAGCTCAAATTTAATTGCTAATCCAACATTCAACTCCAAATTCAAGTAGAAGATATTGGATTCAAGCTTTGGATTGCTTCTCCATTGGCTTCAAGCTTCATCTTCATCCATTTTAGTGAAAAGGTGAGATTTTTATCTCACACTCTTGCTTATAACTATCTTGGAATGTTGGGAATGGTTCCCTATCACTTTAACATGCACATTTGCATTTGGTTTGGATTGGATTGGCGAAAAACTCCACTTTTTAGTGTTTTCGGTGAATTTCCAGCCTTAGGTCGTTCTGGACCCTTAGGTCGCTCGGGTTCGTGGCTTAAGCGCGTGGAAAAGTCACCTGGACGTTAGGTCGTAGGTCGCTCGTGGGTTAAGCCTTAAGCCGAAGGTCGTTCGCGAGTTAAGCCTTAGGTCGTTTGGCCTTTATAACGTTAGGTCGCTCGCGTGTTAAAACTTTAGGTCGCGCTGGCCTTAAGTCGTAGGTCGTCTCCGACTTAATATTGCCTCAGCCATTTCACTAGGTCGCGCTGGCCTTAGGTCGTAGGTCGTAGGTCGTGAGTCTCCTAGGTCGTAGGTCGCTCGGTCCTACTTCTGTCCCTAAGTCGCGTAACCCCATCACCTTTAGGTCGTTAGGCCTTTATGTCGTTAGGTCGTTACACCTATAACCCGTTAAGTCGCGAATACCTTTAGGTCGTGAACCCCATTAGGTCGCAAACCTCTTTAGGTCGTCTGTCCCTTAAGCAGTTAGGTCGTTCGACTTGTGATGCCTTAGGTCGTTTGACCCATGTTACGTTAGGTCGCGTAACCCCTTAGGTCGCTTGACCTTGTTTCTTGTTAGGTCGCGTGACCTTGTTTTTCTTAGGTCGTGAACCTTGTTAGGTCGCTCGTCCTTAGCTCGCGTACCTTCTTAGGTCACGCACCCCCTTAGGTCGTTAGACCTCATTTTTGTTTTAGGTCGTAGGCCGCTTGTCTTCACTAGGTCGTACCGTTTTGGACAGGGCGGTGCCCCGCACCCCACCGGGAGCGCTTCCCCCTAGACCCCCGTGACCTGACCGGGCAGGTCGAACCCCGTAGCAGGAGCGTTGCCCCCGCACCCCCACCTTGGGGGGTTGCCACCCCCCCGGACCCCTCCTCCGTAGGGGATCTTATCTGAAAAACATTCAACAGAACTTGCTTTGTTGAGATGCTGAGTTGACCATTCTTCGAGACAACTTTAGAAATATGAAGGTTTCAATACTAGTAGTAAATATCAAACCTTTTTCATCAAAATGATTTCAACTTTATTTTCAATACCAAACTCGTTTATAAAACTGTTTTCCAGTCTATTAGTATAAACAAACCTTTACCTCACTCAGATGAGAAATCTAATTAAACGGCCTAGTAAAACAAGTGGTATGAAACGCTTGCATTTGCTTCGTCGGTTAATTCTTGGACTTATTCGATTGAACCTCTTGTGACAATTTTCTAGTGAAGATTTACAGTTTGTTCGTAAATATTTAAGTTAAGCAAGTAGTTATGGGACATGAAGCTAAACTTTTATATTTACTAGCTTAGTGTAATTGACACTTCTCGTTGATCATGACGATCATTCTTATGATTTAGACTAGCAATTGTGCGATGTCTCTTGTTTGCTTGGTTAGACTAGACACCACTTGTGTGATTTCATTCACACATACCTTTTTACCTTCTTGGTTAGTCTAGACACCACTTGTGTGATTTCACTCACACATACGTTTTTGTTTGCGAGTTTATACTAGACACCACTTGTGTGATTTCACTCACACATACCTTTTTGATTTTTGGTTAGTCTAGACCTCATCTGTGTGATTTTGACTCACACATATGGGGTAGCTCCCCATGGTCTTCGGACCGTCATGCGATAGGCCTCTTTCTTTTTCATGATTTTCTGGATTTCTTGTGTTGATTTCTGGAATTTATGTCATTGACTTGTTATGAGTACAGGTTTTGGGTATGATACCCTTTTGGATCTTTGAGAAGATTCTTGTGATATTGATCAATCTCTTGTTGATTATCATTTACATACTTATAGTAGTATGATGTTATGGATATTATTCGCATATCCCATTTCTCTTATTTTATATCATGTCGTCTGATACTTATAGCTAGACTGATCCGTTTATTATTTTCTTATAAATAAAACTCGGGTCAGACCGAGATATTACAGGTGCTTCTGCTTGACTTCTCCCCCAGTGATTCACTACACAGACTTTTGGCTACTTGTTTAGATTAGCAGTTTTTGTTGTATACACTTGAGATATAGACTCATAGTTGTATTCTTTTGGTATAACACGTATTGCTATTCTTTTATATTATTGTGGATCTTTTTGACCACTACTCTGATGTACACTTTCATGTGTTAGTTATATATTCATATCTTCTTCCGCCTTTGTGATATGGATGTCTGTGACTAATTTGTGTTATGCTTATTTCTATGTTTGTTTCCGAAGATTAATTTTAGCCACCGTGTGATAAGTAATTACATGGATGGTCGCTCCTCATCAGCCTTATTCTCCGCGCTAGTTGACAGCACTACACCGTAGTGTTCTTGGCTAGCGTGGGTTTTGAGGTGGGGCGTCACAGCTTGGTATCAGAGCCAAACTTCGAAACAATGTAGAATAACTTAACAAGGATCATCGTCCTAAGTCTATCTTAGGAGTTATACCATAGGATTAATTCGAGTCTTCGTACCGATTCATCCTATTTCCTTTATGATTCCTTGTTTTATCTATCAAGATTGCTTGATATTCATTGGTGAATAACCTTCTTCCTTCTCTTCTTTCTTTCTTAAAGGAAGAGAATGCCTATTTGAAGGTGGCCCCTTTCCAGCTCCAGCCCAACTCCTACGCTATCTTGGTGTGCCTATTCGTGATTTTCCAGAGAAAGTACGGGCGCCCCCTTCCAACCGGAAGATTCGGTACCTATATAACTTGAGGGGTTACAAGAAGGGGTCTCCATACATCAGCTTGGAATCGGCCGTGTCCTTCAAGTCGGTCCTGAACTTGTATTCAAAGTTCACCATGTTTAAGAAGGAATGGTTCTTCGTCCAGGATGACTCTGTTTCCATCCACCGCTTCGCCTCTGGCTGTAAGTTGAAGCTTATTTATAATTTCTGTTCTAAATCTCCTCATGTGTTTTCATTTCCTGCTAGCGACAGGTGGCTTTGCGGTCGTGGAGAACGATCATCTGGTTCAGATGGCCGCGGAGATAGAAGCCATTTCGGGAGGGGATAGGTCAGCTTCTTACCTGATCAGGAATGCCACTCTCCTGGGACACAACTTGATTCTACCACATCAGTCTGTGGTCAAGCGGAGGGATACGGCTGAGGAAAGGGCTGCTAAATCCAAAGGAGGGGCCGCGACAAAGAGCAGCAAGAGGAAACCCTTCTCGATACCTCCAGTCGTCAGGGGGAAGAAGCTCAAGAAAACTGATGGACCCTCTCCCAGCACGTGCCCAGATGTTCCGGATGAGGAAAGTGGAGAGGAGGAAAGAGACAAGGAGGAGAGCGGAGGTGATGGAGAAGGTGATGGCGGTAATGGGGGCGAAAGACAAAGTGGTAGTGGCATTGGTGCCTTGACCTCTAGGCAAGCAGGTGAGATTCAAGAGTGGACGGGTGATACTTTCCGCCAAGCTTTTGAGGGGTTGGAGGAAGGGTCGGCCTTGGTGGAGAAGTCAAAGAAAACTGATGAGGCCGGGACTGGTGCCGATTCATCGTCCAAGAGCATTTCAGCTAGGGCAACTCCGGCGATTCAAGGTGAATTTTTGACTCCTCTTTACTCTTTTTAACTTCACATGTTTCTTGGATTATAGTCTCATGCAAGCTTGTAACACTTGGTTTTTATTCCAGGAACGGGTAAGGCGGCCAAGACATCAGACATTCGGCACCGCCTCGAGCAATTCAAACTCCTCAAAGCTTCTGCTAAACCGAAGCCTTCGACCAGCCATTCCGGGGACGTAGTCGGCTACCGTCCTCTTCTCGGAGTTATTGAAGAGGATATTCAAAAGAGAAAGAGGGGGCGCTCCATGTTCGAACCTTCACTTGGACCTCAGCCCCTAACCCAGCCTATTTATGATATCACGGGGGAGGATACTGAGTCCATACCATCTCCGCATCCATCAGAGAATCCTACCGTTACTCATGTTGATCGTCCCGGCGTGGCTCGTAACCCATTTGCGGGTCATCCAGATCTGGACCCGAGTTTTCATGATATTTCCTTCGATGAGGTTACCGGTGAGCACCTCCTACCCCGCAATCCTATGGTAAGGGTGCTTGATGAGGCTAAGTCTTTGGATCTAGACTTGTTGACCACTCGGATTGTGACTATGGGGGATGAGGCCAAGGCAAACATCAATCGGGTGGCTGAGGAGACCAGGAAGTTAATGGTGCATCACGTCCGACTGGTCAAGGCCGGGGAGGAAATTGGGAGTGCCAACATAAAATTGCGGCTAGTGATTTCCGTCCAAGGTAAGCAACTTGCCGATCAGGCCATCTAAATCTCTCAGCACGAGGCTTCCTCCAGATGGCTAAAGAAAACTATGGAAGAGGCTAGCAGAGCCGAGTTGCGAAAAATGGAGGCCATCTGCAAGGAACGGATCGATATAGCCATTGCAACGGTAGACGATGTTTGGAAGGCGGACCTCGAGCGGGTAAAGGAGTTATCCGGGAAGCTTGAAGCTACGGAGCTTGCTCAAGCCAAGCTGAAGGAGGAGATGGAGGCGATGAGGAAATCCCTTCAGGCTGACCGCTCGCGATACCGATTGGAGAGAGATGCTGCCATTGCAAAGCTTTTGGCTTCTGAAGTCCGGATGAGGGAGTTCGAGGAAAACGAGGGGATGATGGACGAGATGCTCCAGGATATGTATTTCCGTACTTGGAAGCAGGGCAACTTATCCTGAATGGATGACTATCCCCGGATCATGGCCAGGATTTATCTTCGGGCTTTGGAAGAGGCCAAGGCTGATGCGGATAAGGAGGGTGGTATGGCCTTCAGGAAGGATGTGGTTACGGCCCAGTTTACTAAGGAAGAGAAAGTGGCGATGAAGGATGGCATGTGGCTGCTTGCTGCCGAGGAGGTAGGTGTGCCGTTGGGAGACGACGATCAAGGAACGGATGTTTGTAAGTCTTCCCTTTTAGCCTTTTCATAGCTTGGTTGCTTATCGTTTATCTAATAGATTCTTCTCCTGAATTGGACAGGTGGGACCTCTGGTCAGCATGCTGGGAGCTCTGATCCTGCGGCAAGTAGATCTTGGGGGGTCGGAAGGATAGAGATGAAGTTCTGATGCTGCCGACTATTTTGGCTTGATCCGGATATTTTTGGTTTTACTTGACATTTCTGTATATACTAGTTCCAAAACATTAATGTACTTTCAGGTTGTAATTATGTCATTGCAACGAACGACTTTATTTTTTACATGTAATTTTATAACATAAGCTGATTCTGTCATATTTGGATGCTGTCATTATTTTGATGTGTTGCATAAGAAATATAGCTGTGCGTGTGCTACTGATTCAACTGTGTTTGATGTCAAGTTCTTTCTTAAAGTATAATTTCATGTCTTGCCATGTTAATGTGATGTGTGAATATATCAGAGCTACTTATTTGTATATAAGAGAAGAAAGTACCGCCCTTTCGATTTTTAGTTGTAGATGGTAGCTTTGAATGCCTTATGTTATCGAATACGGGTTGAGTGACCCGTCATCCAGCTGAGAGTTCTCATTCCCATTAGCAAGTGCATCCTATTTGGTGTCCTATACTTTAAGGGTTTTTATAGTGGATAGGAGGAAAGTTTTTATAAATAAAATTGAAATATAAGGAATAGTAAAACTTCCAATCACGGAAGGCCTTCGATGTGCTTAAGTTCGTGGCAAACGGGTTTTGTAGTCACTTTCCCTAACTGTGGGTCTTGGAGACATTCGTCACCCATCTTACGCCTCCGCGGGGAGTTTTCTTTTTACCACAGCCGTACTTAAGACACATCGGAGCCGAGATCGCGCACAGTAACTACCCGGGCCATTATGGCCCGTAATCATGGGTATTATTCGATTTACCGTAGCGGGCTAGCGTGGGTGCCGATCGTCAACTGTGAACTGCCCCTGGCTGGCCATACCTTATGTTGGGGCTTATAATTGGTTCACAGTCGTCGGCGAGTCGAACACCGTAATGAGCTGCCTCGGCTATAGTCGGCCTTCTCAGTGGCTTATGATCGGCTCATTACAGTTGGCTTTGAGGGCCGTCGCGAGCAATGAGTTAACCTGCAGCAGAGGGATGCTGGAGCAAAAGTGTCTCATTGACGAGGGCATAGATTCGTATAGTACCTGTTAGGTCTTGTCCAGGTGAGGTTGTGTCGTGAAGTGTCCAGAATGGAAATGCCGTTGCACAGGATTTTGTTCAACAGAAAAGGATAAAGCTTAACAAGCAGCCAAGATATAAAGGAACAAGTTAAAAAGAGACAAGATTTTTAAAGTGGTTCGGCACGAAAATGCCTACGTCCACTGATTCTCTTCGTTAATTCACTTCATATGGGCAGTACAAGTTAAGAAAAGTATCGACGAAGGTGTTGGATGTTCCATGCCCTCTAGAACACCTCTCCGTCCACTGTTGACAAAATATAAGCTCCGTTGTGGAGATCTTTATGAATTACATAGGGTCCGTCCCAGATTGGATCTAGCGCTCCGGGGCGCGGGAAGATCCATTTGAGAACAAGATCTCCTTCTCGTAAGCTGCGGTGCTTGACCTTGGTGTTGTATCATGCTGCCACTTTTTTCTTGTGAGCTGCCGCTTTAAGTGCTGCATCATTTCTTCTTTCTTCAATTAGGTCCAAAGACATGTGTAGGAGTTCTTCATTCTCTTCTGGGTTGTAGTGGATCCTACGGTGGGAGGGCACTACAGTTTCAACTGGGAGCATGGCCTCCGATCCGTATGCCAAAGAGAAGGGAGTATGCCTTGTTGATGTTCTGAAAGACATGCGGTAGGCCCAAAGTGCCGTAGGAAGTTCATCCACCCAAGCGCCTTTTGACTTTTCAAGCTTCTTCTTGATCAGAGTTTTGTGAATTTTGTTGACAGCTTCGGCTTGTCCATTCGCCTGGGGATAAGCCACAGATGAGAAGCTTTTGAGAATTCCGTGCTCTCGACACCAGTCGGTGAACTCCTCGCTGTCAAACTGAAGTCCATTGTCCGATATGATTTTGAGCGGAACCCCGTACCTGCATAAAACATTTTTGATCAAGAAGTTAATAACTTTTGCCGAAGATATTTTATTTAAAGGTTCCGCTTCCACCCATTTGGTGAAATAGTCGACTGCCACTATAGTATATTTGGTTCCGCCTCGGCCCATCGGCAGTTCGCCAATCAATTCAATTCCCCATACTGCAAAGGGCCAAGGGCTGGTCATTTGAGTAATCTCATTTGTTGGTAGTCGAGGAATCTTAGCAAATTTCTGACATCTATCACATCTTTTGACGAAGTCTAAGGCGTCTTTGTTTAAAGTGGGCCAGTAATACCCATATCGGAGTATCTTCTTTGCTAGAGTCTACCCTCCAGTGTGATCTCCGCAACTTCCTTGATGGATGTTGGATAAGACTTCCTCGGCTTCCCTTCCAGCGACTCACCTTAATAAGGGGTTAGAGAAGCCACGCCGATAGAGATGCCTTCTTGTATTGTGTAGTGGGAAGCTTTCCTCAAGATTTTCTTGACTTCGTTACGCCCGACGGGCAGTGTGCCATCTTGTAAGTATTTCCGGATGGGAGTCATCCAAGTTTCTTCTTCGATTGCAGCTATCAGATTCATTGGCTCGAAACTCGGGGCTAGTTGCTTTGAGATGGTTATTGTTCCGGAGGTGGTGTCGTCCTTCATGCTAGCTTGCTTTGCCAGTTCGTCAGCCTACTGATTCTCTCCTCGAGGAATGTGTTTGATTAAATAGTGATCCAATTGATTGAGTAGCAGCTTGGTCTTCTTTAGATATGCTGTGAGTCGTTCTCCTCGAGTTTGGAATTCTCCCAGTATTTGATTTACAATAAGTTGAGAATTGCTATGGAGACATAAAGAACTGACTCCAATCTCTAGGAAAGTTCTAATCTGGCTATCACTGCTTCGTATTCTGCGTCGTTGTTGGTGGCAGCGAATTCCAACCTTAGGGCATAGTCCAGCTTCCTTCCCCTGGGGGTGATTATAACAATACCTGCCCCCGAGCCTTGTTCGTTTGATGCTCCCTCTACAAAGTGATTCCACTTGATATCTTTTGTTATTTCAGATCGATCTTTACCTTCGTTGGTAGTGAATTCGGCAATGAAATCGGCCATGGCTTGTCCGTTGATGGCAGTGCGAGGATGGTAGGTGATATCATATTGACTCAGTTCAATGCACCATTTGAGCAGTCGCCCAGAAGTGTCGGGGCGATGGAGTACCTGCCTTAGCGGTTGATCGGTTAAAACTTTGATGGAATGAGATTGGAAATAGTGTCACAGTTTCCGTGACGCGATTAGTAAACAGTATGCTAGCTTTTCAAGTTTAGGGTATCTGGCTTCTGCCCCTGTAAATCTCTTGCTTACAAAGTATACAGGCCGCTGTGCGCGGTTGTCTTCTCTCACCAAAGTGACGCTTAAAGCATGGGAAGATACAACAAGGTATAGGTATAGTTCTTCGCCTTCGTTTGGAGTTGAGAGTACTGGTCGTCTCTGAAGGTGTTCGATTAGGTTAATGAAGGCTCTCGAGCATTCGTCAGTCCATTCGAACTTTCCTTTGTCTTTCTTTAGAGCTTCGAAGAAAGGGATGCATTTGTCAGTCGCTTTAGAGATGAACGTGCTTAGGGCGGCTACTTTCCCGTTTAGGCTTTACATCTCTCTTCGAGTGGATGGTATCTTGATATCTTGCAAAGCCCGGATTTGTTCGAGGTTTGCTTCAATCCCCCTGGCATGGACGATGAATCCCAAGAACTTTCCCGACTATACTTCGAAGGAGCACTTTAGAGGATTCAGCTTCATTCCATATTGGCGAAGTACTTGAAACATCTCGTGCAGGTGGTTTATATGATTGTTGGCTTTCCTCGATTTTACCAGCATGTCATCCACATAAACTTCCATAGTTCGTCCTATTAGTTCCGCAAACATCTTGTTAACGAGGCGTTGATAAGTAGCTCCGGCGTTTTTAAGTCCAAAAGGCATTACTCTGTAGCAGTACAATCCCCGGTCAGTGATGGAACTAGTGTGGCCTTGATCGGGGGCGTGCATAGGGATCTGGTTATATCCTGAGTATGCGTCCATAAAGGATAAGAGTTCGTGTCCGGTTGTGCTGTCCATGAGTTGATCGATTCGGGGGAGTGGGAAGCAGTCATTCGGGCAAGCGTCATTTAGGTCGGAGAAGTCGATGCATGTTCGCCACTTCCCATTAGCCTTCTTTACCAGTACCGGGTTGACGATCCATTCTGGGTAGATGGCTTATCGTATGAAGTTATTGGCAAGTAGGTTCTTTACTTCTTCCTCGAGGGCTGCTGATCGTTCTGCCCCTATGCTTCTCTTTTTCTGGTTTACTGGCACCTTGGTGGGATCGATGTTCAGTACGTGGCATGCTACGTCTGGGGAGATTCCAGTAATGTCAGCGTGCGTCCATGCAAATACATCCAAGTTGTGGCGAAGAAAATCGACGAGTTGATCCTTCAATTCCGCTCTTAACTGAGACCCGACTCTCAGCAGTCTACTTTTTGTCTACAGATACAAATTCCATAGCCTCTGCAGGCTTGGTGGTGGCCTCCTCCTCCTTGTCCCTGGGGTCTAATTTGTTGAAAGGATCGCTGGTATATCGAAGAGGAGGGGTTTCTTTAATTGCTATGCTTCTAAGTTTTTCTTGCAGAGAGAAGTCTCTGCATCCTTCCCTTTATTCTTCCTGCGGTTATTGCGAAGTTCAGTCACATAGCAATCTCGAGCGGCGTCTTGATCTCCCTCTATTTCTCCTATTCCGTTATCCGTTGGAAACTTCATCTTCAGGCACCACGGGGCTAGGACAATTTGGAGGTCAGACAAGGCTGGTCTTCCTAAAAAGGCGTTGTAGGCTGAGTGGTTCTCTATTAGCATAAATGTTTGTTTTCGCACAACGGAGCGAGGATGACTTCCTATTTCGACAAAGAGGTCCAGTTGCCCGAGGGCATCTTCGCATCTCCGGTGAAACCATGTAGCGGTTTGCTGCAGGGAGACACATCCTTCATTGACAGCTTCATTTTGTCGAAAGCATGCTTGAATAGGATATTTACTGAGCTTCCAGTGTCTACTAGAATTCGAAAAACCTTGGCTGGATCGAACCAGGCAGAGATGACCATAGGATCCATGTGAGGGTACTGTCTTCCCTCTAGATCACGCCTACTGAATGTGATGTCATCATTCTCTTTCCCTTTCGGGTGGCGTTCTTCTGTAACAGAATTAACGTAGCCTTCATTGTTTCTAAGTGACTTACCGTATCTCTCCATCTCTGCCCAGTTTCCGTCGGCGATGTGTGGTCCTCCTGATATGGTAAGGACCACTATCTTCTCTTGACTGGAGCCGCTGGTGTTGCGATTTCCTCCGTCTACTTCCGGGAGGGGCAGCCCTGGGTTCTCATTGGCAGCAGTTGAAGTCTTGTTCTGACCTTTCACATAGCGCTCTAGTCTCTTCCTTCTGATGTGTTCTTCAATCAAGTCCCGGAGATGATGGCATTCATTGGTGTCATGCCCATGAGATTCGTGGAAGCGGCAGAACTTTCCAGACTTAATTTCATTATCTGATTCCTTCTTGTGCGGAGGGCGCTTGTATCTAACTTCGTCTTGGGTGGCCAAGAAGATGTTTTCGATTGTTTCATTTAAAGGAGTGTAAGAGTCAAATCTCGGTCCTGGCCTACATAAGCGCTTTTCCCCCTTCTTTCCCCCAGCACTATCTCTGAAGTCATTTCTTTGAACGTCCTTTGCTACTACGGGTGTGTTTCCATGAGCTGCCTTGGTTTGTTGCCCCGTCTGCCTTTCAGTGGCAGCGTCTTCAAGTCTCATATATTTCCCGGCTTCGTGGAAGAAATCGGGTAAGGTAACTGGCTTTTCTTTCGTTAATCTCCTAGCAAACTTAGTATCCGGATTCACACCACTGCAGAGGGCCATTAGAATAAGTTTGTCGTCGGCATCTTGGACTGCGGCTGCTGCGGCGTTGAATTGGGTTAGATATTGTTGCACTGTCTCTCCGGGCTTCTGTTTGATATTAGATAGGGAATAAGCGTCCTTGGGTTGTTCCACATGAATGCGGAACTGGCTGATGAACTTCTCTTTCAACATTTCCCATGAGCTGATGGATCCTTAGGGTAGATGGCAGAACCAGGAGGTAGCTAGATCTGCCAAGAATAGTGGAAAGCATTTACACAATACTCCCTCTGTTGCTCCGCTCATGAGCATATGGTGTGTGTATCTCTGCAAGTGTACAACGGGGTCAGAGGTTCCCTTGTAAGGTTCCATTGTTGGCATTTTCCATTCCCGGGGGTGATGACGGTTTTGATATTGCCGGTGAAGGGGATGGTTACCCTAGCGCCTATCCCCCGATCCCTTTGTTCCCGTTGGACGCACTCTCTGAACAATCGTGCCATCCTTTCATCAGAACTTGGAGCGGATAGAAATGAGTTTGGTTCTTCCCTGGGGGATTGATTCCGTCCAGATGACCTGTAGGGATGGTATTGTCTATTACTCCTAACATTCTCCAATGACGGCCTCTGGTCTTCCGGGGGCACGCTGGGGTCAGCCACAGTTGGCCCTTGCCTTGATCTTCCCCTGCTGGGTTCTGTTCTCAGCACTTCCTCGGGTCCAACTTCGGGCTGGACTCCAGCTCGATCCCGTCTATTGGTATTTCCATGGATAGATAGCATGGCAGGCTCAGCTACATTTGACCCTTGCCTGGTACCTCCCATGTTGGGTTCGGTTCCAAGTGTTTCATCGGGTCGGAATTCGGGCTGAGTCCGGGCTCGGCTCCTACCATTGTTGTTTCTGTTGTTAGCCTCTTCGAAGAAGAAAGACCTTTGTCGTCTCCCAGATCCTCCAGACCGGGACTCACCCCATGATTCAGTGTTGCGGTTGGTTTCTTCAACATCCCTTAAGCGTGACATGAGTTGATCCACCAAGGCTTCTTGTTGAGATGCGAAGCGGTTAGTTACTTCAGCCACAACCCTGTCTAGATCCGCCCTTATAATTGGTTGTTCCGTAGCAGGGGTTGTCGGATTTGCCTGATTTCCTTTTGCTGTTGGAACCAGACGATTGTCTTGATCTCTGATCACTGGATCTGGGATACTTCCAGTTGCGATGGTCTTTCCTTTGTTAGCATCTTTCTTCCGTCCGGGAGGCATGTTTTCCAAGCAATGAACGATGCTGATAGGAAAAGGGTTAAGTGGGAGAAGTTGAAGCTTCAAGCTCCTTCTCTCAATGAAAGCACCAAAAATGTTTGCACAAAAATTGGGCAAACACCTCCAAGTCGTATAATTTGATCGATTTTATGTTGTTCTTAGCGATTTGGGTGATTTACGTAAATATGCAAAAATCAGGGACTAAACTGTAAAAGACACGCAGATTTATAGTGGTTCAGTCAGAATGTGCCTACGTCCACTTTATATGTTATTCTCCTTTACTCTTCGGACTACAAGTATATAGCTTTTATTACAAGAGTATGAAAGTTGTTTGAAAGTTCTATCCGTGCTTGAGCTCTCAAACTTGTCTGCCATTGTTGTACCCCTACCCCTTTATTTATAGAGTGAGGTTAGGGGCAGGGGCCTTGGATGTATATAGCTGTTGGTGGGCCTGGGCTGATGCAATCTGACCTGGAAGTGTTGGTCCGGTATGCCTTGGTCCGGCGGATCTTGGTTCGGCAATGGGTGGAGTGTGGGTTGGTTCGGTAGTTGGTGGTTCGGTAGTGAGGGGACTTGGACCGGTGGTGGCTTGGGAGAGAGTTGGTTCGGTAGTTAGTGGTTCGGAAGTTGGCGGTTCGGTAGTGAGGGGAATTGGACCGGTGGGAAGTTGATTCGGTGGTAGGGGTGGAGCTGGTCCGGTGAGGTGTGGTGTGACATCCCGAAAATTTGGGCAATATAAATTTAATAATCTGTGTCATAAATTTAATTTGATTTAATAATTTTAATATCAAATTTGGAATTTGATTTAATAATCATGTTTTAATAAATATTTAAGTTGAAATATTTTATCTTTTTGAATAAATAAATTGTTTTCTGTTTATAATATATATATTTGTATATATTGTAAATTGATAAATTTTGATTTTGAATTTAGTGAATGAATTGGTTTTCTAATTCTAGTTTATTTTTAGTAAATTAAAAAATTTGATTTAAGAATTGGCTTTTCAAAGCAATGTAATAAATAATGTTATAGTTTATACTATGATAAATCTTATTTGTTTTAAAATTTTATTTAGCTTGAAAATATGAATTTAAAATTTGATAAATATGAAAGCTAAGTTTTACTTTATATTACTTGGGATTTATATATATATATATATATATATATATATATATAAGAATTTACAATGTAAATTACAAATGATCTTAATTGGTTTATAATCTCTTTTGTAAATTATTTAATATTGTTTAATTTATTATTATTTTTAAATAAAAATTTTAATACTTAAATTTTTTTGAACATAAATAGATTTGTTGTAATAGGATTTGTTATTTTTAATTTTTACAAGAGTTATATATGCATTTATATATGTAACTTGATTATTAAAATTTGATTTGATAAATTAATTTTAAATTTGAATTTGATGTTTTGAAATTTAATAGAATAAATACTTTAATATTTTTGAATAAGCTATATTTTTAATTTGTTTGTTTTAATTTCTTTTCAATTTAAAAAGAGACAAATTCATTTATATTACTTAAGAAATAAAATAAGATTTAAAGGCTTAAAGATTTATAAACAATTTAGAATTAAAATTTAAGTACTTAAATTACATATGTAAGTTTATTACCATCTTAAATGACATGTGTAAACCATTAAAGTAAGCAAGGTGACAAATGTTGAAAATTAAAACAAGTGTCATATTTAGATTTTTTTTTTCTTTTATTGTGTTAAAATAAAAATCTACTTATATTAATACATTCCTTCTCATATCATTTTTCTTTTTCAAACTTAAGAAAAATTTTCAGATTCTAAAATCTGAATTCATCTACATTCAAAAACAGAAATCTGTTCAAAACCAATCTGCAAATTCCCCTCAAATAAAATCTATAACCAATAATCTCCTCTTAAATTTCTGTTTTAAATCAACCAAAACTGCAACTTCAAACTCAATTCAATTCTGCAAATTCATATACCTGAGATTCATTTACAACTTCATCAAGCTAAGTCAATCTGCATGCATCTGAAATCAAATCTGTTATCACCTCAAAAATCAAATCTGCAACTACATAGTTCAATCATGCCTGCAATTCTATTTTCTGGAAAACATGTGGGGTAGTGCATGCATGAAATTGTATATCTGGGAAGCCTACATCTTTTCACCTGAAAATAAATGATGTCTGCATTTTTATCAACCGGAACTTGCATGCAGTGGTAAAAGAAAAATGAAGTTTTAATGAGCAACTGCAGTTTAAAAAAAAAAGGGGCAAATGGGAGTTCAAATTTCGTAAAAAAAAATAGAAGCAATCTGAAACCTGTCAAAAGGGATGCTCTGCCTTTATAAATTGGTGAGTAACATTTTTATTCAAAACTAAATTAAGTAAATTTAGTTGCTTGCAATGAGTTACTGATATATTCATAATTATATGAAAGCATAGGATAGAAGTTCTTATGTATGGTTGTTGAGTATTTATGCTTGCTGTAGAATATATGTTACTGCCTGTTACTAGAATTCCAATTTTTATTTCTGATTAAATTTCATGAGTTCATGTTCAAACATTTGTTGTAGTTTATGATTTACACAGAATATGATATGTATCATAAGTTTAAGTTTTAATTTTATTAAATAAAAAAAATGAAACCGTGTTGTCTCTGAAAACAAACTACAACAGGGCAATCTTTGAAAATAGAATTTAATCATCCTTAATTCTTTGATTTAAGAATATGGACATGTTACAAGATTCAAGATGTGAATTTTAAAACTAAAATTTGAATTTATAGAGTGAGAATGACTGGGAAATTCTGGTTTAAGCAGAAAACTTACTTTGGGTTTGAATCATCAAACTAGGAGACCGGAGTAACTAATTTTGATTCTGGTGATGGATTTATGAACTATGTAGTTGGAAAAAATACTGGGGGAAGAATTAATTCAGTGTGGTGATGGGAATTTGGAATTGAAGTTGACAAGCCCTAGTTTTTTACTGTGATCAGTAAGTTGATTGTTGCGGCTTATATTGGTGATCGAGTTCTTCATTGTTTTAGGGAAATGACAGATGGTGTATGGTGGATTTTTGGCCGGAGGTAAAGATGTTCTGGTGGTCGGAGTATGGGGATTTGGGGGGATCTCCTGGTTCGACTTTTTTTTCCAGTTGAGCTCCAATGTTCGAATTTGAATTTGGGAATGCTGCATTGGATTTGAGGGTCGGGATGGAACTGGAAGTTGACCTTTGACTTGCTCGTGAAGTCGCGAGAGGCCGGAGGTGATAGCCGTGGGTGTGCAGGTGTACGGTGGTAATGGAGTATCAGTTGTTTTGGGAAGATGGGTTACTCGTGTTTGTTACGGGTGAATTTGTGGGTTGCTCGAAGTTTTAGGTTGTTTTACTCGAAGCAATGGGTTTGGGGACTCGAAGTAATGGAGATGAGGTCCCGGGTATTTAATTTTGGTTACAGGGTTTGGGTAAACCTGTTAGAACAGGTTTTGTATAAACCTGATTTTTTTATTTGGGTTTTAATTGATTTTAAGGTGAATGTGTTACTCGAGATATTTTAGTTTTAACTCGGGTTGGTTTGTTGGAGTTTTGAAAAAAACTTATCTTGTTTCCAAAATTTAAAACTAAATTTAAAAATGGAAGCAAGAATTTTAAGTAAGTTTTAAATCTAATTTAAATTATGGATTCAAGTTGAATTGAATCACAAGTTGGAATGATGAAGTATTTAAATTCAAAATTTGCATTAAAATAACTTTGAAAGAGTTTATTGTTTAAAATGTTTTTAAAGAATTTGAATTTTAATTTGAAATTGAAATATGAAGTAATATTTAAACAAAGTATAAAATTTGATTCAAATTGGATTTGAATCTTTGTTTAAAAATAAATTTAAGTTGTATAAATTTAAGTGTTTAAACCAAAATTAAACGATAATGTAAAAATTTAAATGGATTTAATTTTAAAAGAAATTTTTTTTAACCTTTGCAAAATTTCTTTTATAATAAAAAGTATTATTTAGAAATTAAACGTTTTAGATTGAATTTAAATTAGTTAAAATATAATTTAATGTTTTGTATTTCATTTAATTTTTAGGATAATTAAATGAATAATTAATTTATTTAAGGAAATAGATAAAATGGTAATTTAGGATTTAATCTTAAGGGTTTAGGATTAATTATTCTTTGAATAATTAAATTGTAATTTAAGAATAATTAATTAAATAAAATTAGTTTTAAATTAATGATTAATAATTAATTAATCAAATAATAATAGATTAATTAATTTTTAATTAACACTTAATTATTTAATTAATCTGGGATTAATTAATGGGTTAGTTAATGATTGATTAATTTGTAATTAATAATGATTAAAATAAGTTAATTATTTTAGAAAATAATTAATGAATTGTTAATAGTTAATGAAGGACATTAACTAAGGATTATTTAATAATTAATTAATGTGACAATTTTAATTATTAATTAGATTAATTAATTTAAAGATAATCATTTGTGTAGGTTGTTAAATATAATTATTTATGGAAGTAATTAAGGAATTAATTACTTATTAATTGAGTTAATTTCATTAGTTTAAGATAATTAATTCGTTTAATTAATTTAAAATTAATCATTTGGTGATTTGTGAAGGGTAATTACTTAATGTAATTTAATGAAGAGGAATTACTTAGAGAAGTAAGTAATGGTAATTACTATGTAATTAATTGGAAGTGATTTAATAATGAAGTTATTTGAGTATAATTACTTTGTAAATTAATCAAGGGATTAATTGGAGATAATTAATTAAGGAGTAAGTAATTTATTTGGTGAAGTAATTAAGGATAGTTGATTACTGAATAGAGTTAATCAAGGGTGATTAACAGTTATGATTTAAATAAAGATTAATTACTTAATGTAATTAATTTAATTTGAAATTGTCATTAGAAGATCATTAATTATTATAATTAATGATGTAATTAAGAATGGATTTAATTGGAAATAATTAATAAATGTAAGGGATTAATTAATGTAATTAATTAAGGATTAATGTAATTAATTATAGTTAATTAATAAATGAAGTAATTAAAGATTAATTACTGTATTTGGTTAAGTATAATTAATTTGAGAAATAAATTAATGAATAATTACTTAACTGTAACTAAAGGTTAATTAATCAAGGATGATTAATAATTGGTGGATGATTAATTAATTGATTGATAATTAATCAATAGTAATAAGCAAGTTGATATTGGTGAAGTAATTAATTTAATTTACTTTAAATTAATAGAATGATGTAATTAATTTAATTCATTTTAAATTAGTTATATTTGGTGTGGTCAATCATTGCTTATATAGATGGATGATTTTGTTTGCTTTGGATGGATTGAATCTCAGATATGAGATAGATAATGTTGAGTAATTTGGATGCATTGGTTGCATTGTGATGTTGATATGGATTATCTTTTGGATAGTGATAATATGGTTTATCTGATATAACGATAATGTTGATTATCTGTGTGAATCTGTGATTTATCTATTTGTATATATAGATAATGAAATTGAATTGTTTTAAACCTTTAAAACAACTTGGCCTTAAAAGACACGTTTTGGATTTCGATGAGTCCGAGATCGGCTTTCCATATTTGGATATCCGAAAACCACATCGATCCAAATTAACGATAGGTCGTGAATCTTATGTGAAGAGTGAAGACTCGAGGTGTAGGAACTATACGTCAGTATAACTCTGTGGGTGATTCCGTAATGAGTTTGACGGAATAGTACTTATAGATTCGAGATGGTGATTTAGAGTGCAAGGGTTATCGTCGTTAACTCTGAGGGTGATTCCAAAATGAGTGTAACGAGATAATGCCTTCGGTTTCGTTCGAACCCGGAACGAACTTGTATGGATTGAATGCTTTCAGGACATCGTCAGGTGGACGATGAGCATTCTAAGAGATGTGTTCTCTAGAGGTAATCGTAGCGTCAAGCCTCATCAACCGGGAATGGCTAAAACAAGGGAGGTGCAGCAAGGCTTTGTGGGTAGCTCCCACTGGAGAGCAAGATTGATCCCTGTCTAGAGGTCCCTTTTTATTTCGGGTGTGTGGGCAGTTGGATGTACACCAACTGCGGGATTGTCTTGTTCGGAACTGTTCAGTAAGGAATGGGTCCGGCTTTGTGTTGCAGGGGAGTGGGCGTACTCCTCGGTATGGTGATCTAGGCCACGTACTGTGACGGGCGGTACCCCAGTAGCCCTGCCATTGTATGGAATCCAAAGTCCAATAAGTGCCATATGTATTAGTTGTGCCCAACTATGTTGGAATGTGAGATGTAAGCATTCCAGTTATTTCTGTATTTTACTTGAAAACCCTAGACACTATTATAATATCACTGGATTTCCTATCAAATGTTTTGGTTAGCGTAAGGTAAAAACTTTTCCATGTTTATGTGTGGGAAGTCTTACGTGATACCTTTCTTTTCAAAAGGTTTTTCAAAGTTAAGCAACTTTAACCTGTTACTCACACCAGACCCATGTCTGACCCGGAGTTTATCTTTTGTTTTCTTAAACTCTTGGGTACTCAAATTTTTACGAGTAGCCAAGGGATTCAGGTTAGATTTTTACGAATTATGGAGGAGCAAATGGAGCAGGAGGCTTCTGCGTCAGATATATAGTATTCCGCTGTGTGATTTGTGATTATCTCTGAGTTGTATTATGTTGTAAATACTAGACAGGTGTTTATAACTGTCTAGTATGTGTTGTATATCTGTGTACTCTGATAGTGGTTGTAACTATGCAATATTTTATGTTATTAATATAATTTATTCGTTCCGTTGTTGAGCTTCTGATGTTGTGTTCTTCTTTCTTCTCTTTCTTTTCTCTTTTCTATCCCTTTCTTTCTTCATGATGATACGACTTTTCTGGGGAGAAAAAGTCGGGTCTTCACATGTGGATTCGGTGGTAGGGAAGGAGCCGGTCGAAACACACCCAACAAAATCCAATAAGGTTATTAAGATCTTTAATACTTATTCCAAAATAATAAATTAAGAAATGATAATGTTAAGTCACTATCATAAATTGATCAATTGCTTGATTTAAAAGTTTAAATACAATACATTGTGAATTATGCTTCACGATTTGACTATAAGGTGTTTGATATTGAGATTTGTTTAAGGAATGAACATATAAGATAAAAATGATTTTAAATGATTATGCAAAAAGATAAATATAGAAGGAATGAGAATTTAAATTCGAGTGAAAGAATTTTTGAAATTCAAATGAAATTAATTAAAGTAAGATAAAATGATTTTATAAAATAGGTTTTATAAAGTAATCTCTAAAGGATTTTGAAAATGGTATTATTTCATATAAAAAGAGGTATTTTATGATAACTAATTTGGCTCAAAAATAAACCGAAAATGGGCAAGTGATGTGTTCGGATGGAAAACGCTTCTCTTAAGTACTACTCTTCTTGTTAAGAGGATATATGATACTACTGGTAGTATCCAGTTCCTTGGATTGTTTTGAAGTCACTCGATCTATATAAATTTTCTTAAGTTAAAGAAATAATGTGAATCATTAACTGATAAATTTTTTTAGTAATCTTTTTAAAAGTGTTTAAACTAAAGATAAATTGGGGTTGCTAATTGCTAAAATAAAGTGAAATTTTTGACGATTTTGGATAGTCGAAAATTTTCAAATCATACATAATCAAAGCTAAGAAATTGATAAAAGATTGTGAAAGAATTTGAGTAAATGAAATAAGAAAAGGATAATTTATAAATCTGATTTATAAAGGAAAAAAAAGAGATTTAAGGGTTAAGAGTACAAGGATCTAAATACAGGTGGCTTTAAAATTTGTTTTTCAAAGCTAGAAAATTAATAATAGTATAAAATAAGAAATAAATTTTATAACTTATGAATTTAAGATAATAGTAAATTACAACAAAGTATAAATTTGTTAAACAGACGGATTTATGTAAAACCAATTTGGAATTTATATATACTCTTAGGATATAAAGGTATATCATACAAATACAGATTTAAGTCATCAACTATTAAGTAAAATAATGACACTTCGAAAATTAATTATAACCTGGAAAAGGTTTTATTATAGAATTCAAGCATAAATTAAGGATTTGGACTTAAGTCTTCAAGTGATTGATTTGCATTAGTTATAAGATGAAATAAACTTAAGTAATAATTTTACGAAATGATTCGTAAATAATATTAGTGTTGAAGAAAATATACTAAAAAAATATGAATCTGAAAAATAAAGGATGTGAATAAAGAGAATTTGGTATAACTAAGAAAAAACCAATAAGAATAAATACGTAATTTAGACGTAAATCATTTCGTCACACAAATGTTGATCTAATATTGAGTTCGAAATTTTGAGGTGTTTACACTGGTCCAAAAAAGGATTTATCACTCGATTCTTGACGATGAACATTGATGAGGGATTATGGTAAGATACTTGAGTTTTCTATCATAGTTGAGAGCTATGTAAGGAAAACAAAGGTTCTGATTTAGAAGCCTAATCAAAGTTCGCACTAGAGGATCGGGGGATCGATACTAGTTTAGAAGTAAAGTTGTGTATTCGAATAGAAGATCGAATAAGATATTCCATATGGACGATCTGTGTATATTATATGGAATTAAGATTAAAGATAAATGTTTTAGGCAAACTTTTGTTTTGGGCAATTTCGAGGATGAAATTCTTTAATATAGGAGAGAATGAAACGATCCAGAATTTAACCACTTTAAAATATACTATTTAAAGTGATTTTAAATATAAAATAAGTAAGGTTATATGATTCAAATAATATTATATAGGATTTGTAAAGAGAGGTATACATAAAAATAGTAACATCTGCATATATCGACAAAAGTGACAAAATGCTGATTTTAGAAAAGTAAGTTTCAATGGTTAAATAAATTATTTTAACTTATTTATGAGTGTGTATATTTTTAAATAACATTATACAACTTCTTTTTTAAATTTGGTTTACATAAATAAATAGTTTAACTAAAACGTTAAAATGTGACCGTAAAACATTTTGTCGAAAATCAACGTTTTATCGATTAAAAGTTGTCGCAACGTTGTCGCACCTTTATTTTAATATAGAAACATGTATTCAAATAGTATAAGTATTAATTAATTCATTAATCAAGTTTACTTTTACTGAACATACTTAGAAAATTCTAGAATATAATTAACAAAAAGTAAGCATAAAAGGACAAAAGGCAAACAGTAAAACATCAAATCGAACAAACGTAATTATTAACTTTCTTTACTTAATACCTACGTGAAAATGATAGAAATGAGACGTTAAGTGTTGAAAAATAAGGTTGCTTAACAAATAAGTAAATGGTATTTTGGTCTTTTTGCAAAATATTATTTTAATCCAAAACCTTAATAAGCATATACTTTCTCACTTTTTTACACTTCTTCTTCTTTTTTCAAGCTTTTCTTTCACTCTCTAATGGATTCTTCTATTCTCTTTTCCTTACTAACTTTTTCAAAACCATATCAAACAAAATCAAAACATCACCAAACTTTGCCAAAGACCTTATTATGTCACCAAAACATGGTTTAGCAACTAAGAAGTGAAGAAATGATAGAGGAAGGGGAGTATCAAGAGGAGGCCGAACCTATGTAGGAGAAGGATGCAAGTCGTGAAGCACCGGAGCAAGAAAAAGAGAAGAAGGTGCTACAGGAATCGATTTGGGAATCTACATAAAAGATTGGTGGAGTGGAACTAATCGTGAGTACTCATACTTTAAAATCTCTAATTCCAAAAAATATTTCAAGTTAATTATATGAAAAGTTCATTATATGTTGGATGATTAATAGATGATAACTTGGTTGATATTATGATTGATTGTATGTTTGTGATATGGATGATAACTTGGTTTCATAAATGATAAGAGAAATGATTAGTAATTAACCATAGTTAATTTAATAAGAATTTAAATCCATAGAAATGTGCGTATGGAAATTATTTAGCCTCTTAATGATTTAAAAATATCTAAAAAGATTAAAAATGATATTATAATAATATAATATTACAATACAAAATGAAATGGAATATGAGTTTGAAATATAAAAAAAAAATTGTTTGAAATGATTTAGAAATGTTTTATAAACATCTAAAAGTATTTCCAAGAAGTTTGAAAAGAAATTAAAAAAGAAGTCAAAACTAGGCAGGTCGCGTAACAGTAGTTCGCGATTTCGCATAATAAAAGTTAAATGAGTGTAAAAAGTGGAATATGCCACAAAAAATTTCGAGATAAGAATTTCCCATTTTATTATATCCATAGTTTTCCAATGAAGAAATAAAAGCAAGATTTCATTAAGCGGATTTTTAAATATGTCCAAAACAATTTTATAAAAACACCGTTGTTTTGTAGTTCGAAGTCCAAAAAGGGATTTCTTTATAATTGAAATTTTAAATGTCTTAAAAATATGAAATAAATTTCATAAATCTATTAAAATGGTTTAAAAGAGATATGGAATGGAAAATATGAATTTTCAAGTATTAAAGAGTTGTTTAAATCAAATAAGCTTGTATAGCACTTTCCGCAACAGTTTTATGCTGCGACTTCTATAACCTTTTGAATATGAGTTTAAACGTAATGATACTTCCTAGATTTAATTATGAATGTTTTTAAAAGAACAATTAAATAATTTAAAGGGGATTTGGAAATTTTAATAAGAGTTTGAATAAATGGTTTAGATGAATTATTTATACCACTTAAACAAAAAGTGAACAATATTGAATGTAATAATAAACTGAGTATGCAGAAACGACTAGTATATTTGTCTCATCTATGAGATCTGGAAAGACAAAACAATGTGTTTAACTAAGGTTAAGGATGGAGAAACCAGTGACCTGAACTTACCTGGTCTATGTTTTCTTTTTTTAGGCGAGGGGTGGAATAGATTGGAAGGGAAGCCCGGATGCTCTAAAAGATCATATTTAAGTTTTTCCAAAATAAAAGAAAAGAAACATATTATTTGAATGTTATTTATCCACTAAGCGTCTTTTATTCAATGATTGCTAGAAGAAACCGAGATCGGATTTGGGTGATTTCTATCTGAAGAACCGAGATCGGATTTAGGTGATTCCTATCCGAATACCCCTAAAAACTAATTTTCGAAATAAAACTTATTGAAGACAAAGATCATTGATGACAAAGATATTCATAATGTAGGATTACTTGCCATTAGTCTCTAGAGGTGAAATTTACCATATTTAAAGTGGCAGTAGTACCTACCATGAAAGTCTTCGATTTGCAAGAATATGATTTAAAGTTAGGAAAGAAATCATTGATTAAGATTTAATAAATGATTTGGGAATATTTTCCCTAAGTTAAAAGTTATAGCTTGAATATAAGAAATCTTTGATTAAGATTTAATGAATGGTTAGGAAAGGTTTTCCTAAGTAAAAGAGAAAATTATTTGAATTTATTCCAGGATTTAAGAAAGTTTTAAATAAACCAAATGATTTGATAAATGAGGCATAATGATTCCTTATACATTTGAAAAGAAAATGGAATAAATTGGAAAGAACTTCTAAGAAAGATATTTGATTTAAATAAAAGATGAAGTAATTGATTAATGATTGATATTCACATATAAACTTAACATCTTTTAAAGCGATGATTGGCTTCGAAGGAGCCGGAGTCGGATTTGTGTATTCCTATCCGAAAACCACTTCGATCCAATATATACGTTCGAAAGTGAAGATATGTTGAAGATGATGATTACTGAAGACTGTGAATCTCCATAGCGTGAGGACTGCTGGCTGACATGCTCTGGGTCACTCCCATTATAGAGTTATTTATAGCGACATTGTGGAGAATTTTTGGACTGCAAGGACTACTCGCTACTAATGGTAGTAGGAGAGTGTCTTTGGTTTTGTTTAGTCCCAGAACAAACTTGTATGGACGGATGTCTGACATTGCATTTCTGAGGTACAACGTTTGACTTTTACAAATGTATATCTGCTTGATGGCAAAGAAGGCAACTTCTCTTTGAATAACACACTTCTCTGAGAAATATGAGCTCAGAGGTTGTATGCTTATGGGAGTCAAATAATGATTAAAGGAATGACAGTGTGGCATTCAAAGTGGAACTTGTTATGATCAAAATGTGGTTTTGTATGAAAAGCATGGCTTTGAAAAAATTGAGCGTAGCCTCACATCCCGGAAGATGATATGTGATTCTACATTGTCTCACAGATGCAAATTCGGAATGGGTGAGTTTGTATGGTGGTGTCCAATATGTTGGGCCCTTAGAGGGATACGTCCCTTAAGGCATTTATTGCCCCATTTGGATAAAGTGGTTAGCTTGAGAAAAACAGGGAACTATCGGTTATCAATAGTAGTGTAGCAAGTATAGTTCCAAGTGACTAGTTTGAGAAAAGCGATTAAGGCACGGTGGGAACTATGTTTGTTACGCATGGATTGGAGAAAAGGCCCCCAGTTCCCTATCATGTTGGAAATCCAATCTCAATATGAGATTTGTGGTTTTGATTGTATTCCCAAAATAGCTGTAATGAGTTGCAATCATTTCAGCTACCCCTTTTGGTATCATATATTCTTTTGACCCAGTCCGGATTTATTCCCTTAGACTTAGTGCAGATTTGGTACCTTATTTGAATAAGTTTATTTGACAGATGTTTTTAAAAGGAATGTCAGTAAAAATAATATCAAGTGTATTTTGGTATAAAAGTGTTTTGGTTATCATAAGGTAAAAACCCGTCCATGTTTATGTGTGGGCTTGGTCTTATGAGATGCCATTCTTTTCAATCGATTTGATAACATAGTCATTTTAAATTTCAAGTATCTCATGCTGGTTTGTCAAACCTGATCCGGGTATTTTTAATACTTGGGTTAGATCCGAGTAATTTCAGGTTGAGCTGAAGACGATTGGCATTTCCAGAGGAGAGTTGGAGATCTTCATCATCTTATGGACATAATCTATTTTCCGCTATGGTTTGTTTGTTTTTATTTTATGTTTATCAGCATTTGTAAGGGTATGTGTTATAACTGTCCAGGCTGAATCTTGATTAGGCTTTGATATTGTATGAGATTCTGTTCTGTCTTTATTTTCTTTCTACTCTTAATGATCCGCTTATTCGTGCAATTTGAATTGGACATGTGTGATTTATTGTCAATTCAAAGAGTATGGAAAAATGGGCCATTACAAGAATAATTTCACTTAGAATGCTCATCGTCCTCAAATGATGATGTTATGATAGCATTCGTCCATACAAGTTGTCCTGGGTCTGGACAAACCGAATCATCGTCTTCATCATCTTCATAATATCCGTTCGTAATGCCCAAATCGAATCGAAGTGGTCTTCGGATAATTAAATCCGATCCTAGCCTCTTCGAAATGATTTACGAAATTGGCCAATACTTGGTAGTTGGTTATTTAACTATCAATATAACATCCATAAGCAATTACTAGGCCCATATTATAATTTTCCAAATTGTATTTTCAATATACCATTATAAGTTATATATTCAAATCCTTTTCCAATTTTCCAATTTTCAATATTTGAGGCAACTTTTATATCCATATTTGGATATCTCAAACCATCACTTATTTCAACACTTAAAAAAATATTTAAAATTAATTTTTCTAAACCCTTTACCCCCCAACACTTAGGAAAGTACCATTTATTTATCTTTTCTCAAAACCCTTCACAATTTCGTTAACTCGTTTATAACGAATTCTATAAGTTCTGGGGTTCCTTAATTAAATCTCTTATTTCAAAAGTATATACTTATCTCACCGAAATAACTATATTCACAAACCATTCCCTTCAAAAATATTTGAAAAACCTTTTATATTTAAATGTGGAAAGCACCAATCGGTATCAACTATGGATTCACAGCTGAATGATTACGTCTCTATTCCAAAGAAATCCAAACTTAGTTGCAGGCAATCTCTGCCTTCGATTTTGCCATGAATGTATACCATTACTTTTCGAAAACTTATTTAATAATTATCTCAAAATAATGCTTATAAAGTTTCTATAATAATTTTCCAAGTTTAATTCAGGAAATTACTCTTAAATAAAAGTTATTATATAAAACTATGTTAATATTGATTCATTTATCTTTTAAAATAATAATACTGATTTATTCCCACTTATTAATAAAATTTTATCAATTTACAAGACTTGTCTATGAAACCAATAATTCATTTTTGACAATTTAAAAATATTTAAACAACTAACTTTCTAAAAATATTCTTATAACAAAACATTTTAAATTACCTAGTTTAATAATTAAAAATCCTCTTTTTAAGCACACTCAACTTCTCGATAACCATAAAATTTTCAATTCCAATATAGCCAGTCTAATATTTATAAGTCTCTCTCGATTTATCCTCAATTGATTTACGTCCCTATTTCATAAATACCTTTTTTCACTTTCTGAAAGTAAATCTATCATTTATTTTTAAACCGATTTACCCATCTCATCATAAATTCTTATCGGGAATTTATATCTTCAATTTATCAACCGATAATCACTTCACTTTATTTATAACATTGTTTACAAATCTCATGGTTTTTAGTTCTAGTTTATAACAGTTTCACATCACTTAAATCCATTTTTAACCCGATTTCTAAATTAATTTCCATTTATAGTCAATTCCTAAAATAACCCAATTATATTCCAAAACCAACCAAAACTCAATTCTACTTCCATCTCATAATTTAGAAACCTTATTTAAGATCCATTATAACCAATTTGTATTTATTTTCAAATTCCCTCATATTTCCTAATCTATTAAAAATCTCAATTTTCAAAACCATTTATATTTAATCCAGTATCACTTAAGAATTTTATTTGAAATCCTTTATTTACATTATTCCAAAATCCCCATTTTAAATATCATGGAATAGTCAAGTACAAATTCAAACCATTTATTTTATCCAACTAAATTCCTTTAATTAATCCAACTTCCATATAAATACTTCACTTCCCAAGCCTATTTTAATTTATTTTCAAATTCAAAATATATATTTATGGCATCTTAAAAATATGCGGGAACAATTAATCCAACTACTAATATATACTACCACATAATATCACGTTCAAATGATAACAATTATCAAATTCAACCAGTCATCCATTTATTTATTTTAACAATTTAAAATTAAACTAGTAATCCAAAAATGAGTTAGATTAACTCATATTGATTTTCTATTATCGTCGAGATGTTCCGGTTTGGAACTAAAACTGGACGACGCCCAATTTTAGCCTAAATTTCAATTGTCTCCAAATCTATCCAAAACACTTTTATTGTGAAGCTCTCGTCATCACGATCACAATGGAAAAACTCTCGCCTAAAACAGACCTCATATGAGAGAGATATACATTTTTAAGTTCATTGATTATTTTAAATAAAAATACAATTAAATTTTCTTTTAAAAAATCCACCCAGCTACACAAGACCGGCCCACTCCCCTAAGAACTCTTCTTTCCTTCAAACTTTGCTTGTACATGAGCCCATCACCACGTGTTTGCACAGCACTAACACGGAGCTCCAATGCTTCTTTTCATAAACTGATTTCGCCGCTGAATCCCTATCATCTATCACGACTTGATCGACCCAAACCCCTTGCCCCACAACCACACATTCCATTATGACCTGGAGGTTCTCCGCCTGCTACAATGTGAAGTCGTATTCGACCATTTGCAATCGCACGCTCCAAATTTTCCCACCGAGATGCTATCTTCCCTAAGGAGTTCAAAAACGAGCTCCATTTCTCGAATTGACAAACTAATCCCTTAAAACATGGAACCCTAGTCTAAAACCACCATTCGACTTGCTGCCGCAACCCCATGTTCACCATCGAACAACCCAGACCTCGGTCGTGCATCGCCTTTCCCTAAACAAGAATTTTAAAAATAATTTCACAATTTTTCGTTGAATATTTTGTGAGATATAAATTTTTGAAGTATGCCATGATTTATTTTCTTTGCTCTGCTTTTCACTTAGGCTCGCTGGACATTTTAAAGAGGTGCAAAAAGATGCCTTGCTTGTTGGGAAATGTCTACAATGACTTGAAGTGAGATAAAGGAGCTGATGTGAAAATATAGTCAAGTCAATCAAATATATATATATATATATCTATGTATGTATGTATGTATGTATATGTATATATAATTTAAATTTTCAAACCATCTCAATTACGTAACTTAAAATTTCGACTCCCTAAAAAGGCATCCCGCTAGTGGTTCATAATGTTATACCCCTATTCCAAACGCAATGGAAAATGTTTCAAGTCCTAATTCGATCGTATGGAGAAGATAGCTTTTTGGACCTAATTATTATACTGAATTTTAGATATTAATTTCAGCGCGTTTCTATCCCATGCGACCAAACGATAACTCCAAACACTAGAAATTTAAAATCCGATAATAATACACTATTATGGATCCAATGGAACTGGTTTCGTAAAAATCCAAGATTGTACCACGGAAGCTATTTATATATGTTAATTTAAACGAGCTATTTTTAAAATTGAGTAAATCGCCTATAAATCCAATTTTAAAATTTTCATTGTCTTCAATAACTAATAGAAATTTAATAAACTTTAAATTATTTTTATCAAGCTTAAAGCTCAAGATTCAATTATTTGAGTAAATTTCCAATTATTAATATATCCAATAAATCATTATATTTGAAATTTAAGTTAAAATTAGCCTTTAACTATTTAAAATCAATCAAATATTCCAATTTCAAATAGTCAAAATTCTAAGTCGTTACATTCCCCCCTTAAAAGAATTTCGTCCCCTAAATTTCCATGTTAAGAAGAATGGTCCAAAACTGATTAACTTACTCAAACCCAATTAGTTTAAACAACTTCCCAAAATCAATTTATTGAAAACGCATTATCTCTTCCACTAATTTCCAAATCCATCCATAGATTCCAAATAATATTACTTACACAATCATTTCGAGTCAAAATTCTAAATCAAATTTTAGTTATTAACAATCTTCCTCGAAATTTTCTAACTCCTTAAATTTTCGAAAAATTTCATCAGCGTCTCCTTTGCGCGGCTAGATACAAATAACTACAAATCCACTACGGGCCTAAATCATCAAAAAAAACAAAAGCCAAGCAGCTAAGTTATAAAATCATCAAGTACAAACAACAATTTAAACATGTACCTTTTTGTCAGGCAATCCAATTTTATTTATGAAATCAATGGCATCAATGACCGAGTATTACATCCTTGTAAGGACGTTCTGGAGCTCAGGTGGCGAGCTGGATGGCAGGAACGTATGGAGTGTTTTCCGCTGTGAATATTGTAGTTGTTTAGGACATGATTGTATCTGTCCAATGTTTGAGTATATGTGTAACTCTGATGTATTAAAGTGTAATTTGATACGTATTCCTTTGTATAACTGTTATTATTTGTTATTATATTCTATCCGCTGCGAATGTGAAATGTTGGTGTTTATGTTTCTTCGTTTTCTTCTATCTTTTTCTTCTTTCCCTAACTATCTGGAATTTTCGAAATCAAAAAATTTGGGTCGTTACATTTTGATGTAATGCTTGGGTCAGACCGAGTATTACGGTTTTTCAAGAAAGGATGATCTGGAGCTCAACAGGCGAGCTGGATGGCGGGAACGTAAGGAGTGTATACAAATGTGATGTTGTAGTTTGTCTGTGATAGGTTGATTGAATCTGTCCAGTGCTTGTAAATGTTGTAACTCTGATATATTAAAGTGTAATTTGACAAGTACAGTTTTCCTTTCTAAACTGGTATTGTTGATATTATATTTTATTCGCCGCGAATGTGAGATTGTGCTTTGGTGTTTCTGTTCTTCTTCTTCTATCTCTTTTCTTCTTTTCTCTAACTTACATCCTACTTACCAATGGTATACAATTACATTATTTAAAATTATATCATTTTGCCAATTTCCATTTTCAATATTTGCTTTACTTTAAGCCCGTACGACATACACATATCATCCATATGCAATACCAAATCTGATATCTCACTCAATCACATAATTTCACTTTCGAACTAGTATCGTTCACATGACTCTCTAGTGCGGTCTCAGATCTGGTTCCTTGATTAAAAAATGTCATTCTCCTTGCATAGCTGTATACTATGATAGAGAATCATAAAATCAATCAAAAATCCATATCCAGTGTTCGCCGTCGAAAATCGAGTGAAAAATCCTAACTCGGATTGATATAAATTATCTCGAAATTCTATGCTCGAATCTAGAGAAAACCGTCATGCAAATAATATACTTACAACTTACGTCTTATTTCGATTAATTCTTAACTAGCCCAATTTTTCTTATTCACATTTATTTCATTTCCATTCAATTATCCACAGTTATATTCACATTTGTACTTCACATTAACTTATCTACCTAGTATATCCCTTTAATACCAATTTAACTTAAGAATTTCATCATCAAATTTCTTAAGTCTGTTATAAACAATTTATACCAACTTCTTATTCTTATTTCCATTTCATCGCTTAAGTTTACATCCATTCCTACTCAAATTCAATTGCGATTCCATTTAACTCAATTTATCTCTCAATTTTAAATATTGAATTTTATCAACCATATCCAAACCATATTCAATTGATGAATTAATTTGACTTAATTAATTCCCTTCATTAGTTCATTTCAATCTGATCAAATTCCATTTCCAACAATTACTCCATCCAGCCTAACTTAGGCTAAATTTTCAAGATTCACTCTTATTAGGTTAATTTAAGTTTAACTCCCTTCCAAAATAAATTTTCAAATTTTATAAGTTTTTAAACTTATCTTCTCATATTTTCAATAAACATTTTAAAATAAAATTCCAGAGTTAAATGCTTGTTCTTAAATATTTCAAAAACATTTTTGAAATCATATATATCCAAAATTCATTGGTATATCAAATCATTCTTTTGCATTTCAAACGAAAACCAGTTTTCCGAAACAAAACCCAATTGTAGCAGTTCCTCTCTTGAAAACTCGAAAATGAATGTCGATGATGCCCCAGCCATCATCGAAATTATTTTCCAATGATCGGAGTGAGTTTAGTGCTTTTATTCCTTTAAAATTCCTTTTTAAATGTTCCAATTCAAAAATGTTCTCCAAATAATATCACTATTATTTTCTAAGACTTTGAAAAACATTTCAAAACCAATGGGAACTAAATTCTCAGCCTTCAAACCCTTTTAACAAATCATATTTACATATACTTCTAGAATTTTCATTTCATTTCAAATTATAAATCACATACAAAATCAAATATACATAATCCCTTTTTTTTTCTATGAAATTACTTCTTAACTGTTGACTATAATATCATCTTTTATTCAATTTTCCACAACAACAAATGATAATAGCTTAATATTATCATTTCCTAACAACCAAGCACACTATATGAAACTATAATAATTTATGAAAAATTATATCTTTAATATAAAAAATAATCTAGGTAAAATTATTTTATTTACCGAATTTCAAAACGGTATCATGCCAAATTGTTCTATTCAAGTATTTAGAGATCCTTATCAATAACGTTAATTGCTCGTATTGACCAGAATCCATAAGCCACTCAATAGACTAATCAACATAATATAAAACAACTTTATATTCACTAACAAATATGCGCTCATATCTATTTATACACTCAAACTCATTCTAGGGTACTACTGACCCTATCCCTAATGAGTTACCCTATCAAAGCCAAGGATCTCGCTTAACCTTCAGCTTCGATACCAAGTGCGACGAACGGGATTTTCGGCGCTCAAAAATCAACATCAATACGTCCACCGTATTACATGTCGAGAATCGAATGTCGAAAAAACCGATAGTTCGGGGAAAAGAAAAGGAAGAGGTAGAAGAAAACAGAAACAACAACGCCGAATCTCACAATTGCCGTGGAATAATATATAACATATACTAACATGTCTTTGTACAAAAAGAACTATAACTGTTATTTATACATTACATCATCGGAGTACAATAATCAATAACTCAATAATAATAACTTGTCCTCACTAGTGCCGACTATACAGTCTACATGCACAGCGAAATATAGATCGAGTACGTGTATAACATCTTTGTCATCCAACTCGTCTTCTAAGCTCCATAGCATTCTAATTTGAATCTATAATACTCGGTCTAATCTGACCATTATAATAAAATAACACCCATGAAACGACCTGATATTTTCAACAATTCACATCTGCACATGCCGGATTTGAATTGCTCAAAATACCAGATTGTTAATTTTTATTTGACAAAAACTTTGCATGTACAGTAAATGAAATAATCACAGAATCACCGACACAGAGTAATATAACAATAATGCAGCGGAAATAGAAGAATAGTCATTCATGAAGCAACTATATATCAGAGTTAAATAAGATACAATAAAAATTTCAAACACAATAATCAAATACAAGATTAGAATACATCACTGGAATCAACTGAATAACTACAAGCTAAAAAGATATAGATGGATCTCCAAATTAAGCTACAACTCCAAAGGTGAGTCTCATAAGCTGTATCACATAGTCTGACGCAAGCGTAAAGCAAAACACGGAACACTCGAGTTAGGATTAACATTCTTATATCAATAGATTCAACTCAAGTGAAATAACAACTAAAATACAAGTAACTCAAAGGACGTTTGGGATAACCATCCTCTAAGGATCCATTAAACTTTCTACTATGTAGTAATATATGCTATTGTAATAATGTCTAAAGTAAAGTATAATATATTTAAAAATAGTGTTAAGGCGTTACACATATCCTACTTAACACATTTTATATATTCTCATAGTCTATACAGTACCGTAATCTCCCCCGTACTAAGGGCGTCGTCAGAGGGCACTCCATAGTTATGGTTCGTATAAGGCGCGTTATGGTAGGTGACAAGGCACAACGAGGCAATGCCAGGGTAGATATACCAATTGCACTTTCGGACCGGTGGTAACGCATAGTAGCCACTACCACCCACCTCGAGCCACACTCCCAAAAATCAAAGGTGTGCACCAATCAATCACAAAGTAGTAGAATGGCAAACGTAGAAGTGTGTTCGGTAAGAGGAGCTACCATATTATCTCGTCAATTGCTCTTATTCTAGCCACCTTATGCCAACTCATGGGAGTCGGGTCCACGTATATACCTGAATAGAACGTCACCACCATCCTACTTCATTCTGGAATCTCCACCACGTACATGGTTGTTAAAGTGGTTTTCGAAGTTGGCAGAGAGCATGAAAACTTTCGATCTGGCTCTTTAACAACCAAACGTTATTATAACACCGCGGTCATTTCAAAATAGTTCATACTTCAAAACCAAAATATCGTTGTCATTTCAAAAACCATATAAATATGATATTCTTTCCCATTTCAAAACCAAATACAATATCATTTTCATTTCAAATATTTCCTTTTCCAACATCATAGCATTTTTTCAAAGTTAGAACACTTTCGAAACTAAACACTTGAAAATAAAACACTTTTGAAACATAATACTTTAAATCATAATACTTCCCACTTAATCGATTTAAATATTTAAATATTATATAATAAAATTGTTTTCCTCAAATTTCACAAATTAATTCAAAATCGACTCGAATTCCAAAAATTCAAATTTAATAGAATCTCAAATCATTAGTTCCAATTTAGCTTCTGAATAAACCGTTCAAAATTATATCGATTTCAAATACAGATTTGAGCCACAAATAAACTATTTCAAAATATACATTTCAAAGCTTTAAATATTCTATAATTTTAAAACTAAATGCGATAATTTTATATATATCTTAATTCAATTTACTATTATTTAGTTTTGAAATATTTACTTAATAAATTCAGTATCATTTAAATAAACTCAAACTTGAAATATTTTTTTTCCACTTTAAACCAACATCAAGTTATAAAATCGTATCCTTTAAAATCTCAAATTCAATAAGTTCCAAATCGATTTTAATTAAATACAATTCTTAATTAAATACAGTTTCAAATCAATTTCAAATCCATCTTCTCAACCTTAATTTATTAAAATCATTGTAAACTCTATATTTAAGTAAATACTTAACCATATTATATTTTAATAAAATCAAACTTTATTTTTAAAATTATTTTATATTAAACAAATTTATACATAGCATAAATTCAAGAATTTAACTCTATATAGAATAACATTTATATAATAACTAAAATCAATATTTATATAAAACGATATATTTCTTTCCAAAAATCATAGAAATCATTTCAAAATATTTTTATATATTGATCACGGTGTCTGTATATAATTTTCTATCCGATGGTCAAGTGATACGGATATTTATCATTTCAATCCGTAATTTAAATATAAATACGGGTATATATCATTTCAACCCACAATCTCAAAAATTCAATTCAATGAAAATCGCTTAGGTTTATCATTTCAACCCATAACTATTTTCTTTTATTCGACAGATAGTTCGGATATGTATCATTTCAAGCCATAGTGAATTCTATACTAATAGCGAACTTGTAGAGTGACACCATATATGATAATAATATAACAGACATATATCATTAATATAAGTAATTAATAATGGTGTCAATTGTCACAGGTGAACAGATAGCATATAATGGCATATATATAACAATGTAAATAACTAACAGCAGCATATTTCAATTGTCGTTTCAATTGAAATTAAATTTAATAAATATAAGAACATTAATCATAAGTGATTGCTCATCTTTCTAGGTTAGAGAGGATAGACAATAGAATGAATTATGAATTGAATTGTGAACCAGCCGATCATCCAATCCAATGACAAATCTCGAAGTGGAGCAAACGGAATCGAGATCGATGAGAAAAGCTAAGAGTTTGAAATCGATAAAATAATAAATCAAAAATCAGCTGGATATGACTGAAATGGGATGCAATATAAATATATAAATATATATATATATATATAACCCAAAATTTTAATTTTATAATAACAATTTAAATGAAATATCCATATGATATATTTGAACATAATATATAAACTACCAATCTATATATATTTTTAAAATCAACATGTACATATACAATAGGATAGTATAAAATCACTATGCCTCCCTTGAAATAATATATATATATTCCCCCAAACAGATCATAAATACGGTTATATAATTTCAAATGTATAAGATAAACAGATCTGTAGTGTCTATATATATACACACACACAAAAAACCACTAACTATATTTTAAATTATATACAATACCATATATTAAATATAAAATTATATAAACATATATGCTTACACATACCCATTATAAAACAATACTTACACAAAATATGGCTTGTTAAAAATCAATATATTCTATACACATATATATAACCGGTTCAACTTTATAACATTCAAATATATATATGTACTAATAAATAAACTAAATATTCATACTGATGGACTTAACTCATATGAACTTAATATATTACAATATATACGAATAACAAACAAATATACGTGTATATATACATAGCAACGTACAATACACCTATATAACTTAACAGGTAAATACTTTATATACTGAATAACATAAACCCAATATATCTATACATACATATACACGTAGTACTCAAAGTACACTAAAAATTTCAACAACCAGTATATATATAATTCCACATACCTACAACAGAATATAAAATATAAACTTATATATAACTATTATACACATTCTACTATATATATATATATGTATACAATACGAATAGAAAAATAACAGAACAAATATATGTATATGTATAACTTTCAGTAACAAATCATAAAACATATAAACATATCAAACTAACTACTTATAAATTAATATACTATAAACACAACACTTAGATCAAAACATGGGTATATATGTAAAGAAAACTTTATAACCATCACATATTAACAGTATAAATAAGATACTCCTACATATAACTAACATATAGATCAGCTTATATTAAAAAATTTATAACATATAAATAAAACCGCTATTAAATTTGAACTCATAAATAAATAAATAAAAACTATCTGTATATATACCGAAACCCAAAACATATATATACGTATCTATTTAAAATCAATGCAACGTATCCACATAAGCTTTACATGTAAATAATATTATAACACATATATATAGACTCTTAGTATCTAACAACATATAACCTATATACACCAATATATATACTAAACAAAACAAATAATATATAAAAACTTACAATATATATATATATATATATATATGGACGTCGCACTTATATACCTCGGCAAAGCAAAAGGAGAGAGGGTGGAGGTGAAGCAGGGTGGAGTTGCTAGCTTGGCCGAGCTATTGAAGGAGGAGTGGAAGCTCGGTGCGGGTATTGGTGGCTGCAGGTCAAGATGATGGTTGCTTCGGCGAATGGAAGGTAGTTCATGGCTGTAAATGGGAAGGGGGTGGCGTTAGAGAAAGCGGAGGTGTGAGGCTTCTCAGATCTAAAAAAACATATATATTGTTTATATTTGTAGAAGCAAGCTAGATTTTTTTCCACGGGAAGGAAGATGATAGATCACCGTTAAAAAGGAAAGTGGAAAGCAAGCTACAAGAAAAATATAAGCTTCCACTTCTTCTTCTTTATTTTTATAAAGGAGGCACGACTATGAGTAGTAACATGGCTTCAAAATATGAAGGGGTGTGAAATTTCAATGCAAAAGAGAAACTGCTCATACCATATTTATAATTTTATAGTGTCGTGCATAGAACAAGGAAGAAAGTGAGGAAAAAGAAAGTGAAAGGGCGAAGTTTATATATTGAAATCAGAGAATGGTAACAGTAACATATAGTACATGAAAAATAAAGAAACAATAGCGGTCAAATGCTTTGATTTGGTGAATAATTAAAGCAATTTATTGTTGCTTGGATGTCACGGTTGGAGTTTGAAAGGCAATAGAAAACAAAAGGTCACGAATATGGTACTGATACGGTTACCGGTTTCGCAGATTCCGCTATTTACCGAACTTCAATACCTAGAATTGAATATACCACAGAGATCGGCATGACGAGATGATCAAAATTGTATATAGATATTAGTGATAAGATCAACCGATCAAAAGTCGATAATCAGGCCAATTTGTCAAAAATAAGATAAACGGAGCAATAGAAGTCAAAGTTTGGAGAAATAATAGATGGCGTATCACTAAGAAGATGATTTACAAATTTATTATATAAAAATATTTAGGTTTGAAAATATTTTGTTATCATCAAATATTAACTATTGTAAATTGAAATAAAATTACACAAGAAATAAACTTCCATATTTTCAGATGAAAATTTACCATCTGCTATGTTTAATTAGACGTTATTCCATTATCAAATTTTTATTTCAAAATAATAATATTAAAATTTCACAAAAAATCATTTAATTAAATAAATAAAACTACTAGAATTTACGGGTCGTTACACTCTCCCCCACTCAGAACTTTTCGTCCTTGAAAAGGAAGGAGATAGGAGAATAGAACCAACCAGAAATAAAAATAGATTGGAAAAGCAAAATAAACAATTAATTTAAAACCATATAAATTTCATTTAATTAAAATAATATTCAATAATTGATGTTAAATTCAAGGTATTTCATTCAGTTAATTTAAATTTATTAATGTTTGTTACAAAATGATTTCGTTCGAAATAAGATTTATCTCCTTTATTATTAAATTAACTTATTATTCTATTTAACTCTATTAATATTTTTACAGTTAAACTTTAAGTGTATAACATTTATTATAACCACTCAAATTTTATTTATAAATTCCTTTGACATCATTTTACATTGTAAAATTTTCAATTCAATATTCAAATTCTGAATAATATAGGTAAGTTGTATTGAAATGTAATGGAGTATAATACAAGTAAAAAATTTCCAAATTCAATTATCTCAAGTTTAAATATCCATTCAAAATTTTTGGCTTCATTTTATTATTGAAATCACCTTTAACGTAAAGTTTAAGAATTTAATTCCGATTCACTTCAAACAACTTTGAGATAAACATAAACATATGTATTATACATATCAAATCAAATCTATAATAATATATTTATATATATAATAAATCAAGCCATATAAAAAAAATTCAAATCAAATTTATTTTCCAAAACAAAAGTGTAGCAAAGCAACAGAATGGTCTCTCCACTCTTAAACTCGAAAATGAATGTCGATGATGCTGCAGTCATCACCGAAATTATTTTCTAGTGACAAAATAGGAGAGTACTAATTTAAAACCATTAAAATTATTTGGAAACAATTTCTATTTGAAAATACTTTAAATGATATACCCTTTAAAACTTTAAAACCAAAGTTTGGGATTACCAAAAATTTAGTTCTCAAATTCTTAATTTAAATGTATTTAAATTTCAAATCAATTTATAAACCATGTTTGAAAGATTCATTTATTAATATGATGGGATAATCAATAGTTTACAAAACAATAAAATGAAAATCAAATATTATCATTTTAACCATCTAATTTATTTAACTATTTAATTTCAGAAATATACTTATACACAATATAATCATACAAAAGTAATCCATTTACCAAATTTTGAAAACAACATTTTGTCATTTGCTCTGTTCAAGTGTTTTGGAATCCCTATCGATAGCGTTGATCCGACGAATCGATCGAAAACTCAAATCAACATCAACAACTCAAATAACACAATATATAAAATATTTTTAATATTAATAACAAATAAACTCCCTCATTCGATGATACAAGAATGGATTTCAAGCAAGAAATATGGATAGACTTATACGAATCACGGGCAACCTTAACTGAGTCGACTGGGACTTCAAGTATATGATCGATGTAGAACTCTGTGGAAAATCAACATTCGATCGCAAGAGAATAATTTAGGTATAGCATAAGATATCAACATCTAAACTGAGGATATATAAATCTCCGGTGAATCGATGCTATTGTAAAGGAGTTTCACCCCTTCATAGTCATTTAGTGGAGCTATGGGATACCCCAGAATCAAGACGAATTTGGGTAGGGAAAGACAAGAATGGGTTTTGGAACAAAGGGGAACGTTCCAAAATTCAAAGGAAGTTTGAATCAAAAGGGGAAGATCTCAATCTCGAATGAAAGTGATTCTGTAATTAAATTTACTACATATGCTAGGTTTTCCTAAAACCAGAGCTCTGATACCACATGTAACGACATGATGTTTTCAACCATTCGCATCCACACATGTCAGATTTGAATTGCTCAAAATACCAGATTGTTAATTTATATTTGGAAAAAACTTAGCATATACAGTAAATGAAATAATCACAGAATCACAGATACAGAGTAATATAACAATAATGCAGCGGAAAAAGAAGAATAGTAGTTCATGAAGCTACTATATATATCAGAGTTAAATAAGATACCATAGAAATTTCAAACACAATAGTCAAATACAAGATTAGAATACATCACTGGAATCAACTGAATAATTGCAAGCTGAAAAGATGTAGATGGATCTCCCAGCGAACCTCCAACTCCAAAGGTGAGTCTCAAAAGCTGTATAACTCAGTCTGACCCGAGCGTAAAGCAAAATACAAAACACTCGTGTCAGGATTAACATTCTTATATCAATAAATCCAACTCAAGTGAAATAACAACTGAAATACAAATAACTCAAAGGATGTTTGGGATAACCATCCTTTAAGGATCTGTTAAACTATCTACTATGTAGTAATATACGGTATTATAATAATGACTAAAGTAAAGTATAATATATTTTATAAATAGCGTTAAGGCGTTACACATATCCCACTTAACACATTTTATATATTCTCATAGTCTATATAGTATCGTAATCTCCCCCGTACTGCGCGTCGTCAAAGGGAACTCCATAGGTATGGTACAAAACAAAATCGTATAAGGTGCACTAGGGTAGGTGACATACACAACGAGGCAATGCCAGTGTAACAACCCGCATATTTAACGATTTTATATTTAAATGTTTGATTTAAATATAGCATCGTTATTCGGATTTTGGGGTCCGAAATGTTACTTTCTGCAAATGGCCGAATTGGAACTCGAAACCACCTCCATTGGTTCCAAAATGGCGTTTGCGATCTTTTTGAGTATAATCTTTGATATGTTTGGAGTTTGTGAAATTTTGGCTACTTTTCCTATTGGATTTGGGATTGGGTTCAGCCCACTAGCCCACTTAACCCCCTAGCTCAACCCTTCTCTTCATTTCATCTTCATTTCATTTCTTCTTAAGCTAAAAAAAAACTGAAATGGGGGAAAGGAAAGAGAATTAGAAATTAGCAAGCCCTAGTTTCTCTTTTGTATCTTGATTTCTTGCTCCAAATTCATAGAGAATCCATTGGTAAGTTCATCTCCATCTTCTCCATCTCTTCTCCTCTTCAATTTCTGTAATTTTCCTAACCCTAACTTAGGAAATACTTTCTTTGATTCTAGATTGAAGCTTGTAGTGTTGAAGTGGAGTGTAGTCGATTGATTCCTTACAATTATGCTTCTTCATCTTCTTTGTTTTGTGTAAAAAGGTGAGTTTTGAACTCACATCTACTTCTCTTGATTTCATTGATGTTAGGTATGAATTCCTAACACTTTGTTCATATGCACTTGCATTTGGTTTGGGTTGAATTGAGGAATAATCCAATTTTTAGTGTTTTGGGTTAAAATCTTTGAAATCCTAACTTTGATGTTTTAATCATGTTTTGGTGATGCATCGAGGAACATATAGGGTCGGGTTGTCGATTGGCATAAGCCCTAGAGCCAATGTTCGTCCGATTGCATTTTTGGAGAGTTTGCTCTTCATTTGAATAAGGCTGGAAAACAGCCCAGGCATGATTCAGTCGACTGAAAACTCTGTTCAGTCGACTGAACCTGAAACCCGAGAGTTTCCAGGCATGATTCAGTCGACTGAAAAACTCTGCACAGTCGACTGAACCTGGAAACAGAAAGTTTCCTGAACCTAGAAAATTTCCAGGTACAGGGTCAGTCGACTGAAAAACTCTGTTCAGTCGACTGAACCTGTTGTTTCAGCCCACTTTGCCTTTTGGGATTGAATTTTCAATTTGAATTGATTCATGATGATCCTATGTATGATTATCAATTGTTTTGACTTTGATGATTCCTTTTAGTTTTAATCCACGGGTTTTTTTTATGAAATAATCTCTCGAATCGCATTTAAAAGTTCGTTTCTCTAATTTATAAATTCTATTTAAAACACACACACTTTCGCACTTCGAACGAAGTGGGAGGGTGATTAAATGGTTGGGCAAAACACGGACCATGAATCTGTGCGTTTATCCTTCCGATTAATCCTTGACCTATTCGATTGATTGTTTGACCTTCGGGTTTGGTTTATCGATGATATGAGGTAAACTTTGTACTGCTTTGAGTGTGAAAGGGACTGACGGACAGTAAACCGTTTAGTGCGAACGAGTGGTTATGGGACATACGTTAACACTTTTCGGATTCCTTTTCGAGAGTTGTGACACATTCCGCCAGTTAGTGGTGTCCAGTACTGGGTCTTCGACCTTCACCACTACGGTTTGTTGCCTCTGGGATAGTGTCTTCGGACTGTCTCCCTAGGTTTGTTGCCTTCGGGTATGTTGCCTTCGGGTGTGTGCCTTCGGGTTTGTTGCCCTATATAGTTTCGCTCTGATGTTGGCCTTATGTGCCGCATGGGTGATACTTGGGTTTGGAGTCTTCGGGCTCATGGATCCTTGTTTGTACAGTACTGAGCTCGAGCAAATTTTATGATGTTTCATTGATATGTATATTCCCTTGATATCGCCCTTCGGTGTTGGTCTTTGTGAGCCGCATGGAGTATAGCGATTACCTTGTGGAACTTGTATACCTTATGGGTATTTGTTATTTGCCTTTTGGCTTGTTTTGGGATATTTGTATCCTTTGTTTCTATATGTTGCCGATGATATGAGGCTTGTTCTATATGATTCATCTCTTGTTGATGATTGTGTTATCTCCCCTAGAGATATTTGTTATACTGTATGACCTTGCAGGTTTATTATTGTTCAGTTTATCTAACTGATTTGTTATCTAGACTGATCCGGGTATTTTATACTCGGGTCAGACCGAGATGTTTCAGGTTAGGTGCTTTTGGAGACTTAGCCTATTTTGCTTCCGCATGGACTATTCGCTAGCTTCATTTTGTTATAGCGTCTTTTGTAGTCCTTATCTGCTGTAACTCTGATTTATACTCTTTCGTCTCGTCTGTATATTGTGGTCTCCTGTACCACTTGACATGTATTATTTTGTATACTCTGTTGTGTATCGGTGTATGTGTATATTATGATTGACTGTTCTGTGATGTATATTACATTTGAGTTGTTATATTTTCTTCTGATAGATCCTATAGCCATTGTAGTTTTGCTTTAAATATTTATTGAATAGGTCGAATTCTAATGTGTTTCTACTTTTCGACTTATTTAGTGAATAGTTAAGGTGAGATTGCACATGGTCGCTTCCATTATACTCTATTGTCCGCGTTAGCCGACAGTATTATCTATGTAATACTCTTTGTTAACGAGGCTCTCGGAGTGGGGCGTCACAGCCAGGGTAGATATACGAATTGCACTTTCAGACCTTTGGTAACGCATAGCAGCCACTACCAGCCACCTCGAGACACACTCCCAAAAATCAAAGGTATGCACCAATCAATCACAAAGTAGTAGAATGGCATACGAAGAAGTGTGTCCGATAAGAGGAGATACCTCATTAGCCCGTCAATAGCTCCTATTTTAGCCACCTTATGCCAACTCATGGAAGTTGGGTCCACGTATATACCTTAATAGAACATCACCACCATCCTACTTCCTTCTGGAATTTCCACCACATACACGGTTGTTAAAGTGGCTTTCGGAGTGGGCAGAGAGTATGAAAACTTTTGATCCCGGTCTCTTTAACAACCAAACGTTATTATAGCACTGAGATTATTTCAAAAAAGTTCATACATCAAAACCAATATATCGTTGCCATTTCAAAAATCATATAAATACGATATGTAACGACCCAGAATTTTTAGTAATTAAAAATTGAATATTTAATTAATTCTAAATATTAATAAGTGAATTTATAAGTTGAATAAATTTTATTTTGAATTATTGGATTTAATTGAATAATTAAATCGATAATTTAATATGTTAAATTATGGAAATAATTGAAAATCGAGTTAAATATGATTGAAAATGATTTTTAAAATTTTATTTTATCATATTGAAGTTAGAACGATATTTTAGAACTTTTAAAATCGAATTAAAAGTTAATTTGTGAAAATTGAATATTTTAATATTAAAATCGACTAGTGAAAATAGTCAATTTTTGAACAGTCTCAGAATTGAACGAAACCAGTTCCATTGGATCCGTAATAGTTAGTTATTACCGGATTTCAATTTTCGTGTCAATCGGAGTTATCGTTTGATCGTGGCAGCTCGAAACGCATCGAATTATTTTTATTTTTAATTTGGCGAGTTAAAATAGCCATTTTTCAAAAAGTCTCGGATTTCGACGAAACCAGTTTCATCGGATCCGTAATGTGATATTATTGTAAGGTTTCAAATTTCGTGTCAATTGGATTTACCGTTTGTCCGGTACAAATTAAAACGCCTAGAAATCGATTTAAATCGGTTAAATTCAAATTGAGCGTTTATAGCCATAACTCGCACAGATGTCCGAATTAGCTTCCGAAACCTGTTCCATTGTGTCCGGAACGTGGGGTAAACCCTAGAAACACTGGTTACGGCGCGTAAATCGGAGTTTGGAATTTCCGGGATGAATAGTGTTTCGTCGGTTCCTTATCAATAGCCCTTCACTCTAAAAAAAATAAAAATAAATAAAAACAAACCCTAGCCGCCACCCTAGCAAACAACGGCCAGAAATTAGTATCCTTTCTCCCTCGATTACTCCAAATCCATCAACAATTACAAGAAACTTTCAACTAGGAAAACGTAGAGGCTAGTGTGCTCTACATATCCAACGGTCATGATCGTCTTTAGAGCTTCGGATTGGCGGCAAATCGAGCTAGAAGCCCTGCAGTTGCGCACGCATTTCGAGGCTGTAGGCATAGCCGAGCTTGGCCGCATCTCAGGCGAAGGTGGAGCAGGTTGAGGGCTTCCAGATGGCACTTCCTGATCGTGTTTTAGTCGAGCAATGGAGTTGCTAAATTTAACCCTAATGGGTGATGGTGGGTTCGGCTATACGAAGGAGGGGATACGCGTGAGATGGAAGAAAGGGGTAGGGGTGATGAGCAAGTTTGTAAATTTAATTAATTTTAAATTTAAGTATATTTAATCGTGTAAATGTTTAAACTGTGATATCTTTTTCTGCGAGGTCGAAAATTCCCGAAACGAAAAGCGTTGGAATCGTATGGACGAGCACTACGCGATGAAATTGGATTGGAGTCGTTTGGAGTTAGTGAGAATTTCGGGTAAAATTAAACGTCCGTTTAATTTTATTCGAAATAAATCGCTAAAACGAATTTAAAATCAAGGTAAGAACTTCTCACTCAATCGAATCAGATTCGATTTTATTTTAAATAGTTAGATTTAAAATATTTGAATGCATGTTTGAATGATGATTGTTATCTATTGATTGTTAAAATAGACATTATGCGCCGTTAGTAAGCGGATGTTATTTATTAAAAACATATACCGCGAATATTTCATAAACAGTGAAATTGGTATTATATATAATAGCAATATATATATATATATTGGCATATGTATATATTGGAGTTATTGATTTCCCGCATTTATTTGTTTAGCGGATGAGACCCTATTGCGCCGTCTATTAAGCGGATAATATTTTAAATCCCATACACCGCGATAATTTCGTACTGGAGCGAAATTGGTATTGTGCTAATGTTTGTGGATGCAGGAAAACAGGTTGGAGGGATCCAACTGGATTCCTCAACAGTATTTATTTGATTTCAGATATTTTGATATTTGGTTGACTATCATATCGATATATGATGTCGTTGTTGTCGTGATTGACTATTTGGTGTGTAGCATCACTAGACCAAATTTGGAACTTTAAAAAAAATGATTTTTTTAAGTGATTTTTGAAAAGTATGCATTTTATAAAATAATTTTGGAATTAATTCATTTCAAATAAATAAACGTATAATTTTAATGTTATAAAAAGTTATGATTTTGAGAAATACGATTAAAGATTTATTTTTGAAAATATGATGCTAATGATTTATAAAATAGTTTAATCGGGATTTTAGAATTTATTGTGAAAAGTTTAAATATGGTATTTATAAAATTTGATTTTTTTTTTATAAATCAAAATGGTGAAATAATAAAGGAGATTAAAGAAGTTTTAAAGAATAATATAAATTGATTTATATTAAGAGATTTATAAATGGATATTTATAAAATGAAATATTGACATTATAAAACGAGTTTTTATAAGTGTTTGAATGAAGTGAAAATGAATTTTGTAAATGAATGAAATTTATAAAATTATAAATGGTGAAGTTATAAATGAAATTTATAAATAGTAAGATTTATAAATTTTATGAAATTATTAAAGAATATATTTGGATGAATAATTGAATCTTATAAGTTATAAGATTTATAATCATGAAGTTTAAAAGAACGATTTTGTAAAATAATCGTTTTATAAGCATTTAACTTATAATATGGACTTTTAGTTCATAATTGGGATATAAATCGAATAGGCTAATAAAGGAGATTTATAAAGGAAGTTGTTATAAAATAAATAGAAATGGAATTTATAAGCGCTGTTTTATAAATTCGCAAATGACTTATTTTGATAAGTAAATTGTTGAAACCTATTAATGGAGTTATATTCACGTTTCTGACTGTGAATAATCCTTTGAAATAAAATGAATTAAAGGATGAAATTGATTAACGTAGTATATTCACGTTTTTGAATAGTGAATAATATGTTAAAGAAATTGTTTTGAATGTGATATTTGAAATAGAATTAAAACGATCTAACGATGTTTTAAATGTGTTGAGATTCGAAACCATAGATTTCAACATTCATTGTTGAAATAGACGTTTTCGAGAAATAAAAGGAAATAGTGGACTATAACACTGTTGTTATAGTAAATGATTTCCGAAAGGAAATGTTTTGTATAGTATTGGGATTTATATATCTATTTTAATTTCGAATCCCTATACTAGTGATTTTGGGTTGTCGTAACGATGTTTTATGTAACATTCGTTTTGGCTCAAATAAATATGTTTAAGAGAATGATTTCCTTAAATAATGAAATGTATACTTAATCTCGATTTAAGTATATTGAATATTTTCCAAAGGTTGAAAATAAATAAAGTTTGTAAATTACTTATGAATAAATAAGTATGGAAATGTTTTCCAATGTGAAATGAAACGTTTTGAGAATTTATCCTTTTGAAGATAAATTGAAATGAATAATTGGAATCGTATATGCATGGATATTTTGGAATATAAATTCACTATGGAATTTATAAAAGGAAGTGGAATTTGTTTAAAAATAAATATTGATTTATTTTTGAAGTATTGAAATTATATATCTTGTAAAGATATTTTGGAAAATAAATAATTTGGAAAATTATTTGGAAACTGGTGATGTGTGCATATCCATTGATAGTTCAATAACCGACTATCAATATTTCCCTTTGAATGGGTATTTGATGTGATTTGTTTGAAATTGAATGCCACACTTATTTTTGAATAAGCGCTCACTATTCGGGTTAACCGAGAAAAGACCATGGGGTCGTATAACCCATTCCGAATATGTGATACGTCGTTGTGAATTGCATTGAAGATCGGTGTTGAAGACCCGGTATTTGCGAAAGCCATAGGATGACCTGTCGATTGACTCTGCACCGAGTAGCTACGGTATTGAGTTCTCCATATGTGATGGTGAATCCAATCAGGATTGTGAATATCCGGATTGCAAGGGCTTCGTAAGAAGTGCCTTCGGTTTTGTTCGAGCCCGGAACAGACTTGTATGGATTGTATGTCTGACAATACAAATTGAGATATAAAGCCGATTTCTTTCAAATATATTTCTGTTGGTGGCGGAGAATATATTCTTTTAGCTTAACACCCTTCTCTGAGACGTACGAGCTCAGAGGTTATGTAGTTGAATGTTATCAGCGATATATTCCCAATTTGGTAATGTGACATGCTGAGCGTTGCTGTGAAATGATCATTGTGTTGATTATTTGTGATAGGATCGTTTATTTGATCGTCTATCTTGGTGATCATTTCTATGATCATTTGTTGACCCAAAGCATGGCTTTTGTATAAAGTATGTTTTTGTGGACGTGACTTCGTCGAGCCTCACACCCCGTGAATGGTCAAAACAGGAAAGAAGCAGCAAGGTTATGAGGGGTAGCGCCCTTTAGGATGTGTGCATTTCCTTCTGGAAAAGGGTGGTATCATGGTATGGAGCCCAGATACTTAATCATGTTGAAAACACTTTGTTATGATTGTGTGAATTGATTGCGAGCGCTCGGTGAAAGGTCCCAAAGGACCGGGGGATGGCATATTCGGTCAGTTGTTACTCAGTTAGGGGTAACCCGGCCTTGTGTTGGTAGAGATCCGGTTTGGTTCTCGGGGATGTCCATCCAGAGGTATTCTCATGTGGCAATGGGAAGTTCCTTGGCCTGATCATTCGTTGGAAATCCAAAGAAACAATACGAGACTTGTACGGTTTTAGTTGTATAACCTGCTATGGAATGTGGCGGTAACCTGCTATTGAACATAGTTAGCTATAGTAGGCATACGATAATGGTCGTATGTTGGCTAAGATTTATATTCTACTTTCGAAATGAATTTTTCCTACACTATACACTAGTAATAATATCAAAAGTTCTTTTAATGCGTATCAAGCATCTTTGACTATCATAAGGAGAAATCTCCTCCGACTCTGCGTTTGCATGTGTGTGTGTGCGGGAGGCCTTATGGTAGTCTCATTTTTAAAAGCATTGCGAATTGACTTTAAAAATATTCTTCTATTTAGATTTTAAAGATAAATAAACTGTTTTGAGTTCTCACACCAGTCACATGACTGACTCGGAGTTTATTGTTTTCCTTCCTAAACTCTGGGTGCCCACCAATTTTCCACACGGGCAGTCAAGAGTTAAGGTTTATCAGGATATTCTGGATATTCTGGAGTTGCTAGAGGCAGATTGGATGGCATGCCGTATTACTAGTTTATATAGTATTTCTTTTTCCGCTGCACTGTTTGTTGTTGTTTGATGTTGTACACTCTGAAGATGATGATGAAATGTAATGTATAAAATGTAATAACTGATATAGTTCTTTGTTTAAAGATTATTCATTTATTATTATATGCTGTTCCGCTGCGAATTGTGAGATTCTGATATTGTTCTGTTGTTTTCTGTTCCGTTCTATTTTCTATCTGTTCTATGTTTTCTCCGTTTCTATTTTTCTTTTCCCTCTATTCTCTTTTCTTTATTTTCTATTTATTTCCTTTTTTCTTTCCTCTCTATTTTCTAATTTTCTATCTCTTCTTCTTTCTTTTCCTTTTCTTAAATTTTTTTTAAAATCCATAACTATTCGGTTTTTCGGCAACGAAAAATCGCGTACGTTACACGATATCCTTTTCCAATTCAAAACCAAATATGATATCATTTCCATTTCAAATAACTCCTTTTCCAAAATCATAGAATTTTTTCAAAATTATAACACTTTCGAAACTAAACACTTGAAACTAAAACACTTTCGAAACATAATACTTGAAATCATAATACTTCCCACTTAACCGATTTAAATATTAGTATATATAATAAAATTGTTTTCCTGAAAATTCACAAATTAATTCCAAATCAACTCGAAATCCAAAAATTAAAATTTAATCAGATCTCAAATCATTAATTCCAATTTAGCTTCTAAATAAACCATTCAAAATTATATCGATTTCAAATATAGATTAGAACCATAAATAAACTATTTCAAAATATATATTTCAAAGCTTTAAATATTCTACAATTTCAAAACTAAAGGTGATAATTTTATATATACCTAATTCAATTTACTATTATTTAGTTTTGAAATATCTACTTAATAAGTTCAATATCATTTAAATAAACTCAAATTTGAAATATTTTTTCTCCACTTTTAACCAACATCAAGTTATAAAATCATTTTAAAATCTCAAATTCAATAAGTTCCAAATCGATTTTAATCAAATATAATTCTTAATTAAATACAATTTCAAATCAATTTCAAATCCATCTTCTCGACCTTAATTTATTAAAATCATTACAAACTCTATATTTAAATAAATACTTAACCATATTATATTTAAATAAAGTCAAACTTTAATATTAAACTTATTTTATATTAAACAAATTTATACATAGCTTAAATTCAAGAATTTAACTATATATACAGAATAACATTTATATAATATCTAAAATCAATATTTATATAAAACCATATATTTCTTTTCAAAAATCATAGAAATCATTTCAAAATATTTTTATATATTGACCACGGTGTCGGTATATAATCTTCTATCCTATGGTTAAGTGATACAGATATTTATTATTTCAATCCGTAATTTAAATATAAATATGGCTATATATCATTTCAACCCACAGTCCCACAAATTCAATTCAATGAAAATCGCTTGGGTTTATCATTTCAACCCATAACTATTTTCTCATATTCTACATATCGTTCGGGTATGTATCATTTTAACCCATAATCAATTCTATTCTAACCGGAAACTTGCAAAGTGATAACAGATATGATAGTAATATAACAGGTATATATCATCAATGTAAATAATAGATAATGGTGTCAGATGTCACAGGTGAACAGATAGCATATAATGGCATATATATAAAAATGTAAATAACTAAAAGCAGCATATTTCAATTTTCGTTTCAGTTGAAATTAAATTTAATAAATACAAGAACATTAATCGTTAGTGATTGCTCACCTTTTGAGGCTAGAGAGGATAGAAAATATAATGAGTTACGAATTGAATTGTGAACCAGCCGATCGACCAATCCAACAACAAATCTTGAAGCGGAGCAAATGGAATCGAGATCGATGAGACAAAGCTAAGAATTTGAAATCGACAAAAAAAAAATCAAAAATCAGTTGGATATGATTGAAATGAGATGCAATATATATATAACCCAAAAATTTAAATTTAGGATAAACAATTTAAATGAAATCTGCATATGATATATTTGAACGTAATATATAATCTAACAATCTATATATATGTTTAAAATCAACATGTACATATAAAACAGGACAGTATGAAATTACTATGCTTCCCTTGAAATAATATATATATATATATATATATATATATATATATATATTCCCCCAAACAGATCATAAATATGGTTATATAAGTTCAAATGTGTAAGACAACAGATCTGTAGTGTCTACTTATATATATATATATATACACACACACAACAAACCAATACGGTTACATAAGTTCAAATGTGTAAGACAACAGATCTGCAGTGTCTACCTATATATATATACAACAAACCACTAACTATATTGTAAATTATATACAATAATATAGATTGAATATAAACTTATATAAACATATATGCTTACACATACCAATTATTAAACAATACTTATACAAAATCTGGCTTGTTAAAAGTCAATATATTCTATACACATATATATAACCGGTACAACTTTATAACATTCGAATATATATATACTGATAAATAAACTAAATATTTATACTGACACGCATAACTCATATAAACTTAATATATTACAATATATACGAATAACAAAAAAACATAAGTGTATATATATAATATATAGTAACGTACAATACACTTATATAACTTAACAGGTAAATGCTTTATATGCAGAATAACATAAACCCAATATATCTATACACATATATACACGTAGTACTCGAAGTGCACTAAAAATTTCAGCAACCAATATATATAGATTTCCACATACCTACAACGGAATATAAAATTTAAACTTATATATAACTATTATACACATTCTACTATATATATACGTATACAATACGTACAGAAAAATAACTGAACAAATATATGTATATATATAACTTTCAGTAACAAATCATAAAATATATAAATGTATCAAACTAACTATTTATAAACAAATATACTATAAACACAACACTTAGATCAAAACATGCATATATATATAAAGAAAACTTTATAACCATTACATATTAACAGTATAAATAAGATAATCATATATGTAACTAACATATAGATCAGCTTATATGTATATTTTTTATAACATATAAATAAAACCGGTATTAAATATGAACTCATAAATAAATAAATAAAAACTATCAGTATATACATCAAAACCCAAAACATATATATACGTATCTATTTAAAATCAATGCAATGTATCCATATAAGCTTTACATGTAAATAATATTGTAACACATATATATATATAGATTTTTAGTATCTAACAACATATAACCTATATACTACCAATATATATACTAAAGAAAACAAATAATATATAATAACTTACACACACACACACACACACACACACACACACATATATATATATATATATACGGCACACTAATATACCTCAGCGGAGCAAAAGGAGAGAGGGTGAAGGTGAAGCAGGGTGGAGTTGCTAGCTTGGACGAGCTATTGGAGGAGGAGTGGAAGCTCGGTGCGGGTATTGGTGGATGTAGGCCGAGATGATGGTTACTGAGGTGAATGGAAGGTGGTTCATGGATGTAGATGGGTAGGGGGTGGCGTTAGAGAATGCGGAGGTGTGAGGCTTCTCAGATCTAAAACAAACATATATATTACTTATATTTGTAGAAGCAAGCTAGATTTTTTTTCACAGGAAGGAAGATGACAGATCACCTTAAAAAGGAAAGTGGAAAGCCAGCTACAAGAAAAATATAAGCTTCCACTTCTTCTTCTTTTTTTATAAAGGAGGCACGACTATGAGAAATAGTAACATGGCTTCAAAATACGAAGGGACGTGAAATTTCAATGCAAAAGAGAAAGTGCTCATACCATATTTATAATTTTGTAGTGTCATGCATAGAGAAAGGAAGAAAATGAGGAAAAAGTGTAACGTCCCGAAAATTTTCGACTCTCGAAAATTTGACATCGACACTCACTTTATCGACTGCCGAGAAATCAAAGGCCGAAAACCGAGATGTTATGGGTTTTAAAAATAAAAGAAAAAAAGAAAGAAGAAAAAAGAAGATAAGAAGATAGGAAATAGAGAAAGAAAACAGAAAATTTGGAAAAGAACGGGACAGAAGAAACAAAACAGAACAACATCAGAATCTCACATTTCGCAGCGGAACAACATATAATAATAAATGAATAATCTTTAAACAAAGAACTATATCAGTTATTACATTACATTTCATTTTATTACATCATATCATCACATCAGAGTGTACAACAACAACATACAACAACAAACAGTGCAGCGGAAAAAGAAATACTATATAAACTAGTAATACGCCATGCCAATCCAGCTTGCCTCCAGCAACTCCAGAATATCCAGAATATCCTGATAAACCTTAACTCTTGACTGCCCGTGTGGAAATTGGTGGGCACCCAGAGTTTAGGAATGAAAACAATAAACTCCGAGTCAGTCATGTGACTGGTGTGAGAACTCAAAACAGTTTATTTATCTTTTTTTTTTAAAATCAAAAGAGGAATATTTTTAAATCAATTCGCAATGCTTTTAAAAATGTAACTACCATAAGACCTCCCACCACACACACAATGCAAACGCAGACTTGGAGGAGATTTCTTCTTATGTTAGTCAAAGATGCTTGATACGCATTAAAATAACATTTGATATTATTACTAGTGCATAGTGTAGAACAAATCCTTTCGAAAGTAAAGATATAAATCATAGCCAGCATAGGTACCATTATATTATGCCTACTATAGCTACCTCCTGAGGAAGCAGGTTCTACAACTAAAACCGTACAAGATCGTATTGTTTCTTTGGATTTCCAACAAATGGTCAGGCTAAGGAACTTCCTACTGCCACATGGGATCGCCTCTGGCTGGACGTCCCGAGAACTTAACCAGCTCTCTGCCAACACAAGGCCGGGTTACCTTTATCACTAGGTAACTACTACACGAATATGGCATCCCCCGGTCCCATTGGACCTTTAACCGAGCGCTCGTCACCAACAACACCACACAGAAATAGATATAGTGTATCAACATGAGTAAGTATCTGGGCTCCATACCATGATACCACCCTTTCCAGAAGGAAATGCACATACCCTAAAGGGAGCTACCCCTCATAACCTTGCCGCATCTTTCCTGTTTTGACCATTAACGGGATGTGAGGCTCGATGAATTCACGTCCACAAAAACACACTTTGTACAAAAAGCCGTGCTTTGGGTCAACAAATGATCAACACAATGATCACTAAGATAGACGATCAAATAAATGATCCTATCACAAATAATCAACACAATGATCATTTCAGCATCACTCAGCATGTCACATTACCAAAATGGGATATATCGCTGATAACTTCAACTATATAACCTTTGAGCTCGTACGTCTCAAAGAAGGGTGTTAAGCAAAGAATAAATTCTCCGCCACCAACAGAAATATATTTGAAAGAAATCGGCTTTATATCTCAACTTGTAATGTCAGGCATACAATCCATACAAGTCTGTTCCGGGATCGAACAGAACCGAAGGCACTTACAAAGAAGTCCTTGCAATCCGGATATTCACAATCCTGATTGGATTTCCCATCACTTATGGAATCTCTATACCAGGAGCGACCCAGTGCAGAGACAATCGATAGGTCATCCTATCGCTCTCGCAAATACCGGTCTTCAACACCGATCTTCAAATGCAATTCACAACGACGTATCACATATTCGGAATGGGTTATACGACCCCATGGTCCTTTCCCGGTTAACCCGAATAGTGAGCGCTTATTCGAAAATAAGTGTGCATTCAAATTCAACAATTCACATCAAATACCCATTCAAAGGGAAATACTGATAGTCGGCTATTGAACTATCAATGGATATGCATACATCACCAGATTCCAAATAATTTTCCAAATTATTTATTTTCCAAAATATCTTTACAAGATATATAATTTCACACTTTAAAAATAAATCAACATTTATTTTCAACAAATTCCACTTTTCACATATAAATTCCATAATGAATTTATATTTCAAAATATTCATGCATATATGATTTCAATTATTCATTTCCAATTTATCTTCAAAAAGATAAATTCAAAATATTCACTTCATATTGGAAAATATTTCCATACTTATTAAAAATAAGTAATTCAAATCTTTTATTTTCAACCTTGGAAAATATTCAATATACTTAAATCGAATTAAGTATATATTTCATTCTTTAAGGAAATTATTCACTTAAACATATTTACTTGGGCCAAAACGAATGTTACGTAAAACATCGTTACGACAACCCAAAATCACTAGTATAGGGATTCGAATTTAAAATAGATATATAAATCCCAATACTATTAAAACATTTCCTTTCGGAAATCATTTACTATAACAACAGTGTTATAGTCTACCATTTCCTTTTATTTCTCGAAAACGTCTATTTCAACAATCAATGTTGAAATCTATGGTTTCGAATCTCAACACATTTTAAAACATCGTTAGATCGTTTTAATTCAATTTAAACATCTCATTCAAAACAATTTCTTTAACATATCATTCACTATTCAAAAACGTGAATATACTTCTTTAACAAATTCCATCCTTTTATTCATTTTAATTCAAAGAATTATTCACTGTCTAAAAACGTGAATATAACTCTATTTCTAAGTTATAACAATTAACTTATCAAAATAAGTCGTTTGTGAATTTATAAAACAACGTTTATAAATTCCATTTCGATTTATTTATAAAAACTTCCTTTTTATAAATTCCTTTATTAACATATTCCAGTTTATAACTAAATTATAAACTAAACGTTCATATTATAAGTTAACTACTTATAAACGATTATTTCACAAAATCGTTCCTTAGAATTTCATAATTATAAATCTTATAACTTATAAGATTCATTTATTTATCCAAAACTATTATTTTAACAACATAATAAATTTTATAAACCTACTGCTTATAAAATTCCATTTATGACTTCACCGTATAAAATTCTATAAATTTCATTCTATTTATGAAATTCATTCACAATTTATTCTTACACTTATAAAAGCTCGTTTTATAATTCCTACGTTCTAATTTATAAATTATCAATTTATAAATCTTTAATATAATCAATTTATATTTTTCTTTTAAAACGTCTTTAAATTCCTTTATAATTTCATCATTTCGATTTATAAAATAATCAAATTTTATAAATCCTATATTTAAACTTTTATCATATATTCAAAAATCCAATCTAAATTATTTTATAAAATCATTAGTTCATATTTCTCAAAAATCGACTTTTAATCGTATTTCTAAAAATCAGCTTTTTAACTATATTTCACAAAAACCATAATTTTTATAACTTTAAAAATTATAACGTTTATTTATTTATAATGGATCAATTCCAAAAATATTTTATCTTTTCAAAAATCACTTTTTAATCATTTTAAAATCCCAAAATTTGGGTCCAATGATGTTACACACCAAATAGTCAATCACGACTACAACGATATCATATATCAATATGAAAATCCATCAAATATCAAAATATCTGAAATTAAATAAAAACTGTTGAGGAATCCAGTTGGATCCCTCCAACCTGTTTCCTGCATCCACAAACATTAGCACAATACCAATTTCGCTCCAGTACGAAATTATCGCGGTATATGTTCTTAATAAATATTATCCGCTTAATAACGGCGTAATAGGGTCTCATCCGCTAAACAAAAAATGCGGGAAATCAACAACTGCAATATATACATATGCCAATATATATATATTGATATTATATATAATACCAATTTCACTGTTTATGAAATATTCGCGGTATATGTTTTTACTAAATAACAACCGCTTACTAACGGCGCATAATGTCTATTTTTAACAATCAATAATTTACAGTCATCATTCAAACATGCATTCAAATATTTTAAATCTAACTATTTAAAATAAAATCGAAACCTATTCGATTGAGTGAGAAATTCTCACCTTGATTTTAATTTCCGTTTCAGCTTTTATTTCGAATAAAATTAAACGCGCGTTTAATTTTACCCGAAATTCTCACTAACTCCAATCGACTCCAAACCAACTCCATCGCGTAGTGCTCGTCCATACGATTCCAACGCAACTGAGTTTGCATTTTTTCGACCTCGTATGAAAAAGTTATTGATTTTTGAAGTTACACGTATTTATATAACATAATTTCAACATAAACTTAACTAATTTAAACCCACATCTCACCACAACCACTAGATCCATGCCTATTGAATCCAGGCCGTCCCTACATCATCTCCTACTCACGCATATGCTACAGGTTTTGAGGCCGAACATGAACCCATTCAATCACAAACTAGGGTTAAACATTTCTCCCCCGATACTCGACGATACTTCATCAAACCACATGCATTTTGAAGCTCCTCTCCTCCTTCATGTTCGCCCCCAACCATGGCAAGCTCGGCCTGCTGTAGAGCATGGGAATGCGTGCGCAACTTGCTGCCTTCCCACTCGATTTCCCATCAATCCGTGAAGCCATTCGCGATCATAACCGTTGGATCTCTAGTTCGTGTTGTGCTCTACAACTTTCTAGTTGAAACTTTCTTGAATCGATGCATAGATTAGAAGATTTGGAGGGAGAAAGTTGATGATTTTCTGGCCATTCATTGTAGGTGGCGGCTGGAGTTATTAGATTAGGGTTTTGTATATTTTTATCTAAAATTATGAAAGGTAAGGGGCTATTTATAAGGAACGAGCGACACTATTCATCCCGGAAATTCCGAACTCCGATTTAGACGCCGTAACCAGCGTACCTAGGGTTTATCCCGCGTTCCGGACACAATGGAACAGGTTTCGGAAGCTAATTCGGAAGTATGTGCGAGTTATGGCTGAAAACGTTCAATTTAAATTAAACCGATTTAAACCGATTTCTAGGCGTTTTAATTTGTACCGGACAAACGGTAAATCCAATTGACTTGAAATTTGAAACCTTACAATAATATCACATTACGGATCCGATGAAACTGGTTTCGTCGAAATCCGAGACTTTTTGAAAAATGGCTATTTTGACTCGCCAAATTTAAATTAAAAATAAATCGATGCGTTTCGAGCTGCCACGAACAAACGATAACTCCGATTGACACGAAAATTGAAATCCGGTAATAACTAACTATTACGGATTCAATGAAACTGGTTTCGTTCAATTCTGAGACTGTTCAAAAATTGGCTATTTTACAGTCGATTATTTAATATTAAAATATTCAATTTTCACAAATTAACTTCTAATTCGATTTTAAAAGTTCTAAAATATCATTCTAACTTCAACATGATAAAATAAAATTTTACAAATTATTTTCTATCATATTTAACTCAATTTTTTTAATTATTTCCATAATTTAACGTATTAAATTATCGATTTAATAATCCAATTAAATCCAAAAATTCAAATAAAAATTTATTCGACTTATAAATTCACTTATTAATATCTAAAATTAATTAAATATTCAAATTTTAATTAATAAAAATTCTGGGTCGTTACAATCTTTCCCCCTTAAAAGAATTTCGTCCTCGAAATTACAAGTGAGAAAAGTTACAGAATTTATTAATTTTCCAAAAATTCATTGTTAAACTTCTTACAAATCTTTACTAAGTTTTCAAATCATACTTAGTTATCTTTTCAAAAACAATTTCTATTGTTTAACTTTCAACTTCAAAACAAAGTTCAAAGTTTTCAAAAAATTTCCCAATTTTCTCAAAATTTTTCTAACGCCTTAAATTTTCGAAAAAATTCGCCATGTCTCCTTTGCGCGGCTCGATCCGAAAAAAAAATGACAGTATATATATCACAAATATACATCTCATCAAGTAATGAGGCATCCCGAAGGGAAAAAAGTGTAAAAGTGCGATATTTAATCCGAGATATGTACCTTATATTTTATTAGCAAGCATATACGGCTAATATAGCGCTAAAGCGAGCTCCAAATGCGAAGCAAACGCGATCCGCACCTACTAAACTCAACAAACAACATGAGAATCATGTATATATGTAAATAATCTCAATATACAACATATAGCAACATAATAACTATATATGTCACATAGCAAATGCAACAATAGCAATATACATTCAACCATCAACCAACTAACATCCATATCCAATAAACATTCATTCATATTCTCATTCATATTTAATGAATTGGTTTTCACTTTAAATTACATTTGATTCATTTATATTGGATTTACTAACATTCATTCTCAATTCAATTAGTTTACATTTACTAATTAAATCTAATTCACATTCAATTCTATTCAAATTTATTTACTTTCTAATTTGAATTTAATTACATAGCTTTCAATTTCATTAACACTTAATGAATTACATACAATCAATCAACAATCATATAACGACCAAAGTATATATAATACAACCAAATTCCTTTGCTTATATTCATTCTCATTCAATTTATTCAACTTCCAATAACATTAGATTTTAATGAATTAACACTTTTATTCATTATTTCATATCAATTATTCACATTCAATTGATTAACATTCAATTCATTCATTCAATTCAATTTCTAAAGTTGAATTTTTATTTATATACTCAAGTTCATATCCATTTAATCCACTTGATTATTTACTTCGATACTAAAATCAATTCCATTCAACAACACTTAAGTTATATTCCATTTAACTTTAAATTCATTTTTATTTACAACTCATATTCATATAGTTTCACTTCTTATATATATAAGTTTATTTCACAATTGTAAATCACTTTAATTATAATTCAATTCTTATAATTCTTTTGCTTATACAATTATTCTTTTATTTTAGATTATTCAAACAACCTAACAATCAACTTATATACAATTTAATAATTTTGAAAAATTATTTCTTTATATATAAAATATAATCAAGGCAAAAATTATTTCATTTACCCAATTAAAACAATACTGTGTCGAATTGTTCTATTCAAGTGTTTAGAAACCCCTTCGGCATAGTCTTGCGGACCACGCTGACGAAAGTTCATATGCCACTCAATAAACCAATCATCACAATATAAAACAATTTTATATTCACTAACAAATACGCTCTCATAGCTATTATTACTCTTAAACTCATTCTAGAGTACTGCTGACTCTATCTCTAATGAGTAATAACCTACAGAACCATGGTTGTCGCTTAACCATCAGAGCTCTGATACCAAATGTAACGTCCCGAAAATTTTCGACTCTCGAAAATTCGACATCGACACTCACTTTATCGACTGCCGAGAAATCAAAGGCCGAAAACCGAGATGTTATGGGTTTTAAAAAGAAAAGAAAAAAAGAAAGAAGAAAAAAGAAGATAAGAAGATAGGAAATAGAGAAAGAAAACAGAAAATTTGGAAAAGAACGGGACAGAAGAAACAAAACAGAACAATATCAGAATCTCACATTTCGCAGCGGAACAACATATAATAATAAATGAATAATCTTTAAACAAAGAACTATATCAGTTATTACATTACATTTCATTTTATTACATCATATCATCACATCAGAGTGTACAACAACAACATACAACAACAAACAGTGCAGCGGAAAAAGAAATACTATATAAACTAGTAATACGCCATGCCAATCCAGCTTGCCTCCAGCAACTCCAGAATATCCAGAATATCCTGATAAACCTTAACTCTTGACTGCCCGTGTGGAAATTGGTGGGCACCCAGAGTTTAGGAATGAAAACAATAAACTCCGAGTCAGTCATGTGACTGGTGTGAGAACTCAAAACAGTTTATTTATCTTTTTTTTTTAAAATCAAAAGAGGAATATTTTTAAATCAATTCGCAATGCTTTTAAAAATGTAACTACCATAAGACCTCCCACCACACACACAATGCAAACGCAGACTTGGAGGAGATTTCTTCTTATGTTAGTCAAAGATGCTTGATACGCATTAAAATAACATTTGATATTATTACTAGTGCATAGTGTAGAACAAATCCTTTCGAAAGTAAAGATATAAATCATAGCCAGCATAGGTACCATTATATTATGCCTACTATAGCTACCTCCTGAGGAAGCAGGTTCTACAACTAAAACCGTACAAGATCGTATTGTTTCTTTGGATTTCCAACAAATGGTCAGGCTAAGGAACTTCCTACTGCCACATGGGATCGCCTCTGGCTGGACGTCCCGAGAACTTAACCAGCTCTCTGCCAACACAAGGCCGGGTTACCTTTATCACTAGGTAACTACTACACGAATATGGCATCCCCCGGTCCCATTGGACCTTTAACCGAGCGCTCGTCACCAACAACACCACACAGAAATAGATATAGTGTATCAACATGAGTAAGTATCTGGGCTCCATACCATGATACCACCCTTTCCAGAAGGAAATGCACATACCCTAAAGGGAGCTACCCCTCATAACCTTGCCGCATCTTTCCTGTTTTGACCATTAACGGGATGTGAGGCTCGATGAATTCACGTCCACAAAAACACACTTTGTACAAAAAGCCGTGCTTTGGGTCAACAAATGATCAACACAATGATCACTAAGATAGACGATCAAATAAATGATCCTATCACAAATAATCAACACAATGATCATTTCAGCATCACTCAGCATGTCACATTACCAAAATGGGATATATCGCTGATAACTTCAACTATATAACCTTTGAGCTCGTACGTCTCAAAGAAGGGTGTTAAGCAAAGAATAAATTCTCCGCCACCAACAGAAATATATTTGAAAGAAATCGGCTTTATATCTCAACTTGTAATGTCAGGCATACAATCCATACAAGTCTGTTCCGGGATCGAACAGAACCGAAGGCACTTACAAAGAAGTCCTTGCAATCCGGATATTCACAATCCTGATCGGATTTCCCATCACTTATGGAATCTCTATACCAGGAGCGACCCAGTGCAGAGACAATCGATAGGTCATCCTATCGCTCTCGCAAATACCGGTCTTCAACACCGATCTTCAAATGCAATTCACAACGACGTATCACATATTCGGAATGGGTTATACGACCCCATGGTCCTTTCCCGGTTAACCCGAATAGTGAGCGCTTATTCGAAAATAAGTGTGCATTCAAATTCAACAATTCACATCAAATACCCATTCAAAGGGAAATACTGATAGTCGGCTATTGAACTATCAATGGATATGCATACATCACCAGATTCCAAATAATTTTCCAAATTATTTATTTTCCAAAATATCTTTACAAGATATATAATTTCACACTTTAAAAATAAATCAACATTTATTTTCAACAAATTCCACTTTTCACATATAAATTCCATAATGAATTTATATTTCAAAATATTCATGCATATATGATTTCAATTATTCATTTCCAATTTATCTTCAAAAAGATAAATTCAAAATATTCACTTCATATTGGAAAATATTTCCATACTTATTAAAAATAAGTAATTCAAATCTTTTATTTTCAACCTTGGAAAATATTCAATATACTTAAATCGAATTAAGTATATATTTCATTCTTTAAGGAAATTATTCACTTAAACATATTTACTTGGGCCAAAACGAATGTTACGTAAAACATCGTTACGACAACCCAAAATCACTAGTATAGGGATTCGAATTTAAAATAGATATATAAATCCCAATACTATTAAAACATTTCCTTTCGGAAATCATTTACTATAACAACAGTGTTATAGTCTACCATTTCCTTTTATTTCTCGAAAACGTCTATTTCAACAATCAATGTTGAAATCTATGGTTTCGAATCTCAACACATTTTAAAACATCGTTAGATCGTTTTAATTCAATTTAAACATCTCATTCAAAACAATTTCTTTAACATATCATTCACTATTCAAAAACGTGAATATACTTCTTTAACAAATTCCATCCTTTTATTCATTTTAATTCAAAGAATTATTCACTGTCTAAAAACGTGAATATAACTCTATTTCTAAGTTATAACAATTAACTTATCAAAATAAGTCGTTTGTGAATTTATAAAACAACGTTTATAAATTCCATTTCGATTTATTTATAAAAACTTCCTTTTTATAAATTCCTTTATTAACATATTCCAGTTTATAACTAAATTATAAACTAAACGTTCATATTATAAGTTAACTACTTATAAACGATTATTTCACAAAATCGTTCCTTAGAATTTCATAATTATAAATCTTATAACTTATAAGATTCATTTATTTATCCAAAACTATTATTTTAACAACATAATAAATTTTATAAACCTACTGCTTATAAAATTCCATTTATGACTTCACCGTATAAAATTCTATAAATTTCATTCTATTTATGAAATTCATTCACAATTTATTCTTACACTTATAAAAGCTCGTTTTATAATTCCTACGTTCTAATTTATAAATTATCAATTTATAAATCTTTAATATAATCAATTTATATTTTTCTTTTAAAACGTCTTTAAATTCCTTTATAATTTCATCATTTCGATTTATAAAATAATCAAATTTTATAAATCCTATATTTAAACTTTTATCATATATTCAAAAATCCAATCTAAATTATTTTATAAAATCATTAGTTCATATTTCTCAAAAATCGACTTTTAATCGTATTTCTAAAAATCAGCTTTTTAACTATATTTCACAAAAACCATAATTTTTATAACTTTAAAAATTATAACGTTTATTTATTTATAATGGATCAATTCCAAAAATATTTTATCTTTTCAAAAATCACTTTTTAATCATTTTAAAATCCCAAAATTTGGGTCCAATGATGCTACACACCAAATAGTCAATCACGACTACAACGATATCATATATCAATATGAAAATCCATCAAATATCAAAATATCTGAAATTAAATAAAAACTGTTGAGGAATCCAGTTGGATCCCTCCAACCTGTTTCCTGCATCCACAAACATTAGCACAATACCAATTTCGCTCCAGTACGAAATTATCGCGGTATATGTTCTTAATAAATATTATCCGCTTAATAACGGCGTAATAGGGTCTCATCCACTAAACAAAAAATGCGGGAAATCAACAACTGCAATATATACATATGCCAATATATATATATTGATATTATATATAATACCAATTTCACTGTTTATGAAATATTCGCGGTATATGTTTTTACTAAATAACATCCGCTTACTAACGGCGCATAATGTCTATTTTTAACAATCAATAATTTACAGTCATCATTCAAACATGCATTCAAATATTTTAAATCTAACTATTTAAAATAAAATCGAAACCTATTCGATTGAGTGAGAAATTCTCACCTTGATTTTAATTTCCGTTTCAGCTTTTATTTCGAATAAAATTAAACGCGCGTTTAATTTTACCCGAAATTCTCACTAACTCCAATCGACTCCAAACCAACTCCATCGCGTAGTGCTCGTCCATACGATTCCAACGCAACTGAGTTTGCATTTTTTCGACCTCGTATGAAAAAGTTATTGATTTTTGAAGTTACACGTATTTATATAACATAATTTCAACATAAACTTAACTAATTTAAACCCACATCTCACCACAACCACTAGATCCATGCCTATTGAATCCAGGCCGTCCCTACATCATCTCCTACTCACGCATATGCTACAGGTTTTGAGGCCGAACATGAACCCATTCAATCACAAACTAGGGTTAAACATTTCTCCCCCGATACTCGACGATACTTCATCAAACCACATGCATTTTGAAGCTCCTCTCCTCCTTCATGTTCGCCCCCAACCATGGCAAGCTCGGCCTGCTGTAGAGCATGGGAATGCGTGCGCAACTTGCTGCCTTCCCACTCGATTTCCCATCAATCCGTGAAGCCATTCGCGATCATAACCGTTGGATCTCTAGTTCGTGTTGTGCTCTACAACTTTCTAGTTGAAACTTTCTTGAATCGATGCATAGATTAGAAGATTTGGAGGGAGAAAGTTGATGATTTTCTGGCCATTCATTGTAGGTGGCGGCTGGAGTTATTAGATTAGGGTTTTGTATATTTTTATCTAAAATTATGAAAGGTAAGGGGCTATTTATAAGGAACGAGCGACACTATTCATCCCGGAAATTCCGAACTCCGATTTAGACGCCGTAACCAGCGTACCTAGGGTTTATCCCGCGTTCCGGACACAATGGAACAGGTTTCGGAAGCTAATTCGGAAGTATGTGCGAGTTATGGCTGAAAACGTTCAATTTAAATTAAACCGATTTAAACCGATTTCTAGGCGTTTTAATTTGTACCGGACAAACGGTAAATCCAATTGACTTGAAATTTGAAACCTTACAATAATATCACATTACGGATCCGATGAAACTGGTTTCGTCGAAATCCGAGACTTTTTGAAAAATGGCTATTTTGACTCGCCAAATTTAAATTAAAAATAAATCGATGCGTTTCGAGCTGCCACGAACAAACGATAACTCCGATTGACACGAAAATTGAAATCCGGTAATAACTAACTATTACGGATTCAATGAAACTGGTTTCGTTCAATTCTGAGACTGTTCAAAAATTGGCTATTTTACAGTCGATTATTTAATATTAAAATATTCAATTTTCACAAATTAACTTCTAATTCGATTTTAAAAGTTCTAGAATATCATTCTAACTTCAACATGATAAAATAAAATTTTACAAATTATTTTCTATCACATTTAACTCAATTTTTTTAATTATTTCCATAATTTAACGTATTAAATTATCGATTTAATAATCCAATTAAATCCAAAAATTCAAATAAAAATTTATTCGACTTATAAATTCACTTATTAATATCTAAAATTAATTAAATATTCAAATTTTAATTAATAAAAATTCTGGGTCGTTACAAAAAGAAAGTGAAAGGAAAGGACGAAGTTTGTATATTGAAAACAGAGAATGGTAATAGTTACATACCACATGAAAATAAAGAAACAACAATGGTCGAATGCTTTGATTTGGTGAATAAGTAAAGAAATTTATTGTTGCTTGCTTGTCACGACTGAAGTTTGAAAGGCAATAGAAAACAAAAGGTCATGAATACGTTACCGATACGGTTATCGATTTCGTGGATCCGCTTTTTACTGAATTTCAAAACCCAGAATTGAATATACCGCGGAGATCAGCACGACGAGACGATCAAAACGGTATATTGATATCGGTGATAGGATCAACCAATCAAAAGTCGATAATCGGTACCGAAAATTGCTGTCAGTTTGTCGAAAATAAGATGAACGGATCAATAGAAGTCAAAATTTGGAGAAACAAAAGATGACGTCTCGCTCAGAAGATGATTTACAAATTTATTGTATAAAATATTCAGGTTTGAAAAACATTTTATTATCATCAGATATTAACTGATGTAAATTGAAATAAAATTACACAAGAAATGAACTCCATATTTTCAGATAAAAATTTACCATCTGCTATGTTTAATTTTACGTTATTCAAATATCAATTTTTATTTCAAAATAATAATATTAAAATTTCACAAAAATTCAATTAATTAATTAAATAAATAAAACTATTAGAATTTATGGGTCGTTACAATCCGATTCAGTCTGCAAAACCAGCGTGAAAAACACACTCAATTTGAATTATTATATTTTTCAAACATCCTTTGAAAAACAAAGGTATCTCGTAAGACCACATCACACATAAACACGATGGGTTTTTACCTTACGATAACCAAAACACTTTATATCAAAATTGTCTAGTATTGTAATAGTGTCTAAACAAAGTAAATAGAAAATAGCTGAAATGCTTGCATTTCACGTTTCAGCATAGTTGGACACAATCAAGATCGTACGGCGCTTATTGAAGAATGGATTCCATACATTGATTAAGCATTGGGGTACCACTTATCACAGTAAACTTCTAGAAAAATGTATCGTGAACCTCGTCGGGATCCCCTACAACACAAGACCGGCCCTAACCCTAACCTGGATAGAACCGAATATGCTATCACTTCGGGTGTTCTCACCCTTATCAATAGTTCTTTTTCCATGCACCACCATATCCATAATTTATAATATATTCAAGGGTATCTAGAAAGGTGATAACATGCCCTAATTGGGTATGACCCACTTAGGCTTGCTGCATATCCCTTGATTTTCAGTCATTCCGGTTGATGAGGTTTGAGGCTACCATTACCTTCTAAGAAAGATTTCACTTAGAATGCTCATCGTCCTCTATGACGATGTTCTGATAGCATTTATCCATACAAGTTGTCACGGGTCTAGACAAACTGAATCACCGTCTTCACTATGTTCACGATATCCATTCGTAATTCTCAAATAGGATTGAAGTGGTTTTCGGATAATTTGATCTGATCCTGGTCTCTTCGAAACGATCGAGGAAATTGGCCAATACTTGATAGTTGGTTATTTAACTATCAATATAACATCCATAATCAATCACTAGGCCTGTATTATAATTTTCCAAAATCTATTTTTAAAATATCTCTTATAAGATGTATATTCAAATCCCTTTCCAATTTTCAGTATTTGAGGCAACTCAAATACTTATATCCATATCAGGATATTTCAAACCATCTCTTATTTCAACACTTAGAAAAATGTTTAAAAATAATTTTTATAAACCCTTTACTCCCCAAAACTTAGGAAAGTGCCATTTATTCATATTTTCTCAAAACCCTTCACAATTTATATTGTAAATTTGTTAACCCGTTTATAATGAATTCTATAAGTTTTAGGGTTCCTAAATTGAATCTCTTATTTCAAAAGTATATACTTATCTCACCGAAATAATTATATTCATAAACCATTCCCTCCAAAAATGTTTGAAAAACCATTTATATTTAAATATGGAAAGCACCACGCAGTATCAACCATAGATTCATGGCTAAATGATTACGTCTCTATCCTAGAGAAATCTAAACTTTACTGCACGCAATCGCTGCCTCCGATTTCACCATAAAAGTGTACCATTACTTTTTGAAAACTTATTTAATAATTTCTCAAAATAATGCTTATAAAGTTTCTATAATAATTTTCCAAGTTTAATTTAGGAAATTACTCTTAAATAGATGTTATTATATAAAACTATATTAATATTAAATAATTTATCTTTTAAAATAATAATACTGATTTATTAACAAAATTCTATCGATTTGCAAGACTTGTTTATAAAACTTATAATTCATGTTTGACAATTTAAAAATACTTAAATAACTAACTTTCTGAAAATATTCTTATGCTAAAACATTTTTAAATTACCCAGTTTAATAATTAAAAAATTCTCTTTTTAAACACCCTCAAATTCTCGATAACCATATATTTTTCAATTCCAATATAGCCAGTCTAATATTTATAAATCTCTCTCTGTTTATCCACAACTGATTTATGTTCCAGTTTCATAAATCCTCTTTTTCACATTTCCAAAAGTAAATCTATCATTTATTTTTGAACCGACTTACCCATCTCATTATAAATTCTTACCATGAATTTGTATCTTCAATTTATCAACTAATAATCACTTCACTTTATTTATAAACATTGTTTATAAATCTCACAGTTTTCAATTCAAGTATATAAGGTTTTACATCACTTAAATCCATTTTAACTCGATTTCTAAATTAACTTCCATTTATAAATCAATTTCTTAAATAACCCAATTATATTCCAAAACCAACCAAAATTCGATTCTATTTCCATTCCGTAATTTAGAAATCTTATTTAAGATCCATTATAACCAATTTCTATTTATTTCCAAATTCCCTCATATTTCCCAATTTATTAAAAATCTCGATTTTCAAAACCTTTTATGTTTAATCAAGTATCACTTGAGAATTTTATTTAAAATCCTTTATTTACATTATTCCAAAATCCACATTTTAAATATCAAAGAATAGTCAAATACAAAGCCAAACCATTTATTTTATCCACCTAATTCCTTTAATTAATCCAACTTCCATACAAATACTTCACTTCCATAACCTCTTTTAATTTCTTTTCAAATTCAAAATATATATTTATGTTATATTAAAATAACAAAATCTTGGCAAGTGCTACCGTAGCAACAATAAATTTAAATCACACTATAATCTATCATAGATTATTCAAACATATCATACATCACTATATATGAAATTCAATTCAACATTTTTGAGTAATCCAATTGGATCTCTCCAACTTGTTTTCCTGCATCCAAAGATGCTAGCACAACATAAAAATACCAATCAAGCTTCAAGGTGGGATATTGCGGTAATATAGGGTCACCCATTATTATATGGGGCGCATAAGGTCTCATTCGCTAAAAGTATGCGAGAACAATCAATCCAACTACTAATATATATATATATACACACACACACACACACACACACTACTATATATGATATCACATTCAACTGATAATAATTATCAAATTCAACTAGGCATCCAATAATTTATTTTAACTATTTAAATTAAACTAGTAATCCAAAAATGAGTGAGATTAACTCATTTTATTTTTCTGTTCTCGCCGGGACTTTTCGGTTTGGAACTAAAACTGGACGACGCCCAATTTCAGCCAAAATTTCAACTTTCTCCAATCTGTCCAAATGAGGTTCATTGTGAAACTCTCATCATCGCGATCTTAATGCAAAAAGTCTTGCCCAAAACAGACCACATTTGAGAGCAATATACATTTTTAAGTTCATCGATTATTTTAAATAAAAATACAATTGAATTTTATTTAAAGAAACCACCCATAAATACAGGCCCAGCCCACTCCCCCCAAGCCTTCTTCTTCCCTTCAAACTTTTCCTATATGCCAACCTATCACCACGCGCATGCATAGCACTAAAATGGAGCTCCAAAGCTTCTTTTCACAAATCGATTTCGCCGTCGAATCCCTCTCATCGAACATGACATTATCTACCCAAAACCTTCGCCCGACGACCACGCCTTCCATTCACGACCTGGAGGTTTTCCTCATGCTACAATGCAAAGTTGCACTCCACCATTTGCGATCGCATGCTCTAATTTTTCCCACCGAGATGCTATCTTCCCTCACAAGTTCGAAAACGAGCTCCATTTTTCGAATTGACAAACCAATCCCTTAAAACATGGAACCCTAGTCTAAAAGCACAATTTGATTTGCTGCTGCAACCCCACATTCACCACCGAACAACCCAAAGCCTTGACCGTGCATAGCCCTTCCCCAAACAAGAATTTTAAAATTATTTTCGCAATTTTTCATTGCATATTTTATGGGATATAAATTTTTGAAGTATGCCATGTTTTATTTTCTTTGTTCTACTTTTCACATAGGCTCGGCTGGACATTTAAAAGAGGAGGAAAAAGATGCGTTGCATGTTGGGGAATGGCTATAGTGGTTTAAAGTGAGATAAAGGAGCTGATGTGAAAATATAGTCAAGATAATCAAATATATGTATTATTTAAATTTTCAAACCGTATCGATTAATAACTTAAAATTTCGACTTTCTAATAAGGCATGCCACTAGGTGTTCATAATGTTATACCTCTATTTTTAACGCAATGGAAAAGGTTTCAAGTCCTAATTCGATTGTATGGAGATAATGGCTTTTTGGACCCAATTATTATACCGAATTTTCGATATTGATTTAAACGCATTTCTATCCTGTACAATAAAATGATAACTCCAAACACTATGAAATTTGATATCCGATAATAATACACTATTATGGATCCTATGGAACTGGTTTCATCAAAATCCAAGGCTGTGCCTCGGAAGGCTATTTATATACGTTAATTTAAACGAGCTATTTTTAAAATCGAGTAAACCGCTTTTAAATCCAATTCTAAAAATTTTATTACCTTCGTTCTTACTAATAGAAATTTGATAAACCTTTAAATTATTTTTATCAAGCTTAAAACTCAAGATTCAATTATTTGAGTAAATTTTGAATTATTAATCTATCCAATAAATTGTTATATTTGAAATTCAAGCTAAAAATTAACCTTTAAATATTTAAAATCAATTAAATATTCCAATTTCAAATAGTCAAAATTCTAGGTCGTTACACATATATTTGTAAACAAAATTTGAAAACTATTTTTTTATCATTTTAAATGGATTAAAATGATCATATTTGAAATATAAAATCATATAAATAAATATTAAACCATTGTTTACTAAAAGTGGTATTATACCAATAAACCGATATTGATTTTTTCCTTATAATTTTCAAATTACTTTTATAACTTTATAATACCATTATAAATCATTAGTTATTTCTTTATAACTTATTAAAAAAATTATCATTTAAACCATTATTTAAATAATTAAATAATTATTAAATCATTTAATCTTAATTTAATTTAAAAAAATCAATTATTAAATATAAGGGCGTTGCTGATGATGTCATATATACATTTAATTTACAAAAATACAATAAATCATTTTATTTCATATTTTTGTTCAATTATAAACATAAGTGTAGGTATCCAGCTCCATGTGCGATGTTTTACGATTATAGAGTTGTTTATCGATAGAACCGTTTCTGGCCATTTTATTGGTATTTCTTTCCAAAAGAAATAACTTTGTAAACATTTTTCCAAAATAAGTTCTTTATTTTTATTTATCACTTAAAAAATGATTATCAATGAAAAATAATCTATATTTGAATATTTAAAATAATTTAAATATCTTTAATTAAAGTGATCAAAATTTCGATCGTTACACTCTACCATATAGTTAGATGCACAAATTCAAAAGGATTCCAAGTACGTTATCAAAGTATGATTTTGATAGTTATATCCAAATGGATATAATCCATCTGTCGCAAATGTGACTTTCAGAAAAAGAATAATGCAGTTGGTATATAGTGAGCAACATTGATAAGAATAACATCGTAAATTTCAATTGTTGAAATTAGCATAATAGACTCATCATTCAACATGCTTAGCTTAATTCAGATTTTATCACAAAATTGTCACCTGGTACAAATTTGCAATTTGGTACATATATGTTCTAATAGAAAATTCTAAATAATGGTTTAGAATACACCGTTTTCACATAACTACCAAAGTGTGTCGAAGTCAGTGGAAGCAATATTGAGTCTGTGGGTTTTTGGATATAATCCAAGAATGAATATGAAAGTATTATTCGACAAACATCAAAGTTGAACAGGTGCATTGATGGAAATGATAAACAGTATGATTTTGATCAAAATGCAGAGGAAGCATGTGTCTTTAAGAAAGAACATTAAAAGGTACATAAATATTTTTAAACTATAAGTAAACAATATACTGTTGATTATTAATCATGTATTTATGTTAAAATCGGTTCTAATTTGGTTATAATACTCTATATTGGATATGTAAATTTTATCTTTTATAATAAGTATAAAGAATGTTGGGAATGTCCTAAATGACATACACCAACACTATATTAAAAAGTTTAATATGGATTATGTAAGATGGATTCCTTATGCATGAACAATAGAAATTATCATACATGATATATTGTGCACCACATCATATTTAGCTAATGCATTTGTTATATCAAGAAAATATCAAATCCAAATGAAGATCGCAAAATGGTAGTTTAGAGTGTCCTTGGATATTTCTGAAACACTAAAGAAGTGTTTAAAGAATCAATAAACTCCTTATGAAGAAGTATTCAGACTCAATCATAAGTGGTACTGAGCATAATAAGTCAATATTAAATTCATATTTCAACCTTAATTAAGGAGCTTTAAGTTGAAAATATTACAAGTAAAATACTATGGTTGATTTAATGAGATGGCTAAATACATCGCCTTGAATAATGCCATAATGAAAACAATATATAAATATAAATGCACAAATTTATAATCGAGTTAGAGGTGATTTCAATTATTTGGTGCAACAACCCGATTTTTCGATGCCCGAATGTCGACCTCAGTATGTCTACTGTATCAAATGCCGAACAATCGAATGCCGGAAAACCGAACAATTAGGGTTAAAGAAGAAGAAGATAGAAGAAGAAAACAGAAACAATATCAGAAACTCACATTCGCATTAGAACAATACATAATAGATAAATGAATAATCTTCAAACAAAAGAATTATATCAGTTATACATTACATTATCAAAGTGTTGCAACAACAAAAAAATAGAATAATAGCATAACATACGTGATACGACCCATCATCCAGCTTGTCTTCTGATCTCCACAGCATACTTTTATAACTTCGCCCTAGTACAACTGATAACCTGACTCTAGGCTGCCCGTGTGGAAAATTATGGGCACCCAGAGTTTAGAAAGGGAACAATAAACTCCAGGTCAGTCATAGGACTATTGTGAGATCTTAAAACGGTTATTTGCACAAAGAAAAGGAAAATAAATCCATTGATGCTTTTGGAAAATGAAACTACCATAAAGCCTCTAGCCACATACACACAAGGTAATCGTCCGATTAGAGGAGATTTCGCCTTATGATAGTCAAATATGCTTGATACGCTAAAATCCTTTTTAATATTATTATTACAGCATAGTGTGGGAAACATTTCGAAAATATAATATAAATCTTAGCATGCATACTACCATTATAGTATAATTACTATAGCTACCATGTTTATGGCAAGTTACCACCACGCTGCAGGAAGGTTATACAACTAAATATGTATAGGGATCGTATTGTTTTGTTCGTATTTCCAACAAATGGTCAAGGCTAAAGAACTTCCTTCACCGAATGGGTATGCCTCAAGAGAGACGCCCCGAGAACTTCACCAGCTCTCTGCCAATACAAGGTCGTGTACCTCGGTAACTAGGTAACTAACGGTCACGATTATGCCATCCTCCGGTCTAGACCGGCCTTTACCGAGGCGCCTCATCAACCAAAAACAACATAAGTAAATAATCTAGGCTCCATACCAGAATACCACTTTTTTTATCCATACAAGCTAAATATCAGGGCTCCATACTAGATACCACTTTTTATCCAGAAGAAAATGCACATACCTTGAGGGGCGCGACACCCATAACCTTGCTGCGTCTTTTCTTGTTTCAACCATTTCCTGGGTGTGAGGTTCGACGAAGTCTCATCCACAAAACTACGCTTTTCACAAAAGCCATGCTTTGATCAACAAATGATTAACACTTAGCATGCCACACTACCAAATTGGGAGTATATTACTAGTAACCATCAACTACATAACCTATGAGCTCATATGTCTCAGAAAAGGATGTTAAGCTAAGAGAATAAAATCTTTGCCACCAATAGAAATGTATTTGATAGAAACCAGCTTTATATCTCAAAGTGTAATGTCAGACACACATCCATACAATTCCGTTCTGGGTTCGAACGGAACTGAAGGCACTTCCTCCAACTAAGGAAAGAAGCCCTTGCAAATTCGGATATTCACTAATCACGTCCGGACTCCCCATCACAAAGGTTGATATAAATCTCCATACCGGAGCAACTCCGTGCAGAGACATTCGACAGGTAATACTTTCGTAAATACCCGATCTTCAACACCATCTTCAAATGCAATCCAATTTCATCGTATCATTATTCGAAATGGGTACTATGACTCAATGTCCTCTCCTAGCTAATTCGAATAATGAGCGCTTACTTTAAAAATAAGTGGTTACATTCAGATTTCAAGTAAGTCACAAAAAAATTTCATGATCTTTTGAAAAAAGATCCATCACTAAGACTTGATGTGTTTTTCGGATAACCTTTTGGAATCCAACCCCCGATCGCATCGAAATTCAAATGCCGTTTAAAGGCCAATATTGATAGCCGATTATTTAACTATCAAACGACATTCACAACAATCATCAGATTTAAATAATTTCCCCCAAATAATTTATTTCAAAATATCTTCGCAAGATATATTTTCACACTTCAACCCTTTGAAAACAGTTTTCAAATCTCTTTCCTTTCACGGAATAAATTTTCAAATATTGTTTATTTCCACTGAAAAGTTTCCAAGTCTGAATACTTTAAAATAATTTAAAGAACTTATCCAAAATATATACTTGGAAACACTTAAAATAGAAACCACTTTAAACACTTTATTTAAAATATTAATTATGAAATTTTTATACTAATATTTCATATAAAACTTAAGCCCAAACTAATTTTTAAAAATAAAATTATTAGATAGAGTATAATTATTTATATAATAATCTAAATCAATTACTAGTTAAACTTTAAATAATCACTACTATTATTAACTTAATAAATATTTACTTTAAAGATCTAAAAATAATTTAACAAAATAATCTCTCCAAAAACATTCCGTTTAAAACCAGCTTTAAAACTTTTGATTTATATTTAAAAGCTACTTTTAAAACATATTCGGCTTTCCAGGAAAAATACACTTTCCATTTCAAAATGATCCATTTAAATCAATTAATAAATCCTTCTCGGTTTATTTCAATTTATGTTCCCAATTCGTAAATTTCTTTTTCACACTTTTGAAATAAATTAATATTTATTTTTTAAACAAATTACCCATTCCTTTATAAATTCCCATCGCAAATTTGAATTCCAAATATCCATTGATATACAATTTTCAAATCGATTTTCAAATATTTATTTTCAAACACCAAATCAAATTCCAAATTTATTTTCAAATTTATTTTCAAACACCAAATCAAATTCCAAATTTGTTTTCAAATTTATTTTCAAACACTAAATCAATTTCCAATCAATTTCTAAATTTTACTTCACTTAAAAATTACCCCTTTTGCTTATCCAAATTATTTCAAAAACCTTAAATCCAATATTCACACTTTTATTTAGAATTTAAAATCCTAATTAAAATAGATTCTTCAACTTCTAAATAATACAACTCAAAATCCATTTATTAAAATCTTTTCCCCATATTTTGGAATTAATTCGATAAGATTACAAAAACCAACTTTTATACTTTTAAATTCCTTCTTTTAAATTTAACCAATTCTCTAAAATTACTTTACTCAAAAAAAAATTACTTTAATTTCAAGAAATCCAATTATATATCATGGTATTTTAAAACACCAAAATATATTTAGCCAAACCATAACCTTCAATGAATTTCAATCACCAATAAAATAATTCACAGATTATCAATAATCACATCACAACATCTAAAAATAAATTCACAATTTTGAGGAATCCAGTTGGATACCTCCAAACTGTTTCCCTGCATCTACAGATGTTAGCACAACAATTAAATACCAATTCCACTTCGAGGTGGAATATCGTGGTAAATGGGATTATACCATATCATCCGCTATTATGCGGCGCATAGGGTCTCATCCGCTATATAATGCGGAAAATCAATCACTCCAATATATATATATATATATATATATATATATATATATATTACTACCATATATAATATCACCCAACAGATAAATTATCAAATTCATCCAAGCACATCCAATAATTTAAATTTAACTATTTAAATTAAACTTGCAATTTCAATTGAGTGAGAAGATCTCACCTTTAACTATGCACGCAACCCATTTTCATTCCAGCTTGAATTCACAATTTTTTTAAACCTTGTAACAAACATTTATACGTTTTATTAATATTTGAACTAGTCGAACAATTAATTTCCATTTGATAATTTTAATTAACCAATGATTTTATTTAAAACAAATAAATTTGATTTTTAAATTAATTTTCATTTTAATAAAAGTATTTTTAGTGACAAAATAAATAAGTTTGTTAAACAAATTAATCACCTTAGTTCTTGTTTTAAAATAAATTAGTAAAATTAAAAATGTATGTATGTATATATATATATATATATTTACTTTCCTTTTGAAACTACATATACTTAAAATTTTAATTTATCCAGATTCAAAATCTAATTTATACAATTTCCACATATTTTAAAATTTCCATATTCTTTTCCAAATCTTATATATACAATTACTGTTTTTAAATTAAAATATGTATGTGGATATATTTTTATATTCCTCTCTGTATATCTTTGGAAGAAAAAGTAATTTCCTTTCAAACCTATACATACATACATACATATATATATATATATTAAAAAAGAATTGTTTTACTGTAAAATAATTCTTTTCTTTTTATTTGTTTTACCTATATATACATATATATTTTTTATTAAATTAAAAACAGGATTGTCTTAAATATCTTACTCTAAATATTTTTCTACATGTATATACTCATATAAATTTAAAAATAAAACAATACCTTCATTGCCCAACAATCAGATTCAATGATGAAGCCTCACCCAGAAATCACGAACCGACCTCGTGACATTGCCTCGACTCTGGCCATTCATAATCGTGTCGTTGGCCTAGCCGAAGACTACCGACCACACACCCAAAACATCGCCGACCTTTGACTTTCTTGCCCACAAGAAAAATCGTGACTACCAAGATCTGCACCGATGGCCGTTTCACCCTGAATGAATGAAATCACCACTGCCTCCATTGTGGTCGTCGCCATCATAACTTCTCCTTGCGTACGCAAGCGCGCTGCTTGCTCCGCCTTCTATTGAAGACACTGTGCCCCTTGCCGTTCCACGCGCCAATTACCCCATCGCGAAGCGAATAGGCCTGCTTTTAAAGCCCTGAATTGAAATCGATTTCGATTCTATGAGTGCTTCCAGACGATTTTTGAATGAGAGCGGCCCATCATTTTTTTATTCGATTTACACGAATCGATTAGGATACGTATGTACCCTTCGGCCAATATTAAAATTCCTTTAAACAAAATCGTTTCTCCTTTAATTTTTTTCAATGAATTTGATAATGAGATGAAATAATATTATGATTATTTCTGTAACAACCCGCATATTTATCGATTTTATATTTAAATATTTTATTTAAATATTTTATCGTTAGTCGGATTTTTGTCCGAAAACCTACTTTTTGCATACGGTCGAATTAGGGCTCGAGACCACCTCCATTGAGTTCAAAATGCCGTTTGCGACCTTTTTGAGTATAAGCTTCGATATGTTTGGAGAAAGTTGATTTTTGCTACTTTTTCCCGCTTAGGGCTTTGGTTGGGCTGAGCCAATTAGTCACTTAACTCAGTTCCAACACTCTCCTCTTCATTCACTTCTCTTCTATTTTCCTAACACTCAAGCTCAAGCAAAAATGGAGGAAGAGAATGGGAAATAGAAATTCCTAAGCCCTAGCTTGCTTTGCAAATCCATCTTCTTGCTCCAAAGTTCATGAGAACCCATTGGTAAGCTTCCTCTTCTTCTTCTCCAACTCATTCTCTCTTTGAATTTCAGAAATTTCCTAAACCTAACTTAGGAAATGTTCTTCTTTTTAGCTTAGATTCAAGCTTCTAGAGTTGGACTTGAAGAGTGGTTGATTCCCCTTTGCTTTCAAGCTTCATCTTCATAAATTTTAGTGCAAAGGTGAGATTTTTATCTCACATCTATGACTATAATTATCTTTGGTTGTTGGGTATGAATTCCTAACACTTATTCATGTGCATTTCTCTTGATTTGGATTGGTTTTGTGAATACTCCAATTTTTGGGTTTTTAAGTCAAATTTGTGTGAAATCCTTTTATGGATGTTTGATCATGCTTTTGGTAATGCATCGAGGAGCATATAGGGCCGGGTTGCCCATTGGCATAAACCCTTAGAGCCAATGTTCGTCCGGTTGCATTTTGGAAGAGTTTGCTCTTCATTTGAATAAGGCTGAAAAACAGCCCAGGCATGATTCAGTCGACTGAAAACTCTGTTCAGTCGACTAAACCTGAAACTGGAAACAGAAAGTTTCCTGAACCTGGAAAATTTCCAAGTACAGGGTCAGTCGACTGAAAAACTCTGTTCAGTCGACTGAACCTGCTGTTTGAGTCCAATTTGCCTTTTTGGATTGAAATTCCTATTTAAATCGATTCGTGATAATCCTATTTGTTGTTATCATCTATTATGACTTTGATGACTCTTTTCACGGATTTTTGAATATCCATTTCGTTGGACCCTTTATCGATTTCGTTGGATTTTATTCACGTCTTCGTATGTGAATTTTTGTGATTGATTGTTCTTACAATCTTCTTCGTGATTTGTCACTTTAAAATATAAAGGTTTTCTATACTAGTAGTAAATATCAAAACTCTTTCCTCAAACGATTTCAATACTATTTTAACACCAAATTCGTTTATAAAACCGTTTTCCAATCTATTAGTATATACAAACCTTTACCTCACTCGTATGAGAAATCTAATTAAACGGCTTAGCAAAACAAGTGGTATGAAACGCTTGCGTTTACTTTGTCGGTTAATTCTTGGACTTGTTCGATTGAACCTCTTGTGACAATTTTCTAGTGGAAATTTACAGTTTGTTCGTAAATATTTAAGTTAAGCAAGTGGTTATGGGACATGAAGCTAAACTCATATATTTACTAGCTTAGTGTAATCGACACTTCTCGCTGATCATGACGATCATCTTTGTGATTTAGACCAGCATCGTGCTATGTCTTTGTGATTTGGTTCATCGAACGTCCCGCTGTACGACGTCGTTGTTCCTTTTGATTGTGATTTGGTTCATCGGATGTCCCGCTGTACGACGTCGTTGATCCTTTCCTTGTGATTTCTGGATCTCGTGTGTTGAATTCTAGAATTTATGTTTCACCAACTTTTACGATGGGCATTGATATATGTGTCATATATTGTGGCTTGGTGAATGAAATTAGGAGTATGACATTCCTTTTTATCTTGAGTAGATTATTGTGATATTGATTAATCTCTTGTTGATTTCCAATTTACTTATTTATCACAGCTTGGCATTGTGATTATTATATGTTTATGTCATATCTCTTATTATATATCACTTCATCTGATATTTATAGCTAGACTGATCCGTTTATTATTTTCTTATTAAATAATACTAGGGTCAGACCGAGATGTTACAGGTGCTTCTGCTTGACTTCTCTCTTGGGATTGATCCCTCTGACTTTCGGCTAACTACTTAGATTAGTAGTTTTTGTTGTATACATTTGAGATATAGACTCCATAATGTATACTTATTCTTTTGTGTAGTTCATGTAACTATTTCTTTTGTGATATGTGGATCTTTTTTGACCACTACTCTGATGTACACTTTCATGTGTAATATTCATATCTATTTCCGCCTTTGTGATATGAATTGTCTATGACTGATTTATGTTATGTTTATTTCTATATTTGTTTCCGAAGATCTTTATAGCCACTGTGTAGTAGCTTTGAGTTTGTGTCGGTATGTCGGATTTCCTCTTGAGATGAAAAGTTATATTTTTATCTGGCATATCGGTACTCGCACAAAGCAATTATACAGATGGTCGCTCCTCAACAGCCTTATTCTCCGTGCTAGTTGATAGCATTCACAGTAGTGTTCTTGGCTAGCGTGGGTATAGAGGTGGGGCGTCACAGCTTGGTATCAGAGCCAAATTTCGGAACAATATGGAATATTATAACAAGGATCATCGTCCTAAGTCCATCTTAGGAGTCGTGCTTTAGGATTTAATTCGAGTCTTCGTACCAATTCATCCTATTTTCTTTATGATTCCTTGTTTTTTCTATCAAGAATTGCTTGATATTTATTTTGAGAATAACTTTTTCCTCTTCTTTCTTTCTTTCTTAAAGAAGAGAAATGGTTAGACCAGGCCGTTCCAGCGCCGGTCAATCTAGCGCTACTCCTCAGGATGGAGTATTCATGTCTGCTCAGCAGCTTCTAGATCTTGTTAAGAACGCTTAAGCAGCCGGACCCAATCAGGAGCCTACTCATCCTAGATCCGGTTTTGCACGCTTGTGCAGAGACTACACTGATTTGGGTGGAAGGCCATTCACGGGATCCGAGAGTGTTATAGAAATTCAAGCTTGGCTCAAATCATGCGATCGCATCTTTTCTCGCATGAATCTTATTGACCTTCATCGAGTCCAAGTAGCTTCTAGCATGCTCCAAGAAAGAGCATTGGATTGGTATGAGCTTTTAATTTCTGAAATCGTTGAGGCGGATCTTACTTGGGAGCAATTCCGGGGAAGATTCGAATCGAAATTTGTGCCGGAGGCTGAAAAAGTAACCTTAGCCCGGCGTTTCATAGACCATGTTCAAGGTGAATCTTCTGTGACAGACTATGTCGCATCCTTCGAATCTTTGTCTAAATACGGGGTTGAGTACATTAATACCCCATTGAAGAAAAATCAGAGATTTGTCTATGGCTTGAAAAAGAATCTTAAGAAGCCATTACTCCTGAAACTTGAGGTTTCATTTGATCAGCTTATTGATATCGCTCTTCGTCTTGAAGAGGCCGATAATGAAGGTGATGTTGAAGTTGTGCGTGCCCAACAGAACTTCGACAATAACTTGAAGAGGCCTATCAAATTCAAAGGCCCCGATTCTAATAAGAAAGGAAAGCAACAAACTCAGGTAGCAAATGTTCCTACCTCTAGTCGTGGACGATGCTACAATTGTGGTTCCACAGACCACCAAGTAAAGGAGTGCCCGAAACCCCTCTTTTGCCGTTATTGCAAAGGTTCGGGTCATCTTTTATCTTCGTGTCCTAAGCTTCCAAGCAAGTGAGAAGGAAAGCTGCAAATTTTGGTCAAGGTATTTTCATTCAATCCTCGATGGATTGTTTTAATTCGTGAACTTTCTATTTGAGTTCTTTTTGATATGGGTTTCATCTCATTATTTTTATATCAAAAGAACTTGTTGATTCTTTTCTTTGAATATTTTGGGCTTATTGACTTCATTGAGAATTGCGAATCCGGATGGTAGATCCGCAACACTCAATTTGCTTTTGTTTAAATGTCGAGATTGTTTTATGTGACTTTTCTTTCTGAGCCGATATTTACTTTGGCTTCGGAATTGATTTTTTTTTGAAAGGATCGGCTTAATCATTGTGAAGTCCATATCCTATTTTTCGGGTGGACTATTCATCTTCGACATTTTCAATCTGTTAAGCAGATTTCTATTTTTCCTTTATGATTTTGATTCCAACTTGATGGCATCATTTTATTCCTTAAGCCCACTTATAAGGAAAGTGTTATTTCTCTCATTCATGTAGTTTGAGAAATTTTCCGGTATTTTTGAGTTTGTCTTAGGATTATCACCTAAGAAATCTTTTGTGTGGTGTTAAGGTCATTTCAGTTTGACTTTACCACCGGTTTTCGTTTGCTACGAGTTGCGGAAATTAGCATTCCACTTATCGCATTCCGCACTCGTTATGATTCTTATGAATGACTTATTTTGTCATTCAATTTGTCCAACTTATTTCATCCATTTTATAAATCGAATATTCTATGAATATTTCGATGAGACCATTCTTGTATTTATTGATTTTGGATGAAAATAGTAATTTAAAATTTTGCAAATCATTTTCATAAGATTTATTTATAAGTAAAACTGGATTTTGTTCTTGAAACGAACAAAAAATATTCTTAAAATTTTTTAAGAGATTATTTATCCTTTAAAATATTATTTTGTGATTGTATTGCCCGTTGAGTGCTTTAAGAATTTTGGTCGATGCGCTTGATCAACGTTATCGATAGGAATCTCCTAAACGCTTTGATGAGACAGTCAGACACGATATATTGACTTGTAAAAATGTAAATTTTTCTAGGAAGATTATTACATAAAAGTAAAAATGTAATTTTGAAAGTTTTAACTTTTTGGGGAAGAGAATAATTTAAAAGAACCCTTCCTTTCAATACTCTTATTCTTGTGATTCCTGAAGGGGAACCAAGACTTTGCTATTTGTACCGATACTAGTCGTATTGGTTTGGAATGCCATTCTCTTGCAAAGGAGAACGTGCTATCCCTTGTGCATCTAAATAATTATAGCTTCTCGGGACTAGATAACCACTTATGATCTAGTGCTCTCGGCTAATGTTTTTGCTTTTGGAATTTGGCATCATCATATTTGGATGAGAAATTTGTTCTCTATCTCGATCATAAATCTTTGGAATGTTTATGTTCTCTTAAGGAACTGCTTGTTGACTCGAGTTCCTAGCTTCCTATGATCTTGATATTCTTTTTATTCCCGAAGGGGAAATCGTGTTGCCAATGCGTTTACTCGTAAGCAACAAGGGGTTGTTTCTTTGTTGATGACCGAATGAAATTATCTTTTTATCAAGTTCATCGGGCGTTTTGATGTACTTCGTTTTATTGAGTTTCATCTCATTTCTTTTATGATCTTGCGTCCGATGTTCTTTTATTGTGTTTGGTTCATTGGACGTACCGTTTTTGTACTACGTCGGTGTTCCGAAATCATTCAGGCTTTGATTCATCGGATGTACCATTTGTACTACATCGATGTCTTTGCTTTTGATTCATCGGATGTACCGTTTGTACTACATCGATGTCTTCGCCTTTGATTCATCGGATGTACCGTTGTACTACATCGATGTCTTTGCTTTTGATTCATCGGATGTACCGTTTGTACTACATCGATGTCTTTGCTTTTGATTCATCGGATGTACCGTTTGTACTACATCGATGTCTTTGCTTTTGATTCATCGGATGTACCGTTTGTACTACATCGATGTCTTTGCTTTTGATTCATCGGATGTACCGTTTGTACTACATCGATGTCTTTGCTTTTGATTCATCGGATGTACCGTTTGTACTACATCGATGTCTTTGCTTTTGATTCATCGGATGTACCGTTGTACTACATCGATGTCTTTGCTTTTGATTCATCGGATGTACCGTTTGTACTACATCGATGTCTTTGCTTTTGATTCATCGGATGTACCGTTTGTACTACATCGATGTCTTTGCTTTTGATTCATCGGATGTACCGTTTGTACTACATCGATGTCTTTGCGTTTGATTCATCGGATGTACCGTTTGTACTACATCGATGCCTTCGCCTTTGATTCATCGGATGTACCGTTGTACTACATCGATGTCTTTGCTTTTGATTCATCGGATGTACCGTTTGTATTACATCGATGTCTTCGCCTTTGATTCATCGGATGTACCGTTGTACTACATCGATGTCTTTGCTTTTGATTCATCGGATGTACCGTTTGTACTACATCGATGTCTTTGCTTTTGATTCATCGGATGTACCGTTTGTACTACATCGATGTCTTTGCTTTTGATTCATCGGATGTACCGTTTGTACTACATCGATGTCTTTGCTTTTGATTCATCGGATGTACCGTTTGTACTACATCGATGTCTTTGCTTTTGATTCATCGGATGTACCGTTGTACTACATCGATGTCTTTGCTTTTGATTCATCGGATGTACCGTTTGTACTACATCGATGTCTTTGCTTTTGATTCATCGGATGTACCGTTTGTACTACATCGATGTCTTTGCTTTTGATTCATCGGATGTACCGTTTGTACTACATCGATGCCTTCGCCTTTGATTCATCGGATGTACCGTTGTACTACATCGATGTCTTTGCTTTTGATTCATCGAATGTACCGTTTGTACTATATCGATGTCTTTCCTTTTGATTCATCGGATGTACCGTTTGTACTACATCGATGTCTTCGCCTTTGATTCATCGGATGTACCGTTGTACTACATCGATGTCTTTGCTTTTGATTCATCGGATGTACCGTTTGTACTACATCGATGTCTTTGCTTTTGATTCATTGGATGTATCGTTGTACTACATCAATGTCTTTGCTTTTTGATTCATTGGATGTACCGTTGTACTACATCCATGTCTTTGCTTTGGTTCATTGGGCATACCGTTTTTGTACTACGCTGATGTCCCAAATTATTTGAGTTTCTAGTTTCTCGGGCGTACCGTTTTTGTACTACGTCGTTGCACCGGCTCAATTTTCTGCTATTATTGACGTTCCCCACGTCTTTAATGTACGGGAATGCCTTAGGGATTCCAGTTTTCATTCTTGAGCCCGGCGTTATTGTGGAAATTGAAGTTTCACCAGATTTCTTGCTAACTCTTTTGTGCACTTTATGGTGAACTTCCTATTTCAAATTTTCTTTTGTGTTAATATGCTTCTATGGTTGTTACTTCCTATATTTCCTTCTTACTTATTGCGAGGACGCAATTTCTTTAAGGAGGGGAGTCTGTAACAACCCGCATATTTATCGATTTTATATTTAAATATTTTATTTAAATATTTTATCGTTAGTCGGATTTTTGTCCGAAAACCTACTTTTTGCATACGGTCGAATTAGGGCTCAAGACCACCTCCATTGAGTTCAAAATGCCATTTGCGACCTTTTTGAGTATAAGCTTCGATATGTTTGGAGAAAGTTGATTTTTGCTACTTTTTCCCGCTTAGGGCTTTGGTTGGGCTGAGCCAATTAGTCACTTAACTCAGTTCCAACACTCTCCTCTTCATTCACTTCTCTTCTATTTTCCTAACACTCAAGCTCAAGCAAAAATGGAGGAAGAGAATGGGAAATAGAAATTCCTAAGCCCTAGCTTGCTTTGCAAATCCATCTCCTTGCTCCAAAGTTCATGAGAACCCATTGGTAAGCTTCCTCTTCTTCTTCTCCAACTCATTCTCTCTTTGAATTTCAGAAATTTCCTAAACCTAACTTAGGAAATGTTCTTCTTTTTAGCTTAGATTCAAGCTTCTAGACTTGGACTTGAAGAGTGGTTGATTCCCCTTTGCTTTCAAGCTTCATCTTCATAAATTTTAGTGCAAAGGTGAGATTTTTATCTCACATCTATGACTATAATTATCTTTGGTTGTTGGGTATGAATTCCTAACACTTATTCATGTGCATTTGCTCTTGATTTGGATTGGTTTTGTGAATACTCCAATTTTTGGGTTTTTAAGTCAATTTTGTGTGAAATCCTTTTATGGATGTTTGATCATGCTTTTGGTAATGCATCGAGGAGCATATAGGGCCGGGTTGCCCATTGGCATAAACCCTTAGAGCCAATGTTCGTCCGGTTGCATTTTGGAAGAGTTTGCTCTTCATTTGAATAAGGCTGAAAAACAGCCCAGGCATGATTCAGTCGACTGAAAACTCTGTTCAGTCGACTAAACCTGAAATTGGAAACAGAAAGTTTCCTGAACCTGGAAAATTTCCAGGTACAGGGTCAGTCGACTGAAAAACTCTGTTCAGTCGACTGAACCTGCTGTTTGAGTCCAATTTGCCTTTTTGGATTGAAATTCCTATTTAAATCGATTCGTGATAATCCTATTTGTTGTTATCATCTATTATGACTTTGACTCTTTTTAGGGATTTTTGAATATCCATTTCGATGGACCCTTTATCGATTTCGTTGGATTTTATTCACGTCTTCGTATGTGAATTTTTGTGATTGATTGTTCTTACAATCTTCTTCGTGATTTGTCACTTTAAAAATATAAAGGTTTTCTATACTAGTAGTAAATATCAAAACTCTTTCCTCAAACGATTTCAATACTATTTTAATACCAAATTCGTTTATAAAACCGTTTTCCAATCTATTAGTATATACAAACCTTTACCTCACTCGTATGAGAAATCTAATTAAACGGCTTAGTAAAACAAGTGGTATGAAACGCTTGTGTTTACTTTGTCGGTTAATTCTTGGACTTGTTCGATTGAACCTCTTGTGACAATTTTCTAGTGGAAATTTACAGTTTGTTCGTAAATATTTAAGTTAAGCAAGTGGTTATGGGACATGAAGCTAAACTCATATATTTACTAGCTTAGTGTAATCGACACTTCTCGCTGATCATGACGATCATCTTTGTGATTTAGACTAGCATCGTGCTATGTCTTTGTGATTTGGTTCATCGGACGTCCCGCTGTACGACGTCGTTGTTCCCTTTGATTGTGATTTGGTTCATCGGATGTCCCGCTGTACGACGTCGTTGATCCTTTCCTTGTGATTTCTGGATCTCGTGTGTTGAATTCTGGAATTTATGTTTCACCAACTTTTACGATGGGCATTGATATATGTGTCATATATTGTGGCTTGGTGAATGAAATTAGGAGTATGACATTCCTTTTTATCTTGAGTAGATTATTGTGATATTGATTAATCTCCTGTTGATTTCCAATTTACTTATTTATCACAGCTTGGCATTGTGATTATTATATGTTTATGTCATATCTCTTATTATATATCACTTCATCTGATATTTATAGCTAGACTGATCCGTTTATTATTTTCTTATTAAATAATACTCGGGTCAGACCGAGATGTTACAGGTGCTTCTGCTTGACTTCTCTCTTGGGATTGATCCCTCTGACTTTTGGCTAACTACTTAGATTAGTAGTTTTTGTTGTATACATTTGAGATATAGACTCCATAATGTATACTTATTCTTTTGTGTAGTTCATGTAACTATTTCTTTTGTGATATGTGGATCTTTTTTGACCACTACTCTGATGTACACTTTCATGTGTAATATTCATATCTATTTCCGCCTTTGTGATATGAATTGTCTATGACTGATTTATGTTATGTTTATTTCTATATTTGTTTCCGAAGATCTTTATAGCCACTGTGTAGTAGCTTTGAGTTTGTGTCGGTATGTCGGATTTCCTCTTGAGATGAAAAGTTATATTTTTATCTGGCATATCGGTACTCGCACAAAGCAATTATACAGATGGTCGCTCCTCAACAGCTTTATTCTCCGTGCTAGTTGACAGCATTCACAGTAGTGTTCTTGGCTAGCGTGGGTATAGAGGTGGGGCGTCACAATTTTCAACAAAGACGCGTGTTAAAATTTTTGACAAATGTTTGAAATGATGAAACGTGTAGCTTTCCTTGTGAAATAGTATTATATTAAATACACACATATACTATTTTTAAATTCAATTTTAAATTTAAATTGTTGCAATTACGCAACTCAAAATCTTGACTTCCTATCGATGCATGCCGCTAGGTGTTTGTAACGTTAAACCCTTATTCCGAACGCGATGGAAAAGGTTCCGAGTCCAAATTCGATCTTATGGAGAATATAGCTTTTTGGACCAGTTATTTAATTAAATTTCGATATAAATTTCAGCGCGTTTGCTTATCGTACGTCCAAATGATCACTCCAAACATTACGAAAATTAAAATCTGATAATAATACACTATTACGGATCCAATGGAACATGTTTCGTCCAATTCCGAGACTGTGCCTCGGAAGGCTGTTTTTAAATATCGGTTTAAACGATAATTTTTCAAAATTGATCAAATCACTTCAAATTCCAATTTTTAACACTTCTATTATCTTCAGCATTATCACTATAAATTTTCCAAGACTTTGAAATATTTTTAACCAGGTTAAACCAAAGATTCAATAATTTTACCCGAATTTCAATAATTAAATTCAATAATTTAATTGCCAAATAAACAGATTTTTTTGAAATTCAAGTTAAACCAACTTTCAAACATTTAAAATCAATTAAATATTTTAATTTCAAATGTTCAAAATTTCTATGTCGTCACATTCTTCCCTCTTAAAAGAATTTCATCTCGAAATTGCGAGTTAAGAAGAATGATCCATAACCCGTTTATCATTTTCGCAAAACCAAATAATTTTATCAACTTGCCAAAACAAATCTTTTTATTAAAGACCCATTATCACTTCATCTAACTTTCTAAAAATCTCCCATAGTTTCCAAACAGTATTATTTTCTCAACAATTCAAATTTTAAATTATCCAAATTTCTCAAAAATTTTCTAACTCCCTAAATTTTAGAAAAAATTCACCAGCGTCTCTTTTGCACGGCTAGCTTGGTACGACTACAAAATGCTACCACGGGCCCCCTGATTTCAAAAAGAAAACGAAAAGCTAAGTGGCCAGATAAGAAAATCATCAAATTTCATATTGAAATTTAAATACATACCTTTTTGTCGAGCAATTTCATTTATCTTCTAAATCAAGAATCCAATTCTCTTTTTCCTTTATAACACCTGTATATCCAACATAGCAATAATGCCTAATTACAACATTCAAAATCATTTTCCACGTTTCTTTACAAAAGTTTCATTCAAATCCGTACGATGTACTTATATAATTCGTATGCAATATCAAATTTGATCGCTCACTCGATCACACAATTTCACTTCCGAACTAGTATCGTCCACCCGACTTCCTAGTTCAGACACAGATCTGGTATCTTGATCAGAAACCGTTATTCTTGTTACATAGTTCTAAACTATAATAGAGAATTTTCAAAATCAACCAAAAATCCATATCCAGGGTTCGCCGTCGAAAATCAGGTGGAAATTCCAATTTGGATCGATATAACTATCTCAAAATTCTGTGCTCAAATTCTGGATCAAATCTATATGCGAATAAAATAATATACGTATATCGCACGTATTTATTCCAATTGATTATTAACTATATCAAATTTTCTTTTATTCACATTTGCGTTCCAATTCCATATAATACAATTTGCTTCAATCTACTAATTTTATTCCAATACTTTACTTCATTTGGTCCAACTTGATAAATTTTTCATTTAATTTAACTCAATTCAAATTCAATTCCATTGTTTAGCTTGAATTCCATTTACTTACAAATTCGAAATGAAATTTTAATATTCAGTTTTAATTCGAATTTTTTTATGTTTCAAACTTATTTATTATTCCATAACCATTTTTAATAAGATTCCAGAGTTTAAACAATCACTTAAGTATTTCAAAACCATTTTTGAAATCAATTATCTCCAAAATCAAACTATTTCAAAATCAAACTCAATTTCACAAATATTCCCAATTCAAATTCCTCCCTTGGAAACTCGAAAATGAACACCGATGATGTCGCGATCATCATTGGAGTTCCAGCGACCGAAAAGAGTTTAGTGCTTTCATCCCTTTAAAAAAAATATTTTCCAAATATTTTTAATCCAAGTTTCACCAGATTCCAAATCCAATTCAAAAATATTTCCCAAATGATTTCATCATTTTTCCAAAATCTTTGAAAACCATTTTCAAACTCAAAAGAGATTTCAATTTCCCAAATCTCAAATCCTTTCAATTTCTTTCAAATATTTCTCTGGAATTCTATTTCAGATTATAAATCACACTTATAATTCACACTTACAATTTAATAATGTAATATGAATTTACTTTCTTGTCTTTTAGTTATGATTTCTATTTCTTATCCAATAATCAATGATAATAATTTAATATTATCACTTCCTAACAATCATGCAACCACATATTATAATAATTTATGGAAATTTATTATTTCATATACGAAAATAATTTGGGTAAAATTATTTCATTTACCCTATCTTAAAATAATACCGTGTCAAATTGTTCTGTGCAAGTGTTTAGAGACCTCTATCAATAAAGTTAATTACTCGTATTGACCAGAATCCATATCCCACTCAACAAACCAATCAATACAATATAAAACAATTTTATATTCACTAAAAAATACATGCTCATATCTATTAATACACTCGAACTCATTCTAGAGTGCAACTGACTCTATCTCTAATGAGTAATTTCCCCACCAGAGCCAAGGTTCTCGCTTAACCAACTGCTCTGATACCAAACTGTAACGACTCGATGTTTTGACGCCAGAAAGTCGACGTCAATACGTCCACTGTATCAAATGCCGAACAATCGAATGTCGGTAAACCGAACCGTTAGGGTTAAAGAAGAAGAAGGTAGAAGAAGAAAACAGAAACAATATCAGAATCTCACATTCACAACGGAACAATATATAATAGATAAATGAATAATCTTTAAACAAAAGAGCTATATCAGTTATACATTACATTATCAGAGTGTTACAGCAACAAAACAACGGAATAATAACATAACATACGTCATACGACTCACCATCCAGCTTGTCTCCTGATCTCCACAACATACTTTTCTGACTTCGCTCCAGAACAACTGATAATCTTACTTTAGGCTGCCTGCATAGAAAATTATGGGCACGCAGAGTTTAGATAGGGAATAATAAACTCCAGGTCAGTCATGGGACTGGTGTGAGATCTTAAAACAGTTATTTGCACAAAGAAAAGGAAAAGAAATCCGCTGATGCTTTTGGAAAATGAAACTACCATAAGGCCTCCCGCCGCACACACAATGCAATCACACAATTAGAGGAGATTTCTCCTTATGATAGTCAAACATGCTTGATGCGCGAAATCCTTTTTAATATTATTATTAATGCATAGTGCGGAATTTTTTTTGAAAATATAATATAAATCTTAGCCAGCATACTACCATTATAGTATACCTATTATAGCTACCATGTTTTATGGCAGGTTACCACCACGCTGCTCGGCAGGTTATACAACTAAAACTATATAGGGATCGTATTGTTTTATTTTGATTTCCAACAAATGGTCAATGCTAAGGAACTTCCTTCACCGAATGGGTACGCCTCTGGACGGACGCCCCAAGAACTTAACAAGCTCTCTGCCAACACAAGGCCGGGTTACCTCTGTAACTAGGTAACTAACTGTCACAAGTATGCCATCTCTCGGTCTAGACCGAGGCGCCTCATCAACCAACAACCATATAAGTAAATAATCTGGGCTCCAGACAAGAATACCATTTTTTATCCACACAAGTTAAATATCCGAGCTCCATACTGGATATCACTTTTTATCCAGAAGGAAATGCACATACCCTGAGGGGCGCGACCCCCATAACCTTGCTACATCTTTTCCTGTTTTAACCATTTCCGGGGTGTGAGGTTTGACGAAGTCTAGACCACAAATCTACGCTTTTCACAAAAGTCATGCTTCGATCAACAAATGATCAACATTTAGCATGCCACATTGCCAAATTGGGAGTATATCGCTAGTAACCATCAATTACATAACCTCTGAGCTCGTACGTCTCGGAGAAGGGTGTTAAGCTAAGAGAATAAATTCTCCGCAACCAACAGAAATGTATTTGATAGAAACCAGCTTTACATCTCAGAGTGTAACTTCAGACATACATCCATACAAGTCCATTCTGGGTTCAAAAGGAGCCGAAGGCACTTCCTCCAATTAAGGAAAGAAGCCCTTGCAAATCCGGATATTCACTAATCATGTCCGGACTCCTCATCACAAAGGGTGATATAAATCTCTATAACGGAGCAATTCCATGTAGAGACATTCGATAGGTAATCTTTCGTTTTTGAAATACCCGGTCTTCAACACCATCTTCAAATGCAATCCCATTTCATCGTATCATTATTCGAAACGGGTTTTGTGACTCAATGTCCTCTCTCGGGTAATCCGAATAATGAGCGCTTATTTTAAAAATAAGTGGTTACATTCAGATTTGAAGTAAGTCACAGCAAATTTCCACTTTGATCTTTTACAAAAAGATCCACCACTAAGATTCAATGTGGTTTTCGGATAACCATTTGGAATCCGACTCCCGGTCGCATCGAAATTCAAATGCCATTTAAATGCCAATATTAATAGTCAGTTATTTAACTTTTAAACAACATTCACAGCAATCATTAGATTTTACTAATTTCCCCCAAATTATTTATTTCAAAATATCTTTTCAAGATATATTTTCACACTTCAACCCTTTGAAAACAATTTTCAAATCACTTTCCTTTCGTGGAATAAATTTCCAAATATTGTATATTTCCACTGAAAATTTGCCAAGTCTGAATACTTTAAAATAATTTAAAGCACTTATCCAAAAATATATACTTGGGAACACTTAAAATAAAAACCATTTTAAACACTTTATTTAAAATATTAGTTATGAAACTTTTATACTAATATTTCATATAAAACTTAAGCCCAAACTAATTTTTAAAAATAAAGTTATTAAATAGAGTATAATTATTTAAATAACAGTCTTCTAAATCAATTACTAGTTAAATCTTTAAATAATCACTTCTATTATTAACTTAATAAATATTTACTTTAAAGATTTAAAAACAATTTAAGAAAAAAATCTCTCCAAGAATTCTTTTTAAAACCAACTTTAAGACTTTTAATTTATATTTAAAAGCTACTTTGAAAACATACTCGGCTTTCCAAGGAAAATACACTTTCCGTTTCAAAATGGTCCATTTAAATCAATTAATAAACCCTTCTCGATTTATTTCAATTTACGTTCCAAATTCATAAATTACACTTTTAAAATAAATCAATATTTAGCTTTAAAACAAATTATCCATTCCTTTATAAATTCTCATCATGAATTTAAATTCCAAATATCTACTAATATACAATTTTCAAATCGATTTCCAAATATTTATTTTCAAACACCAAATCAAATTCCAAATTTATTTCCAAATTTATTTTCAAACACTAAATCATTTTCCAATCGATTCTAAATTTACTTCATTTAAAAATTACCCCTTTTGCTTATCCAAAATATTTCAAAAACCCATAAATCCAATATTCACACTTTTATTTAGAATTTAAAATCCGAATTAAAATAAATTCTTCAATTTTTAAACAATACTACTCAAAGTCCATTTATTAAAATCTTTTCCCCATATTTTGGAATTAATTCGATAGGATTACAAAAATCAACTTTTATACTTTTAAATTCCTTCTTTTAAATTTATCCAATTCTCTAAAATTACTTTACTCAAAAAAAATTTACTTTAATTTCCAGAAATCCAATTATATATCCTCGTATTTTAAAACACCAAAATATATTCGGCCAAACCATAGCCTTCAATAAATTTCAATCACTAATATAATCATTCACAAATTATCAATAATCACATCACAACATATAAAAATAAATTCAACAATTTTGAGGAATCCAGTTGGATCCCTCCAACCTGTTTCCATGCATTCACAGATGTTAGCACAACAATTAAATACCAATTCCACTTCGAGGTGGAACATCGTGGTATATGGGATTATATCATATCATCCGCTATTATGCGGTGCATAGGGCGTCATCCGCTATATAATGCAGAAAATCAATCTCTCCAATATATATATATATATATATATATATATATATATATATATAATATCTCCCAATAGATAAATTATCAAATTAATCCAAGCACATCCAACAATTTAAATTTAACCTTTTGAATTAAACTGGGAATTTCAATCGAATGAGAATATCTCACCTTTAAATATGCATGCAACCCATTTTCATTCCAGCTTGAATTCACGATTTTTTTAAACCTTGTAACAAACATTTATATGATTTTATTAATATTGTACTAGTCGAACAATTAATTTCCATTTAATAATTTTACTTAACCAATAATTTTATTCAAAACAAATAAATTTGATTTTTAAACTAATTTTCACTTTAATATTTTTAGTGACAAAATAAATAAATTTGTTAAACAAATTAATCACCTTAGTACTTGTTTTAAAATAAATTAGAAAAATTAAAAATGTATGTATATATATATTTACTTTCCTTTTGAAACTACGTATATTAAATTTAAATTTATCCAGATTCAAAATCTAATTTATATAATTTCCACACATTTTAAAATTTCCATATTCTTTTCCAAATCTTATATATATATATATATACAATTACTGTTTTACATTAAAATATGTATGCGGATATATTTTTATATTCCTCTTTGTATATCTTTGGAAATAACAGTAATTTCCTTTCAAACCTATGTATGTGTGTGTATATTAAAAACAAAATTGTTTTACTATAAAATATTTCTTTTCTTTTTATCTGTTTTACCTATATATGTATATATAGTATTAAATTAAAAAAAGGATTTCTTAAATATTTTACTGTAAATATTTTTTATGCGTGTATATACTCATATAAATTTAAAAATAAAATAATACCCTCATTCCCCAACGATCAGATTCAACGACAAAGCCTCATACGGAAATCGCGACTCGAGCTCGTGGCATTGCACGACTCTAGCCGTTTACGCGCGCTTCAAATCGCGCGGTCGCCCTAGCTGAAGACTGCTAACCACACACCCAAAACATCACCAACCTTCGATTTGCTCATCCACTCGAAAAATCGTGACCACCAAGATCTGCACCGATCGCCGTTTCACCCACAATGAATGAAATCGCCACTGCCTCCATTGCGGCCATCGCCATCATGACTTCTCCTCGCATACGCGAGGGCGTTGCTTGCTCCACCTTCTATTGAAGACGTCGTGCATCTTTCCGTTCCACGCGCCAGTTACCGCATCAAGATGCGAAAAGCCCTGCTTTTTAAAGCCCTAAATCGAAATCGATTTCGGTTCTATGAGTGCTTCCAAATGATTTTTGAATGAGAGCGGCCCCCATTTTTCGAGCGAAATTGGTTTATTCGATTTACACGAATCGATTTGGATCCGTATATAACCTTCGGCCATTATTAAAATTCCTTTGAACGAAATCGTTTCTCCTTTTATTTTTTTCAAAGAATTTGATAATGAGATGAAATAATAATATTATTTTCAATGAAGACGCGCGTTAAATTTTTTACCAAATGTTTGAAATGATGAAGCGTGTAGCTTGCCTTGTGAAATTGTATTATATTAATACACATATATATTATTTCTAAATTCAATTTTAAATTTAAATTGTTACAGTTACGCAACTCAAAATCTTGACTTCCTATCAATGCATGCCACCAGGCATTAATAGCATTAAACCCATATTCCGTACGCGATGGAAAAGGTTCCGAGTCCAAATTCGATCGTATGAAGAAGACAGCTTTTTGGACCAGTTGTTTAATTAAATTTCGACATAAATTTCAATGCGTTTTCTTACCATACGACCAAACGATCACTCCAAATATTACGAAAATTTATATCCATTAATAATACACTATTACGGATCTAATGGAACTAGTTTCGTCGAATTTCGAGACTGTGCCACGGAAGGCTATTTTTAAATATCGATTTAAACGATAATTTTTCAAAATTGATCAAATCACTTCAAATTTCAATTTTTAACACTTCTATTATCTTTAGTATTATCACTATAAATTTTCCAAGCCTTTAAAATATTTTTGACCAGCTTAAACGGAAGATTCAATAATTTTTCCCAAATTTCAATAATTAGATTCAATAATTTAATTGCCAAATAAATAGATATTTTTGAAATTCGAGTTAAACCAACTTTTAAATATTTAAAATCAATTAAATATTCCAATTTTAAATGTTCAAAATTTCTAGGTCGTCACATTTGGAATACTATATTGTTAATATATGATAACTATGTAATGATTAGAGCTCACGAAAAGTCAAGAAACATATTTGAATAGTTCATATAATAAAGATAGTTTATCAACATCAGAGAGAGTTGATTGATGTGATAGATTATTAAAATAACATAGCAGATTCATTCACAAAGGGACTGTTTGATCAGTTATCATCAAACTAATCGAAGGGATGTGTTAGAATTTCTACAATTGGTCCTAAGTGCAAGTGGGAGATTGTAACAACCCGTATTTTTAACCAGTTAGAAATATTAAATTTAATATAAATTGTTGAACAAAAATGGTTACAAGTAAAGATTTTGCTATTTATTAATGTCAATGTTATAAAGATTGAAATGATTGTTTATTTCTGATTGGAATATAACTGCAAAGTTTAATTTGGATATAATTGTGGAGTTTAATAATGAATAAAATAAATGATGTCAGTTGGTGTAACCATGTGTTGTTACTTGAAATTGGTTTTAGTACAGAATATGAAATCAATTATTTAGTACGTAAATTTATCAACCCTTATTTCTAAACAATAATTTTATAAATGTGTTTAAATTACTAAATAGTAATGATTGTTTTATTTCTCATCTCATTATTAAATCCGTTTCGGTAATCAAGGAAATTAAATGTAATTGAAATCTTTTAAATAAAAGGAAAGAGAAAATTAATTGTAATTAATGGACGTAATAATAGAAACATATGTTTGAATTAAATAAAAGAGGAAGTTGAGAAAATAAAAGGGAATATACATTTTAATCAAAATGGGAATTTGATGTAATATAAAGAACATGTAAATCAAAATAAGAGAATATGTTCAAAATTTAAAATGTAATAAACCATGATTTTATCACTATTATAATTTAATGTTGAAACTTATCTAATATTTAAATATTGAATTTAACATGGGAAATTTAATTTTAAAAGACAACTAATTTCTATCTAACCAAGAATGATGATAGAAAACTTTTAATTTAGAATTTAAAAGTGAGTGAATCAATTTAATAATAATTTGTTTAATTAACGTTTAAATATAAATGTAATTCAATTTTTAAAACTAACTTCTATATACAATAGGATTAGCGATTGAAATCATTTTAGTTGAGTTTAAAAACAATTGAAAACCTATATTTCAATATATAGGATGAGCTATTTTCGTTTTGGGAATGAAACGGGCTTTTAAGGCCTTTTGACACAATCGATTTATATTCAAATGTAACATGTTATTTTTGAAATTAAATTATTCAAATTTGGTTCAAATGTGTAATGATAACAAAATCGAATTATTAATGAACATCGTAGTTTGCAATAACGTATTTGTAAATGAGAAATATTGTATTTGTCCATAATTTTGAATTGATAAATTATTTGAATATAATTTAAATTTATCTAACAATAAAATGCTAACTTTCGTATAAAATAGAATTAGGTCTCGAAACTAGTTACATTATGATCAAAAGGCCATTTTACATATGGATTGTCTATCAGCACACCTCAATTGAAATTCGGACTATTTTGAACCTCATGCTATAATTATGCATGCAAATCGAGACGAAAATATTATTAAAATATTATACAAATCCTAATTTTCACGGCTACTCTTTCAATGGCTAAAAACTTACCGTCTTCTCCCCCTTGATCACTCTCATCTCTCATTGAATCGCGTTGCTCGATCTCCTCTACGATTTGTGTGGTTGGATCGACTTAGATATGGCTTGATTCACTAGAATCAGCAAAGGAAGGTGGCACGGTCATGCCAATTTGTAAGTATATTATGGTGTTGGAGGCGATGAAATTATAGGCGAAGGTGGAGCTTGGCGAGACGGTCCTGGCAGTGGTTTCAAATTGAAGGCCGATGGCCTGTAGGTATCGACGGCGGCGAATAAAGATGCTGGCTTGATGGGTTATACGTATGCTGTGTTGGGTTGAAGAAGGTGAAACTATTTATGATATTGCCCTCTTTTATTTTAATTTACATTTTTAAATTTAAATGTTCTAACCTTCATAACTTTTGCATACGAACTCCAATTTACGCAAAGTTTCTTTCATTGGGTTCATATCGAAATTCCAGACAATAAAAAACTAGTTTGGTTTGTTTTAGAGATTGTTGAGATTTTGGGCTTTCATTGGATTTTTAATAGGCTATAAATCGAAGGTGGGTGATTAAACCCACTCACGCAATACTACATCTTCCTATGTTAGTTGAATTAAATATATGAAGTGATAAGAATTTTATTGGTTACTGCTTGGTAGTCTAAGTTGGTATTTTAATTGAAATTGAATTTTATATTTCATTAAATTGACATTTAAAATTAATATTAAATTTAATGGCTAGTTAAACACTGACAATTGATAATCAGTAGCTGTTGTGATATATTGGTTGATTTGGATGTTAATTGTTATTGTATGCTTATTGATCGATGATGGATGTATGGTTGTTTATTTATTTGACATATTTCTATTACCGCCTATTTATTTATTGACATCATTTATATTATCAGTTAGACTATTTGAAATGAACTAAGAAATAGGTTGAAAAGATATACACCTATATCATTTAAATATGTGTTGAAATAATACATATCTATCCATATAATTAAATTGAAATAAATGATCACTAGGCCATAGGGTAGAAAATTATATACGGACATCGGATTGGTTAAATTAATAATTTTAAATTGTGGAAATTGAATTGGTTTTAAGAAAACAAAATTTTGATTTATATGAATTAAATTATTTTCTAATTTGAGATTTGAAATGTTGAAATTGAAGCTGTTTAAATGAAGGTGTTAAGGATTAATTTGAAACCTTAAATTGAAATTGAGATATAATTTGAATTTATCGAAAATGAGTTATTTGATAGGTTTAATTTTTAATTTAAACTTTGAATTTACTTTATTTAAAATGGTTTAAATTGGTATTTCAAAGTTTGGATGTGAAATGGATTTAAACTAAATTGTTTCAAAATGAGAAGTGAATTGGGACTTTCTGCCTTCTAGGAGAACTGTTTAAATTGGATTTGAAATAAATTTTAAAATTGTTAAATTGAGGTTGATTTAAATGGAATTTTGAATATGAAGTTTACTTGAATTGGAAATCGTAAAATGGAATTTATTATGATTTGGAGTTCGAACCTTGTTGAGAAAGAAAGAAACAGTTTAAATATAAATTATTTTAATATAAAAACTATTTTTAATAATCAAATTATTTTTATATAAAAACTATTTTAATGTATAAATTATTTAATGATCAAATGATTTTAATATATAAACTATTTTAACTATCTAAACTATATTCAATATTAAAACTATTTATATTCAAACTATTTACGATCTTTAAAACTATTTTAATTATCCGAATTATTTTTCAATACTAAAACTATTTTAATTATTCAAAACCATTTTCACTATTCAAACTCTCTTGAAGGGGGAACTATATAGATATAAATCATTAGTTTAAATACAAATGTTTGATATGAAGGTATAACCTGTTTTGAATTTGAAATGACTTTGAAGCGAATCTGATATTTTGATAAGGAATATGACTTGTTCTTGAAAATTTAAAAGAACCAACTGGTATCTAAAATGACATTTGGTTGTTAAAGAGACCGATACCGAATATTGGCATACTCTCTGTCAATACCAAAACAACTTAACAACTGTGTACGTCGTGGATGATTAAGAATGAAGTGGTTCGATTGGCGAATATTTGCAGGATTTGAAAAAGAGAATGATGATGGATGACTTCGACACTTGTGCAAATTTGAAATGACTAAAACAGGAGCCTATGTCTGGTCAAGGGGTTAACTACCTATAAGGGCCCACCCCTTCGTATTATTATACTGATTTTGACTCAATTGGTGCAGCTTGATTTGATTTTAGGTGCGATGGACTTGGTCAGCAGTCGCTGCGGATATACGTTTCGATCAGCCAGAAAGGGTAAATTGGTAGAATCCTACCATAGGCATTACATCACGTGCCTTGTCATACTTTTATCCTTATACACGACCGCTACGATTCTGTTTTAGTGTTGTCTTAACATGTCACCTCCCTGGCTAGTGGCTACCGATGCTACTGGTTGTGTTAAAGGAAAACTGTAGGACAATGCTTTAAAATGTGTTAAGGGGGATCAATGTAAAGCTTTAACGCTATTTCAATACTTTACATTATCGATAGACACTAAATATATAACATATCTTACTACATATAGATAGTTTGATGGATCCTTAGGAGATTGAAAATCATGTAACATCTCTTAAGTTATTACACTCACGTTATACACTTGATAGGAGATGTAAAATCCCATAAACATCTATAAAGCTATTACACTCATATTTACTTATTATTAATTAACTTACATAAGAACTTTTAGTTCTGACTCGAGTGTATTGTCTTTTAATTATGCTCGGGTTAGCCCGAGCATTTTAGTGTTTGAAGACATTATTTCAGAAGGATGAATACAGAGTTTGGTATATTATATTATTAGTATTATTATGCTGCATCATTTTGGTATGTTTGTTGATTGTACTATGACTATGTTGTAAAAATTTATGTAATTGAAAATATATTGCAAAACTGCTTCATGAACTGTTTATTTAATTATTATATTTTATTATTCCGTTGTGAAATTCTATGTTTGCTTTCCTTCCTTTCTCTTATTTCTTGTTAACCCCATTGATAATCTACCATTTTGAATGGTTTGAGTTAGACATGTGTGGCTTATGTCGATTTAATCCATCCAAAAAGGTGGGTCGTCACAGTTGGTATTAGAGCTTTGACTTAGAGATACCTTAGCATGATGGGGTTAATTCAATAGAGATAGGGTTAATAATACCGTAGAATGAGTTTGAGTGTGTGTATATATACGAGACAGCATATTTGTTGGTGCTATAAATATTTTTTATATTGTGTTAATTTATTCTGCTGAGTATTTATAGATTCCGGTCAGTACATATGACGCTATGGCATCGATAGAGATTTCCATACACTTGAACAGGGTAATCCAACACGATATTATTTTTTAAAATAGGTAAATAAAATAATTTTTACCTAGTATTATATTTTGTATTTAAAAGAATAATTTTTCATACATTGATATTGTTATTTTTGGTGTGTTGTCTTTTAGGAAATGATAATATTTGATTATTGTCATTTATTGTTGGTCAGTCAAGGTTCTTAAAACTTTTGACTATTATATGTCATAAGAAAATGTAATTTTTTAAATAAGGTTTACAAATTATAGTTTACAAATAAAATGGATATAAATTGAAAATTTAAGGACTTAAATTCCAGTGTTTTGAAAATTGGTTTTCAAAGATTTTTGGAAAAATAATATTAATATTATTTGGAAGTATTTGCAAATAGAAACATTTTCAAAATGTTTTCAAAAGGTGCTTGAAAGGATATTTCCAAAATAATTTTAAAGAAAAATAAGTTATGTACTCCCCTCTTCTTTCATTGGAAAATAATTTCGGTGATGATCACGACATCATCGACATTAATGTTAACCCGCCTTTTGGCAAGGCCACGGACATGCGGATTTAGCTAAAACAATTTCACGACTATCGAGGCTAAAATAAGATGTGTTCGGTTCAAATGGATGATGTTCACTTGGATAGATGGAAGGTCGTTCGGTCGGAATGAAGTAGTTCGAAGTGTTTGGCGTTCGATCTTGTGGCTCGGCCGTTCGGCATCATACCTCGCTTGGCATTGGAAGTCATTCGGCATTGGATGTCGTTCGGCAATGTACCTCTCTCGGCATTGGAAGTCGTTCGGCATTGGAGGCCGTTCGGCATCGTACCTCGTTCGGCATTGGAAGTCGTTCGGTATTAGAGGCCATTCGGCATCGTACCTTGCTCGACATTGGAAGTTGTTCGGCATTGAATGTCGTTCGGCATCGTACCTCGCTCAGCATTGAAAGTCGCTCGGCATTGGACGTCGATCGGCACACGTCCCCTCGGTCGACACACCTCCCCTCACTCGGCATGGAGCCTCGCTTTGCATTGAATGTCGCTCGGCATTGAACGATGATCACCACCGCACCTCGCTCGGCATCGTACCTCGCTCGGCATCGTACCTCGTTCGGCATACCAACTGCTCGGGGTCAGTCGACAAAATGAAGTAGGGTTCGGCTATGGCCTTAGACGGCCCAACCTACTCGGGAGGCCCAACAACCTGGTTTTGCCTATAAATACAGCATGTGGGTCTCCAGATGGGGATCTTCTTCTTCTTCTCTCTGCTCTCTAACTTTTTACTTTCTAAGACTAAGGCTGGTTTACCACTTTATAACTGTATTCGATTGATAAAGCAATAAAAAGGAAATTATTTGAGTGGACATAGGCCAGAGTTAGCCGAACCACTATAAAATTTGTTGTTCTTTATTGCTTTTACTTTAATTTTGACTGTTCTTCACAATATTACTCTATCTGTTATCTGTGACTGTTAGTTGGTGATTTCATCTACATTTGGGTATTAGTGACCAATTTTGGCGCTAACATTTTGGTGCTTTCACTGAGAAGGCAAGCACTCGGGGATTTTGGAACTAGGAACTTGGATTGTAGAAAGCAAGGGCTAGGCTATCGACAAGAAAGCAAGTGATAGAAAGAAGCAATCAGGAGGGAAGTCAAGAGGCTTCCTTTGGAGCTGGAGCAGGTCAAGCAATCATCTACATCACCAGAGACGAGATGAAAGTAATTTTGAAATGATAAGAGGAGATGATGCAGGCTCTTCTCAAGCAATTTGCACAAGCGAGAAACGCAGGAGCTCAGATCCATTGAGCTAGGTCAGAAGCGCTCAACCAGCAAGCGGAGGGAATGGCTCGGCAGGAGGCAGCCCCCAATCAGCGGACGGCTATCAACTTGGATGGATCTAGACTCGGGAGCATATCACCAGGAAACGCTTGACTAATCCATGGAGGGATACCAGATGATGATGTGCAACCCGACACTAACAGGAATGTAGGAGTACGAGATGAGGAGTATGTGCCAGAATTCCCTCATGAAATCGGGGGGGGGGGGGGCAGACTAGAGGCAACGGACAATGATTACAACTCGGGGACAACGATAGATTAGCGGAGACGGTCAGACGGGTTGTGAGAGGTGGGTTGCTAAACAAAGACTTGGAGGATGTGAATAGGTGTCCCTTTACTCCTACTACCAGGCAAGCTAGGAATCGACCGGACTTTAAGCTACCAACGTTGGATATGTATGATGGAAGAACGGATCCCATCGTTCACCTGACAAGGTACATGAGGAATATGGAGGTACTGGAGGCATCGGACGAGATCATGGCTCGACGTTTCCCATTGTTCTTATCGGATATCACAGCTATGTGGTTTAGACAGCTGAAGAGTGGTTCTATTGGCACATGGACAGAGCTGATCGAATGTTTTATGAGACAATTTCAGGTATACATAGTCAGACCAAAGAACGTGATGACTCTGACATCTTGAAACAATGGAAAGGGGAATCACTCAGCGACTTCTTAACCAGATTCAACGCAGCGGTAGCCTTAGTGGATCGACCCGATCCGTCAATGGTTTTGATGGAAGCAGTCTTGGGAATCGTGGATAATTCAGACTTCAAGATATCATTTGAAAGGGACCCATCGAGGGATCTCGGAGAGTTCTACCATGAGGCAGAAAGTTTCCTAAGACAGGAGGATGCATAGGCTGAGAGAGTAAGAAGAGACGCTGAAGCTTATGCGGTGAGGGGTGGAGGTTCACCCTTCGAGGATCCAAGTAAAGACGATAAAGGAAAATAAATGGCAACTGTGGCACTTCGAAGAAACCTCGAAGGGAGTCAAAGTTTTCTTTTTACACAGATTTAACCGAGACTCTAGAAAGGATTTACTTGGACACTCGAGGGCGCCTTCAGTGTCGACGGCCGGCAAGGAGAGAGCCTTATGAATACGAGCGGGTATTGGAAAAGCATTAACTATTCCATGAGCTGGATGGGAATGACACAAACGACTGTAGGCATTTGAGGAATATCATCGAGAAGCATGTAAGGAATGGCCATCTACAGCAATACATAAGGAATCGAGCTACAGCAGTGGAACGGGAGCGGCCACCACCTACCTCTAGCAATGGTGGCACTGGGACCGGTCAGCGTCGGCTTGTTATAAACTGAATGGTTTGATGGTTCTGAATAAGTAATAGTACCTAAAGTAATACGGCTAGGTCACATACACACGTACGGGATTGAGAACGCTCCCTAGGCATGCTCTGAGATGCTGGAAAACCGTGCTGCTTGGGTCTATGAAATCATGTTTTCTTTCTATTTTTCTGCAAACTTTGGTACTTTGGACATTTACTTTTCTTAGTAATGTTTTGGAGTTTGAATCGAACTCCCGGTTTGGTTGGTTTTTTGGTTAGCCATGTTGGCTTGGATGTTTGATTTTTGATATGGATTTATGGTTTTCTGATTGGATTCGGAACAATGTAACATATAGTTCAGGTTTAGCGATTACTGTCCCGACCAGAGAGACGGAGCAGTGACCGCAAGTTACATGTCCCTTCGCCGGAGAGCGATGCGATGGACTCAGACAAAATGTAAAATTCCTTGGACGGAGTGCCGAGGCCGGAGAATATAAAAGTTCTTGGCCGGAATGCCGAGGCCGGTGAATATAAAAGTCCTTGGCCGAAGTGCCGAGGCCGGTGAATGTCAAAGTCCTTGGCCGGAGTGTCGAGGCCGAAGAATATAAAAGTCCTTGGCCGGAGTGTCGAGGTCGGAGAATATAAAAGTCCTTTGCCAGAGTGCCAAGGACGGTGAATATAAAAGTCCTTGGCCGAAGTGCCGAGGCCGGTGAATATAAAATTCCTTGGCCAGAGTGGCGAGGCCGGTGAATATCAAAGTTCTTGGCCGGAGTGCCGAGACCAATGAATATAAAAGTCCTTGCCGGAGTGCCGAGACCGGTGAATATAAAAGTCCTTGGCCGGAGTGCCAAGGCTGGTGAATATCAAAGTCCTTGGCCGAAGTTTCGAGGCCGAAGAATATAAAAGTCCTTGGCCGAAGTGCCAAGGCTGGTGAAAATAAAAGTCCTTGGCCGAAGTGCCGAGGCGGTGAATATCAAAGTCCATGGCCGGAGAGCCAAGGCTGGTGAATATCAAAGTCCTTAGCCGGAGTGCCGAGGCCAGTGAATGTTAAAGTCCTTGGCTTGAGTGCCGAGGCCGGTGGATATAAAAGTCCTTGGCTGGAGTGCCGAGCCTGGAAAATATAAAAGTCCTTGGCCGGAGTGTCGAGGCCGGTGAATATAAAAGTCCTTGGCCGGAGCGCCGAGGCTGAAAAATATCAAAGCCCTTAGCCGGAGTGTCGTGGCCGGTGAATACGCAAGCCCTTGGACGGAGAGTCGAGGCCGGATAACATATAAGCCCTTGATGAGAAAGTCGAGGCTGGGATAGGATAACGCGACCCAGCGAGGTCTACAGATTCAAGGTTAAACCTAGAAAGGTCATGGATTTAATAATATGGTTATAAACAAGATATGGACTTTGGATAATGGATTTGAGGCTATTCAAAACACATCTTCTAACAGCAAGGCGTGTTTTGGGGGGCAAATGTTAACCCGCCTTTTGGCAAGGCCACAGACAGGCGGATTTAACTAAAACAATTTCACGACTAATGAGGCTGAAATATGATGGGTTCAGTTCAAATGGATGATGTTCACTTGGATAAATGGTTGGTCATTCGGTCGTAATGAAGTGGTTCAAAGTGTTTGGAGTTCGACCTTATGGCTCGGCCGTTCGGCATGGTACCTCGCTCGGCATTGGAAGTCGTTCGGCATCGGAGGCCATTCGGCATCGGAGGCTGTTCGGCATCGTACCTCGCTCGGCAGTGGAAGTCGTTCGGCATTGGATGTTGTTCGGCATCGTACCTCGCTCGGCATTGAAAGTCGCTCGGCATTGGACGTCGATCGGCACACCTCTAATCGTTCGGCATACCTCGCCTCGTTCGGCATACCTCCCTTTGATCGGCACACCTCCCCTTGTTCGGCATACTTCCCCTCGGTTGGCACACCTCCCCTCGATCGGCACACCTCCCCTCACTTGGCATGGAGTCTCGCTCGGCATTGGATGTCGCTCGGCATTGAACGATGATCGGCACCGCACCTCGCTCGGCATCGTACCTCGCTCGGCATCGTACCTCGTTCGGCATACCAACTGCTCGAGGTCGGTCAGCATAATGAAGTAGGGTTCGGCTATGGCCTTGGTAGGCCCAACCTACTCAAGATTCCCAACAACCTAGTTTTGCCTATAAATACAGCATGTGGGTCTCCAGATTGGGGATCCTCTTCTTCTTCTCTCCGCTCTCTAACTTTCTACTTTCTAAGACTAAGGCTGGCTTACCACTTTGTAACTGTATTCAATTGTTACAGCAATAAAAAGGAAAGTATTGGAGTGGACGTAGGCCGAAGTTAGCCGAACCACTATAAAATTTGTTTTTCTTTATTGCTTTTACTTTAATTTTGACTTTCTTCACATTATTACTCTCTACATACACTCTATCTGTTATCTGTGACTGTTCGTTGGTGCTTTCATCTGCATTTGGGTGCTAGTGACCAATTTTGGTGCTAACAATTAAATTTTGAGTTTCGAAGTGGAAAGATTACTATACTAGCTTTGCTACATAGTTGTTTTGGTGAAACAAATTTTAATTAAAAATTTCCTAGTGATGATTTGATATAAAAAAAGATATAATTATATATTATTCCAAGATGATTTGAAATGAAACTTGGTATTTCGTTCTTAATTTTTCATTTAACCAATGATTTTCAATTATTGTAATATAATGGAATCTCGACTATTTTAATAAGTTGGAAACTTCCAAATTGAAATCTGAATTAAAGGATAATTGCTTAATAAAAATATAATAAATTAAAGTTTTGTAACTTGTAAATTAAAAGATAATGGAATATCATACAAGTAAAAACTTAAGTAATAAGAATATTTCCAAGTGAAAATATTTCTATAAAATAATGAATTAAGACGTTACAAGCAATGTTATGAACTTAAGTTAATGTTTTGTAATGCTTAATAATTAAATTTAATAGTAAAAAAGTGAATACTTTTACATGAATGATTATATTAAGAAAATATTGAGATGATTCATAAATAGATTTAATATTAAATGATAATATATATGAAGGAATAAAAGTGAATCAAAGAATAGAGAAACTTAAGTATGAAATGATTCATTAATGAATATTAATATTAAATGGAAATCAAGTTATATAAATAATAAATGTGAATTAAAATGCAAAGAAACATATGTAATAATCTAAAAATTTATTCATTGATGATTTTAAATATCGAATGGAAAATAATTTAGATAAGTAAATGAATGTAAATTGATAAAAGATGACTTGTATGAATGAGTGAGAATTAAAATAAATGATGTGTTAAAGAAACTAATTGAATAAATAACGTAAGTTGTATGTAGATCATTTTGTTTGCATAACAGTTCTGATCCGGATTTGAATACATGATTTGTGGAAATTCATATCAGTCTAAATTAGGACTTTTCGCTCGATTCTTTACAATGAACATTTGATATGATTTTGAAGTTTTTTATCATAGTTTATAGCTATGCAAGGAAAATGAAGATTTCTAATCAATAAATAGGATCAATGTTCACATTAGAGTAATCGGGTTAACAATATTAGTTCGAAAGTGAAATATGTGTATTCAAGAAAGCAATAAGAATTGATACTGTGTACAAATGATATGTGTACATTGTACAAACTTAAATAATATTTAAATTCCATGTTTTTTGACTTATGGGAAGTTTGGAAAATGATACTTCAAATTGTTTGAGGTTGTATGAATAATCTATTAAGTAACTATCTAAGGCTATTGAGCATAAGGTACACTTGGTAGTTTATTTATCATTCTTGTACAATGAAAAGTTTATGAACCTGAAAAAACCATTGGTTTGCATTGCTATGGATTTGTGATGGATTTTTTGTTGCATATAATAGTTGTATTGCTTTTGTTTTCATATGATTACTATATATTATGTGTTGCTTGAGCTATTGATTGGAACGACTAATATATGCTCTTTTGACATAGTTTTAACTCTTTTGGATTACGTAAGTAAGATACAGGTTTATGGAAGCAATAGCAGTTGCTTTTGGTTTCATAAATAGAGTTTTGCTTGTCCAAAAAATAGGTACGTTTTTAGATTATGTAGCGGTATTTTATTGTTTTTCCCACGGTTTGAAATGCTTTAATATTGAAATAAAATATATACAATGTAATTATTGATATTGTTATTTTTTCGGACCTAGCCACGCAAATGAGATGGTGCCAAAAAAATTCTTGAATTTAGGACTTAGACATTTTTTCATGGAAGTTGATTTATTTCAAATTGTTATTAAACTAAAATATGTAAGTTAAATTGCTTAAAAATTGTCTATTTTTATAAAAAATATCAAATCCCTTGATTCTTTCTTGTTCCTTTTCGGGGACGAAAAGTGTAATGATCCACTTTTTTGTACATTCTAAGCTGACAAATAACTGCACATGTCAACTCAAATTGAATAAAAGCACGGATTGTTAGGGGTGAAGAAAGAAGGTTGAAGAAAAAAGGAACTAAATAAATACTGTATCTCATAGCAGATTGAATAATACATAATATTAACAGCTCCTTACGCAAAGTAAACTGTAATATACGTACCTCAAATCAGAGTACACAAATAAATAATTACCAGTCTGGACATTTATAACACCTTGTCCTCACAATTGCTGATAATTTCAAACAAACATTACAACGGAATAAAAAAAGTATGAAAATACATCTCAGTCCCTAGCTCGTCTCCTGAGCTCCAAAGCAATCCAAATCTATATTTGTAATATGCTCGGTCTAACCCGAGCATTATTATAAAATAATAACACATGGATCAGTCTGGTAAACTAGTGTGAGAAAACACACTCAATTTGACTTATTAAGTTATAAAACCTTTTCAAAATAAAGGTATTTTAAGACCATGCGGCACATAAACACGGTCGGGTTTTTGCCTTACAATTACCAAACCATTTCTATAGAAAATCCAGTGATATTATTATAATGTCTAAGAGTCAAATAATAATAATCAAGTGGCTGTGATGCTCGTGCTGCGTACATCATAACAATACTGGTATAAAATCAAAACTCAATAAGGATCGTTCGCTAATTATGTAGGATTCCATGGAGGTGCCCTCGGTAGTTCGAGAACGGTCCTACTGCACAAGGATCAGAGTTATCCTTCCGGAGTGTCATACCCGTCTAGCCAGTGTATTATAGGAAAACATAACTGGTCTTGCTAAGACCGAGTTCATTGCTCCAGCAGGCCAAACCAACTGAAGGTATCGGCATTGCTAGAAAAAGGAGTCGATTACAACCTATGGGTTTGTCAACCCTATTGGCCATGCCTCCTATCTTTGTTTTAGTCATTTTTGCTAATGAGGCTATATCCGGCGTTCCAGCTTACGCACCGCTCCAAAAATAGATCACGGAATCCCATATGGATTCTTACACCACAATGGCCTTGGAATCGTATTCAGATTTCCATATCTAAAATAGATCTTGGAATCACACATGGATTCACATACCCAATTGTCTCGGAATCACACATGGATTTCAACATCTCAAATACAACATGAAACTCCTCCATCGAACCATATATGGTTTTAGAGTGGTAATAGTTCTGAGTCATCTCTGACAAGTACACTCTCCCACTTCCCAATGCTCCATAAACCATTCATCGCTTTTCGGAATGCTAAATATCGGTTCTTTAGGAAATAATCTGACAATGCATAAGAGCGGGGAACACCCCTAACCATTTAAGTGGACAGATCACCTAATCATATATCCTAGAAGAACAACGAGTTTATATGTATAGTATAGCACCAGCGATGGTAAATGTACCATATAATTTCTGTGTTTTCCCTAGATATTTCCATAGTTAAAACCCTTTGGTGTTAAGTAAAAAATCATTTCCTACAACCAAAATTAAGAAGGATTACATATTTGAGACAAGATTTGATAGTCGGCTATTTAACTATCAAACAAACATTCATCCATAGATCATATTTCCCACTGAAAATCACTAAGCCTTATTTAATTTGATTTCTATAAATCGAGTCTCCTTATTAAAACTTTCTTATACATATATCATCGGAATAAGTATATTCACAAATCCTTTCTTTCAGAAATACTTGAAAACTATTTGTAAAAATAGATATGGAAGTGTCATTCAGTATCGACCATGGATCGCAGTGCGATGGTTGCATCTCTATCCTAGAAAACCAAACTTAACTTAAGCAATCTCTGCTGTTGATTTTCACCATGCAATCAATCATATATTGCAGTTTGCATAATGGTTATGTCGCTATCCCAACGAAAACATCCCAAACTGAAGGCAATCTCTGCCCTCGAATTACGCTATAAAAATATATCATTACTTCCCAAAATTTTCTTTATTTCATAAATATTTCCAAATCTATTTATAAAACTTCTTTATAAATTTCATAGTTTAACTTAGAGAAATATTCTTTTATAAATTTTAAACCATTTGTAACTCCCTTTTCAAATTTCAAACCACATTCACATTTATAAACTCTTCATCCAATTCTTCTCACAAAGGATTTCTTTTATAAAGAATTTATTACCTAATTATAATAAATAAAATTTTAAACGTCACAAAAATATCTCAGCCATTTTTGTTAATATAAAAATACTTTTAAAACATTTATTAATAATACAATCATTTAACCTTTAACATTTTAAATTTTAATAAAATAAACTAAACCAACCTTTAAATAAAATTAATCAACTTTTGAATTGTGTTATTACTGAAATAATTTTCTAGTTCTAAATAACTAATAATAATAAATAATTTATTACCTTTAAACAAAATTAATTAAACAATTAATTCTAAAACATAATTAACTTTACTAAATATTGATTTAACAAAACATTTGTTAATAAGAATTTAAACAAAACAATTTATATACTAATTATTAAATAAAATCTTTCACATCAAATTATAAAATTTGAAGTTAAACTGAAACCATAACCTTCCTAATCGAGAAAGAGGCTTAACGATCACAAAGGTACTTAACAACCAATCATTTAATTTCAATTTAACCTTACAAGTTAAATTACATGCATTTACATAATAACAAGCATATATGCAAGTCAATCCATAATTAACAATCAATTGTTAACGCGTTAATTATCCAGTATAAATCAACAGGCACTCAAATAATATCCAATTTATTCTAATAATAGAACAGGGATGGATTGTGCTAAGTAAATATTATTCGGAGTAAACCTTTTTTTCATTTATTTTTCAACATTTTTAATCGGCCAAATATATCACACCAATATTTTCAATTTATTTTATGTTATATTTAACAACGTAATTTTAAAACAATCCATTTACTAATCTTACACATACATGATTCAATATTGGAAATAAGCTTCAAACAAACGTAAACAGTTTAATAGTGATTCGAGATGCTATATCGTGACCCTAGAGCCGGTTCAACTAATCTAATAGCATTTCAAAATGCTATATCGTCATCGTAAATTAATTTTAACAATCATCAGTTTCAACAACCCAGACAAGCATAAATAAATTTTATTTACCATAAAAACATACTGATTAACCAAATGCGCGAGTTTAACTCATCTTTATTTTCTTTTTTCGCTTCCGCATTCTTATTCCAATTAAGCTCGAACACTTTCAAATTTAACTGAAAATTTTACAAGCTCTAAACTCAACCAATATGATTCCATAGTAAAGATCTCCTTAATACGTACCCAACGCGACTGACCGCGTTGGATTTGGACCTAAAACGAATGAGATATGAAATTTATAAGAAATTGAATTTATTAAAAACAATTATATTACTTAATTTTCAATTTGATTTCCATTACTCACGCAACCAGCCTGCAAAGCCCATGCCCGATAACAATAGTGCACCTTCTTCCAAATCTATATCTCCTTCTAAGCTTCGGCAACATGCAGGCGTGCACGTGCACACGGCTCCCTGGCCACCAACGTCGCTTCCAAACCCACACCCACATCGCTCTCCTCGAACTCAACCCAATGGCACCATCATCTTCCCCTCCTGTGACCCCGGTACGAACGCAACCAAATGGCCAATTCACCTCGGCCAGATCGCATTTCACTCCCCATCATAGTTGAACTTCGAACCTCCCCCAACTGCATCCCTTCGCCTCTACAAGCTCTATTTCATCTTCCCCTTATCAAAATATCAATTGACCCAGCTATAATTCCAAACCCTAGATAAAACTGCTAATTGACCTAACTGTCATGTCCAAGAATAGTTGTCGCACCTCTCCATCTTCAGCCAGATTGAATACCACTTCATACTATGGTCAAAGATCCAAGCTTTCAATTTGAGTAATTTATTTGCATTGTTTTGATTTTAGAAAGGAAGTTGCTTTTTTATTTTTCGTTTTTCGTATGCTCTGTTCGAAAATGAAGAAAAGTGGAAAAGCAGGTTTAAAAAGGAGATGGAAGGTACGATTGTAGGCTAGGGTGGATCAAGGAAGAGATAGGGTGGTTGTAAGGTTCACTTTAAAAAAATTATAATATTATTTAATGTCAAAATATCTCGATTAAAGTAACTTAAAATTCTGTATCACAAATGAGGTGTGCCGCCTGACGTTCCTAATGTTATACCCCTATTCCAAATGCAATAGAACAAGCCACTAGCCCTAATTTGATCGTATATAGAAGATAGCTTTCGAATCCAATTATAATATTAAATTTTCGATATTAATTTCAACGCGTTTCTATCCCATACAACTAAATTGTAACTCTAAATGCTACAAAATTTGAAATTCGATAATAATACACTATTATGAATTCAATGAAACTGGTTTCGTCGAATTCTGAGACTATGCCCCGGAAGCTATTTTTACTTGTTAATTAGAACGAGTTAATTTCAAAATCGAGTAAATCACTTTTAAATCCAATTTAAAAAATTTATTATCTTCATTCTTTTTGATAGAAATTTAATAAGCCTTCAAATCATTTTTATCCATCTTAAAACCCAATATTCAATTATTTAAATGATTTAAATTATTAAATTAAGCAATTAAATTATCCAATAAATCATTTAAATATTCAATTTCAAATAACCAAAATTCTAGGTCATTGCATTATTTCCACCATAAAAAAAAATTTGCTCTCAAAATTTCCAAGGTAGAAAAAACGTCCAAACCCATTTCTTTCCTAAAACCAATTAGTTGAAATAACTTCCCAAATCCGTTTAAAAATTTAACTCTCCAAAACCAATTTGTTGATACCTAATTGTTACTATTAATAAATTTCTAAATTCATCCATAGATTCCAAATAATATTATCCATTTTCTCATTTCAGGTTATTACACAAAAATAAGTTTTTAGTTATCAAAATTTCCTTCAAAATTCTAACTCCTTAAATTTTTGAAATTTTTTGCCAGCATCTCCTTTGTGTGGCTGGATTAGAACAACTTTAAATTTCCACTACAGGCTAAATCAACAAAAGAAAACAAAAGCCAAGTGGCTCAATCATAAAACCATCAAATCAAACAACAATATATACATGTACCTTTTTGTTGGCCAACCCAATTTTCTTATGAAATCAAAGGCATCAAATTTACTCTCACTTTTACATACCTGCATCTGATTTACTCATGAAATCCAATCATATAATTCAAAATCATATTATTTCGTATATTTTTCATTTTCAAATTTTTTTTTACCTAAGCCCGTATGATGTGCATATATCATCCATATGTAATATCAAATTTGATCGCTCGCTCGATCACACATTTTCACTTTCGAACTAGTATCGTTTACTCGACCACTCTAATGTGAACTCAGATCTGGTTTCTTAATCAGAAACCATTATTCTCTTTACATAGCCCATATACTATGGTAGAGAATTCCAGAATCAATTAATAATCCACATCCAGGGTTTGTCGTCGAGAATTGAGTGAAAATTTTAACTCGAATTAATATGGATTATCTCGAAATTCTATGCTCGAATCTGGATCAAACCGTGATGCAAAATAAAATGATATACGTACAAATTACGTATTTATTTTGATTAATTCTTAGCTATACCAAATTCCTTTTATTCACATTTACCTCATTTACATTCAACCATTCAAATTGCTTTATTCACATTCAATTGATTTACATTCAATTTATTCGCATTCCCTTATTTATTTAGTATACCCCTTTCCAATACTAATTGTCTTTAAAGAAAAATTCCATCCAAACCTTATATGTTTAGCACATTCGCTCTATCCTATATCCTTTTACGAATTATAAAATCCTTCTTGAGTTTATACACATTTTATACAAAAGCTCTTATGTTCATTACCACCTCACCACTTAAGTCTATATCCATTTTAATCAAATTCAATTTCTTTTCCAAATTTCAACATTCAATTTCAATTCCATTTGACTCAATCCATCCATTTCAATTTCAATATCCAATCTTATTAACCAACATTCCAATCAACTCAATAATTTATTTACTTAGTTCATCCACTAATTCATTACAAATCTCAAACAAATTTATTCCAAAAATTATTTTATTTAACTTAAGTTAAATTCCAAAACTTGCTTTTCCCAACATTTATAATCAACAAATTAAAACATTGTTTTAACTTTTAAATTCTCAAATTTTATAAGTTATCAAACTTATTTCCTAACGTTTTCATAAAGTACTTCAAATGAAAATTTCCAAAGTTTAAACTCCTTGTTCTTAAATGTTTAAAATCAATTTCAAATTATATATATGTATATATACACACAATCTCAAGTATATCAATTTATTCTTTTGAATTTCCAAAATCAAAACCAGTTTTACCAGTCAAACTCCAGTGGTAGAATTTCCTCCCTTACAAACTCGAAAATGAACATCGATGATGTAGCGGTCATCACCAAAATTATTTTCCAGCAACCGAAGTGCGTTAAGTGCTTTTATACCTTTTAAACCCCTTTAAATATTTCTATTTAAAATATTTTTTAGATAATACTATGGTTAATTTGCAAAACTTTGAAGGATCGTTTTCAAAACCAACGGGATTTAAATTCACAAGTTCCCAGCCCTTAACTCTTTTCATAAATCATACTATACTTCTGAAATTTCATTCCCTTTCAATTTATAAACCACACTTATAAATCATGTATTTATATAATCTTACTTGTAATATAAAATCATTTATTTGTTACTTACCTTGTTTACATTAGAATATCAACCACTCTATCAGAATACAACAACAACAAATGATAATCAAATATCATTCTCTAATATCCAAGCACACCATATACAACTATAATATTTTTTAAAATTATTCCTTTCTATATAAAATATAATCAAGGAAAAATTATTTCATTTACCCAATTTCAAAGCAATACCATATCCAATTGTTCTGTTCGAGTGTTTAGAGAACCATTTCAATAACGCTAATTACTCGTATTGACCAGAATCCATAAGCCACTCAATAGATCAACCAACATAATACAAAACATTTTTATATCACTAACAAATACATGCTCACACACACACACACTCTCTCTCTCTCTCATACTCATTCGAAGGTGCTACAGACCTTATCTCTAATGAGTTACCCCACCAAAGCCAAGGTTCTCGCTTAACCTTTAGCTCTGATACTGCATTGTAATGACCCACTTTTATGTACAATCTAAATTAACAAATAACCGCACATGTCAACTTAAATTTAACAAAAAGGTGGATTGTCAGAGGTGAAGAAAGAAGGTAGAAGAAAGAAGGAACTGAACAAGTATAGAATCTCACACCGGATTAAATAATATATAATATTAACAGCTCTTTACACAAAACAAAATTGTAATATACATACCTCAGATAAGAGTACACAAATCAATAATTACCGGCCTGGACAGTTACAACAGTCTGTCTCACAATTGCCGATAATTTCAAACAAACACTGCAGCGAAATAAACAAATACGAATATACATCTCAGTCCCCAGCTCGTCTCCTGAGCTCCAAAGCAATCCAATTTATACCTGTAATATGCTCGGTCTGACCCGAGCATTATTATAAAATAATAACACACGGATCAGTCTGGTAAACCAACTTGAGAAAACACACTTAATTTGATTTATTAAGTTATAAAACCTTCTCAAAGTAAAGGTATTGTAAGATCACGCTGCACATAAAAACGGTCGGGTTTTTGCCTTACGATTACCAAACCATTTCTATAGAAAATCCAGTGATATTATAATAATGTCTAAGGGTTAAAATAATAATAATCAAGTAACTGTGATGCTTGTGTTGTGTACATCACAACAATACTAGTATAAAATCAGAACTCGGTAAGGTTCTTCGCTAGTTGTGTAGGATTCCACGGAGGTGCCCTCGGTACGTCGAGAACGGTCCTCCTGCACAAGGATTAGAGTTATCCTTCTAGAGCAGCATACCCGTCTAGCTGGGGTAGTATAGGAAAACATAACTGGTCTTGTTACGACCGAGTGCATCGCTCTAGCATGCCAAAACAACTAAAGGTATCAGTATTCATAGAAAAAGGAGCTGATTACACCGTATGGGTTTGCCAACCCTACTGGCCATGCCTCCTATCTATGGTTTTAGTCCTTTTCGCTGATGGGGCTACGTCCGGCGTTCTGGCTTATGCACCATATCAAAAATAGATCATGAAATCCCATATGGATTCCCACACCACAATGACCTTAGAATCACATTCAGATTTCCACATCTCAAATTGATCTTGGAATCACACACATATTCCCATACCCAATAGTCTTGGGACAACACATGGATTTAAACATTTCAAATATAACACAAAACTCCTCCATAGAACCGCATATGGTTTTGGAGTGGTAACAGTTCCAAGTCATCTCTTACGACTATGCTCTCCCGCTTCCCAACGCTCCATAAGCCAGTTGTCCACGGAATGCTCAATACCAGTTCTTTAGGAAATAGTATGACAATACATAAGAGTGGGGATTACCCCTAACCGTTTAAGTGGATAGATCTCCTTATCATTTATCCTAGAAGAACAATGAGTTTATACATATATTATAGCACCACCGATGGTAACTGTACCATATAATTCCCGTGTTTCCCCTAGATATTTCCAGAGTTAAAACCCTTCGGTGTTAAGTAGGAAATTGTTTCCTTCCACCAAAATTAAGAAGGATTACATATTTGAGCTAAAATTTGATGGTCGGTTATTTAACTATCAAACATAAAACATTCAACCATAGATCACATTTTCCACTGAAAATCACTAAGCCTTATTTAATTTGATTTCTATAAATCAAATCTCCTTATTAAAACATTCATATACTTATTTCATTGGAATAAGTATATTCACAAATCCTTTATTTTAAAAATACTTGAAAACTTTATGTAAAAGTAGATATGGAAGTGTCATTCGGTATCGACCATAGATCGCAGCTTGATGGTTGTGTCTCTATCCAAAAAAATCAACCTCAACTTGGGTAATCTCTGCCTTTCGATTTCTGCCGTGCAATCAATCATAGATCGCAGTTTGCCCAATGGTTAAGTTGTTATCCTTGCGAAAACATCCCAAACAATAGGCAATCTCTACCCTTGAATTACGTTATGAAAATATACCATTACTTCCCAAAATTTTCTTTATTTCATAAATATTTCCTAATCTGTTTATAAAACTTCTTTATAAATTTAAAAGTTTAATTGGAGAAATATTATTTATATTTTAAACCATTTGTAACTCCCTTTACAAATTTCAAACCACCTTCACATTTATAAACTCCTTTATCCAATTCTTCACATAAAGGATTTCTTTTATAAACAATTTATTACCTAATTATAATAAATAATATTTTAAACGTCACAAAAATATCTCAGCTATTTTTGATAATATAAAAATACATTTAAAACATTTATTAATAATATATTCATTTAACATTTAACATTTTAAAATTTAATAAAATAAACTAAATCAACCTTTAATTAAAATTAATCAACTTTTGAATTGTATTATTAATGAAATAATTTTCTATTTCTAAATAACTAATGATAATAAACAACTTATTATCTTTAAATAAAATCAATTAAATAATTAATTTTAAAATATAATTAAGTTTGCTAAATAATGATTTTACAAAAAATTTGTAAATAAAAATTTAAACAAAACGATTTGTATAATAATTAATAAATAAATCTTTTACTTCAAATTATAAAATTTGAAGTTAAATAGAAACCATAACCTTCCAAATCCAGAAAAAGGCTTAACGATCATAATAGTACTTAACAAGCTATCATTTAATTTCAATTTAACTTTAAAAGTTAAATTACATGCATTTACATAATAACAGGCATATATGTAAGTCAATGCATAATTAACAAACAATTGTTAACACATCAATTATCCAGATAAATCAATTGGCACTCAAATAATATCCAGTTTAATCTAGTAACCGAAAATGGTGGATTCTGCTAATCAAATGTCATTCACAATAAACCTTTTTATTCATTTATTTTTCAACGGTGTTTATTTGGCCAAATACATCACACCAATATATTTCAATTCAGTTTAAGTTACAATATAACAACGTGATTCTAAAACAATCCATTTATCAATCCCGCACATACATGATTCAATGATGGAAATAAGCAGGAAAATAAGCATAAACAGTTTATTAGCGATTCGAGTTCTATATCGCGACCCTAGAGTCGGTTCAACCAATCTAATAGCATTTCAAGATGCTATTTTGTCATCTTAATTTAATTTCAATAATCATCAATTTCAACAACTCAGACAAGCAAAAATAAATTTTATTTACCATAAAAATATATTGATCAAGTAAATGAGTATGTTTAAATCACCTTTATTTTATGTTGCCTCTTTCGCGTTCTGGTTCCGATTAATTCGAACGCGTTCAAAATTAACTGAAATTCTACAATCTCTAAACTCCCCCAATCTGATTCCATACAAAGATCTCGTTAGTACGAACCCAACGCGACTGACCCCATTGGATTTGGACCTAACACGAATGAGATATGAAATTTATAAGAACTTGAATTTATTAAAAACAATTATATTACTTAATTTTTAGTTCGATTTCCATTACTCATGCAACCAGCCCGCAAAGCCCATACCCGATAACAACAGTACTCCTTTCTCCAAATATATTTCTCCTTCTATGCATTGGTAATGTGCAGGCGTGCACGTGACTCCCCGGCCACCATTACCACTTCCAAACCCACACCGACGTCGCTCTCCTCAAACTCGACCAGATGGAACCATCATCTTCCCTATGATGTCCCCGGTTCGAATGTGACCGAAGGCCAATTCGCCTCGCCCAGATCGCGTTTCACTCCCCATCACCATTGACCTGCGAACCTCCACCAACCGCCTCCCCTCGCCTCTACGAGCTCGATTTCATCTTCCCCTTATCAAAATATTGATCAACCCATCTTAAATTCCAAACCCTAGCCAAAACTGCTAATCGACCTAACTATCGTGTCCGAGAACAAGTGTTCCACCTCTCCATCTTCGACTAGATTCATACCACTTCATACTATGGTCAAAGGTCCAAGCTTTCAATTTAAATGATTTTATTTGCATTGTTTTGATTTAAAAACAAAGTTGCTTTTTTTTCTTTTTTTGTTTCTTTGTTTACTCTGCATAAAAAGGAAGAAAGGAGGAAAAGAACGTTTAAAAAGAAGATGGAAGGTACGATTACAGATTAGGGTAGCTGAAGGAAGAGATAGGGTGGGTGTAAGGTTGACTTTAAGTCAAAATATCTCGATTAAAGTAACTTAAAATCGTGAATCCTACTTGAGGTGTGCTGCCTGGTGTTCCTAATGTTATACCCCTATTTCAAACGCAATGGAACAAGTCTCGAGCCCTGATTATGAAGATAACTGTTTGAATCTAATTATTATATTAAATTTTCAATATTGATTCCAATTCATTTCTATCTCGTACGACCAAACGGTAACTCTAAACGCTATGAAATTTGAAATCTGATAATACACTATTACGAATCCAATGGAACTGGTTTCATCGAATTCCAAGATTGTGCCCTGAAAGTTATTTTAGTTGTTAATTAAAACGAGTAAATTTCCAAATCGAGTAAATCACATTTAAGTCCAATTTAAAAAATTTATTATCTTCATTCTTGTTAATAATAAGCTTTCAAATCAATTTTGTCCAACGTAAAACTCAATATTCAATTATTTAAACGATTTATAATTGTTGAAGTAAACAATTAAATTATCCAATAAATCGTTATGCTTGAAATTCAAGTTATTTAAATCTATAAAATTAACTTTTAAGTATTTAAAATCAATTAAATATTCAAATTTCAAATAACTAAAGTTCCAGGCAGTTACAAAAAGTTTTGAGTGGAGGAGATTGTAACGACACGTATTTTTAACTAGTTAGAAATATTAAGTTTAGTATAAATTATTGAATAAAAATGGTTACAAATAAAGATTTTACGATTTATTAACGTCAATGTTATAAAGAATGAAATGATTGTTTATTTCTAATTGGCATACTAATGTAAAGTTTAATTCGAATATAATTGTGGAGTTTAATAAGGAATAAAATAAATAATGTATCAACTGGTGTAATCATATGTTGTTAATTGAAATTGATTTTAATATAGAATATGAAATCAATTATTTAGTATGCAAATTTATTAATCCTTGTTTATAAACAATACTTTTATAGATTTGATTAAATTACTAAGTAGTAACTATTATTTTATTTCTCATCTCATTATTAAATCCATTTGAAATTAATTTGGTAATTAATAGAATAAAATGTAACTGAAATCTTTCAAATAAAAGGAAAGTGAACATTAATTGTAATTATTGAACATAAAAATAGAAACATATGTTTGAATTAAAATAAAAAAAGGAAGTTGAGAAAATAATAAGGAAATGTATGTTTTAATTGAAAAAGGAATTTGATGTAATATAAAGAAAATGTAAATCAAAATAAGAGAATTTTGTTGAAATTTAAAATGTAATAAACTAGGATTTTGTCAATATTGTAATTTAATGTTGAAATTTATATAATATTTAAATATTGAATTTAACATGGTAAATTTAATTTTAAAAAGATTACTATGTGTCTAACCAAGAATGATGATATAAAACTTTTAATTTAGAATTTAAGTAAGTAAAAGAGCTTAATAATAATTTATTTAATTAACAAGTAAATATAAATGTGTTGCAATTTTTAAAGCTAACTTCTATATACAATAGAATTAGGATTTGAAATTAGTTTAATTGAGTTTAAAAATATTAAAACCTATATTTCAATATATGAGATGACCTATTTTCATTTCGGAAACGAAACAGGCTTTTAAGGCCTTTTGACCCAATCCATTTACATTTACATTCAAATGTAAAGTTTTATTTTTGAAATGAGATTATTCAGATTTGATTCAAATGTATAATAATAATGATATCGAATTATTAATGAACGCTGTCGTTTGTAATAATGTATTTGAAATTAGAAATATTGTATCTGTCCATAATTGTGAATTGGTTAACTATAAGAGTATAATTTAATTACAATTTATCTAACAATAAAATATTAACCTTTTTATACGATGGAATTAGGTCTCGAAACTAGTTTCATTGTGTTTAGAAGGTCTTTTTACATATAAATTGTCCATCAGCACACCTCAATTGGAGTTCGGGCTGTTTTGGACCTCATACTATAAATAGACATGCAAATTGAGATGAAAATATTATTAAAATATTAGAGAAACCCTAATTTTCATGACCGCCACTTTCAATGGTTGAAAACTTGCCATCTTCTTCCTCGATCTCTCTCATCTCTCATTGAATCGCAATGACCCCTAAAAAAGCTGTAGAGCACGATCTCCTCCACGATCTGTATGGTTGGCGACATGGATGTGGCTTGATTTGCCAGAATCGACAAAGGAAGGTGGCTAGATCGTGGCCATTTTGCGAGCAGATTATGGCATCGGAGGCGACAAAATTTTAGGCGAAGGGGGAGCTTGGCAAAGCGGTCCTGGTGGTCGTTTCAGATTGAAGGCCGATGGCCTGTACATGTCCGCGGCGGCGAATAAAGGTGGTGACTTGATGGGTTAAACTTGTGTTGTATTGGGTTGAAGAAGGTGAAAATAATTGCAATATTGCCCTCGTTTATTTTAATTTTAATCTTTAAATTTAAATGTTCTAACCTACATAGCTTTTACATATGAACTTCGCTTGACGCACGGTTTCTTCCACTGGTTTCGTACCGAAATTCCAGATGACATGAAACTAGTTGGTTGGATTTGGAGACTGTTGAGATTTTAGGCTTTTATTTGATTTTTAATGGGCTATAAATCAAAGGTTAGTGATTAAACTCATTCACGCAATATGAAATCTTCTTCTGTTAGTTGAATTAAATTTATGAAGTGATAAGAATTTTGTTGTTTCTTGTTTGGCAGTTTAAACTGACATTTTAATTGAAATTGAACTTTATATTTCATTAAATTGACATTTAAACTAGTATTGAATTTAACTGCTAGTTAAACACCGACAATTGATAATCGGAACGATTGTGATATATTGGTTGATTTGGACGTTAATTGTTATTATATGCCTATTGATTGATGATGGATGTATGGTTGTTTATTTATTTGACATACTGATGTTATTACCTATTTATTTATTGACATCATTTGTATTATCATTTAGACTACTTGAAATGTACTAAGAAATAGGTTGAAATGATATACACCTGTAATTTAAAAATGGATTGAAATGATATTTATCTATCTCTGTAAATAAATTAAAATAAATGATCTCTCATTCTCTCGGCCATACGGTAGAAAATTATATACGGGCATCGGATTGGTTAAATTAAATTATTGAAATTGAATCGGGTTAAATGAATTTTTTAAGGAAAATAAAATTTTGATTTATATGAATTAAATTATTTTCTAATTTGAGATTTGAAATGTTGAAATTGAAGTTGTTTAAATGAAGGTGCTAAGGATTAATTTGAAACCTTAAATTGTAATTAAGATATGGTTTGAATTTATCGAAAGTGAATTATTTGAAAGGTTTAATTTTTAGTTTAAACTTTGAATTTACTTTATTTAGAATGGTTTAAAATGGTATTTCAAAGTTTAGACGTAAAATGGATTTAAACTAAAATTTTTCAAAATGAGAAGTGAATTGGGACTTTCTGCCTTCTAGTAGAACTGTTTAAATTGGATTTGAAATGAAGTTTAAAATTGTCAAATTAAGATTGATTTAAATGGAATTTTGAATATAAATTTGACTTGAATTGGAAATCAGAAAATGAAATTCATTATGATTTGGAATTTGAACCTTGTTGAGAAAGAAAGAAATAGTTTAAATATAAATTATTTTAATATAAAAACTATTTTTAATAATCAAATTATTTTAATATATAAACTATTTTAGTGTATAAATATTTAATAATCAAATTATTTTAATATATAAACTACTTTAACTATCTAAACTATATATAGTATTAAAACTATTTATATTAAAACTATTTATGATCTTTAAAACTATTCTATTTATCCAAATTTTTTTTCAATACTAAAACTATTTTAATTATTCAAAACCATTTTCAATATTCAAATTGTTTTAAAGGGGGAACTATATAGATTTTAATCATTGATTTAAATAAGAATGTTTGATATAAAGTATAACCTATTTTGAATTCGAAATTATTTTGAAGCGTGATATTTTGATATGGAATATTACTTGTTCATGAAAACCACGCGGTGTATAAAATGATGTTTGATTGTTAAAGACTGGGCCGAACATTGACATACTCTCTGTCAATACCGGAACCACTTTAACAACCATTTACACGGTGGATGATCCAGAATGAAGTGGTTGGAACGTTTGCTGAATTTGATGAAAGAGAACGATGATGGATGACTCCGACACTTGTGTAATTTGAAATGACTAAAACAGAAGACTATGTCTAGCCCAGGGGTTAGCTATCTTTAGAGGACCCACCACTTCGTATTACTATATTGATTTTGACTCGATTGGTGCACCTTGAATTGATTTTTAGGGTAGTGGACTCGATCGGCAGTCGCTGCGGTGATGTGTTACGATCAGCTAGAATGGGTAAACCGGTAGAATCCTACCTTGGGAATTACCTCACGTGCCTTGTCATACTTTTATCCTTATATGCGACCACTACGATTTTGTTTTAGTGTTATCTTATGACGACACCTCCTTGGCTACTGATGTTACTGGTTGTGCTAAAGGTAAACTATAGGACAATGCTTAAAAATGTGTTAACAGGGATTAACGTAAAGCCTTAACGCTATTTTAATACTTTACATTACATATAGATACTACATATATATCATATCTTACTACATATAGATAGATAGTTTAACGGATCCTTAGATGGAAAATCCCTCAACATCTCTTAGTTATTGCGCTTATGTTATACACTTGACAGGAGATGTAAAATCCTGCAAGCATCTCTGAAGCTATTACACTCATATTTACTTGTTATTGATTAACTTACATAAGACCTTTTAGTTCAGACTCGAGTGTTTTGTCTTTTCATTAGCTCAGGTCAGCCTGAGCATCTTAGTGTTCGAAGACATTATTTCCGGAGGATGAAGATGGAGTTTGGTATATTATATTATTCCACTGCATCATTTTGGTATATTTGTTGATTGTACTCTGATTATGTTGTAAAAATTTATGCAATCAAATGTATATTGTAAAACAGCTTCATGAACTGTTTATTTGATTATTATATTTTATCAATCCGCTGTGAGATTTTGTGTTTTCTTTCCATCCTTTCTCTTATTTTCTTATCAACCCCGTTGATAATCTACCCTTTTTGGATGATTTGAGTTAGACATGTGTGGCTTATTGTCAATTTAAACAATCCAAAAAGATGGGTCTCATAGAGATTAATAGAGTTAGGGTTATACCTTAGGGGTGATTTTGTGATTTACTGTAAATTATTAACTTTATAATAAAATATCGCTCGAAACAAAAGGCGTTTTTCTTTCTATTATATACTTGATTTAATGTTCTATATTAATTCTTTATTTAATATAAGTATATTAAATAGAAAATCCATACGTGATATATTGCACAAAAGATAACAAAACACCTTAAAAGCAAGTAGAACTAGATATATCAATGAAAATAAGAAAAAACAAGCACTTTTTATAATGGTTTGGCGAATCCTCTGGCCTACGTCCAGTTTAATCCTATTATCTTATGTTTTCTCTCCATAATACAAAAATTGCAACTCAAATCTGACCATAATATAATAGATCTCGGATTTATTAGAGTTTGGGGAAGAAGAAGGTAAAAAAATCCAAAGTTTCAAAAGTTCCCTACATGTTGAAGTCCTTTTTCTATTTATAGACGATTTCCAGCTTAAATGTCCTAGTCTAGGCTTAACCGTGTCCCAAATCTCCAGATTCGGAGACATAGCATGTAGAATGGGTCTCTTTGCATTTGTGACGAGAACCAAATCATGTCGGTACCAACATGATTTTAGGCATCTAAAGTCCCTTTTTTCCTCTATGATCGAATTTTGCTGCTTCTTGATTTGCCAATCCAAGTCCAAACATCGTGTCGATACCAATCAAATCATGTTGGTACCGACATGATTTTGTTTTTTCAAATTCCATCAAACTTTTTGCACTCCTATAATTCTCTAAGTCTCCGGATTCATTCATCCAATAGTCTTTAGTCTAATCTAGCTGTTTGAGTCTGTTCCTACACTTTGAATAATTTGTTGGTAACAGATATGTTTTGTGCTAGTAATTACCAATGTTGTAATTATGAGAAATTTATCATAATAAAAATAAACATATCATTTTAATTATTCCTAGTCAAGATGTATCAAGATAAAATATCGATACATCCGCTACGAATAGAGTATGTAAAGCTCTCCAAACATTAGACAATGTATTACTTATGGTTATTGGATGTACTCATGGCAGTGTATTACTCATAAAACCCAAGGGTTACGTATTGATATTTATTTGATAACTACAGAATGACTCATTCAATAGTGTTTTGTTGGTTTTACTAAGGTTAAACCGAAAATATCTATGTAACAATATTATAGAATCTCTCGACTTAAGAATACTATCGAACTTTAATGTGGAAACTCCACTTTGATTTTAGTTAAATCATGGCACGACATCCATCGACGACTATAGTTGGGTAGAGTAGAAGCACTGGAAATGAAACATTATTCAAAATGCGATTCGTTTTCTCAATTTATAAGATTGGTATCATGGTCAACTAAAGTCAATTTACAGTCAAAGTCACTGATCAAAGTAGTTCAGTTAACAATAATTGTTATTTTTGAATCAAGGACGTCTTTATTTGGACTATACAATTTGAATATAGATGATATTATAAATTTGACCTTAACTAAATTCCATAAGTCCTAATGTGATATAGTTTTAATGAAGATAATTGGTGTAAATATTAGCTATTATTAGAGACCGCTTAAATTAAGAAAAATTAAATTTATCGAAACCATGTAAGTGATAAATTTGATTATAATGTCACACAACTAGTTAAGGTGACATGTTAATGTTAATATTAAAATTGTTCGATATTAGTCGCTGATTAAATTTACATCTACGAGTCACATAACTGAAATATTGAATATTCTTACTACTACCTATTTAAATTAAATTATAACTGCCATAAATTAATTAAATCAACTAATATTTATGAAATATTAATTATAATTTTTTTATTTGGTTTGTGTTAATCAATATTGAAAATAGTGCATACATGAAAGTTATATACACACTTTTCGATATATAACACTGATATACTTTTAAATTTGATTTAAATGTTAATTATCTGATATAGTTTGAAAATGGAACGGAAGCCCATACAGGCCCAATAGTAGCTAACCATAGCTATGGAGGGAGATATTATTTTTGATTTAGTGGAGTTTGAATTAGCAATGGAAAGTGTGGATATGCATCCTCGTTTTACTCTCTCCTTTCTCTCTTATTCAACCACCACTACCCCTCACTTTTCTACTCTCTTTCGTAGCTCTCCCCCATTTTACCCCTGGCCAAAAATACTATTCCTCCTCCTCCATCATTTTCAAAATAAAATACAAATTCAAATCAAATAGTGCAAAGGTGCGTAGATCTTTTGTTCTGGCAGCACTTTCTAAAATGGATTGGATATAGGTCCTAAAATAAAATAGATTCAACATTCAAGGTATTATCATTAGGCTATAGTTGAGGTAAAATATCAACTCACAATTATTTATATATATTTATCATTTATTATGTAATATTAGACTAGATTAGTTTTATATATATATATATATATATATATATATATATATATCATGAATTCTTATATGTGCATGCTGTTAATCTAGAATTCACACACACACACACACACACACACACATATATATATATATGCATATATTATTATTTTACACATATATGCATCTATTATTCTCGGCCTCGAATTAAAAAAATCGAATTAAAATTAATTCAAAAGGAATTTTAAACAAAATTTAATTTCAAATCAAACACATATGTGTAAAATATTTATAAAATTTGTTATTAAATTTTAAACATATTTTTATTTCAAAAAATAAGAAAATTATTTTTATGTATATATATATATATTTGTTAAATTCAAAAATACGAATATACATATTATATTTTATAACATAATGCATTGATTTGATTAAATATTCTTTATTTCGATATACACAAATTTGTAATCATTACCAAATATTTTTATAAAATAATTAGATATTTTATCATGTGAAAATTAAATTTTAAACATATAAAAAGCACAACTATAGACCCATAAAATTTATTAATATTTTTTTAATTATTCAAGCACTAAATATGGGTTGAAATTATATATATATATACACTATAAGTGTATAAATATTAATATATATATATAGTTTATGAAAAACAATTTGTCCATGTATATATACTATTTAATAATATATAGTTTATTTACAGTTCTAAAATTTGAATTTAAACTTAACAGATATATTCAAATCTAGATCTAGTCTTCAATTTTTAAACTTCAAATTTAAATTTGAAATTAAAATTAAAATTTAAAATTGTTTACATTTTTATTTATAAATATTATTTATGAATATATATAAGATTGCTTTTACATTATTATATGTGTATATGTGTATATAGATATAGTAAAATATAATTACAAGTTTATATCACATTAATATGTATATATATATATATGTATATATATACGTATGTATATGTAGATATATATGTGTGTGTGTGTGTGTGTGTGTTAGATAGTTTGTATGTATATAAAGGGGATAACCTGTCTGTTATGGTGTAAATCCCAGTGCTTAGATACGGGCATGTTAACCATGCACATTGTATATATTGTACATGCACGCACATGTGTGTATAACACACATGTGCACACTATATTATATATAATATGTAACGACCCATAAATTTATCACTTAGATAATTATATTTATTTTTAAAATATTTAGATAAGGGATTAAAAGTTGGAAATAATCATGTTTTAAGTGATAAATAATAATAGTTATTTTGTCTGGAAAAATATCTGCAGACAAATTACCGAAGTAAAATATTGATAATTTGTAAACATTATCCTGGGAAAAAGATCAATAAGACTACTTTTAAACAATAAGGATTGTGCACAACTCTTAAATCATACACTAACATATGTATTAAAACAAGAAAATGAAATAATTTATTTTATTTAAAAAAAAATGTATTTATGACATCGACAGTTGATATTATCGATTTTATATATTTCTTCAGGAATTCAAGTTAGGTTTAAATATTAAATAAATGGGGTTTTATTTACAAATAAACATATTATATTTACTTAATAATTATGATAAAATCGTTTCTAAAATTTGTTTACCCAAATAGTTCGTAGAAAAATAGAAAATGTGACCAAAAAACGATATCCAGAATTTCGACTTTTCGACACCAGAAAGTTATCGGGAACGTTGTTCTTCTATATGCATATATATACACATATATAGTAGATCATTAACCATGTAATAATACACTTAATAATATATTAGCTTATGTTAATTATGTTTAGCAAGGGATGTGACAAGACATGTTTTAAAATAATAACTTATATATATACTAAATCATATCATTATCTCTTGTACCATCATCATTACCCATCATAGCTTAGGCGATGTGACTAAAGGGGGGAGATGTGACATATGAGGAGGAGAAAGGTGGTGATATGACATATCAAAATAATGACAAGTTATGATATTTTAAACTAAGGATAAAATAGTAATTTTCCCACTTTCCTTTATAAATACACACCCTCACACACACATTTTCATTTATATTACAACTTCATTCTTTTTTAAACCATCTTCTCTAAAAATCCATGGCTTCCATAGTTCAATAAATTTAGAAAAGTTAGCCTTTTATGTTGTAACTTATTTCCATACCTTCTATACTTCTTATACTTCCATTTCAATATCCTCTCTTCCAAAAACCAAGGCCATCACTACTCCAAAAATCCCTAGCAAGCCAAATCACCTCTGGCCGAACCCATTCTAAGGCCTTAGCCCCTCCAAAATTTTAAATTTTTAAGCTAGAGTTGAGTGTAGAGGAATTGTCGAATTATAGTCGAAGTTCGGGCGAAGTTAGTTAGCATAAAGGTAAGTAAAACTATTTTGTTTTTAAAAAAATTTGACTTTATTATGACATTATCATGGTGATAATATGATGAGAAAATTAAATGGTTATTACGTTAGTCGATGGTGATTTGATGGATGTTTGCATTTGGTGTTGAATTTGAGATTTGAATGCAACGTTGTCGAGTTAATAAGCGTATGACTTTATGTTTATATATGTGTTTAATTGTGATGTTAAAAGTATGGTAGTATGAGTGTATGGTTGTGATCTAAGAACCATAGTATGTTGAGTTGAAACAAAGTTAACAACTTTATGTGTTGCGGCGGAAGTGAGATCCGATTAGAATTCAAAAACTATGTTATCTTATTTTAAATTTCGAAATTATTTCAAAGTTTCTACCTTTGTTTCTAAGTCTTAAAAACTTTGAAGTTTATGTTTTAAACATGAAATAGGAAAGAATAAGCAAGTTTTTTCACTTAAAGAATGTTTAAGGGAATCGCGGTCATAGTGATAGTTGCTTTGGACGCAGTTCGACAAAAAATTTTGATTTTTGTTTTAAAACATTTTCTTTTGAAATAGTTTTGCAAATGTTTTTCAAACTTAATTAGTAGCATAAGAAGATATTAAATTTAGTTAAATTAATATTTTATTATTTAATAAATTAATTAAAAGTAGTTAGCACTTAATTGATAATTAAGTGATTAAGGGTTAAGTAACACTTAAAGAAGGGTAATGACTAAGTAATGATTGACAAAGTTTTAATAAGTGATTAATTAAGTTAAGAAGTAATTTAATGATTAATTGCTATTTAATTAAGTTAACTAGTAAATTAATTAATTATTATTTAACTAAGTGATTATTTAATTAATTTTTAATTAATTAGGGTTTAGCTAATAATGAATTTATTTATTTAATTATTTTTTAGCATGGCCATAATGAATTGATTTAACCTTAACTAAGATACATTAGGAAGTTAATTAGGACTTAACCAAGTTCATTAAGTTAATTAAAGGGGCCATTTCACTAAAAGGACAAACTTTGCAGTCCAATTAGTTTCTAGGACACACATCCATAGAAATTAATTTCAAGGCCAAAGTCAGCAGAATAATTACTTTTAAGGACAAAATCAGCGGTCCATTTACTTTCAAGGACATACTTTCATGGGTTTCTAGGCCTTAGAAACTATTTATTTTTCATTTTGTCCTTAAAAGTAATTATTTCAGTTGTGTGTCCTAGAAACTAATTGCACTTGCTAAAGAGGCACTTGTGGCTAATTTCCACTAACTAAAGTATAGTTATGAATTAATCCTTATTAATTAAGATATGATTAAGGTTTAAGCTAATTGAATATATTTTAATCTTTTCAAAGCTATTTTTAAACTTAATTCATTATATTTTGAATCAATCACTTTTTCAAGTTAATTGATTTTAAATCAAAGGATCTCTCGTCTGGACCACTAAGTAGCCAAATAAATTAAAGTAATGATTATAAAAAGTTGACAAGTTTTGTGGAAAGTAAGTGACTTGTGTTTAGCAAAAATGTTGAATAATAGTAACGTAACAAAAACAAGGAAGTTAATTTCAATAAGCCGGTCATTGTAACTTAATTATATAGAACATACTTCTATATGTACATTTTTCACCAATAATGAATGTACCTATATTTATAGCTTGGGCATCTACATATGATTAATTGTGTGTTATGTGTGAATCCCTTATATATCTGATGTTTGATAGAATCAATGATATAACTTAGATAAGTTAAACCCAAATTTAATGATCCATTATAGTCGCTGAGCCTCCGTTTGGTTTTGCAAAGTAAATATTTCATTTTCTTTGAAATAGTCTTCAAAGCTATTCTATTTTGCACAAGATATTTAAAGAATGATTTAGCAATTAGTTTGAAAATTATATAAATGATTTTGGGCATTTAGAAAAGGAGTTTTAGAAACGGTTTTTAATGTTTGTAAAAAGGTTTTATAAATGGATTTAAATGTCTATAAAGGGAGGTTTTATACAAGGTTTGAAAGTTTATAAAGAAGTTATATAATTGGGTTTGAATAATTATATACAGTTCATAAATGAGTATGGAAGTTGGCAAAAGTTTATAAACGGGTTTGGATTAAAGAAAAGAGGATTTCATTGATAAAGAAAATTTATAGAAGGATTTATTTAAGATAAATAAAATGGGAATCCGAGGTTTGGATTTGTCGAGGCTAACCTTTCAAAATGGTAGTAGGAAATATCCATTCCACACTTAAAACCGAAGGAATATTGCTTAGAGTTATCCTTTTCTCCAATTTAAATAATGTAGTTAGATTGTTTTCAGAGATTCAGTAATGGAAAATCTTACAAATATTTTGTGAATATACTTACGTCAGAAGGAAAAGTATATGAATGTTTTTGAAAGAGATTTATTAAACAAAGATATGTTTTGAGGCTTAGTGGTTGCTAGGGATGAATAAATTAAAATGGAATTGGTTGTTGTTTGTTTATTTGATAGTTAAATAACCGACTATTAAGTTTGACCCAATTTGACTTAGGAAGTATAAGTGTAAATTTGAGTTCCCCGATGAGGACTCGAATAATTACTTCCAAAAGAACCAGGAATGAATCAATTGGAAATTATCGGTTGTCGGTATGGAGAGACCGGGATTAGATTTACATATCTGAAAACCATTCTGAACCAACTTGTACCGTCTGAGTGGAAGACATCTTGATGATGATTATAGATGGTGCTCTTTGAAATGTGAGAGCTACTGCTACTAATCCTGAAGGTAATTCCAAAATGGATGTAGTAGAGATAGTGTCTTCGGTTTCGTTCAAACATAGAACAAACTTGTATGGATGAATGTTGGCATTGCATTGACGTCGAGAGGGCAGTGTCAGCATTCCAAGATGGATTGCTATTTAAACAGGTAAAGCGTAGCCTCAAGCCTCATAACCGGGAGGAATGGCAAAAACAAGGTGTGTAGCAGAGCTATGTGGTTAGCTACCATTAGGAGCGGTCACCCCATTCTTGATGTCTTTTTCAAAGTTGGTTTGCGCGCAAACACCGTGGTAGTATAAGGCCTCAATGTCAAGGGGTGAGGTAATTCGGTCTGCCATGTTAAAGGGGCAGTCGCCTTTGTGTTAGCATCAGTGCGTTTTCTAGAGGTGTATCATCGGAAGGTAGTCCCTTACCTTGCCATTGTTGGGATCCAATCTCTAATATGTGCCTTACATTTTCAATTATAGAACCTAGTATGTTGGAATGTGAGATGCAAGCATTTTAGCAATTTTATCTGTTTACTTTAAACCTAAACACTATGATAATATCACTGGATTTTGATATAAAATGGTTTGGTTATCATATGGTAAAGACCTATATGTTTTTATGTGCGGTGCGGTCTTATTAGATACCCTTCGTTTGTAAAGTTTTTAAATGTAGAAATTAGTTTGATTGTTATTTATTATCGAGTTTTACTCATGCTGGTTTACCAGACTGACTCGAGCGTTATTCCATGTAATGCTCGGCCAGACCGAGCATGTTTTCCTATGTTTAGTTAGATACTTTGGATTTGGTGAGGAGATGGATGGTCAAGGCGTATTCACACATATTTTTCTTCCATTTTATTATAGAGTCTGTATGTTTGTCAATATAAGGACAGGTTTCTATAACTGTCCAAATTTAGGTTAGGTCTAGTGTACTACGTAGTTGTATATATGAATAAAGATATTTCCTTTTTGTAAAGATCATTGTTTTATTATATATTATTCGCTAAGTAATGAGATTCTATGTTGTTTAATTTTCTTATATCTTCTACCTTCTTCATTCACCCTAACCAATTAGTATTTTCCGCACTTGAATGTTTGGCACGTAATACAGTGGATGTATAAGTGTCGATTTTCGTAGGTCGAAAAGTCGGTTCGCTACATTTGGTATTAGAGCTAAAGTTTAAGCGAGAACCTTGACCTTTGTGGGGTAAACTCATTTGGAATTGGGTAAATGAGAGCCCTAGAATGGGCCTGAGTGTAACATAAATATGAATGTGTATTTGTTAGTGAGTAAAAATGTTTTATGTTGTGTTGTTTGATCCGTTGGGTGGCTTAAGAATTCTGGTCGATGCATTTGGCCAACATTATCGACAAAGATTTCCTAAACACTTGAACAATTCAAATTGACATATTATCATTTTAAAATTGGTAAATGAAATAATTTTATCTAGGATACATTTTATATATAAAGGAATGATTTTCGAAAGTCCATATAGTTATCGATGAAATGTAGGGTTAAAATTGGATTTAGAATAGAATGTGTTTAGTTAAAAGAAAATCTTAGTAGTCTATATAGTCTATATAGTTACGATCTATTTTGTAATAATCGGAATAACCTTCTAAGTGAAAATCGAATGTTTGCTTAGGCAAATATGATAGTGCACTTAGTAAATTATCCTCTTTGTCATTGTACAATCTAAATGAGTTCGAATCCAAATGAATCCAAAGCTAGTTTATGATTTTATTAAAGAACTTTTTATTCTATGAATAATATTGTTTCAAAAGGGAATTTGTGAAGAAAGAAATATTTTTATGATTAGTTAGGTTGAGAGTCTTGGAAATAACATACAGTTGGTAAGAGATGTGCTCGGATGGTAAACACTTCTCTTGAGTATTTCTCTAGTTAGTAAAAGGGACATATAATACTATTTGTTAGCGCTCGGTTCCTTGATATCATTTTAGAGTTATTCTGGCTATACATTATGTTTTCAAAAGGGTTAAATATAAAGTATCATTTCAAAAAGTTTTTAAAATAAACCTGGGTATCGTATTCTCGAATCCCTGAAAGGAATAGAGTTTTCAAAACAAAAGGATGCCTTAATTAAGAGTGGGTTAATAAATAAAGTTTTAAATTTGTCGAACATCCTAATTTAAACCAATTTAAGATTTGAAATTGTATATACTCTTTTGGTTATAGAAGAGTATCATACTAAAATGAATTTGAGTTATAGAATGTTAATAAAACTTAAGTAATGTTCTTAAGTAAAATGGCGATTCTTTAAAAAGGGTAATTATAATCTTGGGAAGTAGGAACTATTGGGAATAGTGCATAGGTTGTAGATAGATCATTTCTCCTTTTCACATAGTTATCGATCCAAGGTTCGAGTGCATGACTGGAGGTGTTTCGCACCATTTTTATTAGGGATTTATCACTAGATTTTTGATGGTGAGCGTTGATAAGAATTCTTATGTGGAACCAAAGGTTATCTATCATAGTTTATGGCTATGCAAGAAGCATAGAGGTTTCTAATTGAGAAGCTTGATCAAAGTCCGCATTAGAAAGTCGAGTGAGCCATACTAGTTTGGAAATGAAGTTATGTATCCGAGTGAGTGATCGAATCAGATTCCACATAGGAATGATCTACGTACATCATACGAATTGATGAATAGTTTTAAGTATTTCTGGGAATAGGTTGTAGTATAATTTCAGGGACGAAATTCTTTTAAGAGAGGAAGAAAGCAACGACTCACAAATTTATTACTTAGATAATTATATTTATTTTCAAAATTAATGAGATATGGGTTTAAAAGTAAGAGATAATCATGTTTTAAGTGGTAAATAATAATAGTTATTTTGTTTGGAAAAAATATTTGCGGACAAATTACCGAGGTAAAATATTGACAATTTATAAATATCGTCCTCGACAAAATATCAATAAAATTGCTTTTAAACAATAAGGATCGTGCATAGCTCTAGATTCATACACTAATATATGTATTCAAACAAGAAAATGAAATAAAATATTTTATTTTATTTTTAAAAAAATGTGCTTATGACATCGACAGTTGATATTATCGTTTTTATATATTTCTTCGAGAATTCAAGTTAAGTTTAAATAATAAATAAATGGGGTTTTATTTACAAATAAACATATTAGAATTACTTAATAATGATGGTAAAATCGTTTTAAATTTATTTATCAAAATAGTTCGTAAGAAAATAGAAAATGTGACCGAAAAACGTTTTCCAGAATTTCGACTTTTCGACACCAGAAAGGTGTCGGGAATGTTGTTTGCCTTTATGCACTATATATAAACACTATATAGTAGAAAATTAACCGTATAATAATATACTTAATAATATATTAGCTTATGTTAATTATGTTTAGCAAGTGATGTGATAAAACATGGTTTTAAAATAATAACTTATATATATACTAAACCATATCATTATCTCTTGTCATTTCCTTAAGTACCATCATCATTACCCATCATGGCTTAGGGGATATGACTAGAGAGGGGGGAGGTATGACATATGAGAGGGAAGAAGGTGGTGATGTGACAAGTCAAAATAATGATATGTTATGATATTTTTAACTAAGGAGAAAATGGTAATTTCCCCACTTTCCTTCATCTATAAATACACACTCTCACACACACATTTTCATTTACATTAAAACTTCATTATTTTCTAAACCTTCTTCTCTAAAAATTCCATTGCTTCCATAGTTCAAAAAATTTAGAAAAAGTTAGATTTTTGTGTTGTAACTTGTTTCTATACATTCTATACTTCTTATACTTTCGTTTCAACATCCTCTCTTCTAAAAACCAAGGCCATCATTACTCCTCAATGCCCGAGCCAAGCCAAATCATCTATGGACGAACCCATTCTAAGGCCTTAGCCCCTCCAAAGTCTTAAATTTTTAAGCTAGAGTCAAGCATAGAGATGTTGCCGAGTTATAGTTGAAGTTTAGGCGAAGTTAGTTAGCATTAAGGTGAGTAAAACAACTTTATTTCTGAAAAGTTTTTGAATTTATTATGATGTGTTATTGTGATGATAATATGATGATAAAAGAATGTTTATTATGTTGGTTGATGGTGATTTGATGGATGTTTGAGTTTGGTGTTGAATTTGGGATTTGAATGCGATGTTGTCGAGTTATTAAGCGTATAACCTTATGTTTATATATGTGTTTCATTTTGTTGTTAAAAGTATCATAGTACAGATGTATGGTTGTGATCTAAGAACCAAAGTATGTTACACTGAAACAAAGTTAACAACTTTGTGTGTTGCGGAGGACGTGATATCTGATACGAAATCAAAAACTATGTTATCTTGTTTTAAAGTTTGGAAATTATTTCGAAGTTTCTATCTTTGTTTCTAAGTCTCAAAAACTTTAAGAGTTATGTTTTTAAACATGAAATAGGGAAGAATAAGCAAGTGTTTTCGCTTAAAGTATGTTTAAGCGAACTGCGGTCATAGCGATAGTCACGATGGACACGGTTTGACAAAATTTTCGATTTTCATTTTAAAATGTTTTCTTTTGAAATAGTTTTGCAAAAGTTTTTCAAACTTAATTAGTAGCATAAAAATAGATTAAGTTTAATTAAATTAATATTCTATTATTTAATAAATTAATTAAAAGTAGATCGTTCTTAATTGAAATTAAGTAAGTGATTAAGGGTTAAGTAACACTTAAAGAAGGTTAATGATTAAGTAGTGATTAATAAAATTTTACTTATTGATTAATGAAGTCAAGAAGTAATTTAATGATTAGTTACTATTTAATTAAGTCAATTATTTCATTAATTAATTATTATTTAATTAAATGATTATTTAATTAATTTTTATTTAATTAGATTTTAGCTAATAATGAACTGATTTAACCTTAACTAAGATACATTAGTCATTGAGCCTCCATTTGGTTTTGTAAAGTAAATATTTCATTTTGATTGAAACGGTCTTCAAAGTTATTCTATTTTGCATAATATATTTGAAGAATGATTTGGCAATTTGTTTGAAAAGTTTATAAATGATTTTGGGTATTTAGAAAAGGAGTTTTAGAAACGGTTTTTAATGTTTATACAAGATTTATAAATGGATTTGAATGTTTATAAATGAAAGTTATATACAAGGTTTGAAAGTTTATAAATAAGTTATATAACCAGGTTTGAATAATTATATAAAGTTCATAAATGTGTATTGAAGTTGATAAATGTTTGTAATGGGTTTGGGTTAAAGCAAAGAGGATTTCATGGATAAAGAAGATTTATAAAATGATTTATTTAAGATAAATAAAACCAGAATTTGAGGTTTGGATTTCTCGAGGCTGACCTTTTAAAAATGGTAGTAGGGGATATCCGTTCCACACTTAACAACGAAGGAATATTACTTAGAGTTATCATTTTTTCTAATTTAAATAATGTAGTTAGATCCTTCTTAGAGATTTGGTAATGGAAAATTTTACAAATATTTTGTAAATATACTTGTGTCAGAAAGATAAGTATTTGAATGTTTTTGAAAGAGATTTATTAAACAAAGATATGTTTTAAGGCTTAGTGGTTGCTATGGATAAATAAATTAAATTGGAATTGATTGTTGTTTGCTTATTTGATAGTTAAATAACCAACTATCAAGTTTGACCCAATTTGACTTAGGAAGTATGAATGTAAATTCGAGTTCCCCAACAGAGACTCGAATAATTACTTCCAAAAGAACCAGGAGTGAGTCAACGGTAAATTATCAGCTTGTTGGTATGGAGTGACCAGGATTAGATTTATATATCTAAACCATTTTGAACCAACATGTGCGTCTTGATGATGATTGTAGATGGTGCTCTTTGAAGTGCAAGGGCTACTACTACTAATCCTGAAGGTAATTCCAAAATGGTTGTAGTAGAGATAGTGCCTTCGGTTTCGTTCAAACCCAGAACGAACTTGTGTGGATGAATGTTGGAATTGCGTTGATGCTGGGTGGGCATTGTTAGCATTCCAAGATGGATTTCTAGTTAGACAGGTAAAGCATAGCCTCATGCCTCACAACTGGAAGGAATTGCAAAAACGGGGCATGCGATAGAGCTATGTGGTTAGCTACCCTTAGGAGTGGTCACCTCATTCTAGATGTCCCTTTCATAGTTGGTCTGAGCGCAAACACCATGATAGTATAAGGCCTCGATGTCAAAGGAGTAAGGTTATCTGGTCTACCATGTTAAAGGGGTAGCCGGCTCTATGTTAGCATCAGTGCATTTTCTAGAGGTGTATCATCGAAAGGCGGTCCCTTATCTTGCTATTGTTGGGACCCAATCTCCTATACGTGCCTTAGTTTTCGATTGTAGAACCTAGTATGTTGGAATGTGAGATGCAAGCATTTTAGCTATTTTACCTGTTTACTTTAAACCTAGATACTATGATATTATCAATGGATTTTGACATAAAATGTTTTGGTTATCGTAAGCTAAAAACCCGTCCCTTTTTATGTACTTTGTGGTCTTATGAGATACCCTTTGTTTGAAAAGTTTTCAAATGCAGAAATCAGTTTGGTTGTTACTTATTATCGAGTTTTACTCACGCTTGTTTACCAGACTGATCCAGACGTTACTCCATGTAAATGCTCGGGCAAAACTGAGCATGTTTTCTTAAGTTTAGTTGGATACTTTGGTGTTGGAGAGGATCTAGATGGTCAAGACGTATTCATGTATATTTTTCTTCCACTGTATTATAGAGTCTATATGTTTGTTAATATAAGGACATGTTTCTATAACTGTCCAAATTAGGATAAGTCTAGTGTACTCTAATGTTGTATATATGAATAAAGATGTTTCCATTTTGAAAAGATCATTGTTGTATTATATATTATTCGCTGCGTTATGAGATTCTGTGTTGTTTAGTGTTCTTATATCTTCTACCTTCTTCTTTCACCCTAACAAATCGGTATTTTCGGCACTTGAATATTCGGCATGTGATACATTGGACATATTAGTGTCGATTTTCGTGGGTCGAAAATCCGGTTCGTTACATAATATTTAAATATAATCCTTTTATTAATAAATAAAATAAAATAATAATTTCATTTAAAATTAACTTAGATCAGATCTAAATCAATTTAGACTTCATGAGTCCAATAAGTTCCAAAATTGTAAAAATATTTGAAATTCACTCATTCAACCTGTTGCGTATTAGCCTAGTTTCAATAGCTTCCCATTCATTGATTTTGGTAACTTGATAAAAAGTTAGACCTTAAACTTGTTTAGTAAATATACATACGTAGTGTCTAACACGATTTGGGGATCAACTTGTTTAAGTATGGTTTGTTCTAATGTCAAATTATTGAGTTATAATTCATCGTTTATATTATGTTAATATTTGGCATTCTGGTTTTGGTATATATTGGTTTAACTGGCTTGAGAGACACGAAGTGGTACTTGAATGCTTGAAGTGATTGGTGATGGTGAAAGACGATAGTGGACAGAAGCAAGATCCATATCATAGGTATATAAGCTCTAAGTATATTAGCTACTTGTAATAGCTCAATATCTCTTGGATAAGTTAACATTAGTACCAATCGTCAATGAATATCGAGGTACTGTGAGAAGTTTTAGGATTGCCTCCACATAGAGAGATATAGCTTTGCATATATCTTGTGAAAGGTATGAGCTTGTCGTTATGCATTTGAGGTGCATGGTCCTAAAGGAGTTGAGGGAGCCAGAGGCCCAGGCTAAGTAGCTAGTGAACGAGAACTTTATCTAAAGGAGTTGTAACGACCCTGGATTTTGGCCCTGTTTATTTTAATAAATAATTAATCCAATTAAATAAAATGTAAACTGATCATTTTAAAATGAATAAATTTTTCGAAATAAATTGCCATTTATTTGTATATATTGGTATTTTAAAAAGGGAAATTGATTTGAAAATTTGAAATAAAGTCTCTTGATAATATTTATAATAAAATTTACTTTATATAATTAAATTAAATAACTTTGTCTTGGTAAAATGTGACAAATAAATACATATAGATAATAATGTTTAAAATAAAATCAAATTTTATCGTTAAATATAAATATCAAATATAGGTAAAACTTAATAATATAATTTAAATGAAATACAAATACAAACAAATATAAGTAAACCATATGAACATTGATAGTCAAATATAAAATACAAACGTAAAATTTAAAGTAAGAATTAATTATTTAAGATTGCATACAACATAACTTAAAAATTTGTAAACAAAGCTAAAATAAGAACAAGGTATAAAAACACAAAGTATAAAGTAAAATAAAACCAAATGTAATGTAAAACCAAACTCAGACATTGGTGTATAATTATTTAAACTAGAAGTTAACAAAACAAAATATTTTCATAACAAAATAACAACAACCATATGTATATAAACTATTCAAGCCAGAAGTAATACACAAAATATCTTCACTCATAAAGCCCAAGTGTTTTCCTACAAGTTCAAACTAGAAACAACAATACACAGTAACATTTTAATGAGTATACAAACTAATTAAGAAACAAGACAAATATTTATCTATAAATTATCTTCATATACAACGCCATAGTCCACCTGCAAAATGGAAATCAGTCAAGTATAAAGTATAAAATAATAAAACAAATGTTTCCAAAGGAAATAATCTTCATTCACAAGTTTACCTATAAAGTATGAAAGTAAACCTGACAAACACAAGTATATTGAAATACAAGCAAGAAGACAAATTTTTATAAACAAAATATTTTCATAGCAAAGCAATAAAACAACATGTCTTCCTACACAAGCCATAAGCCTACCTGCTAAAGTACATATCTTCATACAAATACATACACAAATATCTTTATACATAGTACAACATAATTATAATTATGTAAACTAAGTTAGGAACCAAGGCATTAATTAATATCAACTCAGCCTACTATTTGGTCTATGCAAATATTTGCAGGTTTTTACTTTTCTGTAATGAAAAATCTGATCAACATAAAACAAAAATAGGAAACAACCTAACTAGTTTCTACCTCCCCATACTACAACTGTTTCTCTTATGTATGTGTATTCATCTTTTATTTAGTTCGTTCAGTAAGCCATAGTAAACCAGAGGAAACAAAAAGAAGGAAATAGGAAGTAAAATCAAAATTTAATTCAAAACAAAAACAGGGAAGAGCACAGGCAGTTTCAACTAAAGATTTTCAAGAAAACAGAATGGTTCTTTGTTTAACAGTATTTTGCAAGTGAGTAAACACAATTTTTAAAAGTTTTAAGTTAATTAAAATCAGTTCAAATTTCATTGATAACTTGGTTTGTGTATGCTTCAGTTTGTAAATGATTGTATGATGTTCTGTGTTTTTCTGTAGTTGGTACATATTGCATACTTTGTGCAAAAACTCGAATTATCCTTATTTAAATCATTTAGAAGTTTTGATTTCTCAACAATTCAAGATGTAATACTTAAATTAACATTTTTAAAGGGTGATTAAACCATCTTTATAAAGCATATCACAGTAACAATGATATACAGGTAATCAAGTGATAATTGATGAAATTCGACTGTTGTAAATCATTAATTCAAGATTATATTTTGAATCCTTACTGAAATTGATGATTTTTAAAACAAAAGGGAAGGTTTTTAGTGCAGTAATTCACGGGCAGTTTGTATTTGTGCAAATATTGTATTTTTACCAATTTCTAGAGATTTAATCAATAATAAATGTTAAGACTTGAATTGAAGCAAGTGTAAACGATTGTGATCTCAAGAAAAATGTACAATATTTTTCCTATGGTGTGAAATTAGAGTTCGAGTTCATATTAGGGTTTTAGGAGGGAGTTCTTGTTCATCTCTGGAACGAGACGCATTCATCGACCATGGATGATCGAGTGTCACGAGCACTTGGGAAATGGAAGGTTGGCGTGTTGTCGAGGTATGGCCAAAGGTTGAGGGTTCCCGGTGGTCTCGGCGGCGGTGGCGAAGTCGTTTTGTCATTTTGGTTAGAGCTACAGGTTTCGAACTATATGCTAATTTTCGTTTCGATATTTTTGAACGAGATTTGAGTTTAGATTTCATACTTTAGGGTGATATGCGACTTACTGATGATCTTGGGAGATCGCCAGAACCTTGCGATCCGCTGTGCATGTGTACGGTGAAAGGAGGTGTCAGCGATGTCAATTGTATGTGTCTCGAGTCGTGCTTGAGCATTTGGGATGATTTCTTCGAGGTCGAGTTCGAGTGTTGAAGTGCGTGAGATAGTTTCCTGATGTTGCAATTTATAGCTTAGTTTAAAACTTAAAACTGCAGATTAAAGATAAAAAAAAGAGGGGAGAAGAAGAAGAAGGACGTACAGGAATGACTCGGGTGATTTAGGGATTTACTCGAAGTGCTACTCGAGTTTAAGTAAGGAAATCTCGGGTTTCCTTCAAATCTGCAGTTGTATTTTGTTTTAAAAGTAAAGCTAAGCAAATAGTTTTTAACAAACTGTAAACATTGTTAATCTTAAAATGTTTAACAGTTTTAGAGTTAAAAGTTTAGATACAAGTTAATTATTTTAATCAATACTTAAAATGTTTAAACTCTTAATTACTATTTTAATCCAGTAATTATTTTAATTAAGTATAAAGTTAATTAACAATTAAGTTGTAGTTAGTAACATAATTAATTTCCAAATTTAATGAAGGCTTTTTAAAATGTTAATTTAGTTGAATAATTAATATTAATTGATGATTTCAAAAAGTAAATAAAAATAATTACTTTTTAATTGTAATTGGTGATGGATCAACTGATGATTAAGTAATAAATAAAGTGTAATTAACTACTTAAGGTAATTAATGAATGAATTAATAGTTAATTAATTAAGAATAAATTAATAATTAATTAAGTAATTAGTAATTAATAAATGGATAATTAAGTTTTATTAAGGCTGTTAATTAATGATTAGGGAATAGTTAATTTAGTAATAAGGTAAAATAAATGAATTAGGAAGTAATAAATTAAATAGCGTGAAATAAAATAATTAAATAATTGAGTAAATAAGGGAATTAATTACTCATTGTAATTAATGAATTTAAATATGAATTGTTTAAGTTAATTAATTTAAATAATTATTTGATGATGTGATAAGTATAATTACTCAGGGAAGTGATTAATGATAATTACTAGATGCAATTAACTGAGGATGATTTAATAATGAAAGTAATTTGAGTATAATTACTTTATGAAATTAATAAGGGATTAATTTAAGGAAAATTAATTGAGGAGTAATTAATTTATTTGATAGAGTAATTAAGGATAGTTAATTACTGAATAGTATTAATCAGGAGTAATTAATAAATGTAGTTTAGTTGAAGATTAATTACTTAAGGTAATCAATTTAATGCAGGATAATGAAATTAAAATGTAATTGGTAATCATTAATGAATATAATTAATAATAAGAGATTAAAGAGTAATTAATTAGTGTAATTAAGAAGAAATGTAATGTTAGTAATTTAAGGTTAATTTCTATGTTTAGTTAGGATAATTTATTTGTGAAAATAAATTGAAGGATAATACTTGAATGTAAGTAAAGTTAATTAATCAAGGATGATTAATTAAATTGAATAATTGGATGATGATAAATTAATTGTTTGATATTTGATTAATAGTTATATAAGTAAGATTTATAATGGTGAAGTAGTTAATTTACTTTAAATTAATTAGAGATGCAAGTAATTAATTTAATTCATTTTAAATTAATTATAGCTGATATGATTACCTATGTATGGATGGATGACATTGTTTACCTTGAATGGTTTGAGATCTCAAATATGAGATAAATGATGCTGTATGAAATGTATGCTTTGATTGAAGTATGATGATAATATGGATTATCTATTGTGGTGATAATATTGATTATCTGTTTATGATGATAATGTTGATTATCTATTGTGATATTATGAATTATCTATCTGTGTGTGTATGGATAATAGAATTGAATCGTTTTAAACTTTAAAACAACTTGGCCCTAAAAGATACGTTTTGGATTTTGATGAGACTGGGATCGGGTTTCCATATTTGGACATCCGAAAACCACATCGATCCAAATTAACGATAGGTCGTGAATCTGAAATGAAGATGAAAATTCAGAGTGCAAGGATTGTCGTCGTTAATTCTGAGGGTGATTCCGAAATGAGTGTAACGAGAGAATGCTTTCGGTTTCGTTCGAACCCGGAACGAACTTGTATGGATTAAATGCTTTCAGCACATCGTCAGGTGGACGATGAGCATTCTAAGGGATATGATCTCTAAAGGTAATCGTAGCCTCAAGCCTCATCAACCAGGAATGGCCAAAACATGAGAGATGCAGCAAGGTTAGGTGGGTCATCCCCAAGCAGGACAAGATATTCCCCTGTCTAGATGTCCCTTTTTATTTCGGCTGTGTGGGCGGTTGCTAGCTACAACTGCGGGGTTTATCTTGTTCGGGACTGTTCAGTAAGGAATGGTTCCGGCCTTGTGTTGTAGGGGGTCGGGAGTGATCCTCGGTACTGTGATCTAGGCCCCGTACTGTGACGGACGGTACCCCAGTAGCCCTGCCATTGATGGAAACCCATTTTCCAATAAGCGCCATCGAATTTGATTGTATTACCCACTTTTGTGGCTAGTAGCTGGAATTTAATCATGTAACAAGTTTGACTATTTTCTATTTACTTGAAAATCCTAGACACTATTATAATATCACTGGATTTCCTAGAAAATGTTTTGGTTAGGTAAAAACTTACCCGTATTTATTTGTGGGGAGTCTTACGTGATACCTTTATTTTCAAATGTTTTTCAAAGTTAAACAACTTTAAACCGTTTACTCATACCAGACCCATATCTGACCCGGAGTTTATATTTTGTTTTTCATAAGCTCTTGGGTACTCAAATTTTTACGAGTAGCCAAGTGATAGGTTTCCGGAGTATTGATTTCTAGAGAAGCTTGGAGCAGGGGTTTCCAGACGTATGTAGATATCTATCTAGTTCCGCTGTGTCAGTAGTTGATGTATGATATACCTCTGATGTATGTAGTGAAAGATGTATGTATGACCGTCATATGTATTGATATTGTATAACTCTGATATATGTAAACCTATGTAATAGCTATGTGATGTATTATATTTTGTTCCATTCTGCTGTGAGATTCTGATGTTGTTATTCTTTCTTTTCTATTCTTTTCTATTTCTATCCCTTTCATTCTTAACGATGATACGTCTTTCTGGTAGTAGAAGGGCGGGTTGTCACAGGAGTACTTCTTAGTGCAACGCACCAGTTGTATTTGCAATGAAGGTGGACGATTCTTCGAAACTTTTTGTAGGTTACAATGGATTGAAGAAGTTGATGAAGAAGAACACATATTCTTTATCACATATCGAAGACTTGTTTAATCAGTTTAATGGTGCTCAGATATTTTCCCAATTGGATTTAGCAGCGGGACTCCATCGATTGAGAGGTTCTAAAGATAATGCATCGGTTACAACATTCAAGATGGCGATCAGATTTTATATGCGGGTTTTATATTGCCTTGCTAACCGTTGCACCAACATATTGTTTTTATTTTATGAACCATGTATTTAAAGATCATCTTAATAAGTTTGTGCTTGCATTTGCCGATGACATCCTATTATACTCATGAAATAAGGAGGAGCCAATACGCGTTGATGTTAAAGGCGTTAAGGAGACATCAACGTAGAGTTAAAATTAATACTAAAATATCTGAAACTAGTAGGTGGATATTGTTTGAAAATGTGTGCTTATTGCCAAAACATTTAACAAGATTGATTGGTCATATCTTTGGACCTAAAAACAGTGCCAAAAGTGGTCCTAGGTGATGGTTTAGCACCTATGTGGTTGCTAACCGCTGGCTGTTTTGAGGTGGGTGCAACACTTCCATTACACTTGTATATTATTCTTTATTTTAGGTGGCCAAACTTATAGAATCAAAAGTCACAATTTGTTTGGCCTATATTTTGTCTGTATGGTGTTGCAACCATCAAATAAACCGGAGTAGGAGTTATTGTCGTGGTTTTCGCTTGAGATGATAACTGTTGGCGTGATAGTAAATGTAGTCTAACTCCATTTTGATACTAACATCCCAAGATCAATCATTAGATCCCTTTTATATGCATAGCTTGTTACATTTTTCCACTACATATAAATGATAATATTGCATTAGAGTGTTCTAGTCATTGCTTTATAAGTCGAAATCAATTCTTGTCATGATCAGCTTAGCGTGGATTAATATTTAGTTCACCTTTTTTATCACACACACACACATACACATATGTATGTATGTATGTATATGGGGAATTAGGGAAAAATTAGGGTAAAGGACATGAAATTTACTTTTAGGATGAAGGACAAATTCTAGTTATAATTAGCATTATATTCAACTTTTATACTATATAAAATGCTAGTTATATTTAACATTATATTCAGTTTTACACTATACAAAATGCTAGTTATAACTAGCACTGTCTCTCAGCCTAAAAAACAAACTTGTTGTCATTCAGCTTAATTTTTTTCAAAGTTTGTCTTTGTGCCTATTTTCCTCTGTGCGTGTGTGTATTCAAATATAGTTAGTGTAGATAAATACTTACAAATCACTAAAGCCAAATATATTTAGTATACATTCAAATTTTATTTTATGTAAAAATATTTCATGATATTACATCTATTACTTAAATAGTAATAGTAATGATGAATATTATACATATATTACTTATATAAAGATTTGTCATGTCCAAGTTTATGAGTGTGTATATATCTATGCATATATTTCAGTTATATTAAAATTGGTGAAATAAAACCATCATTTATATAAATTATATGTGTGTGTATGTATTATTTGCATATATTTTAGTTTTAATTTTTTTGACATAGCCAGTGGGGTTGAATAGGTTCTTACCATTTTATTAAATAAACGGATATTACAAAAAAAGACGGCATACCATCTCACATCTCAAATTCAAAAGAAAATTAGAAAATGAAAAACAAACTATATAGTAAAGCATTTGGATATGGAAAGGACCAATACATGTTTAGTGGTAGATTGACCATTAAACACTCTATTGTTCCTCTCCATCCAAATAAAATATGTCGCCTTCTTGAGAACACGTAATAAAAGAGTTCCAGCAGCAGTTTTCCATCAAGAAGCTTTAAATATGCTATACCATTCCAAGGAGGCATTTCGATTAGATTTGTAAGTGGAGAAGATTCAAGGACTTGTCCCATATGTAATAGGAGAAATCACATTCAAAAAACAGATGTTAGATAGTCTCATCTTCCTTTTACAAAGCAAACACATGAAATTATTCACCAAACCTATAGATTTAAGTCTGTGCATGGTCTGAAGGCCATTTCTCATCACTTTCCACAGCAGAATGTTCTCCCTCAGGCAAGAAGAAGAGGCACAAATCCTAGAGTGCCAAGGGAAGCAATCCAAGGGAATGGTATTGATAAGGGCTCTGTACACATATTTTATAGCATGGGCTTTGCCATTCCATAGAGCATGGATATTTATATTGTTATATGATTTAGCCTGGATAATGCTCCAACAAGACCTGACTAAAAATGAGCTTGAGTTTTTATATTTTTAAATAGTAAATCAAAAGAAATCAAAGATAAATAAAATGTGTGTGTATAAAATTATGAATTGTACATTTAGAACTAAAACATAAACATTAAATATGATTTAATATCAACTTCTTGTTCATAATGTACACGTATACGTCTTTTTAAAGGATGTTCATGTGATTGTTTTCCAAAGTTTACTTAGCATTTCTGGTGTGTGGAGGCATATAAACTTATAACTTTGAGTAGCATATTTCTATTTCTTACGTAGGTTAGTAAAAACTTCTTTTGTCAACAAATATGTGAATTAATTTCTTAATTTTGGAAAATAGAAAGCGAAAGCTAACATACCTGAGTTTTTCAGAAAAATTAAAATCCATTTTTGTTTTATTTAAATATGTATAGTTGTTATTTAATTATGTCTTTTTATCAGATAACTTCATTTCTTATTAATGTCGAATATCACCAAAAAAATGAAAGTTTCTAGAAAAACTTAAATTTTTATCCGAAAAGCGCAAGATAACTTTCAAAAAGTACAAATTAGCTTGTGCTTTTCATTTTTGAAAAATAACGAGAACTTGATTAAAATATTAGCTAATAAGCATTTTCCAACGTCTCCCCCTTCCTCCTCTCCTCTTCTGATTTCTCAAAGTTTCACAAAAATTACATCAAATTTGTAATAATGCTGATTACAAATTACATACTATTATCGTTACAACATTTAAAAGATAGTTGAGATTTTTTTTCGTTTGTGCCATTGCAATTCATCAAAGGGATTAAACGATCATTAAAACAACTAACGTCTTTAAAAAAAGGTAGTAGAGCCGTTTGAGAGCAAACTGAATACCATCACTATTCTAATTGTTTCATATTCTGGAAGACTCGGTAGATTATGAAAGTACCATGCACATTGAGTGAGACTGAAATACATTCAAAGTATTCATCAATTTTGGTAGCAATGATGATACATTCCATCTTGTCAAGATAGTAATACACTACTTAATTATAACCATAACTTGCTTCAAAAATTAATTATACTCGTAACCAGGACAAATTTCGTCATATGTACTACATTTTTGTGCTAAATGTTAAGTTCAACCTCATGTTTTTCAACCTTTTCGTTTTCCTTTTAAAAAAAAAATAAGTGCAAAAGGCAGTCTTGGGTGACTTCCATGATATGAAGCTTGATGAAAAGATGTTAACAAAATTTAATTCTTTCTATACATGTATATAAAGTTTAGACACATTACTTATAATAAGATTATAGCAAAAATTTATGTCATATAATACATATGCTAAACAAATCCATATCAAAGTTCAGCTTTTTTAAACAATCTAAATTTCAAGCAGATATTTTAACAGAGAGGTAATGAGTAAGAACAATACATTCAAAAATCAAATGCAGAATATGATTATACCTGAACACAAACAACCACAATCTATCGTATCACAGTTTTCACAGTTCAATTTTGGAATGACAGAAACATGCAACTGAAATCATATATGCAACTAAAAAGAGAATCAAAGCACCAAAGGCCAAAGAAATTGGACAATAGAAATCATAAGAAAAATCACAAACAAATGATTTAGCTTTTAAAGATCAAAAGTAAAAGCGATCACCATTGTACCAGAAAAATTCAAAGGCATAATTTATCCCAGGTTCAAATATTTCAAGTCTACATTGGTCATAAATGGTTCCTTCATCATCTTTCTGTGAAGGAAACTGAGTTCTAATACATCAATTATATGATTATACCAAAAACCACCATTACGTGTATAATCAGCATCGTGTATAGACATCATGATAAATAGCCTGCAAAACTAATAATCCCTGTTAGCTAAACTGGCTAATACAAATGAGAATACCATTTTGTTGTAGAAGTTGACTGGTGGATTTTCAAAACGTGACTCAAGGACCTGTTAAAATTTACCAATCGCCTTTTATAGTTATTTGAACACCTTCAGAGATTGTGTTAAGTGGTACTTTTTTTCATAACATTAGCCAAGTGCTTTTTCCCTCTCTGATGCTCTTCAAGTGCAAGTTTGCAAGTCACTCTAACATCGCAAAGAATGCAACTCAAATCAGTATTTTCTGCTTTCGGCAGATTAACTCCATGAGTTTGTGCAGATGGAGGGCTAGTATTTGTCTTGTCAGAAGCTTCATTCTTCTCTGGCAGTTTTATCTAAAGCAAGAGTGAAATTTTATTCAGAAACATAGCCAATATACCTTAATTAGATTTAATATCAAACAAATAAGTGAAATAAAGAAGGTAACAGTTAAGAAACCATGGAAGATAATGCTATGAAAAAGCACGGATTTACAGCATAGCTTGTGAGAACAATAATGCAAAATAAGAAGCTAAGTGTACTTCACTCTCTCCTTTTTCTATGTTCTTTTTTGCATTCTCACTTGAAAGGAAACAAGGGTCATTTTAATTGGTGCACGTTCAAAAATGAACTAAAAAGCCATATATGCAATTATTCTAATACTGCAAATTTCTTAAGTTTTAGGGAAATGGGTGTTTGATAAAATAGAAAACAGAAGAGATCGAGAAAGAACCTCATTAGACGATTTCTCTGTCATGTTGATGTCAGGAACAAGTGACATTTTCTGAGCCATGGCCAAATGTTTCTTTCCCTTCAAATGAGAATCCAGCACCCCTTCACTGAAACAGTTGACGTTGCACATTGTGCAGTGGAAATCTTTTGCCTTTACAGCCTCTTTAACCACTCCATTCTTCAATTTTTTTGGAGCTACTTGGCTTTTTGGAGTATTAACAATGGCCTTGCCATTTGAGTCATCGCCACTATTTCTGCGATTGACTTTTGCCGCCTTAGCCAAGTGTTTCTTCCCCTTTTCATGCTCAATGAGCGCAGATTTGCTAGTCACGCTGACACCACAAATGGTGCAGTTCATTTCTCCTCCATCTGGACCTTTCTCCTTTGCCTCTTGAGTTTTCTTGGCTGCTTTGATTTCTTTATTTTCCTTAAGTTTACCAGCTTTTTCAGTCAAAGTGTTCTCATTGTTGTTATGCTCAGTTGCTTTTCTGCTACTATTGAATTTTGAAAGATTAGTTATGTGATTCTGATCTTTTACATGTTCTTTGAATGCATCTTCACTAGCAGCACTAAAATGGCAAAGGGCACAACCCCACTCGGTCACTATCTTTTGATGTTTGACTTCACGAGTTTCTTCTGATGTTGTGCTAAATTTTCGCTTCTGACAAACTAAATCATCCTTGACTGGTGTATCTATCTGAATAGAGAAACAATGTTCAGGAACAATAAACACAACTTTGACCATACCAAAGCATTTAAGGAAGGTACTTTATACAGGGGAAAAGCATTTGGTTTTAATGACAAAAAAGTCCAAAATCTACATCCTGTTATCCATTGTTTTTACTACACAAATCTCAGTTTGAACAACGTTGTAAACGTGAGAAGTTCACCCTCCTGATTGCCATTTGGTGCTCAAATCATGGCACAAATTATACATACCAATTACAAAAAGAAGAAATCCATAATAAGGGATTTCTTACAATTTCCTTCAAAATAACTTAAAATAAATTTATGTCTACAAACTTAGCTAATTCACTATGATGCGGTCATCAGATGTATTCCATCTAATAAAGAACGTTATTTTAATGAGAAAAAGTACACGATCTACTTTGTTTTAACAAAATTGGAAATTCAAAAAACAATGTAAATGTGACTAGTTCATCCCCTACATTGCTATTTGGTGCTCAAATCATGGCACAAATGATACATTCAAGTTACAAATAGAAATCCACGACAAGAGTTTCCTTACAATTCGCCTCCCGATAACTTAAAAATTAGTTTTCCCACTCAAAAAGATTTGCATACCTTAACTATTAAATATTATATATATATATATATATATACATATATATATATATATACATATATATATATACATATATACATATACATATATATATATACATATATACATATACATATATATACATATATATATATAGCTTTAAGTGAAATCATTAAAGGTATAAGAAGAAAACCTCCATAGGCATTTCTTTAATCTCCTCTATGACGGGGGAAGAAAGCTTTTGGGCAACATCGGCACCCAAGTTGTTTAGAAGCAGATTTGATTGATCATCGGTTGTGTTTTTAGACATTTTATGATTTAGCTCGATGTTACGTTTTGCTTCTTCTTCTAGCATCCTTTTTTGCATTATCCTCTGAGCAATAATTTCCCCTCTGATCTTCTCCTCCAGTAATTCTTTCTCTAGTTCTTCCATCGATCGACCTCCGGGTAACAAGTTTTTGAAATCAGTGTAACTAACTGAACCGGTTGAGATAAGAAAACAATATATCAAAGTAAGAAGTATCTTACATCTCTACTCATAAGAATTGAAATATAAACCTCTTCTTTATTCACATCTCAAAATTCAAAACCAGTATAAAAAATGTACTATAAATATGATTTTTGTTATAAATTGTAGAAGTTGATTAAGGCAACTATTCAACTAAATGGCAATAGAGGTCATTATAAATCAATAATAAACTATGATTCATGAAACTACATGAAATTCTAGATATGCACATGAAGCCTTGTAAATTTGATATATGTGAACTTGATATGCTTCTTCTGAATCAGATACCACTGAAATAGAATGTATCCTTGTAACAAATGCTTTTTTGGTCATGAAAAGTTCCTTCCCTTTAGAATAAAAAGTTTGGAAATGATCAGTATGATAGAAAAACAGAATTTCTGCGCTTCTTCATATACAAAATTATATTTAGCAAAAAGGAAGTTTATAAACTCACAAATTTACCTGTTATAACCATTAATTGTTATAAAATTTTTACTGTGATGAAAATTAATTGTAAAACCATCAAGATCTAATTTGTTGGATGGAAACTGAATGACACAAAATTTAATAAATAATACATGATATTTACACACCTTCCACCAATTAATCTACTGCTGTTAACAACTCTTTATCACTTCTTTATGAATAGAATAACCAATCAGAATATTAGTTAACTAGACAAGATTGACAATCAAAATCTTGTAATGAAAACAATGATCTTTCAAAATTGGCTAATTATAAATAAATTACCGTGTCACGGTATAGCTCATAAAAATTTATAAAGAAAACATGAAAGTTATAAATTAAACAAGATTCTGGACAAAAGTTTTCCTTAATATTAAATAGCCATACTGTCTAGCTAATAATCAGCTGAGTAAAAATTAAATTAAAAAATGTACAGTTAATTGAGTAAAAATGGAAATAATGAAAATGTAATAAATAAAGGAAACAATAGAGATGGTAATATTGGAAATAAGAAAATGTAACCGCAGAAACAGAAGTAATGGAAGTGGAAATGTCTATATACAGATACTGAATGTGAAACTACACATTTTGTGTGCTTCTTAAATTGTTCTAAAGATAGAAAAACAATGAAGATCTCATGCTTGATTAATTATAAATTAATTGCCTCGTTACCATATAGCTGACTGAAACTAGCAAATATAGCAAATAAATCCAGATAAAAGAAATATGAAAGTTAGAAAGTAAGCAAGATATTGGACAAAAGATTTCTGAAGGACCATACTACCAACTTAATCATCAGTTGAGTAAAGATTAAAATAAATAAAAATGTATGATTAACCGAGTAAAAATAGGAGAAAGAAAATGTAATCATGTAGATAATAGAAATTGGAAAAAGGAAATAATGCCAATGTAATCAAGTGAATAGATACAAAATGAAAACGGAAATGTTTCTATAAGGATACTCTGCCTTAAACTACTTTGTCTTACCTTTTTAACTTTTATAAATATGGAAGCAAAAAAAGGAAGAGTTAATTTTGTCAGTTTCGCGATCACAATTCAATCAGCACAACCAAATTATTTATAACACCCACCAACAAAAGTTTGAATATAAAAGGCTGTGGACCTGTTGGTTTATCATGCAGTCAGCTCCTTATGTGGAGTGGGAAAATGTGTCTAGCGTAAGCTTATTTGCACTAAATATCATATTGCTGTTCCTTCAAAAAAGAAATCACTTCATATTGCAGGAAAATACACGGAAAAATGCTATGTGTAGGAAAACATTAAAAAAAATGCTACCTTCTCTAACTTCTAAACGATTTAACTGCTAGATGTTGTTTTCAATAATAGTGCAGCATTCAGGTTTATACAAAATTGTGGTTTTTAGTTTATGAGTTAATATTTTGCAAATTTGTTGTAATATTACAATCATGGACTATTAATAGAAAATTTTTGCTGCAAAAAAAAATCTCATAAGATTAGTTGCCAATCAATTTAGCAGTTATCTTACCATATTTTTTTGCAATAAAAATTACTCTATTAAAAGTCCATGGTTGCAGTATATCAGCAAATGTTGTAAAATATCAAACAAGTATACTACTAAAAAAGGCCAAATTTTACATATAGGGCCAAGGAAAAAAAAACTATTTCAACTTTAGGCCTCGTTCAAAACTTACTACAAAAATACATCTTTTTTCCATACAACATCATTTTATACTTGTGCAAGCATAAATTTTTTTAAAAAAAATTACACCTGCACAATTCAAATGTGTGCGAGTGCAAAATTTTTTTTAAAAAAATTACACTTGCAAGCACAATTTTTTTAAAAAAAAATTACATTAGCGTAGTCCAAATTTAAGCAAGTGCAAATCCCGACTTAACGAAAAGTAATCAATTTTTTGTAATAAGTTTTGTTTGATGTCTAAAATTGAAATAGGTCTTTTTTGTGGTCTATAAGCAAAATTTGTCCTTAAGAAAACAGTTTACTAAAAAAGCATGTTAATTATAATACCAAACACATATAATAAAGGAATGAATGAAGTACTTAGGGGATTGAGATCATCCGAGAACAGATACTCCTATAATACATGGACTCCACATTTGATGCCTTTAAAGCAAAATATATGCACTTTAATGCACAAGGTGCGAAGTCCATGTAGTCTAAGAGTATATCCACTCTGTTTCTATACCAAACTACTGTATTTGGAGGCTTCTCAAAGTACTCCACCAATTTACAGACACAACCGCTGTTTATATCTAGCTTTCTTTTAAAAATACAAAATCAAAACTTCATAATTATTTTCCCAGTTAAAAATCGAATCTATAAAACCTTAGAAGAAGGGTAAAAAAAACACGAATCATTATACACCTACGGATCTTATACTTAATATTAACTTACAAAATCTAGAGAAGAAAACTGAATCCCTAGTGTACGATCACTATAAAACACAAAAAATATGGGTCTGAACGAAAAAATATAAAATAAATGACAAAAACTATGATATTTTCCATAAAATTTCACCTTGCAATGCTTGATCCAAATAAATATCTGAAGAATGTATGGGATTCGATGGGAAGAGGCGCTCATCCTTGGCTCGGAAACGAAACTCCATTGTAAATCTTTCTGGGAAGTTTGGAGAAGGGTTTAAGGGATTGTTATTTATAGCAAACTTTCACTGCAGTTTTTTTTTTTTCATTTATCTCGGCATGCATATCTGGGGTAAATGTATATTAAATTAAGCAATCAATTACACCCCAGCTATTTAGTTCAAAAATATTCGGTAGGATAGAGGGAGAAAATTGATATTAATTTTTTTTGGAACATACCATACATGAAAATAACTTTCCAAATGAAACCGGCAAATTCTAAATGAGTCGGCTACATTTCGGGAATAATTTATTTCATAAATATGGTAATATTGACAAATTAGTCTAAAAATGATAACGTTATCTGGTTAAATTATTTCTTTATATAACAGGTACTCATGTCATGCCTCTACTCACATGAGCCAAAAGACTTGGTTAACCTTTTCTTTCTAATAATATATAAAATTAATCATTAAATTATAAGATATTAAAGTATGATCTTACAAAATTATTGATTTTTGTGTGTAAAAGGGAAATTTGTTTGCTTTTCAAATATAGGCAATGTAAATTTTATATAATCACAAATTAAACTCAGAAACGATAAGTTTCAAATATGAGCCAATAGAACTGTAAGAATATAACAGATTTTATCAAAATGAAATGTATTATTCATTTTTCAAAAATACGTATAAACTATGAAATAAAAGTGAGATTTAACTCAAAAATTAAATGCATATGCAAAACTTTTAAAAACATAAATTTTAATATTAGTAACAGCAAGGTACAATTAATAACGCATAGTAATTGGTTATGGAATCTATGAAACCCTCCCTCCTCCTCCATCTTTGTCTCCATGAAGCAACCTATTTCACAACTATTGAAGTTCGTTAATTTTTCAAATTCTATTTGTCCATTATGAATTACTTTATACACGCCATTAAACTTTTAACCAAGTTTAGAAAAAAATACTCTTATGTTTTGGTAGTTTTGAATTCATAGTTTCTATTCTAGTGGTTTTTAGTTCAAATTTAAACTCCATTCATGATATTTCAATTATCAAGTTTTAGCCATTTCAAAATTCTTATAGTTTAAATTCAAAGTCAAATCAACATTTTAAATCAAAATCAGTTATTTTAGGTTTGAAGATTAACCATCTTTTATTCTTAAAAATAAGGGTCTAAAAGTTAACATCAGAATTCTTGTCTATTTAAAATGTAATTTATCTCTACTTAAGATCATAATTTAAATTCAAACTTTAAAATGATAACTTAAGGTTGTTCAAATTTGAAACTCGTACATGTAGTTTTAACTTCACAATCAAAGTTTATCTCTCGCTAACATTAACAATAATGCACCATAAACACTAAAATTTGAATCATATTCGTGCCAAAATTCAGAAGGCTTCAACAAGTAAAAAAAGAATAATCAATTGATAGAATAATTGATAACGTATTTAATAAGGTAGTGGTTGAGAAACTAAATTTTAGAATTAGCAAAACTAAATTTAAGACATTTAGGAAGTAAGATTTATGGGTTTGATTAATTGAAGAGAGACGGGAGGTGTTGGGGTTGAGGGGCGGGAGATGATATTGGTGTTTTGGTTTAATTAAGGGTGTTACTATCTACACACACCTAAACTATCCCTAACATCATGTAAGCATGTGGTAAAATTGATTGAAACAAAATACTACAAAAATCTACTTTAGCCGGTTATGCAAAACTTAGTGAAAAAATAGGCACATGGTTTTGCATAACCGAATGTGCAAATGTACAAAATAAAATACTAATTACAAAACACGGTATCAGCATTTAGTGCCAAAGCATATTGAAACTAATAATATAAGTATGACATATTTTATTGTGTTTAAATAAATCATTTTATGAACCAATAATTAATATTCAAACCATGCAAGACATTTATATATGTTATAATCTCACTAATTCAAGGTTGAATTTGTTACCGTCTTTATGATGATTTATTAAGATAGTTTTTAATAAAAGTATAATTTTGGTTGAAATAATATCATATATGATTAATTATTTTTTGATTAAAACGAATGGGTTTCGGAATTGAACGATAATCGTGTTTTGTTTGTTTCATTGTAGTTTGCAAAATTGTTTGCATTATTTATTATTATTATTTTCATTTTTTTGCACTAGTTATGCTACATGCACAATCTTTGTTTTTTTTTTTGTGACGAGAGGTGAATAAATAAGCATGTTTTATTTTCTTAGGAAGGAAATACGAGGGAGAAAGAAACATAAATTAAATAGGTGGATGTGGGTGGGTGTATGGATTAATTTATTGGATGTGAAGAAAAACGAGTGAGAGATGTATATTTGATTAGTAACATCCTAATTTAAAGTGAGGGTAGTTTTGTAATATGGATATTGTATATTAAGTAAAATATGGTGTATATGATTTTGAAAAAAATGGTGTATTTAAGGTAAATTATGGTATATGAATAAAATTTGCTTTTTCCGATACCATATTTCTCTATTTTCTATCAAAAAGTCAAATCATTCTTCAGTATCATCTAAAATTATTCTCCAAAGCATGGAACAACCTTTCATGCATCGATTCAAACTTTCATTGGATGATCCATGAGAAGGAAGTAGGTGCAAGAAAAATGGCTTACATCAACACTTGGGACGGTCTTGTGTAGTGCATGTAGCGGTTCATTTAGGTCTTCAAAGACGATACCTAAAAGACTCGATATGTGATGAAATATAGACAAGATTGCAATGTGAAGCATATTCTCAAGGTTGTTGATAATTTAAGGTATGTAAAGTTCAAGATAGTTCAAACACAAGATGTAAAAAAATGGTTGTTCCTACCAACTTTATTTTGCATTGCTTTGATAGTCGAGGGATTTAACGTTAACTTGACTAAGAAGGTTTCTTGTAAACATCACTCGATATGAAAGAAAGTAGGCATCATAGGCATCAATATTTTTTTTAGAACAAGACTGATGCTTTATTCAAACATAACACTCATGTTGATGCTTAAAGGTTCGAATTCATAATCTCTAAAACCTCTATCTAAAGCATTATACCGTTTACCACTTGATCTAGTGGTCCTTAACATCTATGTTGGGTTTACCATTCATTCCTAATTGAAAACAACATAATCAAAAATTTAATTTCTTTCACTGAACTAGGGTGTTATTTTTTAAAGATGAATCTAATGCATATGCTTAACTGTTTTTAATTTTTAAGTTTAGCATTTTTATAGATATTATTAGAGAAATTATATATCATTTAAAATATGTGTTTTTGCTATTCTTATATTAATGCAATGACCCACATTTTCGACCTTTAAGTATCAAAAGTAATACATCTACGGTATTCACATGCCGAACACCCAAGTGTCGAAAAGACACAATGTTAAGGTAAAATAGAAAAAGGAAAACGTACAAGAAAGAAGAGAACACAACATCAGAATCTCACAGAAGAATGATAATGCATAATATCTAAAGAAAGTACAAACTATCACTCTAAAATATATAGCATTTCAGAGATATAATCCTAAGTACTATCATCAGCCTGGACAGTTATAACAGCCTATTCTCACAAATACTGATATATACAATATAGTAGTGCAACGGAAATAAGAATACTATGGTAGGTAAAAGCATCCAGCTCGTCTCCTCGAGCTCCAAGAATATCAATGAAACCTGCCTTTCTCAGACTACTCGAAAGAGTACCTATGGAAATAAGAAAAATATAAACCACAAGTCAGACGTAAGTCTGGTATGAGAAACTCAATAAATATGTAGCTAGCATATAACAGTACCTTTGAGATCATTCGGATCACCTTAATGGTTATCCGCTCAAAAGAACCAAACTCATCTATGAAGTACATAATGTGATATAACAGATAATGTCTAACGTGTAGAATATAAGTCAAAAAGAAGTTGTGCTGCATGCATCTCATAACACAACAATACTAGAAGTACAACTAAAACTGCTAAGGTATGTACAAATGTGAATATTTGTGGAAGTCTCCTCGGTAAAAACTGAAAGCCGGCCTCCTGCATAAGAATTAGCAACTACCTTCCAAACATCATATATTTCAGGATAAAATATAGCACAAGGTAAACACAACTAGCCCACGCTCGAACAAGCGATGTCGATCATCATCAACTCCCAGTACCAACACCGATAAGCATATTTAAATATAGAGTTGATATACCCTTTTAGGTTCGCTAAACCCCCTAATTGTGCATCCTACTTTATCTTTAGTCATTTCTGATGGTGAAGTCACGTTCAATATCTCAACATATGAGTATTCCTCGAACGCATCTCGAATCTCTCTCCGGAATGTAGCATCTCGAATCATCATCACTCGAATAGTTCTTGAATCTCCCCATAGATTCCACCACAATTCATCCAATGAATGCTAAGGCTGACCCCTCCCTTGGAATTAATTTTAGGATAGACTGTTCAACTCTATAGCATTCCACTTCACAATCACTTCCAAAACATAGAACTCGCATATCAATTTTGAAGTGGTTTTCGATAAGTAATACAATTATCCGATCCCCGTCTCTTCAAAATTAAATCGATGAATTTCCGATCAACTCAATTACGATTCTTTAAGAAGTAAACGAATGATACAAAGGAGACCTCGCAAGGGGATCTTGTATATATACATTTTTAAAGCAAGAGACGATTCATAAGAACGAGTCCTCCTCGGGGTATCTTAAATCGTATCAATACGTAATGCTTGCATATACTTCCAAAGTTAATTTGGTCAAACTCGATAGTCAACTAATCGACTACCTAGTACAAAATAGAAACGATTGCATATGGAAACCAAGTTTGTTATACTTATCACATTTCCAACTTTCTCAACTTATACTATCTCTTGATCAAGAGTGAAGCCGATAGGTTATATCCATAAACAAGTAACAACACAAAGCACGTTTAAGTCGCACAAAGAATGATTAAGTCACGTACAACATAATTAAGCTGCAGAAGAAACTTCTAATCCCCTTTTTATTTAATTAACTCTTTTATTAATTCAAACTTCCTTTTAAATACTTGTGTATATATATATATATATATATATATATATATATATATTTAAAATACATTTACAAAAGATATACACATGTATACTACTTTTTCACTATTCATTTTCACTCTTTAACTATTCATTTTTACTCTTTTCAGTACTCAGAAATGTATCTATATTATGTTTCTAATGGTATAAGAATATATATACAAATCTTAAACAATGTTTCACATTTCCAAAATTTTATTTAATGGATTAAAAACAAATGTTATTAAAAAAACATTGTTACTGTAAACCCAACACCATTTTTACTAATCATCTATCAAAACATTCATTTCAAAGATCTAAGGATATCTATATTAATTAAACAAGGTAATATACTTTTAATTAACTTTACACAGCCAGTTATTATAACATAATTGTTATAACCCAAAACTTCTTTTATTCTTTTATAAAATAATTAACTTACTTTTTCCCAGCTTATATATATGTAGATATAGTGGTTTTAAATATCTATACAAAGTATTACTTAAAAATAACTAATTTATAATTTTCTAAAAACCTTTTATTATAAATGTTGCGAAGAAAATCTCTTTCTTTACAAATTAATATTTAATTATTAAAAATATATTTAAACTTTTAATCCTTTTTTTTCATACTCAAATCCATGTTATAAGACTTCCCTAAAAAGATTCCATAAAGAAAATAAATTATAAACCATTTAAAATTAAGAAAAATTAACTAAAGTATCGCATTTAAACAAAATAATGCAACAAACCTGGAATTGATGTAGTAGACAAAAACAACATTTATAAATGCTATCTAAAGTTCTGGACAAAGAACTACATGAAATTGGATGATCTTTTTGGCCAGTCTTAACCACTTAAACAAATAATTTTTTATCCCTTTTTTTCAAAGTAAGTAGTATACTTAGGCTACTTAAAAATCATGAAAAGATACCCTTAAGGATATCTTCTAGTTAATTATAAAAACTTCTGAAAACAAGCTATTTTTAAAGTGCATTTACAATGACCTTTTTGTTCCTAACTTTAGCGACTTTGTCCAACTAAATATAAAATGTTCTAAGCTCTGTTTTTTTTCCAGAAATAAGTAAACTTAAAATACATATTACAACATCAAAGAAACCCTTAAGAATGTCTTCCAAAGTTAACTTAAAAATCGTCGAACACTAGGTGATTTCAAAGTGCATCCATAACAACCTTTTCGGTTCAAACTTTCACAACTTCATTTCACAAATTCTTTAACTTTCCAAACCTTTTTCTTGCTCTCACACATACTATTGTAAGTGTAGAAAACAAACAAAATAAGTTATACCATGTTAAGTTCATTAATATTCCATTTATACAATTTAAAGTTAAGGGATATTAAAGTGCACTTATATACAATCACAATAAGCATGTAAACACAAGGTCTAGGCTATGATACATGTTTTACAGGGCAATAGAAGTGAAAATAATACAACATAAGTTATTATTTGCTTTCCACAGCAAGGGTTCCAAAAGTTATAACATTCATTGTTCTTTATATAACTTTATATTCATGCATACAATTATATACACAAAACATATTATCGAATGGTGAGATAACTCACTCTATAACCAATATAGTAACCAACACAAGCCATAAGAACCTAAGAACAACTTCCTACCATCACCCAACTCCTGAAGCTTCCACCATTGCTCCACTTTAGTGCTCGGCCATGCTTCCTCCTCCCTTAAATGCACACGGACCATCATGGTTTAGGGTTTGTGCTCCACTTCTTCCACTTTTTTGTTGCTATTCCTTCATGACATGTTGTGCTAAGACATATATTTGAGTTTGGTGGAGATGAGTTGATTTGCTATAGTTTCTAAAACTCAATGTGAAAAGAGAAGAGGATGAAAAAGACATTTTTGTTCATTAAATTTGTAAAAGCTTTTGTGATATTATAAACTGTAAAGTGAATGCTTAAACAAGAGGCAACCACTCCTCTTCCCTCACCTTCTGTGGTTGGCCAAACATGCCACCCCTTATGCATATCCCTCCACCCAAATATTAAGATATTTATTTACAAATATCTTCTCCATTAATCCTTTTACTAATCTAAACACTATTCACTAATCACACTTTAGTTAACCATAACAAGTCAAAATATTTTTAGTTTCTAATTAATTACACAATAATATATTATACATGCCTAAAACGTTCGTACTACTTTTATCGAGAAAACATCCTTTTATTCATAAAAAGATTTTCGATCATTTTATCGATATTTCTTTATACTATTTATTTTTGTAAATATTTTTCAAAAATAAGTTACTAATTAAAAGGCATTAGCAAGGTTATGAAATCACTTTAATTATATTAAATCCAAGATTCAAATATTTAAATAATTCAGACATTTAAATATGAAATGTTAGAAATTCTGGGTCATTATAATTAAAGTGAGGTCATGATTAGGTTTAAACATTTTGATTAAATGTGTTTTGTTATAAAATAATGAATCGAATTACTCAGTGAAAATAGGAAAAGGAACAATCAATTTAGGCACAACACATGGAGAAATGAATCCCATGAAGTTATGAATGGCATCCTTTGAAAATAAATGAATTTAACATCCAATGTAAGTTACTTACAAGAAGAAGAAGGTTAGACTTGAAAATTGAAAACTTTCATTTAATGGGGTGGGGCTGAAAAGGAGAAGTTGGGGTTATAATATAAGCAACATTCCTCTTCAATTGACTAAACTAATAGTGAAACCGAAACTTTAGTAGTTTGGTAGGGCTACTTAAATCAAATGCAAAGAGCTTAGTTAACTAGATTTGAAAGCAGACCGAAGGATGTATCCAATTTGTAAATGTTCTATATTTGGACATTTGTATGTATGAATGCAAAAAATTGCACCATGCTTATAAATGGTTCAATGAAGTTAAAATCCCATGAGCTTGTAAAGCAGGTATTTGGCTGCACCTATACAATGGTGCCAAAATAAAGGTATGGATGATACAATTATGGCCATTTAAAGAATAATGCATTATTTGTAGGATGTTTAGTTCTTCCATGCAATAAATTTCAAAAGTAGAACCAACTAATACTCTAGATCTAGGATCGCATCTGAACCCATCAAATGGTCAGTTGATCATAAATGGAATAAATAGAAATTGACTTAACACATTTATGAAAAAATAGATTCAATCTATTTAACCCATTTTTCAAAAAGGTTATCTTACCTAACCAATTTATAAAGTAGTAAACGAATCCAGCCCATTTAATAAAAGTGTTTTTATTAAAATTAAAAAAATCCAAATTTTTAGAGGTTCAAATTTTTTATTTTTTGCAGAACTTTTAACATTTTCAAAATTTCACACTTTTCAAAATTTCAAAGTTAGGTCATTTTTTCTCTCAAAATTTCACAATTTTCATATATTATCAAAATTTTGTTTTCTTTTGAAAATCAATCTCTTTTATATCCCTTTTTAGTTACCAAAATAATGCTAACTTTTTTATATTAATTACATAGATAATTTTCTCCACAATTTTCTATTTTTCCAATACTTTCAAATTTACCATCAAAATTTGTTATTTTTTGTCATATTTTATAAAAAATAATGAATTTTTTAAATTTTAAATAATTTTCCAAAATTTTGAATTGTTTAAAATTCATAATATTTTTATCATTTTTGAATGTTTTTGAATTTTTAAGGTAACTAGTTTTAATTATTGGATGAGTCAAACTCATATAATCCATTTTGTAAATTAGTCGAATAGTTTAACCCGATAAAAGCAATTAATAAAATGGGTCAGGTTAGACTCAATCAAATGATAGGTAACTAGGTCGAGTTAACGGGCTTGGTTCTTTTTCGACTAGCCATGTAATGACCTATATAATTTTGAAACATAGTGGAAATTTGTTTATGTAACAACCTTATTTTAGGGCACGTTATTCTAAAATTAATTAATTGATAACTAAATAATAATATGGTAAAAATGCGATTGTTTTCACTTATGTTGTTTAAAATATTTATTCAGAGAGGGTTTTAAATTTCATTATTTTCTAAATTTATTTTTGTTTTCTATGAATTTTCCAAGTTATGAAAACACTTAATTTCAGGTTCAAATCGATTAAATAGGAAAATAATCATTTTTTCTTGAAATGTTTATATGTATAACCAGATTTTTAGGAATTTTTGAGGATTTTTCCAATGTATTTTCAAATTGATATGAATTATTTGGTGAATGAAAATTTTAATTACAAGTGATAATTTATTAATTAACCATGGTATTAGTTAATATCTTTAGTGCAAGAGAAATTATTTGATTTTCCTAAAAAGGATTTCTGTAAAGATTTGATTAACCAATAGAAATTTTATATATGGTATGATTTGGTGAAACTTAATAGCTTTTAAAGAAAATAAATCAGTTTTAAATATACTTCCAAAAATGACATACTAATTTATGATTGCTTACGACAGCCTTCATCTTGATTGACGATAGCTATATTATACACTTGTGATAAATTTTGAAAGTATACGTGCGGTAACACTATATTCTAAACTTAAGATAGCTCTAAAGTTTATATTTACAACAGCTATTGATCTTTGAGTTACGATGATTATGTTTTAGATAGTACTGAATTATAATAGCTATTATCCTTGATTATGATAGCTATTATCTTATGATTTTGATAGCTATTATTTTTTATTTATGATATCTATTGTCTTGTATTTTACAATAGCTATAATTCTTGATTTACGTAGCTATTATCTAGTGATTTACAATAGCTATTATTCCTTATTTGCGATAGTTATTATTCCTTATTTACGATAGCTATTATTTCATGTTTTACAATAACTAATTTTGTGATTTGGATTGCTATTTAAAAGATGTGATATCACATGTTTTATGATAGCCATATATTCTTTATCTTATGATAGCTATTTAAAGATGCGACAACATATGGTTTTCTTTTTACAATACCTATATATTTTCTGTTTAACGATAGTTATTTAAAATGTGGTAGCATAAAGTTTTATACATGTGCTAGCTAAGTATTTTAGAAGTACAATAGCACCATAATTTGCGAAGGGCAATGGCATTATTTTTTGTACACCTGGTAGCACTTAATTAAGTGTTGGGCCAGACTTTTCCTTATAACAAAACATGGATTTTGTTAAATTAATTGTTTGCACAATGAGATCTTTAAAAAAAGAAAAAGATATTTTTAGCCCAATTTACTGAGTTTATATGGAATAAACCAAAACTTGAATATAAGTATTTTGTGGATAAAATGACTGTTTTATGAACATATTTATGCGGCAGATGTAATTCATATGCTCAATTTTGTTTCTTGATGAGTATGTTGTGTATATAAATTACCGACATGCTCACTCGTATGGTATCACCAAATAATTATGGTCTTAGAGGCTAGTAACTAATGATAGATTAGGGTTGCTCCATTAGTGGATATAGTCAAGCTAAACTCCTATGTAAGTAAAATTACATTCAATGGATCAAGAAGATCAAATTATATTAGAACCCCCAAAATTGATCAAAAGAAATGATCACACGATGTTTATAAAACCAAATTTAAGGGTGGAGACTAGTGTCGAAGTAGAATCCTGCACTTTAGCTGCTAAGCCCTTAGCAATTCATGTTTGTGATTCTAATGTATGAGGCTTTGTCGATATTGAGTGTACACATCCGTGAAATCGCATAATGATGCTTCCCGTTATTTTTCTTCTTCTATCATAGGGATATCTTGGTATCCTTAAGAGAACGAAAGACCATTGTTATTCTTCTTCGGGAGTAGCTTGGCACATTCATGAGAATGGAAGTCCGTTGGATTATCTAGTTGTTTTTGGCCTGAGTCAGGCTGGTAAGTTTTTAATTTTCCTGAGAAAACTAATAGGTTTAAGTGACCACGAGAAAACTATGTCTATGTATGGACACTTCATGGGATTAGCAAATAAGGGAATGTGTAACACATAGCCCCCATTGAACACCAGACTATTCATTTTAACCCATTTTGCATAATATTATGTCATGCTCTAATCAATGTGATTGCATATGGATGTTTAGTTGATATATGGTTGAAAGATAGTAGTGAGGGGAGTTTTTCTCAATGGCATGATCTAAATATGTACATATTTTTATCGTGGTGGACTAATATTATTCACGCCGGACATTTTATCTGACCTGAAATTTTTTTGTTTCCCCAAACTCTTGGGTAATCATTTGAGTGGGTTGAGAATAGGGTTTTTAGAGTCAAGACGAATAAAGAATCCAAAGACGTGTAGGAGGCACGCTATTACTAAACTAGTTTATTTCTCGTTGTGTAGTATAGCTGCCTTTTTTGTTATTGTATGTAACCATCAGTAGTTATGACTTTGATCATTTAAAGGGCATTATTATATGTTGCTCCTCAAATTATATTTTATCTGAACGATGTAATCGTGGTGTTATGAAATTAACATGCAAAGAAATTGGATTGAATAAAAAATTTTTGTGAAATTTTTAATATTCTTATGCTCTTGATGTTAATGATGCAATAACAAATCTCATTTTTCCATTAGAAAAGAATACTAAGGATGACTGTAGCATCATCAATATCTATTTTTTGAGTCACTCAATATTCACTCGTTGGATGTCAAAGACCAGATTTTTGAAATTTCAACAAACTATCTCAGAATGAAATTTGAAATGAAGCCATGTTATCACTCAAACAAATATCATAGTGTTAAACTTAGAAACCATAGGATGAACAACTATCAACGGTCATTAAAACTTCATTATTATTTCAAAACAATTTCTTGAAGTTTCAACAATTTCATAAAGTTTCAACAATTTTAAAAATTTCTTAAAATCCTTTTTATAGCATGAGTAAACAGTAATCAATCAACATCATAAATTGACCAAACAGATTAAGTTCAATGATGAAAGGATGGTTGGTCTACTTTTAAGCACAAATCAAAGTAAGAACAAGTCAAAAGAAATCATATCAATTAAGAATAAGTCAGAACTAAAAAATCATCTCTTTTCAACATCACAATCTTTGGCTGATTTCATTCAGAATACGGTGCAGATTATCACATTTAATATATCGTTCGAAACAATTTTACCTGTTTTACCTTTACGATAACTTTTCGTTGTTGTCCGTTGTGATTCTGTCACCTTTATACTAGGCTAAGGAACTTTGCTTTGTCGCCCGTTATGTTTCTGGAACAGCCAAAATCCAGAGAACACTGTTGTTGTTCCTTAGCCTGCCACCACACCTACACGATGAAAGATTTTTGTGACCTATTTGTTTTTATAGGTCCATGGTTGTTAGTGGCAGAACATGAAAAATATGTTTGTGGAGACCCAAAACTATATATATATATATGTTCCTTTTGGCACCCAAATTTGTTTGACTTTCAAAGATTTTATACTTGTGCCTTTTGGAACCCAAATTGGTATAGTTTTCACGTGTTTGGGTCTATACCAACAATAATTTTGATTGTGTCCAAATTTTCTACAAATTGTGCACATTAAATTGACTTGATTAAATTTTGTGTTCTTATTCCTATGACTATAATTTTCAACATGATGTCCAATTATTTCAGATCGAGCAAAGACACTTTTACCTTTTGCATTATCATCATCTTGTGATTTCCCAAAACCTAGTCCTTTTCTGTTGTTAGCAAAAATTTGATTTTCCAATAACATTTTGAAAGATTTTTCTCCTTTTGAAAAGTTATTCGGGGATTTCTCAAGATTTTGGACTTTGGTTTTTAATGTTGTGTTTTCAGTGACAAGTGAGGTGCATCGATTTATAAAATCCTTTTTCCTAGTGTCGATGGTTCCCTTAAGATTCAAGTTTTCTTTTTCAAGACTCTCAAAGTTATTCCTAAGTTTTGATAATTCTGAATCTAAAATCTTACATTTTTTACATTCTAGGTTTTGAATATTTTCAAGTTCAGTTTCTAACCTAGAATTTTCATGGGCGAGTTTCCTCCTTTCAGATTTCAGTTTTTCAATTTTTGATTCAAGACTATCAATTGTTTTAGTAAGATCTAAGCACATAAAAATAAGATCTCTATAGGAATACTCACCTGCCTCACTAGATTCCTCGGAGCTTGCTTCTGAATTTGATTTTGCCATAAGACACAAGTTAGCCTCCTTTGAGCTGCTATCCGAAACTTCCTCTCCTTCTTCATCATCCCAAGTCGCTGCAAAAGCCTTCTTTTTCTTTTTCTTTCCTTTGTTATATTTGAGAAGTGGACATTCTGGTTTGATGTGGCCAGGCTTGTTGCAGTTATAACACGTCAGTTCATTATCAGAATTTTCAGAGCCTTTTGACCTATTGCCCTTTGTTTTCTTCTTGCGTGGCTTGAATCTTGATGAGTTTCTAAGTTTATTGACAGCCATTGCAAGCTCTTCAATTGGATCTACTTCATCTTCATCGCTCTCTTCTTTGCTCTTTAAGGCAATCGTCTTCTTCTTTGGTTCGGAGTTGTTGCGTTCTTCCTTTGCAATTAGCTCAAGCTCGTATGTCATCAAGTTGCCAATCAACTCCTCCATGCTTAGCTTACTCAGATCTTTCGATTCCTGTATTGCCGTGACTTTTGCCTCAAAGTTCATTGGTAAAACTCGTAGCACCTTCCTTACAAGCTCTACCTCAGGGAATACTTTCCTAAGCGCTCTAGCGTTGTATACCAAGGTTGAAAAGCGTCCAAACATATCCTTTATGCTCTCGCCTTTGTCCATCACAAAGTTTTCGTATTCATTGCTGAATAGGTCTAGACGAGACTCCTTGACTTGAGAAGTTCCTTCGTGTGTCACCTCCAAAGTGTGCCAAATTTCCTGTGCTGTTGTACAATGAGAAATTCTATTAAATTCATTTTTATCAAGAGCACATATGAAAGCATTCATGGCTTTAGCATTTGTCGTTTTCAATCTCTTATCGTTAGCATCCCACCTATCCTTAGGTTTAGGAATCTCAGTATCACCAACGATTATAGTGGGAGGTTTATAGCCAGTTTCAATAATATCCCAAACATCATAATCAACAAAACTAAGATAGATACCCATCCTAACTTTCCAATAAGCATAATCGTTCCTGTTAAACATGGGTGGCATAGCAATAGATTGCCCCTCAGAAAAAGCATTATTTGGTGAATTCATGACTCTAGAGTTAAAAAAAAAATACCGGGCTCTGATACCACTTGTAGGATCTAGATTAACCCTAGAGGGGGGAGGGGTGAATAGGGTTATAGCAAATTTTCTCGAATTAAACACAGGAATAAACACAGAAATAAATATGCTGAAAAGTAAATCACACACAAAATTTACCCAGCTTCGGCAACCCCTGCCTACTGCTGCATTCCCAGATTTCTATTAGAATTAAACAGTATCACGCTTACAAACACTCTACTAGACTCGCAAACATTTGCTCCCGCTCACAAACACTCTACTAGACTCGCAAACATTTGCTTCCGCTCACAAACACTCTACTAGACTCGCACACCCTGCTCCCGCCTATAGAGTTTCGTTTACTCGCAAACTCTGCTCCCGCCTATTAGGCTTTGCTTACTCGCAAACTCTGCTCCCGCCTATAGAGCTTTGCAAACTCGCACACCCTGCTCACTGAACTAATTCTAACTAGACAATCTGACACTACCTAAACCCTAGGTGGTGATTTACAAATTCTTTTGATTCGAAAATAAAAAACAACAATTAACAGACAATAAGAGATAACCCTAAACCCTAATTAAAAATATACTAAAGCCTTAAATAATAAAACAAGGTCGGCCCCTATTCTCTTCTTCAACCCGTTCCTTTTTCTTTTTATTTGCTCTGTTCGTCGTTTTGAGATATTGGCGGCTTTGTCCTTCAATCCAAATTAGGACTTTCGTTCGTGATTCAAATTAGGGCTTTCGAAGTGCCGACAATATGTTGATTGATTCGATGATTATTTGCGTGTAGCCTTGATAGATTGTTGCTCACTTCGGCTGCTTCGTTGATCGAATTCTTTCCTTGATTCGGTATGTAATTATTTGCTTTTGCTTTATTGATTTTATGCTTTCTGGAATTCGATGATTTGATTGCCGATGATGATTGGGCTTTTATATGCGTTCGAATTCCTTGAATTACGTTCGTCTAAATATATTTGAATTCGTCAATTTACTTGCTCTGGCCGCTTGATCTTGTATTGATGCTTGGGATTTCACTGACTTGTTAGTTTCTTTGCCACCACGTCTCTGACTTGTTCAATAACGTATATTTGTTACTTGATGGTCACAGCGTTGATTTGAGATTGTGATGACCACGGCTTCATTTTTATGTATGAACACGGCTTTGATTCAATTCCGTGATGACCACGGCTTCGACTCTGTTCCTTTTTCTGTTGACTTATTTGAACACAGTTTTGAACACTTGATTAGCTTGCGATGTTGATTTTTTTATGCTATAATCTTGTTCATCCCTCTTGTATACCTGGTGTATCATGGTTCACATGACACTGGTCTTGATATGTTGTCCACCTGAGTTTGAGCATTTGCACATTTGTTCACCTGCACTTGTTATTAGCATGGTCTTCTGTCCATGGTACTGTTCATGTTGAGTTGATATATTTGTGGTCTTCATTTGGTGATTTGCACTTGCACACTTGCACTGCTTCATCAGTTCATTTTTTTTCTGTTTCCTGTCATGTTGTTTGCAACTGTGTTGCACTTGATTTTGATGTAGCTTTTGGTCTGCATTTTTCGATTTCGAACTTGGACTTGTAGTTGCAACTGGACATGTTGTGAAGTTGTGCACTTGTGCATTGTTGTCATTTGGTATCTTTGCATTCATCACCGCAATACTCATTGTTACTTGTGTATTGCTTTTGACATCCATGTTCTTCACTGTGTACCTGGTCTGCATGCATGTGCTTTGATGGTTCAGTGGTGTTTTCTGAAACTTTCAGTAGTCTTCATTGCAGTATTTGCCATTGTTCCAATCTGGTTCTTCATGTATGTTCTCTTTTCATTGCTTTGTATCATTCTTTTGTTTGCCTGCAGACCATGTTGCATGCATGTTTGCATATTGGCTTGTTAGTTTTCATGAGTGATCTTGTTGCTGTTGCTATGCAGTTGCTATGCCTTGCTTGGTCTCTGTTCTTTGTTCATTGGTCAATGCTTGGTCATTGCACTGCTGAACTTGATTCACTTCATGTATGGCTGTTCTGATTTGTTGAAGCTTTGAACTGTTTCATTGTTTCATGCATTATTGATGCTCTTTGTAGTTGATGTACTTGGGTTGACTGCATGTCCATTGATTTGAGGCTGTGTCATGTTTGAACATAGCATTCATGTGTACTTTTGATTAGCACCTGAGTTGAATCCAGTTTTAAAACTCGGGTTTGACCTTGTGCTGAGAGTTGTGACTTTTATGTTATTGCACGTGAGTTGAACCCGGTTTTTCATTTGGGTTTGACCTGTACTCACCTGTCCCTGTAAATCAATCAAGTGTATATATCGGCATGCACGGCCTTGTGGCATATACAGTAATACACTGTGTATGTCACAAGTTGTTCGTGTATGATGAATTCAAATGTAAATTATGACGAACAACCCAAATAACTGAGGCAAATCATATTTTTAAAAATCATGTTTTATTTTATATTGCAAAAATATTTTATTTTCAATTTTACCGTGTTAGTAAATATTTTTGTAGATTGCTCAGATGCTGGATTCAAACTGGAATGCAGTTGAAGATAAAGTACGAGTGTGAGTGATATGTAGTGAGGTGCTGATGTAAATGTGAAAAAAATGTGATGTAATGTAATCAAAATTGTATAGTTATAGTGAGAGCTTGAAATTGTACTATTCAAAAATGTAATAAATATTTATTTGAATAAAATATTCATTTGAATTCAAATTCTGTGTTATTTAATTTATTCAACAAATATTTATTTAATCTGTGAAAATAAAATAGTATATTTAACAAATACATTTAAATGAATGTATATATGTTTATTATCATCAAACAAAAATCATATAAGCGCAAAGCGCATATTCAACAGTAACGTCTGTTCCGTGAAGGTGGATCCATGACTGACTCAAAAATGAGATCGTCTGTAGTCAGCTGTTCTCGACCTGTTTCCTCCAAGAGTTTTTGCCTTTGTTCCACAAACCATGCATGCATAAATAAATAAAAATACATTTGAATTTAATAACATAACATCTTAATTCATTATACTTTAATAATTAAAACAATTACTAATAGTATATAAACTAAAATATGCTTACATGGCTCTTCTGCGTTTATCGTCATACCATGTATATGAAATAGTCCCATCTGGATTCACATGCTCGATGGCATGAGTACGGGTGAACACATCCATGTAAGATACGGGACCATGCTCATCTGCTTCCTGAAATTGATTATTGTGTACGATTATTGTATATTCAAAATTATACAGCATATTAACTATCTACAATTCACAGTTAATAAATTTACCAACTTCTGGCGATATTGTTGGAACGACTTAGACCTTCCTCGATGAGTGATATGATTTCTGTTCCTATTTGCAGAGTTTCTCTACGACTCTGTTTGTACATTTAAGTAGACAATACATTATTTACTTACCAAATATTTTTTTGATATTTACATATCAATCAAATAATTAGTAAAATATTAGTACACTTACCTTCGCTTCATCACTAACCTAATGCACCAGCCAACCCTCCCACACACTCGCTCCCAACCAGTTCTTCTTCTCCTCTTTATGCTTCACAACCGAGATAGAATCCCGATAATTCTACCTCATCTTCTACATCTAGTAGTGTCGTACCAGCTGCATGTCGTTTGCTTGGACGTCGACTACGACCTGCATTTCATAATAAACAAGCGATAAATAATTAAACAATATAAAGTGAACAATAAATAAGCGACAAACAAATTGAGAATGGAAAATAGAAGATTATAGTTATAATGAAATCATGCCATATGCATTCCATGATATGGGAAGAGATATTATCCTACTTGGGTCAGCAAGCCTTCATCCGACTCTTATAAAGTCTCTAGAAACTAATAGTACTATAGCTGACGGCTGTAGATCGAACCCTATATTGTAAATATGATACAGATTATTATATCGTACATAAAATATTTATGATGCTGAAAAATATTTAATACTTTCCTCTCCTTCTTCTAATATTTATGATGCTATGTCGGTTGTGATGGGCCACTGTCATCGCCTTCGGATGAATGAGATGAGCTCCTCCTTCTGGACGACATGGTACCTACCATAGACACATCATTTTATAAGAGAATAATAGCATAACGGTGACATATATTATATAATAATGATATAAATGACATAAAGTACATAAATTGCAAAATATACCTGATTCAGATTGGGTCTTGTATTCCGACGATAAGCAGAATATAGCATTTTTAACATAAATTGCTAACTAAATGACATAAATGGTATAAATGACGTGAATGACATAAATTACATAAATGACATAAATTACATAAATGATGATAAGAAAATTCGGTTTCATAAATGACATAAGTTATATAACTTGCAAAATAAATGTCACAATTACATAAATTGCATAATACATCAGAATTCAACATAATACTTTTATCAATCCTCATCGTCTTCTAATTCAGATTCGGTGTCATATTCTACATTATTTTCCTCTCTACTCTCAATGCTTCTTCCAAAATACTTATTCATCGCTTAGAGGTCCAAAATCAGTACGATCATCTGTTATTATTATTTCGTTGCTTTGCTCATGATCTGCCTGATAAGCTTGTTCGTTTGGATTATTCTTTCCATCAAATGTAAATCTTGCCATTGTTTTAAAAACTACCGACCAAACTGCTTTATCTCTTTTTAGTGAAGGATAAGGAGTGTAATAAACTTGCAATGCTTGTTTGGCTAGTACAAAAGGATCGTACTTGTGATAATGCTATGTGTGCTTTATTTCAATAAGATTATAATCTTTGTGCACATTAATTCTAGAACCTAGAACATTGCTGAACCAATTGCATATAAACAAAAAAACATCATTCGCGAGTCATAAGAAATATGTCAGTTGCAAAATTTGGGTTAAAATGCTAAAAAAATCATTTATGCGATTTTTTTGAATCATCACTACCTTTAACAAATACACTTGTATTATTAGTTAATTTTCCAGCACCATATTCTTTGGTGTTGAATTTATATCCATTGACGAAAAATATTATATACGTCTTGACATTTCTTTTTGGTCCTAACGCAAGATGTTTCAATCCTTCAATGACCACACAATTCCATGGCTCATAAGCATACTTTGAAAACCAATTAGAAAATTCTTTACTGCAATCTCCACGTGGATGTCTCTTTCATAAATACTGCATATATGAATAAAATACTGCATTAAATTCTACATACATACACATTATTGAAATGAATAAATCTAAGAATTATTCATTTATATTACATAACAAACGGTGAAACCTTAGCACAATTAAGAAGAATATAAGTGTGTGCTACATGAAGATCTCTATCGTCTGACCATACGCCTACACATTTTCCAAAAGATCACCATGTTATCTAAAAATGGATAACATTGTTTGAGAGGACTCTCGTTCGTCGCCTTCATCATTACGTGGAATATTTTCAAATGATATGTTCACATGTTCACTAAAATAATGAGAGAAAAAGAATGAAGCTTCTTCTTCGATGCGTGATTTATAGATCGAACCTTCAATTCATATTTTTTGCCATACTTTTTTCTTTAGATGATTTATATGTCTATGAAAAATTAACTTATATTAACTTTTAATTCCAAATATAATTAAATTAATAGTTAACATATTTTATACCTCTCGAATGGATACATCCATCCATATTGCACAGGACCTCAAAGTCGTGCATCAGATGAAAGATGAACAGGTAAATACTCCGTTGCATTAAAAAAGTCTGGTGGAAATATTTTCTCCAATTTGTAGAATAATATAAGAATATCTTCCTCAGGTTTACATAAACATTGAAATTTTAATGTAGTTGAACAAAGCTCTTTGTAAAACCGACTAAGTCCCATTATTACTTTCCAAACTTTTAAGGGCGATGGTTCTTGGAATACAACATGTAATAAATTTTCCATCATTATGTGACAGCTGTGGCTTTTCATTCCAACACATCTATGAGATTTTATGAAATCCTATGAGGAAATCTTAATTCTTCCACCTATTTTAACACAACTTTAACTTGATTATTATCTAACTCATAACACGCTTTAGGTTTTTGTTGTCATTTGGTTTCATATGAAGCTCAGAACGTTTGCATAATTCTTGTATATCGCGTCTTGATTTCAAATCGTCGTTAGTCTTCTCCTTGACATTCAAAATTGTGTTAAAAACATTGTCAAATACATTTTTCTCATTGTGCATCACATCAATATTATGATGAAGTAGAAGATCTTTCCAATAAGGCAACTTCCAAAATATACTTTGTTTGCACCAATTATAAATAGTCGATTTACCTGCAATTTCAGTTTGTACTCCAGTTTCATGTATCTTTGGATAGTCCTTTACAAGTTTATATATGTATTCGCTTGACCATATAGTTGGTGGCTGTCACGTTTCTACTCTATTAGCTAAAAAGTTTTTTCTATCTCCTCTAAAGGGATGATTATTGACATGGAGAAAACATCGATGACAGTCAAATCATGAAATTTTCTTACCATTCGGTAAAAAAAATGACCGTGTTTCTTCCATGCAATAAAGACAAACTAGACGACTGGATGCACTCCATCCTAAAAGTATTGCATAAGTAGGAAAATCACTTATAGTACACAACAAAGAAGCAAACATACAATTTTTTTTTCTTTAAAATGTCATATATTTCTACTCCTTTGTTACACAATGTTTTTAGCTTCTCAATCAGTGGTTGTAAATAATCAACGATTCCTTGTGTCGGATCGTCGACCAGGAACGACAACAGTAAGAAACATATATGGAGTTTTCATACACATCCACGGAGGTAAATTATAAGGTGTGATGATAATGGACCAAGATGAATATTTAGCACCAAATTGAGAAAATGGTGAAAAAACATCCATACATAATCCAAGTCTAACATTACGATTCTCCGCTGCAAAAGTGGGATAAGTTTTGTCAAAAATGCTTCCATGCTTCTCCATCGGCTGGATGTGTCAACGTACATTCTTCCTCTGTTCTCACACTATGCTACCTCATATGAGGTGCAGTTACATAAGATGCGTATAATCTTTGAAGTCTACGAGTGATGGGCCAGTAATGCATACGTTTATATGGAACTTTCTTTTCCATCTTTTTTCCTCGTTTGTACATTTCCTCATTATATATTCTACACTTCCTAAGAGTGATGTTCTCTTTTCAAAACAACATGCAAAAATTTAAACATATATCTATTTTTTAATTCGTAAACCAAAAGCCGACATAAGCTTTTTAAATTCATAGTGATTTTCACACATTAAATTATCGAGCAGCGCATGTCGTTTTGTAGCTTGTACAACAGCTGTAAATCCGGCTTTGGTGATGATGTATTTTGACTTCATCGCAATGTATTCTACAATTACTGATAATTGAATGAAGCTTTAACAACCATCCTAAAAAGATTTCTTACCAGCATCCAATAAATCGTAAAAAAATGCTTCAATATTTGGTTCTTCGACATTTACATCATCGTCGTCAACTTCAACCGTAGGGAACATTGATCATGCTGCATCTTCAACCATATGTTCTATACGTTTCGTCATAACAATTTCATTACTAGCCACCTCTAATTCAAACTCCGTGGGAGTACGTGCTACAACTTCTGCATGACGATTCTAAACATAATACTCCGACACGAAACCGTTTTTGCACAAACGAACTTTCACAATATTTGATAACAAACACTTCAAATGTTTACACTTACTACACGGACAACGAGTTTCTACATCATTTCCGTTATTACTTAAAGAGAGTTCAACAAATATGTTTATACCATTATAAAAATCTTCCTTTATTGAGCCTCTCAGTCCCTTTCTTTGATACATCCATCTCCTCCGATCAAAAAAATAATCGATTATTTTTACTATTTAAAAAACATGTCACAAATTCAAAAATAAATATTAGCTATTTTACAAATTAAGATTTTATTTTTCAATGTATTGATACATAATCTTATATGCATTAATTTAACCCAACTTAAGAATACAATATTGAAATGTTAGTTTATAGTTCTCTATTTTGATGGTCAGTTATCCTACTTTCCATTACAAACATAGTAAACAATAACATTTCGTAAATTATTTCATTTTAAACGATTCAACAAAATTTTAGTAGCACTTCCCTTTTGTTTTTGTATTGTACACAAATGCATGTACACAAGAAACAAAAAAGAAAAGTGACGGCAAAAATTTTTGAACTGTTTAACAGAAATAATGTACGAAATGTAATTATTTACTGTGTTTATAACTTGTTCAATATATGGGCGAATTCAGCGAGCATTGTACGAGATGAATATAAATGTCCGTTTTGTGAAAAAACGAATACTTATATAACGAGCATGTATAACACTTGTCGGACATGACCAAAAACTCCATAAGGGACGGAATAAAAAAGTAGCTTATACAAAAATTGAAAGTTTTATAGTTTGTATTCTTATTTATTATATAATATATTATTGTTTGTAAACAGTTGAAAATTTGCTAATTTTATATTTTTTGAAAAAGTATTAATTTACCATATTATTCCGCGTATTTATCGAACAAGGTTAATTCAGCGTATTATAGTAGATATGTAAATTATTTTTTATGACATTTTCGATAGAAAATAATTTATATAATTATTAGTATGCGTGTGTGTTTATATACGTATAATGATTAACACATACACACTCACATATATGAACACATAAACACCCCAATTAACACAAGACAATGCTAAAAATAACACACACACACAGATATATATATATATATATATATATATATATATATATATATATATATATATATATTGGTTTACACATATACATAAATTCAAAAATTATATCTATTTTTCACAATAAAAAGCTAACAAATGAAATAGGTATTTCATGGGATACTATAAACCATCATTAGGCTATTAGAAACAAGTAAAATAACTAATTAGCCCTAATTTATCAAATTAGGAAAATCTAGATTTATGTTAAAAATTAGGTTTTTTGAAAAAATTAGAGGTTACACCTGAGATTGGAAGCAATGGAGAGTCATTCGGGAGCTATGCAAGATTCGAAAGCTTGAATTTGAGGTTCGGAAGCTTGAAAATGAGGTATTAGGGATTTTGGTCATTTAGCTCATTCGAGGAAGAAAGGTCTCGGCCGAAACCTGTATAACACGAACTTCTGTCGGTTTCTAACGGCCGCCAATGGCATCTTTCAAACAGTTTCCGACACCCGCCAAAGGCCACCGACGGTCCATTGAAAGCTGTTGGAAACCATCGCAATAGACCGTCGGAAGCCGCCCCATTGTCGGTATTTCAAGCTTTTCTTGTAGTGTAATAAGTTTGAATACAGAGACACAGGTAGGCTTTGAGACTTTTGGAATAAGAAAAGTTGTAGAGACATTTATACCTTATATCATTTTGATAGACGTGAATAAGTTGAAAAAGTTGACTATTTCCCTAGTAAAGTCATGCCGAGTGATAGACTTGGTAGAGGTTAAAAACATAGAGCCAAATCCATTTGGACCTCCTAAATAATTTTTATCAATGGAGAAGAGAGCAAATTTAATTTCATAATGAGAGAAGGAGGCAATAAAATCTTGACATTAAATATATGTGAGCTTTTGAAAATCAAGATCTTTAAGGATGGATTGATCAATGGGAGTATCAGAACATACCCCAAATATATTTGAGAAGTGTTCAACAGAAGCAGGCCCAGTTGAGTCCTAATCATTTCAACTAATAACTGTATAATCATTAACAAAGAGAATGATAAACCTTATATGCCTTCCCTTGAGAGAGTGTTGATAGAACTATGTATTCTTGTCACCTAAAATATCCCACTTACCCATAAGATTTTGCTTGATCATCATGACTTCTAATCTATGAGCTTCAGGGAGGGTTTTAGTAGCCTCACGTTCCTGCACTTGAAAAGAAGCATCTGGAGGGTTAGAGTGCATTGCATTTTGAATTTTAGTTAGTAATATTGTTAGCCATTTTATTTTTTTTCTCCCGCTTCCATATACCTCCTTACTCCTGCCTCTCAAAGCTAATTTGTTGTGTTTGAGTTTTTTGGAGAACGAACATTGGGCTGGGGAAAAGTAGGATGGACCAAGCTGTGGATACAATGCATAGAAAGTCTAGGTGCTCAACCAAGCATTGAAAATTTTGAAGGATCGGGGAAGGTTGATTGTAGGAAGACCAATAGATATTATAAGAGGGGTGTGTTCAAAAACTCCATGAGATAACACTTCAACATATAAGTTGGACCAAGTGGAGGAAGCAATAGAGTTTATAAAAACCTTATCAGTCCTGCTATATGTTTTAGTACCAGATCTGGACTTGTTGTTCCATGTGTAGTAAAGGCCAGCGGAGAGAGCTTTAAATATTTTGGCATGTTGAATGGCGTTTTATGGAGGAATAATTTGAACTAGATTCAAAGCAAGCCCTCATATTCTTTCATGGGAGGCTGTCATACAATTCCAATCACCTAATAATTACCAAGGTAAAGGGGTTTTCATTAGGTGGATAGTGGAGAGAAAGATATTTCTAGGATTAGGATTGTTGTGAGCATAAATGAAAGTGCAGTAAAATTTACTATTATCTAGGAAAAGAGTAATAGAATAATGACAGTGCCAATAAGAGATTTGGATGGGAGTAAGAGAAAAAGTAGATTGGTTGTAAATGATGTGAATTCTTCCAAAAGCGGCAATGTTGAAGTTATGGAGATATGACCAATCATATTGATGAAGGAGAAAATCAGCAAGATGTTACTAACATTTAGCTTGTTTTCAAGGATGGCTACCTCATGAAGATTTTGCCATTGAATGAGATTTCTTATTTCAATTTGTTTAGAAATACCATTGGAACCTCTAATATTGCATCATGCCCTCTTATTTATCATTGATTATATTCTAAGGAGTAGTTATGGATGGTGAATCTTGCATAGTGGGGAAGAGTGTAGATAGATTACCGGAAGATATTGTTTGGAATGGAGGCTTAGTGAAGGGTAAAATGTCTGTCAAACAAGAGTCTCCTTCATCTCTATTTGATTTGTTTCTTGCAAGAAACGTTTTCTTGTTCCTTTTGATAGGTAGGCACATGATGGTGTTGGTTTTAATTGAAGCGCTTTTGGCAGCAAAAAGTTTGGGTTCAGAGGTGAAGGAAAAGTGGAAAGGGTCAGATAAGGGGGAAGCTATTAAATAAGGAACAATATCCTCAAGGTTAGATAAAATAGAGAAAGGGCTTGAAATGGTGGCAGGTAAAGCAGTAGACAACTCATGTATTAGGGTAGTGTGAGAATTATCGGGTGGAAGAAGAACCATAAGAATGTCTTGTGTTGTCGGTTTGGATAGTTGAGGAACAGAATTCCTTGTCTTGAAGAGGTTGTGAGAGTAATGATGGGTTGGCATAACTAGGTTGGGTATCAAAGCCTGTTGCTAGTGGTATGGAGGAGGTGTCATTATGTGGAGGAGAACTATGATGGCACAAAGTAATAAGAAGAGGGGTTTCTTTTGACGAAGATGGACCGAGGTCAATAGCTATTGTAGCCTTGCTTGGATAGTGATTAGTGGGGTGTAGTATATGGAAAAGATTGAAGAAAATGGTTGAACATTAGACGTAGTATGTGCGTGTGCGTGGGTTCAAAATGCATGCATGTTGCATTAGCAGCCTCATATTATCATTTAATGTCATATATAAGGAGGGATTTTTTGATTAGCTGCAGACAACATATTTGATATATGATGGCCACTCTCTATATTGAATGCATGCATTGATATTCTTATTGTTTATAATATCTTTTTCACTAAATGGAAAATAGATACAAGGAAAAACTTTGAAAAGAATTTAGGCTGAAGGACAACAAGTTTCATTTTTAGACTGAATGATAAACTTTGAAAAAATTAGACTGAAAGACAATGCTAAAAATAACTAGCATTTTGTACAGTGTAGAACTGAATGTAATGCTAGTTATAACTAGCAATGTCCTTCAGTCTAATTTTCTTTCAAGATTTGTCTTTCAGTCCAAAAATGAAACTTTATGTCCTTCGGTCTAATTTATATTTAAACTTTGTCCTTGTGCCTAATTCCTTCTTTCACTAATGCCTTTTCTTTTTTGTTCTTTACAACATTACACACTTGCTGCACATTTCCCTGAGTTGACTCATGCCTTTTATGCTTTTTTAACAATATTTCCTTTTAATGCATTCAATTGAACATGTGTGCTAAACTTAACAACTTGATTAGTAGGGCAAGTTTTGATAGTATAACTAAAAACAAAACATTTTCACCAATAACGTGCTTATTACTATGTATACATATACATATACATACAAACACACACACACACACACACACACATATATGTATATGTATATATATCTATACTCCACACTTATTCTTTAGTCCATTCTTTTGAATCTCACGAAGACTCGTATGAGAATTACGAGTTGTGGAACGGGGAGTGGAAGACTTAACATAGGAGATGGAAGCACCATAACTAATGGAAATATTTGGGCTAATGCTAGAAATACTAATCGAAATACCAATACAAATGTTAATATGGGTGCTAGAACTACATTAGTCGACATAGGGATGACGTATCAGTTCTTTATTAATGTGAAGCAAGCTAGAGCAGTGGCTGGGTTAACAGGAGGAAATGGTGGCAATGCGGGAACTGTTATGTCTGAAGTGGCTGTTTGTAAATAATTATGCCCCGTTAAGTAGAGAATATACTAATTTTGGAGGAAAACCATTTATCGGGATGGAGCATTCCATCGACGTGGAAGATTAACTTTTTCATTATAAAAGGATTTTTGCTAATTTGGGATTGAATGTTGAACAGAAAGGGAGGTTAGCTTTAAGGTAGTTGCAAGGAGTCGCTTTGTACTGGAATAGTGTGACTATAGGAGTACCGGAGGATGATCTCACTTGGGCCGACTTTCAGGAAAAGTTTGAGGAGAAGTTTCCATCTGAAGCACTAAAGCACATACAGTTCAAAAGATTTTCAAAGTTAGAGAAAAGCCATATGATTATTTTAGAGTATGAAACTAAGTTTGATGAACTATCAAGGCATGAGCAAGCTATTATTAATACTCCTTAAAAAGAATGAGAAGTTTATTAGGAATTTAAGGCCTGAGATTGCAAGTAGGGTAACTATGTCGCACGTTAGAGATCTATTTAATGTCATTGAGGATATGGCTACAACGAATGATGATTTAATTACATCGCTTAGGAAGAATAAGTCTGTTGAGACTATAAGTTTCCAAGGCAAGAAGAGTAAGTCCTTTAATAAAAAAGGAGCTCGAAAGGATGGAGTTTCAAAGAAAAGAAGCCCGAAGTGACTTGTTACAAGTGCGACAAGATGGGGCACTTTCCTAACAAGTGTCATTAAGAAGGCTGCTGATAAGAAAGGAGCGAGTAACTATAATTGCAATAAGAAAAGGTATTTAAAAAAAGAGTGTCTTGAACTGGCCAAAGCTAAATAAGGAAAGGTCTATGCTTTGGAACCTACATCTTATGGACCAACTATTGAAGAAAAGAAAAAGGCTACGTCGGGAGGTACTCTCCTTATTCATAGCATACCTGTTAAAGTGTTGTTTGATACTAACGCATCTCATTCTTTTATGTCCAGATGTTTGGTAGATAGATTGAACCCTAACACGACGTACCTTATTACCTCTCTAAAGGTTGCGAATCTAACAGGCAGCTATATAACTCTTGGAATGAGTTGTGAACGCCTAGAATTTGATTGTTTAGGTCTTACGTTTACCTACAATTTGCATATGTTTGATTTTTTTTGGTTTTGGAATAATTTTTAGTATGGATTTGTTTAGCCTATATAAAGCTAGGATATTTTGTCAAGATAGAATGATATCCTTGGTAAACCCTGATTGTCGTGATCGAATTATATACCTAGTAAATGAATTGAGTTTAAATGTATACACAATGTTAGATGCTACGAAAAGCCCAGAGGATGAAATAAATCTGGTTTTTGTAGTAAAGGAGTATGTTGATGTCTTTGAACCAGTTTGGGATTACCACCAAAATATGCTATTAAATTTCAAGTAAATTTCATTCCAAGAGCTGAACTTGTAAGTAGGCCATCTAGTAGATGGATACTTTCCAAGATGAAAGAGTTAAAGGTTCAGCTAGTGGATTTGGAAGGAAAAAATTGCATTAGACCAAGTAGTTTGCCTTGGGAAGATGTGGCGTATTCGTGAAGAAACCGGATTGATTATTTAGGTTATATACTGATTATAGAAAGCTAAATGAAAAGATCATCAAGAATCAATATCTTTTGCCTAAAATTAGATAATTTGTTCAATCAATTGAGTAGAGCCAAGTTGTTCTCGCAGTTGGGCTTAGTAATGAGTTTTCATAAGTTGAGAGCAATGGAGGAAAGTATACCGTTAATGGTGTTTTGAATAAGATATGGTTTGTATAATTTTTTAGTTATTCCTTTCAGATTAACCAATGTGCCCATTTTTTTGTAAATTTAATGAACCAGATCCTCCGAGGGCATTTGGGTAATTTCATATTAGCGTTAATTGATGATATTTTGATATATTATAAGAATGAACGAGATCGTGAAGTTCGTCTAAGAGTAGTGTTAGATAGCTGAGGCAGCATCAGTCATTTTGTAAGAAAGAGAAGTGAAGCTCTTTGGTCATGTAATTTCTGAGAATGGATTGTCTATTGAGTCATCAAAGATCAAAGCCATTAATAATTAGAAGAAACCCAAGAAGGTAATTGAATTAGACGTTTCTCATGGTTTGCTAGCTATTATTAGAGATTTATTAAGGATTTCTCTCGCACGGCAGCACCGATGGCTTAAATAAAAGGGATGGGTGAAAATTCTTTTGGACAGATAAACGTGAAAAATAATTTCAGAAGCTAAACCATTTATTGACCTTTGCGCCGGTGTTAGGTGTGCTAGATGGAAATCCAGATAAATGTGAAAAATAGCTTTGATCAGATGAAGTTTGTTATATTACTTATGAATTGTAGATAGCGGCAATGATCATTTCATTGAAAGTATGCAGACACTATCTTTTAGGAGAACGATTTGAGGTGTTTACGGATCATAAGTCCTTGAAGTTTTTATTCTCTCAGAAAGAATTGAATATGAAACAACAAGACGCCTTGGGATTTTTGGCAGCGTATGACATTGGAATTGAGTATATGCCAGGGCAAGGAAATATGATTACCGGTGCACTTATTAGAAAACATTAGAATGTGGTGTTGGCAATGTTGGTAGAATATAATAATTTAGAGGTGTGGCTTCATGTGAAGTTCTTTTGAGGTCGATGACTGGTTTTAACCAATGTTCTGTAATGATATATTGTATGGAAGTTTGACCATTGTTGATCGAAAGAATTGCTGCAAAGAAGAAAGACGATCCATTACTAGTCGAAAGGATTAACATGCAAGAAGTGGGAAATAAGATGCGAGCATTCCTTTATTTCCAATTTCCACCCTAAATTTCCTTGTGATCAACTAATAAACATGGGATTTTAGGTTCACAAGCCTAGTGGAGTTATAGTTTATTTCTCGGATTTCATTAGAGTTAGGGTTGCATGTTGGAAGTGTAGCTTTAAATAAGATAGCATTCTATACACTTATAATAGTGGTTCATCAAAAGAAAATATGAGTATTCGTTTCACTATTAGAATTGCATAACACATATAAAGAGGAGGATATAAATCCCATATCTCAAAGGTGCTTTTGCGTAAGAATAACATTGCATAGAACCCTCTATAACATCAAGATTCATTAAGTTTTTGACTTCTATCCAAAACTATAGAGTTCTAAGGAAATATGTGATCACTGCCACACAAACTACCATATACCATCTTGATGTATAATTTCTTTTTTTGGTCACAACAAAAGAAATAAGCATTATTTCGAATATGTATGGAGTTTAATGAGTTCCGTAGTTGAATGATGATAGGGTAACTAAAGCGCGATAGCGAAAGAGGGAAATTTGTTAGATAATCAGAGAGCTTTTCATTAAAAGGGATGGTTGACTGAGCTACGTATTAATGAGAAAGAACATGCATAACAATGCAACCCAAATTGGCCCAAAGAGAATGCTAGAAGCTCACAATGGTTGGGTTGGTGGATGAGCATTGAACTAATTGGATACATTTGTCCCTACATGAAAGAACAAATTGCCATAGCCAAATTGATAGTGGCCTCCTTTCTAGAGTCTAGAAGTTCCTTCTTCATATTAATTGATTATTAGTCCAAATGCTCTAGAGATATTTCCTACAGCCGAATAGGGAAATAGTATGAACTGAAATGGCCGCTATATTCCATTGCATAAGTCTATGGCAAGGCCTCCTTGTAAATAAGATTTTTTTTTTCGAACTTGACATGAGCAATAGGAATAGTCATTTTACTAAACGGAGAGCCATTCCAGAGGAAGTGTGAACTAGCTTTATCAATCATGTACAATGAAGTCCTTGGTAAAATAAAAAATTTAGAGAGGTAAACCTGCGTCAAGAATATATTGGACTGTATTATGCCAACCCAACAACATTGGTTAAAAAATGATTGTTCCAAGAAGAAACTTTGATGTGATTTTCTCAAAAAAGGGAGACAATGATATTTTTTATATTCTTGAATTAGTTAACCGCATTCTAAGGTATACAATTTCTGTAACGACCCGGATTTTTCGACGTTTGATTTGGAATATTTAACTGGTTTTAAATATTGAATTTGAACTATAGATTGATTTTGAGTATGAAAATTTGGTTTATATTTATAAAATAAATTCAGAATTTAAATATAGCAATTTATTTGATAATTTAATTACTGAATTTAATAAGTGAATATTGGGTAAATTACTGTAGCTTGAGTTTTAAGCTCGATAAAAATAATTTAAAGGCTTATAAAATTTGTATTAATAATACTGAAGATAATAAAAGTCCTAAAATTGAATTTAAGAGCGATCTGTTCAATTTCAAAAATAGCTTGTTTAAATTTACTTTTAAAAATAGCTTTCCGAGGCACAGTCTCGGAATTCGACGAAAATAGTTTCATTGCATCCGTAATATTGTATTATTATCGAATTTCAAATTTTGTAGCTTTTGGTATTATCGTTTAGCCGTATGGAATATAAACGCATGGAGATTAATATCAAGAATTCAATACAATAATTGGGTCCAAAAAGATATCTTCTCCATACGATCGAACTAGGACTCGAAACCTTCTCCATTGCGTTCGAAATAGGGGTATAATATTATGAACAACTAGCGGCGCGCCTCGATAGGAGATCAAAATTTTAAGTTTCTATAACGAGATATTTTATAATTAAATAAAATAACATAAAAATCAAATCAAAGTCCTTTACCTTCTGTAATACGCCACCATTCATCTTTAAATCACATATCGATCTCTTTCCTTCTTTTCAAAATCAAATCGAATGAAAAAAATGGCGCTTCCTCTCAGTTAAAAAAAAAAAGAACGAACGAATCAAATTCATTCGAACGAATAAAGAAAATCAAATGGCGAGACGTTCTGGGAGGGTGGCGATTGAGTTGGAGGGATGTGGCTGAAGACCTGGAAGCTCACGAGTAGTGGTTGCAAGGTTGTATGGTGGATTTCGTTTCTGGCGATGCTGCGAGGTTGTAAGGCGGGTTGTGAGTATTGACTGCGAGGTTGTAAGGTGGGTTTCGTCTCCCGCGATGCTGTGAGGTTGTAAGGCGGGTCGCGAGTATTGTCTACGAGGTATTAAAGTGGGTTTCGTCTCTGGCGATGCAGCGAGGTTGTAAGGCAGGTCGCGAGTATTGGCAAGCTCGTGAGTAGGGTGGGTTTCATTTCTGGCAAGATGCATTGTGGGCTCAGATCTGATCTCCTGGAAGCAGTGTCCTAGGATGCTTGAAACGAGATGGGCAGTGGGGTTAGCAACGTGGTGATGTTAACCAAATTTTTAATTAATAATTAGTCTAAATTAAAAAAGTTGTTGATTAATTATAACTAACTTGGAATCATTAATTTATATAATTCGACATTTGCTTATACGAGGGTATATTGAATGGAACCATCCGTTTGAATTTGTGGCTGCAGAATAATCGAAGTGGAATTAAAAAATTGGAATAGATTGCAAAATAAATCAAGATGAGTAAAATCTCACTCATTTGGATTGCTAGGATAATATAAAAATGTTGAATTTAAATTATTGTATGTTTGGATGAATTTATATAATTATTATCTGTTGAATGTTGAATATATATATATATATATATAGTAGTATACATATTAGTATTTGGAGTGATATTCCTGCATATTATAGCGGATGAGACCCTATGCACCGCGCATAATAGCGGATGGCCCTATATACCGTGATATCCCCCTCGAAGTGGGATTGGTATTTTTATGTCGTATTAACATTTGTGGATGCAGGGAAACGAGTTGGAGGGATCCAACTGGATTCCTCAAACATATTGTTTATTTTTCATATATAGTGATATATGATTTGTGTGGAATCATCTAGTATAGATTATTGTAGTGTTGGAATTATTGGATGTTATTGTAGCACTGGCCTGAATTTCTGTAATTCAAATATTATAAATACATTTCATAAAAATTTAAGGAATTAAAGGGAATTTTAAAAAAATATTGGAATTGAAGTTACTTTAAAGAAATTAGATTAGAAAATAAAATTATATTTATGTTTGGTTCTTAACTATTGTGAATTAGTAAATGGAGATATAAAAAAAAAGAATTATATAAAAGAAATAAAAGTGGTATTCTGGAAATATAAAAGGGGGTTAAAATCAATATTGAAAATAGCTGTGTAGTTAATGCCCCGCTATAACCCTGCTATATCTCATAGCGGAGTTTTGCTGCTATGATATTTTCATATAGCCCCAAATATAGCCTTTCCGCTTTAAGCCCCGCTATTTCCGCTATATCCCGTTATTTCCACTATTTCCGCTATATCTTTTATAAAATAAATGAATTAAAAAAATGATATGTATACATTATAAAATTATGAAATCAATTTATTTAACTGAAATTTTAATATATTTTCAGAAATGAAAATACTCTAATATTCTACTAAATTCAATTATATTATATAACAGTTTTACGTTTATTTACAATATATTCGCATATTTTTTTATTTAAAATTATTTATGTATTAATTATAATTCAATTGAATGTTAATTTTTCACCTAATTACCATTTATGTATTTGTAAAAACATTAAATACGAGTTTTATATGCTATTTTAGAGTCATCCACTATATCCCCGATGTATCCCCGCTATGACTTTTTGCACCTCCGCCGCATTGAGTCTGCCGAGCGCTTTAACTGCACAGGAAAATAGATTGGAAGTATTTATAAGAAATAAATTTATATAATGGATTTTTATAAATAAGATTTATTTTATAAACAGGTAAAACCAAATGGGTTGTAAAATTGATAAACGATGTCTATAATGAAGAAATTCGATATCGGATGATAATTGGGAATATAAATTCATCGGAGGAGTTTATATTAGAATATGGAAACAGGTTGAGAAAAATGGAAGATTTTATTTTTGAAGTGGGAATGGCTAGGGAAGCGAAAATAAATCGATATGTTGTGAAATCGAGAGGAAGTTATAAATAAAATTGGTTATTGAGATTTTAGAATATATATTTATTTTTAAGAAGCTAAGTTCATTTTCAAAGGGAGAACCTTATTTTTTTTAAACTATGAAATTCTAAACTAGTTAGTATTAGAATGCTTCGAAAAATGGATTTAATATTTAATACTTTTTGAAATATAATTTTATTTTTTATAATCGGTTTTGTAAATTGATTAGTTTTACTTTAAATGAGTTATTGGTGGTTTATTAAAAATGTTTAATATTTTTAAATATATATACACACATATTTAAACCATATTTTAAAATAAAAATAAAATATATCCTTTTAAAATGCCATTATATATATATATAGTTTGAAATGATTGAAAATTTATTTCTTATATTCTCTCGAGATGTGTAAGCAAGGCCTAATGTTGCTTTTGGATGTTATTTGATAGTTAAATAACCAACTATCAATATTGGCCAATTTCTTTAATCGTTCGAAGAGAACGGGATTGGATTTAATTATCCGAAAACCACTTCAATCCAATTTGAACGTAGTGAATGAATATCGTGAAGATGATGAAGACAGTGATTCCGTTTGTCCAGATCTAGGACAACTTGCATGGATAAATGCTATCAGAACATCATCATCGGAGGACGATGAGAATTCTAAGTAAAATTGTTCTCGAAAGGTAATGCTTAGCCTCGAACCTCATCAACCAAGAATGACTAAAATAGGTGAGATGCAGTAAGACTAAGTGGGTCATACCCAGGTAGGGTATGTTATTACTTTTTAGATGTCCTCTGAAACTTATTATTTATGGATACGGTTGTGCATAGAAGGAGCGCTTGATAGTAAGGGTGGGAACAACCAGGGTGATAACATATTCGGTCTATCCAGGTTAGGGGTAGGCTGGTCTTATGTAGTAGGGGATCCTGGCGTGGTCCTTGGTATATTGTTCTAGAGGTGTACTGTGGTGGACGGTACCGTAGTGGCCAGTCATTTGTTGGAATCCATTCTCCAATACGAGCTTACGATTTTTTTGTAGAGCCTAGTATGCAGAAATTTAATTAATGTAACAATTTAAACTATTTGAATAAGTATTTGTATTTATACGCTATTATAATATCACTAGATTTTCTACAAAATGTTTTGGTTATCGTAAGGGAAAACCCCATCGTGTTTATGTGTGACGCGGTCTTACGAGATACCTTTGTTTTTCAAAGGATTTTGATAACTATAATAATTCAAACTGAGTGCGTTTTCTTACGTTGGTTTTCCAGAATGACTCAGGTGTTATTTTATTATAATGCTCGGGTCAGACCGAGTATTACAGATTCAGCTTAAATGCTATGGAGCTCAGGAGACTAGTTGAAGGAGTTTCAGACGTATTTCCGACTTGGAATTATTTCCGCTGTGTAAGTACAAGTTATATAACTGTCATGTTTGATTTGTTGATGGTTGTACTCTGATTATTGTAAGTATATAAACTATTACAGATTCCTTTACATAAAATTTGTTATTATATATTATATTTTGTTCCGCTGCGATTATGAGATTCTGTGTTGTTGTATCTATTTTTCTTCTATCTCTTTCTTCTTCTTACCCTAAAGATTCATATTTCCATCTAATTTGAGTTGAGCTAAGGTTAAATATTATTGACTCAAAGGGATATGGATTTGCGGGCCTTTACACTTTGGTATCAGAGCTAAAGGTTAAGCGAGAACCTTAGCTCTGTTGGTAATTACTCATTAGAGATAGAGTCAGTGGTACTCTAGAATGATTTTGAGCGCATAGATAGATACGAGCGTGTATTTGTTAGCGAATATAAATTATTTTATATTGTATTAACTTATTGGTTGAGTGGAATATAAACTCTGATCGAATAATGGGACGCCGCTAAATTGATCGGAGTTTTTAAATACTTGAACACGATAATTCAACACGATATGGTTTTGGAGTGGGTAAATGAAATAATTCTACCTAAATTATATTTTATATAAAAGGAATGATTTTCTAAAATTATTATGGTATATTTGGAATGTTTGGATGATAATATTATAATCAAAACGAGAATATAAAATTTAAATGGTTTATACAACCAAATGGGAATTGTATAAGAATAAATTATGCAAATGAATTATAAATTAAAAAGGATTTAAGCCAGAATTGGAAAAATTAAATCCCGGAGATTTTTGGAAATATTTTTCAAAGTGTTCTAGAAGGATAATAGTAATATTATTTTTGTAAGGGATTTTGAATGGAAAATGATTTTAAATGGATTTTTGGAAGTAATATAGCACTGAACTCACTTAAGCCACTGGAAAATGATCCTGGCGATGACTGCAGTATCATCAGTTTTCATTTTCGAGTTTCTAAGCGACGAATTGCTACCAAAATTGATTTGTTCAGATTTATTGGAAAGAACAAGTTTTGTTTTAGAAGTTTCAAAGGAAATTTGTTTCGAGTAAAAACCAGGCTTGGTTTAAAATTTAAAAAGTGTGATTTTAGGATATTTGTGATTTCAAAATGATTTGAAATAAAAACTGGGTGTTTGAATTCTGGAATCCTTATTTAAATAATTTATAAATCATCGAAAAATAAGTTTTGAACTTACAAATTGAGAATGATTCTAAATAAGGAAATAAAAATATGGAATTGAATTTTGGAAATATAATTTTAACTTCAGTAAAGTTAAAATAAATAAAATTAAACTTAAGCAAAGCAAGTGGAATAAATAAATGAAGTGATGGCAATAATTGAAAGGAATTGGTATGGATTGTATGAACTGAATTTGACTTATGAAGGTTAAATAAATTAAACAGTAAAAGAAAATGGTATGGATTTGAATTTAACTTAAGCTAAATTAAATAAAATTAAGTTGAATTTGAATTGAATTGAAGATAAAATTGAATTGAATTATAAATGATATTGAATGAAAATGAATTCTTACTTAAATAATAAAAAGAAATGGTATGAAGTTAAATTTAACTTAACTTAAATAAAAAATTAAAGTGGAATAGAAAACCAAAATAAAAATGGTCTAGCATTATGGCGATGAAATAAAAATCCAAATTTGAGTGATAAAATAAGTTTGAGCTCAAGAGAAATTTAATAAAGTGATTTTTGAAAATTAAAATCAAACGTTAATTATAAATTGGAAGTAAGTTCATTAAATAGTTAATTAGTTAATTGAATATGGTAATGGATATCAACTTGGTTAAATAAATTGGATTGTGGATTAAAATAGAATTTCAAAATGAAACTCGAGTTATAAATATAATTCAACTTAGACTGTAAGTAAATGGAATATAATTGGAAAACGGGTTGAATAATGTGAAATGGAATTGGATTAAAATAGAAATGGGTTGAGCTGCAAATAAATCCAATTTAAGCATTAATAAATTGAAGATGGCCTTGATATTAGCAAAATGAGTTCGAGAATGAATTGAGTATGGAAATTAAAATTTGAAGTAGGATAAGTGAAGAAACTAATTAAATAGATTAGTAATTGGTATGAATTTTGATTGAATGAAAATCAAATCTAAAGTTTGAAATGGAATTTGTTGCAAATAGAAATGAACTTAAGTTGTTTGGTTAAAATGATTGAAGTAAATAAATTAACTTAAGTTAATATTTAATAAAAGCTTGGCTTCGAGTAAATTTGTGAAATGGCCATTAAACAAAATAGCATGGAATGTTTTCAAGTTAAATAAAATGGATTTGAAAATAATGGAAATGGATTTGAATGGAATGCAAAATGAATTGGTTTAGAATCAATTAGAAATGGAATGTAAATATAAATTAAGTTGGAATCAATTTAGAATGGATGTGAGTTTTTTTATTTTGAAAATAAATTGAATGCATGTAAAGTGAGTTATAAATCACTTAAATTGAATGGAATGTTATGAAAAATCGAGTGAAAGCAAATTGAATTAGCATCGAAACCTTAAAGTTGCTTATGAATAATTGTATAATATGCATTGCTTGTGGAATCCATGTGTTTAGCTATTTAAAATAAGTGAAATGTTATTAATTTTACATATTTGATACTTACATGTTTAAATTGAGTAAGTACAGGTACTTGAAGCTGTTTCGGTGAGTTTGATTGCGGAATTGCAAAATAAATAAGCGGCTTGCTTAAAAATGTTAAAATAAGGTACGTTTTCGGATTAAATACTGCGAAAAATATAAAATATTGATATATTTTGTTTTTTGATTATGTGGGTCGATGTATATATATTTATCTCTCTTGTCATATTGCAAAAGGTCCTACGTACAACGGAGACTCTGCCAAAAAAATTCGGAAATTTAGGGTGTTAGAAAAAAAAATTGAAAATTTTTGAATTTTTTTTTGTTAACGACAAATTGATTTCAAATTGAAATTGAAATGAGGGTTTTGGAATTATAATTAAAAACTAATTGTTTTGGTAAAGACTAAAAGACTAGAAAAGTGAATATCGAATTTTCACTAAGTGGGTTTTTGGATAAATTAATGGGTTTGGAGCATTCTTCCGCCTTAGCAATTTTGGACACGGAATTCTTTTAAGGAGGAAGAATGTAATGTCCCAGATTTTTCAACGTTTGATTTGGAATATTTAAATGGTTTTAAATATTTAATTCGAATTATAGATTGATTTTTAATATGAAAATTTGGTTTATATTTATAAAATAAATTTAGAATTTAAATATAGCGATTTATTTGATAATTTAATTATTGAATTTATTAAGTGAATATTGGTTAAATTATTGTAGCTTTAATTTTAAGCTTGATGAAAATAATTTAAAGGCTTATAAAATTTGTATTACTAATACTGAAGATAATAAAAGTTCTAAAATTGAATTTAAGAGCGATCTGTTCAATTTTAAAAATAGCTTGTATAAATTTACTTCTAAAAATCGCTTTCCAATGCATTGTCTCGGAATTCGACGAAATCAATTCCATTGGATCTGTAATATTGTATTATTATAGGATTTCAAATTTCGTAGCTTTTGGAGTTGTCGTTTAGCCATACGGAATATAAATGCGTGGAGATTAATATCGAGAATTCAATATAACAATTGGGTCCAAAAAGCTATCTTCTCCATACGATCGAATCAGGAGTCGAAACCTTTTCCATTGCATTCGGAATAGAGGTATAAAATTATGAATGCCAAGCGGCATGCCTCAATAGAGATCAAAATTTTAAGTTGCTATAACAAGATATTTTATAATTAAATAAAATTATATAGAAATCGAAGTCCTTTACCTTCTGCAATACACCACAATTCACCTTTAAATCACGTACCGATCTCTTTCCTTCTTTTCAAAATAAAATCGAACGAGAAAAAAATGGCACTCCTCTCAGTTAAAAGAAAACGAAAAAAATGAACGAATCGAGTTCATTCGAACGAATAAAGAAAAAAAATGGGGAGACTTCTGGGAGAGTCACGATCGAGTTGGAGGGATGTGGCCGAAGACCTGTAAGCTCATGAGTATTAGCTGCGAGGTTGTAAGGTGGGTTTCATCTCTAGCGATGCTGGGAATTTGTAAGATGGGTTTCGTCTTTGGCGATGCTGCAAGGTTGTAAGGCGGGTCGCGAGTATTGGCTGGGAGGTTGCAAGGTGGGTTTCGTCTCTGGCGATGCTGCGAGGTTGTAAGGCAGGTCACGAGTATTGGCAAGCTCACGGGTAGGGTGGGTTTCATCTCTAGCAAGATCCATTATCGGCTGAGATTTGATCTCCTAGAAGCAGCGTCCTAGGTTTCTTGGAAACGAGATGGGCAGTGAGGTTAGCAACGTGGTAAGGTTAACCAATTTTTTTAATTAGTAATTAGTCTTTATTAAATAAGTAGTTGATTAATTATAATTAAATTGGAATCGTTAATTTATATAATTCGACATTTGCTTATACAAAGGTAAACTGAATGGAACCAACCATTTGAATTCTTGGCTGTGGAATATTCGAAGTGGAATAAAAAAAATTGGAATGGATTGCAAAATAAATCAAGGTGAGTAAAATCTCATTCATTCGGATTGCTAGGATAATTTAAAAATGTTGAATTTAAATTATTGTGTGTTAGGATGAATTTATTTAGTCATTATCTGTTGAATGTAAAATATATACAGTAGTATATATTAGTATTTGAAGTGATATTCCCGCACATTATAGCGGATGGACCCAATGCGCCCCGCATAATAGTGGTTGACCCTATATACCGCGATATCCACCTTGAAGTGGGATCGGTACTTTTATGTCGTATTAACATCAGTGGATGCAGGGAAGCAAGTTGGAGGGATCCAACTGGATTCCTCAAATATATTGTTTATTTTTCATATATAGTGATATATGATTTGTGTGGAATCATCTATTATAGATTATTGTAGTGATTGGAATTATTAGATGTTATTGTAGCACTGGACTGAATTTTGATAATTCAAATATTATACATACATTTTTAAAAAATTTAAAGAATTAAAGGTAATTTGAAATATATATATATATATATATATATATATATTGTGTGTGTATATTGAAATTGGAGTTATTTTAAAGAAATTGGATTCGAAAATAAAACTGTATTTGAGGTTTGTTATATTTAACTATTGTGAATTAGTAAATGGAGATATTTTCAATAATGAATTATATAAAAGAATTTATAAGTGATATTCTGGAAATATAAAAAGGGCTTAAAATCAATATTGAAAATAGATCAGTAGTATTAATGGAATTTATAAGAAATAAATTTATATAATGGTTTTTTATAAATAAAATTTGTTTTATAAATAGGTAAAACCAAAGGGTTATAAAATTGATAAACGAATTTTTATAATGAAGAAATTCGATATCATATGATAATTGGGAATAAAAATTCATAGGAGGAATTAATATTAGAATATGGAAACAAGGTTGAGAAAAATGGAAGGTTCTATTTTTGAAGTGGGAATGGTTATGGAAGCGAAAATAAATTGATATGTTATGAAATCGAGAGGAATAAAATTGGTTGTTGTGATTTTAAAATGTATATTTATTTTTAAGAAGCTAAGTTCGTTTTCAAAGGGAGAACCTTATTTTTTTAAACTATGAAATTTTAAACTAGTTAGCATTGGAATGCTTCGGAAAAATGGATTTTTAAATATTTAATATTTATTGAAATAAAATTTTAGTTTTTATAATCGATTTTGTAAATTGATTGGTTTTACTTTAAATGAGTTATTGGTGGTTTATTAAAAATGTTTAATATTTTTAAAAAATATTTAAACCATATTTTAAAATAAAATACTATCCTTTAAAAATGCCATTATATATATATATAGTTTCACATGATTGAAAATTTATTTATAAAATTCTCACGAGATGTGTACACAAGTTTATTTTAAAGATGAGGTCTTATAAGAAAATCCTATAAATAGAATATTAGAAACTTAAGAAAATTTCCAATATTGGATGCGATAACTTCGAAAAGAACTTGAATTCATTTAAGGGAGTTAAAAATGTTTGGTTGGGATTATAAATAAGTATAATTGGTTAGGAAGTCGCAAGAAGAATTTATTTAAAATTTCGGATACTTATGAGGTAAGTATGAAATATTTCCAAGTTAAATATAAAAATGATTTTAGGAAATTATACGTATAAATATTTTCCTAAGTATTGAAAGGGAGGTTTTGGAAATATTTTAGTGGAAAATATTTCTTAGTATTGAAATGGAAAAATATCATGTTATGGATACAAGTGTGAATTCCAAGTATAGAATATTGAAGATATTGAATATATATATCTTGGAAAGATGTTTTGAAATGAATATTCTAGAGATTATAAATAAGGTCTAGTGTTGCTTTTGGATGTTATTTAATAGTTAAATAACCGACTATCAATATTGGCCAATTTCATTAATCGTTTCTAAAAGACGAGGATCGGGTTTACTTATTTGAAAACCACTTCGATCTGGTTTGAATGTAACGATTGAATACCGTGAAGATGATGTAGATGGTGATTCGGTTTGTCTAGACCCAGGACAACTTGTATGGACAAATGCTATCAGAACATCGTCATTGGAGGACGATGAGCATTCTAAGTAAAATTGTTCTTGAAAGGCAACGCTTGGCCTCGAACCTCATCAACATGGAATGACTAAAACAGAGGAGATGCAGTAAGGCTAACTGGGTCACTCCCAAGTAGGGTATGTTATCACCTTTCTAGATGTTCTCGAAAACCTATTATTTATGGATATGGTTGTGCATGGAAGGAGCACTCAATAGTAAGGGTGGGAACACCCGAGGTGATAACATATTCGGTCTATCCAGGTCAGGGGTAGGCCTGTCTTGTGTAGCAAGGGATCCCGACGTAGTCCTCGGTACATTGTTCTAGAGGTGCACTGTGGTGGGCGGTTCACCAGTGGCCCAGTCATTCATTGGAATCCATTCTCCAATACGAGCTTATGGTTTTGTTTGTAGAGCCTAGTATGTTGGAATTTAATTGATGTAACAATTTCAGTTATTTGAATAAGTATTTTTATTTAGACACTGTTATAATATCACTGGATTTTCTATAAAATGTTTTGGTTATTGTAAGGGAAAAACCCGTCGTGTTTATATGTGATGCGGTCTTACGAGATGCCTTTGTTTTTCAAAGGGTTTTGATTACTCTAATAATTAAAACTAAGTGTGTTTTCTCACGTTGGTTTCCAGACTGACTCGGGCATTATTTTATTATAATGCTCGAGTCAGATCGAGTATTACAAATTTATGTTAAATGCTATGGAGCTCAGGAGACTAGCTGGAGGAGTTTCAGACGTATTTCAATACTTGACTTATATTCCGTTTTGTAAGGATAAGTTATATAACTGTCCAGTTTGATGTATTGATGGTTGTACTCTGATAATTGTAAGTATATAAACTGTTACAGATTCCTTTGTATAAAATCTGTTATTATATATTATATTTTGTTCCGTTGTGATTGTGAAATTTTGTGTTGTTGTTTCTAATTTTCTTTTATCTCTTTCTTCTTCTTACCCTAAAGATTCATATTTTCGTCCAATTTGAGTAAGATGAGGTGAAATATTATCGACTCAAAGGGATATGGATTTGCGAGCCTTTACAATTTCCCTCCATTATAGGCTGGATGTTTGATCTTTGAGCAATGCTGAGCTTCAGACCATCATCCACACCACCAATCAATATTTTTCTGGCATGCAGTAGCTGATCTGTAGGCCGACAGCATGGAAGAAATTGTCTAGGATAAAATATAAGTTAGAAATGGATTGCTTCGTTGGTTTGGTGAATATGGGGAGGTCATCTGCAAAGCACAAGGTAACAACAAGAGGATTCTTATATTTAGGGTGGAGCTCGATTTGCTTGGATCTAATAAAGTTGTTAACGATAAGAGTGAGATTTTTCATGACAATAATGAAAAGATAGAAGCTTAGAGGGTCACCTTGCCTTATCCCCTTTTTGCCCATGAAGTATTCATACGCTATTAACATTAACAGAGAAGGAGCTGGCGGGGATACAAGTATATATGAGGGATATGTAAACAAGAGGGAAATTAGTTAGCTCCAAGGTTGTCTTAATTGCTTCTCACCTTGCAGTATCAAAAGCTTTTTTAATATCAAACTAATGCAACACCTTAGGCTGATATTCTTCCTATTGTAACCATTTATCAGCTCATGTGAAAGATGAATGTTACTAATAATATTCCAAAATAAAACTTTGGCAGATTGATTTTGAGAGATAATAAAGGGGAGAACACATTGCATTCTAGAAGAATGCAATTTAGAGATGCACTTGTATATTGTATTGCAACAACTAATAAGTCTAAATTTAGAGACACTGGTAGGCTTTGAGACCTTTAGAATAAGGAAAGTTATAAAGGCAGTAATACCCTATAACATTCTGATAGACTTGAAGAAGTTAACTATTTCCCTAGTGAAGTCATGCTGAATGATAGACCAGGTAGAGGTTAAAAACATAGAGCCAAATCCATCTGGACCTCCTATAGCATTTTTTATCAATGGAGAAGAGAGCATCATTAATTTCATGATGAGAGAAGGAGGCAATAAAATAATGACACTAAATATATGTAAGCTTCTTAAAATAGAGATCTTTAAGGATGGATTGATCAATGGGAGTATCAGAATAGACCCCAAAAGTATTTGAGGAGTGTTCAACAAAAGCAAGCCTAATTGAGTCTTGATCATTGCACCTGTATATGTATAATCACTAACAGAGAGAATGATAGACCTTATATGACTTCCCTTGAGAGAGTGTTGGTAGAAATATGTATTATTATCACCTAAAATATCCCACTTACCCATAAGCTTTTTCTAGATCATCATGGCTTCTAATCTGTAAGCATCTAGGAGGGCTTTAGTAGCCTTATGTTCCTGCACCGAAAAAGAAGCATCTAGAGGGTTAGAGGGCATTGGATTTTGAATATTATTTAGCAATGTTGTTAATTATTTAAATTTTTTTCTCCCACTTCCATATGCCTCTGTACTCAAGCCTCCCAAGGCCAATTTGGCGTGTTAGAGTTTTTTTTTTGAGAACGAACATTGGGTTGCCAAAGATGGGATGGACCTAGCCGTGATACAATGGGTAGAAATTCTAGATGCTCCACCTAAGGATTGAAAATTTTGAAGGATAGAGGAAGCTTAATGGTAGAAAGACCAAAGATATTATAATAGTGGAGTGGTCAGAAACTCCAGGAGGTAGCACTTCAACATAAAGTTTGGGCTAAGTGAAGGAGCAACAGAGGTTATAAATATCTTATCAATCCCACTATATGTTTTAGTACCAGATCTAGAATTGTTCCAAGTGTGGCAGAGGCTAGTGGAGAGAGGTTTAAATATATTGGCATCTTGATTGACATTTTGTATAGGAATAATGTCAACTAGATTCAAAGCAATCACTTTCACTCTTTCATTGGAGGCTACCATACAATTCCAATCACCAATAATAACCAAGGTAAATGTATTTTCATTAGGTGGATAGTAGAGAGAAAGATATTTCTAGGATTAGGACTGTTGTGAGTAAATGAAAGTGTAGTTAAATTTTGTATTTTCTAGGAGACGAGTAACAGAATAATGATAATATTGATAAGAGATTTGGACAGGAGTATCTGGACAGCAGTAAGAGAAAAAGCATATGGATTATAAATGATGAGAATTCATCCAAAAGTGGCATGGTTGAAGTTGTGGAGATATAACCAGTCATCTTTGATGAAGGGGAAAATCTGGGAGATGTTATCAGCATTAAGCTTGTTTTCAAGGATGGCTACCATATGAAGATTTTGCTTATTAATGGGATTTCTTATTTTAATTTGTTTAGAAATATCATTGGCACCTCTAAGCATCATGCTCTCTGTTAACTGGGTTTTTACCCAAGCAGGAATCCAGATGATTTAGAACATCTAGGTAAAGCCAAAACAACTCAAGAATTAAATAAAAGGACCAAAAGAATAGGCCAAGAAGGATTCTAGAAGAATTACCCAAAAATCTACTATGGGAATGGATCGCTAGCGATCCATAAGGATGCTCCATGGATCGTTCTAGCCTTTTGCATCATGAATCAATATCTTTCTAGGGATGTTTGCCGAGTTTCATAGTATTCCAAGCAACCTAGTTCGAAAAGTGAACATTCATCTGATTAAAGTTGTAGGACAATCTAACCCCTGTTTGAACTATCACCAAAACAAGGAAAAGGCTACGAAATTACATGGAAAGCACCAATATAAGGCAAGGAGTGCACCCCGAAGAAAGAAACCCAAAAATTCTCTAAGTGCATGGATCGCTAGGGATCCATCGGATTATATTATGTCGTTATGAAATTTTCAAAGCACCTTCTCATCATCGAGTGTAGGCTTCTAGCAAAGCAGGCTAGCTCGATAACTCTCCAATCCCTATAAATACAATCCTACCTGCAACATAAAGAGGATCTTCGGGACTAGCTGTTGGAGCTCCATAGAGATTATTCTTCACTCTTCTTCTCCCATATAATAGTCATCTAGGGGTACACTGTGATTCTACAATGAACTCTTATACTTATGACTTGATCTAACTTAGAAGATTCAATCATATTGTAATCTAATTCAACTTGTAATGGCAGTCAGTTAATAGAATGTTATAAAGTGGATGTTGGCTTCATTAATAGCCGATTCACTATGAAAATCTTCTTGTCTTTTTACTATTTCTGCTCTTTTACATTTATTTTCTATATTATTGCTCTTTAAGAACATGGCAGGTGCTTTCACACTTAATCCAGGGTGTTGATCCATTTTTTGGATTAATATTTTGGTGCTTCCATTGAGAACCCAACTCAGTTTTAGATCTAGCTAACTACTTTGGATCAGATAGGTTTAAAAATTAGATCCTCAATCTTTGCTTATAAGGTTTTCTGTTGAGAATCAATGGCATTAGGAAGAAAGAGAACAACATCTGGAAGATCCATGGAGCTATCATTGCCGGAGAAGAAACAAACCCTCAACAGAGTGAATTCAACAACCCCAACAACTCGTAACTTAAAACTAACACTAGAGATCAAATGTCAGGACCCTCCACTCAACATGAAGTTGTGACTAAGGGAGAATTGAACCGAATGGTTGATAAAATTAACCAGAAAATGGCAAACAGTCAAAAGGGTCATATGGAAAAGATAGATGTTTTCTTAGCACTCCAATCACTAACTACTCCCGGAACGACACCCGAAGGTGCACCTACTATGGAGCAAGAGCTTTCTTTTGTTTCTGGCTCAAGTGGAATAAGTAGAAAAAAAGGAAGTAATGGGTGAAGCTCAAGGCCTCACGATACTGGAAAATGCTAATAATCCACCAATTGTAAAAGAGCCTACTCAAACCTAAACTTAGGAGTGAAAACTCCACGGAAGGACATACTGGTAGCTGGTACTGACTCCGAGGAAGGCAAGCAACTTAAGGAAGGAGGATTGAACTCAAATGATCAAACTCCACATGCAAGACCAACTGCCTGCCAACGGATCTCTATAGGAGTGCTCACCCAAAGACCTGAGAGTTTAGGTTTCAGCCAGCTAACCAAGACTATTTGCAAAGTCAAACACTTGGCGTAGCTATTGACAGTCGACCTACGAATGAACGGACAAATGAGACATACATTGCAGACATGGTCAGACGCTTGATTGAAGAAAGCAAGGGTAGGAAATACGATGATTAGGGTTTCTCTTTGAGCCAAACTTCCTTCACCAATAGTATCCTAAGGGCAGAGTACCGTGAGAAATTCACCAGGCTACTAGCTATGTCCCTCTACAATGGAACTACTGACCCTCAACGGCACTTGTGCAAGTACATTTGACATATGGATGGTGCATGGGTAATAGATGCAATTCGTTGTAGATGTTTCCCCATCCATTTGGAAGGAGTTTCCTGCATGTGGTTTACCAGACCCCCTCCGCGATTTATCTCAACCTTTGGTGAGCTAGCCAGGAAGTTCTTAAATCGGTTTGGATTACACATGGCTCAGCCAAAGGATGTTATATTCGGTTACTTCGAAGGACCCAACGAATCAATAAAATCATTCATGAACCACTTTAATACAACCGGCACCGGAGTGAGCAACCCAAATGAGGATATGATTTTCATGGCTTTAGTCTGCTTGATCCAACTAGAGCCAGATTTTAGGAGATGGATTAAAATGATGAAACCGACCACTATGAAAGAATTCAATCGAAAGGCTAGTTGGTAGTTGAGATTGGAAGAGGCAAATACGTTAGAAGGTAAAAAATACTAATATGTGACCAAATGAACCAATTCAGTGTAATGTGGCGGTCCATCAAAATAGAAAGAATTCTAAAGTAACCTTGGAAGAAATGGGAAGTACAAAAAGAAGAACCATGATTAAAACACCAGCAAGGGAAATGGAGGAGGAAAGAAACTCGGAGGTGTGAAATGCGGAGAATACATTCCATTGAACAATAGCTTGGAGAATATTTACATGTAAACTCAGGGAACAGAAAAGTACCCGAAGCCGCCTCAGAAGGAAGAGTCTGAGCAATAATGAAAGTCACGGATGTTCTGTCGCTTCTACGAAACCCATGGCCATAACACAAACGAGTGTCACCATTTGAAGAACATGATTGAAGAACTGATTTAAGAAAACAAGTTCCAACAGTACGTGAAGAAGCCTCGAAATTTCGATCAGCCAACCCGACCCATGCACCTAATACCCAAGTAAACCAAGCTGGATCTATTGGAGATGGATCCAAACGAACTAAATAGAGACTTGTCATCAATACCATTTTAGAAGGTCCTCATCCGGCACAAAAAGTTGGGGTGAGATGGAAAGATATGCTAGTTCACTCAAACGTGTTCCAAAGGAAACTTGCTTTGAAATCGAAGACGGGACCCTCGCTAAACAGCAAAGGATTCTTAATGATGACATCGTGTTCTAAAACCAGGTAGTGAAGGAATAGAAGCTTTAACTTTTGATCCAATAGTGGTGATGATAGGAATCAGACCCACTGTCATATGTCAGGTGTTGGTTGATACCGAAGGATCAGTAAACATTCTGTTTCGACATACGTTCGACCAAATGAAGCTTAACATGAGGGATGTCCCCACGTGCCGAACCTAAATCCAAGGATTTATCAGTCATCCACTATAACCAATTAGCACAATCAATTTGCCTGTTGAACTTGGAATAGGAGATCAGAGAGTGGTTCTCACCCAAACCTTTGTGATAATTGAAGAGATCTTAGCCTATAATGCATTCTTAGGAAGGCCGGCCCTCGTTGATTTCCAAATTATCCTAGCACAATAGTGTGTCACTATGAAATTCCCTATGAAAAACGGAGTTGGAGTGATAAACGGAGACCAGATTGTCGCAAGGGAATGTTACATCGCTGAATGCATGAAACAAGAAAGAAAGAAAAGGGAAAGAGTGTGTAGAAAACTCTCCACATTCACGAACCGTCAACATAGCAACTAAAGAACCGTCTCTGGCTTTGGGACCACAACCAATTCGATAAGGCTATGGACCCTAGAAAGAAGTGTTCAAGGGAGAAATAAGTAGCACCGGTAGATATTACAATGGCTATCCTTGTAGACATGGAAGACCCGACATGAGTACTAAATATAGGATCACATCTTGGAACCAAGACGCGACAAGAATTAGTCATCGCTTGGGCGCATTCCAATATGTGTGTGATATCGTCAAAGATAGCATGTCACACACTTAATATTGATCCCAAGTACACTCTAGTGAAGCAGAAGAGGCACACCATGGGACCAGAACGGTTTGCTGCACTAAGAGAGGATGTGGATAAGTTGTTGGAAAATGGCTTCATCCGTGATGCAACCTATCCCTTATGGGTATCAAATAGTTTTGGTAAAGAATTCCAATGGGAAGTGGCAGACTTGCATTGACTGCTCAGGTTTGAACAAAACCTGCCCAAAGGATAGCTTTCCATTACCCAAGGTCGATCAGCTTGTTGACGCCATGGCAAGCCAAGAGCTACTATCATTTATGGAGGCCTATGTGTGATGCAAACAATTCATGGTGCATGAACCCAATCAAGAGAGTACTAGTTTCATTACCGACCTTGGATTATACTGTTATCGAGTCATGCCCTTAAGACTAAAGAACACAGGGGCAACCTACCAACGACTGATAAAAACAATGTTCAAAGATCAGATCTAGAAAATGATGGAAATATACATAGACGACATGCTTGTAAAATCATGCATATCAAAGAATCACTTAGACAATCTCGAAGAGATGTTTGAAATATTATGGAAATATGGAATGAAGCTCAACCTGTTGAAATGCTCTTTCGACGTTATTTTTGGAAAATTCCTTGATTTTCATCATAGATGCAAGGGGCATTGAAGCCAATTCAGAATAGATTACCGCCCTAAGAAACGTCGAAGCCCCCATGACCAAAAATGAATTACAAAATCTAAATGGATAGAACGCAACGCTTAGCCGATTTGTTTTTCGAGCGACTGACAAGTGCATATCATTCTTCGATGCATTGAAGAAGGGAAAGAAGAATTTTGAATGGAACAAAGCTTGCTAGACGTCCTTTGAAGAATTACTCCTTTATGGAAACCGCTCCTTTATAGAATTTGCTAAGTCATGAACAAAATAAATCATTATTATAAAATTCTATTTAATCAAGAACTATACGTTAAGTATAATGTGAACTTCACTTTTTGTTGCATCGTTCCATGAAGAGATTTTTTATTTTTATTTACTTTAAAGTTTGACTCTCTGGTGTACATAGAGATTGAAGCAACAGTATCCTCTTTATATTGCTCTCTAGTGTATTTCACTTAAATTTTCTACTACTTGCGCTAATAAAAACAGAAATAGAAATCCTCACGATTCTGACGGCCTTACCGGTTCAACCTTCGACCTTCGATTATCACAATTCGATGAGCAATTCGGTTCTCATAACTATGACTTCCACAAACATTAAAACATGTGTCTATGTTTTAATTCAACCTTTTCCCTTTGCTTATACCTTTGATTTCTAGTATGTCACACTTTCATGTCTAGAATAAATATATTCTTGAACCTCCATAACTTCCCTCATTTGCACCATTTTCACTTGTTTTTGTACTCTAGCTCACAAATTTACAGAAATGAGTCATTTTATTGCAAATTGAAACCTTAGCTATTAAACAAAACCACGCCTTTGAATTAATGATGCATACTATGAAAATAAAACTGAAATACAAAACATATTACTCGTATCTACAAATTAGTAATTAAGAATTATAACATGGGAAAAATATGTGAACAAGACCCACAATACATACGGATGCCACTAGAGGTTTTTATTTTGATTGAACAAAAAGTTTAAAGCCTTCGTGTAAGAAGTTAACATCATCTTTGACAGTTTTTTAATAAAACAAGCTTTATAATCTTCGTTTGGTAAACAAAGGTGCTTAGAATTCAAATCTATGTACTGAAATCATAAAGTCCCATGTGTCCATTTCATAGCAACAACTCAATAAATAAATTGAATTACTTGATTTAAAAATAAATGTAAAATGGATGTTTGAAATTCTAGGAAGTCAAAGAGCACACACAAATGGAGTATAGAGGGTCTCATGTGCTTGAGTCATATCGTATATAAAATAAAGTGAGAGGTCCTACATGTAATATTTTGAAATATGGGTATGTCAACCAAAATTATTCATTAAGAGAATCTGACATCTAAGTACCACAGTGAGCAGCCCTTAAGAGGTAATGAAGGAGATTACATTGCTGATAGTTTCCATAGTATCATTTTAGTCAAGTATAGCAGAACATAAGTATGAAAGATTATTGACCTTGTACTTTCACACTTTAAAATGTATAAACATAAGTGGATGGCAGCAAAATGTTTGGGACAATATGGCAATTACCACACTTAGTGCATAAAAGTCCTTGTATCATTTGTTGATTCCTCTTACTGACAGAGTACGCAAATATTTGTATAACAATGTCCAACACTTCAAGAAGATCAGGTATAATGTATCATCTTACAGTCGATTCAGCAATTTCAAATGGGTGTGTGTATAGGGAGAGACACATAAAGGACACAAGGACATGTAGTTTTGACTATGCTGAAATTTCATACATAGAGCCATCTTGTGGTGGAAAAAAAAACAATTTAGGATTGTATATTATGAACACATCCCTAACCGACTAGGAAACAAGTTCATTCATCAACTAGTGTTTCATGACACCAAAAGGAATGCATTGTATAAGTTGATAATCCAGAATTAACAATGTACATACTAACAATGATATCTTTCCTTAAAACAGTAAACAATTATCATTATTATTACAAAACTAAGTCGTGTATCACAAAACCTTGATTCTCATGTTTACCTAACCAAAAATGATTGTGATTGGCAACAAAATTTATTGCTTTCTAGCTGAAATGCCAAATTTAAGCGCAAAATGATTAAAGATGATGACAGAGATGCTAATGATTTTCTACATGTATTGAACATGTAATCTTTGTAAATGGTTGTCATTAGACATAATCCAAGAATTGATTGTATATTCTCAAATTCTGAACTATTGCCAACATAATTGAAGAATTACCATGGAACACTAAGCCAGTGCTTTCTCACCCTTCACCAAAACAGATCCAATGGTATCAATATCTTTAGATGTCAAATCTTCCTCCTTCGCTCTATCCAACTCTTCCCCCTCGTTCTCTGCATCCAGCATAGCCTTTTCAGCACCTAAAACTGGCTCGTAATAATCGAAATGAGCATCCATGCATTTCTTCAAAAGCGATGTTATTTTGAAGCACTTTTCCACTGTATCTTCTTTGTTCTTCTCACCTTCCTCCATGCAGTTTTCCCAAGCAACAAATTGGTCTTTACAGCCGTCGCCTTTCATAAATAGGCAGAATCCATATTCTCTTTCTTCTTCCTCTTCTTCTTCTTCTTCTACTTTTTCTTGATTTGGATCTTCAGTGTTTATGCCTGGATCTTGATTAGAAGTCGGGGTTTGAGAATTTCTAGGGCTTTGGTCCATGGCGGCTGTAGAATATGGCGAGAGATTGAAGTTATTTGCGGGGACTTTTTTCTTCGTGGCTCTAAAAGATCAAGGAGTGGTGTTTGGATTGATGAGTTGTCACGTTCTCCAACGTAGGATTTTCCTTGGTAGATTGGCGTGGATCAGTAAGAAAGATATTTAAATATTTGCTATAGCAACACTATAAAAAATTGTTGCATCAATTACACTTGTTTAGCTAGAGTAACACATTTTTATGGCTAAGGCAACACCAAAAATTCAACGTTGTAGTAGGACCGAAATTGTATAGCTATCGCAACATTTTACCTGGCAACACCTTGCAAAAATGTTGTACAAGGCCATCTGTGGCGTAGTGGGATATCGATCCTTCGGACAACCATAACGGATGACTCTTTTGGAGTTACGGGAGCCATAACCAGTCAAAAAAAAGTCTCTATGAGTTCTACGGCTTTGACAACTTTAAGCTGTGAATGCATAGTTTCATACCCAAAATAATAATATCTGAATCACTTTCAGAACTCGGAAGTTTTTTTACCCTTCATTTTCTTTATGTGAATTTTATGGTAAAATAGGATCAACGTGGCTGGCCATCGATTTACCATCGCTGGAGAGTGGTGCACCATGGTACTATTCCATTTCAAATCCATGCACTCATTTGTAAAAGTCATACGGTGCTGTTTCGACATTATGGACGAATGTTACACCTTGCACCATAGATGTTGCGCCCAGGGGATATCGATCCTTCGGACAGCCATAAAGGTTGACTCTTTTGGAGTTACGGGAGGCATAACAAGTCAAAACGAAGGTCGTTGTGAGTTCTACAGCTTTAAAGGCTTAACGACGTCAATGCATAGTTTCATACCCAAAAAACACTATCCGAATCACTTTCAGGTCTCAGAAGTTTTTTTTACCCTTTGTTTTCTTCATGTGAATTTTGTGGTAAATTGGGATCAACGTGGCTGGCCATTGATTTACCATCGCTAGAGAGTGGTTACCATGGTACTATTCTGTTTCAAATCCATGCACTCATTTGTAAAAGTCGTATGGCACAGTTTTGACATTATGGACGGATGTAGCACCATGCACCGTAGATGTTACGCCTAGGGGATATCGATCCTTCAAACAGCCATAACGGCTGACTCTTTTGAAGTTACGGGAGCCATAACCTGTCAAAGCGAAGATCTCCATAAGCTCTACCGCTTTGACAGCTTAATGATGTCAATGCATAGTTTCATACCCAAAAAAACACAATCGGAAACACTTTCAAGACTTGGAAGTTTTTTTTAACCCTTCGTTTTCATCACGTGAATTTTATGGTAAAACGGGATCAACGTGGTTGGCCATCGATTTACCATCGCTAGAGAGTGGTGCACCGTGGTACTATTCCGTTTCAAATCCATGCACTCATTTGTAAAAGTCGTACGATGTAGTTTCGGCATTATGGACAGATGTTGCACCTTGCACCGTAGATGTTTCACCCAGGGTATATCGATTCTTCGGACAGCCATAACGGTTGCTCTTTCGGAGTTACGGGAGGCATAACCAGTCGAAACAAAGATCTCTGTGAGCTCTATGGCTTTGATGGCTTAACGAAGTAAGTGCATAGTTTCATACCCTAAAAACACAATACGAATCACTTTCAGGACTCGGAAGTTTTTTTTACCCTTCATTTTCTTCACGTGAATTTTATGGTAAAACGGGATCAACGTGGCTGACCATCGATTTATAGTCACTGAGGAGTGGTGTACCATGGTACTATTTCATTTCAAATCCATGTACTCATTTATAAAAGTCGTACCATGCATTTTCGGCATTATGGACGAATGTTGCACCTTGGACTGTAGATGTTGCGTCCAGGGGATATTGGTTCTTCGGACAACCATAACAATTGACTCTTTGGAGTTACGGGAGCCATAACCAGTCAAAACGAAAATCTTTGTGAGTTATATGGCTTTGACCGCTTTAATCAGTCAATGCATAGTTTCATACCCAAAAAACTCTACCCGAATCACTTTCAAGACCTGGAATTTTTTTACCCTTCGCTTTCTTCACGTGAATTTTATAGTAAAAAGGGATTAACGTGGCTAGCCATCGATTTACCTTCACTGGAGAGTGGTGCACCATGGTACTATTTTATTACGAATCCATGCATTCATTCAAAAAAAGTCGTACAGCGCAGTTTCAGCATTATGGACGGATGTTGCACCTTGCGCCGTAGATGTTGCGCCTAGGGGATATCGATCCTTCGCGCAGCCACAACGGTTGACTCTTTTAGAGTTATGGAAGTTATAACAATTCAAGACGAAGGTATCTATGATTTCTACGGCTTTGTTGGCTTTATGCCATCGGTGCATAGTTTCATACTCAATAAACACTATCCGAATCACTTTTAGATCTCGAAATTTTTTTACCCTTCGTTTTCTTTACGTGAATTTTATGGTAAAACGGGATCGACATAGTTGGCCATTGACTTACCATCGCTAGAGAGTGGTGCACCATGGTACATTCTGTTTCAAATCCGTGCGCTCGTTTCTAAAAGTCATACGGCGCAGTTTCGTCATTATGGACGGATTTTGCACATTGCACCATAAATGTTGCGCCAAGGGGATATCGATCCTTCGGACAACCATAACGGTTGACTCTTTTTGAGTTATGGGAGCCATAGCCAGCCAATACAAAGATCTCTTCAAGCCCAATGGCTTTGATGGCTTAACAACGTCAATGCATAGATTCATACCCAAAAAAACACAATCTGGATCACTTTTAGGATTCGGATGTTTTTTTACCGTTCGTTTTCTTATAGTGAATTTTATGGTAAAACGAGATCAACGTCGCTGGCCATCGATTTACCATTGCTGGAGGGTGGTGTAGAATTGTGCTATTCCGTTTCAAATGTATGCACTCATTTGTAAAAGTTGTACGGCACAGTTTCGACATTATGGACGGATGTTGCACCTTGCACCGTAGATGTTGCATCCAGGGGATATCGATCCTTCGGATAGCGATACCGGTTGATTCTTTTGGAGTTGCAGGATCTATAACCAGTCAAAACGAAGGTCTCTGTAAGCTCTATGGCATTGATGGCTTAACGACGTCAATGCATAGTTCAATACCCAAAAAACATTATCCGAAACACTTTCAGGTCTCGAAAGTTTTTTTACCCTTCGTTTTCTTCACGTGGATTTTATGGTAAAACGAGATCAACATGGCTAGCCATTGATTTACCATCGCTGGAGAATAGTGCACCATGGTACTATTCCATTCCAAATTCATGCACTCATTTCGAAAAGTCGTACGATGCAGTTTCGACATTATGGACAGATGTTGCACCTTGCACCGTAGATGTTGTGCCTATTGGATATCGATCCTTCGGACAACCATAACGGTTGGCTCTTTTGGATTTACGGAAGCCATAACCTGTCAAAACGAAGGTCTCTGTGAGTTCTACGATGTTGATAGCTTTATGCATAGTTTCATACCTAAAAAAACTCTATCCGAATGACTTTCAGGTCTAAGAAATTTTTTTTACCCTTCGTTTTCTTTACGTGAATTTTACGGTAAAATGGGATCAACCTGGCTGGCCATCGATTTACCATCGATGATGAGTGGTGCACCATGGCACTATTCCATTTCAAATCCATGCACTCATTTCTAAAAGTCGTACGGCGCAGTTTCAACATCATGGTCGGATGTCGCACCTTGCAACGTAGATGTTGCGTCCAGGGGATATCGATCATTCGGACAGCCATAACGGTTGACTTTTTTAGAGTTACTGAAGCCATAAGAAGTCAAAACAAAGGTCTCTGTGAGTTCTATGGATTTGATGGCTTTATGCCATCAATGCATAGTTTCATACCCAAAAACACTATCCAAATCACTTTCAGGCCTCGGAAGGTTTTTTCTACCCTTCGTTTTCTTCACGTGAATTTTATGGTAAAACAAGATCAACGTGGCTGGACATCAACTTACCATAGCTGAAAAGTGGTGCACCATGGTACCAATTGGTTTTAAATCCATGCAATCATTTCTAAAAGTCGTACGGTGCAGTTTCAGCATTATGGATGGATGTTGCACCTTGCACCATAGATGTTGCGCCCTGGGGATATCGATCCTTCGGACAGCCATAACGGTTGACTCTTTTGGAGTTAGGGCGCCATAACCAGTCAAAACGAAGGTCTCTGTGGGTTCCACGGCTTTGATGGCTTTGAGCCTTCAATGCATAGTTTCATACCCATAAAAACATAATTTGAATTACTTTCAGGGCTCGGAAGTTTTTTTACCCTTCGTTTTCTTCACGTGAATTTTATGGTAAAACAGAATCAACATGGTTGGCCATCGATTTACCGTCGCTGGAGAGTGGTGCACCAAGGTATTGTTTCAAATCCATGCACTCATCTGTAAAAGTCATATGACGTAGTTTTGCTATTATGGACGGATGTTGGACCTTGCACCGTAGATGTTGTGCCCAGGTGATATCGATCCTTCGGATAGCCATAACGGTTAACTCTTTTGCATTTATGGAAGCCATAACCAGTCAAAATGAAGGTCTTTGTGAGCTCTGAGGATTTGATGGCTTAACGATGTCAAAGCGTAGTTTCATACCCAAAAATCACTATCCGAATCACTTTCAGGTCTCGGATGTTTTGTTTACCCTTCGTTTTCTTCACGTGAATTTATGGTAAAACGGGATCAACGGACTGGCCATCGATTTCCCATCGCTAGAGATTAGTGCAACATTGTACTATTCCGTTCCAAATTCATGCACTCGTTTCTAAAAGTCGTACGGCGCAGTTTCGGCATTATGGGCGGATGTTGCACCTTGCACCATAGATGTTACATCCAGGGGATATCTATCCTTCGTACAGCCATATTGGTTGACTCTTTTGGTGTTACGGGAGCCATAACTAGTCAAAACGAAGGTCACTGTGTGTTCTACGGCTTTGATGGCTTTATGCCATCAATGCATAGTTTCGTACCCAAAAAATACTATCCGAATCACTTTTAGGTCTCGGAAGTTTTTTTACTCTTCGTATTCTTCATGTGAATTTCATGGTAAAACGGGATCAACGTGGCTAGCCATCGATTTACCATCGCTGAAGAGTGGTGGATCCTGGTACTATTCCATTTCAAATCCATGCACTCATTTCTAAAGGTCGTACGACGCTGTTTCGACATTATGGGCGGATGTCGCACTTGCACCGTAGATGTTGCGTCTAAGGGATATCGAAGAGTGGTGCACGAATGTCTCTGTGAGTTCCATGGTTTTGATAGCTTTAAGCAGTCAATGCATAGTTTCATACCCAAAAAACCACTATCCGAATCACTTTCAGGACTCGAAAGTTTTTTTCACCCTTCGTTTTCTTCACGTGAATTCTATGGTAAAACTGGATCAACGCGGCTGGCCATTGGTTTACCATCGTTGGGGAGTGGTGCGCCATGGCACTATTCTGTTTCAAATCCATGCGCTCATTTGTAAAAGTTGTACGTCGCATTTTCGGCAATATGGATGGATGTTGCACCATGCACCGTAGATGTTGCGCCCAATGGATATCGATCCTTCGGACAACCATAACGGTTGACTCTTTTGGAGCTACGGCAGCCATAACAAGTCAAAACAAAGATCTTTGTGTGTTCCATGGCTTTGATGGCTTAATGAAGACAATGCATAGTTTCATACCCAAAAAAAAACAATCCGAATCACTTTTAGAAATCAAAAATTCTATTTACCCTTCGTTTTCTTCATGTGAATTTTATAGTAAAATGGGATCAACGTGGTTGGCCATCGATTTACCATCGCTAGAGAGTGGTGCACCATGGTACTATTCCTTTTCAAATCCATGCACTCATTTCTTAAAGTCGCACGTCGCAGTTTTGGCATTATGGATGGATGTTGCACCATGCACCGTAGATGTTGCACCCAGGGGATATCGATCCTTCGGACAGCCATAACGGTTGACTCCTTTGTAGTTACGGGAGCCATAACCAGTCAAAACAAAGGTCATTAGGAGTTCTACGACTTTGATGGCTTTATGCCATCAATGCATAGTTTCGTACCTAAAAAAACACTATCTGAATCGTTTACAGGTCTCGAAAGGTTTTTTTACCCGTCATTTTCTTCACATGAATTTTATGGTAAAATGGGATCAATGTTGCTGGCCATCGATTTACCATCGCTGGAGAGTAGTGCACCATGGTACTATTCCGTTTCAAATCCATGCAATCATTTCTAAAAGTCGTACGACACAGTTTTGGCATTATGGACGGATGTTGCACTTTGCACCGTAGATGTTGCACTCATGGGATATAGATCCTTCGGACAGCCATAACGATTGACTCTATTGGAGTTAGGGGAGCCATAACCAGTCAAAACAAAGGTCTCCGTGAGTTCTACGGCCTTGATGGCTTTGAGATGTCAATGCATAGTTTCATACTCAAAAAAACATAATTCGATTTACTTTCAAGACTCGAATGTTTTTTTTACCCTTTGTTTCTTCACGTGAATTTTATGGTAAAACGGGATCAACGTGGCTGGCCATAAATTTACCATCGCTAGAGAGTGGTGCACCATGGTACTATTCCATTTCAAATCCATGCACTCAGTTGTAAAAGTCGTATGGAACAGTTTCGACATTATGGATGGATGTTGCACCTTGCATCATAGATGTTGCGCCCAGGGGATATCGATCCTTCGGACAGCCATAACGGTTGACTCTTTTGTAATACAGAAGCCATAACCAGTCAAAACGAAGGTCTCTATGAGCTCTACTGCTTTGATGCTTAACGACGTCAATGCATAGTTTCATACCCAAAAAAACACTATCCGATTCACTTTCAGGTCTCGTAACTTTTTTACCCTTCGTTTTCTTCACATGAATTTTATGATAGAACGGAATCAGTGCAGCTGGCCATCGATTTACCATCGCTGGAGAGTGGTGCACCATAGTACTATTTCATTTCAAATCCATGCACTCATTTCAAAAAGTCGTACGGCGCAGTTTCAGTATTATGGACGGATGTTGCACCTTACATCGTAGTTGTTGCGTCCAGGGGATATCGATCCTTCGGACGGCCATTAGGTTGATTCTTTTGGAGTTACAGGAGCCGTGACCAGCCAAAATGAAGGTCTTTGTGAGTTCTAAGGTTTTGACGGATTTAAACCGTCAATGCATAGTTTCATACACTAAAAAAACACAATTCGTATCACTTTCAGGTCTCGAAAGTTTTTTTTCCCTTCGTTTTCTTCACGTGAATTTTATGGTAAAATGGGATCAATGCAGCTGGCCATTGATTTACCATCGCTGGAGGGTGGTGCACCATGGTACTATTCCATTTCAAATCCATGCACTCATTTCTAAAAGTCGTACGGCATAGTTTCAGCATTATGGACGGATGTTGCACCTTGCACCGTAGATGGTGCGTCCAAGGGATATCGATCCTTCGAACAGCCATAACGGTTGACTCGTTTAGAGTTATGGGTGCCATAACCAGTCAAAAAGAAGGTCTCTTTGAGTTCTATGGCTTTGATGGCTTTGATCCGTCGATGCACAGTTTCATACCCAAAAAAACTCAATCCGAATTACTTTGAGGAATAGGTAGTTTTTTTTACCCTTCGTTTTCTTCACGTGAATTTTATGGTAAAACGGGATCAACGTGCTTAGCCATCGTTTTACCATCGCTGGAGAGTGGTGCACCATTGTACTATTCCATTTCAAATTCATGCACTCATTTCTAAAAGTCGTATGGTGCGGTTTTGGCATTATGGACGGATGTTGCACCTTGCACCGTAGATATTGCGCCCAGAGGATATCGATCCTTCGGACAGCCATACCGATTGACTCTTTTGGAGTTGCGGGAACCATAACCTGTCAAAACAAAGGACTCTGCGAGTTCTATGATTTTGATGGATTTATGCCATCAATTAATAGAAACATACCCAAAAAAACCATCCGAGTTACTTTCAGGTCTCGAAAGTTTTTTTTACCCTTCATTTTCTTTTCATGAATTTTATGATAAAATGGGATCAACATGGCTTGCCATCGATTTAACATCGCTGGAGAGTGGTGAAACATGGTACTATTCCATTTCAAATCCATGCACTCATTTCGAAAAGTCGTACAGCATAGTTTCGGCATTATGGACGAATGTTGACCTTGCACCGCAGATATTGCGCCCAAGGGACATCGATCCTTCGGACAGCCATAACGGTTGACTCTTTTGGAGTTAGGGGAGCCATAACAAGTCAAAACGAAGGTATCCTTGAGTTCTACGGCTTTGGCGGCTTTGTGCAATCGATGCATAACCAAAAAAATAAAATCTGAATTACTTTCAGGACACGGAAGTTTTTTTACGCTGCGTTTTCTTCACGTAAATTTTATGTTAAAACGGGATCAACGTGGCTGGCCATCGATTTACCATCGCTGGAGAGTGGAGAACGATGGTACTATTCCATTTCAAATCCATGCACTCAGTTTGAAAAGTCATACGGCGTAGTTTTGGCATTATGGACGAATGTTGCGCCTTGCACCGTAGATGTTGCGCCAATGAGATATCGGTCGTTCGAACAGCCATAACGGTTGACTCTTTTGGAGTTACGGGAGGCATAACCAGTGAAAATGAAGGTCTGTATGAGCTCTACGGCTTTGATGGCTTAACAATGTTATTGCATAGTTTCGTACCCAAAAAAAGCATTATCCGAATCACTTTCAGGTCTCGGAAGTTTTTTTTACCCTTGTTTTCTTCAGATGATTTTTGTGGTAAAACGGAGTCAACGTGGCTGGCCATCGATTTACCATCGCTGAAGAGTCGTACACCATGGTACTATTCCGTTCCAAATCCGTGCACTAATTTCTAATAGTCGTACAGTGCAGTTTCAGCATTATGGATGGATGTTGCACCTTGCGCCGTAGATGTTGCGTCCAGGGGATATCCATCCTTCTTACAGCCATAATGTTTGACTCTTTTGGATTTATGGGAGCCATAACCAATCAAAACGAAAGTCTCTATGAGTTATACGGCTTTGATGGCTTTATGCCATCAATGCATAGTTTCATTCCCAAAAAAACACTATCCGAATCACTTTTAGTTCCAGGGAGTTTTTTAACCCTTCATTTTCTTCATGTGAATTTTATGGTAAAACTGGATCAACGTGGCCGGCCAGCGATTCACCATCGTCGGAGATTGGTGCACCATGGTACTATTCCATTTCAAATCCATGCACTCATTTGTAAAACTCATACGGCGCAGTTTCGACATTATGGACGGATGTTGCACCTTGCACCGTAGATGTTGCGCTCAGGGGTTATTTATCCTTCAGACAGCCATAACGGTTGACTCTTTTGGTATTACGGGAGCCATAACTAGTCAAAACAAAGTTCTTTGTGAGCTCTATGGCTTTGGTGGCTTAACTATGTCAATGCATAGTTTCACACCTAAAGAAACACAATCCGAATCACTTTCAGAGCTCGGAAGTTTTTATTTACCCTTCGTTTTCTTCACATGAATTTTATGGTTAAACGGGATCAACGTGGCTTGCCATCGATTTACCATCACTGGAGATTGGTGCACCATGGTACTATTCCATTTCAAATCCATGCATTCATTTGTAAAAGTCATACGGCGCAGTTTCGGCATTATGGATGGATGTTGCACCTTGCACCGTAGATGTTGCGCACAGGGGATATCGATCCTTCGACAGATATAATGGTTGACTCTTTTGGAGTTACGGGAGCCATAACCAGTCAAAACGAAGGCCTCTGTGAGATCTAAAACTTTGAGTGCTTAACGATGTCAATGCATAGTTTCATACCCAAAAAAACACTATCCGAATCAATTTCAGGTCTCGAAAGTTTTTTTTACCCTTCGTTTTCTTCACTTGAATTTTATGGTAAAACGTGATCAACGTGGTTGGCCATCGATTTACCATTGCTTGAGAATGGTGCACCAGGGTACTATTCCATTCCAAATCTATGCCCTCATTTCTAAAAGTTGTACGACGCAGTTTCGGCATTATGGAGGGATGTTGCACCTTTGCACCATAGATGTTGCGCCCAGGGAAATCGATCCTTCGGACAGATATAACTATTGTCTCCTTTGGAGTAACGAGAGCCACAACCAATCAAAATGACGGTCTCTGTGAGTTCTATCGCATTGATGGCTTTATGCCATAATGCATATTTTCATGTTAAAAAACACTATCTGAATCACTTTCAGGTCCCGGAAGTTTATTTTCCCTTCGTTTTCTTCATGTGAATTTTATGGTAAAAGGGATCAACATGGCTGGCCATCAGTTTACCAACGCTGGAGGGTGGTGCACCATGGTACTATTCCATTTCAAATCCATGCACTCATTTCTATAAGTCGTACGGAGCAGTTTCGGCATTATGGACGGATGTTGCACCGTGCACTGTAGATGTTGCGCCTAGGAAATATCAATCCTTCGGACAGCCAAAGCGGTTGGCTCTTTTGGAGTTAGGGGTGCCATAACCAGTCAAAAAGAAGGTCTTTGTTAGTTCTTTGGATTTGATTTTTTTTGAGCCGTCAAATATAACGACTCGAATTTTCGAACCCGAAAATTCCAGATAGTTATGGAAAAGAAGAAAGAGATAGAAGAAGAACAGAAACACCAAACATCTCACATTCGCAGCGAATAAAATATAATAATAAATAATAATAACTTACAAAAGAATACTATATCTGTCGATTACATTTAATATACATCAGAGTTTCACATTATATACAGTCAATGAATATTTACAATTACATGTCTCAGATTATCAATAATATAAATACAGCAGAAATACTCTTTACGCTATTGCCATCCAGCTCGCCTCCTGAGCACCCGAACATCCTAACCTGAAAATCTGTAATACTCGGTCTGACCCGAGAATTACACCAAAGTAACACCCGGGTCAGGCTGGAAACCAGCGTGAGTAAACCCAACTAACATGGAATACCAAAGCAAACATCTTAAATAAACCCGGGTAACATATGTCAATTTATCCAATTCATAATTTTTGCTATAGACAACACCTATTTCACACATCAATTTCTAAGTACCAAACTTAGATAAAATTATCCAAATCACTTAAATCATTTTATTCCAACCTATTGATTTCACACGTCAATTTATTTTTATCCGAAGTGATTTCAGGTATTTTCCAATACCCGACCCCGGTCTCTTCGAAACTCATGCTATCCTATCCCAAGTCATCCAAATGAAATACACAACATTTCATATCAGAGATATCAATTCATTCAAAACATCCAGTACCATACCATCTTCCATAAGCAAAGCTTAGTCACATACAAATCAATTCAATTGATTCAAATTGAATTCAAACCTCAATCACCTAGATTCCTTCATTTAACGTTAATTAATTCCAAATCAATTAATTGGTCAACCCATCATTATTCATCTTAATTAATCACCCTGGATTAATTACCTTTCAATTTTATTCAAGTAATTGTCTTTAATTAACTTCACGATATTAATTATTTTTAACCAAGATCAATAAGTAATCTTAATTTCTTCATGAATTAATTAACTATTTTAATTACATTAATCCTTCATTACTTATTAATCAACTTCATAAGTCACCTATTATAGATTAATCAATCTTATTTAATCAATTTTTAATTACTTCATTAATTATATAAATTAAGGATTTCAATTATATTTTAATTTATTCTAATCAAATTTAATTATATTCATCAAACCACAGTATTAACCATTTCGATTAATCCCAAACTGTAATTAGCTACCTTTCATTTTACTTTATTCATAAATTAATTACTTCTTACTTAACTACCTTAATTAATCTCTTGGTTAATTTCACCAAGTAATTTTATTTTATTACTTACATTAATTATTTATCACACCATCAAATGATTTTTTTTAAATTACCTTTACTTATTTAATTAACTTACAACTCAATTCATTATTTATTCAACTCGATAATTACTAAGTTAAATAACCCAAATCATTAATTTATTGGATTAACTAATTATCCATTCTTAATTGCCCTACTAATTTAATGTATCTCAAATCATTAAGCCTTTAGCAACCCTTAAAACAGAAATATTTTCTTACTTATGTTTTAAGTTTAAAACAACTTAAAATTCCCAATACTTCGAGTTAAGCAACAATTAACTCGAAGAACCATCCAAAATCACAATCACCAAATCAGCAATTCACAGTGCATATCAAATCGATTCAATCATTCGACCAAATATTCAGATTTAACCATTTAAATTTAAATAAAAAAAACCAACAGAGCGAGATTTACTCACCTTTGCATTTTTGCAATTTACTACAACCCAGCTTGTTTCCATCAGGATTCAGACCTTGCATAAATATTATATAAATTTATTAACACTTGAGCTTTAAATCGAGAAATTTATTATCATTCACTTATTTAATTTAACTTATGATTTAAATTTTAAGGAATAATTAAATTTCAACTAATTTCCTTTTGAATAATCTTGTAGCAATTTAAAATAATTAAATAAGTTAATTTCAAACAAGTTAACCACTATAAAACATTATTCTAAAATAACCAATAGGTTCAAAAATATGTATATGCATATTTATTTATTTATCTTTCGTTTCAAGCTGCATAAATATTGTGAAAAATCCATAGAGATACCCAACTCTGATTTTATGTAAACTCAACATTCAAATTTTCTATATTTTCTCTTCTTTTTTTTTTTCCTCTCTTCCAAATCTTTCTGCTTTTACTTATAATTTCCTAGATGTATTATTTAAAATAAAACAAAATTGAAAGTAATAATACAAAATCTCACCGCATATTCTTCCAGAACCCTAACTCGAGCTTCCTCCTCATGGTCGCGCCGTCACCGCTGCCAAGCTTCTCCAACTCCCCTTCCTGAACCTGAGATCGAGTTCGACCTACAATGCAGCCTTCTCTTCCTTGATTCGCGAGTACTCGGTCGACAAAGCGAAACCCTTGAGTCTAGACGCGTTCGACTTCAACCAATAGCCGACCTTGAGATCGCAACATCGATTCCATCACACGACATGGCAACACGACGCATTCAAGAGGGTTCACGAATTGATTCTAAGAATAAAACTAGGAAGGAGATCGATCCAGAGGTTGAGGATGGGTCGCGATTCGCACTCTATATGACTCGCGAATCTCGGTTATTTTTTTTATAGCTGAAACTAATTTCAGGAAAAATGAATGCGAGAGAGACCTGAATCCCCCTTATCTTCACTCGGTCTCTATTTTTATGTTTCTTGAGTTCGATTTCGATTTCTTTCGTAAGATTCGAGAGGAAGATAGAAATAAAATATCGGTTTGATTTCTCTGGAAACAGCGAAGAGATATTTTTCTAAAAAAGGCTTCGAGTATAAGCTATAGGGTGGTTGAGTTGACCGTTATATTTTAATATTATTATCATTCCAGAATATCACGTTTAACATAACGCGAAATTTCTAACTCCGAATCTGACATACCGACAGACGTTCATAAGGTTTTACCCGCGTTCTGATCACAATGGAACGTGTCTCGGAGGCTAATTCTATCGTATGCGCGAGTTACGGGAGTAAACGATCAATTTCAAATTGAATCGATTAAAATATTTCTAAGCGTTTTGAGCTGCCAGGGTCAAACGGCAACTTCGATTGCTACGAAAATTGAAATCCGATAATAACTAACTATTATGGATCCAATGAAACTAGTTTCGTCGAATTCCGAGACTATGCCTTGGAAGGCTATTTTTAAATTCCAATTTAAACGATATATTATTAAAATTGAACAAATTGCCTTTACATTAAATTTCAACCATTCTATTATCTTCAGTATCATCATTATAGATTTTATAAGTCTTCAAATTATTTTAAACAGGCTTAGAATCTCGAATTCAACAATTTACCCAATTTCAAATATTAAATTCAATATTTAAACTATACAATTCAATGATTTAATTATCAAGTAAATATTGATATCCTGAAATTCAAGTTAAAATTAACTTTTTAAATATTTAAAATTAATTAATTATTCCAATTTCATTCGTTAAAATTCCCGGGTCGTCACATTCCTCCCCCCTTAAAAGAATTTCGTCCCCGAAATTACTAATCAGGAAAAATAGACCATTACCCGTTTACCTTTTCCAAAACTCAAAATCAACATCCTACCAACTATCCTTTATTGAAGACCCACTACCACCTTAACCAATTTCCCAAAACCCTCTATAGTTTCGAATAACACCTCTTTGCTCAATTATTTAAATTTCAATTTAAAACCAAATTTTGAATTATCCAAATTTTTTCAAAATTTTTCTAACTCCCTAAATTTCTGAAATTTTTTGCCAGCGTCTCCTTTGCGCGGTTAGCTCGGTACTACTACAAAAGGCCACCACGGGCTCCCAATTCCAAAAGAAAACAAAAACCAAGTGGCTACATCAAAAACCCAATCCAATTTCATATAGAAATTTAAAATACATACCTTTTTGTTGGGCAGTTCAATTTATGCTTTGGAATCGAATCCAATTCCTTTTTCCATTAATACCTGCATGTCTTGTTTAGCAACAATATATAATTGTAACCTTTCAAATCATTTACACTTTTTCTTACAAAAGTTTTCACATATACTCCTACGCAAATTAATTTCCCCGTTTTATGCGAATTCAATTCGTCCTCAATTATGAATATTAAATTTTATTTTTTTATTTACAACTAATTCACATTAGTTTCATCTACTAATTTACATTAGTTTTCCAATTTGAAATCGATTTATCGTTAACCAAATTTTTCAAAAATTTTCTAACTCCTAAAATTTTCAAAAAATTTTGACAGAGTTCCCTGTACGGAGGAGCTTTTGCAATTTGATAAGAGATATAAATATATAGATCGACCCACACGGTCGGAAAAAGCAAAAACAGTTCATATTTCCTATTTTTATTGCGTAGGCGTACCATATTTAGCATTTTAAGCATGCGACTTATTTATTTTAGCAATTAGTGCAATCCAAATCCAGCCAAACGGCCTTCAGGTACCTGTACTTACTCAACTTAAATATGTAAGTGCCATATATAGAGAATTTATTAGCATTCCATTTACTTTAATAGAAAATCACAAGCGTTTCACTTATATTCAATAGCTAAATACATATATCATAAGCAACAAGCACCAAAACGCTTTCCATAAGCGATTTATATAACTTTTAAGCTAATTCAATTGCTTTCAATCAATTTATAAGCCATTTCATTCAGTTTCAAAGGTTTGCAACTCAATTTCTTACATGCCATCGATTTTTAATCCAAATAAGCTCATATTCACTTCAAATGATTCAAAATCAATTTCATTAAATCTCTATCAACTCATAGTATTTTAATTACTTTGATTTACACCAAACAACAATTATTGTTATGCAATCTCGACGATATTCGCTTAATAGAGTATCTATTTTAGTTTATAACTACTTCAAATTAATTTCAACTCATTCTGAATTTAATTCCATTTCATTTCTAAACTACCTACCAACCATTCATTGCATTTCATTTAATTTCCGCATTAAATTCATGCAAAACAATTTATTAAGCTTGGCACATTCAAACTTATAAATTAATGACCATTTCCAAATTAATTTAACCCAAGCTTCTATTTAATGGGCTTTCACTCTTATTCGAAGACAAAGTTCCATAAAATTTAAACTTAAGTGAATTTACTTTAGTTTATTCCAACACCAAACTTAAATTTACTTCTATTTGATTCTCATTTAATCAAATTCCATTAAATTCAGTAAGCCCATCCATTAAAATCTTAATTTTTAATTTATCTTCTCAATTTATCAAAATAATATCCGACCACAAACCAAACTTACTTATACTTCAAATTATTATACCACCAAATTAAGTTCAGTCAGATAATCCAATTCCAATCACAGCTTTGATTTAGTTTTTATTCAATCAGACTCCATCCATTTATTATTTAACTCAATTAACCCATTAATTTTTTTTAATTTACGTATTTAATTCATGTTCGAATTTATTTTATTAACATAAGGCCATTCTCAATTTATCTCTACTCACCTGGGTTTTGTTTTGCAACTCAAACATTACTATTATAATCACTTTTCTTATATCCAATTTTCTTGCAAATTTCATTAAACATTATTCAAATCACCCTTGAATTTTAATTGTAGTTCAAACCATCACATTTTCAATCCAACTCTATTTTATGTTTATTTTTCAACATCTCTTCTTATTTAATTCATTATCAAATCCAAGTCGAATTCATTACCAAATTCCATTATTAATCCACAATCCATTTTATTAATCCAAGTTAAATTTTATCAACATACTCAATCAAACAATTATTTAACCAATTAGCTTATTTTCAACTCCTAAATCAATATTCGATTTTAATGACAAAGAATCACTTCTTAAATTTTCCCGAGTTTCAAATTTATTTTATAATTCCAGTTTGGGTTTCCTTATTTCCCAAAATTCCAATATCTTTATTTAAAAATTTTAGAAATGCTTTTAAATTCACATCATACTATTAAAAATAGCTTTTAATAAAAATACTTTTATAGCTCGGTGCCTCAACTAGTCCATCCTTGTTCTCATAGAAATTTAGTCATACTTGATCAGGGTAGGACTGAGAATCTATAAGTACTTGGTAAACTCGTTTCAACACCTAGTGAAAGTAATTGGAAAATAATTTTATTGAAAATATAGAAAACAGTTATGTTGAAAATAGAAGAAATATCTTTGCTGAGGATGCTCTGGAAATCATCACCCCCATCCATGGTCGCAGTTAACCCGATGGTTACGTTGCCGTCCCGACAAAATCCACAGATAGCTGTAGGCCTCCGCGCCCCTCGATTACACCATGAAACCCACGACAGATCGCAGCTACAACTGGGGTTACGTAGCCATCACAGCAAAAACCCATATAACTATAGGCATCAGCGTCATCGAATTTCGCTGCCAAAAATGAAACTTCTCCACTCCACTTGACCATAGATCGCAGTCTACCGATGTTGCGTTGCCTTCCCGGCAAAATCAAGTGTAGACCGTTGACACTCATCCTCCACATGATTTTTGCTATGGTCCCCACAGTAGATCGCAGTGACATCGAGTTACACTGTCGTCACAGCATAACCCAAATGCCTCTGTAGGCATCAACGCCATCGACTTATGCTACCCAATAATCCTCAGGAACTAGTTTTGTCCGGACTCCTCACATGATCAACTTTAGAATCCCCCCTTGGGGCTCAAGGCAGCACCACCCAGTGGTACTCCTGAGAAGTTCATTTCAAGAGAGCGCCTTTTTCCCCAGAGCCATCATCAAACAATTTTATACTATACACATATAGTATCTTCAAATCATACACCTAGTATGATCTCATACAAAGCTCATTTATACAAAATCGATTATCCCAAAATCGATAATTCTCAAAATAGGCTTTCCAAATTCCAATATTGATTTTACCCAAAAATCAAAAGCCTTTCCAAATCCAAAGGTTCCCAAATCTTTTTCCAAAATCCTCTTAAGATCCTTTATATATATATATTCAAATATATAAGAATTTTTAAAACTTTGGATCATTTCCAACTTGTATAAATCCTTTTATACTTCAAAACTTTCAAAAATCCACCTTCTTCCAACAATAGATTCAACAAGGGAAGAATATATAACAAAGGTATAACTTTGTTTACCCAAATTCAAATATTCAAATTTGATTACTCTTTACAATTTAAATTTCCTTTCTATTCACATTCACTTAAATTTTCATTCACTTATTCACATTTGCCTTAATCCCCATTTCGATTATTACCTCAATTTTTACCTCAGTTGGGTATTTAACCAATAACAGTTTGAACTCCGACCAGTTTATTTAGAAAATAGCTTGAAAATTTTAAAAATAAGTAAGTAGTTGAAAAATAATTAATAGTTTGCAAAATAACTGTAAAATAGTTAAGAAATAGTTGAATAGTTTCAAAAATTGTAGATAATTGCAAAATAGTTGTAAAATAGAAATTAGTTTGTGAAATAGTTGAAAAATAGTAATTAGTTTAGATACAGTTGAAAAATGGTTAAATAGCTCCAAAAATGATTGTAAAACAAGTATAAAATAATTTGGCTTTAAGAAAGAAAGGTTGTATATATTTAATAACTTAGAAAAAATAAATTTATATTAAGACAATTTATATTGAAAATAGTCTAGAGTCAAAACTGTTCACTTCCCCAACAATTCAATTTAAATTGACCCAATTCCAATTCAAATAACTCCAAATTCCATTGGACTTGATTAATCCCCACTTCAAGTTGAATCAATCTTGTTTCCTTCCCCAATTTAAATCAAGTTCTAGTTGATTTTAATCCCGTTCAATTTTAATTATAATTTCATATTATTCCAATCAATTTGAATTATTATCAATTTAATTTCAGAATCCAAATCACTCCAATTTAATCCAATCCAATTACTTCAAGCCAAATTCAATTTTAAACTAATTCAATTAAATCTTGAAGTTAAACTATCTCGAATTATAGAAATTCGAGTTAAATTCTCAAAGATTGGTTTAACTCTTTAAACCAAATTAACCTTTATTTAAAGTTTTTAATCAATTTAATTTCAGAGTCCAATTCTCAAAATTTCATTTTATATTATCTTTACTAATGTATTTCAAGGTTCGAATAAGAGTTCAATGCTATTTTATTTTAAGAATTTAATTTATTACTCAATTTTATCTTCCAGCTTGAAGCCAGTTCTTAAACAAGTTTATTTTACAATTCAATTATTTAAATTTATTTTATTTATACAATACCATTCTCAGTTTAAAGATTTTTATTAACAATAGGATGGTATTATCCAATTTATTTTAAACGTCCATCCATGCTCAATTTTTAAATCTCAAACCCGTTTTGAGATCACGCAAATTCCCAATTCAAGTCAACCATTTAACTTCCCAGGTTAAATTCCAATTTCATCATGAAATTTCCAATTTTGGTTGCTTTTTCTACACTTATTTAACTTTCCAAAGTTAAATTTCAATTTACTGAATCCAATCAATCTTACTCAAATAGAATTCCCGCTTCAAACTTCAAAATTCTAATTCAAGACTGCAATTTGGTTGTATTATATTACTTCTAAATTTTAATTCCAATAATTTAACAACCAATCGCCTTAATATTTATTAGAATGAAATATTACTTTATATATCACAATATATTTTTATATAAAATCATTTAAAACCTTTATATAAGAAAATAACAAATACGCGCTCATATAAATATACACTCAACTCATTCTAGAGTACCACTGACTCTATTTAATGAGTAATCCCCACCAGAGCCAAGGTTCTCGCTTAACCTTCCAGCTCTGATACCAAATGTAACGACCCGAATTTTCGAACCCGAAAATTCCAAATAGTTATGGAAAAGAAGAAAGAGATAGAAGAAGAAGAACAGAAACACCAAACATCTCACATTCGCAGCAGATAAAATATAATAATAAATAATAATAACTTACAAAAGAATACTATATCTGTCGATTACATTTAATATACATCAGAGTTTCACATTATATACAGTCACTGAATATTTACAATTACATGTCTCAGATTATCAATAATATAAATACAGCAGAAATACTCTTTACGCTATCGCCATCCAGCTCGCCTCCTGAGCACCCGAACGTCCTAACCTGAAAATCTGCAATACTCGATCTGACCCGAGCATTACACCAAAGTAACACCCGGGTCAGGCTGGAAACTAGCGTGAGTAAACCCAACTAACATGGAATACCAAAGCAAACATCTTAAATAAACCCGGGTAACATATGTCAATTTATCCAATTCATAATTTTTGCTATAGACAACACCTATTTCACATATCAATTTCTAAGTACCAAACTTAGATAAAATTATCCAAATCACTTAAATCATTTTATTCCAACCTATTGATTTCACACGTCAATTTATTTTTATCCGAAGTGATTTCAGGTATTTTCCAATACCCGACCCCGGTCTCTTCGAAACTCATGCTATCCTATCCCAAGTCATGCAAATGAAATACACAACATTTCATATCAGAGATATCAATTCATTCAAAACATCCAATACCATACCATCTTCCATAAGCAAAGCTTAATCACATACAAATCAATTCAATTGATTCAAACTGAATTTCAAACCTCAATCACCTACATTCCTTCATTTAACGTTAATTAATTCCAAATCAATTAATTGGTCAACCCATCATTATTCATCTTAATTAATCACCCTGGATTAATTACCTTTCAATTTTATTCAAGTAATTGTCTTTAATTAACTTCATGATATTAATTATTCTTAACCAAGATCAATAAGTAATCTTAATTTCTTCATGAATTAATTAACTATTTTAATTACATTAATCCTTAATTACTTATTAATCAACTTCATAAGTCACCTATTATAGATTAATCAATCTTATTTAATCAATTTTTAATTACTTCATTAATTATATAAATTAAGGATTTTCAATTATATTTTAATTTATTCTAATCAAATTTAATTATATTCATGAAACCACAGTATTAACCATTTCGATTAATCCCAAACTATAATTAACTACCTTTCATTTTACTTTATTCATAAATTAATTACTTCTTACTTAACTACCTTAATTAATCTCTTGGTTAATTTCACCAAGTAATTATATTTTATTACTTACATTAATTATTTATCACACCATCAAATGATTTTTTTTTTGTAAATTACCTTTACTTATTTAATTAACTTACAACTCAATTCATTATTTATTCAACTCGATAATTACTAAGTTAAATAACTCAAATCATTAATTTATTGGATTAATTAATTATCCATTCTTAATTACCCTACTAATTTAATGTATCTCAAATCATTAAGCCTTTAGCAACCCTTAAAACGGAAATATTTTCTTACTTATGTTTCAAGTTTAAAACAACTTAAAATTCCCAATACTTCGAGTTAAGCAACAATTAACTCGAAGAACCATCCAAAATCACAATCACCAAATCAGCAATTCACAGTGCATATCAAATTGATTTGAAATCAAATCGTTTTTCTTCACGTGAATTTTATGGTAAAACGGGATCAACGTGGCTGGCCATCGATTTACCATCACTGGAGAGTGGTGCAGCATGGTACTATTTCGTTTCTAATCAATTCACTCATTTGTAAAAGTTGTACAATGCAGTTTCGGATTAATGGACGGATTTTGCACCTTGCACCATAGATGTTGCGCCGGGGGATATAGTTCCTTCGAATAATCATAACGATTGACGGTTTTAGAGTTACAGGAGCTATAACCAGTGAAAACGAAGGTTCTGTGAGCTCTACAGCTTTTATGGCTTAGCCACGTCAATGCATAGCTTCATATCCAAAAAACACCGAATCACTTTCAGGTCTCGGTAGTCTTTTTACCCTTCATTTTCTTCACTTGAATTTTATGGTAAAACGGGATCAACTTTGCTGGCCATCGATTTATCATCGCTGGAGAGTGGTACACAATGGTACGTGACATCCCGGAAATTTGGGAAATATCAATTTAATAATCTACATTAAAAATTAAACTGATTTAATAATATTTGTTAATAATAATTTGAATTGATTTAATAATCTTCTTTTAAATAAATAATTAACTGATAATTTATCTTTTAAAAGCTAATTTAAATTGTTTCTATTTATAATGTATATATGTATATATTGGTATATGTTATAAATAGATAAGTTTTGTCTTTAGATTTAATAGATAAAGCTATGTTTCAAATTCTATTATTTTTGATAATTTGGAAATTTAATATTGGATAAATAATAATATGATTTTAAAAATACTCAAGATAAATTTAATTTGTTTAAAAATAAATTCTAGCTTAGGTTTAAATTTAAATAAAAGATTGTTTTGTTCCTTTTAATTTAGCTTTATATAATAAGTAATTTATATTTTGAAGAGATTGTTTCTTTTATAAATTATTTTAATTTAATAATGAGTTTTATATAAACAATATTAATAATGTAATGCTTTTACAAATGAATTTTAATGGAAATCATTATTTCAAATCTATTTATAAAGGGAAGCTATGATTTGAATTTTTTTTTTAAAAATGAAGTCTTTCAAAATGTTTAAAATAAACTTTATAACTATTAGGCAAAAAGTATAGATCAAATAATGGTTACAAACTTAAGTAATAAATAAATAATAAGTAAATGGAGTATTTAATAGTTTATGTTTAAAAATAAAAGGAAAGAAGAATTATAAATTTGTTTAAGTATAAAAGTATGTATTTATACTTAGGTTAAAAATTTATAACTTTTGCTAAAACAACTTTGTATAGGTACTTAAGATAGGCAGGCATGTATATATATATGTATAAAGTACAAATGCCTATTTGGCATAAGTGAAACATAATCAAGCTTTGTATAAATATGAATGTAGCCTGTAAAGAAAAATATACAAGGTAAGAAATAAACAAAGTAAGCAAAAGCAAAATATCTAAATATAAAATAGGTCTGTAGCTTGTAGGTTAAGATTCTGACAAGAATAAACATCAAGTATAAAACAAAATATAGTATGCAGGTTAGAGAAGAGAAGTGGTAAACTAAGTAAAATATCTATATACAAGAAATGATTAAATTAGCTAAGTAGGAAACATAGAGTACATTAACAATTAATGCTTACATTTGCTCAGCACAAACTTATGTCTATTCGAAATTGTTCAACAATCCTTTCAGCCTCCATTTTGAAAAAAAAAATCTGCCTGATAAAACAAAATCAAGCAGTGTACCAGGCTTATATGCAAACCCATATAACACCTACCCTATACCAAACTTATCTTTATATATATACATCTCTACTTATTCTGTTCGTTCCAAAAACATATAAACTATCAACCTAAACAAAATCAAACAGCCTGCGATCATCTAGGAAAAAACATCTTTGCTCTTCTCAATAATCCAGGGTGTTCTGTTCATTCTCAAAAGCTAAAAGGTGAGTAACTTAAATTTTTAAATACTTTAGCATATATGTTACTTAATTATGATCTGATATGTGCATATATCTTAATGAATTCCTGTATATATGTGTTACTGCATGTATGTGTGTTGACATTCCTGTAATCACCTCTGTTTTAAAGGGTAGTAACATTAAAATTGAATGGTTTAAAATATATATTTGTTCTGTTGCAAAATTTTCTCTGAAATTCAGTTGTATTGCTCTGTGTTAAGTATGAGTACTGTAACGAGTATCTCTGGGTTCTATCTGCCTTTAGTTCCAGGTTTAAGATCCTCAACAAAATTTCACTTTTGTTCTTAATTCAAGCTTTAACAAGACATAAGTTTGACATAATATGCTTGTATTAATAGAGACTTGAATTTAAATATTGTTTAAGAGTAAAACAATGGTATTAGTTCTGGAAAATATAATACCACAGTAGAAACTAAAATAAGTTAAACCTCAATGATTTTAATTTGTGAATTCAGGGTTCTGAATCAAATACACATACCATAATATGATTTTTAAAATTTATATTATGATTTCCAGTCAAGTGATTTAAGTGCAGTTTGTCTTTGTTCAAATGTTGGTTTTTGGGTGATTATTGGTGTTCTATGCGACTGTAGATGGTCGGGTTGTGTGAGGAGGTGGAGGAGCTTACCAGGGTGTGGGGAAAAACGCCTGGGGATTGGTCAGAGCACGGTGGCGATGGCGATGGCGACAGTGGTTTGTAGTTTGCAACCCTAATTTGTATGGTGATCGAACTTTTGATCACCGTGACTTCTACTGTGCATCGAGTTGCACAAGGTCTCGAGAGGTGGTAGATTGGTCGAAGGCGAGTCCATGGCCGGAGTTATTGACCATCTGGTGGTCGGGGTTGGCAGAAGGAGGTGATGACAGGTTTGGGTAGGGGGATGTTATGTTTTTCCAGGTTCTGTTTTGTTGCTCATTTTTGATTTGAGTCATGGCGATGGATTTTGGGGGTCGTGGTGGTGTCTGGTGGTAGTCAGCGTTGTGGTGAAGCTCTGGTGGGTGGCCGGAGTTGACTGGGGCCACGGTGCACGTGCACCGTGCCCAGTGAAGTGTTGAAGCATTGGGGGTGGTGCAGGGTTTTTGGCCTCGGGGCGTACTCGAGTTATTCGTGCATGAGACTCGAAGCAAGGGAATAATTGGCCCGAAGCATTCTTGCTCTGGTCTCGGGTTGGATAGTTTTACTACAGGTTGTATATAACTGCCTGTAGTTTTAAATTTAACTAAATTTAAAAGCAAATTAAATTGTAAGCTAATTATAACCAAAAGTTAAAATCAGTGTGATGTTAGATTTAAATGAAAGTCAAATCCAGATTGAAGTTTGAATTCAAATCTGGTACTACTGAATTCATTTTTGAAATGAAATAAATGTTAAAGGGTTTGAAGTTGGGTTTCAGGTTTAAAAACCTGACAGAATTTAAAACCTGAAATATATGATTTAAACAATGATTTAAATCCTACGGTGAAATTCAGTTTTGAATAACTATTGAATCTTAAGGTTTTAAAATAGATTTGGATTTTAAAAATCTAGTTTTAAATCAAGTTGTTGAAGGGAAGTTTAAATCAAAGTTTTTAAATCAAAGGTAAAATGGATGGATTCAAGTTTACTTCGAATTCAAATCTGTAGGCCTAAATCATTTTTTAAAATATGAATGTCTTTGGAAATTTAAATTTAAATAAAGATTCAAACAGTTGAATTTAAAGGCTTTCTTATATAAGTTTCATATGTACGTGATTAATGTTATTTACAAGATTATAAATTGAATTTAAATTTGGTTAATGTTTAAATAAATAATACTTTTGAATCTTAAATTCCAAATGGAATTCGAATTTAAAATTTTGGAAGGTAAAGTTCTAACACACTTAAATATTAAAGAAGTCATTAGTAAAAAAATAAATTATGTTAAGAATAACTAAGATATTAAAATGATTTAATGAATAAGTTAATTAATGAATGACTTATGTATTTAATTTATAAATTAATAATTTAGATTAATTTATAATTAGGAATTAATTAAGAAATAAATTTAGAAATGTAATTATGATAATTAACTATAAAAATAAAAATTATTATTTAATTCATATATGTGATTAATTTGAAAATTAATCAGATTAATTAGATAATCTATTGTAAAATGTAATTACTTGATAAAAGTAATTAAGAGATTAATTACTTATTGTAATTAATTTGGTAAAATGATTTATTTAAGATAATTAATTCAGTTTAATTAATTTAAGAAATCATTTGATGATTTGATATGTGTAATCACTTAGTGTATTCAATGGAGCATAATTACTTAAGAAAGTAATTAATGTTAATTACTGAATGTAATTAATGAAAGATGATGTGTTAATGAAATAATTTGAATAATTACTTTTGTAATTAATCAAAGGATTAATTAATGGAGATAATTAATTATGGAATAATTAATTTGTTAATAAGTAATTAAGGGTAGTTAATTACTGGTTGGTATTAATCAAGGTGATTAATAATTGTGTTTAATTAAAGATTAATCACTCAACGTGATTAAATTAAATAAAGTAATTTAATTTAAATCTGAATTAGAGATCATCAATTAATGCAATTAATAATGAAATTAAGAATAGTTTAATTAAGAAATAATTAATAATGTGGTGATTAATTAAGGATAATGTAATTAATTGTATTTAATTAATAAATGAAGTAATTAAATGTTAATTACTATAAGTGATTTAGGATAATTAATTTGGGAAATTAAATGAAGACTAATTACTTTTTGTAATTAGAAGATGATTAATCAAAGGTGTTTAATCAAGATAAATATCTAGAGAATGATTAATTAATTTGATTTATAATTAATTTAATGGTTGTATAAGCAGGATTTATAGATGAAGTAATTAATTTAATTTACTTTAAATTAATTGGAGATAGACGTAGTTAATTTAATTCATTTTAAATTAATTATAGATTGTGATTTACAAATCATTGCTTATGGATGAATGATATTGATGTTTCATTGATGATTGTGATCCCAGATATGAGATGAGTAATATCTATGCGTTGACGCAGTTGCATAGTTAAACCATCAAAGCCGTAGAGCTCATAGAGATCTTCATTTTGACTGGTTATGGCTCCTGTAGCTCCAAAAGAGTCAGCCGCTATGGCAATCAGAAGGATCGACATACCCTAGGTGCAACATCTACGGTGCAAGGTGCAACATCCGTCCATAATACCGAAAAAGCACCGTATGACTTTTATAAATGAGTGCATGGATTCAAAATGAATAGTACCATGGAGCCCACTCTCCAGTGATGGTAAATCGATAGCCAACCACGTTAATCCCACATTACCATAAAATTCACGTAAAGAAAACGCAGGGTAAAAAACTTCCGAGTCCATAAAGTGATTCGGATAGTGTTTTTTTGGGTATGTAACTATGCATTGATAGCTTAAAGTTGTCAAAGCCGTAGAACTCACAGAGACCTTCATTTTATCAGGTTATGACTCCCGTAACTCCAAAAGAGTCAACTGTTATGGCTATCCGAAGGATCGATATCCCCTGGGTGCAAAATCTACGGTGTAAGGTACAACATCCGTCCATAATGCCGAAAATGCACTGTATGACTTTTACAAATGAGTGCATGGATTCGAAATGGAATAATACCATCGTGCACCACTCTCCAGCGCTGGTAAATCATTGGCCAGCCACGTTGATCTCGTTTTACCATAAAAATCACATGAAGAAAACGAAGGGTAAAAAAAACTTCCGTGTCCTGAAAGTGATTCGAATAGTGTTTTTTTGGGTATGAAACTATGCATTGACGGCATAAAGCCATGAGAGTCGTAGAACTCATAGAGACATTCGTTTTGACTAGTTATGGCTCTCGTAACTCCAAAAGAATCAACCGTGATGGTTGTCCGAATAATAGATATCCCTTGGACGCAACATCTACGGTGCATGTTGCAACATCCATCTATAACGCCGAAACACGTCGTACGAATTTTAGAAATGGGTGCATGGAGTTAAAACGGAATATTAACATGGTGCACCACTCTCCAGCGATGGTAAATCGATGGCCAGCCATGTTGATCCCGTTTTACCATAAAATTCACGTGAAGAAAACGAAGGGTAAGAAAAAACTTCCAAGACCTAAAAGTGATTCGGATAGTGTTTTCTTGGGTATGATACTATGCATTGATGGCATAAAGATGTCAAATCCGTAGAGCTCGTAGAGATCTTCGTTTTGACTGGTTATGGTTCCCGTAAATCCAAAAGAGTCAACCGTAATGGCTGTCCGAAGGATCGATATCCCCTAGGCACAACATCTACGTTGCAAGGTGCAACATCCGTCCATAATGCCGAAACAACGCCGTACGACTTTTACAAATGAGTGCAGTGATTTGAAATGGAATAGTTCCATGGTGCACCACTCTCCAATGATGGTAAATCAATGGCCAGCCACGTTGATCCCATTTTTCCATAAAATTCACGTGAAGAAAAGGAAGGGTAAAAATAACTTCCGAGTCCTGAAAATGATTCAGATGGTGTTTTTTTGGGTATGAAACTACACATTAATGGCTTAAAGTAGTCAAAGCCATAAAAATCATAGAGACCTTTGATTTGAAAAGTTATGGCTTCCGTAAATCCAAAAGAGTCAACTGTTATGGCTTTTCGAAAGGTCGATATCCTGCGCAACGTCTACGGTGCAGGGTGCAACATCCATTCATAATGCCGAAACTACGCGGTACGACTTTTACAAATAAGTGTATGGATTTGAAACGGAATAGTACCATGGTGCACCACTCTCCAGGGATGTTAAATCAATGGCCAGCCATTTTGACCCCGTTTTACCATAAAAAGCTTCCGAATCCTAGAAGTGATTCGAATAGCTTTTTTTTGGGTATGAAACTATGCATTAACGGCTTAAAGCCGTCAATGCCGTAGAGCTCACGGAGACCTTCATTTTGACTAGTTATGCCTCCTGTAACACCAAAATAGTCAATTGTTATGGCTGTCCGAAGGATCGATATCCCTGGGCGCGACATCTACGGTGCAAGGTGCAACATCCGTCCATAATGCCGAAACTGCACCGTATGACTTTTAGAAATGAGTGCACGAATTTGAAACGGATTACTACCATGGAGCACCACTCTCCAGCGATGGTAAATCGATGGCCAGCCACATTGATCCCATTTTACCATAAAATTCACGTAATAAAACGAAGGGTAAAAAAAATTCCGAGACCTTAAAGTGAATCGGTTAGTGTTTTTTGGGTTTGAAACTATGCATTGATGGCATAAAGCAGTCAAAGCCGTAGAACTCACAGAGACCTTCGTTTTGACTGGTTATGACACTTGTAACTCCAAAAGAGTCAACCGTTATGGCTGTCCGAAGGATCGATGTCCCATGTGCGCAACATCTACGGTGCAAGGTGCAACATCTGTCCATAATGCCAAAATGGCACTGTATGACTTTTAAAATGAGTTCATGAATTTGAAACAGAATAGTACCATTGTGCACCACTCTTCAGCGATGGTAAATCGATGGCCTGCCACATTGATTCTGTTTTACCATAATATTCAAGTGAAGAAAACGAAGGGTAAAAAAACTTCCGAGACCTGAAAGTTATTCAGATAGTGTTTTTTGGGTATGAAACTATGCATTGATGTTGTTAAGCCACCAAAGCCAATGAAGCTCACAGAGACCTTTGTTTGACTAGTTATGGCTCCCGTAACTCCAAAAGAGTCAACCGTTATGGCTGTCTGAAGGATCGATATCCTATGGGCACAACATTTACGTTGCAAGGCGCAACCTCCGTCCACAATGCCCAAACTACGTCGTACGACTTTTAGAAATGAGTGCATGGATTTGAAACGAAATAGTACTTTCGTACACCACTCTTCAGCAATGGTAAATCGATGGCCAGCCACGTTGATCCCGTTTTACAATAAAATTCACGTGAAGAAAAAGAAGGGTAAAAAATTCCGAGTCCTAAAAGTAACTCGGATAGTATTTTTTTGGGTATGAAACTAAGAATTGACGGCGTAAAGTCGTCAAAGCCATAGAAATCACAGTGGCCTACGTTTGACTGGTTATAGCTCCCGTAACTTCAAAAGAGTCAACCGTTTTGGCTATCCGGAGGGTCGATATCCCTTGGGCGCAACATCTACGGTGCAAGGTGCAATATCCGTGCATAATGCCAAAACTACGTCGTACGACATTTTGAAATGAGTGCATGGATTTGAAATGGAATAGTACCATGGTGCACCACTCTCTAGCGATGGAAAATCGATGGCCAGCCACGTTGATCCCGTTTTACCATAAAATTCACGTGAAGAAAACGAAGGTTAAAAAAACTTCCGAGACCTGAAAGTGATTCAGATAGGGTTATTTTGGGTTTGAAACTATGCATTGATGGCGCAAAGCCGCAGAACTCAAAAGAGCTTCGTTTTGACTGGTTATGGCTCTCGTAACTCCAAAAGAGTCAAATGTTATGGCAGTCCGAAGGATCGATATCCCTTGGACGCAACATTTACGGTGCAAGGTACAACATCCATCCATATCGCCGAAACACCACCCTATGACCTTTAAAAATGAGGGCATGGATTTGAAACGAAATAGCACAATGGTGCACCACTCTCCAGCAATGGTAAATCGATGGCCAGTCACGTTGATCTCGTTTTACTATAAATTCATGTGAAGAAAATGAAGGGTAAAAAAACATCCGAGACCTGAAAGTGATTCAGATAGTGTTTTTTTGGTATGAAACTATGCATTGACATCGTTAAGCCATCAAAGCCGCAGATCTCATCGAAACCTTCGTTTTGACTGGTTATGGTTCCCGTAACTCCAAAAGAGTCAACCGTTATGGCAGTCCGAAGGATCGATATCCCATGGGAGTAACATCTACGGTGCAAGGTGCAACATCCGTCCATAATGCCGAAACTGTGCCGTATGATTTTTACAAATAAGTGCATGGATTTGAAATGGAATAGTACTATGGTGCACCACTCTCTAGTGACGGCAAATCATTGGCCGACCATGCCGATCCCGTTTTACGATAAAATTCACGTGAAGAAAACAAAGGGTAAAAAAAACTTCCAAGTCCTGAAAGTGATTCAGATAGTATTTCTTGGGTTTAAACTATGCATTGACGGCTTAAAGCGGTCAAAGCCATAGAACTGACAGAGAACTTCGTTTTGTCAGGTTATTGCTCTCATAACTCCAAAAGATTCATCCGTTATGGATGTCTGAAGGATTGATATCCCCTAGGCGCAACATCTACGGTGTAAGATGCAAAATCTGTCCATAACGCCGAAACTGCACAGTACAACTTTTAGAAATGAGTTCATGGATTGAAACCGAATAGTACCATGGTGCGTCACTCTCCAGCGATGGTAAATCGATGGCCAGCCACGTTGATCTCGTTTAACCATAAAATTAATATAAGGAAAATGAAGGGTAAAAAAAACTTCCCAGACCTGAAAGTGATTCGGATAGTGTTTTTTGGGTATGAAACTATGCATTGATGCCATAAAGACTTCAAAGCCTTAGAAATCACAGAGACCTTCGTTTTGAATGGTTATGGCTCCCGTAACTCCTAAAGAGTCAACAGTTATGACTGTCCGAAGGATAAATATCCCCTGGGCGCAACATCTACGGTGCAAGGTGCAACATCCGTTTATAGTGCCGAAATTTCGCCGTACGCCTTTTATAAATGAGTGGATGGATTTGAAATGGAATAGTATCATGGTGCACCACTCTCCAATGATGGTAAATTGATCGCCAGCCATGTCGATCTCAATTTACCATAAAATTCATGCGAAGAAAAAGAAGAGTAAAAAAAATTCCGAGACCTGAAAGTGATTCGGATGGTGTTTTTTTTGGGTATGAAACTATGCTGTCCGAAGGATTGATATCCCCTAGGCGCAACATCTACGGTGCAAGGTTCAGCATCTGTCCATAATTCTGAAACTGCGCTGTACGACTTTTACAAATGAGTGCATGGATTTGAAACGGAATAGTACCATGGTGCAGCACTCTTCAGCGATGGAAAATCGATGGCCAGCCACATTGATTCTATTTTATCACAAAATTCACATGAAGAAAATGAAGGGTAAAAAAACTTCCGAGCCCTCAAAGTGATTCAGAAAGTGTTTTTTGGGTATGAAACTTTGCACTGTCATTGTTAAGCCATCAAAGCCATAGAGCTCACAGAGACCTTCGTTTTGACTGGTTATGGCTACCGCAACTCCAAAGGAGTCAACCGTTATGGCTGTCCAAATGATCGATATCCCCTGGGCGCAACACCTACGGTGCAAGGTGCAACATCCGTCCATAATGCCGAAACTGCGCCGTACGACTTTTACATATGAGTGCCCGAATTTGAAATGGAATAGTACTACGGTGCATCACTCTCCAGCGATGGTAAATCAATGGCCAGCCACGTTGGTCCTGTTTAACCATAAAATTCACGTGAAGAAAACGAAGGGTAAAATAAACTTCGGAGTCCTAAAAGTGATTCGACTAGCGTTTTTTAAGGTATGAAACTATGAACTGACAGTTTAAAGCCGTCAATGCCATAGAAAGGCCTTCGTTTTGACTGATTATAGCTCCCTTAACTCAGAAAAAGTCAACCGTTATGGCTGTCCGAAGAATCGATATCCCCAGGACGCCATATCTACGGTGCAAGGTGAAACTTCCGTCCATAATGCCGAAACTTCACCGTATGACTTTCAGAAATGAGTGCATGGATTTGAAATAGAATAATACCATGGTACACCCCTCTCCAGCAATGGAAAATCAATGGCCAACCACGTTGATCCCATTTTACCATAAAATTCACGTGAAGAAAACGAATGGTAAAAAAACTTCCGAGACCTGAAAGTGATTCGGATAGTGTTTTTTGGGTATGAAACTATAAATTAATAGCAATAAGCCATCAAAGCCAATGAACTCACAAAGACCTTCGTTTTGACCCGTTTTGGCTCTCGTAACTCCAGAAGATTCTATCGTTATAGCTGTCCGAAGGATCGATATCCCCTGGGAGCAATATCTGCGGTGCAAGGAGCAACATCCATCCATAATGCCGAAACTGAGTCGTACGACTTTTAAAAATTAGTGTATGTATTTTAAATGGATTGGTACCATGGTGCACCACTATCCAACGATGGTAAATCGATGGCCAGCCACGTTGATCCCGTTTTACCACAAAATTCATGTGAAGAAAACGAAGGGTAAAAAACTTCCGAGAACTGAAAGTGATTCGGATGTTTTTTTTGGGTATGAGACTATGCATTGATGTAGTTAAGCCATCAAAGCCGTAGAGTTCATAGAGAACTTCGTTTTGACTGGTTGTGGCTCTCGTAACTGCAAAAGAGTCAACCGTTGTGGCTGTCTGAAGGATCGATATCCCCTGGGCGCAACATCTCCGGTGCAAGGTTCAACATCCGTCCATAATACCGAAACTGCGCCGTATGACTTTTAAAAAAGAGTGCAAGGATTTGAAACGGAATAGTACCGTGGTGATCGCTCTCCAGCAATAGTAAATTGATGGCCAGCCATGTTGATCCCGTTTTACCATAAAGTTCACGTGAAAAAAACGAAGGGTAAAAAAATTCTGAGTGCTGAAAGTTATTCGGATATTTTTTTTGGGTATGAACTATGCATTGACGGCTTAAAGACGTCAAATTCATAGGGCTCATATAGTCCTTCGTTTTGACTGGTTATGGCTTCCGTAACTCCAAAAGAGTCAACCGTTATGGATGTTCGAAGGATCAATATCCTCTTGGCGCAACGTCTACGATGCAAGGTGCAACATCCATCCATAATCCCGAAACTTCGTCGTATGACTTTTACAAATGAGAGCATGGATTTGAAACGGAATAGTACCATGGTGCACCACTCTCCAGCGGTGGTAAATCGATGGTCGGCCAAGTTGATCCCTTTTTACCATAAAATTCAATTGAAGAAAACGAAGGGTAAAAAGCTTCCGATACCAGAAAGTGATTCAGATAGTGTTTATTGAGTATGAAACTATGCGCTGACGGCTTGAAGATGTCAAAGCCATAAAACTCATATAAACCTTCATTTTAACAGGTTATGGCTCCTGTAACTCCAAAATAATCAACCGTTATGGCTGTCCGAAGGATTGATATCCCCTGGGCGCAACATTTATGGTGCAAGGTTTAACATCCATCCATAATTCTGAAATTGCACCGTACGACTTTTAAAAATGAGTGCATGGATTTGAATCGGAATAGTACCATGGTGCACCACTCTCCAACGATGGTAAATCGATGTCTGGCCCTATTGATCCTGTTTTACTATAAAATTCACGTAAAGGAAACGAAGGGTAAAAAATTTCCGAGACCTGAAAGTGATTCAGATAGTGTTTTTTGGATATGATAATATGCATTGACGCCTTTAAGCCATTAAAGCCATAGAGCTCACACAGACCTTTTGTTTTGATTGGTTTTGGCTCCCGTAACTCCAAAGGAGTCAACCGTTATGGCTGTCCGAAGGACGATATCCCCTGGGAGCAGCTTCTACGGTGCAAAGTGCAACATCCGTCCATAATGCCGAAACTGCGCCATACGACTTTTACAAATGAGTGCATGGATTTGAGACTGAATAGTACTATGGCATGCCACTCTCCAGCGATGGTAAATCGATTGCCAGCGACGTTGATCCCGTCTTATCATAAAATTCACGTGAAGAAAACGAAGGGTAAAAAAACTTCCGAGTCTTGAAAGTGATTCAGATAGTTTTTTGGGTATGAAACTATGCATTGACGGCTTAAAGCTATGAAAACCGTAGAACTCACAAAGACATTTGTTTTGACTGTATGGCTTCCGTAACTCCAAAAGAGTCAACCATCATGGCTGTCTGAAGGATCGATATCCCCTGGGCGCAACATCTACGATGCAAGGTGCAACATCCTTCTATAATGCAGAAATGCACGGTACGACTTTTAAAAATGAGTGCATGGATTTAAAATGGAATAGTACCAGGGTGAACCACTCTCCAGCGATGGTAAATCGATAGCCAGCCACATTGATCCCAATTTACCATAAAATTCATTTGAAGAAAACGAAGGTTTAAAAAAACTTTCAAGTCCTGAAAGTGACTCGGATAGTGTTTTTTAGGGTATGAAACTATGCATTAACGACTTAAAGCTGTCAAAGCCATAGAACTCACAGAGACCTTCGTTTTGACTGGTTATAGAACACGTAACTCCAAAAGAGTCAACCGTTATGGCTTCCCAAAGGATCGATATCCCCTAGGCGCAACATCTATGGTGCAAGGTGCAACATCCGTCCCTAATGACGAAACTGCACCGTACGACTTTTAGAAATGAGTGCATGGATTTGAAACGGAACAGTACCATGGTGCACCACTCTCCAGCGGTGGTAAATCGATTGCCAGCCACGTTGATCCCGTTTTACCATAAAATTCAAGTGAAGAAAACGAAGCGTAAAAAAGTTCCCGGACCTGAAAGTGATTCAAATAGAGTTTTTTTGGGTACGAAACTATGCATTGACGTCGTTAAGCCATCAAAGCTATAGAGCTCACTAAGACTTTCGTTTTGACTGGATATCGCTACCGTAACTCCAAAAGAGTCAACCGTTATGGCGGTATGCAGGATTGATATCCCCTGGGTGCAACATCTACGGTGCAAGGTGCAACATCCGTCTATAAAATGAAACTGCTTCGTACTTCTTTTACAAATGAATGCATGGATATGAAACGGAACATTACAATGGCGCATTACTCTCCAGCGATGGTAAATCGATGGACATCCACGTTGATCCCATTTTACCATAAAATTCACGTGAAGAAAACGAAGGGTAAAAAACATCCGAGTCCTAAAATTGATTCGTATAGTGTTATTTTGCGTATGAAACTATGCATTGATGCTTAAAGCTGTCAAAGCCGTAGAACACACAAAGACCTTTGTTTTGACTGGTTATGGCAAGAGTCAACCGTTATGACTGTCCGAAGGATCGATATCCCCTGGGCGCAACATCTGCGGTGCAAGGTACAACATCCGCCCATAATGCTGAAACTGCGCCGTACGAATTTTACAAATGAGTGCATGGATTTGAAATGGAATAGTACCATGGTGCACCACTCTCCAATGATGGTAAATCAATGACCAACCATGTTGATCCCGTTTTACCATAAAATTCACATGAAGAAAACGAAGGGTAAAAAAACTTCCGAGACCTGAAAGTGATTCGGATAGTATTTTTTTGGGTATGAAACTATGCATTGACATCGTTAAGCCATCAAAACCACAGAGCTCACAGATACCTTCATTTTGATTGGTCATGGCTCCCGTAACTCCAAAAGAGTCAATCGTCGTGGCTGTCCGAAGGATCGATATACCCTAGGCGCAACATCTACGGTGTAAGGTGCAACATCCGTCCATAATGCCGAAACTGCGCCGTACGACTTTTACAAATGAGTGCATGGATTTGAAATAGAATAGTAACATGGTTCACCACTCTCTAGTGATGGTAAATCGATGGCCAGCCACGTTGATCCCGTGCTACCGTAAAATTCGCGTAAAGAAAACGACGGGTAAAAAAAAATTCCGAGTCCTAAAAGTGATTCGGATGGTGTTTTTTGGGTATGAAACTATGCATTGGTGGATTAAAGCTATCAAAGCCGTAGAACTCATAGATACCTTCGTTTTGACTGATTATGGCTGCCATTACTCCAAAAGAGTCAACCGTTATGGTTGTCCAAAGGAACGATATCCCCTGGACGCAACATCTACGGTGTAAGGTGAAACATCCGTCCATAATATCGAAACTGTGCCATATGAATTTTAGAAATGAGTGCATGGATTTGAAATAGAATAGTACCATAGTGCACCACTTTCCAGCAATGGTAAATCGATGGCCGACAAAGTTGATCCTGTTTTACCATAAAATTCAAGTAAAGAAAACGAAGGGTAAAAAAACTTTTCGAGACCTGAAAGTGATTCGGATAGTGCTTATTTTGGGTATGAAACTGTGCATTGACATCATTAAGCCATCAAAGCCGTAGAGCTCATAGAGACCTTGGTTTAGACTGGTTGTTGCTACCGTAACTCAAAAAGAGTCAACCATTGTGGCCGTCTAAAGGATCGATATCCCCTGGGCGCAACATCTACGGTGCAAGGCGCAACATCCGTCCATAATGCCGAAACTGCACCGTAGGACTTTTACAAATGAGTGCATGGATATGAAACAGTATAGTACCAAGGCGCACCACTCTTCAGCGATGGTAAATCGATGGCCAGCCATGTTGATCCCATGTTACCGTAAAATCTACGTAAAGAAAACAAAGGGTAAAAAATTCCGAGTCCTGAAAGTGATTCGGATTGTGTTTTTTGGGTATGAAACTATGCATTGACGGATTATAATTGTCAAAGCCGTAGAACTCACAGAGACCTTCATTTTGACTCGTTATGGCTCCCATAGCTCCAAAAGAGTCAACCGTTATGGCTGTCCGAAGTTTTGATATTTCCTGGGCGCAACATCTACGGTGCAAGGTGCAACATCCGTCCATAACGCCAAAACTACGCTGTACGACTTTTAGAAATAAGTGCATGGATTTGAAACGGAATAATACCATGGTGCACAAATCCCCAGCAATGGTAAATTGATGGCCAGCCACATTGATCCTATTTTACCATAAAATTCACGTGAATAAACCGAAGGATTAAAAAAACTTCCGACACCTGAAAGTGATTCAAATAGTATTTTTGGGTACGAAACTATGCATTGACGTCGTTAAGCCATCAAAGCCATAGAGCTCACAGAGACCATCGTTTTGACTGGTTATGACTCCCGCATCTCCAAAAGAGTCAACCGTTATGGCTGTCCAAATAATCGATATCCCCTGGGTACAACACCTACGGTGCAAGGTGCAACTTCCGTCCATAATGCCGTAACTGCGCCGTACGAATTTAACAAATAAGTGCATGGATGTGAAACTGAATGGTACCACGGTGCACCACACTCCAGCGATGGTAAATCTATCGCCAGCCACATTGATCCCGTTTACCACAAAATCCACATGAAGAAAACGAAGGGTAAAAAAACTTCCTAGTCCCGAAAGTGATTCGTGTTGTGTTTTTGGGTATGAAACTATGCATTGACGGCTTAAATCCGTCAAAGCCTTAGGACTCACAGAGACCTTTGTTTTGACTAGTTATGACTCCTGTAACTCCGAAAGAGTCAACCGTTATGGCTGTCCGAATGATCGATATCCCCTGGGCACAACATCTATGGTGCAAGGTGCAACATCCATCCATATTGCCAAAGCTGCGCCGTACGACTTGTACAAATGAGTGCATGTATTAGAAACGGAATAGTGCCATGGTTCACCACTCTCCAGCGATGGTAAATTAATGGCCAACCATGTTGATCCCATTTTACCATCGAATTCACGTGAAGAAAAAGAAGGGTACGAAAAAACTTCCGAGTCCTGAAATTGATTCGGATAGTTTTTTGGGTATGAAACTATGCATAGGCGACTTAAATCCATCAAAGCCATAAACCTCACAGAGACCTTTGTTTTGACTGGTTATGGCTCTCGTAATTCCGAAAGATTCAACCGTTATGGCGGTCTGAAGGATCGATATCCCCTGAACGCAACATTTACGGTGCAAGGTTCAACATTCGTCCATAATGCCAAAACTGCACCGTACGACTCATAGAAATGAGTGCATAGATTTGAAACGAAACAGTACCATGGTGCACCACTCTCTAGCGATGGTAAATCGATTGCCAGCCACGTTGATCCCATTTTACCATAAAATTCACGTGAACAAAACGAAGGGTTAAAAAAACTTTTAAGACCTGAAAGTGAATCGGATAGTGTTTTTTGGGTATGAAACTAAGCATTGATGTCGTTTAGCCATCAAAGCTGTAGAGCTCACAAAGACCTTCTTTTTGACTAGTTATGGCTCCCGTAACTCCAAAAGAATTAACCGTTATGGCTGTCCGAATAATCGATATCCCTTAGGCGCAACATCTACGGTGCAAAGTGCAACATCCGTCCATAATGCCGAAACTGCGCCGTATGACTTTTACAAATGAGTGCATAGATTTGAAACAAAATAATACCATGGTGCACCACTCTCTAGCGATGGTAAATCAATGGCCAGCTACATTGGTCCCGTTTTACAATAAAATTCACGTGAAGAAACGAAGGGGAAAATAAACTTCCGAGTCCTAAAAGCGATTCGGATAGCGTTTTTTCAGGTATGAAACTATGCATTGACGGTTTAAAGCCATCAATGCCGTAGAACTCACAAAGTTCTTCATTTTGACTAGTTATAGCTCCCTTAACTTAGAAAAAGACGACCGTTATGGCTGTCCAAAGAATCGATATCCCCAAGACGCCACATCTACGGTGCAAGTTGCAACATCCGTCCATAATGCCGAAACTGCACAGTATGACTTTTAGAAATGAGTGCATGGATTTGAATTGGAATGATAGCATGGTGCACCCCTCTCTAGCGATGGTTAGTCGATGGCCAGCCACGTTGATTTCGTTTTTCCATAAAATTCACGTGAAGAAAACGAATGGTAAAAAACCTTCTGAGACCTGAAAGTGATTCGGATAGTGTTTTTTGGATATGAAACTATGAAGTGATGGCCTTAAGCCGTCAAAGCCGATGAACTCATAGAGACCTTCTTTTTGACTGGTTTTGGCTCCCGTAACTCCAAAAGAGTCTATCGTTATGGCTGTCCGAAGGATTGATATCCCTTGGAAGCATAATCTAGGTTGCATGGTGCGACATCCATCCATAATGCCGAAACTACACCGTATGACTTTTAGAAATTAGCGCATGGATTTGAAATAGAATAGTACCATGGTGCACCACTATCCAGCGATGGTAAATCGATTGCCAGCCACGTTGATCCCATTTTACCGTAAAATTCACGTGAAAAAAACGAAGGGTAAACAAATTTACGAGATCTAAAGTGATTCGCATGGTGTTTTTTTGGGTATGAATTTTTGCATTGATGTCATTAAGCCAGGAGAGCCGTAGAGTTCACAGAGACCTTCGTTTTGACTGGTTATGGCTCCCGTAGATCCAAAAGAGTCAACCTTTATGGCTGTCCGAAGGATCGATATCTCCAGGGCGCAACATCTCCGGTGCAAGGTTCAACATCCGTCCATAAACTGAAACTGCACCGTACGACTTTCAAAAATGAGTGGATGGATTTGAAACGGAATAGTACCATGGTGACCGCTCTACAGCGATAGTATATCGATGGCTAGCCATGTAGATCCCCTATTGCCATAAAGTTAACGTGAAGAAAACGAAGGGTAAAAAAATTTCCGAAACCTGAAAGTGATTCGGATAGTGTTTTTTGGGTATGAAACTATGCATTGGCGGCTTAAAGCTTCGAAGACCTAAAAGTGATTCCGATCGTGTTTTTTTGGGAATGAACCAATGCATCAATGGCATAAATCCATCAAATCCATAGAATCACAGAGACTTTCGTTTTCACTGGTTACGGCTTCCATAAATCCAAAAGAGTCAACCTTATGGCTGTTCGAAGGATCGATATCCCCTGGGCGCAACATCTACGGTGAAGGGTGCAACATTCGTCCATAATGCTGAAACTGCGCCGCATGACCTTTACAAATGAATGCATGGATTTGAAATGGAATAGTACCATGGTGCACCACTCTCCAACGATGGTAAATCGATGGCCGACCACGTTGATCACTTTTTACCATAATATTCACGTGAAGTAAACGAAGGGTAAAAAACGTTTGAGTCCATAAAGTGATTCGGATAGTGTTTTTGTGTATGAAACTGTGCATTGACGGCTTAAAGCTATAGAACTCATAGAGACCTTCATTTTAACTAGTTGTGGCTCCTGTAACTCCAAAAGAGCCAACCGTTATGGCTGTTCGAAGGATCGATATCCCCTGGGCGCAACATCTACGGTGCAAGGTGTAACATCTGTCCATAATGCCGAAATTGCGCCGTACGACTTTTACAAATGAGTGCATGGATTTGAAATGGAATATTACCATGATGCACCAACTCTCTAGCGATGGTAAATCGATGTCTAGCCCTATTGATCCCATTTTACCATAAAATTTACATGAAGAAAACGAAGGTTAAAAGATTTCCGAAACTTGAAAGTGATTCAGATAGTGTTTTTTGGGTATGATACCATGCATTGACATCTTTAAGGCAACAAAGCCATAGAGCTCACAGAGATCTTTTGTTATGATTGGTTTTGGCTCTCGTAACTCCAAAAGAGTCAACCGTTATGGCTGTCCAAATGATCGATATCCCCTAGGAGCAACTTTTACGTTGCAAGGTGCAACATCCATCGACAATGCCGAAACTGCGTCGTACGACTTTTACAAATGAGTGCATGGAGTTGAAATGGAATAGTACCATGGTGCACCACTCTCCAGCGATGGTAAATCAATTGCCAGCAACGCTGATCCCATTTTATCATAAAATTCACGTGAAGAAAACGAAGGGTAGGAAAACGTCGGTGTCCTGAAAGTGATTCGGATAGTGTTTTTTTGGGTATGAAACTATGCACTGACGGCTTAAAGCTGTCAAACCCGTAGAACTCATAGAGATCTTCGTTTTGACTCGTTATTGCTCTTATAACTCCAAAAGAATCAACCGTCATGGCTGTCCGAAGGATCGATATCCCCTGGGAGCAACATCTACGGTGCAAGGTGTAACATCCTTCTATAATGCTGAAACTGCGTGGTACAACTTTTAGAAATGAGTGCATGGATTTGAAACGAAATAGTACTATGGTGCATCACTCTCCAGCAATGGTAAATCGATAGCCAGCCACATTGATCCCATTTTACCATAAAATTCACATGAAGAAAATGAAGGGTAAAAAAACTTGCAGGTCCTGAAAATGATTCGGATAGTGTTTTTTGGGTATGAAACTATGCATTGATGGCTTAAAGCTGTCAAAGCCGTATAACTCACAGAGACCTTCATTTTGACTGGTTATGGCTCGCGTAACTCCAAAAGAGTCAACCGTTATGGTTGTCCAAAGGATTGATATCCCTAGGCGCAACATCTACGGTGCAACATTCGTCCCTAATAACGAAACTGCACAGTTCGACTTTTAGAAATGAGTGCATGGATTTGAAATGGAACAGTACCATAGCGCACCACTCTCCAGCGGTGGTAAATTGATAGCATACCACGTTGATCCGGTTTTACCATAAAATTCACGTGAAGAAAACGAAGGGTAAAAAAACCTTTGAGACCTAAAAGTGATTCAGATAGAGTTTTTAAGCATGAAACTATGCATTGACATCGTTAAGCCATCAAAACCGTAGAGCTCAGCGACACTCTCGTTTTGACTGGTTATGGCTTCCGCAACTCCAAAAGAATCAATCGTTATGGTTGTTTGAAGGATCGATATCCCCTGGGCGCAAAATCTACGGTGCAAGGTGCAACATCCGTCCATAAGCCGAAACTACGCCGTATGACTTTTACAAATGAGTGCGTCGATTTGAAATGAAACAGTACCATGGCGCACCACTCTCCAGCGATGGTAAATCGATGGCCAGCCACGTTGATCCCGTTTTACCATAAAATTCACGTGAAGAAAACAAAGAGTAAAAAAACATCAGAGTCCTGAAATTGATTCGAATAGCGTTTTTCTGGGTATGAAACTATGTATTGATGGCTTAAAGCCGTCAAAGCCTTATAACTCATACAGACTTTCATTTCGTCTGGTTATGGCTTCCGTAACTCCAAAAGAGTCAACCGTTATGGCTGTCCGAAGGATCGATATCCCCTGGGCGTATCATCAACGGTGCAAGGTACAACATCCGTCCATAATGCCGAAACTGCGCCGTACGAATTTTACAAATGAGTGCATGGATTTGAAACAGAATAGTACCATGGTGCACCGCTCTCCAGCGATGGTAAATAGATGGCCAGCCACGTTGATCCCGTTTTACCGTAAAATTCACGTGAAGAAAATGAAGGGCAAAACAACGTCCGAGACCTAAAAGTGATTTGGATTGTATTTTTTTGGGTATGAGACTACGCATTGATGTCGTTACGCCATCAAAACTGTAGGGCTCATAGAGACCTTTGTTTTGAATGGTTATGGCTCCCGTAGCTCAAAAAGAGTCAACCGTTATGGCTGTTCGAAGGATCGATATCCCTTGGGTGCAACATCTACGGTGCAAGGTGCAACATCCGTCCATAATGCCGAAACTGCGCCCTATGACTTTTAGAAATAAGTGCATGAATTTGAAATGGAATAGTGCCATGGTGCACCACTCTTCAACGATGGCAAATCGATGGCCAGCCACGTTGATCCCGTTTTACCACAAAATTCACGTGAAGAAAACGAATGGTAAAAAAAACTTTCGAGACTTGAAAGTGATTCGGATAGTATTTTTTGGGTTTGAAACTATGCATCGATGTCGTTAAGCCATCAAAGGCATAGAACTCATGCAGACCATCTTTTTGACTGGTTATGGCTACCGTAACTCCAAAAGAGTCAACCGTTATGGCTGTCCGAAGATCGATATCCTCGGGTCGCAACATCTACGGTGCAAGGAGCAATATTCGTCCACAATGTCGAAACTCGAAAGCCGTAGAAATCAAAGAGGCCTTTGTTTTGACTAGTTATGTTTCCCGTAACTCCAAAAGAGTCAACCGTTATGGCTGTCCAAAGGGTCGATATCCCTTGGGCGCAACATCTACGGTGCAAGGTGCAACATCCGTCCATAATGCCGAAAATGCACCGTACGACTTTTACAAATGAGTGCACGGATTTGAAACGGAATAGTACATGGTGCACCACTCTCCAGCGATAGAAAATCGATGGCCAGCCACGTTGATCCTGTTTTACCATAAAATTCACGTGAAGAAAATGAAGGGTGAAAAAACTTCTGAGTCCTGAAAGTGATTAGTATAGTCTTTTTTTGGGTAAGAAACTATGCATTGAAGGCTTAAAGTAGTCGGAGTCGTAGAATTCACAAAGACCTTCGTTTTGACTGGTTATGGCTTAAGTAACTCTAAAAGAGTCAACAGTTATGGCTGTCCGAAGGATCGATATCCCTGTATCGCAACATCTACGGTGCAAGGTGCAATATCTGTCCATAATGTCGAAACTATGCTGTACGACTTTTACAAATGAGCCATGGATTTGAAACGGAATAGTACCATGGTGCACCACTCTCCAGCAATGGTAAATTGATGGCCAGCCTCATTGATCCCGTTTTACCATAAAATTCATGTGAAGAAAACGAAAGGTAAAAAACTTCCAAGTCCTGAAGGTGATTCGGATAGTGTTTTTTGAGTATGAATCTACGCATTGATGGCTTAAAGCCGTAGAAATCATAGATACCTTTGTTTTGACTAGTCAAGTTTCTCGTAATTCCAAAAGAGTCAATTATTATGGCTGTTCGAATGGTCGATATCCCCTGGGCGCAACATCTACGATCCAAGATGCAACATCCGTCCATAATGCCGAAACTGCATAGTACGACTTTTAAAAATGAGTGCATGGATTTGAAAAGAAATAGTAGCATGGTGCACCACTCTCCAGCGATGGAAAATCGATGGCCAGCCACGTTGATCCCGTTTTACCATAAAATTCACATGAAGAAAATGAAAGGTAAAAAACATTCAAATCCTGAAAGCGATTCAGATAGTTTTTTTGGGTAAGAAACTATGCATTGAAGGCTCAAAGCAGTCAGAGCCGTAGAACTCTTGGACAAATTCGTTTTGACCGGTTATGGCTCCCGTAACTCCAAAAGGGTCAACCGTTATGACTGTCCGAAGGAACGATATCCTATGGGAGCAACATCTACGGTGTAAAGTGCAACATCCTCCATAATGCCAAAACTATGCCATACGACTTTTAGAAATGAATGCATGGATTTGAAACGGAATAGTACCATGGTATACCACTCTCCAGCGATGGTAATCGATGGCCAGCTACGTTGATCCCGTTTTACCATAAAATTCAATTGAAGAAAACGAAGGGTACAAAAAACTTCCAAGATCTAAAAGTGATTCCGATAGTTTTTTTGGGGTATGAAACTATGCATTGACATTGTTAAGCCATCAAAACCGTAGAACTAAGAGAGACCTTCGTTTTAACTGGTTATGGCACCTGTAACTCCAAAAGAGTCAACCGTTATGGCTGTCCGAATAATCGATGTCCCCAGGACGCCACATTTACTGTGCAAGGTGCAACATCCGTCCATAACATCGAAACTACGCCGTAGGATTTTTACAAATGAGTGCATGGATTTGAAATGAAATAGTACCATGGTGCATCACTCTCCAGCGATGGTAAATCAATGGCGAGCCATGTTGGTTCTGTTTTACCATAAAATTCACGTAAAGAAAAGGAATGGTAAAAAAAATTTCGAGACCTAAAAGTGATTCAGATAGTGTCTTTTTGGCTATGAAACTATGCATTGACGTCATTAAGCCATCAAAGCCGTAGAGCTCACAGAGACTTTTATTTTGATTGGTTACGACTCTCGTAACTCCAAAAGAGCCAGCCGTTATAGCTGCCCAAATAATCGATGTCCCCTAGGCGCAACATCTACGGTGCGAGGTGCAATATCCGTCCATAATGTCGAAACTACGTTGTACGACTTTTACAAATAAGTGCATGGATTCTAAACGGAATAGCACCACGGTGCACCACTCTCCAGTGATGGTAAATAGATGGTCAGCCACGTTGATCCCATTTTACCGTAAAATTCACGTAAAGAAAACGAAGGTTAAAAAACTTCCGAGTCCTGAAAGTGATTCGGATAGTGTTTTTTGGGTATGAAACTACGCACTTACGGCTTAAAGCCATCAAAGCCATAGAAATCACAAAGATCTTTGTTTGACTGGTTATGGCTCTCGTAGCTCCAGAAGAGTGAACCGTTATGGCTGTCTGAAGGATCGATGTCCCCTGGGCGCAACATCTACGATGCAAGGTGCAACATCCGTCCATAATGCCAAAACTGCACATACGACTTTTGCAAATGAGTACATGGAGTTTCAATATCCCCAAGCCGCAAGATCTACGGTGTAAGGTGCAACATCCGTCCATAATGTCAAAATTGCACCGTACGACTTTTATAAATGAGGCATGGATTTGAAACGGAATAGTACCATGGTGCACCACTCTCCAGCAATGGTAAATCGATGAGCAGCCACGTTGATCCCGTTTTACCATAAAATTCACGTAAAGAAAATGAAGGGTAAAAAAATTCCTAGTCCTGAAAGTGATTCGGATAGTAATTTTTTGGTATGAATCTATGCATTGACGGCTTAAATCCATCAAAGTCGTAGAACTCACAAAGACCTTCGTTTTGACTGGTTATGGCTTCCGTAACTCCAAAAGAGTCAACCGTTGTTGCTGTCCAAAGGATTGATATCCCCTGGGTGCTACATCTACAGTGCAAGGTGCAACATCCATCCATAATGCCAATACTGTGCCATACGACTTTCACAAATGAGTGCATGGATTTGAAAAGGAATAGTACCATGGTGTACCACTCTCCAGCGATGGAAAATCGATGGCCAGCAATGTTGATCCCATTTTACCATAAAATTCACGCGAAAAAAACGAAGGGTAAAAATCTTCCGAGCTTTGAAAATGATTCGAATAGTGTTTTTTTGGTACAAAACTATGAATTGACGGCTTAAAGCCGTAGAACTCACAGAGACATTCGTTTTGACCAGTTATGACTCCCTTTACTCCAAAAGAGTCAACCGTTGTGGCTATCCGAAGGATCGACATCCCCTAAGCGCAACATCTACGGTGCAAGGTGCAACATCCGTCCATAATGCTGAAACTGCGTCGTACAACCTTTAGAAGTAAGTGCATGAATTTGAAATGGAATAGTCCCATGGCGCACTGCTCTCCAACGATGGCAAATCAATGGCCAGCCACGTCGATCCCGTTTTGCCATAAAATTCACGTGAAGAAAATGAAGGGTAAAAAAAATTCCGAGTCCTGAAAGTGATTCGAATAGTGTTTTTTGGGTATGAATCTATGCATTGATGGCATAAAACCGTCATAGCCGTAGAACTCACTAAGACCTTCGTTTTGACTGTTATGGCTTCCATATCACCAAAAGAGTCAACCGTTATGGTTGTCAATAGGATCGATATCCCCTGGGCGGAATATCTACTGTGCAAGGTGCAACATCCATCCATAATGTCAAAATTGCGCCATACAACTTTTACAAATAATTGCATGGATTTGAAATGGAATAGTACATGGTGCACCACTCTCCAGTGATGGTAAATCAATGGCCAGCCACGTTGATCCCATTTTACCACAAAATTCCCATAAAGAAATCGAAGGGTAAAAAGAACCTTCGAGTCCCGAATGTGATTTGGATAGCATTTTTTGGGTATGAAACTATGCATTGATGGCTTAAAGCCATCAAAGCCTTTGAACTCACAGAGACCTTCGTTTTGACAGTTTATGGCTCCCATAACTCGAAAAGAGTCAACCATTATGGCTGTCCGAAGGATCGATATCCTCTGGGTGCAACATCTACGGTGCAAGGTACAACATCCATCCATAATATTGAAACTATGCCATACGACCTTTACAAATGAATGCATGGATTTGAAACGGAATAGTACCATGGTGTACCACTATCCAGCAATGGTAAATTGATGGCCAGCCACGTTGGTCCTCTTTTACCATAAAATTCACGTGAAGAAAACGAAGGGTAAGAAAAACTTTCGAGACCTGAAAGTGATTCGGATAGTGTTTTTTTGGGTATGAAACTATACATTGATGGCATAGACCGTCAAAGCCGTAGAACTCACAGAGACCTATATTTTTACTTGTTATGGCTCTCGTAACTCCAAAAGAGTCAACCGTTATGGTTGTCCGAAGGATCGATATCCCCTGGGGACAACATCTACCGTGCGAGGTGCAACATCCTCCATAATGCCGAAACTGCGTCGCGGGACTTTTAGTAATGAGTGCAAGGATTTGAAGTGGAATAGTACCATGGTGCACCACTCTACAGCGATGGTAAATCGATGGCCAGCCATGTTGATCCCATTTTACCACAAAATTCACGTGAAGGAAACAATGGGTAAAAAAACTTTCGAGACCTGAAAGTGATTCAAATAGTGTTTTTTGGGTATGAAACTGTGCATTGACGTCATTAAGCCATCAAAGCCGTAGAGCTCACAAAGACCATCATATTGACTAGCTATGACTCCCATAACTCCAAAAGAGTCAACTGTTATGGCTGTCCGAAGATTCCATATCCCCAGGACGCCACATGAACGGTGCAACGTGCAACATCCGTCCCTAGTGCCGAAACTACACCGTAGGACTTTTACAAATGAGTGCATGGATTTGAAATGGAATAGTACCTCGGTGCACTACTCTCCAGTGATAGTAAATCGATGTCCAGCCATGTTGATCCCGTTTTACCATAAAATTCACGTAAAGAAAACGAAGGGTAAAAAAACTTTCAAGTCCTGAAAGTGATTCGGATAGTGCTTTTTTGGGTATAAAACTATGCATTGACGGCCTAAAGATGTCAAAGCCGTAGAACTCACAGAGTCCTTCGTTTTGACTGGTTATGGCTCTAGTAGCTCCAAAAGAGTCAGCCGTTATGGATGTCTGAAGGATCGATATCCTTTGGGTGCAACATCTGCAGTGCAAGGTGCAACATCCGTCCATAATGCCGAAACTGCGCCGTACGGCTTTTAAAAATGAGTGCATGGATTTGAAACGGAATAGTATCATGGTGCACCACTCTCCAGCGATGGTAAATCGATGGCCATCCATGTTGCTCCCATTTTTCCATAAAATTCACGTGAAGAAAACGAAGGTGAAAAAAAATTCCGAGACCTAAAAGTGATCGGGTAGTGTTTTATTATTGTGAAACTATGCATTGACGTCGTTAAGCCATTAAAGTCGTAGAGCTCATAGAGACCTTCATTTTGACTGGTTATGGCCACTGTAATTCCAAAAGAGTCAACCATTATGGCTGTCCGAAGGATTGATATCCCTCGGCCGCAACATCTACGATGCTAGGTGCAATATCCATCCATAATGCCGAAACTGCGCCGTACAACTTTTACAAATGAGGCATGGATTTGAACCGAAATAGTACCATGGTGCACCACTCTATAGCAATGGTAAATCGATGGACAGCCATGTTGATCCCCTTTTACCATAAAATTCACGTGAAGAAAACGAAGGGTAAAAAAACATCCGAGTCCTGAAAGTGATTCGGATAGTGTTTTTGTGGGTATGAATCTATGCATTGACAGCTCAAAGCCGTCAAAGCCATAGAACTCACAGAGACCTTCATTTTGTGTTACGGCCTATTTTACCATACCCTTTGAATCGACAGTAAACCACACATGTCCAACTCAAATCGCATGAAAATACGGAATATGAAGGGTAATAGAGAAAAATAGGAAAAACAGAATCTCACACGAATGGAATGACATATAATATTGAACAAATATCTTTACAACGGAAAACTTTTAAATACATATATCAGAGTCAAACCTAAATTCAGTTTGGACAGTTGTAGCACCTGCCCTTATAAATGATGACAAACAAAACAAATGCACTAGATGTAGCGGATAATAGAATACGTCCATACGATGATGAAGATCTCCTGCTCTTCTATGAAAACTCCAACGGTCTTCAACTAAACCTGAAACTACTTGGATCTAACCCAAGTATTGAAAATACCAGGATCAGGCTTGATAAGCCACCGTGAGATAAGATACCTCTGATAAGATCTGACCCGGATCTGACCCGAGTATTGTACTTTTTATTTCTAAATATCTTATTAGATTTGATCGGATATAAGATTGAAGAAGTGCATCGAGAGGATAATCAAAAGGAAGTTCATTAATTAGCATCACATTCATACATCCATTTCTAACCTTAACTGGCATTACAAAGTTTTAGAGATAACTTTCCTAGGATATACAACCTATCACATTCTACCATTATATAGATACTTAGACTACTATGTACTATTCTTGAATTCCTTTTGAGGTAGAGGTGCTTTATCTTTAGGGCTTAAGTTAACCACTTTCATTCTTGGATAGTCCTTCATTAAGTGTTTCCCTTGAAAGCACCAAATACAAGTTCATAGGGGGCAATCTTTGACCTTATGTCCTAGGTTCTTGCATCGGTAGCAGCCTATTTTCTTCTTTTTAATTCTTGGCTTCTTCTTTGTTTTAGGACATTTATGTAGAAAATGTCCATTTCTTTACACTTGAAACAGACTATATTATCCCGATCAGAATTTTATTTTCTCTCATCAGCTTCTTACTTCTCTTTGTTTCACACATAACTGCATAATGCCCTTTCTTACTGCAATAATAACAGTCGATGTCAGCAAAGGGTGCTAGTTTTGCTTTTTCTTTTGCTTCTTTCTGTGCACTTGCTCTTCGAGCTGGCTTTGGAGTCATCCAAAACTCATGACTCGACATATAATAAGCCATTCTACCCCTAAGTGATATTCCAAGATTAGAATTGTTTATACCATTTCCATTTCATTTTATTCAAACATCTTCTATCCAAATTCTTAATTCAACTTTTTTTGGATTTGAACTTGCCTTCATCCTATAATGATAAGAAGAATAATTTACCAAGTGGTCAATACCGTTTGCCCAAGCCAACATATGATTGATATTTAGAAGATTATTTTAATCATCACTAGACAGATCAAGATCTTATCCATGGGACTTACCTAAAGGAATGTATCTTATAAATTTCCCTAACCACACAAAATTTTATATCTTTTGAAAGACATTCCTTTATATGCAAAATATAATTTTTTCAAAACAATGTGTCAATATGCCTTGTTAAGAGTTTAGAAATACCTATCGATATAGTTGTATTTCCCATATCAGCCGGAATTTATAAACCGCTCAACCGATAAATGAACACAAAACATTTTTATATCCAATAACAAATACACACTCATATATATATAATACACTCAAACTCATTCTAGGGTGTTACTAACCCTATCTCCAATGAGTCACTCACCTAGGGTATTACTAACCCTATCTTAGATGAGACTTACTCCAACAAAGCCTAGGTGTTCGCTCAACCAAAGCTCTGATACCAAATGTCACGGCACGTTTCTCCGTACCCTTTGAATCGATAATAAATCACACTTGTCCAACTCAAATTACACGAAAATACGGAACATGAAGGGTAATAAAGAAAAATAGAGAGAACAGTATCTCATACGAATGGAATAACATATAATATTGAACAAATATCTTTACAGCAGAAAACTTTTAAATACATATATCGGAGTCTAACCTAAATTCAGCTTGGACAGTTATAACACCTTCCCTTACAAATGCTGACAAACAAAATAAATGCATTAGATGTAGCGAATAATAGAATACGTCCATACGATGATGAAGATCTCTAGCTCTCCTATGGAAACTCCAACCGTCTTCAACTAAACCTAAAACAACTCGGATCTGACCCGAGTAATGAAAATACCCGGATCATGCTTGATAAACCAGAGTGAGATACTCGAAATTTAAAATGTATAGATCATGACGATGTTATCAAAACCTTTGAAAAGAAGGGAATCTCATAAGACCATGCCTACACATAAACACGGATGGGTTTTTACCTTATGATAACCAAAACACTTCGTACCAAAATACACTTGATATTATTTTTAATGACATTCTTTTAAAAACACTTTTCAAATAAACTTATTCAAATAAGGTATCAATATCTAGATTAATTCTAAAGTAATATCCTGGACTAGGTCAACGGAATATCCCAATGGAATATATGATACCAAAAGGGGTAATTGAAATGTTTGCAAGTCATTACAGCTATTTTGGGAATACAATCAAAATCGTGAATCTCGTATTGGGATTGGATTTCCAACATGATAGGTAACTAGTGACCTTTTTTTGATCCACGCATAACAAACATAGTTCCCACAGTGCCTTAATTTCTTTTCTCAAACTAGTCACTTGGAATTATACTTGCTATACTACCACTGGTAACCAGTAGTTCCCTACTTTTGTCAAGCTAGCCAATTTATCAAAATGGGGGAAATAAATGCCTTAAGGGATGTATCCCCCAAAGGGCCAAACGTATTTGACATCACCATACATACTCACTTATTTCGAATTTGCGTCTAATAGACCACATAGTATCCCATCATAACCGGGGAGTGAGGCTCGCGAAGCTACGATCAATTTCTTCAATGCCACGATTTTCATACAAAACCACGCTTTGATCATAACTTGTTCCACTTTGAATGCCACATTGTCATTCCACGTCACATGACTAATTTCTAGAAAAGTATAACTTCCTGAGATCATATGTCTCCGGAAAAGGTGTTAAGCTAAAAGAAGGTGCCTTCTCTGCCACCAACTGATATACATTTATAGAAACCACTCAAATGTGATTTAGAATACAACGCCAGACAAACATCCATACAAGTTCGTTCTGGGACTGAACGAAACCGAAGACACTTTCCTCGGCCATTACTAGGCGAGAAGCCTTGCAATCTGAAAAATCTCCATCACGAGGAGACTACAGCTATAAATAACTCTATAATGGGAGCGACCCAGAGCATGTTCAACAAGCAATCCTCACGCTATGAAGATCCACGGTCTTAAATAATCATCATCTTCAACATGTCTTCTCTTTCGAACATATACATTGGTTCGTAGTGGTTTTCGGATATGAATCATCCAAATCCGACTCTGGTTCCTTCAAAGCCAATCATCGCTTTAAAAGACGTTAAGTTCATACGTAGATATCGATCATCAATCAATTACTTCATCTTTTATCAAATTAAATATCTTTCTTAGATATACTCTTTTCAAATTATTCCATTTTCTTTTCAAATGTATATGGAATCATTAAGCCTCATTTATCAAATCATTTGGTTTATTTAAACTTTTCTTAAATCCTGGAATACTTCCAAATCATTTTCTCTTTTACTTAGGAAAACCTTTCCAAATCATTCATTAAATCTTAATCAAAGATTTTCTTTCTTAACTTTTAATTCAGGGAAAATTTTCCCTTTCATAATATCACTTTCCAAGACATCCATTTAATTTAAAGGATTATTCACTGTCCAAAATCGCGAATATAATTCCTTTAATAAACTTTCACATTTAACTTATCAAATTAAATTGATTTTAGATTTACAAAACGGTGTTTACAAATTCTTTATATTTTATAAACTTCCATATACAATATTTTTTTACTAACAAATTCCATTTATATCTCACTTATAAGTCAAAATCCAATTATAATATAATTACTTATAAAACTCTTATTTACAAATTCATTCCTTCCAAATCTTATTATTTGTAAAATCCATTATAAATTCTTTTCTAAATTTTAATTGCAAACCCATATATAAATTTGATTACAATCCCATTTAATATTTATAAAACACTTTTATAATTCCATAACATTTATTTATAAAATATCAATTTTATAAATCTTATATATAGACCATTCATAATAAATTCATAGAATTTATTTCTTTTCTTTTATCTTAGAAAAACTTAATTATGATCTTTTAGAGCATCCGGGCTTTCCTTCGATATGTTCCACCCCTCGCCTTAAAAGAGTAAATATAGACCAGGTAAGTTCAGGGCACTGGTTTCTCCATCCTTAACCTTAGTTAAACACCTTGTTTACCTTCTCAGATCTCACAGGCAGGACAAATGTACTACTCGTTTCCGCATACTCAGTTATTAATCTTTATTTTAGAAATGATTTACTAAACATTCAAATAATCATTTAAAATACTTAATTATTCTTTTAAAAACATTCATAACTGATTCTAGAAAATATCGTTATGTTTAAACTCATATTCAAAATGCTATAGAGTTCGACAGCATAAAAATGCTACGGAAATTGCTATATAAGCTTATTTGATTTAAACAACTTTTTAATATTTGAAAATTCATATTTTCCATTTCAAATTTCTTTTAAACCTAGATTTATCAAATTTATTTCATATTTTTATATCATTTAAAAATATCATTTATAAAGAAATCCCCTTTTGGATTCCGAACTGTAAAACCATGATGTTTTTAGAAAATTGTATTGGACATATTTCAAAATCTACTTAATGAAATCTTGATTTTATTTCTTCATTGGAAAACTATGGATATAATAGACTGGAAAATTCTTATCTCGAAGAATTCTGTGCTATATTTCACTTTTTACAACATTTAACTTTTATAGCGTGAAATCGCGAACTACCATTACGCGACGCGCATAATTTTGACTTGTTTTTCAATTTCTTTTCAAACTTCTTGAAAACACATTTAAATGTTTATAAAACATTTCTAAATCATTTTAAACTCATTTTAAACAACATTTCCATCATTTCAAATTCATTTTTCACCTCATTTCACATTATAATATTATACTATTATAATATCATTTTCAATCTTTTTAGATATTTTATAACCATTAAGAGGCTAAATAGTTTCCATACACACATTTATATGGATTTAATTCTCATTTAATTAACTATGTTTAATCACTAGTCATTTCTCTTATCATTTATCAAACAAGTTATCAACCAAATAAACAAATCACATAATCAACCAATTTGCAACCAATTTATCAAACATTCATTCAACATTTTTAAACTTTCAAATCATTATACTTGAAATAAGTTATGGATTTATTAGTAAATAAGAGTACTCGCGATTAGTTCCACTCCACCAATCTTTTGTGCAGATTCCCGAATCGATTCCGGCAGCACTTCCTTCTCTTTTTCTCGCTCCGTATCTTCTCGATCTCCTTCCTTCTTCTTGATGTGCTCAACCTAGGCTACGGGGAGGTGGTTGGCTTGGGTTTTGAGGTGGAAGAGGGTGGCGCTGGGTAGAAAGGAGGAAGAGAGTGGTTTTGAAGTGGAATACTTGATTTTATCTTTACTTTTTTTATTTTTCTAATATTTTTATTTTATTTTCCTAAGGCATGGAAGTCATTAAAGAAGCTTTTAGAAAGCTTGAGAACCGAAGAAGAAGATGTAGAAATGTGTAAAAGAAGGTGGAAGAATGGTGGTTTATTTTTATTAAAGTTTGCTACACAAATTACCTTATTACCCTTAACCAAAAAGACGAAAACAACCTCCATATCAAATCAATTTTTGTCTCCTTTAAGTACACTAGAACACTCTTTCCAATGCATGATTTTAATTTTTAATTAACGTTGAAATGAAGTGTATTAACGTGGAATTGATGTATTGATTAGATTTTGTACTTATGACATGATTTATTCTCTTTTTCTTACACTTTTACAAATGTTGAAATAACATTTGCTATTTTTCCATGTAAATTAGTAATATCTCATTACTGAGACAAGATGTAAAGTAATGATATTGTTTATAAGATTTAAAATAAAATTTAATTAGTCAAATAATGTATTTTCACCTTTTATACACTTTTATGTTAACTTTCCAAAAGTAAACTCTTTTTTTCTTTAGTGCTAAATGTAAAGTGCTTAAAAAGTTTGTAAAGTTTTATTTATGCATGTTAGAAAATGTATCAAGTTGCAATAACTTGACGATAACTTGTTTTGGTTGAAAATGGTGCTTTGTCCACAAATTTTACAATCAAAATTTGATGTTTTTGTTAAGCTATATATTGAAGTAAACCAAACTTTAAAATGAGTTTTTTTCTTCTTTATATAAATTAAAACATGTCTCTTTATATTTAAAAACCATATTTAATATACATCAAAATCTCTAATTTTACGGTGTATGTAAAAATGACAAAATGCGATAACATTTGTTTATTTTATAAAACGATTATTAACATATTTTTAAATATATAAATATACTTTTAGTATCTTTATTAGATGTTTTCAAAAAGATTTATGTTTTTAAATAAATATTTAAACCTATTTATTTAAGCATTTAAAATAACAAAACTTAACTTTTGTTGATTTGTTCTAAAATACAAATTTATACTTTTTAAATTATCAACTATAAGAATAAATAATTTCTTTATTATTATCTATTATATTTAACTTATTTATTTAAGTTTTAAACCTTTTTAAATTTAAAACAAACGTAATCTTCCATTTTCGGAGTAGCGAAATTACGGGTCGTTACATTCTTCCCTACTTAAAAGAATTTCGTCCTTGAAATTTACCCAAACAATAGTTTGCCTAAAACATTTATCTTTAAACTTAATTTCAGATAATATACGCAGATCATCCGTATGAAATATCTTATTCGATCTCCTATTCCAATCTTAATTTCCGAATTAGTATCGATCTACCGATCCTCTAGTGCGGACTTTAATCAGGCTTTTTGCTTAGAAACCTTTGATTTCCTTGCTTAGTGCTCAACTATGATAGAAAACTCAAGTACCCAACCAAAAACCGTCATCAATGTTCGTCGTTAAGAATCGAGTGATAAATCTTTTTTCGGATTGGTGTAAATACCTCAAAATTCCAAACTCGGATATCAGATCAACATTTGTGTGATGATACATAATATATGTATTTATTACCTCTTAATAAAAAAATTCATAAATACTTTATCTTAAGTTTAAACATTTTATAAAGGTACTTCTTTTTATAATCCCTTTAATTATTTATTTCTAAACATTTTTATCAAAGGAAAATGTTCTAAAGAAACCATTTTTTACTCAGATACTTTATCTTTAAAAATCTTTTATGAAACCATTTCATAAATTTCCAAATAACTAATTTTTCAAAACCATCTTTTAGTATAATATATTTCTTTCTAATATTCCTTTGAATTTTTTATTTCTAAATATCTTATTAGATTTGATCGGATATAAGATTGAAGAAGTGCACTGAGAGGATAATCAAAAGGAAGTTCATTAATTAGCATCACATTCGTACATCCATTTCTAACCTTAACTGGCATTACAAAATTTTAGAGATAACTTTCCTAGGAAATACAACCTATCACATTCTACCGTTATATAGATACTTAGATTACTATGTACTATTCTTGAATTCCTTTTGAGGTAGACGGTGCTTTATCTTTGGGGCTTAAGTTAACCACTTTCATTCTTGGACAGTCCTTCATTAAATGTTTCCCTTGAAAGCACCAAATACAAGTTCGTTGGGGGCAATCTTTGACCTTATGTCTTAGGTTCTCGCATCGGTAGCAGCCCATTTTCTTCTTTTAGATTCTTGGTTTCTTCTTTGTTTTAGGAAATTTATGTAGAGAATGTTCATTTCTTTACACTTGAAACAGACTATATTATCCCGATCAGAATTTTATTTTCTCTCATCAGCTTCTTACTTCTCTTTGTTTCACACATAACTGCATAATGTCCTTTCTTACCGCAATAATAACAGTCGATGTCAGCAAAGGTTCCTAGTTTTGCTTTTTCGTTTGCTTCTTTCTGTGCACTTGCTCTTCGAGCTTGCTTTGGAGTCATCCAAAACTCATGACTGGACATATAATAAGCCATTCTGCCCCTAAGTGATATTCCAAGATTAGAATTGCTTATACCATTTCCATTTCATTTTATTCAAATATCTTCTATCCCAATACTTAATTCAGCTTTTCTTGGATTGGAACTTGCCTTCATCCTCCAATGATAAGAAGAATAATTTACCAAGTGGTCAATACCGTTTGCCCAAGCCAACATATGATTGATATTTAGAAGATTATTTTAATCATCACTAGACAGATCAAGACCTTATCCGTGGGACTTACCTAAGGGAATGTATCTTATAAATTTCCCCAACCACACAAAATTTTATATCTTTTGAAAGACATTCCTTTATATGCAAAATATAATTTTTTCAAAACAATGTGTCGATATGCCTTGTTAAGAGTTTAGAAATACCTATCAAAATAATTGTACTTCCCATATCGACCGGAATTTATAAACCGCTCAACCGATAAATCAACACAAAACATTTTTATATCCAATAACAAATACACACTCATATATATATGATACACTCAAACTCATTCTAGGGCGTTACTAACCCTATCTCCAATGAGTCACTCATCCTAGGGTATTACTAAACCTATCTCTGATGAGACTTACCCCAGCAAAGCCTAGGTGTTCGCTCAACCAAAGCTCTGATACCAAATGTCACGGCCCGTTTCTCCGTACCCTTTGAATCGACAATAAACCACACTTTTCCAACTCATATTGCACGAAAATACGGAACATGAAGGGTAACAAAGAAAAATAGAGAGAACAGTATCTCACACGAATGGAATAACATATAATATTGAACAAATATCTTTACAGCGGAGAACTTTTAAATACATATATCGAAGTCTAACCTAAATTCAGCTTGGACAGTTACAACACCTTCCCTTACAAATGCTGACAAACAAAATAAATGCATTAGATGTAGCGAATAATAGAATACGTCCATACGATGATGAAGATCTCTAGCTCTCCTCTGGAAACTCCAACCGTCTTCAACTAAACCTAAAACTACTCGGATCTGACCTGAGTAATGAAAATACCCGGATCAAGCTTGATAAACCAGAGTGAGATACTCGAAATTTAAAATGTATAGATCATGACGATGTTGTCAAAACCTTTGAAAAGAAGGGAATCTCATAAGACCACACCTACACATAAACACGGACGGGTTTTTGCCTTATGATAACCAAAACACTTCATACCAAAATACGCTTGAAATTATTTTTAATGACATTCTTTTGAGAACACTTTTCAAATAAACTTATTCAAATAAGGTACCAATATCTGGATTAAGTCTAAGGTAATATCCTGGACTAGGTCAACGGAATATCCTAAGGGAATATATGATACCAAAAGGGGTAATTGAAATGTCTACAAGTCATTACAGCTACTTTGGGAATACAATCAAAACCGTAAATCTCGTATTGGGATTGGATTTCTAACATGATAGGTAACTAGTGACCTTTTCTTTGATCCACACATAACAAACATAGTTCCCACGGTGCCTTAATTGCTTTTCTCAAACTAGTCACTTGGAATTATACTTGCTATACTACCATTGATAACCAATAGTTCCCTGCTTTTGTCAGGCTAACCACTTTATTAAAATGGGGCAATAAATGCCTTGAGGAACATATCCCCCAAAGGGCCAAACGTATTTGACATCACCATACATACTCACTTATTCCGAATTTGCGTCTGTTAGACCACATAGTATCCCATCATAACCGGGGTGTGAGGCTCGCGAAGCTACGATCAATTTCTTCAATGCCACGATTTTCATACAAAACCACGCTTTGATCATAACTAGTTCCACTTTGAATGCCACATTGTCATTCCATATCACATGACTGATTTCTAGAAAAGTATAACTTCCTGAGCTCATATGTCTCGGGAAAGGGTGTTAAGCTAAAAGAAGTTGCTTCTCTGCCACCAACTGATATACATTTATAGAAACCACTTAAATGTGATTTAGAATACAATGTCAGACGAACATCCATACATGTTCGTTCTGGGACTGAACGAAACCGAAGACACTTTCCTCGGCCATTACTAGGCGAGAAGCCCTTGCAATCTGAAAAATCTCCATCACGAGAAGACCACTACTATAAATAACTCTATAATGGGAGCGACCCAGAGCATGTTCAACAAGAAATCCTCACGCTATGAAGATCCACGGTCTTCAATAATCATCATCTTCGACATGTCTTCTCTTTCGAACATATGCATTGGTTCGTAGTGGTTTTCGGATAGGAATCATCCAAATCCGACTCTGGTTCCTTCAAAGCCAATCATCGCTTTAAAAGATGTTAAGTTCATACGTAGATATCGATCATCAATCAATTACTTCATCGTCTATCAAATCAAATATCTTTCTTAGATATATTCTTTTCAAGTTATTCCATTTTCTTTTCAAATGTATATGGAATCATTAAGCCTCATTTATCAAATCATTTGGTTTATTTAAACTTTTCTTAGATCCTGGAATAATTCCAAATCATTTTCTCTTTTACTTAGGAAAACCTTTCCAAATCATTCATTAAATCTTAATCAAAGATTTTCTTCCTTAATTTTTAATTCAGGGAAAATTACCCTTTTATAATATCGCTTTCTAAAACATCCATTTAATTTAAAGGATTATTCACTGTCCAAAATCGCGAATATAATTCCTTTAATGAACTTTCACATTTAACTTATCAAACTAAATTGATTTCAGATTTACAAAACGGTGTTCATAAATTCCGTTTATATTTTATAAACCTCCATATACAAAATTTCCTTACTAACAAATTCCATTTATAACTCACTTATAAGTCAAAATCCAATTATAATTTAATGACTTATAAAACTCTTATTTACAAATCCATTCCTTTCAAATCTTATTATTCATAAAATCCATTATAAATTCTTTTCTAAATTTCAATTGCAAACCCATATATAAATTTAATTACAATCCCATTTAATATTTATAAAACACTTTTATAATTCCATAACTTTCATTTATAAAATATAAATTTTATATATCTTATATATAGACCATTCATAATAAATTCAAAGAATTTATTTCTTTTCTTTTATCTTAGAAAAACTTAATTATGATCTTTTAGAGTACCTGGGATTTCCTTTTGATATGTTCCACCACTCGCCTAAGAAGAGTAAATATAGGCCAGGTAAGTTCATGACACTGGTTACTCCATCCCTAACCTTAGTTAAACACCTTGTTTACCTTCCCAGATCTCACAGGCAGAACAAATGTACTAGTCGTTTCCGCATACTCAGTTATCAATCTTCATTTTAGACATGATTTATTAAACTTTCAAATAATCATTTAAAATACTTAATTATTATTTTAAAACATTCATAACTAATCTAGAAAATATCATCACATTTAAACTCATATTCAAAAGGCTATAGAATTCGCAGCATAAAAGTGTTGCGGAAAGTGCTATATAATCTTATTTGATTTAAACAACTTTTTAATATTTGAAAATTCATATTTTCCATTCCAAATTTCTTTTAAACCATTTTAATAGATTTATCAGATTTATTTCATATTTTTAAATCATTTAAAAATATTGTTTATAAAGAAATCCCAGTTTGGATTCCGAACTACAAAAGCGCGATGCTTTTAGAAAATTGTTTTGGACATATTTCAAAATCTACTTAATGAAATCTTGATTTTATTTCTTCATTGGAAATGTATGGATATAATAGACCGAAAAATTCTTATCTCGAAGAACTCCGAGCTATATTTCACTTTGTACACACATTTAACTTTTATGGCGCGAAATCGCGAAGTACCGTTACGCGACGCGCATGGTTTTGACTTGTTTTTCAATTTTTTTCAAACTTCTTGGAAACACATTTAAATGTTTATAAAATGTTTCTAAATCATTTTAAACTCATTTTAAGCAACGTTTCCATCATTTCAAATTTATTTTTCATTTTATTTCATATTATAATATTATATTATTATAATATCATTTGCAATCTTTTTAGATATTTTGAAATCATTAAGAGACTAAGTAATTTTCATACACACATTTGTATGAATTTAATTCTCATTTAATTAACTATGGCTAATTACTAATCATTTCTCTTATCATTTATCAAATAAGTTATCAACCAAATAAACAATCACATAATCAACCAATTTGCAACCAATTTGCAACCAATTTATCAAACAGTCATTCAACATATTTAAACTTTCAAATCATCATACTTGAAATAAGTTACGGATTTATTAGTAAATAAGAGCACTCACGATTAGTTCCACTCTACCGATCTTTTGTATAGACTCCCGAATCGATTCCAGCAGCACTTCCTTCTCTTTTTCTCGCTCCGAAGCTTCCCGATCTCCTTCCTTCTTCTTGATGTGCTCGGCCTAGGCTAGAGGGAGGTTGTTGGCTTGGGTTTTGAGGTGGAAGAGGGTGGTCGTGGGTAGAAAGAAGGAAGAGAGGGGTTTTGAAGTGGAATACTTGATTTTCTCTTTACTTTTTTTATTTTTCTAATATTTCTATTTTATTCTCCTAAGGCATGGAAGCCGTCAGAGAAGCTTTTGGAAAGATTGAGAAAGGAAGAAGAAGATGTAGAAATGTGTAAAGAAAGTGGAAGGATGGTGGTTTATTTATAGTTGAAGTTTGCTACACAAATTACCTTATTACCCTTAACCAAAAAGACCAAAATACCCTTCATATCAAATCAATTTTTGTCCCCTTTAAGTACACTAAAACACTCTTTTCAATGCATGATTTTGATTTGTTATTAATATTGAATTGAAGTGTGTTAATGTGGAATTAATGTATTGATTAGATTTTGTATTTATGACATGATTTCTTCTCTTTTTCTTACACTTTTACAAATGTTAAAATAAAATTTTCTCTTTTTCCATGTAAATTAGTAACATCTCATTAATGAGACAAGATGTAAAGTAATGATGTTGTTTATAAAGATTTAAAATAAAATTTAATTAGTCAAATAATGTCTTTTCACCTTTTATACTCTTTTATGTAAACTTTCCAAAAGTAAACTGTTTTTGTCTTCAGTGCTAAATGTACAGTGTTTACAAAATTTGTGAAGTTGTATTTATGCATTTGTATTTGTTATAAAATGTATCAAGTTGCAACAACTTGACGACAACTTGTTTTGGTTGAAAACGATGTTTTTGTCGGTAAATTTTACAGTCAAAATTTGACCTTTTTGTTAAGCTATATATCGAAGTAAACCAAAATTTAAAACGAATTTTTTACTTCTTTAAATAAATTAAAACATGTCTCTTTATATTTCAGAATCATATTTAATAAATATCAAAATCTCTAATTTTACGGTGTATGTAAAACTGACAAAATGCGACAAAATTTGGTTATTTTTGTAAAACGATTATTAACATATTTTTAAATATATAAATATACTTTTAGTATCTTTATTAGATATTTTCAATAAGATTTATCTTTCTAAATAAATATTTAAATCTATTTATTTAAGCATTTATTTATTTTTAACAAAACTTATCTTTTGTTGATTTGTTCTAAAATACAAATTTAAACCTTTTAAATTATCAACTATAAGAATAAATAATTTCTCTATTATTATCTATTATATTTAACTTATCTATTTAAGTTTTAAACCTTAATAAATTTAAAACAAACGAAATCTCACATTTTCGAAGTAGCGAAATAACGGGTCGTTACATTTTGACTAGTTATGGCTTCCGTAACTCCAAAAGAGTCAAGTGTTATGGCTGTCCAAAGGATCGATATCCCCTGATCGCAACATCTATAGTGCAAGTTGCAACATTCGTCCATAATGCCGAATCTGCGCCATACGATTTTCATAAATGAGTACATGGATTTGAAACAGAATAGAACCATGGTGCACCACTCTCAAGCGATGGTAAATCGATGGCCAGCCATGTTAATCCCGTTTTACCATATTATTCAAGCGAAGAAAACGAAGGGTAAAAAACTTCCGAGACCTGAAAGTAATTCGTATAGTGTTTTTTGGCTATGAAACTATGCATTGACGGACACAGAGACCTTCATTTTGACTAGTTATGGATCCTACAACTCCAAAAGAGTCCATCGTTATGGCTTTCCGAATGATCGATATCCCCTGGGCGCAACATCCACGGTGCAAGGTGCAACATCCGTCCATAATGCCGAAAATGCATAATACGATTTTCATAAATGAGTGCATGGAGTTGAAACGGAATAGTACCATGGTGCACCACTCTCCAGCGATGGTAAATTAATATCCTACCACGTTGATCCCATTTTGCCACAAAAATCACATGAAGAAAACGAATGGTAAAAAAATTTCCGAGTCCTGAAAGTGATTTGGATATTGTTTTTTGGGTATGAAACTATGCATTGACGGCTTAAAGCCATCAAAGCCTTAGAACTCACACAGACCTTCGTTTTGACTGGTTATGGCTCCCGTAACTCCAAAAGAGTCAACCGTTATGACTGTCCGAAGGATCGATATCCCCTGGACCTTGACGCAACATCTACTGTGCAAGGTGCAACATCCGTCCATAATGCTGAAACTGCACCGTACGATTTTTAGAAACGAGTGCATGGATTTGAAACGGAATAGTACCATGGTGGACCACTATCTAGCGATGGTAAATCGATCGCCAGCCACGTTGATTATGTTTTACCATAAAATTCACGTGAAGAAAACGAAGGATAAAAAACTTGCGAGACCTGAAAGTGATTCGGATCGTGTTTTTTTGGGTATGAAACTATGAATTGATGGCATAAAGCCATCAAAGCCGTAGAACTCATAGAGACATTCGTTTTTACGGCTTATGGCTCCTGAAACTTCAAAAGAGTCAACAATTATGGTTGTTCGAATGATCGATATCCCCTAGGCGCAACATCTATGGTGCAAGGTTCAATATCCTCCATAATACCGAAACTACGCCGTACGACTTTTAAAAACGAGTACGTGGATTTGATATGGAATAGTTCTATGGTGCACCACTCTCCAGCAATGGTAAATCGATGGCCAGCGACATTGATCCCGTTTTACCACGTGAAGAAAACGAAGGGTAAAAAAACTTCCAAGGCTTGAAAGTGATTCAGATAGTGTTTTTTTGGGTATGAAAATACGCATTGACATCTTAAGCCATCAAAGCCGTAAAGCTCACAGAGACCTTCGTTTTGACTGGTTATGGCTCCCGTAACTCTAAAAGAGTCAACCATTGTGGCTGTCCGAAGAATCGATATTCTTAGGACGCCACATCTACGGTGCAAGGTGCAACATCCGTCCATAATACCGAAATTACGCCATAGGGCTTTTACAAATGAGTGCGTGGATTTTAAACGAAATAGTACTATGGTTCACCACCCTCCGGCGATGGTAAATTGATGGCCAACCACGTTTATCCCGTTTTACCATAAAATTCACGTAAAGAAAACGAAGGGTAAAAAAACTTTCGAGACCTAAAAGTGATTCGGATAGTTTTTTTTGAGTACGAAACTATGCATTAAAGTCATTGAGAGATCAGAGCCATGGAGCTCACAAAGACCTTCGTTTTGACTGGTTATGGCTCAAGTAACTCCAAAAGAGTCAACCGTTATGGCTGTCCGAAAGATCGATATCCCCTGGGCAGAACATCTGTGGTGCAAGGTGCAACATCCGTCCATAATGCCGAAACTGCGTCATACGACTTTTACAAATGAGTGCATGGATTTGAAATGGAATAGTACCATGGTTCACCACCCTATCGCGATGGTAAATCGATGGCCAGCCATGTTTTTCCCATTTTACTGTAAAATTCACGAAAAGAAAATGAAGGGTAAAAAAACTTTGGAAACCTGAAAGTGATTCGGATCGTGTTTTTTTGGGTGTGCAACTATGCATTGACGTTGTTATGCCATCAAATCCGTAGAGCGCATAGACACCTTCATTTTGACTAGTTATGGCTTCCGTAACTCCAGACGAGTCAACCGTTATGGCCGTCCGAAGGATCGATATCCCTGGGCCGCAGCATCTACGTTACAAGGTGCACCATCCATCCATAATGATGAAACTATACAGTAGGACTTTTATAAATGAGGAATGGATTTGAAACAGAATAGTACCATGATGCACCACTCTTCAGCAATGGTAAATCGATGGCCAACCACGTTGATCCCCTTTTATCATAAAATTCACGTGAAGAAAACGAAGGGTAAAAAATACTTCCGAGTCCGGAAACTGATGCGGATAGCTTTTTTGGGGTATGAATCTATGCATTAATGGCTTAAAGCCGTGAAAGACATAGAAATCATTGGGACCTTCGTTTTGACTGGTTACGGCTTCCGTACCTCTAAAATCGTCAACCGTTATGGCTATCCAAAGGATCGATATCCCCTGGACGCAACATCTACTGTGCAAGGTGAAACATCCGTCCATAATGCCGAAACTGCGTCATACGACTTTTACAAATGGGTGCATGGATTTGAAATGGAACAATACCATGATGCACCACTATTCAGTGATGGAAAATCGATGGCCAGCCACGTCGACCCGTTTTACCATACAATTCACGTGAAGAAAACGAAGGGTAAAAAAATTCCAAGTCCTGAAAGTTATTCGGCTAATGTTTTTTTGGGTATGAAACTATGCAAACCATCAATGCCGTAGAAGTCACAGAGACCTTCGTTTTGACTGGTTATGGCTCCTGTAACTACAAAAGAGTCAACCATTATGGCTATCCGAAGGATAGATATCCCCTGGGCGCAACATCTACGGTTCAAGGTGCAACATCCGTCCATAATGCTGAAACTATGCCGTACAACTTTAAGAAATGAGTGTATGGATTTGAAATGGAATAGTACCATGGTGCACCACTCTCCAGCGATGGTAAATCGATGGCCAGCCACGTTGATCCCGTTTTACCATAAAATTCACGTGAAGAAAACAAAGGGTAAAAAACGTCCGAGACTTGAAAGTGATTCGAATAGTATTTTTTTGGGTATGAAACTGTGCATTGATGTCGTTAAGCCATCAAAGCCATAGAGCTCAGAGAGACCTTCGTTTTGACTGGTTATGGCTCCCCCAACTCCAAAAGAATCAACCGTTATGGCTGTTTGAAGAATCGATATCCCTTGGACGCAACATCTATAGTGCAAGGAGCAACATCTATCCATAATGCCGAAACAGCCCTGTACGTATTTTACAAATGAGTGCACGGATTTAAAAAGGAATATTAAGACAATGCACCACTCTCCAACGATGGTAAATAAATGGCCAGCTACGTTGATCCCGTTTTACCACAAAATTCACGTGAAGAAAACAAAGGGTAAAATGAACTTCGGTGTCCTGAAAGTGATTGGGATAGTGTTTTTTGAGTATGAAACTATGCATTGACGGCTTAAAGCTGTCAAAGCCTTAGAACTCAAAGAGGCCTTCGTTTTTGACTGGTCATGGCTTCCGTAACTCCAAAGGAGTCCACCGTCTGGTTGTTCGAAGGAGAGATATCCCCTGGACGTAACATCTACGGTGCAAGGTGCAACATCCGTCCATGACGCCGATACTACGCCGTACGACTTTTAGAAATGAGTGCATGGATTTGAAACGGAATAGTACCATGTTGCATCACTCTCCAGCGATGGTAAATCGATGGCCAGCCACGTTGATCCCGTTTTACCATAAAATTCAGGTGAAGAAAATCGAAGGGTAAAAAAACATCCGAGACATGAAAGTGATTCAGATAGTGTTTTTTGAAATGAAACTATGCGTTGATGGCACAAAGTTATCAAAGTTATAGAAATGACAAAGACCTTCATTTTGACTGGTTATGGCTCTCGTTACTCCAAAAGAGTCAACCGTCATGGCAGTCTAAAGGATCAATATCCCTTGGGTGCAACATCGACAGTGCAAGGTGCAACATCCGTCCATAATGCCGAAACTACGCCGTATGACTTTTAGAAATGAGTGCGTGGATTTGAAATGGAATGTTAGCACGGTGCACCACTCTCCAGCGATGGTAAATCGATGGCCAGCCATGTTGATCCCATTTTACCATAAAATTCACGTTAAGAAAACAAAGGGTAAAACAACATCCGAGCCCTGAAAGTGATTCGGATAGTGTTTTTTGGGTAAGAAACTATGCATTGAAGGCTTAAAGCAGTCACTGCCGTAGAACTCACAGAGATCTTCGTTTTGATTGGTTATGGCTCCCGTAACTCCAAAAGAGTCACCCGTTATGGATGTTCAAAGGATCAATATCCCTCGGTCGTAACATCTACGGTGCAAAGTGCAATATCCGTCCAAATGTCGAAACTGCGCCGCACGACTTTTACAAATGAGGCATGGATTTGAAATGGAATAGTACCATGGTGCACCACTCTCTAGCGATAGAAAATCAATGGCCAGCCACTTTGATCTCCTTTTACCATAAAATTCACATGAAGAAAACGAAGGGTAAAAAAACATCCGAGTCCTGAAGGTGATTTGGATAGTTTTTTTTGGTTATGAATCTATGCATTAACGGCTTAAAGTCAGCAAAGCCGTAGAAATCATAGAGATCTTCGTTTTGACTGGTTATGATTTACGTACCTCCAAAAGAGTCAATCGCTATGGCTGTCCAAAGGGTCGATATCCCCTAGGTGCAACATCTACGGTGCAAGGAGCAACATCCATCCATAATGCCGAAACTGCGCCGTATGACTTTTGCAAATGAGTGCATGGAATTGAAACGGAATAGTACCATGGTGCACCACTCTCCAGCGATGGAAAATAGATGGCCAACCATGTTGATCCCGTTTTACCATAAAATTCAAGTGAAGAAAACGAAGGGTAAAAAAAAATTTCGAATCTTGAAAGTGATTCTCATAGTTTTTTTCGGATAAGAAACTATGCAAGGCTTAAGGCAGTCAGAGCCATAGAACTCACAGGTAAATTCATTTCGACTGGTTATGGCTCCCATAACTCCAAAAGAGTCAACCGATATGGTTTTCTGAAGGATCGATATCCCCTGAACGCAACATCTACGGTGCAAAGTGCAACATCCTCCATAATGCCAAAACTGTGCCGTACGACTTTTACAAATGAGTGCATGGATTTGAAACGGAATAGTACAATGTTGCACCACTTCCAGCAATGTTAAATCGATGGCCAACCATGTTGATCCCATTTTACTATAAAATTCAAGTGAAGAAAATGAAGGGTACAAAAAACTTCCGAGACCTGAAAGTGGTTCGGATAGTTTTTTTGGGTATGAAACTATGCATTGACATTGTTAAGCCATCAAAACCATAGAGCTCACAGAGACCTTTTTTGGACTAGTTATGGCCCCTGTAACTCCAAAAGGGTCAACCGTTATGGCTGTCCCAAGAATCGATGTCCACGGGACGCCACATCTACGGTGCGTGGTGCAACATCTGTCCATAATGTCGAAACTACGTCGTAGGACTTTTACAAATGATTGCATGGATTTGAAATGGAAAAGTACCATGGTGCACCTCTATCTAGCGATGGTAAATCGATGGCCAGCCATGTTGGTCCCGCTCTACCATAAAATTCACGTAAAGAAAAAGAATGGTAAAAAAACTTCCGAGACCCGAAAGTGATTCAGATAGTATTTTTTGGGTATGAAACTATGCATTGACATCATTAAGCCATCAACGCCATAGAGCTCACAAAGAACTTCATTTTGACATGTTATGGCTCCCGTAACTCCAAAAGAGTCAACCGTTATGGCTGTCCGAAGGATTGATATCCCCAAGGCACAAAATCTATGGTGCAAGGTGCAACATCCGTCCGAAACCGCACCGTATCGACTTTCACAAATGAGTGCATGGATTCAAAACAGAATAATACCACGGTGCACGACTCTCCGCAATGGTAAATCGATGACTAGCCACGTTGAACCCGTTTTACTGTAAAATTCACGTAAAGAAACGAAGGGTAAAAAATCTTTCGAGTCCTGAAAGTGATTCGTATTGCGTGTTTTTGGGTATGAAACTATGAACTGACGGCTTAAAGCCAACAAATACGTAGAAATCACAAAGGCCTTTGTTTTGACTGATTGTGGCTTCCGTAGCTCCAAAAAACCGTTGTGGTTGTCCGAAGGATCGATATTCCCTGGACGCAACATCTACGACGCAAAGTGCAACATCTGTCCATAATGCCGAAACTGCACCGTACGATTTTTACAAATGAGTGCATGGAGTTGAAATGGAATAGTATCATGGTGAACCACTCTTCAACGATGGTAAATCGATAGCCAGCCTCGTTATCCCATTTTGCCATAAAATTCACTTGAAGAAAACGTAGGGTAAAAAAACTTCCAAGACCTGATAGTGATTCGGATAGTGTTTTGTTGGTATGAAACTATGCATTGATGTCTTTAAGCCATCAAAGCCGTAGTGCTCATAGAGACCTTCATTTTGACTGGTTATGGCTCCCATAACTCCAAAGGGGTCAACCGTTACGGTTGTCCGAAGGATCGATATACCCGGGCCACAACATTTACGGTGCGAGGTGCCACATCCGTCCCGAATGTCGAAACTGCACCGTACGAATTTTGCAAATGAGGAATGGATTTCAAACGGAATAGTACCATTGTGCACTACTCTCCAGCAATGGTAAATCGATGACCAGCCACGTTGATCCCGTTTTACCATTAAATTCACGGGAAGAAAATGAAGGGTAAAAATAATTCTGGGTCCTGAAAGTGATTCAGATAGTGTTTTTTTGGGTATGAATCTATGCATTGACAGCTTAAAGCTATCAAAGTCGTAGAACTAACAGAGACCTTCGTTTTCACGGGTTATGGCTTTCGTAGCTCCAAAAGAGTCCATCCATAATGGCGAAACTGCGCCGTATGAATTTTACAAATGATTGCATGGATTTGAGAAGGAATAGTACCATGGTGTATCACTCTCCAGCTTTAGAATATCGATGGCCAGCCACGTTGGTCCCGTTTTACCATAAAATTCACGCGAAGAAAACAAAGGGTAAAAAAACTTTCGAGTCCTAAAAATGATTCAAATAGTGTTTTTTGGGTATTAAACTATGCATTGACGACTTAAAGCCGTCAAGGACGTAGAACTCACAGAGACCTTCGTTTTGACTGGTTATGGCTCCCGTAACTCCAAAAGAGTCAACCGTTGTGGCTGTCCGAAGGATCGATATCCCTTGAGGCAACATCTACTGTGCAAGGTGCAACATCCGTCCATAATGCCGAAACTGCGTCGTGCAACCTTTAGAAATGAGTGCATGAATTCGAAATGGAATAGTACCATGGTGCGCCACTCTTCAGCGATGGTAAATCGATGGCCAGCCAAGTTGATCCCGTTTTACCATAAAATTCACGTGAAGAAAATGAAGGGTAAAAAAACTTCCGAACACTGAAAGTGATTTGGATAGTGTTTTTTGGGTATGAACCTATGCATTGATGGCTCAAAGCCATCAAAGCCATAGAACTCACAAAGACCTTCGTTTTGATAGGTTATGGCTTCCGTAACTCCAAAAGCGTCAACCGTTATGGTTGTCCGTAGGATCGATATCCCACGGGCGCAACATCTACGGTGCATGGTGCGACATCCATCCATAATGCCAAAACTGCGCCATGCGACTTTTACAAATAAGTGCACGGATTTGAGACGGAATAGTACCATGGTGCACCACTCTCCAGCGATGGTAAATCAATGGCCAGCCATGTTGATCCCGTTTTACCACAAAATTCACATGAAGAAAGCGAGGGGTAAAAAAAACCTCCGAGTCCTTAAAGTGATTTGGATAGTATTTTTTGGGTATGAAACTACGCATTGATGGCTTAAAGCCATCAAAGCCCTTGAACTCAAAGAGACCTTCGTTTTGACAAGTTATGGCTCCCGTAACTCCAAAAGAGTCAACTGTTATGGCTGTCCAAGGATCGATATCTCTTGGGCGCAACATCTACGGTGCAAGGTGCAACATCCATCCATAATGCCGAAACTACACCGTACAACTTTTACAAATGAGTGCATGGATTTAAAATGGAATAGTACCACGGTGCACCACTCTCCAGCGATGGTAAATCGATAGCCATCCATGTTGATCCCCTTTTACCATAAAATTCACATGAAGAAAACGAAGGGTAAAAAAAACTTTCGAGAACTGAAAGAGATTCGGATAGTTTTTTTGGTATGAAACTATGCATTGATGGCATAAATCCGTCAAATTCGTAGAACTCACAGAGACCTTTTTTATACTGGTTATGGCTCCCGTAACTCCAAAAGAGTCAACCGTTATGGCTGTCCGAAGGATCGATATGCCCTAGACGCAACATCTACGGTGCAAGGTGCAACATCCTCGATAATGTCGAAACTGCGCCGTACAACTTTTAGAAATGAGTGCAAGGATTTGAAACGAAGTAGTACCTTGGTGCACCACTCTCCCGCGATGGTAAATTGATGGCCAGCCACGTTGATCCCATTTCACCATAAAATTCTTGTGAAAAAAACGAAGGATAAAAAAACTTTCGAGACCTAAATGTGATTCAGATAGTGTTTTTTGGGCATGAAGCTATGCATTGATGTAGAGCTCACGGAGACCTTCTTTTTGACTAGTTATGGCTCCCATAACTCAAAAAGAGTCAGCCGTTATGGCTGTCCGAAGAATCGATATCCCCAAGATGCCACATGAAAGGTGCAAGGTGCAACATCCGTCCATTATACCAAAACTGCACCGTAGGACTTTTACAAATGAGTGCATGGATTTGAAATAGAATAGTACCATGGTGCACCACTCTACAGCGATGGTAAATTGATGGCCAGCCACGTTGATCCCGTTTTACCATAAAATGCACGTAAAGAAAACGAAGGGTAAATAAAATTTTCGAGTCCAGAAAGTGATTCGGGTAGTTTTTTTAGGTGTGAAACTATGCATTGACGGCCTAAAGTCGTAAAAAACGGTAGAATTCATAGAGTCCTTCATTTTGTCTGGTTATGGATCCTGTAGCTCAAAAAGAGTCAATGGTTATGGCTATCCGAAGGATCGATATCCCCTAGGCGCAACATCTGCGGTGCAAGGCGCAACATCCGTCCATAATGCCGAAACTGCGTCGTACGACTTTTAAAAATGAGTGAATGGATTTGAAACGGAATAGTATCATGGTGTACCACTCTCCAGCGATGGTAAATCGATGGCCAGCCACACTGCTCCCATTTCACCATAAAATTCACGTGAAGAAAATGAAGGGTAAAAAAAACTTCCGGGACCTAAAAGTGATTCGGATAGTGTATTTTTGGGTATGAAACTATGCATTGACATGGTTAAACCATCAAAGCTATAGAGCTCATGGAGACCTCCATTTTGACTGGTTATGGCTCCTGTAACTCCAAAAGAGTCAACCGTTATGGCGTTTCGAAGGATCGATATCCTCGGGCCGCAACATCTACCGTGCAAGGTGCAATATCAATCCATAATGCCGAAAATGCGTCGTACGACTTTTACGAATGAGGCATGGATTTGAAATGGAATAGTACCGTGGTGCACCACTCTCCAACAATGGTAAATCGATGGCCAGCTACGTTGATCCCGTTTTTGATAAAATTCACGAGAAGAAAACGAAGGGTAAAAAAACTTCCAACCTTGAAAGTGATTCAGATAGTGTTTTTTGGGTGAATCTATGCATTGACTGCTTAAAGCAGTAAAAGCCATATAACTCACATAGACCTTCATTTTGACTGGTTATGGCTTCCGTAACTCCAAAAGACTCACCGTTATGGCTATCCGAAGGATCGACATCCCCTGGTCGCAACATCTACAGTGCAAGGTGCAACATCCGTCCATAATGCCGAATCTACGCCATACGACTTTTACAAATGAGTGCATGGATTTGAAATGGAACAGAACCATGGTGCACACAATCCAACGATAGAAAATCGATGGCCAGCCACGTTGATCCCGTCTTACCATAAAAATCACGTGAAGAAAACGAAGGGTAAAAAAACTTCCAAGTCTTGAAAGTGATTCAGATAGTGCTTCTTTGGGTATGAAACTACGCATTGATGGCTTAAAGCTGTCAAAGCCATAGAACTCACAGAGACCTTCATTTTGACTGGTTATGGCTCCTGTAACTCTAAAAGAGTCAACCGTTATGGTTATCCAAATGATCGGTATCCCTTGGACGCAACATCTACGGTGCGAGGTGCAACATCCATCCATAATGCCGAAAATGCACCATACGACTTTTATAAATGAGTGCATGGAGTTGAAATGGAATAGTACGTTGGTGCACCACTCTCCAGTGATGGAAAATTAACGGCCAGCCACGTTGATCCCGTTTTACCACAAAATTCACGTGAAGAAAACAAAGGCTAAGAAAAACTTTCGAGTCCTGAAAGTGATATGGATAGTGTTTTGGGGTATGAAACTAAGCATTGACAGCTTAAAGCCATCAAAGCCTTAGAACTCACAGATACCTTCGTTTTGACTGTTTATGGCTTCCGTAACTCCAAAAGAGTCAACCGTTATGGCTGTCCGAAGGATCGATATCCCTTGGACTCAACATCTACGGTGCAAGGTGCAACATCCGTCCGTAATGCCGAAACTGCACCGTACAATTTTTAGAAATGAGTGCATGGATTTGAACAGAATAGTGCCATAGTGCACCAATTTCCAGCAGTGGTAAATCGATGGTCAGCCACGTTGATTCCGTTTTACCATAAAATTCACGTGAAGAAAACGAAGGGTAAAAAAACCTTTCGAGACCTGAAAGCGATTCGGATAGTGTTCTTTTGGGTATGAAACTATTCATTGATGGCATAAAGCCGTTGAAACCATAGAACTCACAGAGACCTTTATTTTTACTGGTTATGGCTCCCGTAACTCCAAAAGAGTCAACCGTTATCGATGTCCGAAGGATCGATATCCCTTAGGCGCAACATCTACGGTGCAAGGTGCAACATCCTCCATAATGCCAAAACTGCACTGTAGGACTTTTGGAAATGAGTGCGTGGATTTGACATGGAATAGTTCTATGGTGCACCACTCTCCAGCAACAGTAAATTGATGGCCAGCCACGTTGATCCCGTTTTGCCGTAAAATTAACGTGAAGAAAACAAAGGGTAAAAGAAACTTCCGAGACCTGAAAGTGACTCGGATTGTTTTTTTGGGTATGAAACAATGCATTGACATCGTTCAACAGTAAAAGCCATAGAGCTCACAGAGATCTTTGTTTTGACTGGTTATGGCTCTCGTAACTCCAAAAGTGTCAACCGTTATGGCTGTCCGAAGAATCGATATCCCCAGGACGCCACATCTACGGTGCAAGGTGCTACATCCATCCATAATGTCGAAATTGCGCCGTTGGACTTTTACAAATAAGTGCATGATTTGAAATGGAATAGTATCGTGGTTCACCACCCTCTAACGATGGTAAATCGATGGCCAGCCATGTTGATCCCGTTTTACCATAAAATTCATGTAAAGAAAATGAAGGGTAAAAAAAACTTCCGAGACCTGAAAGTGATTCAGATAGTGTTTTTTTGAGTATGAAACTATGCATTGATGTCATTAAGTCATCAGAGCTGTAGAGCTCATAGAAACCTTCGTTTTGATTAGTTATGGTTTCCATAACTCCAAAAGAGTCAACCGTTATGGCTGTCCGAAAGATCAATATCCCCTGGGCACAACTTCTATGGTGCAAGGTGCAACATCCGTCCAAAATGCCGAAACTGCACCGTACGACTTTTACAAATGAGTGGATGGTTTTGAAATGGAATAGTACCATTGTGCACCAATCTCCCACGATGGTAAATTGATGGCCAGCTACGTTGTTCCCGTTTTACCGTAAAATTCACGTACAGAAATTGAAGGGTAAAAAAACTTCCGAGTCCTGAAAGTGATTCGGAAAGTGTTTTTTTGGCTGTGAAACTATGCATTGACGGCTTAAAGTTGTCAAAGCCGTAGAACTCACAAAGACCTTCATTTTCACTAGTTATGGCTCCCGTCGCTCCAAAAGAGTCAACCGTTATGGCTGCCCGAAGGATTGATATCTCCTGGGCGCAACATCTACGGTGCATGGTGCAACATCCGTCCATAAGGCCGAAACCGCGTCGTATGACATTTAGAAATGAGTGCATTTATTTGAAATGGAATAGTGCCATGGCGCACCACTCTTCAGCGATGGAAAATCGATGGCCAGTCGCATTGATCCCGTTTTACCATAAAATTCACATGAAGAAAACGAAGGGTAAAAAAAACATCCGATACCTGAAAGCGATTCAGATAGTGTTTTTTGGGGTATGAAATTATGCATTGACGTCATTAAGCCATCAAAGCCGTAAAGCGCATAGATACCTTCGTTTTGACCGGTTATGTCTTCCGTAACTCTAGAAGAATCAACCGTTATGGCTGTCCGAAGGATCGTTACCCCCGGGCCACAACATCTACGGTGCAAGGTGCAACATTCGTCCATAATGCCAAAACTGCGTCGTACGACTTTTACAAATGAGGAATGGATTTGAAACAGAATTGTACCATGGTGCACCACTCTCCAACAATGGTAAATCGATGGCCAGCCGCGTTGATCCCGTTTTACCATAAAATTCACGTGAAGAAAACGAAGGGTAAAAAAACTTCCAAGTCCTGAAAGTGATCCGGATAATGTTTTTTGGGGTATGAATCTACCATCAATACCTAGAACTCACAGAGTCATTCGTTTTGACTGGTTAAGGCTCCCGTAACTCCAAAAGTATCAACCGTTATGGCTGTCCGAAGGATCAATATCCCCTGGGCGCAACATCTACATTGCAAGGTGCAATCCGTCAATAATTCCGAAACTGCGCCATACCACTTTTACAAATAAGTGCATGGATTTGAAACGGAATATTATCATGGTGCACCACTCTCCAGCGATGCTAAATTGATGGCCAGCCACGTTGATCCCGTTTTAGCATAAAATTCACGTGAAGAAAACGAGGAGTAAAAAACTTGCGAGTGCTGAAAGTGATTCGGATAGTGTTTTTTTGGGTATGAAACATCATGCTTAAAGCTGTCAAAGCCGTAGAACTCACATAGACCTTCGTTTTGACTAGTTATGGCTCCCGTAACTCCAAAAGAGTCAACTGTTATGGCAGTTCGAAGGATCGATATCCCCTGGGAGCAACATCTACAGTGCCAGGTGCAGCATCCGTCCATGATGCCAAAACTACGCCGTATGACTTTTAGAAATTAGTATGTGGATTTGAAACGGAATAGTACAATGGTGCACTACTCTCCAACGATGGTAAATCGATGGACAACTACCTTGATCCCGTTTTACCATAAAATTCACGTGAAGAAAATGAAGGGTAAAAAAATCTTCCGAGACCTGAAAGTGATTCTGATGGTGTTTTATTGGGTATGAAACTATGCATTAATGTTGTTAAGCCATCATAGCCATAGAGCTCGCGGAGACCTTCATTTTGACTGGCTATGGCTCCCGTAATTCCAAAAGAATCAATCGTTATGGCTTTCCGAAGGATCGATATCTCCATGGCGCAACTTCTACGTTGCAAGGTGCAACATCCGTCCATAATGCCGAAATTGCATCGTACGACATTTACGAACGAGTGCATGGATTTGAAACGGAATATTACTATGGTGCACCACACTCCAGCAATGGTAAACGGATGGCCAGCCACGTTGATTATGTTTTACCATAAAATTCAGGTGAAGAAAACGAAAGGTAAAAAAAATACCTAGTCCTGAATGTGATTCAGATAGTGATTTTTTAGGTACGAAACTATGCATTGACAGCCTAAAGATGTCAAAGCCGTAGAACTCACAAAGACCTTAGTTTTGACTGGTTATAGCTCCCGTAACTCTAAAAGAGTCAATCCTCATGGCTGTCCGAAGGATTGATATCCCCTGGGCCCAACATCTACGGTGCAAGGTGCAACATCCGTTCATAATGCCGAAACTGCACCATACGATTTTTGGAAATGAGTGCATGGATTTGGAACGGAATAGTACTATGGTGCACCACTCTCCAGCGACGGTAAATCGATGGCTAGCCATGTTGAACCCTCTTTTACCATAAAATTCACGTGAAGAATATTTTCCCACCCTTTGGTCAAGGTTGGACTATCAAAATTTTGGTTGGAATGGATGGATATCAGGATTGGAAATCGATTGAAAGCAAGGTTGTGATCGATGTCGTCAAAATTTGGCCGAGCTCCGATCAAGTCGAGCACGATTAGGATTGATGATCAAGGCTAGGAGAGGCTGCTTTTCAAATTGCAGGTCAATCGGAGTTTGTATGCTCGAGATATGAATGGGTTAAAATACGTGAAAAATGGTTCGTATTGATACTGTTCGTATCTATGGCGGGCAGCACTTCGAACCGATGTTGTTCATTTCGATTCACATGGATACAAACAAGTCTTTCGTATAAATCAGGGAGAAGGATTAATTGGGTTTCGACACGATGGCTGTGGAATTGGATCGAATAGGCAGGCGCGCGATGGTTTGTTCGACTCGGTTATCTCGCATCGATTAGGATGGACGCAGGATGGATTTCCTATCGAAACATTTCATATCGATGGGGTGGTAAAGTACGTCGGTGCAATTCGTATCGACTAACGGCAGGAGTCGATGCGAGTGATGGAACGATGGTCGAAGAAGCCTGGATAAACATTTTGTATCTATCCATTATTGATCAATATGAAGGACTCACTTGTGCATCGATTCGAAGAAAGCCAAATGACATATTCAGGATAGCTGTGTTGGATGGATGCGAAGGGTTCAGAAGCCATGATTCGTATCGATCGTACTCGTATCGATCAACACGAAGGAAACGATCAAAGTGGCATGAAAGGTGGATCTCCCCTGGATCTTTGAGGCACGTCATCGATGCAAACTTGATCAATTCGAAGAGAGAAAGGCATGGAGACGAAGCTATGGATACAAACGCGATAGCCAACCGATGAACACGAACACTGCATTTCATATCGATCATATCTCACGATCTATAAGTCCAAATGCTATAAAATTTTCATAGGAGCTTACGTACAAGACAAAAAAGGTTCATGCCAAGTTTCTACTCCAGTAGACAAAATCTTGATCGATACGAATTACGTTCGTATCGATCACGGATCGAGCCGAAACTTCATAGGATCGATCTTGTGGGCCCACTCATGTGCCAGAAAGGAACTCCCAAAGTTTTGATTGGTTATGGCTTCTGTAACTCTTGGAGTCAACCGTTATGGCTTTCCAAAGGACCGATATCCCATAGGCGCAACATCTATGGTGCAAGGTGCAACATCCATCCATAAGCTCGAAACCGCGCTGTACGACTTTTACAAATGAGTGCATGAATTTGAAATAGAATAGGACCATGGTGCACCACTCTCCAGCGATGGTAAATCGATGGCTAGCCACGTTGATTCCGTTTTACCGTAAAATTCACGTAAAGAAAATGAAGGGTAGAGAAACTTCGAGACTTGAAAGTGATTCGGATAGTATTTTTTGGGTTTGATATTATACATTGACTTTGTTATGCCATCAATGCCGTAGAGCTCATAGAGGCCTTCGTTTTGACTAGTTATGGCTCCCGTAACTCCAAAAGAGTCAACCATTTTGGCTGTCCGAAGGATCGATATCCCCTAGGCGCAACATCTACGGTGCAAGGTGAACATCCATCCATAATGCCGAAACTGCGCCGTACGACTTTTAGAAATGAGTGCATTGATTTGAAAAGGAAAAGTACCATGGTGCACCACTCTCCGGCAATGGTAAATCGAGGGCCAGCCACGTTGATCCCGATTTTCCATAAAAATTCACGTGGTGAAAACAAAGGGCAAAAAAACTTCCGAATTCTGAAAGTGATTCGGATTGTGTTTTTTGGGTATGAAACAATGAATTGATGTCGTTAAGCCATCAATGTTGGAGAGCTCACAGAGACCTTCGTTTTGACTGGTTATGGCTCCTGTAACTCCAAAAGAGTCAACCGTTATGGCTGTCCAAAGAATCGATGTCCCTTGGGGTGCAAGGTGCAACATCCGTCCATAATGCCGAAACTGCATGGTACGACCTTTATGAATGAGTACATGGATTTGTAATGGAATAGTACCATGGTGCACCACTCTTCAGCGATGAAAAACTGATGGCCATCCGCGTTGATCCCATTTTACCGTAAAATTCACGGGATGAACGAAGGGTAAAAAAAACTTCCGTGACCTGAAAGTGATTCGGATAGTGTTTTTTTGGGTATCAAACTATGCGTTGGCATCGTTATGCCACAAAACCATAGAGCTCACAGAGACCTTCATTTTGATTGGTTATAACTCCCGTAACTCCAAAAGAGTCAACCGTTATGGCTGTCCGAAGGATCGATATCCCCTAGACGTAGCATCTACGGTGCAAGATGCAACATTTGTCGAAAATGCCGAAACTGCGTCGTACGACTTTTACAGTTGAGTGCATGGATTTGAAACAGAATAGTACCATGGTGCACCACTCTCCAGCAATGGTAAATCGATGGCCAGCCACGTTGATCCCGTTTTACCACAAAATTCACGTGAAGAAAATGAAGGGTAAAAAAAACTTTCGAGTCCTGAATGTGATTCGGATTGTATTTTTTTGGGAATGAAACTATGAATTAACGGCTTAAAGCAGTCAATGCCGTAGAACTCACAGAGACCTTCGTTTTGACTAGTTATGGATCCCGTAACTCCAAAAGAGTCCATCGTTATGGATGTCCGAAGGATCGATATCCCCTGGGCGTAATATCTATGGTGCAATGTGCTACATCCATCCACAATGCTGAAACTGCCCCGTGCGACTTTTAGAAATGAGTGTATGGAATTGAAATGGAATAGTATCATGGTGCACCACTCACCGGCAATAGTAAATTGATGGCCCGCCACGTTATCCCGTTTTACCATAAAATCCACGTGAAGAAAACGAAGGGTAAAAAAAACGTTTGAGACCTGAAAGTGATTCGCATGGTGTTTTTTGGGTATGAAACTTTGCATTGACTATATTGAGCCATCAACGTCATAGAGCTCAAAGAGACCTTCGTTTTGACTGGTTATGGCTCCCGTAACTCCAAAAGAGTCAACCGTTATGGCTGTCCGAAGGATCGATATCCTCTGGGAGCAACATCTATGGTGCAAGGTGCAACATCTATCCATAATGCCGAAACTACATCGTACGACTTTTACAAATGAGTGCGTAGATATGAAACGAAATAGAACCATGGTGCACCAATTTTCAGCGATGATAAATCGATGACCCGCCACGTTGATCCCGTTTTACCATAAAATTCACGTGAAAAAAATGAAGGGTAAAAAAACTTTCGGGGCCTGAAAGTGATTCAGATAGTTTTTTTGGGTATGAAACTATGCATTGACATCGTTAAGCCATCAAAACCGTAGAGCTTATAGAGACCTTTGTTTTGACTGGTTATGGCTCCCGTAACTCCAAACGAGTCAACCATTATGGTTGTCCAAAGGATCGATATCCCATGGGCACAACATCTACGGTGCAAGATGCAACATCTATCTATAATGCCAAAATTGCACCGTACAACTTTTATAAATGAGTGCATGGATTTGAAACGGAATAGTACCTTAGTGCATCACTCCGCAGCGATGGAAAATCAATGGCTAGCCACGTTGATCCCGTTTGACCACAAAATTCACGTGAAGAAATCGAAGGGTAAAAAAACATCCGAGTCCTGAGAGTGATTCGGATAGTGTTTTGTTGGGTACGAAACTATACATTGACGGCTTAAAGCCATCGAAGCCGTAGAAATCACATAGACCTTCGTTTTGACTGGTTATCACTCCCCTAATTCCAAAAGCATCAAACGTTATGGTTGTCCAAAGGATTGATATCTCTTAGGCGCAACATCTACGGTGCAAGGTGCAACATCCATTCATAATATTGAAACTGCGACATACAAGTTTCACAAATGAGTGCATGGTTTTGAAATGGAATGATACCATGGTGAACCACTCTCCAGCGATGGTAAATCGAAGGCCAGCCACGTTGATCCTGTTTTGCCATAAAATTCACGTGAAGAAAACGAAGGGTAAGAAAACTTCTGAGACCTAAAAGTGATTCGGATAGTGTTTTTTGGGTATGAAACTACGCATTGACATCGTTAAGCCGTCAAAGCCGTAGAGCTGACAGAGACCTTTGTTTTGACTGGATATGACTCCTGTAACTCCAAAAGAGTCAAACTTTATGGCTGTCCGAAGGATCGATATCCCCTGGGCGCAACATATATGGTGCAAGGTGCAACATCCGTCCATAATGCCGAAACTGTGCCGTACGACTTTTACGAATGAGTGCATGGATTTGAAACGGAATAGTACCACGGTGTACCACTCTCTGGCGATGGTAAATCGATGATTAGTCACGTTGATTCCATTTTACCATGAAATTCACGTGAAGAAAACGAAGGGTAAAAAAAACTTCTAAGGCCTGAAAGTGATTCAGATAGTGTTTTTTGGGTATGAAACAATGCATTAAGGTCGTTAAGCCAGTAAAGACGCAGATCTCATAGAGACCTTCATTTTGACTGGTTATGGCTCCCTTAACTCAAAAGAGTCAACCGTGATGGCTGTCCGAAGGATCGATATCCCATGGTGCAACTTCTATGGTGCAAGGTGCATCATCCATCCATAAAGCCGAAACTGCCCCATGCGACTTTTATAAATTAGTTTTTGGATTTGAAACAGAATAGTACCATGTTGCACCACTCTCCAGTGATGATAAATTGATGGCCAGCCACGTTTATCCCATTTTACATTAAAATTCACGTGAAGAAAACGAAGGTATAAAAAAACTTCGGAGTTCTGATAGTGATTCAGAAATTTTTTTTTGGGTATGAAACTATGAAATGACTACTCAAAGCCCTCAAATCCGTAGAACCCATAGAGACCTTCATTTTGACTGGATATGGCTCTCGTACCTCCAAAAGTGTTAATCGTTATGGTTGTCCAAAGGATCGATATCACTTGGGCGCATCTACCGTGCAAGTGCAAAATCCATCCATAATACTGAAACTGCGTCGTACGAGTTCCACAAATGAGTGTATAAATTTAAAACGGAATAGTACCATGGTGTACCACTCTCCAGCGAGGGTAAATCGATTGCCAGCCACGTTGATCCCGTTTTACCATAAAATTCACGTGAAGAAAACGAAGGGTAAAAAACTTTCGAGACTTGAAAGTGATTCGGATAGTGTTTTTTGGGTATGAAACTATGCGTTGACGTCGTTAAGCCATCAAAGCCGTAGAGCTCATAGAGACCTTCGTTTTGACTGCTTATGACTCCTACAATTCCAAAAGAGTCAAATGTTATGGCTATCCAAAGGATCGATATCCCTTAGGCGCAACATCGACGATGCAAGGTGCAACATCCGTCCATAATGTCGAAACTACGCCATACGACTTTTACAAATGAGTGCATGGATTTGAAACGGAATAGTACCATGGTGCACCACTCTACAGCGATGATAAATCGATGACCAACCATGTTGATCCCGTTTTACCATAAAATTCACGTGAAGAAAACGAAGGGTAGAAAAATTTTCGAGGCCTGAAAGTGATTCGGATAGTGATTTTTGGGTATGAAACTATGAATTGACGGCATAAAGCCATTAAAGACGTAGAGCTCATAGAGGCCTTCGTTTTGATTGGTTATGACTCCCGTAACTCCAAAAGAGTCAACCGTGATGGTTGTCCAAAGGATCGATATCCCATGGGCGAAACATCTATGGTGCATGGTGCAACGTCCCTCCATAATGCCGAAACTGCGCCATACGACTTTTATAAATGAGTGCATGGATTTGAAACAGAATAGTACCATGTTGCACAACTCTCCAGTGATGTTAAATTGATGGCCAACCACGTTGATCCTATTTTACCATAAAATTCACGTGAAGAAACGAAGGGTAAAAAAACTTTCGTGTCTTGGTAGAGATTTGGATAGTTTTTTTTAGTATGAAACTTGCAATGACTGCTCAAAGCCATCAAAGCCAGAGAGCTCACAAAGACCTTCATTTTGTCTAGTTATGGCTCCTGTAACTCCAAAAGAGTCAACCGTTATGGCTGTCCGAAGGATAGATATCCCTCGGGTGCAACATCTACGGTGCTAGGTGCAACATCCGTCCATAGTGCCAAAAATGCACCGTACGACTTTTACAAATGAGTGCATGGATTTGAAACAGAATAGTACCATGGTGCACCACCCTCCAACGATGGTAAATTGACTACCAGCCACATTGATCCTGTTTTACCATAAAATTCCCGTGAAGAAAATGAAGGGTAAAGAAATTTCGAGGCCTGAAAGTGATTCGGATGGTGTTTTTTTGGTGAAACAATGCATTAATGTCGTTAAGCATCAAAGCCGTAGAGCTCACAAAGACTTTCGTTTTGACTGGTTATGGCTCCCCTAAATCCAAAAGAATCAACCATTATGGTCGTCCGAATGATCGATATCCCCTTGGCGCAACATCTACGTTGCAAGGTGCAACATCCGTCCATGATGCCGAAACTACGTTGTACGACTTTTACCAAAGAGTGCATGGATTTGAAACGGAATAGTACCATGGTGCACCACTCTCCAGCGAAGGTATATCGATGGCCAGCCACGTTGATCCTGTTTACCAATAAATTCGCACGAAGAAAACGTAGGGTAAAAAAACTTCCGTGTCCTGAAAGTGATAGGGATTTTGTTTTTATTAGGTATGAAACTATGCACGGACGGCTTAAAGCTGCCAAAACCGTAGAACTCACAGAGACCTTCATTTTGATTGGTTATGGCTTCCGTAACTCCTAAAGAGTCAACCGTTATGGCTGTCCGAAGGATCGATATCCCCTGGGCGCAACATCTATGGTGCAAGGTGCAACATCCGTCCATAATGCCGAAACCGCTTCGTATGACTTTTTACAAATGAGTGCATGGAATTGAAACAGAATAGTACCAAGGTTCAGCACTCTCCAGCGATGCTAAATCGCTGGCGAACCACGTAGATCCCGTTTTACCATAAAATTCATGTGAAGAAAGCGATGGGTAAAAAAACTTCCAAGACTTGAAAGTGATTCAGATGGTGTTTTCTTGGGTATGATACTATGCATTGACTTCGTTAAACCATCAAAACCATAGAGCTCACAGAGACCTTAGTTTTGAATGGTTATGGCTCCCGTAACTACAAAAGAGTCAACCGTTATTGCTGTCTGAAGGATCGATATCCCCTGGACGCAACATCTACCGTGCAAGATGCAACTTCTGTCCATAATGTCGAAACTTCGCCGTATGACTTTTACAAATGAGAGAAGGGATTTGAAACGGAATAGTATTATGGTGAATCACTCTCCATTGATGGTAAATCGATGGCCAGCCACATTGATCCCGTTTTACCATAAAATTCAAGTGAAGAAAACGAAGGGTAAAAAAAACTTCCAAGACCTGAAAGTGATGCAGATAGTGTTTTTTGGGTATGAGACTATGCATTGACTTTATTAAGCCGTCAATGCGTAAAGCTCATAGAGACCTTCGTTTTGACTGGTTATGGCTCCCGTAACTCCAAAAGAGTCAAACGTTATGGCCGTCTGAAAGATTGATACCCCCTGGGCGCAATATCAACGTTGCAAGGTGCAACATCCGTCGATAATGCCGGAACTGCACTATATGATTTTGCCAAATGAGTGCATAGATATGTAACGGAATAGTACCATGGTGCACCACTCTCCAGCGATGGTAAATCGATGGCCAGCTACGTTGACCCCGTTTTACCATAAAATTCACGTGAAGAAAACGAAGGGTGAAAAAAACTACAGGGTCGTGAAAGTGATTCGGATAGTGATTTTTCGGGTATGAAACTATGCATTGATGCTTAAAGCTTTCAAAGCCGTAGAACTCACAGAGACCTTCGTTTCTACTGGTTATGGCTCCCGTAATCCAAAAATAGTTAACCGTTATGGCTGCCCAAAGGATCCATATCCCCTGGACGCAACACCTATGGTGCAAGGTGCAACATCCGTCCATAATGCCGAAACTGCACCGTAGAACTTTTAGAAATGAGTGCATGGTTTTGAAATGGAATAGTACAATGGTGCACCACTCTTTAGCGATGGTAAATTGATGGCCAACCATGTTGATCCCATTTTTCCATAAAATTCACGTGAAGAAAACGAAGGGTAAAAAAACTTTCGGGACCTGAAAGTGATTCGGATATTGTTTTATTAGGTATGGAACTCTGAACTGATGTTGTTAATCCATCAAATTCATAGGGCTCAAAGAGACCTTCGTTTTGACTGGTTATGGCTCCCGTAACTCCAAAAGAGTCAACCGTTAGCAAGGTGCAACATCCGTCCATAATGCCGAAACTACACCGTATGACTTTTCAAATGAATGCATGGTTTGAAACGGCATAGTACCATGGTGCACCACTCTCTAATGATGGTAAATCGTTGGCCAACCACATTGATCCCGTTTTAAAATAAAAATTCACGTAAAGAAAACGAAAGTTAAAAAAAATTGAGTCCTGAAAGTGATTCGGATAGTGTTTTTTGGGTATGAAACTATGCATTAATGGCTTAAAGCTATCAAAGCCATAGAACTCACAAAGACATTCGTTTTGACTGGTTATGGCTCTCGTAACTCGTAAAGAGTTAACCTTTATGGCTATCCGAAGGATCGATATCCCCTAGGCGTAACATCTACGGTGCAAGGTGCAACATTCGTCCATAATGCCAAAACTGCGCCGCATGACTTTTAGAAATGAGTGCATGGATTTTAAACAGAATAGTACCATGGTGCACCACTCTTCAGTGATGGTAAATCGATGGCCAGCCTCGTTGTTCCCGTTTTACACAAAATTCACATGAAAAAAACGAAGGGTAAAAAAACATTCGAGACTTGAAAGTGATTCGGAAAGTGTTTTTTTGGATATGAAACTATGTATTGATGTCGTTAAGCCATCAAAGCCATAGAGCTTACAGAGGCCTTCGTTTTGACTGGTTATGGCTCCCGTAACTCCAAAAGAGTCAACCGTTATGGCTGTCCGAAGGATCGATATCCCCTGGGCGCAACATTTACGGTGCATGGTGCGACTTCCGTCCATAATGCCGAAACCACGCCGTACGATTTTTACAAATGAGTGCATGGATTTGAAACCAAATAGTACCATAGTGCACCACTCTCCAGCGATGGTAAATCGATGGCCAACAACGTTGATCCCGTTTTAACATAAAATTCAAGTGAAGAAAATGATGGGTAAAAAAACTTCTGAGACCAGAGAGTGATTTGGATAGTGTATTTTGGGTATGATACTATGCATTAACTTCGTTAAGCCATCAAATCCGTAGAGCTCACAGAGACCTTCGTTTTGAATGGTTAAGGTTTTCATAACTCCAAAACAGTCAACCGTTAAGGTTGCCTAAAGGATCGATTTCCCCTGGGCGCAACATCTAAGGTGCAAGGTGCAACATTCGTCAATAATGCCGAAACTACGCCATATGACTTTTACAAATGAGTGCATGGATTTGAATTTGAATAGTACCATAGTGCACCACTCTCCAGCGATGGTAAATCGATGGCCAACCACTTTGATCCCTTTTTACCGTAAAATTCACGTGAAGAAAACGAAGGGTAAAAAAACTTCCGAGACCTGAAAGTGATTCAGATAGTGTTTTCTAGGGTATAATACTATGCATTGATTTCGTTAAGTCATCAAAGCCGTAAAGCTCATAGAGACCTTCGTTTTGACTGGTTATGACTCTCATAATTCCAAAAGAGTCAACCGTATGCTGTCCGAAGGATCGATATCCCTTAGGCGCAACATCTACGGTGCAAGATGCAACATCCGTCCATAATGTCGAAACTACGCCGTACAACTTTTACAAATAAGTGCATGGATTTGAAATGGACTAGTACCATGGTGCACCACTATCCAGCGATGGCAAATCGATCGCCAGCCAGGTTGATCCTGTTTTACCATAAAATTCACGTGAGGAAAACAAAGGGTAAAAAAACTTCTGAGATCTGAAAGTGATTCGGATAGTGTTTTTTTGGGTATGAAACTATGCATTGATGTCATTAAGCCATTAAAGCCATAGAGCCCACATAGACCTTTGTTTTGACTAGTTATGGCTCCCGTAACTCCAAAATGAATCAACCGTTATGGCTGTCCGAAGGATCAATATCACCTGGGCGCAACATCTACGTGCAAGGTGCAGCATCCGTCCATAATGCCGAAACTGCGCCGCATGACTTTTAGAAATAAGTGCATGGATTTGAAATGGAATAGTACCATGGTGCACCACTCTCCAGTGATGGTAAATCGATGTCCAGCCACGTTGATCCAGGTTTACAATAAAATTCACGTGAAGAAAAGAAGGGCAAAAAAAAGCTTCCGATACCTGAAGGTGATTTGGATAGTGTTTTTTTGGGTATGATAGTATGCATTGACGTCCTTAAGCCATTGGAGCCGTAAAGCTCACAAAGACCTTCATTTTGACTGATTATGGCTCCCGCAGCTCCAAAAGAGTCAACCGTTTTGGCTGTCCGAAGGATCGATATCCCTTGGACGCAACATATATGGTGCAGGGAGCAATATCCGTCCATAATGCCAAAACTGCACCGTACGACATTTGCAAATTAGTGCATTGATTTGAAACGGAATAGTACCATGGTGCGCCACTCTCCAGCGATGGTAAATTGATGGCCATCCACGTTGACCCTGTTTTACCATAAAATTCACGTGAAGAAAATGAAGGGTAAAAAACTTCTGAGACCCGAAAGTGATTCAGATAGTGTTTTTTGAGTATGAAACTATGTATTGACGTCGTTAAGTCATTAAAAGGTAGAGCTCACATAGACTTTTATTTTGACTGGTTATGACTCGCGTAACTCCAAAAGAGCAACCATAAAGGTTGTTTGAAGGATCGATATCCCCTAGGCACAACATCTACGGTGCAAGGTGCAAGATCCGTCCATAATGCTGAAACTACGTTGTATGATTTTTACAAATGAGTGCATGGATATGAAACAGAATAGTATCATGGTGCGCCACTGTCCAACGATAGTAAATCAATGGACAACAACGTTGATCCCATTTTACCATAAAATTCAGGTGAAGAAAAACGAAGGGTAAAAAAACTTTCAAGACCTGAAAGTGATCCGGTTAGTTTTTTTTGAGTGTGAAACTATGTATGGATGGCCTAAAGCTGTCAAAGCCATAGAACACATAGAGACATTCGTTTTGACTGGTTATGGCTCCATTAACTCCAAAAGAATCAACCTTTATGACTATCTGTAGGATCGATATCCCCTGGGAGCAACATCTACGGTGCAAGGTGCAACATCCGTCCATAGTGTCGAAATTGCGCCATACGACTTTTAGAAATGAGTAAAAATAGCTTTCGAATCCTAAAAGTGATTCGGATAGTGCTTTTTTGGGTATGAAACTATGCATTGATGATGTTAAGCCATCGAAGCCGTAGAGCTCACAGAGACCTTCGTTTGGACTGGTCATGGCTTCCGTAATTCCAAAAGAGTCAACCGTTATGGCTGTCCGAAGGATCGATATCCCCTGGGCGCAACATCTACGGTGCAAGATGCAACATCTGTCCATAATGTGGAAACTACGCCGTGCGACTTTTAGAAACGAGTGCATGGCTTGGAATGGGAATTGTACCATAGTGCACCACTCTCCAGCGATGGTAAATGATGGCCAGCCACGTTGATCCCGTTTTACCATAAAATTCACTCGAAGAAAACGAGGGGTAAAAAATGCTTCCGAGTCCTAAAAGTGATTCAGATAGTGATTTTTGGGTATGAAACTATGCATTGACGATGTTAAGCCATCAAAGCCGTAGAGCTCATAGAGACCTTCGTTTTGACTGGTCATTGCTCCCGTAATTCCACAAGAGTCAACCGTTATGGCTGTGCGAAAGATCGATATCCCATAGGTGCAACAACTACGGTGCAAGATGCAACATCCATCCATAATAATGAAATTGCATCGTACGCCTTTTTGCATGGATTTGAAATGGAATAGTGCCATAGTGCACCACTTTCCAGCGATGGTAAATCGATGGCCAGCCACGTTGATCACGTTTTACCATAAAATTCACGTGAAGAAAACGAAGGGTAAAAATACTTCCGAGACCTGAAAGTGATTCGGGTAGTGTTTTTTGGGTATAAAACTATGCATTGACGTTGCTAAGCCATCAAAGCCGTATAGCTCATGGAGACCTTCATTTTGATTGGTTATGGCTCCAGTAACTCCAAAAAAGTCAATCGTTATGGCTGTTCGAAGGATCGATATCCCCTGGGCGCAACATCTACGGTGCAAGGTGCAACATACATTCATAATGCCGAAACGATGCCGTACGACATTTACAAATTAGTGCATAGATTTGAAACGGAATAGTGCCTTGGTGCACCACTTTCCAGTGATAGTAAATCGATGGCCTGCCACATTGATCTCGTCTTACCATAAAATTTGTAGGATCTAGATTAACCCTAGAGGGGCACGGGGGTGAATAGGGTTATAGTAAATTTTCTCCATTTAAACGTAAAAACAAACTGCAGAAATAAATATGCTGAAAAGTAAATCGCACACAAAATTTACCCAGCTTCGGCAACCCCTGCCTACTGCTGCATTCCCAGATTTCTATTAGAATTAAACAGTATCCCGCTTACAAACACTCTACTAGACTCGCAAACATTTGCTCCCGCTCACAAACACTCTACTAGACTTGCACACCCTGCTCCGCCTATAGAGTTTCGCTTACTCGCAAACTCTGCTCCCACCTAAAGAGTTTTGCAAACTCGCACACCCTGCTCACTGAACTAATTCTAACTAGACAATTTACACTACCTAATCCCTAGGTGGTGATTTACCAAGATTTGATTTGAAAAATAAAAACAACAATTAAAAGACAAATAATTAACAAACATTTAAACCCTAATTAAAATAAACTAAAGCCTTTAAAATTAAAATAGGCCGGCCCTATTCTCTTTTCTTTAACCCGTTCCTTTTTGGCTTGTGAAATGGTGGCCGATCCTCTTTCTTCAGAAATTAGGGCTTCTGATCTTTTGCTCCTTGCTTTCAAAATTAGGGTTGTACAAATTGAAGCACCGCTCGATACCGTTCAATAGTTGGCTTCGATGCTCCTTAATTTTCTCATGGCTCTTCAATTTGGATCGAGTTCGTCTCCTTGATTCGGTATGTGATTTTATGCTTTTGTGCTTTTGTGTATTCGTACTTGAACTCGATGGATCTATGACGATGATGATTATGGCAATTTATAGGAGTCGTGCTCCTAAATTTTCTTTCGTCTAAATATATTTGAATCTGTCATTTTCGTTTGATCGGCCGTTTGATTATGTATTGATGCTTGAGATTTCTTTGACTTAATCAAATTCGTATGCACTTGATTCCTTGGTTGACACGGTAGAGAATTCTGACTTGGTTCGATTTCTTCATTGCCAAGGTGTTGATTTTCTTTGACAATATTGATTTTGTGAAAAAAAATTTACTGCTGGCTTCGGTCTTGGCTTTGATTCATTTTGTCTCTGGCCATCTTTTTCTGGTTGGTATTGTGTATGGTTCTCTGTTCATGTTGGCACTGGATTTGTACGTACTCGGTTTCAAGCCTTGTCTTCATTGCATTCAGATGTTGTCCAGTTGTTCACTGTTTGCATCACTTCAGTGCTTCATTACTTCATGTGCTTGTTTGTATGTTGTAAATGCTGCATTCATGTCTCAGTGCTTTGATGCATTTGCATGTATTTTGTTCATTGTTTCATTTGAAATTCTAGTGGCTGATCATCTTGTTGTTCACGACCATTATATCTTTACTGCCATATTTTGCTTCACTGTTGCATTCATTGTCATTCATTGGTGTCTTGTATCAATGCTCGGCCATGTTGCATATTGGACATCGATTCATTTCCACTTGATTCTTAATTTGGTTGTTGCATTCCTATAATGTTTGTCACTGTTGTATTGTATACTTGGGCTTTGAAAATTTTCAACCTGATGCATCTGGACTTGAGCATACTTGATGCAATTGTTGTCTGGTCATTGTTTTGTATCTGTACATGTCACCGTGTTTATGACCACTGGTTCATCGTGAAGCATGGTTTACTGGTGCATACATGTGAGTTGTATTTCATTTGCGGTTTATTGTGCACTTGCTTGAAGTCATTTGATCTTGATTACTTGTTAGAGTCTGGTGGATGCTATCTTGATCTGTTACTGCCATGTCTTTGATGTTGGGTCCATTGTTGCATCTCTGACCTGTGCATTCCATTCTCGTGTGTTCATTCCTAAAGTATATGCTACTGTCTACTTGAGTTTGCTTTGATGCACTGTTGAATTTGTGTAGACTATGCATTACACTTGAGTTGAATCCAGTTTCACAACTCGGGTTTGACCTTGTGCTGAAGTCAAGATTTCATTTATGTTGCACCTGTATTTGGGTTTGACCTTGTGCTCACCTGTCCCTATAGCATTATCAAGTGTATATCGGTGTGCACGGCCTTGTGGCATATACAGTGATACACTGTGTATGTCACAAGTTGTTCGTGTATGATGAATTCAAATGTGAATTATGACGAATAACCCAAATAATCAGGCAAATCGTATTTTCAAAAATCATATTTCATTTTATATTGCAAAAATATTTCTTTTTCAATTTTACTGCGTTAGTGAATATTTTTGCAGATTGCTCAGATGTTGGATTCAAACTGGAATGCAGTTGAAGACAAAATACGAGTGTGAGTGATATGTAGTGAGGTTATTAATGTAAATTGAAATGTGATATATTCAAAACTGTATATGTATAGTGAGAGCATGAATTTGTACTATTCAAGATTGTAATAAATATTTGTTTGAATAAAATTTCTGTTTGAATTCAAAATCTGTGTTATTTATTTTATTCAGCAAATATTTATTTAAACTGTGAAAAATAAAATAGTATATTAACAAATACATTTAAACGAATGTATATATGTTCATTATCATCAAACAAAAATCATATAAGCGCAAAGCGCATATTCAACAAAATTCACGTGAAGAAGACGAAGGTTAAAAAACTTCCGAGACCTGAAAGTGATTCGAATGGACTTTTTTGGGTATGAAACTATGCATTGACATCGTTAAGCCATCAATGCCGTAGAGCTCATAGAGACCTTCATTTTGACTGGTTATGGCTCTCGTAACTCCAAAAGAGTCTACCGTTATGGCTGTCCGAAGGATCGATATCCCCTGGGCGCAACATATATGTTGCAAGCTGCAACATCCGCCCATATTGCTGAAACTACACCGTACGACTTTGAGAAATGAGTGCATGCATTTGAAATGGAATAGTACCTTGGTGCACCACTCTCTAGCGATGGAAAATCATTGGCCGGCCACATTGATCCCATTTTACCATAAAATTCATGTGAAGAAAACGAAGGGTAAAAAAACTTACGAGGCCTGAAAGTGATTCGGATAGTGATTTTTTGGGTATGAAACTATGCATTGACGACGTTAAGCCATCAAAGCCGTAGAGCTCACAAAGACTTTCATTTTGACTGGTTATGGCTCTCGAAATTCCAAAAGAGGCAACTATTATGGCTGTTCGAAGGACGATATCCCTTGGTCGCAACATCTACGGTGCATGGTGTAACATCCGTCCATAATGCCGAAATTGCGCTGTACGACTTCTAGAAATGAGTACATGGATTTGAAACGGAAAAGTACCATGGTGCACCACTCTCCAGTGATGGTAAGTCGATGGTAAGCCACGTTGATCCCGTTTTACCAGAAAATTCTCGTGAAGAAAACGAAGGTAGAAAAACTTCCTAGTCCTGAAAGTGATTCGGATTGTGTTCTTTTGGGTATGAAACTATGTGTTGATGGATTAAAGACGTCAAAACCATCGAACTCGCAGAATCCTTCTTTTTAACTGGTTATGGCTCCTATAACTCCAAAAGAGTCAACCGTTATGGTCGTCCGAAGGATCGATATTCCCTGGGCACAGCATCTATAGGGAAGGTGCATTGTCGTCCATAATGTCGAAACTGCGACGTACGACTTTTAGACATGAGTGCATGTATTTGAAATGGAATAGTACAATGGTGCACCACTATCCAACAATGTTAAATCAATGGCCAGCCACGTTGATCCCATTTTACCATAAAATTCACGTGAAGAAAACGAGGGGTAAAAAAACTTCTGAGACCTGAAAGTGATTTGGATATTGTATTATTAGGTAACTATGCATTAACGTTGTTAAGCCATCATAGCCATAGAGCTCACAGAGACCTTCTTTTTGACTGGCTACGGACCCCGTAACTCCAAAAGAGTCAACCATTATGGCTGTCTAAAGGATCGATATCTCCTGGGTGCAACTTCTACGTTGCAAGGTGCAACATCCGTCTATAATGCTGAAACTACACCGTACGACTTATAGAAATGAGTGCATGGATTTGAAACGAAATAGTGTAATGGTGCACCACTCTCTAGTGATGGTAAATCGATGGCCAGCCACGTTAATCCCGTTTTACTGTAAAATTCACGTGAAGAAAACCAAGGGTAAAAAAACTTTCGAGACCTGAAAGTGATTCGGATAGTGTTTTATTGGGTATGAAACTATGCATTGACAATGTTAAACCATTATAGCCACAAAGCTTATAGAGACCTTCTTTTTGACTGTCTATAGCCCCATAACTCCAAAAGAGTCAATCGTTATGGCTGTCCAAAGGATCGATATCCCCTGGGCGAAACATCCATCCATAATGCCGAAATAGCGATGTACGACTTTTAAAAATGAGTACGTGGATTTGAAATGGAATAGTACTATGGTGCATAACTCTCTAGCAATGGTAAATCGATGGCAAGCCACGTTGATACAATTTTACCATAAAATTCACGTGAAGAAAATGAAAGGTAAGAAAATTTCCAAGTCTTGAAAGTGATTCAGATAGTGTTTTTTTGGGTATGAAACTATGCATTGACAGTTGAAAGCTATCAAAGCCATAAAACTCACAAAGAACTTCGTTTTGACTGGTTATGGTTCCATAGCTCCAAAAGAGTCAGCCGTTATGGCTGTTCGAAGGATCGATATCGCCTGGGCGCAATGTCTACGGTGCAAGGTGCAACATCCGTCCATAATTTCGAAAATTCCCCGTATGACTTTTAGAAATGAGTGCATGGATTTGAAATGGAATAGTATTATGGTGCACCACACTCTAGCGACGGTAAATCGATGGCTAGCTACGTTGATCCCGTTTTGCCATAAAATTCACGTGAAGAAAACGAAGGGTAAAAAAATTTCCGAGTCTTGAAAGTGATTCGGATAGTGTTTCTTTGGGTATGAATCTATGCATTGACGGCTTAAAGCTGTCAAAGCCGTAGAACTCACAGAGATCTTCATTTTGACTGGTTATGGCTCCCGTAACTCTAAAAGAGTCAATCGTTATGGCTGTCCGAAGGATCGATATCTCTTAGGCGCAAAATCATGATGCAAGGTGCAACATCCATCCATAATGCCAAAACTGTGTTGTACGACTTTTAGAAATGAGTGCATGGATTTGAAACGAAATAGTAGCATGGTGCATCACTCTCCAGCGATTGTAAATCGATGGCCAGCCACGTTGATCCCGTTTTACCATAAAATTCACATGAAGAAAACGAAGGGTGAAAAAACATCCGAATCCTGAAGGTGATTCGGATTATGTTTTTTTGGGTATGAAACTGCATTGACGGCTAAAAGCTAACAAAGCAGTAGAAGCCAAAGAGACCTTCGTTTTGAATGGCTATGGCTCTCATAACTTCTAAAGAGTCAATCGTTATGGCTGTCCGAAGGATTGATATTCCCTGGGCGCAACATCTACAGTGCAAGGTGCAACATCCGTCCATAATGCCGAAACCGCGCCGTACGGCTTTTACAAATGTGTGTATGGATTTGAAACGTAATAGTACCCTGGTGTACCACTCTCCAGCGATGGTAAATCGATGGCCAGCCACGTTGATCCCGTTGTACCATAAAATTCACATGAAGAAAATGAAGGGTAAAAAAAACTTCCCGGGCATGAAAGTGATTCGGATAGTTTTTTTTGGGTATGATACTATGTACTGAATTTGTTAAGCCATCAACGCCGTAGAGCTCACAGAGACCTTCGTTTTAACTAGTTATGGCTCCGGTAACTCCAAAAGATTCAACCGTTCTGGCTGTCCGAAGGATCAATATCCCTTGGCCACAACATCTATGGTGAAATGTGCAACATCCGTCCATAATGTCGAAACTGCACCGTACATCATTTACAAATGATTGCATGGATTTGAAATGGAATAGTACCATGGTTCACCACTCTTCAGCGATGGTAAATCGATGGTCAGCCACGTTGATCCTGTTTTACTGTAAAATTCATGTTAAGAAAACGAAGGGCAAAAAAAACTTCCGAGTCCTGAAAGTGGTTCGGATTGTGTTCTTTGGGTATGAAACTATGCATTGACGGCTTAAAGCTGTCAAAGCCATGGAACTAACAGAGATCTTCGTTTTGACTGGTTACGGCTCCTGTAACTTCTAAAGAGTCAACCGTTATGGCTGTCCGAAGGATCAATATCCCCTAAGAGGAACATCTACGGTGCAAGGTGCAACATCCGTCCAAAATGCCGAAATTGCATCGTACGACTTTTAGAAATGAGTGCATGAATTTAAAATGGAATAGTACCATGGTGAACCACACTCCAGCGATGGTAAATCGATGGCTAGCCATGTTGATCCCGTTTTACCATAAAATTCACGTGAAGAAAACGAAGGGTAAAAAAACTCGGAGACCTAAAAGTGATACGAATATTGTTTTTTGGGTACGAAACTATGAATTGACGTCACTAAGCCATCAAAACCGCAGAGCTCACAGAGACATTCGTTTTGACTGGTTATGGCTCACGTAACTCCTAAAGAGTCAACCGTTATGGCTAAACTGCGCCGTACTACTTTTACAAATGAGTGCATGGATTTGAAACGGAAAAGTACCATGGTGCACCACTCTTCAGTGGTGGTAAATCGATGGCCAGCCACGTTGATCCCATTTTACCATAAAATTCACGTGAAGAAAACGAAGGGTAAAAAAACTGAAGAGTCCTGAAAGTGATTTGGATAGTGAACTTTTGGGTATGAAACTATGCATTGACGCTTAAAGCTGTCAAAGGCGTAGAACTCACAAAGACCTTCATTTTTACTGGTAATTTCTCCCGTAACTCCAAAATAATCAACCGTTATGCCTATTCGAAGGATCGATATCCCTTAGGTGCAACATCTACGATGCTACATGCAACATCCGTCCATAATACCGAAACTGCACCGTACGACATTTAGAAATGAGTGCATGGATTTGAAAAGGAATAGCACAATGGTGCACCATTCTTTAGCGATGCTAAATCAATGGCCAGCCACGTTAACCCCGTTTTACCATAAAATTCACGTGAACAAAACGAAGGGTAAAAAAACATCCGAGACCTGAAAGTGATTTGTATATTGTTTTATTGGGTATGAAACTATGCATTGATGTTGTTAACCAGTCAAAGCCATAGAGCTCACAAAGACCTTCATTTTGACTGGTTATGGCTCCCATAACTCCAAAAGAGTCAACTATTCTAGCTGGCCGAAAGATCGATATCCCTAGGTGCAACATCTACGTTGCAAGGTGCAACATTCGTCCATAATGCCGAAACTGCGTCATATGACTTTTACAAATGAGTGCATGGATTTGAAACAGAATAGTATCATGGTGCACCACTCTCCAGCGACGGTAAATCGGTGGCCAGCTGTTTGCGTCAAAATTGACCACAAACACCCAATATCGTGAAAGCACCCGTTTATGAACACAAATCAGCAACAATCAATATAGAACTCAGATCTAAACAATAACAACCATAATAATTCACAAATAACAATCACAAACACAAGATTTATAGTGGTTCGGCGATCTTGCCTACGTCCACTCTGAAGCTTATGTCTTTATTGATTCACTTGATGATTTCAATCGATTACAACAGATTACAACTGATCATGGCTCTCAAATCTGATCACAACAGCGATAATGAAGTCTGGAATTTGATTCGGTAGAGTCTGGATGTTCAATGACCGAAGATCCCCTCTTTCTGAAGGCTTCAGGGTGCTATTTATAGGCGTTGGAGTCCCAGATCTCGCTCAAACTTCGAGAGACTTTTTCTGGCACGTGAGTGGGCCCACGCGACCGACCCCACCAAGTTTCGACTCGATCTGAGATCGATTCGAAGTCATTTCGAATCCATCAAAGAATGATCTAATCGAGCTGAAACTTGGCAGGAACAATCTTTACCTTGTATGGAAGCTACTATGAAAATTTCATTGCATTTGGATCAGCGGTTTAGGAGATATGATCGATTCAAGTTGTGGTTTTTCGTGAGGGCCGTTGCGTTCGACTCGATCACTTCGAATCCGTATATTCGAATCGATGGACGCATGTGGTACTGAAGTGTCGTGGCGCACACTCCTCGCATCGACCCTATTTTATTTACGAGTTGATCGCTTTGCACCCATGGATTTCGCCTCGTTCGTATCATGTGCCACAACCCAGTTCGCATCAATGGATTCGAAATGGATCGATAAGAAGGGGATCAAGACGAGCCGAGTGGATTCGAACAGGGCAGAATTTATGGATACGAAGGAATGATCTGGCATTCTTGATGGATGCGAGGACGATCGATACGAAGTAGTGCTTGGGCACGAGACCGATCGATTCGAAGTAGGGTATATGGTGATGGATTCGAAGTGCTCCGGACTCGATGGATACGAAACAGTGCTTCAGCATGGATACGAACGTGCTCAGGGGATGCCCATCTGATGGATTCGAATCGACGATTCGAAGTGATCAACATCACGTTATCGATCGATTCGAACTCGATCGATTCGAAGCATGTGTAAACCAACGGATTTGAACAAGACAATTAGTGATGGATTCGAACCCATGGATTCGAAGTGAGCATCTCCCCGACTTTTCGATGGGTTCGAACGACACTCCTTGGCTAACTTGCATCGATCATATCTCGTTCATACGACCTCCGATTAACCTGAAATTTGGAGTGCTGGCTCCCATGACTTTGCTTGCCGTGTCCTATCAGTTGTAGCCTGATCCGGGCTCGGACAAAATTCAACGATATCCATAGCGAAGTGAAGTACAACCAATCTCTTAGACGAACTGTCTTTTGTTTTTGATTGATCTTTTGGTATCACGGCTTTGCTAAAAAGCGGGATAATATTTGCCCCCCAAAATATGCCTTGCGGTAGGAAGACGTGTTTTGTAATGCCATGAGCTGGATGTTCATATCCTGTTGATGTCCTGCAAAGGAATTTATAGTTTTATGCGACCTCAAATAACGACCGTTCGGGATCGAGATATTTGAGATGAAGTGCGACCGTTCATGGTCAAGCGCCTAACTTCAAATGACGATCTTTCGGGATCGAGCCATTTGAGGTGAAGTGCGACCGTGCGCGGTCAAGTGGCGGACCTCAAATGACGACTGTTTGCGATCGAGCCATTTGAGGTGAGGTGCGACCGTGCGCGGTCAAGTGGCGGACCTCAAATGACGACCGGTCGCGATCGAGCCATTTGAGGTGAGGTGAGTTGTGCCGTTCGGGGCGAGTTGTGACCGGTCGCAGTCGGTTGTGATCGTTCGTGATCGTGTGCCGTTCATGGCGATTTTGTGACCGTTCGAGGTCGGGTGCCGTTCGTTGCGAATTGTGACCGTTCGAGGTCGGGTGCCGTTCATGGCGAATTGTGACCGTTCGAGGTCGGGTGCCATTCATGGCGAATTGTGACCGTTCGAGGTCGGGTGCCATTCGTGGCGAATTGTGACCGTACGCGGTCAGGTGCCGTTCGAGGCGAGAAAGTGCGCTCGAGAGGGCTTGGTATTGTTGATACCAGGTTCACGTTCGAGTGGGTCCCTGGATCATTTGTCAGGGCGGTTTATCGCCATCTCAGAGCATGCCTAAGGACCGTTCGCGACCCTGTACATGTGTAAGTAACTTAGCCATTTCTGAATTATCAGAATCAATTAACTATTCAACAGATGAGTTTTAAAATAGAAATGTCCAAACAAACAAAGTCCAAATGTCCAAATCAAATCAAAACAAAAGCAAAGCAAGAATGTCAAAGTGTAAGTTCCCACTACTAAATGGTCAATGATCATTCAGAGCATGCCTGGAGAACGTCCGCGATCTCGTACATGTGTAAATGATTTAATTGTGTTAGTGGAAGCTTACGACTTGTTCATCGTTATTTCAATTAATTGATAACCAAACGATGTCCTGGTTCAGGGTCGCCTCTAGTTGATGTAGACGGTGGTCGCTCTGGTTCCACCACTGGAGTTCGTCTCCTCACATATTAAAGGAGCATACCGTTCCTGATATGTCCTTCTACCTCGTCCTTCAGATGACTACAATCATTAGTGTTATGACCGTTTAGTTCATGAAATACAAAAAACTTATCTGATCTTCTTTCGTCGGAAGTTGGATCCTTCGCATTGGTCTACGATACGGAACCTGCTCCTTGGTATCCTTATAAATTCGTTCCAGACCCTCGTTCAGTTCGGTGTAAGTGGTGAATCGCGGCTCCCTCCATTGCCGCTTTGACCTGTCCCCCGAGTCCACGAGGGAATTATGGGATCTGCTCCCTTGATTGAGCGTTCACTCCTCTGCTGCTCCCAGGTTGTGCAGATGCTCCTCTTTCTCTCTTCGAGATTGGACCAACGTTCTTCATAGTTGTGCCCCCTAGTTCAGGTGCCACGCCGGATGGTCCTGCTCCGTTCTGGACTCCATCCGCTACTCTATTCTGTGCCCCAAGCTGTCCTATCTGTTGAAATAAACTCTGGATTAACTCCTCTTGTTTCTTCATCATTGTCTCAATCACGTCCCTAGTGATGAAGATCAACGGTTGATTCGCTCCTGAAGAATCCTCTTGACTTCCTTGGTGTTCACTTCTCTCTGGGCTTTGTTTCTTACTTGTTTGTCTTGTCATGATTTCTCAAATATGAACTTTCAAAATCTCTGAATCAACTTCTAATTGATAGATCTCCTGAATTAGCGTTCTTAGTGAAAGCACCAAAATGTTTGCGTCAAAATTGACCACAAACACCCAATATCGTGAAAGCACCCGTTTATGAACATAAATCAGCAACAATCAATATAGAACTCAGATCTAAACAATAACAACCACAATAATTCACAAATAATAATCACAAACACAGGATTTATAGTGGTTCGGCGATCTTGCCTACGTCCATTATGAAGCTTATGTCTTTATTGATTCACTTGATGATTTCAATCGATTACAATAGATTACAACTGATGATGGCTCTCAAATCTGATTACAACAGCGATAATGAAGTCTGGAATTTGATTCGGCAGAGTCTGGATGTTCAATGGCCGAAGATCCCCCCTTTCTGAAGGCTTCAGGGTGCTATTTATAGGCGTTGGAGGCCCAGATCTCGCTCAAACTTCGGGAGACATTTTCTGGCACGTGAGTGGGCCCACGCGACCGACTCCACCAAGTTTCGACTCGATCTGAGATCGATTCGAAGTCATTTCGAATCCATCAAAGAATGATCCAATCGAGCTGAAACTTGGCAGGAACAATCTTTACCTTGTATGGAAGCTACTATGAAAATTTCATTGCATTTGGATCAGCGGTTTAGGAGATATGATCGATTCAAGTTGTGGTTTTTCGTGAGGGCCGTTGCGTTCGACTCGATCACTTTGAATCCGTATATTCGAATCAATGGACGCACGTGGTATAGAAGTTTCGTGGCGCGCACTCCTCGCATCAACCCTGTTTTATTTCCGAGTTGACCGCTTCGCACCCACGGATTTCGCCTCGTTCGTATCGTGTGCCACGACCCAGTTCGCATCAATGGATTCGAAATGGATCGATACGAAGGGGATCAAGACGAGCCGAATGGATTCGAACATGGCAGAATTTATGGATACGAAGGAATGATCTGGCATTCTTGATGGATGCGAGGACGATCGATACGAAGTAGTGCTTGGGCACGAGACCGATCGATTCGAAGTAGGGTATATGGTGATGGATTCGAAGTGCTTTGGACTCGATGGATACGAAACAGTGCTTCAGCATGGATACGAACGTGCTCAAGGGATGCCCATCTGATGGATTCGAATCGATCGATTCGAAGTGAACAACATCACGTTATCGATCGATTCGAACTCGATCGATTCGAAGCATGTGTAAACCAACGGATTTGAACAAGACAATTAGTGATGGATTCGAACCCATGGATTCGAAGTGAGCATCTCCCCAACTTTTCGATGGGTTCGAACGACACTCCTTGGCTAACTTGCATCGATCATATCTCGTTCATACGATCTCCGATTAACCTGAAATTTGGAATGCTGGCTCCCATGACTTTGCTTGCCGTGTCCTATCAGTTGTAGCCTGATCCGGGCTCGGACAAAATTCATCGATATCCATAGCGAAATGAAGTACAACCAATCTCTGAGACGAACTGTCTTTTGTTTTTGACCGATCTTTTGGTATCACGGCTTTGCCAAAAAGCGGGATAACACCAGCCACGTTGATGCCATTTTACCATAAATTTCACGTAAAGAAAACGAAAGGTAAAAAAACTTCCAAGTCTCGAAAGTGATTCGGATAGTTTTTTTGGGTATAAAACTATGCATTGATGGCTTAAAGATGTCAAAGCCATAGAACTCACAGAGACCTTCGTTTTGATAGGTTACAGCTTGCATAACTCCAAAAGAGTCAACCGTTATGGTTGTCCGAAGGATCGATATCCCCTTGGCGAAACATCTATGTTGCAAGGTGCAACATCCGTCCAGAATACCAAAACTGCACCGTACGACTTTTACAAATGAGTGCATGGATTTGAAACGGAATAGTACCATGTTGCAAAACTCTCCAGTGATGGTAAATCGATGGACATACAAATTGATACCGTTTTACCACAAAATTCACGTGAAGAAAATGAAGGGTAAAAAAAACTTTCGAGACCTGAAAGTGATTCGGATAGTGTTTTTTTGGGTATGAAACTATGCATTGACATCGCTAAGCCATCAAAGCCATAGAGCTCACAGAGGCCTTCGTTTTGACTGGTTATGGCTACCGTAATTCCAAAAGAGTCAACCGTTATGGCTATCCGAAAGATCAATATCCCCTGGGTGCAACATCTACGGTGCAAGGTGCAACATCCGTCCATAATGCCGAAAACGCACCGTATGACTTTTACAAATGAGTGCATGGATTTTAAATAGAATGGTACCATAGTACACAACTCTCCAGCGATGGTAAATCAGTGGCCAGCCCCATTAATCCCGTTTTACCATAAAATTCACGTGAAGAAAACGAAGGGTAAAAAAATTCCAAGACCTGAAGGTGATTCGGATAGTGTTTTTTTTAGGTATGATACTACAAATTGACTTCATTAAGCGATCAAAGCCATAGAGCTAACGGAGACCTTTGTTTTGACTGGTAATGGCTACCGTGAATCCAAAAGAGTCAACCGTTATGGATGTCTGAAGGATCAATATCCCCTGGGCACAACATCTACGGTGCAAGGTGCAATATCCATTCATAATGCCGAAACTACGTCGTACGGCTTTTGCAAATGAGTGCATGGATTTGAAATAGAATAGTACCATAGTGCCAACCCTCCAGCGATGGTAAATCGATGGACAACCACGTTGATCTCATTTTACCATAAAATTCACGTGAAGAAAACGAAGGGTAAAAATAAACTTCCAAGACCTGATAGTGATTCGAATAGTGTTTATTGGTTATGAAACTATGCATTGATGGCTTAAAGATGACAAAGTCATAGAACTCACAGAGACCTTCGTTTTGACTGGTTATGGCTCCGGTAACTCTAAAAGAATCAACGGTTATGACTGTCCGAAGGATCGATATCCCTTGGGAGCAACATCAATGGTGCAAGGTGCAACATCCGCCCATAATGCCGAAATTGCGCCGTACGACTTTTAGAAATGAGTAAAAAAAACTTTCGAGTCCTAAAAGTGATTGGATAGTGCTTTTTTTGGGTATGAAGCTATGCATTGATGTCGTTAATCCATGGTGCACCACTCTCCAGCGATGGTAAATCGATGGCCAACCACGTTGATCTCATTTTACCATAAAATTCACGTAAGAAACGAAGGGTAAAAAAACTTTCGAGACTTGAAAGTGATTCAGATAGTGTTTTTTGGCTATGAAACTATGCATTGATGTCGTTAATCCATCAAAGCTGTAAAGCTCACAGAGACCTTCGTGTTGACTGTTTATGGCTCCCGTGACTCCAAAAGAGTCAACCGTTATGGTTGTCCGAAGGATCAATATTCCCTAGGTGCAACATCTACGGTGCAAGGTGCAACATCCGTCCATAATGCCGAAACCGCGCCGTATGACTTTTAGAAATGAGTGCATGGATTAGAAACGGAATAGTATCATGGTGCACCACTCTCTCCAGCGATGGTAAATGGATAGCCAGCCACGTTGATCCCGTTTTACCATAAAATTCATGTGAAGGAAACGAAGGGTAAAAATAACTTCCGAGTCCTGAAAGTGATTCGGATAGTGTTTTTTGGATATGAAACTATGAATTGACATGTTAAGCCATCAAAGCCACAACGCTCACAGAGACCTTTATTTTGACTGATTATGGCTCCCATAACTCCAAAAGAGTCAACCGTTATGGCTGTACGAAGGATCGATACCCCTTAGGCGCAACATCTACGGTGCAAGGTGCAACATTCGTCCATAATGCTGAAATTACGGCGTAAGACTTTTAGAAATGAGTGCATGGATTTAAAACGGAATAGTACCATGGTGCACCACTCTCCAGCAACGGTAAATCGATGGCCAGCCATGTTGATCCAATTTTACCATAAAATTCACGTGAAGAAAACGAAGGGTAAAAAAACTTTCGAGACCTGAAAGTCATTTAGATAGTGTTTTTTTGGATATGAAACTATGCATTGACGTCGTTTAGCCATCAAAGACATAGAACTCACAGAGATCTTTATTTTGACTGGTTATGCCTCTCGTAAATCCAAAAGAGTCAACCGTTATGGCTGTCCAAATGATCGATATCCCCTGGACACAACATCTACGGTGCAAGGTGCAACATTCGTCCATAATGCCGAAACTGCGCCGTATGATCTTTACAAATGAGTGCATGGATATGAAGCAAAATAATACATGGTGCGCCACTCTCCAACGATGGTAAATCGATGGCCAGCCATGTTGATCCCGTTTTACCATAAAATTCATGTGAAGAAAACGAAGTGTACAAAAACTTCCGAGACCTGAAAGTGATTAGGATAGTTCTTTTGGGTATGAAACTATGCACTAATGTCGATAAGCCATCAAAGCCGTGGAGCTCACAGAGACCTTTATTTTTACTAGTTGTTGCTCCGGTAACTCCAAAAGAGTCAATCGTTATTGCTGTTCGAAGGATCGATATCGCCTGGGAGCAACATCTACGGTGCAAGGTGCAACATCTGTGCATAATGCCAAAACTGCGTCGTACAACTTTTAGAAATGAGTGTATGGATTTGAAATGGAATAGCACCATGGTGCACCACTTTCCAATGATGGTGAATCGATTGCCAGCCACGTTGATCCTATTTTACTATAAAATCCCGTGAAGAAAACGAAGGGTAAAAAAAAACTTCCGAGACCTGAAAGTGAGTCGATAGTGTATTTTTGGGTATGAAACTATGCATTGAAGTTGTTAAGCCATCAAAGCCATAGAGCTCACAGAGATCTTCATTTTGACTGGTTATGGCTCCCGTAACTCCAAAAGAGTCAACCGTTATGGCTGTCCGAATAATCGATATCCCTTAGACGCAACATCTACGGTGCCAAGTGCAACTTCCGTCCAAAATACCAAAACTGCGTCGTACGACTTTTGCAAATGAGTGCATGGATTTGAAATGGGATGGTACCATGGAGCACCACTCTCCAGCGATGGTAAATCGATGACCAGCCACGTTGATCCTGTTTTACCATAAAATTCAAGTGAAGAAAACAAAGGGTAAAAAAAACGTCCGAGTCCTGAAAGTGATTCGGATTGTTTTTTTGGGGTATGAAAATATACATCGACGGTTTGAATCCATTATAATCGTAGAACTGACAGAGACCTTCGTCTTGACTGGTCATTGCTCGTGTAACTCCTAATGTGTCAACCGTTATGGCAGTCGGAAGGATCGATATCCCCTGGGCACAACATCTACGGTGCAAGGTGAAACATCCATCCATAAAGCCAAAACTGTACCATACTACTTTTAGAAATAGGTGCATGGATTTGAAACGAAATAGCACCATGATGCACTACTCTCCAGCGATGGTAAATCGATGGCCAGTGATGTTGATCCCGTTTTACCATAAAATTCACGTGATGAAAACGAAGTGTAAAAAAACCCAGACCTGAAAGTGATACAAGTAGTGTTTTTTTGGGTATGAAACAATGCATTGACGTTGTTAAACCATCGAAGCCGTAGAGCTCATAGAGACCTTTGTTTTGAATGGTTATGCCTCCCGTAACTCCAAAAGAGTCAACCGTTATGGCCGTCCGAAGGATCGATATCCCCTTGGCGCAACATCTACATTGCAAGGTGCAATCCGTCCATAATTCTCGAACCGCGCCATACAACTTTTACAAATGAGTGCATGGATTTGAAACGGAATAGTGCCATGGTGCACCACTCTCCAGTGATGGTAAACCGATGGCCAGCCACATCGATCCCGTCTTAATATAAAATTCACTTGAAGAAAATGAGGGGTAAAAAAAACTTGCAAGTGATGAAAGTGATTCGGATAGTGTTTTTTTTGGACATGAAACTTGACGCTTAAAGTTGTCAAAGCCGTAGAACTCATAGAGACCTTCGTTTTGACTAGTTATGGCTCTCGTAAATCTAAAAGAGTCAACCATTGTGGCTGTCTAAAGGATTGATGTCCCCTCGGCGCAACATCTACGGTGCAAGGCCCAACATCCAACCATAATGCCAAAACTGTGCTGTATGACTTTTAGAAATTAGTGTGTGGATTTGAAACGGAATAGTACAATGGTGCACCACTCTCCAATGATGGTAAATCGATGGACAGCCACCTTGATCCCGACTTACCATAAAATTCACGTGAAGAAAACGAAGGGTAAAAAATCTTCCGAGACATGAAAGTGATTCGGATAGTGTTTTATTGGGTATGAATCTATGCATTGACTTGTTAAGCCATCATAGCCATAGAGCTCACGGAGGCCTTCGTTTTGACTAGCTATGGCTCCCGTAATTCCAAAAGAGTCAATGGTCATGGCTGTCCGAAGGATCGATATCCCCAGGGCGCAACATCTACGTTGCAAGGTGCAACATCCGTCCATAATGTCGAAACTGCATCGTATGACATTTACAAATTAATGCATGGATTTGAAATGGAATAGTACCATGGTGCACCACTCTCCAACGATGGTAAATCAATGGCCAGCCGCGTTGATCCCATTTTATAATAAAATTCACGTGAGGAAAATGAAAGGTAAAAAAAATGCCGAGTCCTGAATGTGATTCGAATTGTGTTTTTTTGGGTATGAAACTATGCATTGACGGCTTAATGCTGTCAAAGCCGTAAAACTCACAAAGCCCTTAGTTTTGACTGGTTATGGCTTCTGTAACTCTAAAAGAGTCAATCGTTATGGCTGTCGGAAGGATCGATATCCCCTGGGCGCAACATCTACGGTGCAAGGTGCAACATCCGTCCATAATGCCGAAACCACGCCGTATGATTTTTGGAAATGAGTGCATGGATTTGAAACGGAATAGTACTATGGTGCACCATTCTCCTGCAACGGTAAATCGATGGCTAGCCATGTTGATCCCGTTTTACCATAAAATTCACGTGAAGATCCTACCCTTTGGTCAAGGTTGGACTATCAACAATTTGGTTGGAATGGATGGATATCAGGATTGGAAATCGATTGGAAGCAAGGTTGTGATCGATGTCATCAAAATTTGGCCGAGCTTTGATCAAGACGGAATCGATTGGGAATGATGATCAAGGCTAGGAGAGGCTACGTTTCAAATTTTAGGTCAATCGGAGTTCGTATGCTCGAGATATGGATGGGTTAAAATACGTGAAAAATGGTTCGTATCGATACTGTTTGTATCTATGGCAGGCAGCACTTCGAACCGATGTTGTTCGTTTCGATTCACATGGATACAAACGAGGCTGTTGTATCAATCAGGAGAAGGATTAAATGGGTTTCAACACGATGGCTGTGGAATTGGATCGAATAGGCAGGCATGCGATGGGTTGTTCGACTCGGTTATCTCGCATCGATCAGGATGGACATAGGCTATGGATTTCATATCGAAACATTTCGTATCGATGGGGTGGTAAAGTATGTCGGTGCAATTTGTATCGATCAAGGGTTGGAGTCGATGCGAGTGATGGAACGGTGGTCGAAGAAGCCCGAACAAACATTTGATCGATACGAAGCACTCACTTGTACATCGATTCGAAGAAAGCCAAAGGACATACTTAGGATAGCTATATTGGATGGATGCGAAGGGTTCAGAAGCCATGATTCGTATCGATCGTATTCGTATCGATCAACATGAAGGAAACGATCAAAGTGGCGCGAAAGGTGGATCTCCCCTGGATCTTTGAGGCACGTCATTGATGCAAACTTGATCGATTCGAAGAGAGGAAGGCATGGAGATGAAGCTATGGATACAAACGCGACAGCCAACCGATGAACATGAACGCTGCATTTCATATCGATCATATCTCACGATCTACAAGTCCAAATGCTATAAATTTTCACAGGACCTTACGTACAAGCCATAGAAGGTTCATGCCAAGTTTCGACTCCATTAGACAAAATCTTGATCGATACGAATTACATTCGCATCGATCACGGATCGAGCCGAAACTTCATAGGATCGATCATGTGGGCCCACTCACGTGCCAGAAGGGATCTTCCAAAGTTTTGACTGGTTATGGCTCCTGTAACTCCTAAAGAGTCAACCGTTACGGCTTTTCGAAGGACCAATATCCCCTAGACGCAACATCTACTGCGCAAGGTGCAATATCCATCCATAAGGTCGAAACTGCGCCGTACGACTTTAACAAATGAGTGCGTGAATTTGAAATAGAATACGACCATGGTGCACCACTCTCCAGCGATGGTAAATCGATGGCCAGCCACGTTGATCCTGTTTTACCCTAAAATTCACGTGAACAAAACGAAGGGTAAAAAAACATCCGAGACTTGAAAGTGATTCGTATAGTATTTTTTTGGGTTTGATATTACGCATTGACTTCGTTAAGCCATCAAAGCCATGGAGCTCATAGAGACCTTCGTTTTAACTAGTTATGGCTCCCATAACTCCAAAAGAGTCAACCATTTTGGCTGTCCGAAGGATCAATATCCCCTGGGCGCAACATCTACAGTGCAACGTGAAGATCCGTCCATAATGCCGAAACTGCGCCATATGACTTTTAGAAATGAGTGCATGGATTTGAAACAGAAAAGTACCATGGTGCACCACTCTCCAGCAATGGTAAATCGATGGCCAGCCACGTTGATCCCGATTTCCCATTAAAGTTCATGTGGAGAAAACGAAGGGTAAAAAACTTTCGAGTCCTGAAAGTGAGTCGGATTGTATTTTTTGGGTATGAAACCACAAATTGACATCGTTAAGCCATCAGAGTTGTAGAGCTCACAGTCATTTTGACTGGTTGTGGCTCTTGTAACCCTAAAAGAGTTAACCGTTATGGCTATCCAAAGGATTGATGTCCCCTAGGGGCAACATCTATGGTGCAAGCTGCAACATCCGTCCATAATGCCGAAACAGTGCGCTACGACTTTTACGAATGAGTGCATGGATTTGAAATGGAATGGTACCATGGTGCACCACTCTCCAGCGATGGTAAATCGATGGCCAGCCAAGTTGATCCCATTTTACCATAAAATCACGTGAAGAAAACGAAGGGTAAAAAAAACTTCCGTGACCTGAAAGTTATTCGGATAGTGTTTTTTTGGGTATGAAACTATGCATTGACGTCGTTAATCCATCAAAGCCGTAGAGCTCACAGAGACCTTCATTTTGACTGCTTTTAGCTCCCATAACACCAAAAGAGTCAACTTTTATGCCTGTCCGAAGGATCGATATCCCCTAGGCGCAGCATCTACGGTGCAAGGTGCAACATTTGTCGAAAATGCCGAAAGATTTTTAAAGTTGAGTGCATGGAATTGAAATGGAATAGTACCATGGTGCACCACTCTCCAGCGATGGTAAATCAATGGCCAGCCATGTTGATCCCGTTTTACCATAAAATTCACGTGAAGAAAACGAAGGGTAATAAAAACTTCCGAGTCCTGAAAGTGATTCGGACTATGTTTTTTTGGAAATGAAACTATACATTGACGGCGTAAAGTAGTCAAAGCCGTAGAACTCACAGGGACCTTCATTTTGACTGGGTATGGCTCCCGTAACTCCAAAAGAGTCAACTGTTATGGCTGTCCGAAGGATCGATATCCCTGGACGCAACATCTACGGTGCAAGGTGCAACATCCGTCCATAATGCCGAAACTGCGCCGTACAACTTTTATAAATGAATGCATGGATTTGAAATGAAATAGTACCAAGGTGCACCACTCTCCAGCGATGGTAAATCGATGGCCAACAACATTGATCCCATTTTTCCATAAAATTCACGTGAAGGAAACGCTGGGTAAAAAATACTTCCGGGTCCTGAAAGTGATTCGGATTGATTTTTTTTAGATATGAAAGTATGCATTGACATCGTTAAGAATCAAAGCCGTAGAGCTCATAGAGACCTTCATTTTGACGGGTTATGGTTCCCGTAACTCCAAAAGAGTCAATTGTTATGGCTGTCCAAAGGATCGATATCCCCTGGGCGCAACATCTACGATGCATGGTGCAACGTCCGTCCATAATGCCGAAACTCCGCCGTATGACCTTTACAAATGAGTGCATGGATTTGAAATGAATTGTACCATGGTGCACCACTCTCCAACGATGGTAAATCGATGGCCATCCATGTTGATTCCCTTTTACCATAAAATTCATGTTAAGAAAACGAAGGGCAAAAAAACTTCCGAGTCTTAAAAGTGAATCGAATAGTGTTTTTTAGGTATGAAACTATGCATTGATAGCTTAAAGCTGTCAAAGTCGTAGGACTCACAGAGCCCTTCGTTTTGACTGGTTATGGCTTCCGTAACTCCAAAAGAGTCAACCGTTATGGCTGTCCGAAGGAACGGTATCCCTTCGGCGCAACATCAACGGTGCAAGGTGCAACATCCGTCCATAATGCCGAAACTGCGCCGTACGACTTTTAGAAATGAATGCATGGATTTGAAATGGAATAGTACCATGGTGCACCATTCTCCAGCGAAGGTAAACCGATAGCCAGCCACATTGATCCCGTTTTACCATAAAATTCACGTGAATAAAACGAAGGGTAAAAAAAGCTTCCGAGGCCTGAAAGTGATTCGGATAGTGCTTTGTTGGGTATGAAACTATGCATTGATGTTGTTAAGCCATCAAAGCCATAGAGCTCACGGAGATCCTTGTTTTGACTTGTCATGGCTCCTGTAACTCCAAAAGAGTCAACTGTTATGGCTATGCGAAGGATTGATATCCCCTAGGCGCAACATCTACGGTGCAAGGTGCAACATCCGTCCATAATGCCAAACTACGCCGTAAAAGTTTCGCAAATGAGTGCATGATTTTGAAATGGAATAGTACCATAGTGCACCACTCTCCAGCTATGGTAAATCGATGGCCAGTGTAACGACCCGTAAATTTCGACGAATAAATTTTAGTTAAAAAGGGATTATGTAATAAAAAATTTTGTAAAGAAAAATAAAGATATATATAAAAGAGATAGAATTTATGCTGGGATGAACGCTAAATGAAAATCCAATGATTGAGATAGTGTAAGATGTATACATGTGTGTAAGTTGAATAAATAAAGGACATTTAAATTTATAACTAGTAATGAAGTGTAGAAACGGGTATTTAACTTAATTATTGAAAGTTAGGTGAAATATCAATAAAGAAATAGCGTAAATTGTCGCACTTGAATAAAATGTAAATTAAAGAAATAAAGACAAAATTTAAATTACCTATGTATTAATATATTAAAAAGGACTGTAATTGTATGTGAATTAAGGTGGTAATATAGATGGCAGTTGATGGATAACCAATTTAATGCAAATCCAAATGCAATTGAAACGGCTGTTTGAGTTTTGGAGTGAAAATGGGAATAGTGAATACAACATTATAACCTCTTAATTAAATATGATTGTTTAATTAATACTAAAAGTAATAAAAGTTGGTAATAGTATTAATGAAATAATAATAAGGAGAATTGAAATTGTATAATGGAAAATTTGTTAATAAATGGATGAAAATATTGGATGAACTAATTGATGGAAATAAAATCTAAAAGAATGTTGGATAGAACATAAGTGATTGAAATTTGGTAGTGTGTATTTGGAAATAAAGTTCATCTAAATATTGAGAAATTTTAATGTTGTTATTATGAAAATGTCAATTTAGTAATTATTAAAATAGTAACGGGAAGTGTGAAGGTAAATTTATAAACGTAAAACTTATTTTAAGGAATTAATTGAGTGTAGACTTAGGAAATAGATTTAATGACAATAATTATTGTAGTATTTATTCTATTTGTTGGTTAAGTTTTATTTTGATCAATTTCAATTAATGCACTAAATTATTGCAGTTAGTGTGGAATATTGGTAAGAGAATAAATAAGATGTAACCAAGGGAAAGGTCCATTTTATAATATAATAATTAGTGTGATCTTAGGAATGAATTAATTGAGGTTTAAGCTTTTATTTATGTGTAAAGTTAACAAAATTTCAATTAAATTGAAATCCAGTAATTTATGAAAATAAAGATGAGAATTGGGAAATATTACTGTAATGAATCATAAAAGAAATGTTAACTGTGTGGTTAAGTAATAATTGATTTATTTTTGAGTTGTAATCCAATAAAATCAAATTTATTAGAATTTATTGCAATTAATTGGATTAATTGCAGTAACCTTTGGAAATTGGAACTTAGTAAAAATAATCTGGATTGGATTTCAAATAAATAGGTTAGGGTGAGTAACTGAATTACATACTATGAATAAGTAAACCAGGAAGATTAAATTTAATTAATATAAAATAGTTGATTTATTGCAAATAAAAGATTATGTAAATATTTAGTTAGGTGGAATTAAAGTTAATTACATAATAAGGTATGAATCCACTGCTAATTTTATTTATGGAAATGAAAAGAGTACCAAAAACAAGCTTTGTCAGTATATTTAAGTTTAATGTATAATAATAAGTTAATGGTAATAAAAGAAGTTTAAACATCTAAATATTCTGTTAATAGAGAGTTGAGTTTAAATCTAAGAATATTAAGAAGTAGATTTTCGGATACGACATTTGATCCATCCACTTAAAATGTATAGATAGGATAATCGCTGATTTTTGATGTAAGTAGTGCAAACGGAGATTTATCTATTTATTTGGAATTGGAATTTATAAGTGTATAAATAGGAAATAAGTGAAATTTATTTTTAGATATTCATAAATGATGATTTAGATGAAGGTGAGAATGGTAATGCTTTAAATAGTAGAGACGTACACAAATCAATGTAGGTAATTAGAAATAAAATGTTGTCGAAACGATAAAACGTTTCTTGTGAAAAATGGATGACATAACGGAAAAGGGTAATGTATTCACTTGAATATAAATTGAAACTTATTTAAGGTATTAATTACAATGGATAGAGATTTTGGGTAACATTGTAAATGATATATAAGTAATGCAAATGTATGTCAATAGTAAGGGATTAGGATGAATTAAAAATTTGTAACATAGGAATTACCTGCCTATTTGTTAATAAAAATTTGAATGGTTAGTAAGTGATAATAGAATAAGTGTACATTAGTGGAATTGAGGTAACGTTGGTTTTAATGTTGAGGAAATAAATGGGTATAGTAAATTTTAAGTGGAATTGTAAGTATGTATAGGGGAATGAATTATTGCAGGGAAATATTTGGTAACCATTGCAATAAATGTAAATTAGTGTGCATCAATATGAAATTTAGTAATAGGTGTGAATAACTTAAATTTCTTCATAGGATAAAGAATGATGGAAATAACGTTTATTTAATATATCGGGATTTAATTGCTCATATAAGGTTGATTGCAAATCAAATGAAAAATGCTTAAATGGGAATTAAGTTATTTATTCATTTGGATTTAAAGCATGATTGAAATTTATTGGAAACTGAATAAAACGTTTTATGTTGATTGAAATTTAAGTTGGAAGTAATTAAGATAAATAAAATATGTATAATATGGAATTCAAATGTACATAGAAATGTGGATCTTAGTATGTAAACATAAATCTATTGAGAATGGATAGAAATTTAATCTGTAATTATTACAGTAATTTAGAAATTTAGCTGAAATCGGAAATTTATCTATATATTGGAAATTTATGGAATTGTGAATATATATATGAAAATTTAAATGAAGCGTCTAATTATACATGTGTGAATACGCTTAAAATGCAATGTAAATGTTGAGAAGGAAATAATTTAATCCGTAACGTGTATAATTAACATCCTTTTGGGACCACTTCTGTTTGCACGTTAAAATTCGTGCACACCTATCCTTTTGCGATCTATCTATAAATATGCTGTGATAAACCCTAGCCTCCTTTCTATTGTCAATTGGCTGTACGTTCATTTTTCGTCATCTCTTTCTCTTCCTCAATGGTTACAAAACCTAATCTATCTACAATTCAAATTTTCTAATAAAATTCAAACTCTCCACAAAAATTCCAGAAAATTTTATGATAAAGTTCTCGAGACACGTAATCTGCTGGTACAATTCGTTTTCTGTTTTGGATATTCGTTTGACCAGAAAAAAATTCGACGATGTGCTGTAGCTTTTAGCTGACGTGGCCATTGAAGTTAAGTGGGTTTTGTTTTATTTTATTTTATTTTATTTTTATTTTTGTTTTCAAATCGTTTAAAATGAATATCTTTTTCATACGTTCTCCGATTCACGCGAAATTTCTTTTGTTAGGATCGTAATTAAATTCCGGATCTGTTGACGCTGGTTTGGACAGATTTGGAGACCGTCAAATTTTGGGTGTAAATCAAATTTAAATTCGATTTAAATTCAAAAGGTGGGTGTTTAAACCCACTCACAACTACTAGAAGCTTTTATGTTTGTTAAATTAATTTTAGAAATGAATAGAAATTTATTTATGAGTATTTGGCATGTTTATTTCACTCATATTTGTTGAACTGCATTTATTAAATTTAACTGTTAATTTAATTTATTTATTGCGTATTAATTGATAGTTAGAATTTATTTGTTTGCCTATAAACTGCTAGTTAACAGTTATATAGATTATTACTGAATATAAACTGTTAGATTAATAGTTGTTAAATTTAATCTGAATAAAATTGCCAGTTATTACATGTTATATATTATCAAGTATAAATTGTTACTGATTGATATTGCTTGATGATTGTGATTGGATGATGGGTGATGTTGATGGATGTTTTATTGTATATCATTAAGTTGCAAATTATCATGCATATTTCCTTTCATTCGGGATTGCGGTTTGAAATGATATACAACCGCAAAATTTTATATCTTTTAAATTGCGGATTGAAATGATAAATATCCGTATCACTTGACCATAGGATAGAAAATTATATACAGGCACCGCGGTCTATATATAACTATTTTAATGTGATTTCTATGGTTTGGATGGAATACGGTTTATAATAATCTTAAATTTTATATTGTATAAATATTATTCTCCCATATATATACATATGAAGTTGAAAATTTTGAAATTAAAAGGTGTATAAATCTCTTTATTAAAAATGGAAAAAAAATTAAGAAAATGGAGTTTGATATTTTATATCATATGTTTAAATGTTAAGTTCGGAAATTTTAAGATATGATATTTATAATTGGATTTTTCCCAAGATAAATTGAAATGAATATTCTAGTATAATTTGAATTGAAAAAATATATATATTTTATTACTAGAAATTGGAGTTCTTATTATTTATGGATTTTATGTGAATATTCAAGACTAATTAATAGAACATTCGATTTGTTGAAAGAATAAAATCCAACTTTAGTTTGAAATATTAATACTCCAAATGGATATACGTATATATATATATAAATTAAAGTGGTTTTGGAACTTGAGAGAGATAATACAAATTTTGGGTTAGACTTTAATAAAGAAATGTATTTGTAAAGCCCTGAGAACTATTTTCTTTACAAAGTAACATTTAAGTTAAACCTTTTAATTCATATACCGTTGAATATCCAAACCATTCAAGTTTTAAAAGTTATGGCTTTAAATTATGAATTTCGAAATATTATGCTTTGAAAGGATATTTGGCTTTCAGACGTTATAAATTTTAAAGCATTTGGATTTTTGAAAAGGTTTATATTTGGGATAAAGGATATCATATTGTTTTGGGTTTTAAAATGATATCGTATTCATAATTTTCAAATGGAAATGTTATTCTGGTTTTAAAGTATGAGCTATTTTTAAATGACAGCGGTGTTATAATAACGATGGGTTGGCAAAGAGACCGGGATCGGATATGGACATACTCTCTGTCGATACCGAAAACCACTTTGACTAACCGTGTACGCGGTGGAGATTCCAGAATGAAGTAGGTGGTGGCGACGTTTCCTGTAAGGTAAATACGTGGACCCGACTCCCGTGAGTTGGCATAAGGTGGCTAAAACAGGAGCGATTCTCAGGCCAATGAGGTCATTCCTCTGATCGGACCCTCCTCTTCGATATTATACTTTGACTTGGATTGATTCAGTGGCCACTTCTATATTTTGATTTTGGGGAGTTAGTCCGAGGTGGGCGGTAACTGCGGCTACGCGTTTCCACCAGCCTGGATAGCAATTGGTATATCTACCCTGACATTGCCTAGTTGTGCCGTTTCACCTACCATATCGAGCCTTTACTACGAGTTTCTATTTGTGTCGTACCTATGGAGTATCCTCTGGTAGCCTCCCGATCAGGAGGTATTACAGTACTGTATAGACTATTTGCATTTTACGTGTTAGGGTGGAAAATGTAAAGCCTTAACGCTATTTAAAAGTAAGTTTATTTTACAATTAGGCACTATTATAATAACGCAATATACTACATAGTAAATAGTTTAACGGATCCTTAGGAGATGTAAATCCCGAGCATCTCTTGAGTTACTGCACTCATATTTATTTCTGTTAATTTAACTCACATAAGATCTTTTAGTTCTGACTCGAGTGTTTTTGTCTTTTCAAATTCGCTCGGGTCAGTCCGAGCGTTTCAGGATTTCAAGATTTAGCTCTGGAGGACGAAGACGAAGATTTATGATATTATTATTTATACTAGTGCACTACACTGTTCCACTGCATTGTTATTGGTATGTGTAACTCTGATATGTATTATATAAATGGTTTTGTAAACAGATTTATAAACTGTATATTTGATTATTATATTTTATCCTTCCGCTGTGAGATTCTGTTTAGTTTTTTTTCTTCTCTGTTTTTTCTTATTTACCCCATAACAATCCGCCCTTCCGTATGGTTTGAATTGGCACGTGTGTCGGTTTAAATCGTGCGAAAAGGCGGGATGTTACAATTGGTATCAGAGCTTTGGTTTAGCGATAAACTTTGGCTTTGTGGGGTTTGACTCTTTGTTAATAGGGTAGTAATACCCTATGGGAGTCGCTGAGTGTATATATATATGAGAGAGCGTACTTGTTAGTTTTATAAAAGGTTTTATATTGTGTTAATCTGTTCCGTTTTGTATTTATAAATTCCGGTTGATGCATGGGACGCTGTGACATCAATAGGGGTTTCTAAACACTTAATAGGACAGACCGACATAATATTTGTTTTAATATAGGCGAATGAAATAATTCTGCCTAATCTATTTTCTATATATATATATAAAATAAAATTTTCAAATTATATCTATAATTGGTTGCTATAGATTTGTTATTAGGAAATAGAGTAAATAATAATAGAAATAAAATTGAAGAAAATAGATAAATGAATTTGGAAATTTAGAACTGAAGTTCCGGGGTTTTGAAAATTCTTTCGAATAAATTTTGGAAGATAATAATATTATTTATAAGTATTTTCTAATATAAGTATTTCAATATATTTCGGAAGAATTGTTTTAAAGGAAGATTTTGGAAAAAAAGTTTGTACTTTCCTCTCTGTCGCTGGAAAATAAATTTCGGTGATGAGTGCACGCATCATCGACATTCATTTTCGAGTTTCGAAGAGGAAAGGCCACTGTAGAAATTTACTGCAAATTTGTTTAAGAGAACTTTATCGTTTGATTATAATTAAAGTTATATAAGTAAAAAGAATATGTGTATCTACTATTTTAAACAATTTGGAATTAAACCCGGTATTTGGTTCTTAAAATTCCAGTTAATTAATAGTTCAATTTAGTATAGAAAATGTGAACCTTTAATTAAAGAAAATTTAATACCATAGGAAGAGAAGAAATGTAAATAAACAATTGTAAACATTAGTAAATGAATTAGTAAACCTCTTTATTTATAAGAATTAATGTTATAGGGTAGCAAATTTAGTGTAATTAAATTTTTACTATTATTAAATATAATAGTAACGTAAACCTTTAAATAAATAAATGAAATTAAAGGTAAGTTGAAATTGAAATTTATAAAACGAATATATTTATTTAACCATTAATTAATTAAAGAAATCGAGAAGAAACTTGTATAAATTTCACTTACATTCTTAAAACATATATAACTTACCATATAATAAAAGTTGCAATGTTAGTAAGGAAATGTAAGAGAAAACTTACAAGTGAAGATTGAGGAAATGAATAATTCAATGAATTTGCTATAATTAAGGAGAATTTAATGTTATTAATTTAAGTTATAATTGAAATTCTATCGAGTAAATATAATAAAAAGGTAAGTATGACAGATAGATGATTTTAAACTCAAGTGATTAAAGTGTGAATAAATAAGATCATGAAATTTTAGTAAATAGTTCATGAAGAAGAAATAAACAATGGAAAAAGATTAAAGCTATTTGTTAACAAATAAGTATAAAGGAATGATTATAAGTAATAAGTAAATTAATGAAACAACCATTTATGAGTAAATGAAATCTAAGGGTTACGTGAATCATAAAAGGAAATCAAACAACTAAGCATGAAATCAATGTATAATAAGTGAATTTGGTCGTTGTTTTGAAATTATTATTGGTTGATTTATGGTTGGTTGGGTAAAGAAATATGAAATTGTTGGATGAATAAATAATCTATCTTTGTTCCATCTAAGACTGTTGAGTAAAGGATGCACTGATAGTTATTTTCATTCCATACAAATTTCAAGTTCTGAACCCGAACAACTTCTTGTTTGTTGGATAAATGGTTGCTTTGTCTTGTGTATGTATGCTGTTTGTAAGGTTGATGATTTTTATTTGATTTGGTTGATTAATGGTGAAATCACTTAAATATTTCACTGTATCTAAATTTGTATATTTTAGCTAAATTAACTAATTTTGTAAATTTAAAATATTGATTTCGAAATTCTTGTTTTCCCTTCTTTTCCTTTTCGGGGACGAAAAGTTTTGAGTGGGGGAGAGTGTAACGACCCGTAAATTTCGACGAATAAATTTTAGTTAAAAAGGGATTATGTAATAAAAAAATTTGTAAAGAAAAATAAAGATATATATAAAAGAGATAGAATTTATGCTGGGATGAACGCTAAATGAAAATCCAATGATTGAGATAGTGTAAGATGTATACATGTGTGTAAGTTGAATAAATAAAGGACATTTAAATTTATAACTAGTAATGAAGTGTAGAAACGGGTATTTAACTTAATTATTGAAAGTTAGGTGAAATATCAATAAAGAAATAGCGTAAATTGTCGCACTTGAATAAAATGTAAATTAAAGAAATAAAGACAAAATTTAAATTACCTATGTATTAATATATTAAAAAGGACTGTAATTGTATGTGAATTAAGGTGGTAATATAGATGGCAGTTGATGGATAACCAATTTAATGCAAATCCAAATGCAATTGAAACGGCTGTTTGAGTTTTGGAGTGAAAATGGGAATAGTGAATACAACATTATAACCTCTTAATTAAATATGATTGTTTAATTAATACTGAAAGTAATAAAAGTTGGTAATAGTATTAATGAAATAATAATAAGGAGAATTGAAATTGTATAATGGAAAATTTGTTAATAAATGGATGAAAATATTGGATGAACTAATTGATGGAAATAAAATCTAAAAGAATGTTGGATAGAACATAAGTGATTGAAATTTGGTAGTGTGTATTTGGAAATAAAGTTCATCTAAATATTGAGAAATTTAATGTTGTTATTATGAAAATGTTAATTTAGTAATTATTAAAATAGTAACGGGAAGTGTGAAGGTAAATTTATAAACGTAAAACTTATTTTAAGGAATTAATTGAGTGTAGACTTAGGAAATAGATTTAATGACAATAATTATTGTACGTATTTATTCTATTTGTTGGTTAAGTTTTATTTTGATCAATTTCAGTTAATGCACTAAATTATTGCAGTTAGTGTGGAATATTGGTAAGAGAATAAATAAGATGTAACCAAGGGAAAGGTCCATTTTATAATATAATAATTAGTGTGATCTTAGGAATGAATTAATTGAGGTTTAAGCTTTTATTTATGTGTAAAGTTAACAAAATTTCAATTAAATTGAAATCCAGTAATTTATGAAAATAAAGATGAGAATTGGGAAATATTACTGTAATGAATCATAAAAGAAATGTTAACTGTGTGGTTGAGTAATAATTGATTTATTTTGAGTTGTAATCCAATAAAATCAAATTTATTAGAATTTATTGCAATTAGTTGGATTAATTGCAGTAACCTTTGGAAATTGGAACTTAGTAAAAATAATCTGGATTGGATTTCAAATAAATAGGTTAGGGTGAGTAACTGAATTACATACTATGAATAAGTAAACCAGGAAGATTAAATTTAATTAATATAAAATAGTTGATTTATTGCAAATAAAAGATTATGTAAATATTTAGTTAGGTGGAATTAAAGTTAATTACATAATAAGGTATGAATCCACTGCTAATTTTATTTATGGAAATGAAAAGAGTACCAAAAACAAGCTTTGTCAGTATATTTAAGTTTAATGTATAATAATAAGTTAATGGTAATAAAAGAAGTTTAAACATCTAAATATTCTGTTAATAGAGAGTTGAGTTTAAATCTAAGAATATTAAGAAGTAAATTTTTGGATACGACATTTGATCCATCCACTTAAAATGTATAGATAGGATAATCGCTGATTTTTGATGTAAGTAGTGCAAACGGAGATTTATCTATTTATTTGGAATTGGAATTTATAAGTGTATAAATAGGAAATAAGTGAAATTTATTTTTAGATATTCATAAATGAAAATTTAGATGAAGGTGAGAATGGTAATGCTTTAAATAGTAGAGACGTACACAAATCAATGTAGGTAATTAGAAATAAAATGTTGTCGAAACGATAAAACGTTTCTTGTGAAAAATGGATGACATAACGAAAAAGGGTAATGTATTCACTTGAATATAAATTGAAACTTATTTAAGGTATTAATTACAATGGATAGAGATTTTGGGTAACATTGTAAATGATATGTAAGTTGTCAATAGTAAGGGATTAGGATGAATTAAAAATTTGTAACATAGGAATTACCTGCCTATTTGTTAATAAAAATTTGAATGGTTAGTAAGTGATAATAGAATAAGTGTACATTAGTGGAATTGAGGTAACGTTGGTTTTAATGTTGAGGAAATAAATGGGTATAGTAAATTTTAAGTGGAATTGTAAATATGTATAGGGGAATGAATTATTGCAGTGAAATATTTGGTAACCATTGCAATAAATGTAAATTAGTGTGCATCAATATGAAATTTAGTAATAGGTGTGAATAACTTAAATTTCTTCATAGGATAAAGAATGATGGAAATAACGTTTATTTAATATATCGGGATTTAATTGCTCATATAAGGTTGATTGCAAATCAAATGAAAAATGCTTAAATGGGAATTAAGTTATTTATTCATTTGGATTTAAAGCATGATTGAAATTTATTGGAAACTGAATAAAACGTTTTATGTTGATTGAAATTTAAGTTGGAAGTAATTAAGATAAATAAAATATGTATAATATGGAATTCAAATGTACGTAGAAATGTGGATTTTAGTATGTAAACGTAAATCTATTGAGAATGGATAGAAATTTAATCTGTAATTATTACAGTAATTTAGAAATTTAGTTGAAATCGGAAATTTATCTATGTATTGGAAATTTATGGAATTGTGAATATATATATGAAAATTTAAATGAAGCATCTAATTATACATGTGTGAATACGCTTAAAATGCAATGTAAATGTTGAGAAGGAAATAATTTAATCCGTAACGTGTATAATTAATATCCTTTTGGGACCACTTCTGTTTGCACGTTAAAATTCGTGCACACCTATCCTTTTGCAATCTATCTATAAATATGCTGTGATAAACCCTAGCCTCCTTTCTATTGTCAATTGGATGTACGTTCATTTTTCTTCATCTCTTTCTCTTCCTCAATGGTTGCAAAACCTAATCTATCTACAATTCAAATTTTCTAATAAAATTCAAACTCTCCACAAAAATTCCAGAAAATTTTATGATAAAGTTCTCGAGACACGTAATCTGCTGGTACAATTCGTTTTCTGTTTTGGATATTCGTTTGACCAGAAAAAAATTCGACGATGAGCTGTAGCTTTTAGCTGACGTGGCCATTGAAGTTAAGTGGGTTTTGTTTTATTTTGTTTTATTTTATTTTTATTTTTGTTTTCAAATCGTTTAAAATGAATATCTTTTTCATACGTTCTCCGATTCACGCGAAATTTCTTTTGTTAGGATCGTAATTAAATTCCGGATCTGTTGACGCTGGTTTGGACAGATTTGGAGACCGTCAAATTTTGGGTTTAAATTGAATTTAAATTCGATTTAAATTCAAAAGGTGAGTGTTTAAACCCACTCACAACTACTAGAAGCTTTTATGTTTGTTAAATTAATTTTAGAAATGAATAAAAATTTATTTATGAGTATTTGGCATGTTTATTTTACTCATATTTGTTGAATTGCATTTATTAAATTTAACTGTTAATTTAATTTATTTATTGCATATTAATTGATAGTTAGAATTTATTTGTTTGCCTATAAACTGCTAGTTAACAGTTATATAGATTATTACTGAATATAAACTGTTAGATTAATAGTTGTTAAATTTAATCTGAATAAAATTGCCAGTTACCTGTTATATATTATCAAATATAAATTGTTATTGATTGATATTGCTTGATGATTGTGATTGGATGATGGGTGATGTTGATGGATGTTTTATTGTATATCATTAAATTGCAAATTATCATGCATATTTCCTTTCATTCGGGATTGCGGTTTGAAATGATATACAACCGCAAAATTTTATATCTTTTAAATTGCGGATTGAAATGATAAATATCCGTATCACTTGACCATAGGATAGAAAATTATATACAGGCACCGCGGTCTATATATAACTATTTTAATGTGATTTCTATGGTTTGGATGGAATACGGTTTATAATAATCTTAAATTTTATATTGTATAAATATTATTCTTCCATATATATATATATATATATGAAGTTGAAAATTTTGAAATTAAAAGGTGTATAAATCTCTTTATTAAAAATGGAAATTTTTTTAAGAAAATGGAGTTTGATAATTTATATCATATGTTTAAATGTTAAGTTTGGAAATTTTAAGATATGATATTTATAATTGGATTTTTCCCAAGATAAATTGAAATGAATATTCTAGTATAATTTGAATTGAAAAAATATATATATTTTATTACTAGAAATTGGAGTTCTTATTATTTATGGATTTTATGTGAATATTGAAGACTAATTAATAGAACATTCGATTTGTTGAAAGAATAAAATCCAACTTTAGTTTGAAATATTAATACTCCAAATGGATATACGTATATATATATATAAATTGAAGTGGTTTTGGAACTTGAGAGAGATAATACAAATTTTGGGTTAGACTTTAATAAAGAAATGTATTTGTAAAGCCCTGAGAACTATTTTCTTTACAAAGTAACATTTAAGTTAAACCTTTTAATTCATATACCGTTGAATATCCAAACCATTCAAGTTTTAAAAGTTATGGTTTTAAATTATGAATTTCGAAATATTATGCTTTGAAAGGATATTTGGCTTTCATACGTTATAAATTTTAAAGCATTTGGATTTTTGAAAAGGTTTATATTTGGGATAAAGGATATCATATTGTTTTGGGTTTTAAAATGATATCGTATTCATAATTTTAAAATGGAAATGTTATTCTGGTTTTAAAGTATGAGCTATTTTTAAATGACCGCGGTGTTATAATAACGATGGGTTGGCAAAGAGACCGGGATCGGATATGGACATACTCTCTGTCGATACCGAAAACCACTTTGACTAACCGTGTACGCGGTGGAGATTCCAGAATGAAGTAGGTGGCGGCGACGTTTCCTGTAAGGTAAATACGTGGACCCGACTCCCGTGAGTTGGCATAAGGTGGCTAAAACAGGAGCGATTCTCAGGCCAATGAGGTCATTCCTCTGATCGGATCCTCCTCTTCGATATTATACTTTGACTTGGATTGATTCAGTGGCCACTTCTATATTTTGATTTTGGGGAGTTAGTCCGAGGTGGGCGGTAACTGCGGCTACGCGTTTCCACCAGCCTGGATAGCAATTGGTATATCTACCCTGGCATTGCCTAGTTGTGCCGTGTCACCTACCATATCGAGCCTTTACTGCGAGTTTCTATTTGTGTCGTACCTATGGAGTATCCTCTGGTAGCCTCCCGATCAGGAGGTATTACGGTACTGTATAGACTATTGGCATTTTACGTGTTAAGGTGGAAAATGTAAAGCCTTAACGCTATTTAAAAGTAAGTTTATTTTACAATTAGGCACTATTATAATAACGCAATATACTACATAGTAAATAGTTTAACGGATCCTTAGGAGATGTAAATCCCGAGCATCTCTTGAGTTACTGCACTCATATTTATTTCTGTTAATTTAACTCACATAAGATCTTTTAGTTCTGACTCGAGTGTTTTTGTCTTTTCAAATTCGCTCGGGTCAGTCCGAGCGTTTCAGGATTTCAAGATTTAGCTCTGGAGGACGAAGACGAAGATTTATAATATTATTATTTATAATAGTGCACTACACTGTTCCGCTACATTGTTATTGGTATGTGTAACTCTGATATGTATTATATAAATTGTTTTGTAAACAGATTTATAAAATGTATATTTGATTATTATATTTTATCCTTCCGCTGTGAGATTCTGTTTAGTTTTTTTTCTTCTCTGTTTTTTCTTATTTACCCCATAACAATCCGCCCTTCCGTATGGTTTGAATTGGCACGTGTGTCGGTTTAAATCGTGCGAAAAGGCGGGATGTTACAGCCAGCCACGTTGATCCTGTTAGACCTAAAATCCACGTGAAGAAAATGAAAGGTAAAAAAACTTCCGAGACCTGAAAGTGGTTCGGATAGTGTTTTTTTGGGTTTGAAACAATGCATTGACGTCGTCAAGCCATCAAAGCCATAGAGCTCACAGGGACCTTCGTTTCGACTGGTTATGGCCGTCGCAACTTTAAAAGAGTCAACTGTTATGGCTGTCCGAATGATCGATATCCCTTGGGCACAACATCTACTGTGCAAGGTGCAACATCCGTTCATAATGCCGAAACTGCACCGTACGACATTCACATATGAGTGCATAGATTCTAAATGGAATAGTACCATGGTACACCACTCTCCAGCGATGGTATACCAATTGCCAGCCACGTTGATCTAGTTTTACCATAAAATTCACATGAAGAAAACGCAGGGTAAAAATACTTTCGAGACCTAAAAGTGATTCGCATAGTGTTTTTTTTTGGATATGAAACTATGCATTGACATCGTTAAGCCATCAAAGCCGTACATCTCACGGAGTACTTTATTTTGACTAGTTATGGCTCCCGTAACTCCATAAGAGTCAACCGTTATAGCTGTCCGAAGGACCGATATCCAATGGGCGCAATATCTACGATGCAAGGTGCAACATCCATCCATGTTGCCAAAAGTGCGCCATCCGAATTTTAGGAACGAGTGTGTGGGTTTTAAATGTAATAGTACAATGGTGCACCACTCTCCAATGATGGTAAATCGATGGCCAACCACATTGATCCCGTTTTACCATAAAAATCACGTGAAGAAAACGAGGGGTAAAAAAACTTTCAAGACCTGAAAGTGATTCAGATAGTGCTTTTTTGTTTGTGATACTATGCATTGACTTCTTTCAAAGCCATAGAGCTTACCGACACCTTCGTTTTGACTAGTTATGGCTCCCGTAACTCCAAAAGAGTCAACCGTTATAGCTGTCTGAAGGATCGATATCTCCTTGACGCAACATCTACGGTGCAAGGTGCGACATCCGTCCATAATACCGATTGCACCATACGACTTTTAGAAATGTGTGCATGGATTTAAAATGGATAATACCATGGTGAACCACTCTTCGGCGATGGTAAATCGATGGCCAGCCACGTTGATCCCGTTACCATAAAATTCATGTGAAAAAAAACGAATGGTAAAAAACTTCCGAGTCCTGAAAGTGATTCGGATAGCGTATTTTGGGTATAAAACTATGCATTGATGGCTTAAAGTTGTAAAAGCTGTAGAACTCACAGAGAACTTCGTTTTGACTAGTTATGGCTCCCGTAACTCCAAAAGAGTCAACTGTTATGGTTGTCTGAAGGATCGATATCCCATGGCGCAACATCTACGGCGCATGGTGCAACATCCGTCCACAATACCGAAACCGCGCCGTATGACTTTTACAAATGAGTAAATGGATTTGAAACGTAATAGTACCATGGTAAACCACTCTCCAGCGACGGTAAATCGATGACCAGCCACGTTGATCCCGTTTTACCATAAAATCCACGTGAAGAAACAAAGGGTAAAAAAGCTTCCAAGAACTGAAAGTGATTCGAATAGTGCTTTTTGGGTATGAAACTATGCATTGACGTCATTAAGCCATCAAAGCCGTAGAGATCATAGAGTCATTCATTTTGACTGGTCATGGCTCACGTAACTCCAAAAGGATTAACCGTTATGGCTGTCCGAAGGATCGATATCCCCTGGGCGCAACATCTACGGTCCAAGGAGCAACATCCGTCCATAATGTCGAAAATGTGTCGTACGACTTTTAGAAATGAGTGCATGGATTTGAAACGAAATAGTACCATAGTGCACCAATCTCCAGCGGTGGTAAATCGATGGCCAGCCACGTTGATCCCGTTTTATCACAAATTTCACGTGAATAAAATGAAGGGTAAAAAAAACTTCTGAGTCCTGAAAGTGATTCAGATAGTGTTTTTTGGATATGAAACTATGCATTGACAGCTTAAAGCATTCAAAGCCACAGAACTCATAGAGACCTTCATTTTGACTGGTCTCGTAACCCCAAAGCAGTCAACCGTTATGGCTATCCGAAGGATTAATATCCCCTGGGCGCAACATCCACGGTGTAAGGTGCAATGAAGGTCTATATGAGTGGACCGTATAGTGTGTATATGTACAAGTATAAGTGACTAACTATATAATGTATTTAATATAAACTTGATAGATGATAATAGCAAAGTAAATGGAAATAATCACACCAGGATTCGCTAACTGGTTCGGACCTCCCGTCCTACATCTGTCCCGATGCTCCTCTTCAGAATTCAACTATCAAACACCCTCACTTCGCCGGGAGGAATAGGCTTAGTTACAAAGGCTTGTTCTTGTCAAGTGTGAGTTCTATAACACGGATATTGACTATTAAGTGAAAAAGCTTCAAATCTATATATCTAGAGAATATTGATTGAAGAGTTCTGGATATATGAAAGATTAAAATACAGGTATTCGATTGCTAGAGATCAAGTATAAATCAGAGAATAAGAGTAAAGAGCATAAGTAAGTAAGGTGAACTATTTTCTTTGATTCTTGATGCTATTTATAGCGGTAGAGAGATTCCTTGAGTGGTTGTATCCATTAACAAGTGTTGTATGGTCGCTCCTGATGGTGATGAAGAGTTGCAGCAAAGAGGAGCGAAAGTGTCTTTTCAATTGCGATAGTTATTCTTTGAATGTTCACAACTGAGTTCAAAATCAGACGTTTGGAAAATGTTTCAGACATCTGGCTCTACATATTTTTTATATACGGTTGCTTTTCAGATGTTTGAGTACGTTAACCAGACGTCTGATTCTGTCTGATTTGCGAACCAGAGGATTCAATCAGACGTCTGGCTAGTGCACCCAGGCGTCTGAACTTGTGCATGTTGCTTTCCTTCTATCTGTGTCATTGCTCTTCTCTATCGACTTGTAGCCTCTTGATACTTCTTTTGAGTCTTGTTCTTGTCCCTTTGGTGATGTTACTTTTACAATTACCTGTAAATAAAGATATGTATGCATATTCGATTTCCATTGTACAGTTGTTATCATCGAAACCATAGAATTTATTTCCTAAAAGTCTCCCCCTTTTTGATAATGACAACTATTCAATGTACTTATATGTAGATTATAAATCTCCCCTGAATATATGCTTATTTTTAATGTTTTATGATTATATTTATATTTCTCCCCCTTTGGCATTATCAAAAAGAATTATAAAATTGAAGCCATTCGTCAAACAAAAAGAAATTTTCATTAATAAGTCAAAATTTGATTACATACATTGATTTTGTCATTTGTACAAAAAGTTGATGTCCTAAAAAATATATGATTCCCAAAATCTATGATTCCTTTGGAGAAGCTTCATTTTGATCATCTTCCTTTGGTTCTTCTTTTTCAGAAGTGTTAGCCTTTGTAGGAGATGTCAAAGCTTTCTTGAGAGGTTCATCCTCAGAGAGTTTGGAATGTTTTGCGGGAGGAGAAGGTACTGGGGTTGGCCAATCTTCAGAAGGTGGTGTTGGGCCGCGAACCCGTTGTAGTACTTCTTTAAGAACCGACATGACAGTTGAAAGGGATTATTCAACTGTGGCTAGGCGTGTAGCAAATGATGTTTCAAAGTTGTCAATTCTCTTAGCCAAAAGTTTTTGGTTTTGAGATAGTATATGTTGGTTTCAAAGGGTGAGATCTCGAACACTTTCGTTTGGATTTGTTTCCGTTCGAGAACCCATAATTACATCTTGTCTCGGATAATCAAATGTTGCAGAAGGAGGTGGAGTTGCTTCTCGATGTTGTTCCTCCTCTTGGGATGGTTCAATGTGTGGTTGAGGAGGACGCTTAACTCGTCTAGATTGATGATTGTGCGTCCAATCTTCAAAGGATATGAATTCTGGGTGAATTTCGGGTAGGTGCATCAGAGAGAAGAATTTGGTGGAAGCATATTTAAGTGAGATTTCTTCGAAGGTCATAGGTAGGATGGAATGTTATGTGCATAAAGAAGTCTTATAATATAAGTTGGGTAATTAATTGATGGCCTTGATCGAGTCCAAAAAGGCTTGAGCTCGTCGAAGATGAATTTGGCCCAATTTATCCTTGTTCTACTAAATAGAGCGTATAGGGCTTTGTGCTCTAATTCGGTTATTTGCTCATGACTTCCCATACATGGAACAATTGTATTGATTATCATTCGAGTTATGAGTCGAGATTTTGGATATAGATATTTGGTGGCAAATTTTGGCATCTCATCCTCCCAAATTTGATGAGTAATACTGTTCTATGGCTAGAAGCGCATATCAGGAATGTTGTACAAATCTTCCCCAGTGTCAGAGCATCCTAGTGCTCTACCTATTATGCCCAGAGTTAATCGAATCGTGTTGCCATACATGCTAGACCAGAGCTAGTTATCTACATCTTTAGTGTTCCACACTGAAGTACTATCTAAATTCACATAGAATAGAAATATCGCTAATTGGTCTATTTGGATTTCAATAGAAGAGAATGAAATTAAGGTTTCCAACCCGGCATTTTTACAAAGTTCATCCAAATCATACATAGGAAATTTAAGGAGATTATAGAATGGACCTATGTGGAGTTTTTACTTTTGGATATCTTCATACCTTTTGATGGAATGTGGCGCTCTATTCATCCACCTTTCGACCTGAACATCGAAGCACACCGGAGGATTTGAAGATGAGGTCGGTTGGACTTGTTTTCGTTTTGAAATCTTGGGATTCTTAGTTCGAGGAGGCATTAGGATTTGATTTGCTTAAAGATGACGTTTTTGAGAGAAAATCATCTCCGAGGGGATCTGAGGTTTTAACAATTTTGAGATAAAAGAAAAAAATGACATTATCTGGGCGAATTTAAAGGGTCGATTGAATTCCAGACGTCTGGATTGGAAATCAGATGTCTGGTTTGCCCTAAATTGAGTATGACAGATAAATTCAGACATCTGGTTTGGGGGTTAGACATCTGGGTGGATCAAATTTGTAAAATTGGATAGGCAGAGAGTTTAATCAGACGTCTTGGTATACAAATCAGACATCTAGATTAGGTTATTTTTGAAATTTTTTATGGCAGAGAACTAAGTCAGACGTTTGGTTTGAGTATCAGACGTTCAAAATTTTTTCATTTATATTTTGAGGAGGCAGAGCAAATTTTCAGACGTCTGGGGAGTATATCAGACGTTTGACATATGCACAGTACTTAAAATTTAGACGTATATCATTGTGCCAGACGTCTGAAGTCCATAGCCAGACGTCTGAAATAAGCAGTTTGTCTAAAAATAGCCTAAAATTTGATGGTTTTGCTTATTTATTGAATTTATATAACAAATCAAAGATAAAATTATTGTTCTAAAAAAATAAATAACCATAGATACAATAAATATAATTTATTTAGAATGTTATGGAGTTTTAAGATCTCCTGACTCATTATCCCTCTATGGTTTAAGGGGAGACCATATATTTCCACGTTCGTGGGTTCTCGGGGAGCCAGAATATATCATCTTGGTGAAGGGTCCGAAGAAGTATGATACGAATAAGAGGGATCCAAAGAACTACAAGGTTTTGGTAGCGGTTCATGGACATCTTTCTTCCATGATGAACAAAACTTCATCGCTACTTGCTCCAAAAAGCTTAACAGTCGCGCTGTAATTTTTTGTTCAAAATATAGTTCTCATTGTAGGTCTATCTGTTGTTTCTGATAATGATGAATTTCATCAATTTTCTCCTTTGTGTTAGGAGAAACAAACAGATATCTTTTGGTCTTCTTGTTATCGGGAGTAAAACTCGTATGATAGAGGACCATCTATATGTTGGTTCCTGCTTCGATGTAGGTGTCGGAAGCCGTTGTGGCGTGTTAACCGAGCTATCCGTCGTAGGTGTTGAGATGGAGATGGATATATAAGAGTCTTCAGAAGACATGGCTATATTCTGTTTCTTTAAGGAAGGTATGAATTGTGTGTATGTAGTTTTTGTATAACTCTTTATATATAAGTTGAAAAAATTATTTATAGACAAACTAACTGTCTAAAAAATTAAAGGATAAGAAATTATTAAGTATTATTTGTTGTAGAAAAATAAATGATTAATGATAGCCTAAAATGAAACATTGATTATTTTTAAGGAAGAAGATCATGAAGTGAGCAAATACCTAAATTTCGTCGGAGTTTAATATAAGTTCGTTCATTTAGTGGTTTTGTAAAGATGTCTGTCACTTGATTTTCGGTATTTACGTATTCTAATGAAATAGTTCCTTTTTCAACTTTGTCTCATAAAAAATGATGTCGTATATCTATATGCTTAGTTCGCGAGTGATTAATAGGGTTTTTTGATAAATTTATAGCACTTATGTTATCACAATATATTGGAGATTTGTTGATATTCAAAGAACTCGGCTACCAATATTCAAAGAACAACTGTCACAATTGAAAAGACACTTTCGCTCCTCTTCGCTGCAACTCTTCATCACTATCAGGAGCGACCATACAACACTTGTTAGTAGATACATCCAGTCAAGGAATCTCTCTACCGCTATAAATAGCATCAAGAATCAAAGAAAAGACTTCACCTTACTTACTTATGCTCTTTACTCTTATTCTCTGATTTATACTTGATCTCTAGCAATAGAATACCTATATTTTTATCTTCAATATATTCAGAACTCTTCCATCAATATTCTCTACATATATAGATTGGAAGCCTTTGTACTTAATAGTCATTATCCATGTTATAGAACACACTTGGCAAGCCTTTGTAAGCAAGCATATTCCTCTGGGCGAAGTGAGGGTGTTTGATAGTTGAATTCCGAAGAGGAGCTTCGAGACTGGACATAGGACGGGAGGTCCGAACCATTATAAAATCCTAGCGTGATTATTTCCATTTACTTTGATATTATCGTCTATCAATTTTATATTAGATATATTATGTAGTTAGTCACTTATACGTGCATATATATACACACAACACGATCCACTCATATAGACCTTCATTTGGTATCAGAGCAAGGTGTGATCAAAGAACAGTAATACGTTTTTGAATCACTTTAAAATGGCTAGTATTTTAAGAAGGACAATCCACAGCACGCCTCCACTTTTTAATGGATCTAACTATGCATATTGGTCAACACGTATGAGAATTTTTATGGAAGCTAATGGTCTTGAAATATGGTCAGCCACACAAGATAAATATGAAGCACCTACTACTGCTATAAACGCCTGGACCGATACACAAAAGACCTTAGCATCAAACAATGCTAAAGCTATGATTGTTTTATTTTGCTCTCTAGACAAAAATGAATTTTCATGTGTCATGTTATGCACTACTGCATTTGACATTTGGCGTACCTTACAAATTACACATGAAGGTACAACAAAGTCAAACAACCTAAGATTTTAATTTTGCAAAACCAATTTTCATCTTTCAAAATGAAGCAAAATGAAACTATTATTGACATGTATTCTAGATTTCAAACTATCCAACATGATCTTATGACATTAGGAGTTAAGTTTACTGATTTTGATTTAGTTTCTCGAATACTCAACTCTTTAACATCAGATTGGGAAAGGAAGGTTTTAGCTATTGAAGAAGCTAGTGATCTCACTACTCTCAAAGTTGAAGAGTTGAAAGGAAATTTAATGCCCTATGAAGCTAATTTGCAGGCACGAAAAGAACTGAATTCGAAGAAAAAGAACATAGCATTCCCAGCAATAAAGAATGATGACTCTGATTTAGATGAAGAAGAGATAGTCTTCATTTCCAAGAATTATAACAGATTCAAGAAATTTAGAAAGATGACCAAATTCCAAAAAGAAGGGAAGTCCAACACAACAAATCTATCTCAAATCAAGTGTTATGAATGTGATCAATACGAACATATGAAAAAGGATTGCCCAAAAATCAACAATGATAAAAAGAAGAACAAATTTGAAAAATTCAAAAGGAAGAAGGCTTTCAAAGTAACATGGGATGACTCGGACTCTTCATTATCTGAAAGTGACAACGATATTGATGAAGAACAAGTTAATGTGTGTTTTATGGCACAAACTGATGAGGTATGTCCTGAACTTAGCTATGACGAATTATTAGAAATTAGCATGGAATTAGAAGATAAATTTAGACAAATTAAAAAATTGAACAAAGAATATATAGTTAAAATAAATAGATTGGAACTTGAAGTAGGAATGTTAAAAGATGAAAAAAATTATCTTAGAAGAAGAACCTGAATTATCTCAAGGAAAAATCAAAAATAATTTGATAGAAAGTGAGACTATTACTATTTATTTTGAAAACACTAAAATAGTGAAGGATAATTTGTTAAAAGAAAATGTTGACTTAAAAAATAATATTCAAATATTAAAAATTGAAAATATAGAATTAAAAGAAAAATTAGATAAAATAACAAATAATGTGTCAAAATTTTATAAATGAAAACAGGATTTGGAAAATCTTATCAAAACTTCAAAACCATCAGGCAATAGAAATGGAATAGGATTTAAAAATTCTTCTAAACATAAAGGAAATGATGCTAAAAATATTAGTTATATAAAAACTAAAAGTTTACCTAAGTATAAAATGAATACCAAAAACATGAAAATTTGGATTACTAAGACAAATAACAATTTGATTAGACAAAAGCATAATAATTTCTTACAGAATGTAGTGTATAATAAAAATTATATTTATAAAGGTACCAAACCATCTTGGGTATGTCTACCTTCTCCTAACAATTAGAACCCTAACAAAATATATGGGTACCAATTAAAACATTTTTTATTTTGTTGGTACCTAAAATAAAAAATAAGGAGAAATGGATACTAGATAGCGTATGCTCCAAGCATATGATCGAAAATTCAAAAACGTTATCAAATATAACATACATCGATGGTGCAATGGTAACCTTTGGAGATAATTCAAAAGGATATGTCGTGGGCACTGAGAAGTCACCAACTCTGGTATATCTAACTCTCTTATTATTACAAATGTTTTATTAGTAGAAAATCTAAAACACAACCTACTAAGTATTAGTCAATTATGCGATAAAGGTTTTCAAATAAATTTTGAAAAATATAGATGTAATATTTTAGATAATAACAAACAACTTATTTTTGAAGGTGTTAGAAACAAAAATATTTATGTATTAAACATGAGTATAAATAAAAATTCAAATTTATGTTTAACTGCCAAACATGACGATCCACGTTATGGCATAAACGATTTTGTCATATCAATTTTAAGAATATTAATAAATTGGCAAAATATGAACTAGTTAAAAATTTACATAAAATAAACTACAAAGTAGAAAATTTATGCAACGATTGTCAAATTGGAAAACCAAAGAAAAGCTCTTTTAAATCTAAAAATAATATTTCTACAAAACAACCATTAGAATTATTACATTTCGATTTATTTGGTCCAACACAAATACGATCTATAAATCACAACAAATATGTTTTTGTAATAGTTGATGATTTTTCAAGATATACATGGACTTGTTTTTAAAACATAAAAGCGATACTTTTGGTATGTTTAAGATATTTGCTAAAAGAATTAAAACTCAAATGGACTTAAAAATTAAAAACATTCGAAGTGATCATGGATAATGGACTTAAAATAAGAAAGGAGTAACTCATAATTTCTCTTTTCCTCGCACACCTCAACAGAATGGTGTTGTGGAAAGAAAAATCATACATTACAAGAATGTGCATGAACATTACAAAATAGTAGTGGTCTTTCGAAACATTTTTGGGCTGAAGCTATTGCCACAGCTTGTTATGTATTGAATTGAGTAATAATTCGTCCTATGACTAAACAAGCTTGTTTTGAAATATTTTTTGTAAAAAACCTAAAGTATCATACTTTAAAACTTTCGGTTCAAAATGCTTTATATTAAATACAAAAGATAACTTAGGTAAATTTAATCCGAAGGCCGATGAAGGTATCTTTATTGGATATTCGGATCGTAGCAAAGCATATAGAATTTTTAATAAAAGAAATAATACTACTGAAGAAAGTTTACATGTTTCTTTTGACAAATTTTTTTTTAATCATCATACTAATGAAGAAGAAGAAATTATTCCACTAACAAATTCAACAAATTCCATTAATAATGAAACAAATGTTCAAAATAACACTTTGGTATCATCCCCTAGAATTCTTAAGAATCATCCAAAAGATAATATTATTGAGATCTCAATTCTAGAGTAACTAGAAATCAACTTAATCAGATAAGCCATATAGCATTTGTATCAAATTTTGAACCAAAAAATTATAAAGAAGCTTCAAATGATAATTTTTGGATAATAGCCATGCAAGAAGAATTAAATCAATTTGAACGTAATAATGTTTGAGAATTAATACCAAGACTTGAAGATCAATCGGTTATAGGAACAAAATGGGTGTTTAAAAACAAAGCAGACGAAAACGGAAATATTGTTAGATAATAAAGCACGTTTAGTTGCTCAAGGCTATAATCAAGAAGAAGGCATCGATTATGACGAAACCTTTGCCGCAGTAGCTAGATTAGAAGCCATTTGTACATTACTCGCCTTTGCAACTCATCACAATTTTAAATTATTTCAAATGGATGTCAAAAGTGCTTTCTTAAATGGTTTGATCAAAGAAAATGTTTATGTAGAACAACCTTCACAATTTGTTCATGAAAGATATTCGGATCATGTTTTTAAATTACACAAAGCACTATATGGATTAAAACAAGCCCCTCATGCATGGTACGAACGTCTTAAAAATCACTTAATAACATCTTGTTTCCAAATAGGCAAAATAGATAAAACTTTTTTTATTAAAAGATAAAATAACGATATTTTAGTTGTACAATTTTATGTTGATGATATCATTTCTGGTTCAACCAACGAAAATCTATGTAAACAATTTTCAAATATTATGACGAATGAATTCGAAATGTCGCATATGGAAGAATTAAATTTCTTCATGGGTTTACAAATAAAACAACTGGAAAATGGAATTTTTATTTATCAAGAAAAATATTGTAACGATCTATTATGTCGTTTTGAAGTGGATCTGAGGTTTTAATAATTTTGAGATAAAAGAAAAAAAATGACGTTATCTGGACGAATTTAAAGGGTCGATTGGATTGTAGACATCAGGATAGGAAATCAGACGTCTGGTTTGCCCTAAATTGAGTACGACAGATAAATTCAGACGTTTAACTTTTGGGTTAGACGTCTGGGTGGATCGAATTTGTAAAATTGGATAGGCAGAGAGTATAATCAGACGTCTTGGTATACAAATCAGACGTCTGGATTAGGTTATTTTTGAAAATATTTATGGCAGTGAACTAAGTCAGATGTCAGAATTGAGTATCATACATCTGAAATTTTCTAATTTATATTTTGAGGAGATAGAGAAAATTTTCAAACGTCTGGAGAGTATATCAGAAGTTTGAAATATGCATAGTACTTAAAATTTAGACCTATATCATTGTGTCAGACGTCTGAAGTCCATAGCCAGACTTCTGAAATAAACGGTTTGTCTAAAAATAGCCTAAAATTTGATGGTTTTGCTTATTTTTTGAATTTTTATTACAAATCAAAGATACAATTAATGTAGTGAAATAACAAATAACCATAGATACAATAAATATAATTTATTTAGAATGTTATGGAGTTTTACGATCTCCTGACTCGTTATCCCTCCATGGTTTAAGTGGAGACCATATATTTCCACGTTCGTGGGTTCTCGGGGAGCTAGAATATCATCTTGGTGAAGGGTCCGAAGGAGTACGATCCGAAGACGAGGGATCCAAAGAACTACAAGGTTTTGGTAGCGGTTCATGGACATTTTTCTTCCGTGACGACCAAAACTTCATCGCTACTTGCTCCAAAAAGCTTAGCCGTCACGCTGTAACTTTTTGTTCAAAATGTAGTTCTCATTCTAGGTCTATCTGTTGTTTTTGATAATGATGAATTTCATCATTTTCTCCTTTGTGTTAGGAGAAACAAACAGAGATATTTTGGTCTCCTTGTTATTGGGAGTAAAACTCGTATAATATGAGGACCATCTATATGTTGGTTCCTGCTTCGGTATAGGTGTAGGAAGCCATTGTGGCGTGTCAGCTGAGCTATCCGTCCTAGGTGTTGAGATGGAGATGGATATATAAGAGTCTTCAGAAGACATGGCAATATTTTGCTTCTTTAAGGAAGATATGAATTGTGTGTATATAGTTTTTGTATAACTCTTTATATATAAGTTGAAAAAATTATTTATGGACAAACTAAGTGTCTAAAAAATTAAAAGTTCAGAAATTATTAAGTATTATTTGTGGTAGTAAAATAAATGACTAATCATAGCCTAAAATGAAACATTGATTATTTTTAAGGAAGAAGATCTTGAAGTGAACAAATACCTAAATTTCGTTGGAGTTTAATAAAAGTTTTTTCATTTAGTGGTTTTGTAAAGATGTCTGCTACTTGATTTTCGATATGTACGTATTCTAATGAAATAGTTCCTTTTCAACTTTGTCTCGTAAAAAATGATGTCGTATATCTATATGCTTAGTTCGTGAGTGATTAATAGGGATTTTTATAAATTTATAGCACTTGTGTTATCACGATATATTGGACATTTGTTGATATTCAAAGAACTCGGCTGTGAACATTCAAAGAACAATTATCACAATTGAAAAGATACTTTCGCTCCTATTCACTGCAACTCTTCATCACAATCAAGAGCAACCATACAACACTTGTTAATGGATACAACCACTCAAGGAATCTCTCTACCGCTATAAATAGCATCACGAATCAAAGAAAAGACTTCACCTTACTTGCTTTGTTCTTTACCCTTATTCTCTGATTTATACTTGATCTCTAGCAATCAAATACCTGTATTTTAATCTGCCATATATTCAGAACTCTTCAATCAATATTCTCTAGATATATAGATTGGAAGCTTTTGTACTTAATAGTCAATATCTGTGTTATAGAACACACACTTGACGAGCCTTTGTAGCCAAGCCTATTCCTCTGGGCGAAGTCAGGGTGTTCGATAGTTGAACTCCGAAGAGGAGCTTTGGGACTGGACGCAGGACGAGAGGTCCAAACCAGTATAAAATATTGGTGTGATTATTTCCATTTACTTTGCTATTATCATCTATTAAGTTTATATTAGATACATTATATAGTTAGTCACTTTTACCAGCAAATATATATACACTACACGTTCCACTCATATAGACCTTCATTTGATATCAGAGCAAGGTTTGATCAAAGAACAGTAACATGTTTTTGAATCACTTTAATATGGCAAGTGTTTTTCAAGAAGGACAATCCACAGCACGACCCCCACTTTTTAATGGATCCAACTATGCATATTGGTTAACACGTATGAGAATTTTTAATTAAGCTAATGGTCTAGAAATTTGGTCAGCCACACAAGATAAATATGAAGCACCTACTACTGCTATGAACACATGGACCGATGCATAAAATACCTTAGCCTCAAACAATGCTAAAGCTATGAATGTTTTATTTTGCTCTCTAGACAAAAATGAATTTTCACGTGTCATGTTATGCACTACTGCATTTGACATTTGGCATACCGTACAAATTACACACGAAGATACAACTAGTCAAACAAACTAAGATTTCAATTTTGCAAAACCAATTTTCATCATTCAAAATGAAGCAAAATGAAACTGTTATTGACATGTATTCTAGATTTCAAACCATCCAACATGATCTTATGGCATTAGGAGTTAAGTTTACTGATTTTGATTTAGTTTCTCGAATACTCAACTCTTTAACATCAGATTGGGAAAGGAAGATTTTAGCTATTGAAGAAGAAAATGAACTATCTACTCTCAAAGTTGAAGAGTTGATATGAAATTTAATGTCTTACGAAGCTAATTTGCAGGCACGAAAAGAACCGAATTCGGAGAAAAAAAACATAGCATTCCCAGCAACAAAGAATGATGACTCTGATTTAGATGAAGAAGATATAGTCTTCATTGCCAAGAATTATAACAGATTAAAGAAATTTAGAAAGATGACCAAATTCCATGAAGAAGGGAAGTCCAATACAACAAACCTATCTCAAATCAAGGGTTATGAATGTGATCAATAAAGACATATGAAGAAGGATTGCCCAAAACTCAACAATGATAAAAAGAAAAATAAATTTGAAAAATTCAAAAAGAAGAAGGCTTTCAAAGTAACAAGGGATGACTCGGACTCTTCGTCATCTGAAAGTGATAGCGATATTGACGAAGAACAAGCTAATGGGTGTTTTATGGCACACACTGATGAGGTATGTCTTGAACTTAACTATGATGAATTATTAGAACTTAGCATGGAATTAGATAATAAATTTAGAAAAATTAAAAAATTGAACAAAGAACATATATTTAACATAAATAGATTGGAAACTGAAGTAAGAATGTTAAAAGATGAAAAAATTATATTAGAAGAAGAACTTGAATTATCTCAAGAAAAAATCAAAAATAATTTGATAGAAAGTGAGACTATTACTATTGATTTTGAAAACACTAAAATAGTGAAGGATAATTTGTTAAAAGAAAATGTTGACTTAAAAAATAGTATTAAAATATTAGAATTTGAAAATATAGAATTAAAAGAATATTTTGATAAATTTACAAATAATGTGTGAAAATTTAACAAAGGAAAACAGGATTTGAAAAATCTTATCAAAACTTCAAAACCATCAGGCAACAAAAATGGAATAGGATTTAAAAATTCTTCAAAACAAAAAGGAAATGATGCTAAAAATATTAGTTACATAAGAACTAAAATTTTACCTAAGTCTAAAATGAATAACAAAAATATGAAAATTTGGATTCCTAAAAAAAAAAATTGATTAGACAAAAGCATATTAATAATTTCTTAGAGAATGTAGTCTATAATAAAAATTATATTTATAAAGGTACCAAACCATCTTGGGTATGGCTAACTTCTCCTAACAATTAGGACCCTAACAAAATATATGGGTACCAATTAAAACATATTTTATTTTCTAGGTACCCAAAATAAAAAATAAGGAGAAATGGATACTAAATAGCGGATACTCCAAGCATATGACTAGAAATTCAAAAATGTTATCAAATATAACATACATCGATGGTGGAACGGTAACCTTTGGAGATAATTCAAAAGGATATGTCGTGGGCACTGGAGAAGTCACCAACTCTGGTATATCTAACTCTCTTATTATTACAAATGTTTTATTAGTAGAAAATCTAAAACACAACCTACTAAGTATTAGTCAATTATGCGATAAAGGTTTTCAAATAAATTTTGAAAAAGACAGATGTAATATTTTAGATAATAACAAACAACTTATTTTTGAAGGTGTTAGAAAGAAAAATATTTATGTATTAAACATGAGTATAAATAAAAATTCAAATTTATGTTTAACTGCCAAACATGACGAGCCATGTTATGGCATAAACGATTTTGTCATATTAATTTTAAGAATATTAATAAATTGGCAAAATATGAACTAGTTAGAGGTTTACCTAAAATAAACTACAAAGTAGAAAATTTATGAGACGATTGTCAAATTGGAAAACTAAAGAAAAGCTCTTTTAAATCTAAAAATAGTATTTCTACAAAACAACCATTAGAATTATTACATTTTGATTTATTTGGGCCAAATACGATCTATAAATCACAACAAATATGTTTTTGTAATAGTTGATGATTTTTCATGATATACATAGATTTTGTTTTTAAAACATAAAAGCGATACTTTTGGTAGGTTTAAGATATTTTCTAAAAGAATTAAAACACAAATGGACTTAAAAATTAAAAACATTCGAAGTGATCACGGAGGAGAATTCGAAAACGATCTTTTTACTAATTTTTGTAATAAGAAAGGAATAACTCATAATTTCTCTTTTCCTCGCACACCTCAACAGAATGGTGTTGTGGAAAGAAAAAATCATACATTACAAGAATGTGCACGAACATTACTAAATAGTAGTGGTCTTTCGAAACACTTTTGGGCTGAAGCAATTGCCACAGCTTGTTATGTATTGAATCGAGTAACAATTCGTCCTATGACTAACAAACTTATTTTGAAATATTTTTTGGTAAAACACCTAAAATGTCATACTTTAAAAATTTTGGTTCAAAATTCTTTATATTAAATACAAAAGATAACTTAGGTAAATTTGATCCGAAGGCCGATGAAGGTATCTTTAGTGGATATTCGGATCTTAGCAAAGCATATAGAATTTTTAATAAAAGAAATAATACTATTGAAGAAAGTTCACATGTTTCTAATCATCATACTAATGATGAAGAAGAAATTATTCCACTAACAAATTCAATAAATTCTATTAATAATGAAACAAACGTTCAAAATAACACTTTGGTATCATCTCCTAAAATTCTTAAGAATCATCCAAAAGATAATATTATTGGAGATCTCAATTCTAGAGTAAATAGAAATCAACTTAATGAGATAAGCCATATAGCATCTGTATAAAATTTTGAACCAAAAAATTATAAAGAAGCTTTGAATGATAATTTTTGGATAATAGCTATGCAAGAAGAATTAAATCAATTTGAACAAAATAATGTTTGGGAATTAGTACCAAGACCTGAAGATCAATCGGTTATAGGAAAAAAATAGGTGTTTAAAAACAAAGCAGACGAAAACGGAAACATTGTTAGAAATAAAGCACATTTAGTTTCTCAAGGCTATAACCAAGAAGAAGGTATCGATTATAACCGTAAGTATAATCATAAAACATTAAAAATAAGCACATATTAAAGGGGAGATCTATAATCTATATATAAGTACATTGAATAGTTGTCATTATCAAAAAGGGGGAGATTGTTAGGAAATCAGTTCTATGGTTTTGATGATAACAACTATACAATGGAAATCGAATATGCATATATATCTCTATTTACAGGTAATTGTTAAAGTAACATCACCAAAGAGACAAGAACAAGACTCAAAAGAAGTATCAAGAGGCTACAAGTCGATAGAATTAGAAGAGCAATGACACAGACAGAAGGAAAGCAACATGCACAAGTTCAGACGTCTAGGTGCACTAGCCAGATATCTGACTGAATCCTTTGGTTCGCAAATCAGACAGAATTTAGATGTCTGGTTTTTGGGTTAGACGTCTGGGTGCACTAGCCAGACGTCTGATTGAATCCTCTGGTTCGCAAATCAGACAGAATCAAACATCTAGTTAATGTACTCAAACGTCTGAAAAGCAACCATATACAAAAAATATATAAGAGCCAGATGCCTGAAACATTTTCCAAACGTCTAATTTTGAACTCGGCCGTAAACATTCAATGAACAACTTGACAATTGAAAAGACACTTTCGCTCCTCTTCGTTGCAACTCTTCATCACCATCAGGAGCGACCATACAACACTTGTTAATGGATACAACCACTCAAGGAATCTCTCTACCATTATAAATAGCATCAAGAATCAAAGAAAAGACTTTACCTTACTTACTTATGCCCTTTACTCTTATTCTCTGATTTATACTTGATCTCTAGCAATCAAATACCTATATTTTAATCTTCCATATATTCAGAACTCTTCAATCAATATTCTCTAGATATATAGATTGGAAGCTTTTGTACATAATTGCCAATATCTGTGTTATAGAACACGCATGTGACAAGAACAAGCCTTTGTAACCAAGCCTATTCCTTCGGGAGAAGTGAGGGTGTTTGATAGTTGAATTCCAAAGAGAAGCTTTGGGACTGGACGTAGGATAGGAGGTCCGAACTAGTATAAAATCCTAGTGTGATTATTTCCATTTACTTTCCTATTACCATCTATCAAGTTTATATTAGATACGTTATATAGTTAGTCACTTATACTTGCATACACACACACACACACACACACACACACACACACACACACACACACAACACGATCCACTCATATAGGCCTTCATTTGGTATCTGAGCATCCTAGGGTTCTACCTATAACAAGAAGAACCCTAAAATAACACTTTGGTATCATCCCCTAGAATTCTTAAGAATCATCCAAAAGATAATATTATTGGAGATCTCAATTCTAGAGTAACTAGAAATCAACTTAATCAGATAAGCCATATAGCATTTGTATATAATTTCGAACCATAAAATTATAAAGAAGCTTCAAATGATAATTTTTGGATAATAGCTATGCAAGAAGAATTAAATCAATTTGAACGTAATAATGTTTGGCAATTAGTACCAAGACCTGAAAATCAATTGGTTATAGGAACAAAATGGGTGTTTAAAAACAAAGCAGACAAAAATGGAAATATTGTTAGAAATAAAGCACATTTATTTGCTTAAGGCTATAATCAAGAAGGTATCGATTATGATGAAACCTTTGTACCGGTAGCTAGATTAGAGGCATTCGTACATTACTCGCCTTTGCAACTCATCACAATTTTAAATTATTTCAAATGGATGTCAAAAGTGTTTTCTTAACACTTTAATCAAAGAAAATGTATATGTAGAACAACCTCCACTATTTGTTCACAAAAAATATCCGGATCATGTTTTTAAATTACAAAAATCACTATTTGGATTAAAACAAGCCCCTCGTGCATGGTACGAACGTTTTAAAAATCACATAATAACATCTGGTTTTAAAATAGGAAAAATAGATACAACTTTGTTTATTAAAAGAGAAAATAACGATATTTTAGTTGTATAAGTTTATGTTGATGATATCATTTTTGGTTCAACCAACGAAAATCTATGTAAACAATTTTCAAATATTATGACGACGAATGAATTGAAATGTCACATATGGGAGAATCAAATTTCTTCTTAAGTTTGCAAATAAAACAACTTGAAAGTGGAATTTCTATTTATCAAGAAAAATATTGTAAGATCTATTACGTCGTTTTGAAATGGATAAAACTTCGAGTAAACCAACACCAATGAGTACCACTGTTCACTTAGAAAAAGATGATAACGGAAAAGATTTTGATGAAAAATTATATCGTAGCATGATTGATTCTTACTTTATTTGATGACTAGTCGATCCGATATTATTATGAGTGTATGTATTTTTGCTCGATTTCAAGCAAAACCAAAAGAACCTCATCTAAGAGCTGTTAAGCGTATTTTACATTATCTATCTAGTACTATAGATTATGGTTTGTTTTACCCTAAAGGATCATCGTTTGAACTAGTTTCATACAGGGATGCAGATTTCAGTGGATGTAGAAAAGATCATAAGAGTACTAGTGGAACATGTCACTTTATCGGACAATCATTAGTTTCCTGGTTTAGCAAAAAGCAAAATTGTGTTCTTTATCTACTTGCGAAGCCGAATATAACTCCGCAGCTCTGGCATGTGCACAAGTGATATACATGCAACAAACACTTATGGATTTTGGAAAAATTATCAACAAATCTCCAATATATTGTGATAACATAAGTGCTATAAATTTATCAAAAAACCCTATTAATCACTCACGAACTAAGCATATAGATACACGACATCATTTTTTACGAGACAATGTTGAAAAACAACTATTTCATTAGAATACGTAAATACCGAAAATCAAGTCGCAGACATCTTTACAAAACCACTAAATGAACAAACTTTTATTAAACTCTGACGAAATTTAGGTATTTTCTCACTTCATGATCTTCTTCCTTAAAATTAATCAATGTTTCATTTTAGGCTATGATTAATCATTTATTTTACTACCACAGATAATACTTAATAATTTCTGAACCTTTAATTTTTTAGACAGTTAGTTTGTTTATAAATAATTTTTTCAACTTATATATAAAGAGTTATACAAAAACTGTATACACACAATTCATATCTTGCTTAATGAAAAAAAATATAGCCTTGTCTTCTGAAGACTCTTATATATCCATCTCCATCTCAACACCTACGACAGATAGCTCGACTGACATGCCACAACGGCTTACTACACCTACACCGAAGAAGGAACCAACATATAGATGGTCCTCATATCATACGAGTTTTACTCCCGATAACAAGAAGACCAAAAGATCTCTGTTTATTTCCCTAACACAAAGGAGAAAATTGATGAAATTCATCATTATCAGAAAAAACAGATACACCTACAACGAGAACTATATTTTGAACAAAAAGTTACAGCGCGACGGCTAAGCTTTTTGGAGCGAGTAGCGATGAAGTTTTGTTCGTCACGGAAGAAAGATGTCCATGAACCGCTAGCTAAATCTTGTAGTTCTTTGGATCCCTCGTCTCATATCATACTCCTTTGGACCCTTCGCCAAGACGATATTCTGGCTCCCCGAGAACCCATGAACGTGGAAATATATGGTCTCCACTTAAACTATGGAGGGATAACGAGTCAGGAGATCATAAAACTCCTTACATTCTAAATAAATTATATTTATTGTATCTATGGTTATTTGTTATTTCAAAATAATAATTTTATCTTTGATTTGTTATAAAAATTCGAGAAATAAGCAAAACCATCAAATTTTAGGCTATTTTTAAACAAACTGCTTATTTCAGACGTCTGGCTATAGACTACGGACATCTGATATATCTAAATTTTAAGTATTGTGCATATGCCAGACGTCTGAAATACTCCCCAGACGTCTGAAAATTTGCTCTGTCTCCTCAAAATATTAATCAGAAAATTTCAGACACCTGACTTAGTTCTCCGCCGTAAAAATTTTCAAAAATAACCTAATCCAGATGTCTGGTTTGTATACCAAGACGTCTGATTAAACTCTCTGCCAATCGAATTTTACAAATTCGATCCACCTAGACGTCTAACTCAAAAATCAGATGTCTGAATTTATCTGTCGTACTAAATTTAGGGCAAACCAGACGTCTGGAATCCAATAGACCCTTTAAATTCGCCCAAATAACATCATTTTTTTCTTTTATCTCAAAATTGTTAAAACCTCAGATCCCCTCGGAGATGATTTTCTCTCAAAAACGTCATCTCTAAGTAAATCAAATCCTAATGCCCCTCGAACTAAGAATCCCAAGATTTCAAAACAAAAACAAGACCAACCGACCTCATCTTCAAATCCTCAGGTGTGCTCCAATGATCAGATTGGAAGGTGGATGAATAGAGCGCCACATTCCATCAAAAGGTACGAAGATATCCAAAAGAAAAACTCCACATATGTCCATTCTATAATCTCCTTAAATTTTCTATGTATGATTTGAATGAACTATATGAAAATGCCGGGTTAGAAACCTTAATTTCATTCACTTCTAATGACATCCAAATAGACCAATTAGCGATATTTCTATTCTATGCGAATTTAGATAGTACTTCAGTGTGGAACACTAAAGATGAAGATAACTGGCCCTGGTCTAGCGTGTATGGCAACACGATTCGACTAACTCTGGGCATAATAGGTAGAACCCTAGGATGGTCTGACGTAGGGGATATACAACATTCCCGATATGCGCTTCAAGCCATGGAACAATATTAATCATCAAATTTGGGAGGACAACATGCCAAAATTTGCCTCCAAATATCTACGTCCAAAAGCTCGACTCCTAACCCGAGTGATAATCAATATAATTGTTCAACTATAGGAAGTCACAAGCAAATAACCGAATTAGAGCACAAACCCCTATATGCTCTATTTAGTGGAACAAGGGTAAATTGGGTCAAATTCATCTTCGACGAGCTCAAGCATTTTTGGACTCGATCAAGGCCATCAATTATTTAGCCAACTTATATTATGTGACTTCTTCATGCACATAACATTCCATCTTACCTATCGACCTTCGAAGAAATATTACATAAATATGCTTCAACCAAATTCTTCTCTCTGATGCACCTACCCGAAATTCCCTCAGAATTCATATCCTTTGAAGATTGGACGCACAATCGTCAATCTAGACAAGTTGAGCCTCCTCCTCGACCACACATTGAACCATCCCAAGAGGAGGAACAACATCGAGAAGCAACTCCACCTTCTCCTGCACGATTTGATTATCCGAGACAAGATGAAATTATGGAAACTCGAACGGATACAAATCCAAACGAAAGTGCTCGAGATCTCACCCTTCGAAACCAACATATACTATCTCAAAATCAAATTTTTTGGCTAAGTGAATTGACAACTTCGAAACATCATTTGCACGCCTAGCCACGCGAAGAATCCCTTTCAACTGTCTTGTTGGTTCTTAAAGAAGTACTACAAATGGTTCGCGGTCCAACACCACCTTCTGAAGATTAGCCGACCCCAGTAACTTCTCCTCCCGCAAAACATTCCAAACTCTCTAAGGATGCTCTCAAGAAAGCTTTGACATCTCCTACAAAGGCTAGCACTTCAGAAAAAGAAGATCCAAAGGAAGACGATCAAAATAAAGCTTCTCCAAAGGAATCATAGATTTTGGGAATCATATATTTTTTGGGATATCAACTTTTTGTACAAATGAAAAAATCTATGTATGTAATCAAATTTCAACTTATTAATGAAATTTTATTTTTGTTTGACGACTGGCTTCAATTTCATAATTCATTTTGATAATGCCAAAGGGGGAGAAATATAAGTATAATCGTAAAACATTAAAAATAAGCACATATTCAGGTGGAGAATTATAATCTATATATACGTACATTGAATAGTTGTCATCATCAAAAAGGGAGAGATTGTTAGGAAATCAATTCTATGGTTTCGATGATAATAACTATACAATGGAAATCGAGTATGCGTATATATCTCTATTTACAGGTAATTGTTAAAGTAACAGCACTAAAGAGACAAGAATAAGACTCAAAAGAAGTATCAAGAGGCCACAAGTTGATAAAATCAGATGAGCAATGACACAGACACAAGGAAAGCAACATGCACAAGTTCAGACGTCTGGGTGCACTAGCCAGACGTCTGACTGAATCCTCTGGTTCGCAAATCAGAAAAAATTAGATATCTGATTAATTTACTCAGACGTCTGTAAAGCAACCATATAAAAAAATAAGAGCCAGACATCTGAAACATTTTCCAGACGTCTGATTTTGAACTCGACTGTGAACATTCAAAGAACAACTGCCACAATTGAAAAGACACTTTCGCTCCTCTTTGCTGCAACTCTTCATCACCATCAGGAGCGACCATACAACACTTGTTAATGGATACAACCACTCAAGGAATCTCTCTACCGCTATAAATAGCATCAAGAATCAAAGAAAAGAGTTCACCTTACTTACTTATGCTCTTTACTATTATTCTCTGATTTATACTTGATCTCTAGCAATCGAATACCTGTATTTTAGTCTTCCATATATTCAGAACTCTTCAATCAATATTCTGTAGATATATAGATTGGAAGCTTTTGTACATAATAGTCAATATCTGTGTTTTAAAACACACACTTGACAAGAACAAGCAGTATTTGTAACCAAGTCTATTCCTCCGGGCAAAGTGAGGGTGTTTGATAGTTGAATTCCGAAGAGGATCATCGAGACTGGATGTAGGACGGGAGGTTTGAACCATTTAGCGAATCCTGGTGTGATTATTTCCATTTACTTTGCTATTATCATCTATCAAGTTTATATTAGATACATTATATAGTAAGTCACTTATACTTGCATATATATACACTACACGATCCACTCATATAGACCTTCAATGAGGACCATCTATATGTTGTTTCCTGCTTCGGTGTAGGTGTAGGAAGCCGTTGTGGCGTGTCAGCCGAGCTATCCGTTGTAGGTATTGAGATGAAGATAGATATATTAGAATCTTCATATGACGTGGCTATATAATGTTTCTTTAAGGAAGATATGAATTGTGTGTATATAGTTTTTGTTTAACACTTTAAATATAAGTTGAAAAAATTATTTATAGACAAACTAACTGTCTAAAAAAATAAAAGGTTAAGAAATTATTAAGTATTATTTGTGGTAGTAAAATAAATGACTTATCATAGCCTAAAATAAACATTGATTATTTTAAGGAAGAAGATCATGAAGTGAGCAAATACCTAAATTTCGTCGGATTTTAATAAAAGTTTGTTCATTTAGTGGTTTTGTAAAGATGTCTGCTACTTGATTTTCGGTATTTACGTATTCTAATGAAATAGTTACTTTTTCAACATTGTCTCGTAAAAGATGATGTCGTATATCTATATGCTTACTTCGTGAGTGATTAATAGTTTTTTTTCGTAAATTTATAGCACTTGTGTTATCACAATATATTCGAGATTTGTTGATAAATTTGCCGAAATCCGTAAGTGTTTGTTGCATGTATATCACTTGTGCACACGCTAGAGCTGCGGAGATATATTCGGCTTCGCAAGTAGATAAAGAAACACACTTTTTGCTAAACCAGGAAACTAATGATTGTCCGATAAAGTGAAAAGTTCCACTATACTCTTACGATCAGTTCTACATCCACCGAAATTCGCATCGCTATATGAAACTAGTTCAAACAATGATCCTTTAGGGTTAAACAACGTAATCTCTAGTACTAGATAGATAACGTAAAGTAAACTTAATAGCTCTTAGCACAAAGACATACACTCATTAATATCGGGTCGACTAACCGTCAAATAAAGTAAAGAACCAATCATGCTACGATATAATTTTTCATCAAAATCTTTTCCGCTATTATCTTCTTCTAAGTGAACAGTGGTACTCATTGGTGTTGGTTTACTCGAAGTTTTATCCATTTCAAAACAACGTAATAGATCGTTACAATATTTCTCTTGATAAATAAAAATTCCATTTTCCAGTTGTTTTATTTGTAAACCCAAGAAGAAATTTAGTTCTTTCATATGCGACATTTCAAATTCATTCGTCATAATATTTGAAAATTGTTTACATAGATTTTCGTTGGTTGAACCAAAAATGATATCAACATAAACTTGTACAACTAAAATATCGTTATTTTCTCTTTTAATAAAAAAAAGTTTTATCTATTTTGCCTATTTGAAAACAAGATGTTATTAAGTGATTTTTAAGACGTTAGTACCATGCATGAGGGGCATGTTTTAATCCATATAGTGCTTTATGTAATTTGAAAACATGATCCAGATATTTTTCATGAACAAATTGTGAAGGTTGTTCTACATATAATTTTCTTTGATCAAACCATTTAAGAAAGCACTTTTGACATCCATTTGAAATAATTTAAAATTGTGATGACTTGCAAAGGCAAGTAATGTACCAATGGCTTCTAATCTAGTTACTGGGGCAAAGGTTTCGTCATAATCGATGCCTTCTTCTTGATTATAGCCTTGAGCAACTAAACGTGCTTTATTATCTAACAATATTTCCGTTTTCGTCTGCTTTGTTTTTAAACACCCATTTTGTTCCTATAACCGATTGATCTTCAAGTCTTGGTATTAATTCTCAAACATTATTATGTTCAAATTGATTTAATTCTTCTTGCATAGCTATTATCCAAAAATTATCATTTGAAGCTTCTTTATAATTTTATGGTTCGAAATTATATACAAATGCTATATGGCTTATCTGATTAAGTTGATTTCTAGTTACTCTAGAATTGAGATCTCAATAATATTATCTTTTGGATGATTCTTAAGAATTCTAGGGGATGATACCAAAGTGTTATTTTGAACATTTGTTTCATTATTAATGAAATTTGTTGAATTTGTTAGTGGAATAATTTCTTCTTCATCATTAGTATGATGATTAAAAAGATTTTCGTCAAACGAAACATGTAAACTTTCTTCAATAGTATTATTTCCTTTATTAAAAATTCTATATGCTTTGCTACGATCCGAATATCCAATAAAGATACCTTCATCGGCCTTCGGATTAAATTTACCTAAGTTATCTTTTGTATTTAATATAAAGCATTTTGAACCGAAAGTTTTAAAGTATGATACTTAACGTTTTTTACAAAAAATATTTCAAAACAAGTTTGTTTAGTCATAGGACGAATTATTACTCAATTCAATACATAACAAGCTGTGGCAATAGCATCAGCCCAAAAGTGTTTCGAAAGACCACTACTATTTTGTAATGTTCATGCACATTCTTGTAATGTATGATTTTTCTTTCCACAACACCATTCTATTGAGGTGTGCGAGGAAAAGAAAAATTATGAGTTACTCCTTTCTTATTTTAAGTCCATTATCCGTGATCACTTCGAATGTTTTTAATTTTTAAGTCCATTTGAGTTTTAATTCTTTTAGCAAATATCTTAAACATACCAAAAGTATCGCTTTTATGTTTTAAAATCAAGTCCATGTATATCTTGAAAAATCATCAACTATTACAAAAACATATTTTTTGTGATTTATAGATCGTATTTGTGTTGGACCAAATAAATCGAAATGTAATAATTCTAATGGTTGTTTTGTAGAAATATCATTTTTAGATTTAAAAGAGCTTTTCTTTAGTTTTCCAATTTGACAATCGTCGCATAAATTTTCTACTTTGTAGTTTATTTTAGGTAAACCTCTAACTAGTTCATATTTTGCCAATTTACTAATATTCTTAAAATTGATATGACAAAATCGTTTATGCCATAACATGGATCGTCATGTTTGGCAGTTAAACATAAATTTGAATTTTTATTTATACTCATGTTTAATACATAAATATTTTTGTTTCTAACACCTTCAAAAATAAGTTGTTTGTTATTATCTAAAATATTACATCTATCTTTTTCAAAATTTATTTGAAAACCTTTATCGCATAATTGACTAATACTTAGTAGGTTGTGTTTAAGATTTTCTACTAATAAAACATTTGTAATAATAAGGGAGTTAGATATACCAGAGTTGGTGACTTCTCCAGTGCCCACGGCATATCCTTTTGAATTATCTCCAAAGGTTACCGTTCCACCATCGATGTATGTTATATTTGATAACATTTTTGAATTTCTAGTCATATGCCTCGAGTATCCGCTATTTAGTATCCATTTCTCCTTATTTTTGATTTTGGGTACTTAGAAAATAAAATATGTTTTAATTGGTACCCATATATTTTGTTAGGGTCCTAATTGTTAGGAGAAGTTAGCCATACCCAAGATGGTTTGGTACCTTTATAAATATAATTTTTATTATAGACTATATTCTCTAAGAAATTCTCAGTATGCTTTTGTCTAATCAAATTATTATTTATTTTAGGAATCCAAATTTTCATATTTTTGTTATTCATTTTAGACTTAGGTAAAATTTTAGTTTTTATGTTACTAAATTTTTTAGCATCATTTCCTTTTTGTTTTGAAGAATTTTTAAATCCTATTCCATTTCTATTGCCTGATGGTTTTGAAGTTTTGATAAGATTTTTCAAATCCTGTTTTCCTTTATTAAATTTTCACACATTATTTGTAAATTTATCAAAATATTCTTTTAATTCTATATTTTCAAATTTAATATTTTAATACTATTTTTTAAGTCAACATTTTCCTTTAACAAATTATCCTTTACTATTTTAGTGTTTTCAAAATCAATAGTAATAGTCTCACTTTCTATCAAATTATTTTTGATTTTTTCTTGAGATAATTCAAGTTCTTCTTCTAATATAATTTTTTCATCTTTTAACATTCTTACTTCAAGTTCCAATCTATCTATGTTAAATATATGTTCTTTGTTCAATTTTTTAATTTGTCTAAATTTATTATCCAATTCCATGCTAAGTTCTAATAATTCATCATAGCTAAGTTCAAGACATACCTCATCAGTGTATTCCATAAAACACCCATTAGCTTGTTCTTCATCAATATCGCTATCACTTTCAGATGACGAAGAGTCCGAGTCATCCCATGTTACTTTGAACGCCTTCTTCTTTTTGAATTTTTCAAATTTGTTTTTCTTTTTATCATTGTTGAGTTTTGGGCAATCCTTCTTCATATGTCTATATTGATCACATTCATAACCCTTGATTTGAGATAGGTTTGTTGTATTGGACTTTCCTTCTTCATGGAATTTGGTCATCTTTCTAAATTTCTTTAATCTGTTATAATTCTTGGCAATGAAGATTATATCTTCTTCATCTAAATCAGAGTCATCATTCTTTGTTGCTGGGAATGCTATATTTTTTTATCCGAATTCAGTTCTTTTCGTGCCTGCAAATTAGCTTCGTAAGACATTAAATTTCCTATCAACTCTTCAACTTTGAGAGTAGAGAGTTCATTTGCTTCTTCAATAGCTAAAACCTTCCTTTCCCAATCTGATGTTAAAGAGTTGAGTATTCGAGAAACTAAATCAAAATCAGTAAACTTAACTAATGCCATAAGATCATGTTGGATGGTTTGAAATCTAGAATACATGTCAATAATAGTTTCATTTTTAATCATTTTGAATGACGAAAATTGGTTTTGCAAAATTGAAATCTTAGTGTGTTTGACCAGTTGTATCTTCGTGTGTAATTTGTACGGTATGCCAAATGTCAAATGCAGTAGTGCATAACATGACACGTGAAAATTCATTTTTGTCTAGAGAGCAAAATAAAACATTCATAGCTTTAGCATTGTTTGAGGCTAAGGTATTTTATGCCTCGGTCCATGTGTTCATAGCAGTAGTAAGTGCTTCATATTTATCTTGTGTGGCTGACCAAATTTCTAGACCATTAGCTGAAATATAAATTCTCATACGTGTTAACCAATTTTCATAGTTAGATCCATTAAAAAGTGGGGGTCGTGTTGTGGATTGTCCTTCTTGAAAAATACTTGCCATATTAAAGTGATTCAAAAACATGTTACTGTTCTTTGATCAAACCTTGCTCTGATATCAAATGAAGGTCTATATGAGTGGAACGTGTAGTGTATATATATTTGCAGGTATAAGTGACTAACTATATAATATATCTAATATAAACTTAATAGATGATAATAGCAAAGTAAATGGAAATAATCATACTAATATTTTATACTGGTTTGGACCTCTCGTCCTATGTCCAGCCCCAAAGCTCCTCTTCGGAGTTCAACTATCGAACACCCTCACTTCGCCCAGAGGAATAGGCTTGGGTACAAAGGCTTGCCAAGTGTGTATTCTATAACACAGATATTGACTATTAAGTACAAAAGCATCAAATCTATATATCTAGAGAATATTGATTGAAGAGTTCTGAATATATGGAAGATTAAAATACAGGTATTCGATTGCTAGAGATCAAGTATAAATCAGAGAATAAGGGTAAAGAGCATAAGCAAGTAAGATGAAGTCTTTTCTTTGATTCGTGATGCTATTTATAGTGGTAGAGAGATTCCTTGAGTGGTTGTATCCATTAACAAGTGTTGTATGGTTGCTCCTGATGGTGATGAAGGGTTGCAGTGAAGAAGAGCGACAGTGTCTTTTCAATTGTGATAATTGTTCTTTGAATGTTCACAGCCGAGTTCTTTGAATATCAACAAATGTCCAATATATCGTGATAACACAAGTGCTATAAATTTATAAAAATCCCTATTAATCACTCACGAACTAAGTATATAGATATACGACATCATTTTTTACGAGACAAAGTTGAAAAGGAAATATTTCATTAGAATACGTAAATACCGAAAATCAAGTAGCATACATCTTTACAAAACCACTAAATGAACAAAGTTTTATTAAACTCCAATGAAATTTAGGTATTTTTTCACTTCATGATCTTCTTCCTTAAAAATAATCAATGTTTCATTTTAGGCTATGATTAGTCAATTATTTACTACCACAAATAATACTTAATAATTTCTGAACCTTTAATTTTTTAGACAGTTAGTTTGTCCATAAATAATTTTTTCAACTTATATATAAAGAGTTATACGAAAACTATATACACACAATTCATATCTTCCTTAAAGAAGCAAAATATAGCCATGTCTTCTGAAGAGTCTTATATATCCATCTCCATCTCAACACCTAGGGCGGATAGCTCAGCTGACACGCCACAACGGCTTCCTACAACTACACCGAAGCAGGAACCAACATATAGATGGTCCTCATATCATACGAGTTTTACTCCCAATAACAAGGAGACCAAAAGATCTATGTTTGTTTCTCCTAACACAAAGGAGAAAATTGATGAAATTCATCATTATCAGAAACAACAGATAGACCTACAATGAGAACTACATTTTGAACAAAAAGTTACAGCACGACGGCTAAGGCTTTTGGGGCAAGTAGCGATGAAATTTTGGTCGTCACGGAAGAAAGATGTCCATGAACCGCTACCAAAACCTTGTAGTTCTTTGGATCCCTCGTCTTTGTATCGTACTCCTTCGGACCCTTCATCAAGATGATATTCTAGCTCCCCGAGAACCCACGAACGTGGAAATATATGGTCTCTACTTAAACCATGGAGGGATAACAAGTCAGGAGATTGTAAAACTCCATAACATTCTAAATAAATTATATTTATTGAATCTATGGTTATTTGTTATTTCACTACATTAATTGTATCTTTGATTTGTAATAAAAATTCAAAAAATAAGCAAAACCATCAAATTTTAGGCTATTTTTAGACAAATCGCTTATTTCTGACGTCTGGCTATGGACTTCAGACGTCTGACACAATGATATAGGTCTAAATTTTAAGTACTATGCATATGTCAAACTTCTGATATACTCCCCAGACGTCTGAAAATTTGCTCTATCTCCTCAAAATATAAATTAAAATATTTCAGACGTCTGATACTCAAATCAGACATCTGACTTAGTTCACTGCCATAAATATTTTCAAACATAACCTAATCCAAACGTCTGATTTGTATACCAAGACGTCTGATTATACTCTCTGCCTATCCAATTTTACAAATTCGATCCACCCAGACGTCTAACCAAAAAGTTAAACGTCTGAATTTATCTGTCGCACTCAATTTAGGGCAAACTAGACGTCTGATTTCCTATCCAGACATCTAGAATCCAATCGACCCTTTAAATTCGTCCAGATAATGTCATTTTTTTCTTTTATCTCAAAATTATTAAAACCTCAGATCCCCTCAGAGATGATTTTCTCTCAAAAACATCATCTTTAAGCAAATCAAATCCTAATGCCTCCTCGAACTAAAAATCCCAAGATTTCAAAATGAAAACCAGACCAACCGACCTCATCCTCAAATCCTCAGGTGCGCTCCGATGATCAGATCGAAAGGTGGATAAATAGTGTGCCACGTTCCATCAAAAGGTATGATGATATCCAAAAGAAAAAACTCCACATAGGTCCATTCTATTATTATTGTTAATAATATTTCCGAAATCCGGTAGTTTTTGCTGCATGTATATCACTTGTGCACGCGCTAGAGCTACGGAGATATATTCGGCTTCGTAAGTAGATAAAGAAACACAATTTTGTTTTTTTGCTAAACCAAGAAACTAATAATTGTCTGATAAAGTGTCAAGCTCCACTAGTACTCTTATGATAGTTCTACATCCACCGAAATCCGCATTGCTATATGAAACTAGTTCAAATGATGATCCTTTAGGGTAAACCAAACCATAATCTCTAGTACTAGATAGATAACGTAAAATACGCTTAACAACTCTTAGATGAGATTCTTTTGGTTTTGCTTGAAATCGAGCACAAAGACATACACTCATTATAATATCGGGTCGACTAGCCGTCAAACAAAGTAAAGAACCAATCATGCTACGATATAATTTTTCATCAAAATCTTTTCCATTATCATCTTTTTCTAAGTGAACAGTGGTACTCATTGGTGTTATTTACTCGAAGATTTATCCATTTCAAAACGACATAATAGATCGTTACGATATTTTTCTTGATAAATAGAAATTCCATTTTCAAGTTGTTTTATTTGTAAACCTAAGAAGAAATTTAATTCTTCCATATGTGACATTTCAAATTCATTCGTCATAATATTTGAAATTTTTTTACATTTTCGTTGATTGAACCAAAAACGATATCAGCAACATAAACTTGTACAACTAAAATATTGTTATTTTCTCTTTTAATACACAAAGTTGTATCTATTTTGCCTATTTGAAAACTAGACGTTATTAAGTGATTTTTAATACGTTCGTACCATGCACGATGGGCTTGTTTTGATCCATAGTGTGCTTTGTGTAATTTTAAAACATGATCCAGATATTTTTTGTGAACAAATAGTGGAGGTTATTCTACATATACATCTTCTTTGATCAAACCGTTTAAGAAACCACTTTTGACATCCATTTGAAATAATTTAAAATTGTGATGAGTTGAAAAGGCGAGTAATGTACGAATGGCTTCTAATCTAGCTACTGGGGCAAAGGTTTCGTCATAATCGATACCTTCTTCTTGATTATAGCCTTGAGCAACTAAACGTACTTTATTTCTAACAATATTTCCATTTTCGTCTGCTTTGTTTTTAAACACACATTTTGTTCCTATAACCGATTGATCTTCAGGTCCTGGTACTAATTCCCAAACATTATTACGTTCAAATTGATTTTATTCTTCTTGCATAGCTATTATCCAAAATTATCATTTAAAGCTTCTTTATAATTTTTTGGTTCAAAATTTGATATAAATGCTATATGGATTATTTGATTAAGTTGATTTCTAGTTACTCTAGAATTGAGATCTCCAATAATATTATCTTTTGGATGATTCTTAGAATTCTAGGGGATGATACCAAAGTGTTATTTTGAACATTTGTTTCATTATTAATAGAATTTGTTGAATTTGTTAGTGGAATAATTTCTTCTTCATCATTAGTATGATGATTAAAAAGATTTTTGTCAAACGAAAATGTAAACTTTCTTCAACAGTATTATTTCTTTTATTATAAATTCTATATGCTTTGCTACGTTCCGAATATCCATTAAAGATACCTTCATCGGCCTTCAGATCAAATTTACTTAAGTTATCTTTTGTATTTAATATAAAGCAGTTTGAACTGAAAGTTTTAAAGTATGATACTTTAGGTTTTTTACCAAAAAATATTTCAAAACAAGTTTGTTAATCATTGGACAAATTGTTACTCGATTCAGTACATAACAAGCTGTGGCAATAGCTTCAGCCCAAATGTGTTACGGAAGACCACTACTATTTGGTAATGTTCGTGCACACTCTTGTAATGTACGATTTTTTCTTTCCGCAACACCATTCCGTTGAGGTGTGCGGGGAAAAGAAAATTTATGACTTACTCCTTTCTTATTACAAAAATTAGTAAAAAGATCATTTTCGAATTCTCCTTCATGATCACTTCGAATGTTTTTAATTTTTAAGTCTATTTGTGTTTTAATTCTTTTAGCAAATATCTTAAAAATAACAAAATATCGCTTTTATGTTTCAAAAACAAAGTCTATGTATATCATGAAAAATCACCAACTATTACATAAACATATTTGTTGTGATTTATAAATCGTATTTGGACCAAATGAATTTAAATGTAATATTCTAATGGTTGTTTTGTAAAAATATTATTTTAGATTTAAAAGAGATTTTCTTTAGTTTAACAATTTGACCATCGTCGCATAAATTTTCTACTTTATAGTTTATTTTAGGTAAACCTCTAACTAGTTCATATTTTGCCAATTTATTAATATTCTTAAAATTGATATGACAAAATCGTTTATGCCATAACCATGGATCATCATGTTTGGCAGTTAAACATAAATTTGAATTTTTATTTATATTCATGTTTGATACATAAATATTTTTGTTTCTAACACCTTCAAAAATAATTTGTTTGTTATTATCTAAAATATTACATCTATCTTTTTCAAAATTTATTTGAAAACCTTTATCGCTTAATTGATTAATACTTAGTAGGTTGTATTTTAGATTTTCTACTAATAAAAAATTTGTAATAATAAGAGAGTTAGATATACCAGAGTTGATGACTTCTCCAATACCCATGACATATCGTTTTGAATTATCTCCAAGGTTTACCGTTCCACCATCGACGTATGTTATATTTGATAACATTTTTGAATTTCCGGTCATATTCTTGGAGCATCCGCGATCTAGTATCCATTTCTCCTTATTTTTTATTTTGGGTACCTATAAAATAAAAGATGTTTTAATTGGTACCCATATATTATGTTAGGGTCCTAATTGTTAGGAGAAGGTAGTTAAACCCAAGATGGTTTGGTACCTTTATAAATATAATTTTTATTGTAGACTACATTCAATAAGAAATTATTAATATGCTTTTGTCTAATAAAATTATTATTTGTCTTAGGAATCCAAATTTTCATATTTTTGGTATTCATTTTAGACTTAGGTAAACTTTTAGTTTTTATATAACTAATATTTTTTGCATCATTTCCTTTTCGTTTAGAAGAATTTTTAAATCCTATTCCATTTCTATTGCCTGATGGTTTTGAAGTTTTGATAAGATTCTCCAAATCTTGTTTTCCTTTATTAAATTTTGACATATTATTTGTAATTTTATCTAATTTTTCTTTTAATCCTGTGTTTTCAAATTTTAATATTTCAATATTATTTCTTAAGTCAACATTTTCTTTTAACAAATTATCCTTCACTATTTTAGTCAAAATTATTTTTGATTTTTTCTTGAGATAATTCAAGTTCTTCTTCTAAGATAATTTTTTCATCTTTTAACATTCCTACTTCAAGTTCCAATCTATTTATTTTAACTATATATTCTTTGTTCAATTTTTTAATTTGTCCAAATTTATCATCTAATTCCATGCTAAGTCTAATAATTCGTCGTAGCTAAGTTCAGGACATACCTCATCAGTTTGTGCCATAAAACACACATTAACTTGTTCTTCGTCAATATCGCTATCATTTTCACAAGATGAAGAGTCCGAGTCATCCCATGTTACTTTGAAAGCCTTCTTCTTTTTGAATTTTTTAAATTTATTCTTCTTTTTGTCATTGTTGAGTTTTGGGCAATCCTTCTTCATATGTCTGTATTGATCACATTCATAACACTTGATTTGAGATAGGTTCGTTGTGTTGGACTTCCCTCCTTTTTGGAATTTGGTCAACTTTCTAAATTTCATGAATCTGTTATAATTCTTAGCAATAAAGACTTTCTCTTCTTCATCTAAATCAGAATCATCATTCTTTGTTGCTGGGAATGCTAGGTTCTTTTTCTCTGAATTCAGTTCTTTTCGTGCCTGCAAATTAGCTTCATAGGACATTAATTTCCTATCAACTCTTCAACTTTGAGAGTAGAGAGATCATTAGCTTCTTCAATAGCTAAAACCTTCCTTTCCCAATCTGATTTTAAAGAGTCTTCGAGAAACTAAATCAAAATCAGTAAACTTAATTCCTAATGCCATAAGATCATGTTGGATAGTTTGAAATCTAGAATACATATCAATAATAGTTTCATTTTGCTTCATTTTGAATGACGAAAATTGGTTTTGCAAAATTGAAAGCATAGTTTGCTTGACCTTTGTTGTACCTTCATGTGTAATTTGAAAGGTATGCCAAATGTTAAATACAGTAGTACATAACATGACACGTAAAAATTAATTTTTGTCTAGAGAGCAAAATAAAACATTCATAGCTTTAGCATTGTTTAATGCTAAGGTCTTTTATGCATCGGTCCATGTGTTCATAGCAGTAGTAGGTGCTTCATATTTACCTTGTGTGGTTGACCAAATTTCTAGACCATTAGCTTCCATAAAAATTCTCATACGTGTTGACTAATATACATAGTTAGATCCATTAAAAAGTGAGGATCGTGCTGTAAATTGTCCTTCTTGAAAAATACTTTCCATATTAAAGTGATTCAAAAACGTGTTACTTTTCTTTGATCAAACCTTGCTCTGATACCAAATGAAGGTCTATATGATTGGATCGTGTAGTGTATATATATGCAAGTATATGTGACTAACTATATAATGTATCTAGCATAAACTTGATAGATGATAAAAGAAAAGTAAATGGGAATAATCACACCAGGATTTTATACTGGTTCGGACCTCCCGTCCTACGTCCAGTCCCGAAGCTCCTCTTCGAAATTCAACTATTAAACACCCTCACTTCGCTCGGAGGAATAGCCTTGTTCTTGTCAAGTGTGTGTTCTATAATACGGATATTGACTATTAAGTACAAATGCTTCCAATCTACGTATCTAGAGAATATTGATTGAAGAGTTCTGAATATATGGAAGATTAAAATACAGGTATTCGATTGCTAGAGATCAAGTATAAATAAGAGAATAAGAGTAAAGAGCATAAGTAAGTAAGGCGAAGTCTTTTCTTTGATTCTTTATGTTATTTATAGCGGTAGAGAGATTCCTTGAGTGGTTGTATCCATTAACTAGTGTTGTATGGTCGCTCCTGATGGCAATGAAGAGTTGCAATTGAAGAGGAGCGAAAGTGTCTTTTCAATTGTGACAATTGATCTTTGAATGTTCACAGCTGAGTTCAAAATTAGACGTCTGGAAAATGTTTCAGATGTCTGGAAAATATTTCAGATGTCTGGCACTTATATATTTTTTATATATGGTTGCTTTTCATACGTCTGAGCACATTAACCGGACGTCTAGTTTGCGAACCAGAGGATTCAATCAGACGTCTGGCTAGTGCACCCTAACGTCTGAACTTGTGCATGTTGCTTTCCTTGTGTCTATGTCATGCTCTTCTGATTCTATCGACTTGTAGCCTCTTGGTAATTCTTTCGATTCTTGTTCTTGTCTCTTTGGTGATGTTACTTTAACAATTACCTCTAAATAGAGATATATACACATAATCGATTTCCATTGTATAGTTGTTATCATTGAAACCATAGAAATGATTTCCTAACATGCAACACTCGTCTATAATGCCAAAACTGTGCCGTATGACTTTCAGAAAAGAGTGCATGGATTTGAAATGGAATAGTACCATGGTGCACCACTCTCCAGCGATGGTAAATCGATGGCCAGCAATGTTGATCCCGTTTTACCATAAAATTCACGCAGAAAACTAAGGGTAAAGAAACTTTCAAGACCTGAAAGTGATTCGGATAGTGTTTTTTAGGTATGAAACTATGCATTGACGTCGTTAAGCCATAAAAGCCGTAGAGCTCATAGAGACCTTCGTTTTGACAGGTTATGGCTCCCGTAACTCCAAAAGATTCAACCGTTATGGTTGTCCGAAGGATCGATATCCTCTGGGCGCAACATCCACGATGCAAGGTGCAACATCCATCCATAATGCCGAAACTACACCGTACAACTTTTACAAATGAGTGCATTGATTTTAAATGGAATAGTACCATGGTGCACCACTCTCCAGCGATGGTAAATCTATGGCCAGCCACGTTGATCCTGTTTTACCATAAAATTCATGTGAAGAAAACGAAGGGTAATAAAAGCTTCTGAGTCTTGAAATTGATTCGAATTTTGTTTTTTGGGAATGAAACTATGCATTGATGGTTTAAAGCATTCAAAGTCGTAGAACTCACAGAGACCTTCGTTTTGACTAGTTATGGCTCCTGTAACTCCAAAAGAGTCAACCGTTATGTCTGTCCTAAGGATCGATATTCCCTGGGCGCAACATCTACAGTGCAAGGTGCAACATCCGTCGATAATGCCAAAACTGCGCTATATGAATTTTTCAAATGATTACATGGATTTGAAGCAGAATAGTACCATGGTACACCACTCTCCAGTGATGGTAAATCGATGGCAGCCACGTTGATCCCGTTTTACCATAAAATTCACATGAAGAAAATGAAGGGTAAAAAAAACTTCAGGGACCTGAAAGTGATTCGGATAGTGTTTTTTTGATATGAAACTATGTATTGACGTCGTTAAGCAATCACAGCCATAGAGCTCATAGAGACCTTCGTTTTGACTGGTTATGGCTCCCGTAACTCCAAAAGAGTCAATCGTTATGGTTGTCCTAAGGATCGATATCCCCTAGGCGCGACATCTACTGTGCAAGGTGCCTTTGGACATGGTGGCACAGTGGAAGTTGTTTATTGATGGTGAGTCAAATGAATCTTGTTCAGTTGCATAGGCAGTATTGAAAACTCTCGAAGGAAGATCTATTTGCTATGCTCTAAGACTGGAATTTCCTGCCACCAACAATGAAGCAGAGTATGAGGCTTTGATGGCAGGATTAAAAATCATTAAATAATTAGGAATAAAAGCTGTGCATATCGATAGCGATTCTTAGCTAGTCGTCTTCCAAGTGAAAGGGAAGTACCAAGCAAGGGGCAACCTTGCCTTCTACCTATCAAAAGTGTAGGAATTGCTGCAGGACATCAAGCACTACACTGTAAGTCACATTCTAAGGGAAGAAAATATGCAAACGGATCACCTGGCCAAATTAGCCAGTTTCGGAGATGCTCACACCATAGGACTAGCCCTAGTTGAAATTCTTACATCATCCATCATAGATAATATGGATATCGATTGGATTATGGAAACAGTAGAGGAAGATTAATCATGGATGATGCCAATCAAAGATTACCTGATTCATGGTACATTCCCCAGGGATCGGAATGAGCAAAAGAAGCTACTCTGGAAAGCAACCTTGTTTTCTTGTGGGATGGAATTCTTTACAGGAGAGGATTCTCTACTCCCCTACTCAAATGTGTAACCAGCAGCGAAGCCAAAAGGATCTCAGGGAAGTCCGTTAAGGCGATTGTTGAAATCATATTGCAAGCCAGACTCTAGCAAAGAAGATACTTCGATACAGTTACTTCTGGCCCCCCATCAACCATGATGCAGCGGACTACGCCAAGTGATGGTGCAATGCCAAAAGTTTACCAAAATACAAATAAATCCATCCACATAATTTACGCCATTAGTTGGCCCATGGTCGTTTACGGTCTGGTAAATTGACCTGACCGCATGTGCTCCCAATCACGAAAGGAGGAGCCAAATATGCTATCGTTGTCGTTGGTTACATCACAAAATCGACCAAAGCGGAACCGCTAGCTACTATTATCACTAAGAAAGTAATTAACTTTGTCTAAAGTATTATTTGCAGGCTTGGAGTGCCATAGATATCATCACAGATAACGAAACTCAATTCGAAAGCACAAAATTCAAGGACTTTTGCAAACATTTCTGCATCTAAAAGAGTTTCTCTACAGTGGAACACCGTCAAGCAAACGGACAAGTAGAGGTGGCAAACAAAATCATCAAGCCCACCATCAAGAAACGGCTGACGAAAGCCAAAGGAAACTGAGTTGATAAGCTCCCACTTGCACTATGGGCTTACCAGACGACACACAAGTCAGCAACTAAACATTCGCCATTCGCCCTATCATACAAATTTGAAGCAATGATCTCGGTCGAATTAGAAGTACCCTCTCATCGAAAACGACACTTCAATCAAAAAGAGAATGAGTAGCTCCTGCTCGAGTCATTTGATCTGATTGATGAGAAACGGGAGAAAGCGAGCTAAGGACCGCGGTGCACCAAAAAAGGGTAATACGACATTTCAATTCCAAGGTCTGAAACCGAACCTTTGAAGTAAGAGATCTCATCCTGAAACAAATCTATCCGGCTTTAGGAACATTTGGACCAAACCGGGAAGGAATTTACTCAATCAGGCATAAGCTCAGAGATGGCACTTTTAAGCTGATCACAATCGATGGAATCCAGATTCCTCGTACTTAGGACAACAACTTTCTATGGCATTACTTATTTAGCTTTTATTTATGTATTTCCTATATTCACAAATAAGCCTCCCACACTACATTGGGGGCATTGTAAATAGGCAAAATTAGATCTACTTTCTGTTTTATCAATGAAACCTCTTTAGTTTCTTGAACCAATCAAACCGTGTTCATATAAATTACACCCTAGATCGGTGATTCAAAATCATTCATTAGCTGCTTAGGGAAGTGAAACCACTCTGAAGTACGCTCCGCCAAACTCGCAAAGTCGACAAAAGTAGATTGACTTAGAATTAAAAGCCACACATTTCATAAGTCGCGCACTCTTAAAAGCCATGTATTTCGTAAGTCGCGCACTTTCAAAAGCCATGTATTTCATAAGCCGCACATTCTCATAGGCTACGCATTTCTACGCACTCTCAATAGCCACACATTTCATAAGCCACACAAGCTCAATAGCCGCATATTTCATAAGCCACGCATTCCTAAAAGTCGTGCATTTCGTAAGCCATGCACTCCCAAAAAGCGCGCATTTTGCAAGCCGTGCGCTTTCAAAAGCCACGCATTTCATAAGCTCCGCACTTTTAAAAGCCATGCATTTCATAAGCCACACAAGCACTGCTTGATGTTGTTCGGCATCATCGGCAAATCGTTAAGATTTTCTAAGTATCATTGTTGTCTTAACAACACCAGGGAACTTGTCCATTGCAGAACAAGCAAGGATCAATCCCCACTATCAAAAAGAATTTACATGAGTCTAGCAATATCAAAAAACTAGAAATTGGCAAAGAATTCCCTATCATTGACAATCATGTCACAAGTTCTTGAAGATAGGAACTGCAAAGTAAATTTGGCTATAGGCTTCAGAGGAATCGATTGGATAAAGCGGTTATTTATCAAGTTTTTGGAGTAAACAGCTCTGTAAAGTAGGGGGCACATGCACCAACACTTAGTTGAAAGGAAAACTACTCCATAGTCCTGATACGTCAAACAAATAATTTTGGAAATCACAACAGATCTAGTTTTAAGACAAAAAAAATGCATCCATAATGTGTGAAATTACGGAAACAAAAGGCATTATATACCACAAAACAAGGTAGGGCAATATGAAATATAGAAATTGCAGAACAAGCATTCACATCATGTACACATACAAGAGGAATAAAAATAAGCTAACTATGTGATAACTAAGAAAGAATACAGAAGTGACAACAGTTGAAACATTAATCTTTTCATTTCTCGCAACATTTTTTGTACAAAGTCAAAATGTGGGGGCCATACGCACACAATATCGGCCAACAAAAAGAAAAGTAGAGATGCTACAACAATAAAAGTAATAAGTGCAGAATCTACACTTGTACAAAATATATGCCAAAAAAATCAAATGCTATAAAATCAGGCTCCAGTGTCACTCGAGCCCGTCAAGCTTCTTGCCACCACTTCCTTTCCTGCCTTTGGTCAGAAGATTCTTCTTCCCCTCAGCATCACTGCCAGGAGTCGTATCGCTGCCAGAGATATCGATTATAGGCTCCACGCTCATGTTTCCTTTTGTTCTTTGTCCCCTTTGGAAGATTCCCCTATGGTTTTATGATTATGGGACTTGCGAGAGTACCTAGAAGACTTTCTCTCCTCCACCTTCTCTTTCTTAATTGCCACCATCTATTGCTCAATTTTACCTAACTAGCTTGGTCTGCTGCTCTCGGGTGTCAGTAGCTATTAAATCGCCCTCTAGGGATACGGAGGGGTCATCCAAGCCATGCAGCACGGAAATCTACTCAGATTCTAGCCTTGGTTGCGAGCCAGACACAAGCGTGGTGATCAAAATAGCTTCAAAAAAAGCATTAAAGCAGTCGAGATAGCAGTAGGCCCCGAGACTGGAGAAATTAGCAATTCGTCAGGCAAAGAAGACAGACCTATAAGATTAAAAAGAAAGGCATTCAGTTCATCTTGTTCTTGTGGCATGAGTTGGAAGTCCTCAAACTCGAAAGAAACTTGAAAATTACCTGCATCAGAGGTGTGATCGTGAAACTCAACCTTGTACTCCCTACCGTTTCCTTCTTAGATGGTTACACAATCTTGGTTGAAGATAGGTGCTAAAGGGACGGATAACAAAACAGTGTTGGTCGAAGTCGGAATGATTTCTATTTGATTATGAAGTTGCTTGGACGATTCACCAGGCCAAGAAATAAACGGCTCTGATAGTGCTTTAGCAGCTGCTACTGCGCCAACATCAGCAACTTCTTTCTCCCTTTCAACCGAAGTAATCTCTCGGCTCTCTATTAAAGCCCTCTTTGTTTCTTCATTCAGATAGGAATCCTCTGGCTCTTGATTAGTGTAAACATCCCCATCTTCTTGGAAATGGGCCAGGATCTCTTCCCAAACCACAACAAGAGTGCACAAGAATTAGGGGTGCAGATAACAGAGACTGCACTGATGAAACAGGGAGTTGACTTAGAAGTTCAGGATGGTGTTATCCATCTTTTCCATCCTCCTTTCAGATGTATCTTGCAGCTCCAAGTAGTTTGCCGTCACAATGACTTTCTCAACTTCGACTTTAGCCTTTTCAAAGTTGAGTTGCGCAACTTTTTCTTAGAGCGAAGCAATCACTTGAGCCTTGATGGAAATGGCCTTATCTCGGTATTCCACCATTCTTGCATAATCAACCGTTGTTTTTTATAAGCTATGACAGTTTCATCGTGACCACCAATGGTTCTCTTTTGAGCTTTGATGATCTCATCTCAGAATTCAAGCTCATTTTTCAGCTTTACTTCATCAACAGGGCTTTATTGATTTCACCTCTAAACACGATTTCATTTTTTGTATGAGCCTCTTTCAATTCCTTTAAGAACTAGCATAGCTCTTAGTACCTTAAAAGGCAGCATCTCTCTTTTCTCGATTGATCAATTCTGGCATCACTATCAACATCCTTTCATAATCATCCTTTTCCGACTTAAAAGAAAGAATATCTTGATAGTTGTTATGGTTAGTATACGCCAGCTGCTTATATAATTTCCCCTATCCTTCAGCTTGATCCAAGTCGCTCTGAATCACTTGGAGATGGGATATATAAGAATCCTTATGAATCAGACATAGGTCACAATCGAATTTAACTCCCTTTATCAACCCCAAGGAGCGTAGCTTCAAGTTTAGGTGGACTAGAGAAGAGAATACAAGCAGGCCTTCTATAGGGGCATGAAAAAACAAAACTAGGCACAACATGAGTTGATGGACTTTGGGTTGATGAAGCGCCCTGAATAGTAGAAGACGGAACCTCGACTCTGATAGAAACTGGAGAGGGGGGAGATGTATGGTGCTCGAAAGGATGAGGATCACGATCTACTTTCGACTTTTTAGATGGCTCTTCCCGATCATTGGAAGTCTTCCTTTTCTCATAGCCACACCTATAAACTCTGCTTCGGTCCTTATAATACCGACGATGAGCTTCAACTTCCCAATCTTTTGCTCTTCTCCATTCTTCCTTGGTTTCTTGAGGCTGGTGGGGGCTTGAAGTCCATTTTGACCAACATTATACATCTGTAAATCATTCAGGATCTTCATATAGTTCAAGACCTCTCGTAGTATCTAATATATAAAAAATGATATAACTTTAGCGGTAGAAGATGAGCTCAAATAATGCATACATAAGTGTTTGTGACCCTAATGAAGTGTGTAACATGTCATGGGCATCCTAAAAGGACTTCATAAACCGGGTCAGGGAGTGTTTATAGTGGTCACAGGCTAATTCTAGAAACAATATGATCGAAGTTAGGAGACAATCCCACAGACTCAAAATCATCTCCATTGAGTTCTGTAATGTCTACATAAACGTTGCTCAAGTCCCCAAAGTCAATATCGATGTCCTTAGGCGGAGAACCATGAAGTGGTCCAGTTGTTAGGGGAGCATCTTTAGCAATAACCTCTTAGGTGGAGAATATGAGAGAACAGGACTCATTCCCAAAGTTTCATAACATGATTCAAGATCTCCTTCGCTGGAACGCGGTTCAAGTTCCTCATCGCTAGAGGAGGGGTCATCGTCACTTCCGCTCTCAATTCCATCCTCCTCTATATCTATGATCGCCATAACCTTTCCTTCTCATTCTGTGAACTCCTCTTCCCTTTATCTGGGATCGGGGGCATCCTATTCGGACTAATAGTTCAGGTTATAATGCACTTTTCTTTACGAATTTCCTCAGTTGATCCACCGGATGGACCTTCTTCTCTCGTAGACCGTTCTTTTCGAAATTGTCGATGAAGAAGTGGATCATGTTCTAATCCTAGAAAGGGTAGGGGATGGAAACTCAACAGCGACAGTCGACCTTTCGGGATGTAACAATCCATACCGATGCAAATTCTCATTCGTTATAAAAAGTTTGATCGATCACTCTCTAACATCTATGGCCTCAGAGTACGGAAGATAGATTCTAGTACTAGATCTTTATTGGGCCTGGGAATAACTGTAAGAAAAATTCAGTTTATTAAATCCTCTCACCATTGTAATAAGTCTTAACGAGAGAAAAGAAAACTTGCCCCCTGTCGTCCAAAGATGATTAAACCCTTTAGGACATCAAACGAAGATATATTGGGACTTAAACTAGGGTAAGTTGCTTTGGAGTGCAATACTATTTTGTGATTTCTCCGACCCTCAATAATAACAACAGATGGACATTCCACTCTCTTCTTGAATGAAATGAAGTATTGCAATTTGTCGAAGCTTGGGGCATGATTGAATGTCCGCATAAGCAAAACATGAATACAAGTCAAAATTGCATGTCCATTGGGATGAATCTGAAATGTGGTTATTCCCAAATTCAGAAGAGTGTCTCTCAAGAAATGGTTGAATAGGGGCACTACACCATTCAAGCACATGTACTTCTGGCAGGCAGTGCAGCCTAAAGGTGGCATGTGTACAAATTCCTTTTTTAGTGGAAGGCATACATCGTCTTTCGGAATACCATGCTGTAAAAAAATATTATGTAGAACTTTAGCAGAAATGATAGTAGAAGCTCTCTCTCTAGGGTTAAGTAAAACTCTAAGTTCGAAGCAGTTCGATTGGCGACCGAACCAATCGGCCCCAATTGACCATATTGAGCCTGTGGTGTCGAAGAAGTAGGCCTCGCTGGAATCGTTTACAAAGGCATAACTAATGTCGATTCCACTTTCGAAATTACCAGGCATTTTCTATTTGATTTACGTCAAAATGATGGACGCTTCATTCTATATAATTGAACATGTATCCAACATAGTCAGGTAACTCTATTTTTAACTAGAAATCCTCATATGTTTAATGCTTGAATCCTGAAAAGACGTTGACTTATGCCAACTCGTAGGATTCCAAGCGTTGACTGAGGCAAATGCAGTATGTTATCTTTGTGAGATAAGATCGGTATTCTAAACACTACAAACGCCCTATTTTGTGTTGATAGCTCACTTGGAGCAAAAAAAGAAAAAAGGCTTTTCATGTCATTCATTGAAGTTATTCCTTCCACACTTAACCGTTATCGATCGATGATCGATAATGGATCCATTGTCCGAAGTAACATGGAAAGCTCTTTCAATTCTCAAGTACTCCATGCGTGAAATAGTAAAACTAATCTGGGATGATCAAATCTATAGTAAATCACCTCATCAGAACCATCGAGGCCATGTGTAAGTCGATTTTGATTTATTAGACAAAGATAGTAGAATGCGTCAATTGCAAGACACGACTACACTATCTACCTCCAATAAATCACAGTCAACCCACTTCATTTACAATCCTCATAGATCTTTCCAAATTCACCGACCATCACCACTAATAAATACCATGTCATCATCAACCTTAATCGAAAGGAAATGGGTTTAATTTTGGGTTCCTGGCGATCCAGGCTAGGGCCAGTGATCTACAGGATCGACGGTGATCAACAAAAGCGATGGTTCTGGCACTAGGGTTTGGCTCGGGGTGATGGTGAGAGGAAAATGAGGTTGAAGATCCTAGGCTATGACAACAAAGGTCAACATCGGCGACTGCAGAGACTGGTTAGGCTTTTAGTCTCATGGTTGGCTTGGTTCGCAAGAAGAACACATGAACAAAGGCAAGTGAGATGGGTCGATTCGAGCAAAGCTAACTAAGGGATCATTTGTAGAAAATTTACTGATTCTTCGGATCGCTAGTAATCCATAGACTACGGATTGCAAGCGATCCATCAGGTTGCAACTGATTTTCTCCAAATTTGCTAAGTGTGATCTATATGTTATTTACAAGCAACTTGAAAATTATGGGATCGAAATTGATTTGTCTCTATGAGCGATGACGATTCACATTGAAAACCCAAGAGATGGATAATAACCAAAGCCACATTCGCACAGTAACATCGACATAATCAACTAGATTTCAAAAAATGGAAACACAAAAGAAATTACTTCCAAATCATAGCTTGTTTCTAACGAAGGCATATCCTGGAGGGAAAATGTTAACTAGGTTTTTATCCAAGCAGGAATCCAAATGAGTTAGAGCATCTAGCCCATGCCAAAATAACTCAAGAATCAACCAAAAGGACCAGAAGAATAGGTCAAGAAGGATTCAAGAAGAATTACCCAAAAATCCACTAAGGGGATGCATCACTAGTGATCCATCACCCATGCATTACTAGCGATTCATAAGGATGCTCTATGGATCGTTCTTGCCTCTTGCACCATGAACCATTATCTTTTGTAGCGATGTTTGCTAAGTTTCATAAAATTTCAAGAAAATTAGTTCAAGAAGGGAACATTCATCTCGTTTAAGTTTTAGGATAATCTAACCAGAGGGTGAATCATCACCAAAACAAGGCAACAAGCTACAAAATTACATGAAGGGAATCTACATAAGGAAAGGAGTGCAACCGAAAGAAAGAAGCCCAAAAATTCTTTAAGTACATGGATCTCTAGCGATCCATGCCCTATTGATCGCTAGCGACTCATTAGATTAGGTTGGGTTGTTATGAAATTTTCAGAGTACCTTCTTATCATCGAGTGTAGGATTCTGGCAAAGAGAGCTAGCCTAATAGCTCTACAACCCATACGGATACAATCCTGCCTACAATATAAAGGGGATCTTCAGGACTGGGTGCTGGAACTCTGTGGAGATTATTCTTCACTCTTCTCCTCCCACACAATAGTCATCTAGTGGTTCACTGTGATTCTCTAGTGAACTCTTGTACTTGATACTTGATCTAACTTAGAAGACTTAATCATATCGCAATCTAATTCAACTTGTAACAGAAATCAGTTAATAGAAAGTTATAAAGTGGACATAGGCTTCATTAAAAGTCGAATCACTATAAAATCTTCTTGTCTTTTTACCATTTCTACTCTTACATTTTTTTCTGTATTATTACTCTATGAGAATAGGGCTGGTTCTTTTACACTTAATTCAGGGTGTGGATCTATTTTTCGGTTAACACTCTCTTATTTATCATTGATTATACTCTAAGGAAGAGTTATGGATGGTGGATCTTGCATAGTGGAGAAGAGTGCAGATAAATTACTGGAAGATATTACTTAGAATGGAGACTTAGTGAAGGGTAAATGTTTATCAAAAAGGGTCTCTTTCATCTCTATCTGATTTGTTTCTTTCAAGAAACCTTTTCTTGTTCCTTTCGATAGGTAATGGCATGATGGTGGTGGTTTTAATTGAAGTGCATTTGAAAACAAAAAGTTTAGGTTGAGAAGTGAAGGAAAAGTGGGAAGGGTCAGATAAGGGGGAAGGAACTGAATAAGAAACATTAACCTTGAGATTAGATAAAACAGAGAAAGGGTTTGAAATGGTGGTAAGTAAAGAATTAGACAACTCATTTATTGGCGTAGTGCAAGAATTTTCATGAGGAACAGGAACAATAAGATTGTCTTGTGTTGTCGGTTTGGACAGTTCAGAAAGGGAATTCCTTGTCTTGAAGAGGTGATGAGAGTACTGATAGGATGGAAAAATTAGGTTAGGCATCAGAGCTTGTTGCTAGTAGTATGGAGGAGGTGTCATTAGGGAAGAAGAACTATGGTGGCACTGAGTAACAAGAGGAGGGATGTCTTTTGATGGTGATTGTTGAGGGTATAATATATGTGGAAAAGATTAGAGAAAGTGATTAAACATTAGACTAGTATGTGCATGGGTTCAGAATGCATACGTGTTGCATTAGCAGTCTCATATTATCATTTAATGTCATGTATGAGGAGGTATTTTTTGATTAGCTGCATATGGAGGCATGCGTAATTGAATACATGCATTAATATTCTTACTGTTTATAATACCTCTTTCAGTAATGCGTTTTTCCTTTTTGTTCTTTAAAACATTCCACACATGCTGCATATTTCCTTGAGTTGACTCATACCTTTTATGTTTTTTAACAATATTTCCTTTTAGTGAATTTAGTTGAACATGTGTGCTAGACTTAACAACTTGATTAGTAGGGCAATTTTAGGTAGTATGACCAAAAATACAACATTTTCACAAATAACGTGCTTGTTATATATATATAAGTTTGTATATCTATCATATATATATATATATAAGTATGTATATCTATCTATACTTCTCCTTTATTCTTTAGTCCATTCTTTTGAATCTCACAATGACTCATATGCAGATTATGAGTTAAGGACATGGGGAGGGAGTGGATGGCTTAACATAGGAGATGGAAGCACCATAACTACTGGAAATGTTTGGGCTAATGCTAGAAACGCTAATTGAAATAACAATACAAATGCTAATGTGGGTGCTAGAACTGCATTAATTGACATGGGGACGACGTAGTAGTTCTTTATTAATGTGATGTAGGCTGGAGCAGTGGCTAGCTTGATAGAAGGAAATGGTGGCAATGCGGTTGCTGTAATGTCTGATGTGGCTATTCACAATAATTATGCCGCATTAATTAGAGAATATACAAGTCTTGGAGGAAAACCATTTATTGGGATAAAGAATTCCATCGAGGTGGAAGATTGTCTTTTCATTATAAAAGGATTTTTTGATTTGGGATTGTGAGTTGAACAGAAGGGGAGGTTGGCTTTAAGGCGGTTACAAGGAGCCGCTTTGTAGTGGACTTGTGTGACCATTGGAGTACTGGAGGATGATCCATCTTGGGTCAACTTTAGGGAAAAGTTTGAGGAGAAGTTTCCATCTGAAGCAGTGAAGTACAAATTGTTTAGAATATTTTTGAAGTTGGAGAAAGTCCATATGATTTTTCTATAGTATGCAACTAAGTTTGATGAATTGTCAAGGCATGGAAAAGCTGTTATTAATACCGCTTAAAAAGAACGAGAAGTTTATTAGGAATTTAAAGCCTGAGACTGCAAGGACAACTATGTCACACATTAGAGATCTATTTAACATCATGATGGATATGGTTATGTGGAATGATGATTTAATTGCATTGCTTAGAAAGAATAAGTCTATTGAGACTATGAGTTTCCAAGGCAAGACGAATAAGTCCTTTAATAAGAAAGGAGCTCAAAAGGATGGAGTTTCAAAGAAAGAGAAGCCTGAGGTGACTTATTACAAGTGCGACAAGATATGGCACTTTCCTAACGAGTTCTGTTGAGAAGGTTGCTGATAAGAAAGGAGCGGGTGACTATAATTGCAAAAGGAAAGGAATTTAAAAAGGGAGTGCCTTAAACTGGCCAAAGATAAATAAGGAAAGGTCTATGCTTTGGAACCTGCATCTTATGGAACAATTGTTGAAGTAAAGGGAAAGGATACGTTGGAGGTGCACTCCTTATACATATCATACCTATTAAAGTGTTGTTTAATACTGAAATATCACATTCTTTTATATCTAGATGTTCGATAGATAGATTGAACCTTAACCCAACATACCCTATTACCTCTCTAAGGGTTGCGAATCTGACAAGTAGCTACGTAACTCTTGGAATGAGTTGCGAACACATAGAATTTGATTGGTTACATCATACATTTACCTCAAATTTGAATATGTTTGATTTTTTGGGTTTGAAATAATTTTGAGTGTAGTTTTGTTAATCCTTTATGGAGTTAGGATATTTTATCAAGAAAGAATGATATCCATAAAACAACCTGATTGCCATGATCGAATTATATGCCCAGCAGATGAACTGAGTTTCGATATATACACAATGTTAGATGCTATGAATGGCCTGGAGGATGGAATAAATCTGGTTTTTGTAGTAAAGGAGTATGTTGATGTCTTTTAACTAGCTATGAGATTACCACCAAAATATGCTATTAAATTTCAAGTAGATCTCATACCAGGAGCTGAACTCGTAAGTAGACCATCCAGTAGAATAACACTTACTGAGATGAAAGAGTTAAAGGTTTAGCTAGTGGATTTGGATGGATAGAATTAAATTAGACTAAGTAGTTTGCCTTGGGGAGCTGCGACGTATTCGTGAAGAAACCAGATGTGTCATGGAGATTGTATACTAATTATAGAAAACTAAATGAAAAGATCATGAAGAATCAATATCCTTTACCTAGAATTAGATGATTTGTCTGATCAATTGAGTAGAGCCAAGGTGTTCTTACATGTAGACTTATCAACGGGTTTCCATAACTTGAGAGTGGTGGAGGAAAGTATATTGTCAGTGGTGTTTCGAATAAGATATGGTTCATATGATTAGTTAGTTACGCCCTTCGGATTAACTAATGTACCCGCTCTCTTTTGTAAATTTTATAAATCAGATCATTAGAGAGCATTTGGATAAATTCATATTAGTGTTTATTGATGATATTTTGATATATTATAAGAATGAGTGAGATCATGAAGTTCATCTAAGAGTAGTGTTAGATAGCCGAGGCAGCATCAGTTAGAGGCAAAGATTTCAAATGTCATTTCTAGGAAAGTGAAGTGAAGCTCTTTGATAATGTAATTTCTAAGAATGAATTTTCGATGGATTCACCAAAGATTAAAGACATTAATAATTTGAAGAAACCAAAGAACGTAATTGAGATTAGACGTTTCTCAGGGTTTGCTAGTTATTATTAGAGATTTATTCATTTCTCTATACAGCAACAAATATGGCTAAAATAAAATGGCAGGATGAAAGTTTTTTTGGACAGATAAATGTGAAAAGAATTTTAGAAGCTAATGCATTTATTGACCAATGCATTGTATTTGTTTTTCTCGATGGATGTTATCCCACCTTTTGGTCAAGGCTGAGATATCAACAAAATGCTAAAAAGGATGGAAATCGACATTAGAGATCGGCTGGAAACAAGAATATGATAGATACCGTCAAAACTTGATCAAGCTCCAATCAAGATGAGATCTATTGGTAATGTTGAACAAGGTTAGGAAAGGCTACATTTAAAATTTTCAGTCAACCAAAGTACGTATGCTCAAGGTATGGATGGATCAAAATTCAAGGAAAGCAGGTTCAATCGATGTTTCTTATCGATCAGGATGGAAATGGCAGCATGCTTCAAATCAATATGTTTTGTATCGATGTAATGTACATCGATTTGGTTGGACGTGGCAGAAGGCAACATACTTTGCATCGATCAAGGCTGTGATCGATACGAAGAGTGAGCAGCGGTTTTAGGGACTCGTATGGACATTTCATATCGATCACTTATTGATTGATATGAAGGAGGCAGCAGACATGGATGGATACGAAGCAGGCAAGGACACACAGACTTAGATCGATGGATACAAACAAAGGCATAGAATATGTATGCGAAGAAGCATATGCCGATGGATACGAAACATTGATGGTTACGAAGGCTCTGTACTTCATATCGATGGATAGTGGAGCAAATGATATAGATCAGAGCACATGAAGTTCAGATCAATGCGAAGGCTATGGCTATGGATACAGGATGGATGGATACTTGGATGATGGATACGAAATAGAATGGATATGAAGTGGATTGAAGCAAGCTGATCGATGCAAACCATTCAGCCTTCATGCAAATTACAACTTGTATCGATCATAAATCAACATCTACAAGTCCAAATGCGATGAAATTTTGGGAGAAGCTTCCTGATGCACTAGAGAACCTCTATGATCGATCTCAACTCGATTGTACCACTTTTGGATTGATACGAAGTGAATACGGATTGATCCAAAATCACTCTGGATCGATATGGTGGGTCCATCTGCGCAAGGGAAGAGGCTTCCAGGTTTTGAGGCCGGTATTTTCGGATCTACATCCATAAATAGATGTCTTACGGCAACTAAAAAGGGGATCTTCTTCTTCATCCATTGGCAAAACTCTGCTATTTTGTTTACTGATTTCAGAGGCTTGTAACTGTAATCTCACTACAAAAGCAATAAAAAGGATCGATTCAAAGTGGACGTTGGCCGGATTGTCGATCCACTATAAACCTTGTGTTCTTTTCTGCTTTCTTTCATTTTAATTTTGTTAGCTTCTTCATTTTTGTTCTTTATTTAATCCGGATTTGAGATCTGTGTGTGGATATTGAGGATCTGTGTACATACACTGGTGCTTACACTACTTCTGGGTGTTAGCGACCAATTTTGGCGCTAACATTTTGGTGCTTTCCCTGAGAAATGCTAGATCTCAGGAATTCTAAAGCTTGAATTTCAGATTTGAAAGGTTAAGGACTTGGATTTGGAAAGATATGGCAAGGCAATCGACAAGAAGACAAAGGACTAAAAGTAGTCAGCATGAAGGGAGTCAAGAGGCTTCCTCGGGAGAGAATCATGCTTCGATCTTCATCACCACAGACGAGATGGAAATAATGCTAAAAAGACAAGGGAGATGATGCAGAATCTACTTCGACAAGTTGGAATGCAGAATCAAGGGAATGTAACTACAAGAGATGCTGGAGATAGAGGTCAGGGGCATGGAGTAACTAGAATTAAGAATAGAGCAGGACTATCAAAAGCAACACCAAAACTAGGGGAACTCCCCCGGAGCATGTTGATCCAATCCCGGGCAGAGTGCCAGGTGGAGCTGCGACACACGGCATTGATATAAGAATGGATACTCATCCAGGAAAGCAGATTCCAGGAATCCCTCATGAACTCCGGGGGCAGATTGGAGGCAACAGATAAGGACTATAACTTATTGACAACGATAGATTGGCAGAGATGTTTAGGCGAGCCATGAGAGGCAGATTGCTGAATAGGGACCGGAGGATGTGAATAGGAGTCACATTGCTCCAATGATCAAGCAAGCTAGGAACCCATTGAATTTCAAACTACCCACACTAGAGATGTACGATGGAAAAATGGATCCCTCTATGCACTTGATGAGTTACATGAGGCATATGGAGGTACTAGGAGCATCGGAAGAGGTCATGGCACGATACTTCCCTTTGCATTTGACGGATATAGCAGCATTATGGTTTAGACAGTAGTGATTGTAAGTTATGAGTCCGTTCACCGGAGAGCGATGGAATGGACTCGAACACAATATAAAAGCCTTTAGCCGCAGAGCTGAGGCCGGAGAATATAAAAGCCCATGGTCGAAGAGCGGAGGCCGGAGAATATAAAAGTCCTTAGCCGGGGCCGAAGAATGTGAAAGCCCTTGGCCAAACAGCCGAGGCCGGAGTCCGTGGCCAAAGAGCCAAGGCTAGAGAAAATAAAAGCCCTTGGCCAGAGAGTCGGGGTCAAAATAGGATAACGCAACCCAGATGTGTCATGAATTCGGATTTCGGCTTGGGATAAATGGACCTAAAGTGGTCCCAGATTAGCAAATGGCCTGGAGCGGTCCTGGATTTGGATATCAACCCAGAAAGGTTATGGATTTGGTTATTGGTCATTGGATACTGATGGATTATGACCCAGTTAACGAGTTCGGATGGCTATGGAATTGGCTAAGGATTCGGTTACTGGACTTTGAATCGAACATCGACTCGGAGCAGTCGTGGACTTGGATATGGCTATGGCACTTGGATAGGATGGCCTGATAATAAATTGGATTATGAATCAGATGGTATAGCTATGAATGGAATATGGACTTTGGATGTTAGCTTCGGAGCTATTTAGAACATGTCTTCTTACCACAAGACATGTTTTGGGGGAAAAATGTTATCCTGCCTTTTGGTCAAGGCCGAGATATCAGCAAATGGGATAAAATGGATGAAAATCAGCATTAGATATCGATTGGAAACAAGGCTATGATTGATACCGTCAAAACTTGACCGAGCTTCAATCAAGACGGGATCGATTGGTACAAGGTTAGGAAAGGCTACATTTCAAATTTCAGGTCAATCGAAGTTTATATGCTCGAGATATGGATGGATCAAAATTCAAGTAAAGCAGGTTCGTATCGATGTTTCGTATCAATCGGGATGGAAATGGCAGCATGCTTCGAATTGATGTGTTTTGTATCGATGCAATGCGCGTTGATTTGGTTGGACATGGAAGAAGGCAACATACTTCGCATCAATCAAGGCTGGGATCGATACGAAGAGTGAGCAGCGGTTTTAGGGACTCGAATGGACATTTCACATCGATCACTTATTGATCGATATGAAGGAAGCAGCAGACATGGATCGATACGAAGCAGGCAAGGACACACGGACTTGGTTCGGTGTATACGAACAAAGGCATAAAATATGGATATGAAGAAGCATATGTCGATGGATACAAAACATTAAGGGTTATGAAGGCTCTGTACTTCGTATCAAATGATACTAAGGAAGCGGTTGAGGTGGAGCGAAGGATATGGATCAGAGCACGTGAAGTTCCGATCAATGTGAAGGCTACAGCTATGGATATGGGACCAATTGATACTTGGATGATGGATACAAAATAGAATGGATACGAAGTGGATTGAGGCAAGCTGATCGATGCGAACCATTCACCTTCATGCTAACTACAACTTGCATTGATCATAACTCAATATCTGCAAGTCCAAATATGATGAAATTTTGGGAGAAGCTTCCTGATGCACTCGAGAACCTCTACGATCGATTTTAACTTGATTGGACCAATTTTGGGTGGATAAGAAGTGAACATGGATCGATCTAAAATTGCTCTGGATTGGTATGGCGGGGGCAACTGCACAAGGGAAGAGGCTTTTCAGGTTTTGAGGCGGATATTTTCGGATCTACACTATAAATAGGAGTTCTATGGAAATTAAAACGGAGATCATCTACTTCTTCCGTAGGTGAAACTCTGCTATTTTGTTTACTGATTTCAAAGTCTTGTTGTTATCCCGCCTTTTGGCAAGGACGAGATATCAAGGAACTGGTTCAAAATCAAGTATCGCTCGTCATGGATATCGATGAATTTTATTCGAGTCCGGATTGAGCTTCAATTAATATGACACGACAAGCACAGCCAGGGAAGCCCGCATACCAAATTTCAAGTCAATCCGAGTTCGTATGCTCGAGTTATGATCGATTCAATCTAGAGGAAATGGCCTCGTTTTCATATCCATCAGTGAACCACAGTTCGACCCGATCCAGTTCGTATCCATCACCCACTTCCCATCGGCAATTCCCATGAGTTCGTATCGATCAAGTTGGCAGTGTTCGAATCCATCGAGTTCGTATCGATGGACTTCGTACCCATCAACAGATAATGCGCCACGTAATAATTGGCCAGTATCTACTTCCCATCCATCATAGAAGCCTCTATTCGAATTCATCTGAATGGAGCAATTCGTATCCATCAATGACAGCAAGTCACTGTTTCGTATCCATGAAATAACTGCCCTGTTCGTATCCATCCACTTTCGTTGGTTCGAAACCATCATGAAGCTACTGATTGAAAGCATAAGAGTGTGTTAGTTCGAATCCATCAGGCGGCTACTCTTCATCTCCATCGTGGGTCCATGTTCGAATCCATGGGTAAAGACTTATTCGCGTCCATCGAGTCAATGAGCCTGGGTGACATGTTATTCTTCGATACGAGCAAGGCGAAATTCATGGAGTCGACACGGTCAACTCGGAGTAAACAATGGATCGATGCGAGGTATGCGCACCACATCACCGCGAGAGCACGTGCAGGTGATCGATTCGAAGGAATCGATTCGAATTAGTCGATTCGAACTGGACAGCCACCGTGAAGCTCCATTTCGTATCGACGATATCTAGAGATCTACCGATCCAAATGCTATGAAATTTTCACAGGAGATTGCACACGAACCAAGGAATGTTCACACCAAATTTTAGCTCCATCGGACATGATCTAGATTGATACGAAATGATTTCGTATCGATCGCAGATCGAGTCGAAACTTTTTGGAATTGGTCATGTGGGCCCCCTCACGTGCCAGAGCGAATCTCCCAAAGTTTGAGCGAAGTCTCAGCCTCCTACGCCTTTAAATAGAGCCCCAAGGCCTACAGAAGAAGGATCTTTTGATTCTGAAGCGCAGAGACTCTGCCGGATCAAGACTTACATCATATTTTTGCTATTGAATTCGAATTTCAAGTTGTAATTTGCTGTTGCTTGCTGTAATCACTTGTAATCGACAAAAGAGAATCAATAAAGTTGCAAAAACTTCATAGTGGATGTGGGCAACACGCCGAACCACTCTAAATCGCTTGTCTGTGCATTTACATTTCTGTTGTTTGGAGTTTTTGTTCCTCATTTTTAATTTATATTCTTCACTATTATCTCTTCAAAAACATCCAAAGAGTGTTGTGCCCAATTTTGGTGCAAACACTTCGGTGCTTTCACTGAGAGAACCTAGATTTTCACCTGCTCATTGGATCTGTCATTGATACCGGATTGCCTAAATCTAAGAGAGAAATCCAGATCACTAATTCGAGTCCCTTCCCTTCTATTCAGATTTGCATAAAGTCTAAGAAAAAAATTCAACCTTCAAGATGGTTAGCACAAGGACCACCACTAATGCTGTCAATCCAGAAGACCAGGATAGACAGAATCCTACGCCACTACCTCCCTCTAACCAAGACGCTACCGAGCATTCGAAACCATCAGGTCCGGTTACCCGACAAGAGTTTCAGCTGCTGCTTCAAGAGCTGACCCAAAGTCGGCAACAACTAAGAGACCAGCTACGCGCCAATGCCGAGCTAACCAACCAGCTGAATCGCCAGAAGCGAAGGAGATCCAGGAGAGATAATGATTCTCGCTCCTCCAGCGAAAATTCTTCCTCTTCTGCTTATCATCATTCGATCTCCACAACCCCAGCTAGATGGGAGTCACATACAAGCTGCTGGATATGAACCGGCAATGACCGATGGATAGCTGAGAGTTGGTCCATCAGCCACTTTCCAAACCGGGCCCTCCTCCCGAGGAGGTGCCGCTCCTCACTACACCACAGATTACTGCGCTACGACCGCCGTGGTTGAACCAGGGGTCGATGCCCAAAATCAATCGAACCTGGACCGTCGTCATCATGGATGTACTCCTGAACCATACGTCCCAGAGGATTGTGAGCCAAGGAGGCAAGGTGTGGACCGTCGACAGCATCCCGTCCAACCTCATAATGTGGGACACAACCACGCTTTGGCTCAACACGCACAGAATGTACAAATGCCGGATCTCCCGGCTATGATACGTAAGATGATCCGTGAGAGCCAGGGTCTCACAAATGACGACTAGGGAATCTCCCGAAGTCACACTCCTTTTACCGACGATATACTTACTGCTGAAACCCCTCGGTGATTCAGGATGCCGACTCTACCCATGTACGAGGGAAACTCCAACCCCAACCAACATATTCTGAAATATGAATGGTCGATGAGCGTTGCTAGAGCTAACGATGCAGTGAAGTGTGGTAGTTACTCCATCTCCTTGGAGGGCATCGCTACCATGTGGTTCACCCGACTGCCACCTCGATCCATCTCCTCATTCGACCAGTTGGCCACAAAATTTGTTGGGCAATTCCGCATGCAGCTCGCAAGGCCAAAAGATGTCAACACTCTGTCTAGCATCACCGAAGCTCATGGAGAGATGCTCAGACACTATTTAGAGAGGTTCCATGCTGCATGTGCAGAAATCAGCAATCCGAATGATAATTCCATTCTTATGGCATTGACTAAGGGGATTGACCCCGATTCTGAGTTTGGCAACTAGTTGGCTGGAAAACCACCTTCATCATTGGACTGTGCCAAGATGGCTCAATTCCTGAGAAGGGAAGATGCGAAACATTCTAGGAAGCAGGCTGATGCAGGGCCAAGCACGGAAGGGATCCAAAGCAATGTCGCGATCAAACAGTCCAGTGAGAGTTTCGAAAAAGTTCAGTTGAACGTTCAAAACAAGCATACTCAGTGAAGGGAGAACGTGAATCAAACTAGAAAGCGAGATCAAAATCGTGGCCCACAGCGCAAGAATCCTATGTTTGACAGTTACACTCCTTTGAATACATGACCGGAGAAATTGTATTTACAAACCTGTAATACAATTCAATACAAAAAACCTGCTCCAAAACCGTCATCAGAAAGGCAAATCCAGACGGGAAATTTTTGCAGGTTTCATGAAAGCTACGGGCACAATACGAATGAGTGTCATCACTTGCAAGATCTCATAGAAAAATTGATTAGATAAAGAAACTGGAACAGTTTGTACGGGAACCGCAGCCTGAAGGAGCGGGCCCATCGAATCAAAATAATGAACCTGATCGACCGAGACATGAGGACTCTACCTGTCCCAGCGGAAGATTAGTGATAAACGCCTTTAGTGGCGGACCCACTTTGCCAGGAGCCTGTAACGACGAGGATCTTCGTCACTGTTACACATGACAGGCTTTATTTAGTCTATGAATACTTTGCAATTTTCTTTGCATTCTGAAGTTTGAATTTGTAATAAGGCACTGACTTTTCCATGTTTTTCCGTTCCAGCAATAAATTACTATCTCTTCAAGCTAGAGCTGTGATTCACCGAATGCGACATTCAATAATCACGATGCACGAAGGGCTAAGTTCTATCGCACTATGGAATTTATTCAAATAGCGAGTGACTGTGATCCGACCGGCCACTCACTAAGTGAAACCTCAGCTCGGGGGCAAGCCATCACATCAAAGGCTGAACTGGACCGGCACACGACAGTTCTATAACTAACTCTAAATTCTCGGAGTGCGAATTGGAGTATGAACATCAACTGTAGGTTCCCAGAGTGTGAACCGGAGTATAAACACTAACTCCAAATTCCCAGAGTGCAAATTGGAGTATAAACATTAACTCTAGGTTCCCAGAGTGCGAACCGGAGTATAAACACTAACTCCAAATTCCAAGAGTGCAAATTGGAGTATAAACATCAACTCTAGTTCCCAGAGTACGAACCGAAGTATAAACCCTAACTCCACTTTCCCAGAGTGCGAATTGGAGTATAAACATAAACTCTAGGTCCCCAGAGTGCGGACGGGAGTATAAAAACCAACTCCAATTCCCAGAGTGCGAATTGGAGTATAAACATCAACTCTAGGTTCTCAGAGTGCGAACCGGAGTATAAACACTAACTCCAAACTCCCAGAGTTCGAGCTGGAGTATAAACATATAAATGCGGTTCCGGAGAGGGTGGACCCGTCCGCCTAACGACTTCGGCCGTATCATAACCAAGTTTGAGGAGGATGGACCCGTACGTCTTACGACCTCGCTTGTTAACTCGGGGTGGATGTAATCCGACCATCCACGATCCTGATAAATCCATCGTTCTCAGAGTATGAACGAATTCCTAAAAAAGCCCAAACAGATGTGACTGACCATCTGTCGGCTAACTCCAAATTCCCAGAGCATGAATTGGAGTATAATCATCAATTCCAGGTTCCCAGAGTGCGAACCGAAAAGTACGTGCTAACTCCAAGTTCCCAGAGCGTGAGTTGGAGTATAAACATCAATCCCAGGTTCCCGGATTGCGAACCGAAACGTACATGCTAACTCCAAATTCCCAGAGCGTTAATTGGAGTACAAACATCAATTCCAGGTTCCCGGAGTGCAAACCGAAATATAAATGTCAACTCCAAATTCCCAGAGTGCGAATTAGAGTACAAATACCAAGTCAAAGTTCCTGGAATGCGAACTGTGTTACAAACATCGGTAAATCTCGCATTCCCAGAGTGCGAACCAGATTATCGATCACAGATTATCTTAAGTCCCCGGAGTGTGGACATGTGCTCAAGATTTGCAGTAGGTGCGATTGACCACTGAAATACAAGTGCTAGTCCCCGGAACGGGGGACAAAAGATTAAGTGTTAATCACCAACCGAAGCAATACAATGTCCAAAATTCAACTCATTCATCAGTTACGACTTGTGATCACGATTTTCAGACATGGCAAATAAAATGAACTCAACTTGAAGGTAGAAACACCATAAGCACACTGAACTGAAATACTGCAAATACTTAAGCACAAAAGAAATGAGAGTTGAAGCAAAGAAACTAAATGTCATTTCAACTAAATTGTATGTGAAGATTCATGTACAAGTTATTCCAAAAAATTCCTATTAGCAGGGGGCCGAGCCTGCATCTATACATGGCCTATGAAAGAAAAATAAAAGCAACTTCCTAACTGCCAAAAAATGCGCCAAAGGAGGATTATCTAGTTTTTCTTCTTTGGCTTTTTCTTCGACGCGGAACCACTGGAACCGCTAATAGTCTTCTGCTTCGAGCCCTTACCCTTTGGCCGATCATCCTCCGACGAAGGCATGATATCGACATCTTCCTCTGAGCTTGAACTTAAAGGAATATTCTCTTCGGGAGGAGTCGGATCCACAACCGGGGGCGGAATGGGCATGCTGGTATCGACGGGCGTGTCTCCAAAAGATATCACCATAAGAGGAGTGGGGCCAACCGTCATCGTAACACTCTCGGAACTACTATCGTGTGCTGCCACCTCCATCTCTACGTTGATTTGAGCCAGTATCTCGGCTTCGCGAGCGGCATGGGCTTCATGATAGGCAGTGGTGGACTGTGATGAAGCAATGGAAGCAGGTGGGAATGTGCCAAGAACGAATGGCATATCCGCAAAAGGATTGCTGCTTTGACCTAGGAGCTCGTTCATCGTTTGCTCGTCTAGAGACAGTGAGCTTCCCTGTGTCATCTCCGTCGGCGCGACCGCAGTCGTGATGATCGCCTCAGTAGTGATGGCCTCTTGCACATGATGTGATTCTTGGCTTGCAGGAGGCACAGTTGGTGTAACTTTGCTCACTGGACAAGAAAGAAAAGAAGTTGTCAAAATACACTTCAAAAACAAGCCCTTCACTTCAAATACACACAAGATTTGTGCAGAGTACCTTCCTCAGTTCGGCTTGCGGCTGGCTGAACAGCTTCTGAATGCTTCCTAATAGGAGATAAGCGTGGTTGTTCAGGGTCATATCCCAGAACGGGCTGTGGCTCAATCGCTGGCGTCGGCTTGGATCCAGATGAAGTAATCATCTAAGAACTTGTAACCTGATGTGCGACACCAGAGCCTTCACCAACTTCTAAGTGCTGGGTGCCTAGCCTCGCTCTTGCATGAGAGATCATAGAATCGTGGAGAACTTTTTTTTCATCTTCGCTTAAAATATGGTTCTCCAGCTCGAATTCGTCAAGGGAACCACCCGACAGCACCGCCTTCTCTTCCTCGACCACCAAGTTCCAGGCGTTGTATAAATGTTTTGAGTAATCATCAAGCCAAGCTAGATTCCTGTGTCTCAACACATTGGCGTTATAAGTGATGAGAAGCTCCTATATCTCTGACTCGAGCTTGGTCTCCGCCAATCGAACTTTCTCATTGACTCCAGCTTCCACCTTGCGGACCTTTTCCATGGCCGCATCCCTCTCCCTCCGAAACTCCACCGCCTGATCGCACGCCTCCTGTCGAAAATGTTAGCAGCGTCCCTCTCCTTCATGAACTCCGAGACTATGGCCTTGAGCACATTTAACTCCTTCAGGGCTGCATCCCGCTCAACGGCTACAACCGTATTCCGGTGGCCCATGTCCTCCACCATGGCATAATGCTCGCGCTTCATCCTGTCCATTGTCGCCTGGGCTTCATCAGCTTTCTTAAGAGCCTCGATTTCAGATTTGCGAGAGGACTCAGTCGCTATTAAGCGCTTGAATATTCCGTTCTTTTTGGCCAAGTTCTTTCTCAAGTTTCTCAATCATGGCCGCCCGGTCGAAGGCCACCTTTGATGCTTTCTTCGCAGTTTTTGACCATTCCTGGTACTGGAAAAATATATCGGCAAGATAATCATTCATCATGGGTTCGACCGACGTTGGTACCCTTTTCAAACGCGGAGGGAAGACGAACCTGTTTGCGCCAAAATTGGTCACAAACCCCAAATACCATGAAAGCACCAGTGTATGAACAAAAACCAATGATATTCAAGCACAAATATCAGATCTCAGCAAATATCAAACAGCAATACAGAAATAACGAACAAAGACACAAGGTTTATAGTGGTTCGGCTATCTCCGGCCTATGTCCACTCCAAAGTTTTATCCTTTTATTGATTATCCTTGCTGGTTATAGATGATTACAGCAGTAATAATGAAGAATTTCGAGTACAATAGTTGTATTGAAATATAGAAATGAATCCGGCAGAGTCTGGACATCCAATAGCCAAAAGATCCTTTTTCTGTAGGCTCTGGGCTCTATTTATAGGCGTATGAGGCTGAGATCGCGCTCAAACTTCAGGAGACTTCTTCTGGCACATGAGTGGGCCCACGCGACTGTCCCCCACCAAGTTTTGACTCAATCCGTGATAGATACGAAGTGATTTCGTATCCATAAAAAATTTATCCAATCGAGCTGAAACTTGGCAGGATCATTCCTTACCTTGTATGCAAGCTGCTGTGAAAATTTTATTACATTTGGATCATTGGTGTAGGAGATATGATCGACATGAATTTGGATTTTCCGTTAGCTGTCGTGTTCGAACCCATTTGTTCGAAACCATCACCTTCGACTCCATCAGAAGCACGTGCGTGCGATGACGTGGCGCTATCCTATCGAGTCGATTCGAATATCGTGGCATGTTGACTCCACTTGATGCGCCGAGTTGAACGCTTCCTTCCTAGAGACGCGCATGTATCCACGCTTCACGCTTGCACGTGTCCATCGCTCCTCCATGTACTCAACTGTTTTCTCCCGTATCGATCGCAGGGGAGTATTTCGTATCGATCGGATCGATACGAAAATGTTGAACGCTATCGATACGAATGAAAGGCCAACAGATGGGTACGAAACCATGCTCGATGATGGATACGAATGAAGCCTTACCTGATGGATACGAGCGAGATTTTACCTAATGAATAAGAGCTTGGATAGCTTCCCATGGATACGAAAATGTCAAAGTCCATCTGCTATCGATACGAAAGTATCGATTCGAGGTATGCCGCCTTTTCCCATTTGATCGATGCGAACTTCACTGAGCCGAACCCATACCGATCGATACGAACGGTATCGATATGAAGTCCCCACTTTCTGATCGATACGAAGTGTATCGATTCGAACCACAATCTTCCTGATCGATGCGAAACGCGTCGATACGAATCTATCCTACATACCGAGGGATACGAACAACATGTCCTTCCTACCTTGCATCGTCATATCTCCTTCATACGAACTCCGATTAACCTAAAATTTGAAACATAGTCTTTCCTAGTCCTTATCTTCATCTCCAATCGATTCCGTCCCAATCGGAGCTCAACCAAATTTCGACGACATTGATTGCAGCCTTGAATCCAATCGATCTTCAATCCTAATATCCATCATTCCTTGCCATTTTTTTGATATTCCAGCCTTGACCAAAAGGTTGGATAACATTTGCCCCCCAAAACATGCCTTGTGATAATAAAGCATGTTTTAAACAACTCCGAATCCATATCCAAAGTCCATAACCAATCCTGCGAACTAGACAACCGATCCCTAATCCGTCCTTATCCAATAGCCAATAACCGAATCCAGGACCTCTCCGGGTCGATATCCAAATCCATAACCTCTCCGGGCTCTTGCGAAGTGCAATCCGCACCTGACGATCCTGGTCCAGTGTCCTTGGACGTTGAGCTAACCTCTTCGGGTTCTTGCCAAGCGCAATCCACACCTAACGACCGTGGTCCAGTGTCCCCGGACGTTGTACAATGCCATGGCTTAAGTCCTAAGCCGAATCCCGGTCTCTCCGGACCCTTGTTGAGCATAGTCCATACTCAATGACCTGAAACAATAATCAATAATATGGGGCCTAAGTCCTAGGCCGAATCCTGGTCTCTCCGGACCCTTTTCGAGCATAGTCCATACTCGACGACTTGAATGAGTCAATTTACCGCGTTCGGGAAAAGTGACTCACCCCTTGCCAGGCATAATCCATGCCCGATGACCGTTTATCAAAAACCAGATAAAAATCCTATCAAAATCCAATCCAAAATCCAATCCAAAATCCAAATCCAAAATCTAAATCAAAACCAGAAAATCAGGAATCCAAACCAGCATCCAAAACCGAAAAGAATCATCCAAAGGAAAATCCAAATCAAAAAGCAAACAAAACCAGGAGTTCAATCCAAACTCCAAAACCAAACCAGAAAAAAAATCGGTGTCCAATTCAAAAGCAAAAGACAAATTTCACAAACCATAGCACCACGGTTTATCATCATTCAGAGCATGCCTAGGGGCTATCTCCGTCCCCGTACAGTGTAAATGACTTTGCCGTTTGCCAGTAGCTCGTTACTTATTTCGTATTATCCTGGTCAATGGATAATCAATTGACCGTCATTCTTGGGCCTCACATCGTCATGGTGTGAGGTAGTTGGTGGTTGCTCCTGGTCCACCACAGCATTTCGGGCTCCGACATATTGTCGCAACTTTCCATTCCTGACATGCTCCTCGATTATATCCTTCAGGTGCCTGCAGCTGTTGGTATCATGTCCATCCAAGTCATGGAAGAGACAGTGCCTTCCTGATGTCCTCTCCCGTTCTGATGGTTCTCTCCTAGCCGGCCTCGGGTAGGGAAGGCGATTCCGAGTATCCAGGTATATCCGCTCCAGCGTCTCGTTCAATCCTGTGTATGTAGAAAACTTTGGATCCTTCCATCACTTCCTATTTTTCCAGAATCATCGTCCAACTTCCTTTTTCCTTTGTCTTTATCCGAACCTTTGCTGGATGGTCCTCCACCCTCTGTTGCATTCACCTCCTTCAACTTTAAATCCATACTCGCATCCTCTTGCCGAAGGAACCTTTCGGCTTCGTGAAAGAATTCCTCGAGATCCTGTGGGGGATCTCGTATTAAAGATACCTTAAAGTCCGAATCCTCCCTGACTCCTGATACTGCCACCATTAAAACCATCGATGGATCCGGTCGACCGACCGAAGCAACTGCTGCATTGAATCGAGTTAGAAAAGCTCTAAGCGATTCATCCATCCTTTGCTTTACCGATGTCAATGTCATCACGTTCTTCGGCCTCTTGATATGAATCCAAAACTGTCCCAAAAACCTATCCACCAATTCCCTCCAAGTCTTGATAGATCCTTCTCCCAGCTGCCTAAACCACATTGCAGCTAAGTCCATCAAGTACAATGGGAAACATCGGGTCGTCACTTCCTCCGATGCCTCCAGCACCTCCATGTGTCTGGTGTACCTCATCAATTGATCAGTTGGGTCTACCTTGCCATCATATACCTCCATGCTAGGTAACTTAAACTTAGGTGGATTCTGAGCCATCCTTATTTCCCGAGCGAACGGACTCCTGTTCACTCCTTCCAAGTCTCTGTTGGTCAAACCACCTCGCATAGTTTTCCTGATGATCTCCACTAATCCACTATTGTCTGTCAGGGGTTGCCCCCGAGGGAACTCCGGCACATATTTTTCATGTGGCTTACTAGCAGCAACGTTAGCTCTGACCTGTTGAACTCCTTCCAAAGGTCCTCCCGTGTTGGATCCTGTGGGCCTGCCCCCAAGCCCTTGTTGATTGCCTTCTGGCTCTGTATCCTGTCCTCCATTGGGTTCCACAACCCTAGTCCCTTGTCCTGCATCCATAGCCGCTGTGTCTGTTCCTAAATTCTGCATCCCTACAGCTCTCATTTGCTCAAAGAAGGTCTGTATCATTTCATGTTGATTCTTCAAAACCCTCTCTTGCAGTGAATTTGTTATAGCTTCCATTTCGTCTCTGGTGATGTAGATGGAAGCTTGCCCTTCTCCATCTTCGGACGATGCTTCTTGGCTTCCTCCTTGTTGGCTTCTCTCGGCCCTTTGCCTTCTACTATTTTTCTTAGTCATTGTCTTCTTAGTCAAAACTTCTCAAACTCTTCCAATCTGAACACCAAATCCGATGTAGCGGGTTCTAGTCCTTCTCAGTGAAAGCACCAAAATATTTGTGCCAAAATTGGTCACAAACCCCAAATACCGTGAAAGCACCAGTATATGAACAAAAACCAAAGATATTCAAGCACAAATATCAGATCTCAGCAAATATCAAACAACAATACAGAAATAATGAACAAAGACACAAGGTTTATAGTGGTTCGGCTATCTCCGGCCTACGTCCACTCCAAAGTTTTATCCTTTTATTGATTATCCTTGCTGGTTACAGATGATTACAACAGTAATAATGAATAATTTCGAGTATAATAGTTGTATTGAAATATAGAAATGAATCCGGTAGAGTCTGAACGTCCAATAGCCAAAAGATCCTTTTTCTGTAGGCTCTAGGGCTCTATTTATAGGCGCAGGAGGCTGAGATCGCGCTCAAACTTCGGGAGACTTCTTCTGGCACGTGAGTGGGCCCACACAACCGAACCCACCAAGTTTCGACTCAATTCGTGATCGATACAAAGTGATTTCTTATCCATCAAAAAATTATCCAATTGAGCTGAAACTTGGCAGGATCGTTCCTTACCTTATATGCAAGCTGCTGTGAAAATTTCATTACATTTGGATCATTGGTGTAGGAGATATGATCGAGATGAATTTGTATTTTCCGTTGGCTGTCGTGTTCGAACCCATCTGTTCGAAACCATCACCTTCGACTCCATCAGAAGCGCGCGCGCGATGACGTGGCGCTATCCTCCCGGGTTGATTCGAAAATCGCTGCATGTTGACTCCACTTGTTGCGTCGAGTTGAACGCTTCCTTCCTAGAGACGTGCACGTATCCACGCTTCACGCTTGCACGTGTCCACCACTCCTCTATGCACTCAACTGTTTGCTCCTGTATCGATCGCAGGGGAGTATTTCGTATCGATCCGATCGATACGAAAATGTTGAACACTTCGATACGAATAAAAGGCCAACAGATGGGTACGAAACCATGCTCGATGATGGATACGAACGAAGCCTTACCTGATGGATACTAGCGAGATTTTACCTGATGGATACGAGCTTGGATAGCTTCCCATGGATACGAAAATGCCAAAGTCCATCTGCTATCGAAACGAAAGTATCGATTCGAGGTATGCCGCCTTTTCCCATTTGATCGATGCGAACTTCACTGAGTCGAACCCATACCAATCGATACGAACGGTATCGATACGAAGTCCCCACTTTCTGATCGATATGAATGTATCGATTCAAACCACCATCTTCCTGATCGATGCGAAACGCACCGATACGAATCAATCCTACATACCGAGGGATACGAACAACATGTCCTTCCTACCTTGCATCGATCATATCTCCTTCATACGAACTCCGATTAACCTGAAATTTGAAACATAGCCTTTCCTAGTCCTTTTCTTCATCTCCAGTCGATTCTGTCCTAATCGCAGCTCAACCAAATTTCGACGACATCGATTGCAGCCTTGAATCCAATCGATCTCCAATCCCAATATCCATCATTCCTTGCCAGTTTGTTGATATTCAAGCCTTGACCAAAAGGTGGGATAACAGAACCTATCGCAACAAATGTTAGGGAAATCTTTCTTCAGTTGAGCCAGCCTTGCTGCTCCTTCCCCCGAAGGCTCGGTCATTGTCTGCTCTGTTGTTGTGGGGGCCATAATCTCAGTCCTACATGGGTTTCGGACCTTGACGATTGGGAGGGTGGCTTGTGCCGCGGAGCTTTTGAAGGTTGCGAGGCGTGGGCAGGAGGCTGTGCAGAGACTCTAGAAGGAGGTGTGCGAGATCGAGAACGATGTATGTATTCCCTATCCCTATCAGTCCGTCCTTGGCCAGAATACCCTTGATCATACTCCCGATCTCCTTCCCTTATAAGTGAGTCATAGTAGGATGAAGATCGACGTTTGTGGCGTAGGCTGCCAAGCATCGAGCCGTGACCAGACATGGTATCTGCAAGTAAAAATAGAAACGAAGTTAGTAATCTCTCACAGTGAGCGTATTACATTCAGAAATCGTGTAGTTCCGTGAAGTGTGAATGTATGTGCAACCCCCCGACCAACAAGATATGTCAACCGCACTAGTGGGCAGAGACTCGCTTAAAACTAAGGCTTGTGAAAGTTCGTCCAATCCGACATCATGCTGCAAGGTCACATCGTCCGGAATTGGGAGATCGGCAAGCCCTTCATAAAGATTCTTAGTTCTTAGGGGAGACATCTTCGACATTCTAATTCCGGAGCCGGGCCGGGACGTGACAACAGATTTCCATATTCCCTTTTTAGATGGCTTAACAACGGCTGCCATGCCTTTTCTCTGCTCTTCGATATCCTAGGCTACAACCACAGGTTCGCCCAACGGTTCCTCATCGGTGTGAGTTCTCTCGGAGTCAGCCTCCTCGATTATGACAACTCTAGGCTTTCTTCATTTAACTCGTTCTATCGAGGTAGTTCTCAATGCACCGTCGAGCATTATACTTTGTCTTCGTTCAATTAGCCCAAGAATCCTAAGATTCCTATCTATCAAGAGCAACTCGATATTCCTCTCTTTCCGTGGGATTTCTTGGAGGACCCGAACTATCTCCTTGAAACATTCACCTTTGGGTCATTGGATTATGGCTGAAAGAAAAAAGAGATGTGAGTCCGAATTCATCTGTATATGTCTTATCAACTACCCGAGAAGATAGTAATACTCACGTCTAAATAGCCATCGCCTAGCAAATCCTGGAGGGCATCTAACATAGAACCACTCCGTCTTGAAGTAGCTCAGTCCAGTCCAAGCCCCTGTGACTACCTGACAGTTTCTTACCGCTTCCAGGAATGTGAAAGAAGGGCTATCAGTTCGACTCTTGAAGTTGAACAAGTATCTGATCTCCATCGGGAGCGGTGGTCGATAAAGATACTCCATAAATGCAATGAACAAGCTATTGGGAGAGGCATATCCGTTCGGGTGTAGCTGAGAGGGGGCGATCCCCAAAAACAAAAATACTTCTCTTGTGTACTGGTTAAACGGAGGGATTGTCTCAGCTGTGCACGCATGACGATTGAATGCGGTATATCCCTCCGGTGGATTGTGCGGTCTGTCGCTTGGTCCTGGCAATAATACGTCGTCCATCGACAGACCATGCCTTAAGCATATTCTTTCTAGCATGTCTTCCGAAATGTTGGACGGAACAGAGTCTGATGGGTTACTAATAAAGGATGCGTCAGGTAACTCGTCCGGAGCTGGATCGATAACTTCAACCTCAATCTTCGGTACTTCAAGCATGGGAGGGACTGAACTCTGAGTTTCTTGCGGCTGCGAGCTTGAAGTTTCCATAACTAGCTAACTCATTAGAAACCAACATTAGAAGACAAAGAAACCGTGTGTTCCCCTCGTGTAAAGTATGCATTGTGCAGTGCTGTGCATTACTTGGATAAATTTTGCAGAGTTAATGAAAATAAGAAAACGACAAAGCTTCGAAGTCCAGTTGTAATGACCGTCATCGTTGACCATCATCACCAAATCACTAATTGTTGGTAATCGATCCGGATTAAAGTTTTTATGGTTCCATCGACGAGCTTCGGAAGGTAGTCAAGTATGCATTTTAACTATCAAGTCCAGATATGCAAGAATGAAGCTCATCGGAATTATGCTGAAAAGTGTCAAAATTTTGTATCCATCATGGGAGGTTTCAAACCAATCACAGGAAGCTCGTTCGAGTCCATCAAGATACAAGTTTGAATCGATCCCAGAGAGCGTGTTTCGAATCGAACGTCAAGGGCCGAGTTCATATCGATCAAAATAGGATGACTTCAAATCGATCCTTGATTGCCTGGTTCGTACCGGTCAGGAAGGTCTCAGCTTTACATTGATCACATTCGAGTCGATACTTTTCGTATTGGGCATAAAGGTAAACTTTGTATCGATCTAAAGCTGAGTACTTCGGAGCGATCATTAACTTATTTTTTGTATCGATCATTTCGTATCGATACGATCCACCACCATAGCAATCGGTACGAACTGCATCATCTCCATTGGAATATTCCAGGGATCGATGCGAAATCCAAGAAGAAATATCACTGCCTTCATCGATTCGAACGCAAGCTCCCAGATCGTTTCGTTTTTTGCCTTTTTTATTCTTTCTTCTCCAGTCTACAGGAGCGTCGCTGTGGCCATTTTTGACCAAGCTCACACCCAGATCTGACTTTAAGAATTACCAGAATTGATAATTAGTGAAGAAAAGAGGGATCTGGATTCGAACTTTGTCGTCAGGATGTAGCAGAAATCGATTAATTACCTAATTTGAGATTGGGATTCGAAGAATTAAAGGGTTGTATTTGATCGAATCGAAATCACTGGCACTTTTGTTCTCTCTCTCGAGTTTCTGGATCGATACGAAGATTAAAGGCGGTAGTGTAAAGTGAAAAGTAAAAAAGTGAAAAATGGCTAAGCCCCAGGTATTTATATGGAACCTGGGAAGAGACCGGGTGGATTCACCTCCTAGTCCACTTGGCCGGTCGCAACCGGTCAAACCTCGAATCGAGTTGAACGCCCTGTTCGAATCCATCTGACCAAGAATTTCTACCGATTCGAAATGGACAGTTGATCCATCGATACGAAGCGCACGGCGAGGACGGCTGAAGACGATGGAGCCCATCGACTCGAAGCCCCAGTTCACATCGACAAGTTCACGACTCCTTCTATTGCATATCGATACGAACCGCAATTTCGTATCCATTATAACGTATAAACTGCCTATAGATACGAACATCGATTTCGTATCCATCATAACTCAAACATCAGCATCGATGCGAATGAGCATTTCGTATCCACCGAATCTCCATTTATCGATGTGAAATCAGTCTTTCAACCTTCTATATCGATTCGCGAAAGGGTCGATACGAAGGAACTTCCTAAAACAACTGAAAAACATTGTTGCAACTCAAATTTCACGTCGGTTCAGGAGAGGATCGACACGAAATTCAATACAAGAAAACTGACACGACTCGTGAGCGTGCAACGTTAACGAGAGTCAGGCTAACGTATGTGCATATGTCAAAACAATATCCCATTTTCAGCATTAACAGGAATTGGACATTCATTTAATAATGATTATGGTGACAAACAGCTAAGCACTATCATTGTAACGACCCAGAATTTTTGGGCAATATCGATTTAATAATCTGTAATAATAATTTAATTGGTTTGATAAATTATCTTTATAATTTTAATTTAAATTGGTGAAATTAATCTTATTAAGAATAATAAATATTTAATCTGGTAAGTGTGATCAATATCTTTTAACAATTTAAAAGTTGGTTAGAATTATTTTTCAAAAGCTAATAAATTTTAATTCTATTTATAATATATACATTTGATATATATTGTGAATGGAATATCTTTTGTATTAAATTAAAAATTTAATTTTCAAATTGTAATATATATGTATGTATATGTTATAATTTGAATTAAAATTGAATTTAAATCTATTAATAATTTGAATATGTATGAAATTATGATTTAAAGCTTTGTTTTATTCTATTAAAAGTTTGAATTTAAAATGTATTATAAGTATATACATAAATGTTTTAAATTTTAAAAAAATACATATCATACATTTATTTGTTTTAAAAACATAAGCTATGTATAAAACCAAAGTTTATAAAATATCTTTAACACTTGTATATTTATCTAAATTCAAAATTTTATTAACATTAAAAATACAAATATTCATATTTCATATATAAGATATAAATATTATTTTTATAAGGTTTTAAAAGCAATTTTTGCAAAGGTCTTTAACACATGTAAAGTAATTAAGTAAGTTAAATGGCAAATGTAAGTAAATTAGGATATAAATGACAAGTGTAATCTTTAAGAACAAGTGTCTTTATATTTTTTTTAAATAAACATAACTTTCTTTCATTTTTTTTCCTTTGTTTATCTTCTTTCAAATGTTTTAATGGCAAAACAATAAACCTCAACCTGTATTTCAAAAGACTTCAACCTACAACATCAACTTCACTCTGCAAATTAAAGCTTTATTTCAACCTGCATTTTTCAAAGCTGCAAATCAAATCTAAAATCTGCAATCTTCAAATTCAAACTACATTTCAAAGTTCAAACCAACCAGCAACTTAAACATGCAAATGAGATCTGCACTTTCAATCTTTTAAAGCATCTGATTTAAAGGGCATGCAAGAATTCAGTCTGTTATTCAAATAAAGATCATTCTGCAACATAATGGAAATCTGCATTTCTTCAAAACTGCATTCAAAATAAAGGACTACAGCAAGTTCCAATCATTTTTAAGCAACAAATTGAGGCATGCATGGATCACTTTTCAACAGCATCAAATTGTGAAGCATGCAAAGGTTTTCATCAGCATATCAAAAACCTGGAAGTATTAATACTAGTCTGCTCTGTTTACTGCAAAGAACTGGTGAGTAAATGGATTTTTAAAAAAAACAGATTTGGTTAATCTTTGGTTAAATAATAATGCATGCAAATAATTCTTGTTTGATAATGTTTGATTATGTGAATGCATTGATTATTTGTGTCTGTAGCTTTAATATAAACTATGTTGTTAAGCAGTATCTTGTTTTTTTCAACATCCTTCAAAACTATAATTTGTTTGAACCTGTTGTATGAAAGGAAATGTATGATATAATTGATAATAATTTTTAAATTTAGTCTCATATTTATTTTAAATCTGTAGGTATGTAATATAGGAAGTTCACAGAAAAATCAAATTTACAGTCAAAAAATCAACTATCCTAATTTTTGTTTAAAAGGATATAATTGTGTCTGATATACGAATTCATGATTTTAGAAGAAGAAATCATAATTTTTAACTAGGTATTTGATGATAATTTTGTGTTTGACTTTTTTTTAAGTTTTTGGTGATTGTCGTCAAACTACTCGATTATTCGAGTTAAAATTTGGATCGAGGGTAGTTCGAACAATTTTGAGCATGGGAAAATTGATCACGAATTTTTCAATTGGTCATGGAATTTGAATTTAATCGTTTTAGGGTTTTTAGCCTGTTTCCATGCTCGGTTTGATACTGTGGGTTTTGCGACTGGAATGTTGAATCGGAATTGATCGCGAGGGTGGAGAGACGAAGCTCATGGATGTGGTGTCTCTATGGTGGGGTCGACAAGGTTAATTGGCAACGAGATGGTCGGTGATGGGTGGTTTTGGAGTTGGTACTTCCTGCAGTTTCGACAAATGGGTCAATTTCGATTCGTATCTGGATTTTTGAATTTGGGTTGTAGGATAGATTGTCGAGGACTTGATTGATGGGTTGACGGTCAGGAAGATGGCCGGAGTTGTGGGAATTGGCGGTGCACGTGCACCATGCATGGTGAATGTCAGTTTGAGGTTCAGGGAATTTTGGTTGGGGAAGATGAAGGCAGCTCGAGGTCGAGCTCGTGTTTTAGGAGGGGGTGACCCGAAGTAAACGCTGTTGGGGTTGACTCGGGGCAAGCATGAGTTGCTTCGAGATTTGCTTGGGGGTTTGGTCAGTTTTACTCGGGATTAACCCGAGATTTCCTCACGAGCAAGTATGCATGATGTTGTATTATAGAAGTATGTTACAGATTTACTCATTGATTGAATAATTGAATCAAGATTTAAGGGAAATTCTAAAGTAATGTTTTTAAAACTTAAATTTCAAAATTTTATTCAAAATAAAGGAATTTGAATTGGGAAAATTTAAGTGTTTTAGATTTTAAAATTTGATTTCAAAATGCTTTATTTCCAAATAAAGTATAAGTTATAATTTTGTAATCCAAATAAATAATTTGTCTTCAAGTTATTTAGATTTGATTAAATTCAAATAATTTACTTATGTAGGTAAACATGGTTAAATTATTTTTGATATGAACTTAAGAATTCTTGGTTATATGAATTGATTATAAGTAAAAGAAAAGTTTAATTAAGGATAATGTTTTCTTAATTAAGGATTTTTAAATATAAGTAATTAATTAATTAATTGTTTAATTAATTTTAAATAATTAGTTAATTGTTTATTTAATTTTAAATTAATAACTTAATTATGGATAAATTAAGTGAGATTACTTAATGAAGTAGTCAATGATTAGTTTTTGAATATAATTAGAATACTAATTACTTAGGGAAGTAATTAGTAAAGGTTACTCAAGGAGTAATTTAAGTTAAGTGATTATTGGGTATTCATTTAATGATATTAATTAGGAAAATTGATTAATATAATTGTTTTAAAGTTAACTAGTTATGGAGTAATTAATTAGTTAATTAAGATTTATTTAATAATGGAATTAATTATTGTTAAGAGAGAATTTAAGTTTTATTAATGAAAGTAATTAGAGATAATTACTTATGTAATTAATGGAGAGTTAATTACTTAATTTATTTAAGTTAATTAATTAATGTGATTAATTAATTAATTAATGAGATTGAATAAGGGTTAATTACTAAGTGTAATTAATTAAAATTGTAATTAATTAAGGATCAATTGTTTTTTTAAATTGATTATTACTTAATGAAGTAATTTAAGATTATTTAATTTGATTGATTAATCAAGGATTAATATAAATAAATTTTGAAAAGAAATTATTTAAGAAGTTAATTAATTATGATAAGTAATTACACAAATTGTAAATTACTGGTTATGATAAATGAGATGATCTATTACAAGTTAATTATTTAATTAATTAAAGGATTATTAATTAATAAAGATTATTAATTAATATAATTAATGAAGTAATTAATTTATGTAATTAATTTAAATATGATTGATTAATTGTAATTAATTAAGTATTAATGTAATTAATTATAGTTAATTGATTAATAAAGGATCATTAATTTTTGTAATTAATGATCGTAATTAAAGGATAATTACTGAATATGGTTAGGGATAATTACTTGAATGTAATTAAGAATAATTAATCTAGGAAGATTAATTCAAAAGGAAATCATTAAGAGATGATAATGAATTTGATTTGTAATAAATAAATGAAGCAAGAGTTAGGATAATCCAAATGATGAAAGGATAGTAATTAATTTAATTAGAGGTTAATTAAATTGATTAAGAGTTAATCAATTCTGCTATGGGTGATTGATTAATATTGAACGGTTGATATTGAATGATTGATATTGGATGTTGAATGATATTGGATGATTAATATTGGGTGTTTGGTTGATACTGGATGATTTGGATGTCTATGAGATATGTGATATGCTGCATTATGAGATGAATGTTGATATGAATTATCTATTGTAATGTTATTCATCCATCTGTTTATATCATCTTGAATAAGTTAAACTGTTTAAATCCCTTAAGTACAACTTGGACATTAAAATGGCGGTTGGTTTCGGTAAGACCGGGATCGGGTTTCCATATTTGGAATCCGAAAACCAAATCGACTCCAATTAAACGTTAGGTCGTTAATCCAAGTGGAGCAAGTGAAGACTCGAGGTATAAGGGCTATACGTCAGTATAACTCTGTGGGTGATTCCATAATGAGTTTGACGGAATAGTGCTTATAGATTCGAGATGGCGAATCAGAGTGCAAGGGCTATGGTCGTTGACTCTGAGGGTGATTCCAAAATGAGTGCAACGAGATAGTGCCTTCGATTTCGTTCGAACCCGGAACGAACTTGTATGGATTGAATGCTTTCAGCACATCGTCAGGCGGACGATGAGCATTCTAAGAGATGTGTCCTATAAAGGTAATCGCAGCCTCAAGCCTCATCAACCGGGAATGGCTAAAACAGGGGAGGTGCAGCAAGGCTTCGTGGGTAGCTCCCACTGGAGAGCAAGATTTACTCCTGTCTAGAGGTCCTTTTTATTTCGGCTGTGTGGGGCGGTTGAATTCCGGACAACCGCCGGGGTTGTCTTGTTCGGGACTGTTCAGTAAGGAATGGTTTCGGCCTTGTGTTGCAGGGGATGAAGGGAGTAATCCTCGGTACGGTGATCTAGGCCACGTACTGTGACGGGCGGTACCCCAGTAGCCCTGCCATTGATGGAAACCCATTTTCCCAACGAGACCCTACGGTTTTGATTGTATTACCCACTTTTGTGGCTAGTAGCTGTAATTTAATAGATGTAACAATTTCGGCTATTTCTTATTTACTTGAAAACCCTAGACACTATTATAATATCACTGGATTTCCTATCAAATGTTTTGGTTAGCGTAAGGTAAAAACTTATCCAGGTTTATGTGTGGGAAATCTTACGTGATACCTTTTCTTTTCAAAGGTTTTCTAAAGTTAAGCAATTTTAAACCGTTTACTCACACCAGACCCCTGTCTGACCCGAGTGTTTATTTTCTGTTTTATTAAACTCTTGGGTACTCATATTATGTATGAGCAGTCAAGTGGATCAGGTTAGCTTGACGAATTCTGGAGGAGTAATGGAGCAGGAGGCTTCCACGTGTAGATATATTATGTTTCCGCTGTGTTGGTAAAATCTGTATCTTGTATAGTTGAATTGTATGAATTAGACAGATGCTTATAACTGTCTAATATGTGTTGTATAAGTTGTGTACTCTGATGTATTACAATACTATGTATTATTTATTTGATATATTATATTTTATTCGTTCCGCTGTGAGTTATCTGTTGCTGTTGTGTTCTTCTTTCTCTTTCTTTTCTTCTTCTATCCCTTTCTTTCTTCACTAGTGATGCGATTTCCTGGAGATAGGAAGTCGGGTCGCTACAGTTGGTATCAGAGCATTAGGCTGAGCGAATACCTAAGCTCTGAAGTGTGTCTTTCTTTAGGGAGCATTAGGTTGAGTGAATACCTAGGCTCTGTAGTGGTGTCTTCCTTGAGAGAGCGTACTTGTAATTTTTATATATAACTATATATATATCTATGTCTACCTAATAGGTTGGGTTATCTGTACGGATTTTCCAACATAAGTTTTAGAGGTAGATAGTGGAGTAGTGGTGTGTGTGTGTAACACGACTACCACTGATGGTGAGGTCCAAATGTTTGAGGTTGGAAGTATTTGTCGAGACTGTAGACCTAATACCGTCTCGAGTAAGATTTGTAGTTTGGAATAAGGATTTCTCTGATATCCGAAGGAAATCTTTTAAAGATTCGGAGTTTATCTTTGAAGTGTAAGTTTGGATTTCGCTCGGGTGAGCGAATTATTCTTGAGTTTGGATTTGATGGAAGTGCAGAAGTAAGTGATGGTATCTTGACAACTGCGTGATGAGATGCAGTATCCTTGGATATTTTCCAGAGAAGTTTTCTCTTGAAGCAGTTTTAGAAGTGGTTGAGAAGCAGTCTTTACCTGGTCAGGGAAAACTCGTCTGTGTAGTAGTTATCTGGATTTTCAGTATAGAGGTTGGCTGTTCTGGAATATGAGACTAAGGTCTATGAGTTGCTTCGCTTCGGCATGGTCTCATTGGTCATCTTCACGAGAGTGAGATGTTGATGCTTGATTTAGAGACCGAGTTTCTTTTGGGTTGTCTGCCATCTCAGAGGTCTTTTGTGTGGGTTGTTGATGGTTTTTGTTTTGGAGAAGCATTTGAATTAGAAGTCTTGGTTAGCTGTGGTAGCAGTTCAGCTCGAAGTGTTCGGTGTGCTGACGAGAAGGTCCTTTGCCTTTGTAGTATCATCGAGTTAGAGTTTGGAAGCTACAGTGTTGGTTGTTTTTCCGATGGTTCGAGAATCTTGTTGTTTATTCTAGTAGCAGCCCGGGCAGTCGGTGATGTGTTCTTGAAGGGTTAACCTTGTTTGGAAAAGCTTTAAGCTGTTCTAATTGGAAAAGAGAAGACAGTTTCTTTGGAATCCGGATTACGTTGGATTGCAAAAGTGACTTGCGATTGGTTTGGAATTTTCTTGAGCATTCTTTTGTTTGAGACTGAGGATTCTCATGAGAAAGTAGGAGCTGCTAGAGTAATCAGAAGGTCGTCTGCGTCTGGAATTGAGTTCCATATTGTTTTGGTTCCAGAAGTGATTATGGTAGCTAGCCTGGTTGTAGGATGGTTCTTGGGAAAGTAGAGTTGGTGTAGCAACTCAAGAATTTATTTTTGGGAATTTGGATTTGGTTAGATTTTGTTTTTGAATTGGATTCTGTGTAAGGTTGTGTGACCGAGTCGGATGTGTCACTGAGATTATATGGATTTGATGAACAAAGTTTTTGGATATAGTGGATAAGTTTGTATTCGTGTTCATCAATAGTATTCTCCTCTATTTCAGAATCAGAGTTGTGCAGCGGAAGCGAGGTAGCAGCTGTACAAGGAAGGAAGCAAGTTCTGTTTGCTATTGCTTGAGTAGTAGAGTTTGTATTCTGGATTTCGACGGATCTTGGAAGACTTTTCTGTTGAATAGAATTCAGGAACTGTTTGTTTTGGTCTAGTTATTTCTGGAGGTATCAGCATAGGATGAGCTGATCAAGAAGAGAATAGAAGCCTAAGATTGTCTGTTAACTTATGAAGATATGAGATAAGGAGTTTTGGAATTCGAGGTTGGAAACTTCGTTGCTGTTAAATTTTTTCTGGTCAGGAGAGAGCAGTAATAGGATAAGATTTGTTGGTTAGTGTTATGGCATTTGAGATTTCTTATCTGTGTTCTGATAAGATAAGATCTGTTGTCTATGAGATTGAATTGCCAGTTTGGATAGCTGGAGTTCATTTTATTTCACGTATCTCTAAGGGAGTACGTGTATGATTCATCGATTGGTTGTTGAATCTGCAGTTCAGTTGGAGTTGGATGTTGAGCTGGATTTGAGAGTAATCTGATATTCTATTCAGATTGATGGATCTAGAGATGAGTTGAGCTCTGGATTTTGGTAGTGTAGTTAGTTTGTTAGCTTTTGTAGAGCGAGTCTCCTAGTGATTTATACTTGGGAAACTCGAGATAGTATTAGGGTTTTATTTTGATTTGTGTCAGAATAATTAGTTAAGTTTGTTTGCGTGATTGATTGCTTTGGTTGTTAGTTACTCGTTGTTAGGAATGCTTTGCTAATTGAAATTAAAATCTTTACTGGATTATTAAAGTAACTTTGCTTTTAAATTTCGGGGACGAAATTCTTTTAAGGGGGAAGGATTGTAACGACCCGGAATTTTTGGTCAATATCGATTTAATAATCTGTAATAATAATTTAATTGGTTTGATAAATTATCTTTATAATTTTAATTTAAATTGGTGAAATTAATCTTATTAAGAATAATAAATATCTAATCTGGTAAGTGTGATCAATATCTTTTAACAATTTAAAAGTTGGTTAGAATTATTTTTCAAAAGCTAATAAATTTTAATTCTATTTATAATATATACATTTGATATATATTGTGAATGGAATATCTTTTGTATTAAATTAAAAATTTAATTTTCAAATTGTAATATATATGTATGTATATGTTATAATTTGAATTAAAATTGAATTTAAATCTATTAATAATTTGAATATGTATGAAATTATGATTTAAAGCTTTGTTTTGTTCTATTAAAAGTTTGAATTTAAAATGGATTATAAGTATATACATAAATGTTTTAAATTTAAAAAAAATACATATCATACATTTATTTGTTTTAAAAACATAAGCTATGTATAAAACCAATGTTTATAAAATATCTTTAACACTTGTATATTTATCTAAATTCAAAAGTTTATTAACATTAAAAATACAAATATTCATATTTCATATATAAGATATAAATATTATTTTTATAAGGTTTTAAAAGCAATTTTTGCAAAGGTCTTTAACACATGTAAAGTAATTAAGTAAGTTAAATAACAAATGTAAGTGAATTAGGATATAAATGACAAGTGTAATCTTTAAGAACAAGTGTCTTTATATTTTTTTTAAATAAACATAACTTTCTTTCATTTTTTTTCCTTTGTTTATCTTCTTTCAAATGTTTTAATGGCAAAACAATAAACCTCAACCTGTATTTCAAAAGACTTCAACCTACAACATCAACTTCACTCTGCAAATTAAAGCTTTATTTCAACCTGCATTTTTCAAAGCTGCAAATCAAATCTAAAATCTGCAATCTTCAAATTCAAACTACATTTCAAAGTTCAAACCAACCTGCAACTTAAACATGCAAATGAGATCTGCACTTCCAATCTTTTAAAGCATCTGATTTAAAGGGCATGCAAGAATTCAATCTGTTATTCAAATAAAGATCATTCTGCAACATAATGGAAATCTGCATTTCTTCAAAACTGCATTCAAAATAAAGGACTACAGCAAGTTCCAATCATTTTTAAGCAATAAATTGAGGCATTCATGGATCACTTTTCAACAGCATCAAATTGTGAAGCATGCAAAGGTTTTCATCAGCATATCAAAAACCTGGAAGTATTAATACTAGTCTGCTCTGTTTACTGCAAAGAATCAGGTGAGTAAATGGATTTTTAAAAAAAAAAATTGGTTAATCTTCGGTTAAATAATAATGCATGCAAATAATTCTTGTTTGATAATGTTTGATTATGTGAATGCATTGATTATTTGTGTCTGTAGCTTTAATATAAACTCTGTTGTTAAGCAGTATCTTGGTTTTTTCAACATCCTTCAAAACTATAATTTGTTTGAACCTGTTGTATGAAAGGAAATGTATGATATAGTTGATAATAATTTTTAAATTTAGTCTCATATATATTTTAAATCTGCAGGTATGTAATATAGGAAGTTCACAGAAAAATCAAATTTACAGTCAAAAAAATCAACTATCCTAATTTTTGTTTAAAAGGATATAATTGTGTCTGATATACGAATTCATGATTTTAGAAGAAGAAGTCATAATTTTTAACTAGGTATTTGATGAGAATTTTGGGTTTGACTTATTTTTAAGTTTTTGTTGACTGTCGTCAAACTACTCGATGATTCGAGTTAAAATTTGGATCGAGGGTAGTTCGAACAATTTTGAGCATGGGAAAATTGATCACGAATTTTTCAATTGGTCGTGGAATTTGAATTTAAACGTTTTAGGGTTTTTAGCCTGTTTCCATGCTCGGTTTGATACTGTGGGTTTTGCGACTGGAATGTTGAACCGAAATTGATCACGAGGGTGGAGAGACGAAGCTCATGGATGTGGTGCCTCAATGGTGGGGTCGGCAAGGTTAATTGGCAACGAGATGGTCGGTGATGGGTGGTTTTGGAGTTGGTACTTCCTGTAGTTTCGACAAATGGGTCAATTTCGATTCGTATCTGGATTTTTGAATTTGGGTTGTAGGATAGATTGTCGAGGACTTGATTGATGGGTTGACGGTCAGGAAGATGGCCGGAGTTGTGGGAATTGGCGGTGCACGTGCACCATGCACGGTGAATGTCAGTTTGAGGTTCAGGGAATTTTGGTTGGGGAAGATGAAGGTAGCTCGAAGTCAAGCTCGTGTTTTAGGAGGGGGTGACCCGAAGTAAACGCTGTTGGGGTTGACTCGGGGCAAGCATGAGTTGCTTCGAGATTTGCTTGGGGGTTTGGTGAGTTTTACTCGGGATTAACCCGAGATTTCCTCACGAGCAAGTATGCATGATGTTGTATTATAGAAGTATGTTACAGATTTACTCATTGATTGAATAATTGAATCAAGATTTAAGGGAAATTCTAAAGTAATGTTTTTAAAACTTAAGTTTCAAAATTTTATTCAAAATAAATGAGTTTGAATTGGGAAAATTTAAGTGTTTTAGATTTTAAAATTTGATTTCAAAATGCTTTATTTCCAAATAAAGTATAAGTTATAATTTTGTAATCCAAATAAATAATTTGTCTTCAAGTTATTTAGATTTGATTAAATTCAAATAATTTACTTATGTAGGTAAACATGGTTAAATTATTTTTGATATGAACTTAAGAATTCTTGGTTATATGAATTGATTATAAGTAAAAGAAAAGTTTAATTAAGGATAATGTTTTCTTAATTAAGGATTTTTAAATATAAGTAATTAATTAATTAATTGTTTAATTAATTTTAAATAATTAGTTAATTGTTTATTTAATTTTAAATTAATAACTTAATTATGGATAAATTAAGTGAGATTACTTAATGAAGTAATCAATGATTAGTTTTTGAATATAATTAGAATACTAATTACTTAGGGAAGTAATTAGTAAAGGTTACTCAAGGAGTAATTTAAGTTAAGTGATTATTGGGTATTCATTTAATGATATTAATTAGGAAAATTGATTAATATAATTGTTTTAAAGTTAACTAGTTATGGAGTAATTAATTAGTTAATTAAGATTTATTTAATAATGGAATTAATTATTGTTAAGAGAGAATTTAAGTTTTATTAATGAAAGTAATTAGAGATAATTACTTATGTAATTAATGGAGAGTTAATTACTTAATTTATTTAAGTTAATTAATTAATGTGATTAATTAATTAATGAATGAGATTGAATAAGGGTTAATTACTAAGTGTAATTAATTAAAATTGTAATTAATTAAGGATCAATTGTTTTTTTAAATTGATTATTACTTAATGAAGTAATTTAAGATTATTTAATTTGATTGATTAATCAAGGATTAATATAAATAAATTTTGAAAAGAAATTATTTAAGAAGTTAATTAATTATGATAAGTAATTACACAAATTGTAAATTACTGGTTATGATAAATGAGATGATTTATTACAAGTTAATTATTTAATTAATTAAAGGATTATTAATTAATAAAGATTATTAATTAATATAATTAATGAAGTAATTAATTTATGTAATTAATTTAAATATGATTGATTAATTGTAATTAATTAAGTATTAATGTAATTAATTATAGTTAATTGATTAATGAAGGATCATTAATTTTTGTAATTAATGATCGTAATTAAAGGATAATTACTGAATATGGTTAGGGATAATTACTTGAATGTAATTAAGAATAATTAATCTAGGAAGATTAATTCAAAAGGAAATCATTAAGAGATGATAATGAATTTGATTTGTAATAAATAAATGAAGCAAGAGTTAGGATAATCCAAATGATGAAAGGATAGTAATTAATTTAATTAGAGGTTAATTAAATTGATTAAGAGTTAATCAATTCTGCTATGGGTGATTGATTAATATTGAACGGTTGATATTGAATGATTGATATTGGATGTTGAATGATATTGGATGATTAATATTGGGTGTTTGGTTGATAATGGATGATTTGGATGTCTATGAGATATATGATATGCTGCATTATGAGATGAATGTTGATATGAATTATCTATTGTAATGTTATTCATCCATCTGTTTATATCATCTTGAATAAGTTAAACTGTTTAAATCCCTTAAGTACAACTTGGACATTAAAATGGCGGTTGGTTTCGGTAAGACCGGGATCGGGTTTCCATATTTGGAATCCGAAAACCAAATCGACTCCAATTAAACGTTAGGTCGTTAATCCAAGTGGAGCAAGTGAAGACTCGAGGTATAAGGGCTATACGTCAGTATAACTCTGTGGGTGATTCCATAATGAGTTTGACGGAATAGTGCTTATAGATTCGAGATGGCGAATCAGAGTGCAAGGGCTATGGTCGTTGACTCTGAGGGTGATTCCAAAATGAGTGCAACGAGATAGTGCCTTCGATTTCGTTCGAACCCGGAACGAACTTGTATGGATTGAATGCTTTCAGCACATCGTCAGGCGGACGATGAGCATTCTAAGAGATGTGTCCTATAAAGGTAATCGCAGCCTCAAGCCTCATCAACCGGGAATGGCTAAAACAGGGGAGGTGCAGCAAGGCTTCGTGGGTAGCTCCCACTGGAGAGCAAGATTTACTCCTGTCTAGAGGTCCTTTTTATTTCGGCTGTGTGGGGCGGTTGAATTCCGGACAACCGCCGGGGTTGTCTTGTTCGGGACTGTTCAGTAAGGAATGGTTTCGGCCTTGTGTTGCAGGGGATGAAGGGAGTAATCCTCGGTACGGTGATCTAGGCCACGTACTGTGACGGGCGGTACCCCAGTAGCCCTGCCATTGATGGAAACCCATTTTCCCAACGAGACCCTACGGTTTTGATTGTATTACCCACTTTTGTGGCTAGTAGCTGTAATTTAATAGATGTAACAATTTCGGCTATTTCTTATTTACTTGAAAACCCTAGACACTATTATAATATCACTGGATTTCCTATCAAATGTTTTGGTTAGCGTAAGGTAAAAACTTATCCAGGTTTATGTGTGGGAAATCTTACGTGATACCTTTTCTTTTCAAAGGTTTTCTAAAGTTAAGCAATTTTAAACCGTTTACTCACACCAGACCCCTGTCTGACCCGAGTGTTTATTTTCTGTTTTATTAAACTCTTGGGTACTCATATTATGTATGAGCAGTCAAGTGGATCAGGTTAGCTTGACGAATTCTGGAGGAGTAATGGAGCAGGAGGCTTCCACGTGTAGATATATTATGTTTCCGCTGTGTTGGTAAAATCTGTATCTTGTATAGTTGAATTGTATGAATTAGACAGATGCTTATAACTGTCTAATATGTGTTGTATAAGTTGTGTACTCTGATGTATTACAATACTATGTATTATTTATTTGATATATTATATTTTATTCGTTCCGCTGTGAGTTATCTGTTGCTGTTGTGTTCTTCTTTCTCTTTCTTTTCTTCTTCTATCCCTTTCTTTCTTCACTAGTGATGCGATTTCCTGGAGATAGGAAGTCGGGTCGCTACAATCATGCAGCAATCTGTTATAGCAACGCAAGGTTACAACCTTCGACAAAAAGAGCATTGACTGTTCAAAGTGAAGACTGCATCTTTTCAAAGCACGTCATGTTTCCACAAGACGTACTTTGGGGGGAAAATGTTATCCTGCCTTTTGGCAAGGCCGAGATATCAAGGAACTGGTTCAAAATCAAGTATCGCTCGTCATGGATATCGATGAATTTTGTCCGAGTCCGGATCGAGCTACAATTGATATGACATGACAAGCACAGCTAGCGAAGCCTGCTTTCCAAATTTCAAATCAATCCGAGTTCATATGCTCGAGTTAAGATCGATTCAATCTGGAGGAAACAACCTCGTTTTCGTATCCATCAGTGAACCACAGTTCGACTCGATCCAGTTCGTATCCATTACCCACTTCCCATCGGTCAATTCCATGAGTTCTTATCGATCAAGTTGGCAGTGTTCGAATCCATCGAGTTCGTATCGATGGACTTCGTACCCATCAACAGATAATGCGCCACGTAACAATCGGCCAGTATCTACTTCGCATCCATCATAGAAGCCTCTATTTGAATTAATCTGAACGGAGCAATTCGTATCCATCAATGAGAGCAAGTCACTGTTTCGTATCCATGAAATAACTGCCCTGTTCGTATCCATCCACTTTCGTTGGTTCGAAACCATCATGAAGCTACTGATCGATACCATAAGAGTGTGTTAGTTCAAATCCATCAGGCAGCTACTCTTCGTCCCCATCGTGGGTCCATGTTCGAATCCATGTGCAAAGACTTATTCGCGTCCATCGAGTCAATGAGCCTGGGTGACGTGTTATTCTTCGATATGAGCAAGGCGAAATTCATGGAGTCGACACGGTCAACTCGGAGTAAAGAACAGATCGATGTGAGGTATGCGCGCCACATCACCGCGAGAGCACATGTAGGTGATCGATTCGAAGGCATCGATTCGAATTGGTCGATTCAAACTGGACAGCCACCATGAAGCTCCATTTCGTATCGACGATATCTAAAGATCTACCGATCCAAATGCTATGAAATTTTCACAAGAGATTGCACATGAGCCAAGGAATGTTCACACCAAATTTCAGCTCCATCGGACATGATCTTGATCAATGCGAAATGATTTCGTATCGATCACAGATCGAGTCGAAATTTCCAAAATTGGTCGTGCGGGCCCCCTCACGTGCCAGAACGAATCTTCTAAGTTTGAGCAAAGTCTCAGCCTCTTACGCCTATAAATAGAGCCCCAGGGCCTACAGAAGAAGGATCTTTTGATTCTGAAGTGCAGAGACTCTGCCGGATCAAGACTTACATCATATTTTTGCTGTTGAATTCGAATTTCAAGTTGTAATTTGCTGTTGCTTCTGTAATCACCTGTAATCGACAAAAGAGAATCAATAAAGTTGCAAAAACTTCATAATGGACGTAGGCAACACGCCGAACCACTCTAAATCGCTTGTCTATGCATTTATATTCCTGTTGTTTGGAGTTTTTGTTAGATAATCCTCATTTTTAATTTATATTCTTCACCATTATCTCTTCAAAAACTTTCGAAAAGTGTTGTGCCCAATTTTGGTGCAAACACTTATAACTGTAATCTCACTACAAAAGCAATAAAATGGATCGATTCAAAGTGGCCGTAGGCCGGATTGTCGAACCACTATAAACCTTGTGTTTTTTCTGATTTCTTTCATTTTAATTTTGTTAATTTCTTTATTTTTTTCTCTACTTAATCTGGATCTGAGATCTGTGTGTGGATATTGAGGATCTGTGTACGTACATTGGTGCTTCCACTACTTCTGGGTGCTAGTGACCAATTTTGGTGCTAACAATGGAAATCAAGAGTTGGTGATGTATACTAATGCTTATGGAATAAGGTTAGGAGATATTTTACACATTCAACTTGATTAGTCCATAACACAATCTTTGGTTCAATAATAACATTTTTATTAACCACTCTCTTTGGTTAGAGATTTTGACTCTGAGTTGACTATAGTTGACCATGATACTAACCTTATACAACCAAGGAGATGAATTCTCCATTTCATAGTTCTTCACTTAAAATGCTTTTACTTACACCCAGCTATAGTTGCTATGGTTTTCATGTCATGATTCAAGTAACACCAGAGTTAAGTATCCACATTAAAGTTCGTCAATATTCTCAATTTGAGAGAACTATGTAATATCATCACACTTAGATTTCATATTTGACCTAGTTGTTATCACCAACACAAAAATCTCATATGAGTCATTCCAGGATTATCCAATAACTACGAGTATGTAATTCCTAGGTACCTTCAGTAGCTATGAGTAATTTACTGCCCAATATTTGAAGTGCGTTACATGCTCTGGTCTTAATGAATGTTGCGATATCCTTTCTCGAAAATTCTTAACAAGGAATATTTAAATTTAAACGTCATTTTACATTGTGATTAATTACTCATGATTCCAACTATTTGCAACTATAATCACATACCATTTCATTTTAGGATTTTCCTATTTATATTCCTTAAATTAATTATTTAATCATTTAAATCACAATACAACAAAGTACATAAAAAACAAAAAACAAATAACTATGATATGAACAAGACTGATTAAAGAGTTAGATATAAATATATATGTATAACAAATTGCATAAATGCCCCTAGAGCATACCACTAACTCTCTCAATCTTCCATTTTCACTTGGGGCCAATTTTGGATTCTTAATATCATTCCCTCAATTAGTATAATCAAAACTGATCAAGCTACTCCACTCGTGGATGGATCTAATATATTTATCCACTTTTTCGATCAATGCTTCTCTTTCATTGATAAATTGCATTTATCATTTTGTACTTTTAGATTATGTTCCTTGGCTTCTTTTGTGCTTGGGTTCTTTCGCAGTCTATATCATAATATTGTTTCCATAAACAATGTCATGGAATTCTCAACATGGAATCACCCCTAGCTCACTTATAAACTTGCACATTCATATATATAACTTTCATTGTTGGGCTACTCAAGACGATATACTTATCCTTTTAGTTGATTCAACCACAAACCTTCGTTTGGAACATTTCCAATTTAAAGCTCCTAAGGTTGAAAATGAATTTAGGATTGACATACTAGATTTGATTCCGCTTATGAAGTTCGAGTCTAAATATTTCTTTATAAGGAGTTCCTTGTTTCTGTAAAAAAATCTTGTATTTCGTAAATACTCAAGAACACTCCTTAACTACCATTTTATGATTTTACCTTAAACTTGATATTCTTTTAACACTCCAACTATGTAAGTGAGATCTAACACACCATACAACATAACATATGTGATGATCCCTATTACTGATGCATAAGGGATTTACATCATATGTTCCATATTAAACACTTTAATATGGTATTTGTGTGTATGGACTAGGACACTCCAATCATCGTTTTATACCAAGTATAAAAGATGTTACTATCGAATTCTACATTGACAACTAAACAACCATATTAAACCAATTCTAACACGGGTATGTTGTTAATAATCTATAATATGTTGTTTCCTATAGTATTAGAGATGCTTTAGTACCATTTAATTTTCTTTCTTAAGGACATATGCTTCCTTCGCATTTGAATTGAATATATAACTATTTGATATTTCTAATAAAATATTCTCTCAACTTTAATGCTTGCAGGTTGTTATTCTTATTTCCGCTCTTAGGCCATATCCAAATCATACAAATCACATTATTGCTCCTATTGAATTCGAGACATTTTGATTGTCATGTGTAAATAGTTTTTTCTAAATTAGTATTTAGAAGCTCTGATTCAACATCAATATGCCAAACATTCAAAGTTAAATTGTGTGATAATTGCATATAGAATTTAAATGGACTTAGGAATGTTAATCAATGAAATTACTTTACTAATTTCAACATTTAAAATTGGAGAATTAATTTCCCATCAACACCTGTTTGTATATTTCCAATTGCATTGATCTTCTTCTTGAAGATACACTTAAGGCTGATGGATTTTATTACCTTGGGTACAATAATTAAATCGTATTTCGATAATGTATTTGGAATCCATTTCGGATTTAAATTATCATGCCATATGACAGAGTATATACTCTTTATGGCTTATTGATAAATGAAGAGGTTATTATTACTAATAACTGGTTTTTTTCCTTCTTTATTTTAATAAGGAAATTATAGTTTTCCTCTAATGTGCAAGAATTCTTATTAGACATTCTAACGAGAAGTGTCCATTTTAATCTAATTTTATTTCACATAGTGCAATATATTTTTACATTCGAGTCTGGATCGTATCCCAGTCCAATGTACTACCACTAATTCAAAACAAATTCCTTTGCATTAGAAGTGGTATTTACTGAAAGAATAATTTTTCTTAGTATGATGGATTAGGCATTTAGAAACATTTTATGAACTGCCTTTATACTAACAGAAATGATTTAGTTTTGAATTTATAAAACTTATATTTAAAACATAAATTAGTCAACCACACATCCTAACCATTTTAAGACCAGGGTATCTTATCAATTCATGTCTTATATAATCTAGTAAACTATGCTTTAGATGAAATTACATTTAACATATGTACTTAGTCTTAAGTAAACATCCTAATAGAAAGAAGTTAATTCAACTTCACAGAACATCAATCGTACTTTATCCAACAAATTCCAACTATTTCTCATCGACATGTCATTACATATCATATAGAGAGATGACTCTGAGATTGAATCTTAGTCATTTAGGAACATTTGGAATTATTTTCTAATATATTCACCTATTCGTTCAAATCAAGTAATTTTCTTTCTTTTGCATGTTATGTTTTCTATTCTATTGTATATTTTATGAACTTATCATAAATGTACAATTTTTGTATCAAATACATATGTTCACGTCTATGATAATTCATCCGTATATTTAACAAAATAAGTGGATCCATTTTGATATCACTGGACCTTGGATTGCATATATATATATATATATGTCTATATATATATATATATATATTAGTCCGAAGAGTTTATTAACTCTTTTGTAACTCCCACTGAATAGGTGCTTTGCCCTTAATCGTTTAAAATACAATTCACCAATACTATATGATTCATAATCATAAGATTAAAGAATTATTTCTCGAAGATATAGCTAAGTCCATAATCCCAAAATAATCGTAAAAGTTTGGATACTTCTATATTTTTTTATAGATAATGTATCAATATTGTTATAAAAGCATATACCATTTTTACAATAGATTTATCCTGTAATGGACATTCATAATATTCTTATTAAAATAAAATTATATCTATTTTCTATCAATACTATAAAAAAATTATTATTTCATAAATGATAATTGGGGTGTGTATGTGTCTGTGTCCACGCATGTGTCTATATACACACACATATAACTATATTGTAACAACCCGCACCTTCCAACATGAATCATGTCGAGAAAAATGAGCTGTTGGATTTTTTAAAAACATTATAGAGGAAACTTATAGGGGTGGAGCTCAAAGAAATTCTACATTTTTAGATCTCATGTAACGACCCGTATTTTCACTACTTCGGAAATGAGAGATTTCGAACGATTTAAAATTTAAAAAGGTAAATCTTATTTAAAATATCTAATAAAGATAATAAAAGTATGTTAAAAGATTTAAAAATTTGTTAATAATCGTTTTATAAAAATAACCAAAATTTGTCGCATTTTGTCAGTTTTGCATACACGGTAAAATTAGAGATTTTGATATTAATTAAATATGATTTTAGAATATAAAGAGACTTGTTTTAATTTATTTAAAGAAGTAAAAAGTTCATTTTTAAATTTGGTTTACTTCAATACATAGTTTAACTAAAACGTCAAAATGTGACCGTAAAACATTTCGTCGAAAAACGACGTTTTGTCAATTAAAAGTTGTCGCAACGTCGTCGCACCTTTATTTTCTTATATAGGAACATATATTCAAATAGTATAAGTATTAATTAATTCACTAATCAAGTTTACTTTTACTAAACATACTTAGAAAATTCTAGAATATAATTAAGAAAAGTAAGTAAGAAAAGTCAAAAGTAAACATCAAATCAACATCAAATCAAACCAAACATAATTATTACTTTACTTTACTTACTTCTTAAGTGAAAGTGACATAAAGCATGATTTGAAATGTGATGTTAAGTTAAAAAGTAAGTAAAGGGCATTTTGGTCATTTTACATAATAATATTTTATTTCAAACTTTTTCCTATAAATAGCCATGCATACCTCTTTCATTTTCACACAAATCTTTCTTTTCTTCTTCTTCCTTTAAGCTATTTTAATGGCTTCTCTCTTAAGAGAGGTAGGAGGGTTAAAAATAGTGGAGTGCTTAAGCACTAATCCACTTGTTACTCTCTAACCTCTTCTTAATTCACTTCTTCTTCTTCTCTTCTTAAAAAAGGCCTTAGGCCATGAGTTTGGAAGTTGATAAAGGAAGGACGTGAGCAAAGCAAGTAAAGATGGAGATGGTCGAGCACTTGGAAGCATGGTTATGATAAGGTTTAGTGAAGCGTTGAATTAAATGAATGTTGGTAGGAAGTTAAACGTTTGGTTAAAGGTGAGAAATTCTCATCGCTTTTGAATTTATATTTTGATTATGTTATAACAATCATATTTACACCCTTATGACATATGAATGTTTATACCAAATTGATTGTTAATATGGATGATTTGAAAATTTGTAAATTAAGTGAATTGTGATAATATATCCCGTTATGATATTAATGTTGAATGTTAGATTTGAAATCATATGCATGTGATGGTTGAATGGATGTTATGTTAGTGATAAATAATGAATATTGAATATGTTCATTTTGATTAAGTAATCACTTTTGTTTAAAAGACCCTATTTTAGTAATGTGAGAAATTCTCATCGCTTTTTAAATCATATTGATTATCATGTTCAATTGTTATGTTAGATAATCACTATTTGATGATATGTATGTTTGGTTGATTGTTTGAATATGTTGGATAATCCGTAGTAATGTTATGACATTTACCGTATGGAAAATATTGATGTTATATGATTGTTGTATGGTTGTTATGATAATGTGGATATCAAATTCCTATTGATTTAGTAATCACTTTTGTTTAAAAGACCATATTTTAGTAATATGAGAAATTGTGGAAAAATAAGTCTCTTTTCATTTAGAAGTGAAATTAAAGTTAAAATGAAAGAGAATTTGAAATTTGAAGTAAAACGGATTTGAAAAGAATAGCTAATTAGAAATTGAAATTTAGATGAATAGTGAAATTGAAATTAAAATCGATTTTGAAAAAGTGAAGTTTAGTTTGAGATTAAATTGAAATTTAAATTGGAATTAGATTTGAAATCTAAGTTTTAAATGTGTTTAATTTGAGATTAGAATTGAAATTGAGTTGAAATTGGGATTTAAAGTTTAATATTAAAATAATGGGAATATAATAATATTTTAATGTGGTAAGAGTGAAAATATATATTAAATACTTTAAAAGGTGAAAATATTGATTTAAAATGGTTTCTAATCATTTTATAAGTATTGAAATCCAATTTGAATAAATTATTTCAAATGTTGAAAAATAAGTTAAAACTAGACGCGTCGCGCAACGGCAGTTCGCGATTTCGCGTCGAAAAAGTTCAAATGAATGTGTAGAGTGGAATATTGCTCGGAATTCTTCGAGATAAGAAAATTCCGGACTATTATATCCGTATCTTCTAAACGAAGAAAGAAAATCAAAGTTTCGATAAGTAGATCTTGAATTATGTCCAAATCAATTTTCTAGAAAAATCGCGCTAGTGCAGTTTAGTGACCATAAAAGGAAATCTGTTTAAATGGATGTTTTTAATTAAGGAAAAAAAAATATGGAATAAATTTGATAAATCTATTTAAATGATTTAAAAGAGATTTGGATTGGAAAATATGAATTAGCGAATGTTTAAAAGTTGTTTTAATCAAATAAGCTTATATAGCACTTTCCGCAGCACTTTTATGCTGTGAATTATATAACTTTTGGAATATGAGTTTAAATGTAATGATGTTTCCCAGAATCAATTGTGAATGTTTTAAAAGGGATAATTAAGAGTTTTAAAAGATAATTTGGAATATTTATAAGCAATTCCAAAATGAAGTTGAAAATCTGAGTATGCGGAAACGACTAGTACATTTGTCCCGCCTGTGAGATCTGGGAAGATAAAACAAGGTGTTTAACTAAGGTTAGGGATGGAGCAACCAGTGCCCTGAACTTACCTGGCCTATGTTTTCTTTTCTTAGGCGAGGGGTGGAACAGATCGAAAGGAAAGCCCGGATGCTTCAAAATAAAAATATTCTGTTAAGTTTTTGAATTAAAAGAAGATTGGTATTATCCAAAAGTTAAGCAATCTCCAAAATGAATGATTTCTACGAACTTGTGAAGTTTAGAAAAGAATTTATAATGAATTTTAGGAATGATAAGATTTGAAAGGAATGAATTGGTAAATAAGAGTGTTGGATTTTGACTTACAAGTGAGATATAAAAATGGAATTTATAAACACCATTTTGTAAATCTGAAATCAATTTAAATTGATAAGTTAAATGTGAAAGTTATTAAAGGAATTATATTCGCGATTTTGGACAGTGAATAATCCTTTAAATTAAATGGATGTTTTGGAAGGTGATATTATAAAGGGAATGTTTTCCTTAAGTTAAAAGTTAAGAAATTTGGATCAAGAATTAAGTAAAGAAATCTAAGATATTTTCCAAAACAAAAGAATGAATTACTTAGAATTATCCTAAGTTAAAAGAAAGAGATTTCGAAATCATCCGAAAAGAATTTAAGTGAAAAGAGACTTAACAAATCCTATATTCTCATATTCACTTATTATCGATGATTGGATTTCGAAGGAACCGGAGTCGGATTTGGTTAATTCCTATTCGAAAACCACTTCGAACCAATGTATGCGTTCGAACGTGAAGACATGTTGAAGATGGTGATTGAAGACCGTGGATCTTCCTAGCGTGAAGACTTCTTGTTGATTTGCTCAGGGTGCACCCATTATAGAGTTATATATAGCAGTGGTCTCCTCGTGATGGAGATTTTGCGGATTGCAAGGGCTTCTCGCCTAGTAATGGCCGAGGAAAGTACCTTCGGTTTGTCCTGTTCCTGGACAACTTGTATGGACGTTTGTCTGACGTTGCATTTCTAAAGATTACGTACATTGGTTTTTACAAACGTACATCAGTGGTGGCAGAGAAGGCAACTTCTCTTAGCTTAACACCCTCCTTGAGACATACGAGCTCAAGGGTTGTATTTTTGTGGAAGGCAATTAGTAGTTAACGGAAATGGCAATGTGGCATTCAAAGATTTGATATGTGCTTTGTGAAAAGGTAATCGTAGCCTTAAGCCTCATCAAACCGGAAATGACCGAAACAGGATTAGATGCAGCAGGGCTATGTGGGTCATTCCCATTAGGGTATGATCATCCCCTTCTAGATATATTTCTTCCCGCTATGACGTCGGGATGTTAATTAATGTGGTGTATGCTAGAGGGCCCTCGATAAAGGTCGGTAACGACCGGGGGATGACATATTCGGTACCATCTAGTTACAGAGGTGGGCCGGTCTTGTGTTGGTAGAGGGCAGATGTTCTGTGCCTCGGGACATCCATCTAGAGGTGTACCCATTTCGGAAGGTAGATCCTGCGCCTGGTCATTTGTATGGAAATCCATTCTCCAATAAGAACCTACGGTTTTGTTTGTATTGGCGTAATGAATAGCCTCGAAATGCTATATGGGTAACCATTTCGGATAAGATTAATAAGTTTATTTGCAAATGTTTTCAAAGAGATGTCATTAGAAATAATATCAAAGGTTTTGATATAAAAGTGTTTTAGTTATCATAAGGTAAAAACCCGTCCGTGTTTATGTGTGGGCGTGGTCTTATGAGATACTATTTATTTCAAAGGATTTTATCCAAAGGCTGATATATGACACTGTCATTTATTATTGAGTTTTTCTCACGCTGGTTTATCAAGCCTGATCCGGGTATTTTCAATACTTGGGTCAGATCCGAGTAGTTTCAGGATAGTCGAAGGAAGTTGAAGTTCCAGAGGAGAGCTGGAGATATTCATGGACGCATGGAGATATTCTTTCATAGGCTTTGCTTAGTGTATTTTGTTTGATGTTTGTCAGCAATTGTAAGGGCAGGTTTTATAACTGTCCAAGCTGAATCTAGGTTAGACTCTGATATTGTATTTTAAAATTTTCCGCTGTAAAGATTATTATTGAAATAATATATGTTATTCCATTCGTGTGAGATTCTGTTCTGTCTATTTTTCTTTATCACCCTTCATGTTCCGTATTTTCGTACAATTTGAGTTGGACATGTGTGGTTTATTGTCGATTCAAAGGGTACGGGAAAACGGGCCTTGACACTTGGTATCAGAGCTGAAGGTTAAGCGAGAACCTTGGCTCTATTATGGGTAAATTCTCATCAGAGATAGGATTAGTAATATCCTAGGATGAGTAACTCATTAGAGATAGGGTTAGTAACACCCTAGAATGAGTTATGAGAGTATTATATATATATGAGCGCGTATTTGTTAATTTTACAAAATGATTTTGTTTTAAAGAAATTGGTAAATGAAATAATTTTACCTTGGGTTTATATTTCAATTATATTAAAAGAGATATTATTATCTTTTGGGTTAAGGATTGATTGTGATTCAGCTTAGTAAAACTAAAATATGAATATCTTGTGATTAGAATTGCACAATTTGACTATAAGATATTTCATATAGGATCAGTTAGTTGAAAGCTAGAATTTAAAACTGTAATCATATACCCTTAGATACTTAGTATTAAGAAATAATAATGATTAAGTGATTATCATAATAGATGGATTTAAAAGCTAAGTACAAATATCTTGTGAAGTAAAACTCACAAATTTGACTATAAGATATTTGATGATAATATTGAAGTTAGAAGTTGTAATTAGAGAAAGAAAAAAAAATGCATACTTAGAAGAAAAATTCTTATCAATAAGACAGAAAAGATAAGCCAAAATTGAAATTTTGGGTAAATATATTATGAAAGGATAAGTTCTATAACTTATAAATGAGTTAAGGTAATTTGAAATTTAGACACTTTGATTAGGTTTAAAAATCAAAGTGAAATTTAGGAACAAGAGGTATAAGAAATATCATCCTAATATAAAATTTGAAATAATGATACATTTAGGGTAATATTTTTAATTCAAAATGAAGTAAGATTAGAAGGAGGTAGTTTTGAATAATATGGTTAGTAGTTGAATGTTGGATGAAAATGTTTAAATAACAAATACCATGTGAATTAAGTTTCACAATTTGACTATAAGGTATTTGACGGATTTAAGGTTAAGAAATTTGATTTGGCAAATGGATAGGTAAATAAGTTAACTTTGTAAGAAAAAGGACGTACATTTAGTAAAGTTGTCTTATTAAAATATGGATTAGATAAATAATATTAGCTAAATGGAGACCTTAGGTAAAGAAAACAAAGGATTAAGTTTTATAACTTATTTATTTGGAATAATAGGATTCCACATTTGTTGAAGACGCTAATTGAAGTAATGACGATTTGAAGGTTTGGGATATGTATATATACTCTTAGGAAGTAAAGGTATATTATACAAGTTAAGTCATTTGTATGCTTAAGTAATAATGGATTTAGAAGAAAGCAATGGTTGTGAAATAAACTTGGATTAATAGAAGTCTTGGAAGAAATGTATTAGGTAAAGATGAATGTGAATAAGTACATAAGTTAAACGTAGATCATTTTGGCACATAAATTTTGATCTAAGATTTGAGTACAGAATTTTGAGGTGTTTACACCAATCCGAAAAAGAATTTATCACTCGATTCTTGATGGGAGTTTATGATTACGTACTCAAGTTTTCTATCATAGTTGAGAGCTATGCAAGGAAAGCAAGGGTTTGTGATCAAGAAGTCTGATCAAAGTCCGCAGTAGAAAATCGGGAGATCGATACTAGTTCGAAAGAAAAGTTGTGGATTTGAATAATAGATCGAATCAAATATCACATATAGTATGATGTGTTGGATCTGTCTACTTAGTAGTTGGATAGTTATCTTAAATAATAGGCACTAAGATATAGTAGTTAGAGTTATGTTTTGGTATGTATATATATAGACCTCAGGTGTAGTACATGCTTAGGTCAGAGGATGGGTTATGTGGATGTATTCATTTATGTTGATATAGTTTGGTTGTTTTTGGATGTATAGTCTTGTTTGATAGTTGGATACATTATCTTAAGTGTGCAGTACGCACTAGGATGGGAAGGATAGAAGTTTGACTTGATGTATGTATATATAATCTTAAGAAAGTGATAAGTACTCAGCTTAGTGTGGGGAATCTTTATATATGTTTGGCATCATTTGTTTTAGTGTTGTTATGATATCGGCCTTCTTCTTTTCTATCATCAATAGAAATAAGTCAATTTTTTTGAGGATATGAGTATGAGATAGATTCCTTTATCTAACTTTCATTTCGAGGACGAAATGCTTTTAAGTAGGGGAGAATGTAACGACCCGTATTTTCACTACTTCGGAAATGAGAGATTTCGAACGATTTAAAATTTAAAAAGGTAAATCTTATTTAAAATATCTAATAAAGATAATAAAAGTATGTTAAAAGATTTAAAAATTTGTTAATAATCGTTTTATAAAAATAACCAAAATTTGTCGCATTTTGTCAGTTTTGCATACACGGTAAAATTAGAGATTTTGATATTAATTAAATATGATTTTAGAATATAAAGAGACTTGTTTTAATTTATTTAAAGAAGTAAAAAGTTCATTTTTAAATTTGGTTTACTTCAATACATAGTTTAACTAAAACGTCAAAATGTGACCGTAAAACATTTCGTCGAAAAACGACGTTTTGTCAATTAAAAGTTGTCGCAACGTCGTCGCACCTTTATTTTCTTATATAGGAACATATATTCAAATAGTATAAGTATTAATTAATTCACTAATCAAGTTTACTTTTACTAAACATACTTAGAAAATTCTAGAATATAATTAAGAAAAGTAAGTAAGAAAAGTCAAAAGTAAACATCAAATCAACATCAAATCAAACCAAACATAATTATTACTTTACTTTACTTACTTCTTAAGTGAAAGTGACATAAAGCATGATTTGAAATGTGATGTTAAGTTAAAAAGTAAGTAAAGGGCATTTTGGTCATTTTACATAATAATATTTTATTTCAAACTTTTTCCTATAAATAGCCATGCATACCTCTTTCATTTTCACACAAATCTTTCTTTTCTTCTTCTTCCTTTAAGCTATTTTAATGGCTTCTCTCTTAAGAGAGGTAGGAGGGTTAAAAATAGTGGAGTGCTTAAGCACTAATCCACTTGTTACTCTCTAACCTCTTCTTAATTCACTTCTTCTTCTTCTCTTCTTAAAAAAGGCCTTAGGCCATGAGTTTGGAAGTTGATAAAGGAAGGACGTGAGCAAAGCAAGTAAAGATGGAGATGGTCGAGCACTTGGAAGCATGGTTATGATAAGGTTTAGTGAAGCGTTGAATTAAATGAATGTTGGTAGGAAGTTAAACGTTTGGTTAAAGGTGAGAAATTCTCATCGCTTTTGAATTTATATTTTGATTATGTTATAACAATCATATTTACACCCTTATGACATATGAATGTTTATACCAAATTGATTGTTAATATGGATGATTTGAAAATTTGTAAATTAAGTGAATTGTGATAATATATCCCGTTATGATATTAATGTTGAATGTTAGATTTGAAATCATATGCATGTGATGGTTGAATGGATGTTATGTTAGTGATAAATAATGAATATTGAATATGTTCATTTTGATTAAGTAATCACTTTTGTTTAAAAGACCCTATTTTAGTAATGTGAGAAATTCTCATCGCTTTTTAAATCATATTGATTATCATGTTCAATTGTTATGTTAGATAATCACTATTTGATGATATGTATGTTTGGTTGATTGTTTGAATATGTTGGATAATCCGTAGTAATGTTATGACATTTACCGTATGGAAAATATTGATGTTATATGATTGTTGTATGGTTGTTATGATAATGTGGATATCAAATTCCTATTGATTTAGTAATCACTTTTGTTTAAAAGACCATATTTTAGTAATATGAGAAATTGTGGAAAAATAAGTCTCTTTTCATTTAGAAGTGAAATTAAAGTTAAAATGAAAGAGAATTTGAAATTTGAAGTAAAACGGATTTGAAAAGAATAGCTAATTAGAAATTGAAATTTAGATGAATAGTGAAATTGAAATTAAAATCGATTTTGAAAAAGTGAAGTTTAGTTTGAGATTAAATTGAAATTTAAATTGGAATTAGATTTGAAATCTAAGTTTTAAATGTGTTTAATTTGAGATTAGAATTGAAATTGAGTTGAAATTGGGATTTAAAGTTTAATATTAAAATAATGGGAATATAATAATATTTTAATGTGGTAAGAGTGAAAATATATATTAAATACTTTAAAAGGTGAAAATATTGATTTAAAATGGTTTCTAATCATTTTATAAGTATTGAAATCCAATTTGAATAAATTATTTCAAATGTTGAAAAATAAGTTAAAACTAGACGCGTCGCGCAACGGCAGTTCGCGATTTCGCGTCGAAAAAGTTCAAATGAATGTGTAGAGTGGAATATTGCTCGGAATTCTTCGAGATAAGAAAATTCCGGACTATTATATCCGTATCTTCTAAACGAAGAAAGAAAATCAAAGTTTCGATAAGTAGATCTTGAATTATGTCCAAATCAATTTTCTAGAAAAATCGCGCTAGTGCAGTTTAGTGACCATAAAAGGAAATCTGTTTAAATGGATGTTTTTAATTAAGGAAAAAAAAATATGGAATAAATTTGATAAATCTATTTAAATGATTTAAAAGAGATTTGGATTGGAAAATATGAATTAGCGAATGTTTAAAAGTTGTTTTAATCAAATAAGCTTATATAGCACTTTCCGCAGCACTTTTATGCTGTGAATTATATAACTTTTGGAATATGAGTTTAAATGTAATGATGTTTCCCAGAATCAATTGTGAATGTTTTAAAAGGGATAATTAAGAGTTTTAAAAGATAATTTGGAATATTTATAAGCAATTCCAAAATGAAGTTGAAAATCTGAGTATGCGGAAACGACTAGTACATTTGTCCCGCCTGTGAGATCTGGGAAGATAAAACAAGGTGTTTAACTAAGGTTAGGGATGGAGCAACCAGTGCCCTGAACTTACCTGGCCTATGTTTTCTTTTCTTAGGCGAGGGGTGGAACAGATCGAAAGGAAAGCCCGGATGCTTCAAAATAAAAATATTCTGTTAAGTTTTTGAATTAAAAGAAGATTGGTATTATCCAAAAGTTAAGCAATCTCCAAAATGAATGATTTCTACGAACTTGTGAAGTTTAGAAAAGAATTTATAATGAATTTTAGGAATGATAAGATTTGAAAGGAATGAATTGGTAAATAAGAGTGTTGGATTTTGACTTACAAGTGAGATATAAAAATGGAATTTATAAACACCATTTTGTAAATCTGAAATCAATTTAAATTGATAAGTTAAATGTGAAAGTTATTAAAGGAATTATATTCGCGATTTTGGACAGTGAATAATCCTTTAAATTAAATGGATGTTTTGGAAGGTGATATTATAAAGGGAATGTTTTCCTTAAGTTAAAAGTTAAGAAATTTGGATCAAGAATTAAGTAAAGAAATCTAAGATATTTTCCAAAACAAAAGAATGAATTACTTAGAATTATCCTAAGTTAAAAGAAAGAGATTTCGAAATCATCCGAAAAGAATTTAAGTGAAAAGAGACTTAACAAATCCTATATTCTCATATTCACTTATTATCGATGATTGGATTTCGAAGGAACCGGAGTCGGATTTGGTTAATTCCTATTCGAAAACCACTTCGAACCAATGTATGCGTTCGAACGTGAAGACATGTTGAAGATGGTGATTGAAGACCGTGGATCTTCCTAGCGTGAAGACTGCTTGTTGATTTGCTCAGGGTGCACCCATTATAGAGTTATATATAGCAGTGGTCTCCTCGTGATGGAGATTTTGCGGATTGCAAGGGCTTCTCGCCTAGTAATGGCCGAGGAAAGTACCTTCGGTTTGTCCTGTTCCTGGACAACTTGTATGGACGTTTGTCTGACGTTGCATTTCTAAAGATTACGTACATTGGTTTTTACAAACGTACATCAGTGGTGGCAGAGAAGGCAACTTCTCTTAGCTTAACACCCTCCTTGAGACATACGAGCTCAAGGGTTGTATTTTTGTGGAAGGCAATTAGTAGTTAACGGAAATGGCAATGTGGCATTCAAAGATTTGATATGTGCTTTGTGAAAAGGTAATCGTAGCCTTAAGCCTCATCAAACCGGAAATGACCGAAACAGGATTAGATGCAGCAGGGCTATGTGGGTCATTCCCATTAGGGTATGATCATCCCCTTCTAGATATATTTCTTCCCGCTATGACGTCGGGATGTTAATTAATGTGGTGTATGCTAGAGGGCCCTCGATAAAGGTCGGTAACGACCGGGGGATGACATATTCGGTACCATCTAGTTACAGAGGTGGGCCGGTCTTGTGTTGGTAGAGGGCAGATGTTCTGTGCCTCGGGACATCCATCTAGAGGTGTACCCATTTCGGAAGGTAGATCCTGCGCCTGGTCATTTGTATGGAAATCCATTCTCCAATAAGAACCTACGGTTTTGTTTGTATTGGCGTAATGAATAGCCTCGAAATGCTATATGGGTAACCATTTCGGATAAGATTAATAAGTTTATTTGCAAATGTTTTCAAAGAGATGTCATTAGAAATAATATCAAAGGTTTTGATATAAAAGTGTTTTAGTTATCATAAGGTAAAAACCCGTCCGTGTTTATGTGTGGGCGTGGTCTTATGAGATACTATTTATTTCAAAGGATTTTATCCAAAGGCTGATATATGACACTGTCATTTATTATTGAGTTTTTCTCACGCTGGTTTATCAAGCCTGATCCGGGTATTTTCAATACTTGGGTCAGATCCGAGTAGTTTCAGGATAGTCGAAGGAAGTTGAAGTTCCAGAGGAGAGCTGGAGATATTCATGGACGCATGGAGATATTCTTTCATAGGCTTTGCTTAGTGTATTTTGTTTGATGTTTGTCAGCAATTGTAAGGGCAGGTTTTATAACTGTCCAAGCTGAATCTAGGTTAGACTCTGATATTGTATTTTAAAATTTTCCGCTGTAAAGATTATTATTGAAATAATATATGTTATTCCATTCGTGTGAGATTCTGTTCTGTCTATTTTTCTTTATCACCCTTCATGTTCCGTATTTTCGTACAATTTGAGTTGGACATGTGTGGTTTATTGTCGATTCAAAGGGTACGGGAAAACGGGCCTTGACATCTCACATCGGAAGAAATGAAAATATAAATATAGAAAATAGATATTTTAGAAAAAAAGCTTCCAAAAACATGTGAATTACTCCTACACTGTTTCCAAGTTACAATACAAGTTTGACAATATTATATGCAAGAGAAAAAAAAGAAGAACAATAATTGATATAGGAAACTCTAACTTGAAGCTTCTTCCTCCATGACAAGCCCAATAGCTAACCTGTCATCCTGTGGTGGAGGAAAATGAAAAGAAGTGGGGTGGGTCGGACATAAAGTCTGGTGAATGAGTATATGTGATGATCATGCGCAGCTAACTTCAAAAATATTCTAACTGATATAAGGTGCGTAAAAAGTGTTCATGAGTTGCTATTGTCCAACACCTAAGGATTCTTATCTAACACTATGGGCTACAATTCGGACCTTATACTAGTGATTGGCCAACGTCTTTGACTTGTCCAAATATACCTATCATTACAACGCACGGGAGGAGAATCTCGAAATTCACACTCGCACTGCAAACCAATAACGCGACTTACTTCTGGATCATAGTTCCAAACGTCTCTTACAGTAGCCACTTATCATCCTACACTGGCATCCACCTGCACCACGTCGCACTAGGTCCATGCATACAAGAACTTCAGTTAGGATCGGGCTCACTCACCTGGTATCTTCGTAAGTGTTGCATGCCACCACGATGGAATACCTCTTGAGTGTTTTTGAAATACATCACCTTGGTCAACTCTTATCTTTCATTTGGCTATTAAACTATTACCAAAACCACGATGACCTATAGTCCTTTAACAGGGGATTTATGGCCCTAGAATTCTCTTGATAGGGGATTTATGGCCCTACCAACTTTAGTCTGTCCACTTAGCTCAAAAATAGCCTCAAACAATCAATTTTCTATATATATAATTTTTCCTAAAATAATATAAATTTCATTATAAACCTGGGCATCGGGATGAGATTCGACTCATGCATTTTGTAGTCGAATGGTCGACCCAGACTTACCCCAGGTCGACCGTTGGGGTATTTAGGTCGAACGTCGCCTATAATTTTTTTTTGGTGTGGTTTGATTTTTAAACATCGATTAATTTTTATTTCATTTCGCTAATCACTGTAGTTAATAATTCCAATTAATTAATGATTTCAGTTAACCCCAATTTCTAGTTAAATAAATTTTCAAATTTTCAATCAATTCTAGGGTTTGTGATTCAGGTTACAAGTTAACATCAACATGTGTTAAATTACCCAATTCAATTTCAAATTAGATTTCTAAGCCAATCAATTTCTTAATTAAATTCCAATTTAAGGTTTAACAAATTCAATTTTTGTCTAACAAGTTAATTATTGGGTTTCTATAATTCTAATCATAGTTTTACAATATGATCATAAAAGGGTGTACTAGCATCAAACTAGATTTTAAACAATTTATAGAATTTTATTCTAATCCAGTTTACAGATTTCAAATTGGTTTATAATTTACCATTTATATTACTAAAACCCTAGATTAGATGAAATAGATTAGACTCAACCGTGCTAATTATCCTATTAAGATTGTTCCTACTCACCTCAAGCCTATGCCTTTCCTATTTTCTTTGCCCAAAATTTTTCCTCCATTTGCTAGCTTCTCCTAGATCCGATTTGTTGAATTATTCTATTTTAATTTTATCTGATTTGAATAAATTTCAAAGGTTAGAGAAGAGGGAATATTTTGAAAAAGTTTGGTTACTATAAATTGATATGAGATTTTAGGCTTAGGTTAGGCTTTCTTATATAGGGATTTGCAATGAATTAGGGACGTTGATTTGGGTTGGAGAATAATTGCTTTAATTACGTTTGGTCATCAAATCTTGAGTGTGAAGTAACGAGTCAAAGCCCTTCAAGACAAAGCAGGACATGCTCTAGGTTTTGTAAATTTTCATGACCCATGGTTGTGCTAAAAGGTTCCATGGTCGACCTATACTGGTCGATCGAGCCTTAACAAAGGTCGACCCATTATATTTTTTCCTCTCATTTTATTTTAAATCTTTCTATGCTCGTAACTTCTCCATATAAACTCCGTTTTCGAACTGTCTATATGAAAATTATCCGAAAAGTAGGTATGAACGCAATGGCTCAATTTTTGTAGCCAAATTCGAATATCTGCAAAATTTTGTTTTTAGCTCTTATTTTAATTCATTTTACTTTTCTTATTAAATTTCCAATTAATTTTTTATTGAATTCTCTATTAATTTTTTGTAAATTTTCGAGATATTACATTCTCCTTCATTAAAAGGATTTTTTCTCTCGAAATCTAAAAAGACGAAAAAACTGTAACTTATACACATAGCAACCAATAACTACAACCAACTACTCATCCATCATTTATGGCAATCATTGTCCTCAGAAGTTTTCTAATGCAATATGTACATATATATGCAACATGAAATGCACGTGAACCTATATTAATGCAAAAGAGAATACGGTCTACTAATCTATTCGACTTCCTGTCATGCAAATGCTTATGCCACGCATCCAAATGTATGCAATATCCTAAGTAAGTAAACTTGCAATTCTACATGTATGCGCAACCATTATATCCATATGCAACATCCATATGCATAACATCCACTAGCATAATAATAATCAAACATCTTGCATATCCTATCTAATGATTAAATAATAAATAAGAGATCATATGAATGTATGTAATACGTAGCAGATATACTATCCTAGATGTGTAAACGAATACATACAAAATAATACATTCAAATACATCCACTGACATCCATCATCCATAACATGTCCTACTGACATGTTTACAGCCATTTCTACCATCTAATGGTCTCTACCTAAGTTAGAACCAAAATGCAGAAGTATATATACTTTCCTAACTAAAATGGAACCATGGCAGAAAAGTGTTCGGGCTAGGTAGCTCGGATTTCTCCTCAAGTTTCTATGTACTCTCAATTAGATCATCTCCCCACTGGACTCTTACCAGTTTTACTAGTTATTTCAGAATCAGTTTGTCCCATGCTCAAAATATGGGTAGGTGCACGGTGAATAAGGGACTCACCTACCCCTTTTCGCTTTCCTAGCTTGACACTGGTAACTGCATTGCATAAAAACTTTTGCAAGTACCAATGATGGCTTCTCTATACTTTAGCCATGTTCTATCTTGCCTTAGCGATTTTCTACTTGTTATAACAAATTAGAATTTTAAACATTTTATAATTAAATATCAGAATTATTTAAATATTTAAATCATGGATTTAATACAAAATAAAAATGATTTCAAAAGCTTATTCAAATTATTTTTAAATAATGAGTGATAATGGAAAACGTCAATTTATAATTAAAGTGATTAAAATTGTTTTAATAATTATTCATTTTAATCAACACATGAAATTATCATTCCAGGGCACTGTCTTGGATTTTGATGAAACTAGTATCTTTTGATCAGAATAGTGAACTGTTGCACGCTGAAGAGTTTGTGATGATCGAACGTGCTGTGTGGTCGTGTGTGCTCGAAACACGTGGCATTTAATTTAAGAGAATAAAATATAATAAAGTATTTTACTATAAATCATCCTCAACTCCTCTTCCCTTTCTCACTTTATTTCCTTCTTCTTTTTTTCTTTGTTCTGTAAACAAGAAACATAGCCGCCTTTTAAATTTTATTATTCCTAGAGCTTCTATCAACGAAATTCGATGTCATTAGATTCATTTAACTTGTGTAGTCCAAGGATTTGTGTTAGTGTGTTCAAATTTGGATGCGATGGCGTAGATGAAGCTTTACATCTTGGCTGTGCCTAGGCTGAAGCTAATCGGAGCTTTGAGCATCAATCATGGAATTGGAGGGTAGTGTGGTGCTCGTTATGCGAAGGTGAGTGGATTGGGGTGCTAGATGTGAGGTGTGGTTGCTTATATCGTTTTGCAACATTCACTATAACATAGGGAAGCTACAGGTCACAATTTACTGTTGGCCATCAAAGGTTAAATCAAAGATGTTGATGAGTTTGGGACGACAAGGTGGGTTGATCGGTGGTGGTTTAGCATTCTCTAGTAAAGGGATTCAAGATGCGAGATTTTGGGCAAACTGTTGCGCCCGACTGGGGGTTGTCGGAGGTGTCGAAGTTGATGTCGTTAGGATGGGCGTTTGATGAGAAGTTTGTTGGCACGATTGGCATGTGGTTTCGTTGAGCAAGATGGAGGTAGGTTTAGGATCATTCATGGCAATTTGGTTTGGGTATTAGGCTGTGCATAGGATGGGGAAGAAGATGAGTAAAAGGATTAAGGTAAAGATTAATTAAATTAAGTAAATTAATTAAGTTCAAATCTCAAATTCTTATAAAACTCGTAACTTATCCATACAAGGTCCAATTAAGACGCCGTATTTGCCATTGCGCTCATAGCGGAATTATCTACGTTTGGTATTGGTTTGGGCTTGGGTGAGTTTAATCACCAGTTATGTATACATTGTTGTGTATATAATTCTTGTTGTATTAAAATATAAATTATATAATGAACAATGCAAGTTATTACTTTAGGACCCCGCCTTGTTTTGTAAAACAAGTAACAACATTATTATGAAGTATAATCTCATTTGTAATCATCTAAAACATGTATCGTGGCCCAGACTACTTGTTTACATGTTTGATATTGCTATTTCATTAAGTTGGAAATTATACCATGAATGTTTGAAGCGATAAAGTCGTTATTAATGTGCTTTGAAATCCCTGATAGTTGGCATATGTTAAACTGGATAAATTGTGATATGTTGTGGAAATATTTATGCATATATATATATATATATATATATGGCTACATACACATTGTTGTGTTTGACATAGAGGAATTGGTTTGGACATTCGTGGGAATTGGAAATGGAAGTTGTGAATGTTAGAAGCGAAAGGGTCGATATGGATGCACTTTGTAATCGCCATGATCAACGTTTTTAAAGTTAACTTTAGAAGAAATCTTAGGGATTCTTCATATTTTTAATAAGTACCATGAGCGTACTTATTATCGGAAAATATCAAGGTTTAAATATATTACTGGTAATCATTTATGGATTTTTAAAGTAATGGTTTTAAATTATAAAACAGGTTTTTATGGTTTTTAAATAAATGTTTTAAAATATAGTATAAGTATTTTAAAGTATATTTTTAGTATATATAATTTTAGAAAATTGTTAAAGATTTATTTAAGAAATAAAAGTTTTTTATATTATAATAACTTTTAAATGGTTTACAATATTTTATTGAATATCTTAGTTTTATAAATATATTAGCATGTGTGTGTGTATATCTTTTTAAAGGTATTTTAGCATATTTAGAAATTTTAAAAGAAAGGTTAGTATTTGTAAAAGAACGTGAAGGAGTTTTTAGATTATAACATTTATGTTATAATGGATGGTTTTGTAAAATTGATTAAAATGGTATATTACCTTTTTTAATATGAAGATGTACTTAGAGCTCTAAATGAACGTTTCTAAGTTAATGGAAATTTAAAAGTGATTTTAGGTTTATAGTAATGATATTTGGGCAATATTTATTTCAATCCATTTAACTATACTTCTGAAAAGTAATTAGATCTTTAAAAGGGAGTTTTAAAGACAACGATTAAGTAAAGTGTTTTAGGTTTGTTGTAAATAATGTTTTAGCAACATTCATTTTTAAACCCTTGAATAATATTTTAAAGTGGTAAAATATTGTTAAATGATTTTCAAAAATACTTACATCTTTAGTCGGAATTTTAAAGAGAATAACAAATATGAAATGGTTTTAGGTTTTTTGTGACAATATGTTAATTACATTCATCTTTAATCTGTTTTGATTATATTTATGGATGTAAATAGATCTTTGAAAAGAATGTCTTAAAGATAATCATAAGTGAAATGGTTTTGGGTTTATAGGCGACCCTAGTATCTTAATTAGAGATCCAGTTTGTTTGAGTAACATTTCTCTAAGCCCTTGAAACCGATTTGTGAATATACTTATACAGTTGAAATAAGTATATAAATACTTTTGAGAGTGTTGAGACATGAAGAAAAGAATATGGAAGTTTTAGTTAAACGATGAAGTTTAATTAATAAGTGAAGTTTCATTAATAAAGAAGCTTATTGAGTAAAATGGAGTTCTACTAATAAAAGAGGTTTTTAATTAATAAAGGAAGATTAATTAAAAGAGGATTAGAAGTTGTTTATGTGACTTAATCGTGCTTTGTGTGTTATTTGTTTATGGATAGTATACGGAACTTAGTTTCCCATATGTGATCATTCTCATTATTATTGGAAGCCAAATATAAATCTGAAAATATCTAGAAGAAATGTGAGAATTATATGGTATAGTTATCTTTGGTGATGCTATATTGTATATATAAAGTCGTATTTCTCTTCTAGGACAAATGATAAGGAAATCAATCCGCTTAAATGGTTAGGAGATGACTTTTTCTCTTATGTATCGTCTGTTTATTTGCTAAAAACCAGAGTTATGTTTATCAAAAATTGATCGATTTATTTTGAAGCACTCCGTAAGTGGGGGAGAGTACTTATACGAGATGACTTGAAAGCGTAACCACTCTAAAACCATATGTCTTACATGCTTTGGATGAGGTTCATGATTGGTTCGAGATGTTGGAACTTATGTGAAGATTCGAGATCTGTTTGAGATGCTCGAACACATGTAGTTGTTCATGATCTATTCAAGATGTGGGAATCCATGCATGATTTCATGGTCTATTGAGATATGGGAATCCATGTGTGATTTCGGGATCTGTTGAGGAATCAATGTGTGATTCCAATATTTATTGAGATATAAGAATGCACGTATGGTTTTGAGATCTGTTCGAGTTAGGGACTCATTTGTCGAGATCGGTGCAAATTGTGACTCGTGTGCTAGGATGTTGAATGTGACTTCACCAATGGTAATGACAAAATCCAAAGATAGAAGACATAGCTTATGGGGTTAAGCTAACTTAAAAGGTGCAAACACTCTAATCTAGTGATACTTATGGATACGCATGTGGGAGTGATGTGAACTGGTGCCACGTGTTCGGGCGTGGGCTAGCTCTATTTTCCTATAGTATATTTTATTTAGAGATATGCGATGCTCGAAAGGATATCTTCGATCATTGTGTAGGGGCACCGTTCTCGTAATACCGAGGGCACCTCCTTGGAACCCTATATAGTTAGCGAACATGTCTTAGCGGTTATGATTGTATATCTATTATTGTTGTGATGTACACTCACATACATCGCAACTACGTGATTATTTGTATTTCACACCTTAGACATTATTATATTATCACTGGATTTTATAATAGAAATGGTTTGGTTATTGTAAGGTAAAAAACTATCCGTGCTTATGTGCGACATGATATTATGAGATACCCTTATTTTGAAGGGTCTTACATATAATAATCCATATGATTTGAGTTTCTCATGCTGGTTTACTAGACTAATCATAGTTTTATTTTCTTATAACTCTCATGTCAGCTTGATTATATTTCCTAATTTAGATATGGTTCATTGGAGCTCTTGGAGAGAAGCTAGATGATTTCTTACTGTATTTATTTTCCACTGCATTACTTTTTTTGTATCCATCAATATTTGTGAGGATGGGCTACTATAACTATTTAGGTTGATGACAGGTTACTTTACTCTGATTGATGTATGTATCTCAATGTTTCTTTTTTGTGTAGACCTCTTGAGATATTATATATTATCATTCTGCGTGTGAAATTCTGATATTGTGTTCTTCTTTCTTATTCTATTTCCTTTTCTTTTTCTTCTACCCTAACGTCCTGTCTTTTCGGCACTTAGGTACTCAACACGTGAATACTATAGATGTATTAGCGTGGACATTCGGGGGTCGAAAAGGTGAACCATTACACTTGTCCACTTTCTAATTGTGGACTTAGCTCCATGGACTATGGACGACTCAGCTCCTCGGACTACCCCATATGTCTCTTATCGGTACTTGCTTTTTTACTTTCCTTGTGCAGTCCTTATCCGTCCATGAAATAAATATATCAATATTTTTCAACTGCACTTCTCATCCTTCACCACTAGTGTAAACCTTTAGTACGAATGTATGTGCATATGTAATTCTCTACAATCATTGCTACTAACTCAAATGTTGTCAACATGCACCGTGTTAAATAACTTGAGCGTCTGTATGCTCCCATAAAACTGTAGCTCTATAAAATCCTCAAAGCACCACATACCGGCTTAATTCATCTAGTGGTATAACTAATCACTTCGACTTCTAGATAGCAGGTGGGACAACTTGAATATGGACGGTGCCTCCCCTATGGTTCTTCCTATTTTTTTTTTTACTATATGTCCATTTTCCTTATGCCTATCCAAACTGGTGATTTTCAAATCGAAAAAATTCTTTTCCCATTCCGTTGAACTTAAGTCATCTCTTTTTACTTTTGGATTATTTCTCAATCTTTCAAAGATGGTACCTAGGTATCATGTTTATAGTCTACATATCCCAAGTTCTCTAAGTGAAAGTTTAGTCTGTCTTCCCATTTAACCTTAACAATAAAAGTCATAAAATTATTTGAAGTTATAACTTAGAAGCGCCCTAGCGTTGGTAAAATCACCTAAGTGGTACTTTATTTGTGTGCGATTGTTATGCACATAACTATGTATTCTAAGTTAGTCTTCCATGATTTTTCTGAAGTAAATAGTCTCCTTTCAATCCGAGAGATGATTGAGAAGAATCCTTTTTATTCCTACCTCCAAATCTTATCAAAAAACTTTCCAATATCTTTTCTTTTAGATCGCCTCTGCATTCTCAATGCGTGCAATAACAATATTATTTTCTTGACTGAATCCCAAATCTTTGAATTAACAATCCCATGAAAAATCTTGACTAAAATTTTATCTAGGATACCTTTTGTAGTTTGGACTTTCAAAAGTTTCTTTTCCTATTCCTTGGTGTCATCTCATATATGGGATCTTTTTACCAAATGCGACCTCTTATCACCCTATTCCAATTATCCCATGGTTGAGACAGCTTAATATGAGATGATACCTTGCCATTTTTAATTCGATTGATATGTTACCAATACTCTGGTTTATTCTTGGGGATTTCTGCACTTTAATGCATTGGAACTACACTTTTCCCTAAAAAACCATGAATGTTATAACTTTCCATAAATTAATTGAAAATAGGATTTTTGTTATGTTTGAAATTACAAGGAATTATCACTCTTATTTATTATTGAAATAGACTATACAAATATGGTGATTATCCATATTTTGTACATCTCTTTCCACTAGATATATTAATTGTTATTTCAAACGATACACTTTTATACTAAAACTGGATGGTATATAGAAGTTTATATTATTTCACACTTCATCCCATTAAATTAGAATACTTCTTAAATCTCATTTTCACTTAATAAAAACTTCCAGTTTGTGTTTACTAATCCATATTAATTATACAATAATTTATTGTGATGACTAATTTCACATTACCTACAAATACTTCTTCAATGATTTGAGTCTATAAATATGAAACTATTACATAACCTATAAGTTCCAAAAACTACTACTTCCCACTATTTCCCATTCTGAAGTATGGGCAACATTCAATCCTATAATTCCAAGATTCACCTCTAGGTATCCATGGAACACAACTACTATGACATAAATCCAATAACATATATAAAGTAGATACCTACCCTTTCTTGTCCAGTTAGTTTGCCATGTTGCCTTCAAGGGACTACATGATACCTGGATTGCTCATAGCTTAAATCTATCCTGTTCTCATCTATATGGTATCAACTAATATCTTGTTCTTATTGTGTCCAAACCTATACTTACTGTTCCTTTTAAAATTCCCTAATGTAATAAAGGAAATTCCAATTTGTTGCTTAACACTCTTAATACAGATCGAAGTAAATCCTACCTGTGCTATTTATATTTCAAACTGGAGAACTCCTTGCATCCATAGTCTTCTTTGATACAACTAAAGCATCTTGACTGACTCTTTCCTTATTATGAAATAGGTTTAGTCAAATCATACTCCCCGATCTTCCTTACAAAAATTATTCTATAATTCCAAGCAGACTTGGGTGGAGTAACACAAGGTGGTGTTTACTTTTCACTACCATGAGAAGTTCGACCTAATACTATATCCTTCCAATTCATCCATTGCTTGAAAAGGTTACCAAATTCTCATGTTACTTTTTATCTCGGTCCCAATCGTTCCAATGTTTCTAAATCTCATAGTCAATTCTATCCTAGCGGGATATTTAATCATATTTATCTAACTCCAACTTATTTCTTTCCTTTTTTTAAATTTCAAGTGATAGTCATAAAATTTGCATTTAACCACCTTAGATCAAAACATTTGATTTTACCATTACTAATAAACTAGCATGTTTTTAAAATTTTAAAACCCTACATTCATTTTTAACAACCATTTCCTTTCTACTAGAGTCGTAACATTTTCTTTAGTTAGATTATCAAAAGAATTAACTTAACTTAATAAAAATGAACATAATTACACACCTTTCTAAAATCTTCTTTTATAAGAAATTTTCGTAAAAACTTATTTTATATTATATATTTTAGAGTATAACAAAAAAAATTTATAGATACATTTATAGACACAACCATTTTACAAAAGGAATTCAAAAGTTAGGCCTTTGATCATAATCTTAAATTTTTATTTTTACTTTCAAAAGATATATTGTTAAAAGCAAAGTACACATTGAGATAAGTATAACAATATGCCTAAAAAAACTTAAAAATAGTTATTAAAAATAAGTTTTCACCAAATCCTTTAATTTTTTTTAAACAAATCCCATAAAGTTTATCAGACTATTTTATATAAAATCATAAACCAAAATTTTTTCTATTTAAAATACCAATATCTATTGTTTCTAACTTTTAAAAAAAATTATTCATTGGTTTATTATTATGTTGATGTAGACAATAGCACCTAATTACCGAGGATCACTTATAACTAATAATGCTTTAAGTGTATGAAGTTTTATTTTCCTTCCAAAGATGGTTACTTACATCCATTTCCCAATATAGTGTCCAACTTCAATATGAAAATAATCTAGCTACACTAAATATGTATTTTGCAACTATAACCAATACGAAAATAGAGTTTTTACTTTGCCTTAAGTTCACAAAGTCCTCTTCTATGTTCTTTGTTGGGTAACTCGAATAAATGTGAAAACTTTATTTTCCACCTCAACTATTATAACCGTAACACTTATCCTAACCCACAATTGTTTGCTTATATAATGAATAAGCCAACAACCACCTTATTGGGCCAAATGTGTATAGTGTTGTATATTATAACACACATTAGAAATTCATAATTTCACTTCCTTAGTTGGGTTAGGCTCATTTTGTCTCCTCGCTTGTAGATACCGACGGTAGCATATAGGGATGTTCATGATCGGAATCTTAGCTGCTTCTTTAAGCCATTCTTCTAAGACTTGTACTCATTCTATCTATTTGTGTTTGGGAATTATTTTCAAATTTACCACAGATAGTACAAGCACGAATAAAAGGAATTTGATATGTGGATAAAATCTTTGGAAATCTCTTTGAAAACTTTTATCTATATATATTTATATATTTTCAAACCCTGTTTTTTTCAAAAAAAATTCAAGTACATTCTTTCAATACATGCCTAAATCCTAGAGAATTGTAAACCTAAGCTCTGATATCAAATGTAACATCCCATACCCCCCGACACGAATCATGCTAAGAAATGCAAGCTATTGGGTTTTTTAAAAACATTATAGAGGAAAATTATAGGGATGGAGTTCTAAAATATTCTACACTTTTGAATCTCATAGAGAAGGAATGAAAATATAAATACAAAAAATAGACAATTCAAAAAAACAGCTTTTAATAATACCTAAATTACATATACACGGTATCTTGATTATAATACAAGTTTGACAACATTTTATATAGCTGAAAACTACAAGAAGAATAATAAATGATATGGGAAACTCTAATATGAAGCTCCTTCCTCCACATACTATGCCCAATTCAACTACTAATTTGTCATCCTATGGTGGGTGAAAATGAAAAGAAAGGTGGTGGGTCAGACGTTAAGTCTAGTGAATGAATACAAGTTTAATATGTGATGATCATATGTAGTTAACTTCAAAACTACTTTAAGTAATTTAGGGTATGTAATGAGTGTCTATGAATTCCAATGTTCCAATGCCTAAGGATTCTTATAAAGCACAATGGGTCAAATTATAATTTGTACCTCCCATTAGTGATTGGCCAACTTCCTTAGACTTGTCCAAAAATGCCCATGATTACACGCATGAGTGGAATACTTCGAAATGCACACTCGTACTGCAAACCAATAATGTGACTCATGGTATGCATCTACTATCCACCTCTTTATCACAATGCCAAACGTCCCTTATAGTGGCCACTTATAATTCTACATCGGCGTCCACCTATACCATGTCATGCCAGATTAGTGCATACAAGAACTCCCATTAGGATCGAGCTCATTCATGTGGTGTCTTCGTAAGTGCTGCAGACCACCATGATGTAATACCCCTTGAGTTTCTACGAAATACATTGCCACAGTCAACTCTTATCTCTCATTTGGGTATCCAACTACTAATCAAACCACATAACCTATAGCCCTTTGATAAGGGATTTATGGCCTACAATTCTCTTGATAGGGGATTTACGGCCCTACCAACTCCAGTCCATCTACTTAGCTTAAAAATAGCATCAAACAATCAATTTTCTATTTATATATTTTTTCCCAAAATTATATAAATTTCATTATAAACCTAGGCCTCAGGTCAAGGTTCAATTTGTGCATTTTACAGTCGAACGGTCGACCCAAACATACCCCAGGTTGACTGTTATCGATCAACCACTAGGGTATCGAGGTCGACCGGTCGTATATAAATTTTTATGGTTGTTCGATTTTTAAACATCGAATAATTTTTATTTGACTTCATTAATCACAAAAGTTGATAAATGTAGTTAATTAATGATTTCAGTTAACCATATTTTTCAATCAAATAAATTTTCAAATTTTCAATCAATTCTAGGGTTTGTGATTTAGGATTAAAAGTTAACATTAACATGTGTCAAATTACCCAATTCCATAATTCAATTTCAAATTAGATTTCTAATCCATTCAATTTCATAATTCAATACGTATTTATGGTTTAGCAAATTTAACTAACAAGTTAATTCTAAAATTCTAAAATTCTAATCAGAGTTTTACAATATGATCATAAAACGTGTACTAGCATGAAATTAGGTTTTCAATAATTTATAGTACTTAATTCTAATCTAGTTTACAGATTTCAAATCAGTTTTATAATTTATTGTTTATATTACTAATACCCAAGATCAGATAAAATAGATTAACTTTAACTGTACTGATTATCTTATTAAAAAATTCCACTCACCTCAAGCCTAAGCTCTTCCTGTTTGCTTGGCCCGAGAATTTCCCTCCATTTGCTAGCATCGCCTATATTCGATTTGTTGAATTCTTCTATTTTGATTTTATTTGATTTGAAGAAATTTTAGAGGTTGAAGAAGAGGGAATATTTTGACAAAGTTTGGTTACTGTAAATTGATATGTGAGTTTAGGGCTAGGTTAGACATGCTTACATAAGGGTTTTCAATGAATTAGGGATGTTGATTTGGGTTGGAGAATAATTTCTTAAATCACATATGGTCATCAAATCTTGGGGGAGAAGTAATGGATTGAAGCCCTTTGATACAATGCTTGACATGATTTAGGTTTTGTAAATTTTCACGACCCATGGTCGATCTAAGAGGATCCATGTTCGATCTACTCTGGCCTACCATGCCTTTCCAAGGGTCGGCCCAATATATTTCTTTTTTTCTCTCTCATTCTATTTCAAATCTTTTTGTGCCCGTAACTTCTCCATACAAACTCCGTTTTTGAAGTGTCATATATGAACCATTCAAAAAATCACTACGAACACAATGACATAAGTATTATAGCCAAATTCAAACATCTGTGGAAATTTTATTTTTAGATGCTGTTTTATTAATTTTACCTTTCTTATCAAAATTCCGTTTAGACTATTTATTAAGTTTTATTTTAAATTTTTGGGGTGTTACATATACATACAATCTTTCATAATTTGATGCATCCACTAATAAATGTCATATGGTATGCTCCACTATTTCTGCCATTTCAAAAATAGCATATAAAATACAAAGGTCTATATTATTACTTATTATGCCATTTTATATCATTCATTGCACTATAACTAGTTTGGAGTCGAGAGTTTCAAATTAAATATCTTTACCTCAAAGAAATAATTCTCGCAGAAAATAACTATCTATATGAAAAATGACTGAAATAGATATAACGACCCATATTTTACGTATTAAAGGATCTTTAAATATTGTTATTTAATTCATTTGAGGTCATATGTCTTTATAATTCTAAAAAATGACCACATGGACATTTTCCATCCTTATAATTATTATCGTATATTTTTGACCCTAAAAATCTTATAAAGTCTAACTTTTGATAGTAGATGAATTGGGATCAAAACAACTTCCATTAGATTAGGTTCATTGATTTGTCATAATAGAAAAACGGACTTACCATTTAGGAGATATAGTCGTTTTAAGATTGGACTACTACTGGCTAGATCAGTAGGTATTTAATTAAGCCCATATCAAGCATATTAACCCATTTCGGGGTTTGTGCCTAATAGACGATGATGCGATAGATTTAATCATTTTTTCTACTTCCCAAAGGAAGTCTAAACCTCCATTAACTTAATTTCTATCGAAAAGTTCATCTTTCCTATTTTTTAATTAGCCTAAATCATCATTAGAGTGTAATTAGCAAAGGAATATATTTGATCTATTATTTTATTGCCTTAGGATTCATAATTTGGCTACCCACTTCGGATTTGGGGATAAAATTGGGTAATTTTTATGCTAGATGAGTGATTATGCATTTATCTCTATTGTATACTAGTAGATATGGTTAAAAATAGTGTTTTTAAGATGATTTTGATGTTAAAATATTTTAAAAAAATTAATGTAACTTTAAGGACATGCTAAGGTTGAATTTAAAAATAATAGTAATATTTTTTTAATGCATTTTACACCTTTTTTCTATCATGTTGCCATTTCAGTATGGAAGTGGATCTATGGAATTCTATGCTCATAAATCATGTTTAGGCAAATTGGATGTGTTACTTAAATGCTAGTGAATGATGTTTGTCCTGTTATGGATTGTATTGATCATATGTTTGATATGATTTTAGATAATTAGCAAAGTGCTATGTTGATTGGTGCAAATGACATCGAATTTGTCAAAACAAGATGAAATTGGCATAAGTTGTGCTTGAGGCTTTAAGGAGTCTTCTTGGAATATTTCAAGAGGTTTGGTGTAGATTTGATAGCTTAAATTCATGTTGGTAAAAGAGGTCGGTGGTGACCACTTGTACTTGTAATTGGCATGCTTTGACCTAGAGAGGAGCCTACTTTTGTTTTTGGACTAGGAAAACTTCCTGTTTTGATAAAGTAAAGAATTTGGGGCCGACATCTTTTGGGGTGAGAAAATAAGGTCGGGGTTGGTGAAGCTTTGAGTTGAGGGGCTAAAGACTATGAGGTCTTGCACAATTTGCTTCGGGTCGAGATCGAACTACCATGGGGGTACCAACTTTGGAGTTAGCGAAACTTCAGGAAACGAAAATAACTCAAGCCTGCCATCATTAACTCTAAGTTCTTCAGGTGGTTTCTTTGGGCTCTTGGACAGATGACTGGCCAATGTGGAACAAGGCATGGGTATTAGGAGAATTGAATTCCTTGAAGTTATGGTGATGGTCGGAGAAGTCTGTACCGAATACTTTTGGCCTTGACCAATTGTGTTATGTTTTGGAGGACGTGCACAAGAGCTTTTGATGTTCATCGATGTTTGTTCATTCGATCACTCAACGTTCATTTTCGATGGTAATAAGGAGTTGAAGGTCGACAATAAAACGATAAGGCGAAGGCATGATGCTTCAATGCAATTGCTTTAGAACGTTGATGTGTCGATTCTACGATAGATGCAGACGTATAAAAGTGTTTCAAAGAGGACGACTCGATCGATGGAGTCATGATGATGATTATCCACCAGGCCGGGTACGAGGAAGGGGACAAGTGGATAGAACATTGAAGGGTTCTATCGTGGAAAGAAAGGAACAATAAAGGGTTTCGTCATGATGAATAAAAATTAGATGGAGCAAAGAAGGGATCAGATGCACATGCTAAGGGATTGTAAAACTCGGAGTGGTTTTATATGTACTCACAAGAAGGGGTATTATAACAACTCACCTCAAAAAGGACCTAAATTTTGACCTAGAAAATATCCATCGAAACTTAGACTCATTCCAAGGCTGGCTATTGGTAGGTAAAAAGAACAATACAGAGCTATTTGTCTACACAATTAGAACTCTTAACGATAGAATAAAATTTAACAACAGAAATATTATCCATTTCATTTAAAATCCAAATGTCATAAAATCCATAAAACAATACCAATAATAACCGTCACATATCCGAAGTACAAAATTATCAAAATACATCATTATTCTTTAATTAGTACATCAGAAAATAACATAAGTAGATAGACTGGTAAACTACCACTAATTTCCTTCTCGCCTTTTCCTTCAGTATTTTCTGTCCTAACCTGTGTCGTAATAAGATGGGAGTGATAACAACATATGTATGGTGAATAAAAATCTCGAGCCTTAAAATATAATATTACTTCGGCAGTATAGTTTGAATAGGAATATGTCTTTCTTATATTGGCATTATTCTAAGTCTTTCCAACTTTAAGCCCTAAGGCTTTCTAAATTCCAATTCCATAATTGGAACTCTTACAACCCGATAACTCATATCAATCGTCAATATTGTCATATCAATGTAAGAGATAATACCCAAGCCACTTAATACCTTTTTAGTGGGAACTAGGTAGACTCTGACAATTTAATGCCTCATTTAAGGCAGATTCCTATCATTTAATACCTACAACAAGGCGGACTCATCATCGGTACTTATCTAACTGACATTTCACAAAATCCCTTCGATCATTTAATATTTCACGCTAATGTGGACTCTTCCCAAGATATCCACTACTATGCCTAATTGTTAACTTCAACCATTTACTACTTCCTACATAGAAAGAGACGAGCCCTTACACAACCACTTAATACCTTCAATCCTTGATGTAGGTCCTTCGTATTATGACCCGTACCCTATAGTGACGTCTCATACTAGTCTAACTATTCGTAGGTACTAGTAGCTAGATTAGCTGGGTAGATTTACCCTATAGAATTTGGGACTAGCCTCGAGTCATCTGAAGTTAATAATTATAGGCGATGTCTCATATCAACCATAAAGTCGCATTGTTGGAAGCCCGATTAGTTGGGCAAACTTTTGTGTGCTTTTGACGAACCTCATATCCCTATAATTTAGTCATAATTTATAACATTCTCTTAGCATATTATCACACATCTCACCATATCCATTAATAAGGCCTTATAAAAAAACTTCTTATTTAACCCCTATAAATAATTACTTGTCTAAGGGTATTCAGTAATAATTGATAACCTATTAACTACGTAGTTAATACGCTATAATTATACATTATTTACACTAATTTATTTATATAAAAACGCACCTAGTAAATTTTAAGCATGCAAATATTATGCGCTAAACTAGTGTATAAATGTCAAATCTTCAAAAATTATACAATCCCATTTTCATATTAACAAATATACCATAAATCCAATATCCATAATTCAATCAACAAACTTGTATAAAATGGAATCCAAACCCAATTTATTTTATACTAAAACAATGGAATAAATCAATATTAGAAACTTACAGTTTAAATACTTTTATGCTCTATTCAACTTCTTTTTTCATGAAATTAGACCAATGGAATATCTATTCAAATTGTGGAAATAGGCAGTGCAAACTACGAATAAGAATTTTTACCTTACATACCATTTCCTAATTAAAACCCTTAATCAGATCTAAAGAAAAAGAAAAGAAGTGGAACAGAATGTAAAACATTTAAATTGTAAAATCTACGCAAATTCTATTATTTTAATATATGAAAACGATTGAGATTCAACCAAAGAATTGATATTTCGATTCGAGGGAATTTTGGGGATTTTAATGTGATGTTTTCATAAACCATAATTCCTCAAGGCTTATATCAAATCCAATCTATACATTCAATTATTAAAACAAGGAAGACTTATGTTTCCATCTACAGCAAATCCTTAGCCTTCCTTTTTTTAGATTTGTCACGCCTTCGAAAATCTCTTTCAGATCTCCCCTTTTGATATATACAGCAAGGGATTTGTACATAGATCAGATTCAGAAATTTAGGGATTGGAGAAGAATATAATTAGAAATAGAATAATAAACATCTAAAATCTATTATCTGAAATCCTAAAGAATTTTTTTGAATCTTTGAAGAGAGAGACTGACAGAGCTTCGCTTGGTTCCCAAAATAATTTGTGAATAAAAGTGAGAGGATTATGCTATTATTTATAGTGGTTGGAATACATCATAACCATTGGACTAAATCAGTTAAAAATTAAAAAAAATTGGTATGCTCGTTTGCACAAAATCCTAACCGCCACGCATAGAGACCAGTAGACCGCCCCTGCCCTACCGGTCAATAACTAGCTGTCCACCGACCCAGGGTAGGCGGTCGACATGTGTCCAATTTTGGGAAAAAATTTCATCGTCGTTGATTTATTTATTTTATTCCTTAACTACTCCTTTAACGTTAACGCTAATTTTAATAATTACTTAACCCTTAAGTCCAATTACTATTACTTTTCAAATTTCAAATATGAGAATTATGTACTTATTTGAATTTGAATTCTATTTAAATTATTTTAAATCCAAAAACTTCAAACATCCAGAACTTTTTCGTTTGAGCTTCATTTTCAGAACATTATATATGGAAACTAATCAGAATTTTGCCTCAAATGCAACAACATAACTTCCATGGTCAAGTTCTGAATTTTGCAAAATTTTCATTTTTTGCCTTTTCTTATTTATCTATTTAATTATTTCCTATTAATTTTCACGGGGTGTTACATTCCTGTCTCTTAAAAGGATTTTGTCCCTGAAATCTTTCTAAGAGGCGGATAGCGTAACAACAATAAACATTCATGTTATACAACTAAGTTATGCACTCAACCAAAAGTGTGATGTAATTATGTGTGCATATGTACTATAAGTGCGCTCAATCCTACCATAAGTGTATGATCATGACATGTAGACGTGTATGCAAGTATCCTAAACATGCATAAAATTTCTAAATGAGTACAAAGTGATAGTGATAAGTGTAGCTACCATCTCCTACTATCTAATCTAACAATCACGATACAAACAAAACATAATTTTGGAGACAACAGTTTACCCGTGAAAAGCTCAGGATGAGAGATCCTCATCTTCTCTTCAGTTTTCCATGTGCTTTCTGTAGGATTTCCTCCCCATTGTACTCGAACCAACCAAATTTCTTTGTTGTGGAGTTTCCTAGTTCCATGCTTAACGTTGTGTGTGGTAGGATAGGATGTTGTTGGCTTCGTCCCAATGTCCCCCAACTGATCTAACTTTACCATAGTCATTGTGCTATGAAGACATTTCCTTAAGTGCAAAATGTGAAAAATGTCATGGACTCATGCCAACTTATCCGATAGCTCCACGTGTAGGCAAGTTTTTCTATTCTTTTTAAAATTCAGAAAAACCCTATAAATCTTTGGTGCCAACTTTCCAACATTCCAAATCTCATGACCTTCCTATGAGAAGAAACTTTAACATACACCATATCCCCTACTTCAAACTCTAACTCCTTTCTTTGCTTATTCGTAGAGGATTTCTGGCGATCTTATGTGGTTTTCATTCACTGCCTGATCAATTCTACCGTTTTATTTTTTGGCATGCCAAACACCTGGTGGAAAATTCTACCAACTTCTTCTTTATCTCCATCCAATAAAAAAATTCTCTTCATATCCATATTCATCTCATCTCCTTTGAGGTGAATCCATCTTATTTACCATCATATCAATTTACATTTCCAAGCGTCAATATTATATACCTCGATTTCTTTTGACCTTAAATTGGTTCCCACTCGGTTTATTTTCATTCAATTGACTTCCGTTCAATTCCTTTACTTTCAATTGGTTTACATCTAATTAATTAACATTACCTTTTTTAGCATTCGATTTTTTTCATATTAAATTAATTAACATTCAATTAATTAAAATTAATCCATTTGCGTTCAATTGATTTTCATTTACTTTAGTTATATTCCCCTTAAATTCAATTTAAGTTTAACAACAATTCATTCCATATCTAATTTATTTATGGATCATTTCATAAAATCATTTCATTCTAACTCCTTCTAAGTTAAAATTTATTTTATCTTATTTTTACTTAACTTATTTTTCAATACTAATATCATTTATGAACCATTACTAAACTTTATTATAAACATTTTATACAACCACTAATGTTTATTTTAACTTCACAACTTAAATTCATATTCAGTTCTATTAAACAATATTTTAACCATATTCAATTCACTAATTCATTTCATTATCTCAATTCAATTCATTGCTTACATCAATTCGTTTTACTAGCTCATTTCACTGATTTATTCTATTACTACAATCAATTTATTTATTTCAAGCAAACAACATTTCATTATATTCAATTCAATTTACAACTTAAGTGGAATATCATTTTATAACTCACGTTCATATTTCATTAATTTATTGCAATCAAATCCAAATAACTTTGCTTCATCTCGCTTTACTAAACCATGAGTTGAATTTTATTTTATAATTCCAATTCAGATTTTCTTTTCTTAATATTCACATTCAACAAATTTAGAATTTGTTTCTGCTTAATATTCTTCAAATCTATAAGTTTTATAGACTTATTTGCTCAAAATTTCATGAAAGTTATTTGACTTAAGTTTATTCTCATACTATTTTACAATTCACGGTTATATAATCACATTACGACTTAAGTTTATATTCCTTTCTATATTTTATCCCATTCCAATTTCATTTAATCCATTATTCAATTTATTCAACTTAACTTGAGTTAAATTTTAATTTCATACCTTGATTCCAAATCCTTTTCTTGTCTATACTATCTTCAAATTATAAGTTCAAAAACTTATTATCTTAGGTTTCTCAAAATGTTTAGATAGAAATATTCATAATTTTAACACGCAGTTTTATTTTTAAATTATTCTGAAATCATATATTTACATAACACCTTTATATATCAAATTACACTTCTGGAATCTAAAACAATTTTGTTTTACGAAAGCAAAACTTCAATGGTAAATTACCATGGTAGCAATCCCTTACTTAGAAACTCGAAAATGAATGTCGGTGATGCTGCAATCAACACCAGAATTATTTTCCAGCGATTGAGGTGAGTTTAGTGCTTTCTATTCCTTTTAAATTCCATTTAAAATATTTTAACCTAAAATATTTTCAAAATAATACTATCATTATTTTTCCAAACTTTTGTGAACAATTTTCAAAATAAATGGTTTTAAATTCTGCAACTTCTTGTTTTAAATCCAATTTAATTAACAAATCAATTTTATTAACAAATCATATTTATAAATATACTTAGGAAATTCCATTTATAAATCACATTTAAAAATCATATTTATAAAATATCACTTCTGATGAAATTCATTCCACAATTGTTGATTCTTTTAGTCATAACCAATTCTCTATGATTTATACTTATAAATTCATTTTCTTACATAAATTATTTTCCAAATGTTTGTCTTTGTTAGATTATAACAATAACAACTGACAACAAATGATAATAATCAAATATTATCAACCATTAACATCCAAACACACCACATATAGCTTATAATAATTTCTAAAAAATTATTCCTATATATATGTAAAATATAATTTAGGTAAAATTATTTCATTTACCTAGTTTAATACAATTGTTCAAGCGTTTAGAAACCCCTATCGATATCGTAGCATCCCACGTACCGGCCAGAATTCATAAACGACTCAACAAATAAATTAACATAATATATAATATTTTTACAATCACTAAAAATTATGCTCTCATATAGATACGCTCAAAATCATTGTAGGGTCTTGCTTACCGAATCTCAAATAAGTAAATTCCCACTAAAGCCTAGGTGTTCGCTCAACCTAAGCTCTGATACTACGTGTAACAACCCGCTTTTCCGTACAATTGAAGTCGATAATAACCTACACATGTCCAACCTAAATTGAACGGAACGATGGAAAGTTAAGGGAAAGAAAGAAGAAAGAAGAAGAGGAAAGAACTAAAACAATATAAAATCTCACAATCGTAGTGGAACAAAATATAATTTAATATCAATGATATTTACAAAAGAGAAACTGTTATATAAATAAATCCATCAAAGTACAGCAACAATCATAATCATCAGCCTTGATAGTTATAACAACCCGTCCTCGCAATTGTTGATGATTTCAATAAAAAATAGAGAAAATCAAAATATACGTGAATACGTCTCTAGGCTCCAGCTCGTCACCTGAAGCTCCAAAGCATTCGAACTAAATCTATAATATGCTCGGTCTGACCCGAGCATTATAATAAAATAACATCCAAATAAGTCTGGGAAACCAGCATGGGAAAACTTACCCAATTGGATTTTTAAAATTATAGAAACCTTTCAAAAATAAAAGGCATCTCGTAAGACCAAGCTGCACATAAATGCAGACATGTTTTTACCTAAAGATAACCAAAACATTTAACATGAAATCCTCTGATATTATCATAATGTCTAATACATAATTACGTATTAATCATAGCCGAAATTGTTACATTAATTAAATTCTAGCATACTAGGTTCTACAACCAAAACTGATGGCTCATATTGGAGAATGGATTCTAACTATGAAAGGGTAATGATCTACCTACTGAATCAGTACACCTCTAGTAAAGTGTACATGAGGCTACAACATGTTGCACCTCTGCTACTCAAGAATGGCACTACCCCCTTCTCGAGTAGCACTGAATATGATCACCCCTTTTTTGCATTCAACAACCACACAATATAATCCCCAAGCACACATGAATATCCCTTTAGATTTGGGATGATCATACCCTACTTGGGTGCGACCCACTTAGCCCTGCCGCATGTCCCTGCTTTATTCAATTCCCGAGTGTGAGGCTCGAAGAGGCCATGCTCTTAACCATTTATATAGCACTTCCCACTTGGAATGCTAACACTATCCTCTAGGAAACAATATAATATTAGCATTCATCCATAAAAGTTCATTCTAGGATTGAATGTAACGATTGAGAGATCTGTCTCCAATTCCATCATCTTTAAGATGTCTTCACTTCGGATGCTTGAGTTGGATCAAAGTGGTTTTTGGATAACATATCCGATCTCGATCTCATTGAAACAACATTCGACAGTATCTGGAAAACTCAACATCGGTTCTTTAAGAAATAAACAGTCAAAGATAAGATCGGAGGTCACCTCCTAACCGTTAGTGGACGGATTTCCTTATCATTGTCTTAGAAGAATGAAATGAGAGTTACACGCACAGTAGAACACCATCGGAGAAGCCTGTACTACATAACTCACATGTTTCTTTTAGATATTTACAAAGTTATATTTGGGTCTAAATTCGATAGTCGGTTATTTAACTCTTGAATAACAAACATTCAATCAAGAATTTGATTCCATAGTAAAAACCAATATTTGGTTAAACACCAAACAACACTAAGCCTCCTTAATTAGTCTTTTCATAATTAAAACCATCTTGTAAATGCTTGTATCGAAATATTTTACAAAAATGTATTCAGAAACCCTTCTCTTTTCAATATTTAGAAAATATCTATATACTTACCTTAACGATATAAGTATATTTACCAAATAGGGAGAAAGATCTCCTTTTTACCAAATTCTAAATCAATTATAAACTCCATTATAAATTTCTAAAACCATTTATAAACCATTTATAAATAATTTCTCAGTTCGTTCCTAAACCCTTATAAAACCATGTAATTATTTATATATTCCATTTATAAATCTATAAATCCATTTCTAAACTGTTTTATAAATATCCATCTATTTATAAACGTCTTTACCTTGTAAATAATCTCCCTTAAATTTTCAAATTATTTTATAAGTTCCTTTTATGAAAATCCAAGTCCATTTATAAAACTCTATTTATGAATCTCGAAAACATCATAAATAAATAAGTATTATTAACCTTTAACCTCTTAAAATATAATGATTATTAATTCAAAATATTATGAATAAAACAATCGTTATTCTTTACTATATAAATAATGATAATAAATTATCAAAATATTATTAATAATCATTATTATTAATTTCAAACTATATTAATAATTTAAATAATTAACCCTTCAAAATATTTAAATATTGATAAACAACTTTAAACAATATTAACATGAATAACTGACTTTAAAATATAATGTATTTCCCTGATAAAAATTCATTCTTAAATCTTTAACCCAGTCATTTCCATATTTATAAAACTAAATTTAAGAATCTCGTTCCATTTTATAAAAACTTCCTTTCATAAAACCATTTATTTATGAATTCCATTTATAACTTTATTTCCTTTATTAATCTTATTTTATTCATAAATCAAATTTAAAACATCAATCGCCATCTGTTTTAACGTTTATTCCATATGGATAAATTCCTTTTATAAATCCCTTTCCATCTATGAAATATCGTTTGACATTCCAAATTTACCCTTACCTTCAATTCCCAGAATATAGTTAACTATTTCTACAATATCATTCTGTATCTTAAAATAAATCCACCATTTGATTTATTCTCCAATTTATTAAACGGTAATAGTTTCCTTTAATTTATAAACCATGTTTATAAATCTATACTTTTATCATCAAAATACGGTTTTACAAATCTTTACTTCCTTTGTAAAAATATCACCCTTGTAAATTATCCAATTTATAAATTTCATATTTATAAATAAATCATAATATATGTACCTATGTATATACATATCACTTTATACAAAGATGATTAGTATATACTATATCAAATATTTCTAAATTTTTTAAAACATATCCCTTATTTATAAAACACGGCTTATTTTTAAGACTATAAGAACCTTTACTTTATAGTTCAAAAATCTCTATTTTAAACGTTTCATAAACTATTAATTTATAATATCCAAAAATTATATATTTATTTTGGAAAAATTATTAAAACATATATAATTTCAAAATTACTTGAAAATCCCTTCCTAAATCAAATCATTATTCTATAGTATTTAAAATACCAAAAACAAGGCCCAAGGCTACATAAGCACTAAATAAGCAAGATCATATCCATGTCATCAATATGGCATCCAACAAATCATATATCACAATATATATGAAAAATAAAATCAACAATGTGAGGAATCCTATTGGATTCCTCCAACCAGTCCTTCTACATCGCATATAGTATATAATCATAAAAATATAAATCAACCGCTTAGGTGGGATTCATATAGAAAGGATCATCCGCTCTTACATGGGAACGTAGTGGGGTCTCATCTACTCCAATAGGCGGGAATATATACAACTAACAATATAATTTAGTATACTATCCAAACAATCAATAATGATCAAAAATAAATATACAGACATCCAATAAATAATAATAATTGACTACATAAATTTTCTCTTTAGCCAAAAAGGTGAGATTAACTCACATTGATTTTAATAGTTGCCAAATCGTTTCGTTTTGAATTAAAATTGAACGAACAACCAATTTTAATCCAAAATTCCATCCAATTCCATAGTGTAGCCTTCGTCGATATGATTGCAATGCTACTCTTCTCGTTCAATTTGGATCTCGTACGAGTTCGATATGGATAAATGAAAATTTGATATAATTAAAATTAATTAACTAAAAAAATAATTTAAACTTAAACCTTATCCTTATTCACTCTATTAGGCTATAACCTAGGCGCTTCCATTTTTTTTCAATCCTTCATTAGCGCCACGAACTGCCACCATCACCGACCTCCACCTGTTCACGCGCCGCCTCAGACTATCGCCACTCACCGTGTCGCTATCCAGACATCTCCATGCCATCCCCGACATCTAAAACAAATCATGCCACAACCCGTAGGCAATGTCGTACCCATGTTGCAATTGACCATGGACGACCAGAGCTCCTTCTATTTGGCCTCCTTCGCTGCAAGTCTCCCAGCCAACTCAAGCATACCCTCGCTTCAACAAGTCGACGACTAAAATTCCTGAACCTTAAGTTGTCATCGCCTCTCAAACACACTGACTTCTCTGACGAACGCTAAACAAAGGACGCACTCTCAAATAAGCATACTAGAATGATGATCTATGCTCCAAAATCTTAAAGACATAAACTTCTGAATTTTCAAATTTCATTCGGGATTGACCCTTCATTTCTTTTGTTTGATTTTTTAAAAAAACCGCCGCTTCTTCCTCATGCACAGAACGATAAATAAAGGAAATGGGAGGCATGGAATGAACATGAAGGGTATGGTGAGGTGTATGGTAAAAATATAGGGTATATAAATTTTATATTTAAATAATCAGCACCAAAACATCGAAAATCTCGAACTCCAGTCAAAGCGTGTTGCCTGGTGCTATACCTCTATTCTGAATGTAATAGAACTATTCTCAAGGCCTAATTCGATGATTTGTAGAAGATATCTTTTCAAACCCAGTTATTTATATTGATTTCTGAAATTAATTCCTAAGCATTTCAATCTCGCACGGTCAAACGATATGTCTAACCGCTATGAAATTCGATGGCATATATTAATTCACTATTACAGACCAATGGAACTAGTTTCGTCCAAATCCGAGACCGTGCCCCGGAAGACTATTTTTACACGTTACTTAAATAGAAAATTTCCCAAAATTAGTTCAGTCACTTTTGAATCCGATTTAAAAGTTTACTATCTTCATTCTTGTTCAAATAGAAATTAATTTAAATTTTGAAATCGTTTTCATTCATATTAAATTCAAGATTCAGTTATTTAAACAGTTTCAATATTAAATTCAACAGTTTAATCATCAAATAAATCGCTATATTCAAATTCCAAGTTATTTAACATGTAAAACTAAATTTTCAATATCGAAAATAAATTTAATACTCCAAATTTAAATGAATAAATTATGGGTTGTTACATGATGTTATGGTCCTAACACTACTTGCTAAAATAAGATGAACATTCCTAGTATATTATTCCACTTAATTCTTTGTCTTCCTTAATTCTCCTTTTTGGTTTCTCATAAATGTGGTCCACCCAAGCTTTAGTTAATTTTTTTAATAATTAATCATTAACGTCAAAGTTGGACCATCTCTAATTAATCCTCATTAAAATCCATTTAATATTTTTACTGGTTTCAAAATCCATTTATTATGCTGATTCAATTCCTCCATCAATGCCAAGTTAAGTTCCTTAATCTGTCCCTATTTTATTCCTTTTAATCCTCTATTAATTACAAATTTATTTTTCGTTAAATTTGTATTTAATGCCCATAAATCCTTGTCCTATAGTAACTAATAAGAAGACAGTTGTAAATTACACTATACACACATGCGTGCGTGCGTTAAGCACAATTAAAGTGTGTATGTGTATTTTTTATTTCTAATCATTAATTTCTAAACTATAACATTCTTTTCCACATTTTAGTTTATCAAAGCTATCCTTCTAAAAAGGATTACCATTAAAATTTTCTATAAATTAACCAAATGCGAGATCTTTGCTTCGTTTGAATCACAAGGATTTTTTTTATTGAAATAGACATCGTAAACTATGGAAAAGAATATCTATATCTTACACTCTATTTCATGTTTTAGTATATCCCTTGTTAATCCATACGACACACTTTTATACATATTTTAGAGTAAGATAATTTATAGAATTTACACGGAACCCGCTCCAAATAAATCAAAGCATATAATTTACATTTCAGGTCAACTAGGGTAACCTAACTTACAACCCAATTATAAACTTGAAATATATTTGCAACTTTACCAACATCCTATGATTAAATATTTGAGACTGATTTCAAATTTTCAAGTCAAGTTGTACATACAATTCCTTTTTTATTCATATCTTAAAACCTTTACAATGTCTTACCTAGGTAGTGATCCCTAAGTACTCTGTCAAAAAATTTGGTTTAGTCCTTACCATTCTTCAAAATAAAATTCCATAATCATAAAGTACCTTATCTAGAAACTTTATCTTTAAAAATGTAAACCTGAAAACTTATTTTATCAATTTCAAAATTTTCTTAGTTCCTAAAAGGAACAGTGAATTTTTTTCCTTTTTCCAACCAACTTTTCCTTTTCAAGGACTTTCTAAAACAGACATTTATTTCTTTAAAGTCAGACTTTAATTCAAAGCATTTAAAACTCAATTATTAAACCAAGCTATTATTAAATCAAATTTTTTTAAAATGCTTAATTCCATAGAGGAACAAAATAACTTCTCTTTTTGAAAACTTTCTACAACATACAAAATAATTTTCAATAAATTGTTTTCATACAAATAAGCTCAGTACATTAAATTCGAAATCAGCATTTATTACTTATGGAATTATGGCCTATACTTATGAAAAGTTTATTGACTACTATTTTAAGGATATATTGTTATTATTATTTTCCAAATTTAACTCCTTTTTAAATCTATTACAAAGATTATAACTTCAATAAATTTCAAAATAATAAATTTTTCTTTATTAAATATTCATTATTTTAATGATATTTCTAGTTACAAGACAATTAGTTTAGTTGACTTCAAATCATAATCTATTCACGTGCATGCCAACTTTCTAATTTCGAGTTGTTATATTATCCCAAAGATATACATTAACATATACTACTTTATTACTCAAAATGAACCACTTGATTACATACTTCTTATAACTTGTTTATCTCTTATTCAAACTCCTATAATCTTTTGCAATCCTTTTCTTATCAATCCCAATTTATTTCTCTTTAATTACCATTTTAAATTCAAAAATATTTTATTCTTATTCAAACGAATTCTAAATAGAAATATATATATATATATATATATATATATATATAATATTCTTGTCCTTGTATAAATGCTTTTCCTTATAACATTCACAAAATTATCCCTACTTTTTTTATTAACTATCATCATTTAATTCCATCAATTTTTTTTAAAAACATATTATATAACTTCAAGCAATGAAAATTGGAGTAGATAATGATAACTTCTATCCCATTAATTTCTATCTAGAATACTGATCCTATTTCTATTCAAATCTCCTAACATTGACGTTATTTATATTTCTCCTGCCTAAATTATTGGACATTCTTACACTTCTATTCTCTATTTCTTGTTTTAATTAAGTTCCATTTCAATTTATTCCCCTTTTGAAATAATTTTTTTAAAAAGTACTTCCAAATTTATGAAATAAGAAAAATTATCGAGTCCAGTCTACGCTCTATTTTACATTTATTTCAAAAATGAAAAATCCCTTTATCAAAAATCTTTAAACCAAATTTGTTTTAACTCAACCAATCTTTAGACTAGGAATTTCAAAAATGAAAATCCACTTTTATCAAAAACCTTTAATCAGAAACTTTTCACTCAATAAAAATTTTAAATTATGAGTTTCCAAATTCCCTTACTTTTCCAAAACAACAACTTCCTAGTAAATCCTTTGAAAAGCTCATTCAAAACATTTTAAGGAATTTTCCAAAAACCTTTTATCAACTTCTTTCCCATGGGGTTGGATTTTAAAATTGACTTTAATTGTCCTTTCTTTTGAAGTTTCTTCTTCCCTACTTAACTTTTACAAAAAATCCAGCTATCTCTTTGTGGTGGGTAATGTACACCTTATGGGAACTTGCTCCACTGCATCTTGCTTTACCCCTATCATAACTTACTTTCAGATGCCTACTAATTTTGTCTGTATAATTAAGGCTACATAATTTACCATAATGACAATTATATTTCCTTAAAATATTTAATTACTACCTAACATGTTTATTTGCTATTTCTATAGATGTCAATTATCCATAATAAATGATTATAATTTTGACAGACAATTTTTTTATAAATACTTATTTATTTATTCTAATTTTATTCATTATGCCTTCATTATCTCTCCATAATTACTCCAATAATCTCTTTAATCCATTTATATCCATTTTAAATTCATGTAACTCCTTATTTATTGCCATATAAATTATCGAGTTACAATATTTTCCGGCTACATTTCCTAAGATAGTATTATATGTTGAAGTAAAGATTTGCTTAGTGTTTTTACATATGTGTAAAATAAGAGAGAGAGAGAGAGAGTGTGTTTATATACAGTAGGATTTTTGAAAAATACTTTCAGAAATAACAATTACATCACTCATATGTATACCTATCCCCATTGATCGAGTAACCTAAAGTTTAATACTAAATGTAACATCCCACTATGAAAAGGACCTAATTTTCGATCTAGAAAAAGACCCGTGACAATTTAGACCCATTTGAAAGTGGCTATTCGGTTGTATAAAGAACATATAGAGTTATTTATATACACATTCAAAACTCACAAGAAAGAATAAAAATTTAATAACTAAAACAGTATCCATTTCATTTAAAATCCAAATGTCATAAAATCCATAACAAATACCAATAACAACAGTCATATATCTATAGTACAACATTTTCAAAATACATTATTATTCTTTAATGGGTACATCAGAAAATAACATAAGTAGATAAATAGGTAAACTACCATAAATTTCCTCATTGCCTCCGCCTTCAACATTACCTTGCCTAAACTGTATCATAATGAGAAGGGACTCAAAATAACATAAGTCTAGTGAATAAAAATCTTGAGCCTTACTATTACTTGGGTAGTATAATTTAATAAGAATAAGAATATGTCTTTCGTATATTGGGTTTGTTTAAGACTTTCCAACTTTAAGCCCAAAGGCTTTCTAAATTCCAATTCCATACTTATTACACTTACAACCCAAAAATCCATATCTATCATCGGTATTGTCATATAAATGTAAGGGATAATACCTAAGCCACGTAATACCTTTTTAATGGGAACTAGGCAGACTTTGACTATTTAAACCACAATTAACGTAGATCCCTATTATTTATTACATATCCCAAGGCGTACGCCTCAAAGGTACTTATCTAGTTGACATTTCATGGAATCTTTTTGGTCACTTAATGCTTCATATCGAAGTGGACCCTTCCCAAGATATCCACCATCGTGCCTAATCATTAACCCCAACCGTTTATTACTTCCTACATAGGGAAGAGGAAGGCCCTCACATGATCATTTAGTACCATCAATCCTTGAAGCAGCTCCTTCATATTATAATCCGTACCCCACAGTGGCATCTCACATTAGTTCAACTATTCATAGGTACCGGTAGCCATATTAGCTGGGTAGATTTACCTTACATAATTTGGGAATAACCTTACATCATACATAATTGCTTATTATAAACGATGTCATACATCAACCCCAAAGTCACATTACTGGTAGCTAGATTAGCTGGGTAGACTTCTATGTGCTTTTGGCTGACCTTGCATCCTTATAACTTAGTCATAATTTATAACACTCTCGTAAAATATTATCACACATCTTACCATATCAATTATTAAGGTCTTATAGGAAAACCACTTATTTTGCCTATATAATTGATTACTTTTTCAAGGGGGATTCAATAATAATTAATAACATATTAACTATGTAATTAATAAGTTATAATTATACATCATTTAAGTTAATTTATATATATACACGCACACATACACCGAGTAAATTTATAAGCTTGCGGTGATTATGATCTAAACTAGCATTTAAATGTCAACTCTTAAAAAATTATACAAGTCCTGTTTCCATATTAACAAATATACCATAAATCCAATATCCATAATTCAATTAACAGAGTTGTACAAAATAGAATCCGAACCTAATTTCTTTTATACTAAAACAATAGAATAATTCAATATAAAAAACCTATGATTTAAGTACTTTTACAACCTATTCAAATTAATTTCATAAGAAATTAGACAAAGAGAACTCCTATTCAAATTGTGGAAATTGGCAGTGTAAACTACGAATTAGTAGATTTTCACCATTTCCTAATCAAAACTATAACGCTTTACTTCTTTAATTTGTGAATATTTAATTGATTTTAAATATTCAAAATAGTAGATTTTATAATCAACATAAAACATGTTTTAATAATAAGTAATGATGGTGGAATAGTTTTTCAAATTTGTATTTAGTTCGACGAAAAATCGAAAGTGTGACTGGAATTTGTTTTCGAATTTCCAAATTTTCGTCAAATAAAAATAGTCGGAAACATTGTAAACCCAAGATTATAAATATTCACATAAATTTGTAAGTAAGTTAGGGTTATGTATCATAGCGGTATATATACATTTAGGCTAATATGATTAATGGTTGTACTATATATGTAAAGAAAATATGAAAAAGTAAAGTGAAACATTAATAGATATTAAGTACGCTTAGGCATCAAATCATGTTGGCTCATGTTTGCGAAGGGGATGAGCCATGTTGGAGCATGAGTATATCGGAGAAGAGGTGGCATAAGGACGTTGCAAGCATGGAGTAGAGGTTATGTCCTTTGAGGGTACTTTGGTAATTTAATTTATCCCTTAGTATATAACTAAATTTCCTAAATTTTTTTCTCATTTTCTCATTTCTTATTCATTTAAAACCTCCATTCAAGTTCATTTTAATGATACTTAAGAGTTCTTAGGTTCAGAAATCTATTGTCCTTTTCATTTCTTCCTTAAGCAAAATCCATAAAACATCATGCTTTCTTTTCTAAATCACTTAACCATTTAAACAAGTCCATACACCCATATTCATCTAGGCCAAGCATTAATCCTCTTCGACCGAACCACTTTAGCATTTTAAATCATCCAAAAACCCATTTTTCGAAGTTAGAAACAAAGGTCTTGGTCATGTTCAAGTTCGTGTGGAAACTGGAGTTGAATTTGCAATTTTTTTGTGAGCAAAGTTCATTTTTTAAACTAAAGTTTTAAACTTTATTTCCTTTAGGTTATAGTCACTATTTGTTGCTTGGTCGGTAATTTTTAGATGTAAAGTTTGGGACTTGGTTTGTGCCATAAAAGATGACACCTTTGTAGTTACTAAACCCTTAGAATTAGTTGTAAAGTTCAAAGTAAAGTCTGTATAAGTGATGCCTTCTTATGTCCATGAATATTTTTTACTTTATATATATGTCATGTTTATGTTATGTGATGGGATGTAATGCTTGAATAAAAATCAATATGACATAAAAGTAGTTCTCGAAGTGTCCATATAACGACTATCTCTATATCGACACTTTTAGAAATTACCATCGCTTTGAAACCTTTTGGTTTATTCTCATACTTGGGTATTGTTTACAAAGTTAGTTAAGTTTTTGAATAATGATGGATTTTAAATTCATTAACCAATTTAATAATTATTTTTAAATTTAATTAATCATTTAATTAATGTGGATTAAGGTTAATTAATTATCTCATTAACGAGGAGTTTAAAGTTAATTAATTACTTTGTTGATAATACTTAAATTAATTAATCATTTCATCTAATGATGATTAAGGTAAATTAATCATTTAATAATGATGGATTAAAGTTAATTAATTAATTAACGCTGCTTTAAAATTAAATAACCCTTTTTAATTAATGACTTTTAAAGTTAATTAATTAGTTTAAATCTAAATAATGATATTTAATTTTCTTTATTAATTAATTTAATTAATGATGTTTAAATTTAATTAGTTTATTCAATTGATGATGTTTTTCAAAGTGATTAACCTTTTTAACTAAAGGTGTTTGAAATTAATAAATCAAATTAATCAATGTAGTTTGAAGATAATTAATTATTCTTAATGATAGTTAAAGCTAATTAACCAATTAAATAAGGATGTTTTAATTTATTAAATCCTTTTTAATAATGGTGTTTTAAAGTTAATAAAACATTTTTACAAAGATGTTTAATGTTGATACTTGTAAAGTGAAACCCAATCTCAAATTTCAGTTTTAAAAGTAAAAGTTCGATTCGGTTACGGAAAAGAAGTTTCCGTAAATGATATCACTATATGGAAATAATTTAGTCGTACTCTTGACACTAAACCTCGAGGTATGGAAAATTTTCACTATCTCGAAAGTTAAAATTATCATCAAGGTAATCCCTAGAGGTAACACTACCTTCACTTGCCCGACTTCAATTTTAACCAAGAAATAGTACAAGTTTGAAATCGATGAGTATTGATAGGAATACGAAGGTTACTGTCCATATACGATCATTTAGTTATCTTCAATAGTCGGTTTGTCCACTATCGATTACCCCAACCTTATTTGTATTTCATCACTCTAAGTTGATGTGTTGCTCACTTGAGCTTTGTTATCCTTTGTTGAAAATGACTAAACTCAAAGAGCGAGTAAGGGCCAAGCTATGTGGGGTTGCTCCCATTAGGGTATTATCACGTCTGCTTTAAATTTAGTTCGGATATTTATGCACTCAGATGTGAAATACTCGGATTCTCGATAATAGTTGGCAAGGTCGTGCTCGAAGGTTTCCAAGAGCCATCAGAGTTCATAAGTATATATATTCTTAAGGTATACTTTCGGTAAATGGTGTGCACCCTCCTAGTCATTGTTGGAAAAAAATTTCCTTTCCTTGTTTGATTCGAACCTTCAAATTTGTTTTCTTAATTGCATCGGGATGATTCTAGCACTCTTCATGATGTTTAATTATTTGTACCCATTCTCTACATTTAAATGTTGTTCTTGTTGTGATAACCCAGATTTTGGAATACCTGTTAAATGATAATTAACGGGGTTAATTAATAGAAATGCTGATTTTTGTTTAAATAAATCTTGGGCAGCTAGAATACGTTTGGATATGTATAAATAAATTTAAACAAAATAAAAATTTGGATTTGAAATTCAATTGTAAACATCTTAGAAACAAATTCGATTTATAAATTCTATGTTTCATAAATTATTTATAAATGTACAATTGGAAAACAATTTCATTTTTCTTTTAAGTTATATATATATATACCTTAGATTATGCTTGGTTTTAAATGTATTTTATTTAGAATATAAATTGTTTAAATCATTTTCTTTTTAAAAGAATTTAATTATATAATAAATTAAAACATTTAAAAATTTATTTATGCATACAAGTTACATGTGTTAACAAATTAAATAAGTTTAGAGACAAGTGTTAATTTTTTTACAAGTGTCACATTTTTTTCCTTTTCCTTTTTATTTTCTTCAATTTAGAGAATCAAAATTAAATCTATATAACCATACTTCTTCTTCTTCATTTTTTTCCCCTATCTCATTTTCGAAACTAAAGAGAAACAATGTCATGTGTACTAAAACCAGAAATCAAAGACTAGCAAAAAATTCAAGCCAGATTTTCATCTCCATACAAACCATTCTCAACAACCTGTAGCTAAAACAAAATCAATCTTCAAGCAACTTCAAAACTAAATCAAGGCAAGAATCAACCCAGCATTTTAGGCTAAGGATCATCAGACTAGCAGCGAATAAAAAATCAAGTTCAGACTAGATCAGTAGGCAAATCTTTTTGTCTCAGATTAATTTCTGTTTCAGCATTAAAAATAAACTAAGTTTTCAAGTTTGCAAATTCATAACTGCTCTGCTCATATTAGCCTGGTGAGTAAACTCTTATCTTTAAGCTTGATCTGCCTATATATGTGAATACATGAAATAATCCTTGAAAATATGATGAGTACTCTGTTTGCATGTTTGATTTGGAATGAAAACATGTATATATGTATATTGATATTGTATGCATGTCTGTTACAACATAAATTAGCTCTGTTTTTAATTCAACAGGCTTTAGAAATACTCAAAACTAATTTCACTTCCATTTAAACTGTTATATATTAAGGTGTAAAATATATATATATATATAATATAAGATTGAAATAACAAGATATTAAACTTAAAAATAGTTTTAAGTAAGATTGGTGAGAAGTTTTCCAGTAGAGGAAAATATTTCAGAAACTTGATATTTTTTTCAAGTCAAATTGATTTTTGTAATTAAATGTTTCATAGATATAGCTTGATGGGAAAATTGAAACCATGAATTTTAAAAATGAGATCAGAATTTTTAGATGATAAATATGGGAAGCCTTCGAGAATAAACGTTTTTTGGGTTTTCTAGCAAATTTTGCCGATTGGCGATGAAAGAGGAATCGAGTTTTCGGCGGAAGAATACTGGAGGGTTGTAGGGGATGGAAAAAATGGTGACTCTATTTCACTGACGACGTGGTGGTGGAACGGGGAAGTTTTAGGGTTTCAGTGTCATTCTGGACGAGGTTAAACCCGGGTCGATTACGGTTTCACGACGACGTCGAGTTGAAGCGGTCCTGGAGCAAGGTAAAGAGGAGGCTGTGATGTTGGATCTGGCGGAGTTTGGTGGTTAATGGTGGAAGAAATTGCAAAGGCGAGGCAATTGTAGGTAGTTAGTCAGTTTCAGGTTGGTTCGTGTGTTCGAAGTTTCGAACGAAACCAGATTTGAGAATTCTGAGTGGTTAGGATAGGTGCGATGGCCTAACTTGGGTTGTGAGAATGGTCAGAAGTGATCGTAGTGGATCATCATCGGCGTGCATGTACACGCGTTAGCCTGAGTATCAATTGTTTTGGTTTGAGGTGGTGTATTGGGAAGAAGAGGGTTGCTCGAGTCGAGTCTCGGGGAGGTAAGTATTGAACTCGAAATAAGTGTTCGGGATTTTTGCGTGTGTGTTTCCAGGTTGATTATTTAATTTTTTTTTTAAGAAACAGGAAATGTGCTAGGGTGAACTCGGGTTTTATTCGAGAATTATGTTGATTTGCTTGGGTAAATTTCATTAGGAGATTAGGTTCGATTAAGATTTTAAGGGCTTAAATACGAAGGAAATTTGTAACTAATTTTTCAAATAGAAATGAACAAGTTACGAGGCCATAAGTATTGAACTTGTTTTTTCCAGTGAAATTTCCAAGGTTCAAATGTAAGTCAATTTTTTTTATGTTGAAAATAGATTGTTTTGGTTCTTATGATAATATCAAGTGATTAATTGAAATATATGGGGTATTTTAATTATCTAAGATTTTACAAGCTGAATTTAAATTTCTTAAAGTAATTAAAGGAAAATTTATTACATAGTCTAAGTAATTAAAGAATAATACTGAATGTAATCAATTAGAGGATAATTGATTTCTTAATGAGATTAATTGAGAGTTAATAACTGAATGTGATTAACTTAAGAAAATTAATTTACGAAGTGATTAAGGGTTAATTTATCAACTCGAGTAATTATCGAATAATTACTTAATAAAGTAAATTAGGGGATAATGGGTTACTTAAATGTTAATTACTTACGGTAAGTAATTAAAGGGAAATTTTCTTAATGGAAGTAATTAAGGATAAATTACTTAGTGTAATTAATTGAAGGATTGATTAATTAATTAAAGAATTAGTTAATTAATTGTTGTGGCCAATTAAACGATAATTAATCAATATAAGTGACTATAGAATGATTAATTAGGGTAATTAATTAAGGATAGTGTAAATAAATTATTGTTAATACTTTTTGGGAGTAATTAAGGGATTATTTAATCTGATGAGTGAAGGTTAATTAATTTGTGTAATTAATTAAAGGTTAATTACTTAATGTAATTAAAGATGATGATTAAGGAATGATCAATTAATGGTTTGTAATTAGTCTTGTTTATAAATGATTGAATGATACAAAATACATTGGTTTATTTGATATATCTGATGTGAATGATATGCGATATGATATGTTTATGTAGACTGTGTTAATGTAGTTATTTATTGATGGTAAATTGCTGTGTAAAAGTGACATCCTATTTAAAGTTGAATTGTATTAAATAATTTGGATTAGGATGACAAGGGATTCGAAGAGACCGGAGTCGGGTATTTACTAATACCCGAAACCACTTCGATTTGTAATATATACAAATTCTGATAGATTTGATATGTGAAATCAATAGGATGGAATGGAATGATTTAAGTGATTTGGACCCTTTAATCCAAGTTTAGTACTTGAAAATTGATATGTGAAAATAAGAGGTGTCTATAAAAACTTATGAAGTTGTAAATTGATACCAGATACCCCGGGTTTATATAAATTGTATGTTTTTGTATTCCATGTTAGATAGGTTTAATCACGCTGATTTCTAGCCTGACCTGGGTGTTACTTTGATGTAATGCTCGGGTCAGACTGAGTATTACAGATTTTTCAGGTAAGGACGTTTTTGAAGCTCAGGAGGCGAGCTAAATGGCAAGGGCGTATCGAGCATATACCGCTGTATATATTATAGTTGTCTTAGACATGTTGTTTTAAAACTGTCCAGTGTATTGAAATGGTTGTAACTCTAATGTATAAAAATATAACTGTATTGATGCTGTTCTTCTTTGTAAAACCATTATTTATGTTATATTATATTTTGATCTGCTGCAAATGTGAGGTTTCTGTGACTTGTTTCTGTTTCTTCTTCTTTCTCTTTTCATCTTTTTCCTAACTATCTGGAACTTTCGGGATCGAAATTTCCGGGTCGTTACACTTGTAAGGAAAACCCATTCCGCATTTGGCGGCATGGTCTCACAAGTTGTTGTTTAATTACACATATTGTTTAAAATTTTACTCATATCAGACATATTGTATGACTGAGTTATTTGTTTCCCTAAAACTCTTGGGTACTCATTTATATTTGAGTAGTCTGAGAGTAGCTGGCCTTTTAGGAGATCTTTTGGAGACGGCGTCCAAGTAAGAGGCCTTTATCTATTTAATTGTCCACTTCCGCGGTTTGTTTGATTCTTTTAAGTGTATTTTGTTTCAATATGTGTAAAGGCAGGTTGTTGTAACTTCCTAAGATGATTATAGTACTTTTGTTAACTCTGATAACTCCATGTTAGGGAGCAACCTTATGTACTATTTTACTGTTATGATATATTTAACAACTTAATTGTGAGATTTTCTGTTCTATTCGTTTTATTTTACCTCGATCATTCTATTCTGCTTGTATTAAGGGTTGGTCATCATAGTTGGTACCGAAGCTTTGGTTAAGCAAACACCTTAGCTTGATTGGGATATAACTAATTAGAAATAGGGTGAGAAGAGCCCTAGAATGAGTCAATCTTGAGAGACCGTTTTTATCACCTAACCTAAAGTCTCGTTTTAGATATTTTGGTATTGTTTCCTTAAATCATTTTGATCCTATCTTTGTATTCCAATAATACATGTTATTGTTTAGGTAATTGAAAATGAGTACAGGATGAAGATGACGAGGATCTGGACCCAACATGGCAATAAATTGCAAAGCTGCTAGAAATAGGCCAGTTGTAGAGCCAGTAGAAGAAGCAGTAGCACAAGTTTAACCTCCTCAAAACTTGGCCATCTGTGCAAAAATTATATTGCTTTGGGTCGTAAACTACTCTTTGGAGCTGAAGAAATTATCGGAGTTCTTGAAAATCAATATGCTCTGATACCGATTGTCAATCGCTATGCTCTGATATCAAATGAAAAGACAGTGTAGATCGTGCTATATAGAATCATACTATACTAGTGTGGAAATAAACTAAAATACTATAGCAATGTAAATAAGTAAAAATAAAACAAGCACACCAAGAATTTTTATACTGGTTCGAACTTCCCGTTTTACGTCCAGTCCCAGACTCCTTCTGGAATTTCAACTACAACAACCCTCACTTAACCCAGAGGAACAGGTCTATAAAACGCTTGAACAGCCGAACAAGGGACCTGAGCAGCAGAATAGGATTTCGCCTTAGCAGCCGAAGAGGACTTCACTTTTCCTGAGCAGCGGAACAGGACTTTTACAAATAAAGTTTTCTTGAATCTTTGTGTTCTTTAACAACTTGAATTTGTCAATTATAGTACACCCTTCCTATAATCTTCTCCTTTATGATGCATATATAAATACATGAAGAATAAGGAAATAATAGAATGAATTTGTATGAAATTGAATGCACAAGAGTATTAGAATCAAAGAATATGAGAGTAGAGTAAGAATAGATTGAATTCATTTATGAAAATATGATTCTAATGTGTTTATATAGATTATAAGTAGGTGCGTTTGTTCATGAAGAGTTATCATGAAGAGATATAGTCATATCTATTGAAATGAAGGACGCATCTATTCACGAATGGAAGTGCCTATTTGAAAATATAGCCGTTATGGATATTCAGACTTCTGAAATTGCACTAAACAATATTCAGACTTTTGGATTGAATAATTCAGACTTCTGAATTTGCGATAAACAATATTCAGACTTCTGAATTGAATAATTCAGGCTTTTGAATTTGCACGAGCTCAAACCAGAAAGGAAATAGGCTAAAAATAACCGTTTTCAGATGTCTGAAATGAACAATTCAAACGTATGAATATTGTAAAACGAATATTCAATTTTCCAGATTCAAATGACTGATTTGGTGCATTCAGACGTCTAAATGAAGACTAAAAATTGATAATATGAAAAGCTTTAAAAAAATGTTGAGATATATCATATAGGAAAGATTTTAACATAAATAAACTTTAGACGCAGACTCGATACATACTTAAGAGTTGAAGCTCATTTGAATCTGGTCATGATTGGTTCCTATAAAAAAAAGTTAGTATATAATAATGACTTATATAGTTGTTATAGTCAAAATATCGTAATTACGAAATATCGCAAATACGAAGTTCCAACATTCTCCCCTTTTTTGACGATGACAACTATATAAGTATATACACAATATGAGCATATATAATAGGAAATAGAATTATATATACTCCCCCTTACTATAAGCTCCCCTTGTCGATGGTAGTTTTTAAACTCCTTCTCCCCCTTTGACATCGACAAAAAGGAAACATAATACAAATGAAATATTCATTCTATATAAAAAATAACATTAATATGTTTAAAGCTCACCTAAGTATAACATCCCCCCCTAAGTATAATATCTCCCTCCATTCATATGAATTTCTCCCCCTTTGTCATTATAAAAAAGAATGAGGGAATATAATAAATTATATAAAATATCTTGTAAATAATGAGATAAACTTATTATTAATTATGAAGGAAAAATAAAATAGATGTTACCATATTTGCTGAAGTCCATATTTCATTGTAAGCACGTAATTCGTATGGAACATTCTTTAAAATTTCCAAAATCTATCCTTTTTGTTTCTCCAAGTACCTGCAAAAAATAATAATCATTTTCGCTACCCACTTATTATGTTAAGGTCCGGGGGGTTACATCTCATTATCCTCTACCATGAAGCATTTGTTTGTTTGCTCCTTTGATTTTTCTTTATTGCTCTTCCTCTTCTTATTTCCTTGATTAGGTCTCTTTGCACCCATTTATTCTAGGATGTTGTTACGATCTCTAGAATACCAAGCTCTGATACCAAGTGAAAATCGACATACTCTGATACCAATTATCAATCGCTATGCTCTGATACCAAATGAAAAGACAGTGCGGATCATGCTATATGGAATTATATTATACTAGTGTGGAAATAAATAAAATACTACGGCAATGTAAATAAGTAAAAATAAAACAAGCGCACCATGAATTTTTATACTGGTTCGAACTTCCCATTCTACGTCCAGTCCCAGACTCCTTCCAGAATTTCAACTACAACAACCCTCACTTAACCCATAGGAATAGGTCAATACAACCCTTGAATAGCCGGACAAGGGATATGAGCAGCATAACAGGATTTCACCTCAACAGCCGAAGAGGACTTCACTTTGCCTGAGCAGCAGAACAGGACTTTTACAAATAAAGTTTTCTTGACTCTTTGTGTTCTTTAACAACACAAATTTGTCAGCTATAGTACAACCTTCCTATAATCTTCTCCTTTATGATGTATATATGAATACGTGAAAAATAAAGTAATACAACGAATTTGTATGAAATTGAATGCACAAGAGTATTAGAATCAAAGAATATGAGAGCAGAGTAAGAATAGATTGAATTCTTTTTTGAAAATATGATTCTAATGTGTTTATAGAGATTATAAATAGGTGCATTTATTCGTGAAGAGTTATCATGAAGAGATATGGTTATATCTATTGAAATGAAGGATGCATCACTTCACGAATGGAAGTGCCTATTTGAATATATAACCATCGTAGATATTCAGACTTCTGAAATTGCACTAAACAATATTTAGAATTCTGATTTGAATAATTCAAACTTCCGAATTGGCACTAAACATTATTCAGACATCTGAATTGAATAATTTAGACTTTGAATTTTCATAAGGTCAAACCCGAAAGGAAATAGGCTAAAAATAACCATTTGCAGACGTCAGAAATGAGCAATTCAGACGTCTGAATATTGTAAAATCAATATTCATTTTTCCAGATTCAAATATCTGATTTGGTGCATTCAGACGTCTGAATGTAGACTATAAATTGATAATATGCAAAGCTTTAAAAATAGTGTCGAGATATATCATATAGGAGAGATTTTAACATAAAAAAATCTAGACCCAGACTTGATACATACTTAAGAGTTGAAGCTCATTGGAATCCGGTCTTGATTAATTCCTGTAAAAACAAGTTAGTATATAATAATGACTTATATAGTTGTTATAGTCAAAATATCGTAATTATAAAATATCGTAAATACGAAGTTCCAATAGTTCTGACACGACCCTATTCTTGTGAAAAGATTTTCGGGGATCTGTAGTTGGAAGATGCTAGGAAGCAACTGTTAGCATCGCGGTAGCTTCAAAAGTCAGCAATGGATTGGTGGGATTCAGTGATAGTTAATACCCTAGAGGAAGATTTCTCTTGAGTGCAATTCAAGGAGGTTTTCTAAGCTTGGTTTATTTCAGAAGCAGGGAGGACTCGGTTGTTCAAGAGTTTCATGGATTTGAAGTAGAGAGATACGAAAGTGGTACAATATGAACATCTATTCAATGCATTGTCTCACTTTGGACCAAGATTTATATACACGCCACTAAAAGTGAATGAGATGTTCATGGAAGGACTGAGGCTAGAATTCCATCATGAGATTACAAATCATGTTAATGGTACCTTTACCAATCTAATCAGCATGGCCTTAAGGTGTGAAGCTTTGGATATTAAGAAAGGAGTTTAAAAAGGTGTAGCGCTATAAGTTAGTACCCAACCTATATCAGTTATCCCGGTTGCAAACAAGTCAAATTTAAAACGTAAAGGAAGGAAGCAATGGTCGTGAAAGAAACTTGAAGGTGGAACTCTAACTCAGAAGAAGCAACCCAACTTGGCCAACGCTTTTTGCTTTAAGTGCAATTAGATAGGTTACATTGCAAATCAGTGTCCAAATGTCTCCTATTACAACTGCAGCCAGTTGGCACACATTAAGGAAGAGTGTCATTTGCCAATGAAGAGGCCGTAAGGACGAGCTTTTGCTATCGAGGAAATACCATCGTCTTCTATGGATGAAAAAGTAAACCAGGTATTGCACGGTACCTTATCCATTTCTGATATTCCTAATAGAGCATTGTTTGATACTGGTGCGTCTTATAGTTTTATTTCAACTTATCTTATTGATAAACTTAACCTTAAAGCCATCCTTCCAAATAATTCTCTTTGTGCGTCGAACCCAATTAGTGGTCTGACAAATCTTTACGTTATGTTTCTAAGTGTGCCTATTTTATTTTGAAACCATTTCCTTCTTTTTGACTTGCTTGTTCTTGGGTTCATGAGTTATGGGGTGTTGTTGGGAATGGATTGGATTTCTACGTTTAGAGAAATCGAGATTATAATCGAAGGTTTATCAGAGTTAGTGATGTTGGTATAAATATAAATTGTGGAAGGTCAAATGAGTTAATAAGCAGTTTTGTCTATTCACTTGAAGTGGATAACGAGGAGATAAAAGATATAAAGTTTTTTCAGAATTTCAAGGATATTTTCAATGAAGTGTAAAGTTTACCTCCTTACCATGAAGTGGAGTTCCCTATTGATTTGATTATTCCAGGAACCAGACCAATTGTACAACCCCCTCGAAGGTTGGCCCCGAAAGAGAGAAGGAATTCGAGAAGCGGATGTTTGACTTATTGTAGAGGGGTTTGATCAGACGTAGCATGTCAACATAGGGATCACCTGTAGTTTTCATTACGAAGGAGAATGGTTCTCTTAGGTTATGTGTAGACTACCGGGCGTTAAACAAGTGGACTATCAAGAAAAACTCTAAATTGTTCTTACATTTTTAGTGTAACGACTTGCTTTTCCATACCCTTTGAATCGACAATAAACCACACATGTCCAACTCAAATTGCACGAATAAGCATATCATTAAGAGTAGAAAGAAAATAAACACAGAATAGAATCTCACACGAATGGAATAGCATATATTATTTTAATAGTAATCTTTAAAGCGAAATTTTTTTAAATACAATATCATAGTCTAACCTAGATTCATCTTGGATAGTTATAAACACTTGTCCTTACAACTGCTGACAAACATCAAACTAAAACTAACAAACCATGGTGGATAATAGAATATGTCCATACGATGATGAAGATCTCCAACTCTCCTATGGAAACTCCAACCATCTTTAACTAGACCTGAAACTACTCAGACCTGACACGAGTATTGAAGATATCCATATCAGGCTTGACAAACAAGCATGAGATACTCGAAATTTAAAATGATAATGTCATCAAAATCTCGAAAAGAAGGGTATCTCATAAGACCACGACCACACACAAATACAAATAGGTTTTTACCTTATGATAACCAAAACATTTTTATATCAAAACCTTTGATATTATATCTAATGACATCTCTTTGAAAACATTTGCAAATAAACTTATTCAAATAAGGTATCAATATCTGGACTAAGTCTAACGGAATATATCCGAACTAGGTCAACGGAATATACCAAACGGAATATATAATACCAAAAGGAGTAGTTGAAATGTTTGCAAGTCATTACAGCTATTTTAGGACTACAATCAAAATCATGAATCTCGTATTGGGATTGGATTTCCAACATGATAGGGAACTAGTGGAAAGATCATTCTATATCCACGGCTTGTGTCCATGACTCAGACGCTGTTATACAACAACACAAATGGCTAAAAGTGGATACAATCTGCGAATAACATCCAAGGACTCGGACTTCGCGTATCCCTGCCATGAGGCCCAAACTATCTGCTACCTAGGGATCAGAACATCTGATAACCCAAATCACTACTATCTGAAATGCGAGCATACATCTGACCACATAGAGTCCCATCATAACCGGGGTGTGAGGCTCGCGAGGCTACGCTCAATTTCTTCAAAACCACGCTTTTCATACAAAACCACGCTTTGATCATAACAGGTTCCACTTTGAATGCCACAGTGCCATTCCTTTGATTTCCCACAAGCATACAACCCTTGAGCTCATACGTCTCAAGGAAGGTGTTAAGCTAAGAGAAGTTGTCGTCTCCGCCACTATAGGTGCACATATGAAAAAGACATGTTGTGTCTCAGAATGCAATATCGGACATTCGTCCATAAAAGTTCATTCTGGGACTGAACAAAACCGAAGGCACTCTCATACTACCACTAGTAGTGAGTAGTCCTTGCAATTCGAAAAATCTCCATCACAAGGAGACCACTGCTATAAATAAATCTATAATGGGAGCTACCCAGAGCATGTTCAACAAGCAGTCCTCATGCTATGAAGATCCACGGTCTTCAACAATCATCATCTTCAACTTGTCTTCACTTTCGAACATGTACATTCGTTCGAAGTGGTTTTCGGATAGAATCAACCAAATCCGACTCTGGTTCCTTCGAAGCCAATCATCGCTTTAAAACATGTTAAGTTCATATGTGGATATCAATCATCAATCAATTACTTCATCTTTTATCTAATCAAATATCTTTCATAGATATATTCTTTTCAATTTGTTCCATTTTCTTCTCAAATGTATATGAATTCATTAAGCCTCATTCGTCAAATCATTTGATTTATTAAACCTTTCTTAAATCTTGGAATAATTCCAAGTCATTTTCTCTTTTACTTAGGAAAACCTTTCAAAATCATTCATTAAATCTAAATCAATGATTTCTTATATTCAAATTATAACTTTTATCTTAGGAAAAATATTCCCAAATCATTTATTAAATCTAAATCAAAGATTTTCTTTCTTAACTTCAAATCATATTCTTGCAAATCGAATATTTTCATAATAAAGCCCTACTGCCATCTTAGCTATGGTAAATTTCACATTTAGGGACTAGCGGCAAGTTTTACCTCCATGGACTAATGGCAAGTTTCACCTTCAGGGACTAATGGCAAGTAATCCTATATTATGAATATCTTTATCTTTAATGATCTTTTCCTTCAATATGTTTTATTTTAAAAATTAGTTTCTTTTCTTTTATCTTTGAAAAACTTAAATATGATCTTTTAAGCATTCAGGCTTTCCTTTCGATATGTTCCACCCCTCACCTAAGAAGAGAAAACATAGGCCAGGTAAGTTCAGGGCACTGGTTGCTCCATCCTTAACCTTAATTAAACACCTTGTTTTATCTTTCCAGATCTCACAGGCAGAACAAATGTACTAGTTGTTTCCGTATATTCAGTTTGTTATTACATTCAATATTCTTCACTTTTTATTTAAGTGGTATAAACAATTCATCTTAACAATTTATTCAGGCTCTTATTAAAAGTTCCAAATCATCTTCAACTCAATTATACCTTTAAAATCAATCACAAAAGATTTAGGAAATAATTGTTAAGTTTGAACTTATATTCAAGAGGTTATAGGATTCGCAGCATAAAAGTGCTGCGGAAAGTGCTATACAAGCTTACTTGATTTAAACAACTTTTTAATATTTGGAAATTCATATTTTCCATTCCAAATCTCTTTTAAACCATTCAATATATTTATCAAATTTATTTCATATTTGTAATCAGTTAAGAATATCATTTATAAATAAATCCCTTTTTGGATTCCGAACTGCAAAACCGCGATGTTTTTAGAAAATTATTTTGGACATATTTCAAACTCTACTTGATGAAATCTTGATTTTCTCTCTTCGTTGGAAAACTATTATCATTGTGGACCAAAGAATTTTTATTTCGAAAAAATCCGACTTATAAACCATTCTCTACACTAGTTTGAAGTTACAGGTCGAAATTTACGAACTACTGCTACGCGACAAGCTCGATTTTGACCAATTTTGTGAATTTCTTCGAAACTTGTCCGAAACACTTCAAATTTGTTTTAAACCATATCTAAACTTATTTTAACTTATTTAAAATCATTAAGAGGCTAAATAACTTCCACATACGTATTCGTATGGATTTAATTCTCATTTAATAAACTTTGGTTAATTACTAATCTTTTATCTTTTCATTTATCAAACAAGTTATCAACCACATAATCAACTAATTTGCAACCAAGTTATCAAACATTTAACCATTCAACATATTTAAACTTTTCAACCATTATACTTGAAATAAGTTTGGACTAATTAGTAAATATGAGTACTCACCTTTAACCAAATAGTTCACTTCCTACCAACATTCATATCAAAAACACTTCACTTAAACTTCAACTAATCAACTTCTACTCCATTTATTTTGCTTTATGCCATCGACCACTTCTTCCAAACTCCCAAAAATCTAGCAGAGCTTCCGCAGCACCTTGAATTTTCTCATATCTCCTTGGAATGAAATCGACGGTACTTCCTTATCTTTTTTGGCTCCGGAGCTTCACAACCTGCTGCTCTTTCCCCATAGGTTCGGCCATGCCCTATTCCACTCCTTCCAACATCATTTCTTCAATTCTTAGATGCTAAATCATGTTCTAATGGTATTCTAAGGCCTTTGGCAAAGTTTGATGGTGTTTGGAGTTGATTTGATATGGTGTTGAAAAAGTAGTAAGGATTTGTAAGAGAAGAAAAAGCCACTAAAGATCTAAAGAAGAAGAAGAGAACTTAGAAAAGAAAGAAGAAGAAGAAGAATGAAATATGTAAAAGAAGGTGGAAGGATGATGGTTGATTTATAGTTGAAATTTTCTACACAAATTACCTTATTACCCTTAACCAAAATGACCAAAATACCCTCCATACCAAATCAATTTTTGTCTCCTTTAAGTGCACTAAAACACTCTTTCCAATGCATGACTAAACATATATTAAATGTTGATTTGATATGAAAAGGAAGTGTATAAATGTGATGTGAAGTTTATGCAATAATTATGTTTAAAGTAAGCATGGATTTGACATTCATTAATGGTGGTCAGATGTTTAAGTAAATATAATTTTAAGTTTAAATCTTTTATTAGTCAAATCAAATCTTATTTAAATACACATCAAATCAAAGGATTTCTAATTCATTTTACAAAAGTAAACCATTTTTGTCTTTTTGTGCTTACTTTTTCTTAATTGTTTTCTAGAAGTTTCTAACCTTATTTAGTAAAATTAAACTTGATTAGTGAATCAATTAATACTCACGCTATTTGAATATATGTTCCTATATACGAAAATAAAGATGCGACGACGTTGTGACAACTTTTAATCGACAAAACGTCGTTTTTCGACAAAATGAATTTTAGTTAAACTATTTATTTATGTAAACCAAATTTTAGTTAAACTATTAATATGGTCACATTTTGACATTTTAGTTAAACTATTAATTCATCTTAACAACTTTTAATATGGTCACATTTTGACATTTTAGTTAAACTATTTATTTATGTAAACCAAATTTAAAAATGAATTTTTTAATTATTTAAATAAATTATAACATATCTCTCTATTATTTAAATAATATCAAAATCTCCAATTTTACAGTGTATGTAAAACGGACAAAATGCGACAAAATTTGGTTATTTTTGTAAAAGATAATTAACATACTTATAAATATTTTAATATACTTTTATTATCTTTATTAGATGTTTGATTTATCTTTTTTTAAATAAATATTTAAACCTATTTATTTAAGCATTTATTTATTTTTAACAAAACTTAACTTTTGTTGATTTGTTCTAAAATCCAAATTTATACTATTTAAATTATCAACTATAAGAATATAAGAATAAATAATTTCTCTATTATTATCTATTATATTTAACTTATTTATTTAAGTTTTAAACCTGTTTAAATTTAAAATAAACGAAATCTCTCATTTTCGAAGTAGCAAAATTGCTGGTCGTTACATTCTCCCCTACTTAAAGAATTTCATCCTCGAAATTACCCGAACAATAGTTTGCCTAAAACATTTATCTTCAAAATTAATTCCATATAATATGCACAGATCATCCGTATGAAATATCATATTCAATCTCCTATTCGAATACAGAACTTTATTTTCGAACTAGTATCGATCTCTTGATCCTCTAGTGCATGCCTTATTCTGGCTCTTCGCTCAGAAACCTTTGCTTTCCTTGCATAGTTCTCAACGATGATAGAAAACTCAAGTACCCAACCATAAACCTTAATTAATGTTCGTCGTCAAGAATCGAGTGATAAATCCTTTTTTTGATTGGTGTAAACAACTCAAAGATTCGTAATCGGATATTAGATCAAAATTTGTGCACTGAAATGATCTACATATATATTTATTAACCTGCAAAAACTTTCATAAAAACTTTATCTTAAGCTTAAACACATTATAAAGGTGCTTCTTTATATAATCTCTTTAATAATTTATTTTCAAAAATTTTTATTAAAGGAAAATATTCTAAAGAAACCATTTTTCACTCAAAAGATATTTAACTTTATCATAATTTTTTTGTTCATTATCACATTTATAAATTATACTTATCCAATTTCATTTACTCAGAATATGTCACAATCTTTTAGTTTTCATAAATTTCTTAGCTCCGAGTTTGGTATGATTCGGAAATTTCAGACCGTCCAAAATTGTAACAACCCGCATATTTTACGATTCATATATTTATGTTTAATTTAAATATAGCATCATTAGTCGGATTTAAGTCCGAAAATGTCACTATTTCGTAAAATAACAGTTGAATTAGTGAAAAGACATTGTGGATCGTGCTATATGGAAGTATCTATTTGAACACACAGTCAAATAGATATTCAGACGTCTGAATTGAGTAATTCGAACGTCTGAAATTGCTCGAGTTCAACCAGAAAGGAAATAGGCAAAAATTGCCTTTTTCAGACGTCTGAAATGAACAAATCAAACGTCTGAATACCATTTTCAGACGTCTGAATATTGTACTAGACAATATGTTTTTTCAGATTCAGACGTTTGATTGGGAAATTTCAGACATCTAAATGAGGACTAAAATTGAGATTCAACAATTTGGAGTCGATACCACTTCCATTGAGTCCAAAATGGTGTTTGCGACCTTTTTGAGTATAAACATCGATATGTTTGGAGCTAGCTAAAATTTCGACCTTTTCACTTAGGGCTTTGGGTTTGCGTTTGGGTTTCAGCCCATTAACCTAACATATCAACTCAACTCAACTCCACTCCACTCCTCTTCATTCCTTCATAATATTTCCTACAACTCACGCTTTAGCAAAAACGGTGGAGGAGATTGGAAATTAAAATCCTAAGCCCTAGTTTCTTTAGCAAATCCAAGCTTTAGCTCCAAAATCAAAGAGAAGCTTAGGTAAGCATCTCCTTCTTCTTCTCAATCTCCATCTCCCTCCAATTTCAGAAATTTCCTATAACCTAATCTGGGAAATTATTGCTTCTAGACTCAGATTGGAGTTTTTAGAGTTGAGATTGAAGAGTGGTTGATCCTCCTTTGTTTTCAAGCTTCTCCTTTCTTGTTTTTGGGTTCAAAGGTGAGTTTTTGAACTCACATCTACATATATAGCTTTCATTATTGTTAGGTATGAATTCCCCACATCAATTCATGTTCATTTGTTTTTGAATTGAATTGGTTTGATGAATATTCCAATTTTTGGTGTTTTGAAACCAAAATCTATGAAAATTCTTATATGGATGATGGACATATTGATCGGAGTGTATTGGTGAGTCTTTAAGGTTGGGTAGCCGTTTGGCGTAAACCCCTCGTAATCGTCACTCATCCGATCGCTTCTGATATGATTTGGCCATCATTGGCCTTGGCAAAATATGCCCTGAGCTTCAGGTTCAGACGTCTGAAATATCAAATTCAGACGTCTGAATTTGCTTATTCAGGCCAATTTGCCTAATTTGTGTGGGTATCCAATTTTAATCGATTTGTGTTGATCCGACTTATGGTTATCATTTATTGACTTTGATGACTTCTTTTTCGGAAATTTTAGGAATATCTGTTTTGATGGAATCGGTATTGATTTCTATGGATTTGATTCACGGCTTCGAATGTGAATTTTGGTGATTGGTTATTTCTACAATCATTTCTGTGATTTGTCACTTTAAAAATATAAAGGTTTTCTATACTAGTAGTAAATATCAAAACTCTTTCATCAAAACGATTTCAACACTATTTCATTACAAAGCTCGTTTCTTAAACCGTTTTCCAATCTATTAGTATATACAAACCTTTACCTCATTCGTATGAGAAATCTAATTAAATGGCATAGTAAAACAAGTGGTATGAAACTCTTGCATTTACTTCGTCGGTTAATTCTTAAACTTGTTCGATTGAACTCTTGTGACATTTTTCGAGTGGGAATCTACAATCTGTCCGTAAATATTCAAGTTAAGCCAGTGGTTATGGGACAAGAAGCTAAACTCATTTATTTACTAGCTTAGTGTAATTGACACTTCTTGATGATCGATGATGATCATTTTGTGGATTATACTAGCGATGTGCGATGTCTCTTTGTCCGCGTGGGGGACTGTACACCGTTTGTGGAGTTTTGGCTCAAATTGGTGGTGTAGCGACCCATGGTCTTCGGGCCGTTTGTGGAGCTTCGGCTAAAATTTGATGGTTAGCAACCATGGAATAGCGTTCCGTTTGTGATACACGTGTTTGTGAGTTTTCATGCTCCCGTTTGTGATAGGCCTCCCCATTTTGTGATTTCTAGATTTCTAATTGATGATTTCTAGAATTTATGTTTCACCAATTTTGTGATTTTTATTGGTAAGCTCTATCAATATTTGTGGTTGGTTAATAAATTAAAGAATGTGATTCTTTTTGGTGCTTTGAGAAAGTTTTGAGGTATTTATGATTTTGTCATTGTTAAATGTATACTTTTCATAGCATGGCATTATTGCCATCATACTTTTTTGTCATATCTCATATTCTATCTCATTTTTATTTGATATTTATAGCTAGAATGATCTGTTTATTATTTTATTATTAAATAATACTCGGGTCAGACTGAGACATTACAGGTGCTTCTACTTGACTTTTTATCAGGGATGGTCGCCTACTTTTTGGCTAACTACTTAGATTAGTAGTTTTTGGTTGTTATACATTTGACATATAGACACCATGATGTATACTTATTCTTTTTTTTCTAGCACTTGTACCTATTCTTTTGTGATACTGTGGATCTTATATGACCACTACTATGATGTACACTTCTTTGTGTTATATTCATATCTGTTTCCGCCTTTGAGATATGAACATCTGTTACTGATTTATATTATGTTTATTTCTAAATTTGTTTCTGAAGACCACACAGCTGCTGTGTAGTAGCTTTGAGTTTGTATCGATATGTCGGATTTCTTCTTGAAATGAAATGCATGTTATATTATCTGACATATCGGTGCTCGCACAAGCCAATTACGCGGAGGGTCGCTCCTCAACAGCCTTTTTCTTCATGCTAGTTGACAACATTACTTCGTAGTGTCCTTGGCTAGCGTGAGTACAGAGGTGGGGCGTCACAGCTTCGTATCAGAGCCAAACTTCGGAACAATGTAGAATAATCTAGCAAGGATCATCATCCTAAGTTCTTCCTCAGGAGTCGTGCCTTGGGATTTATCCGAGTCATTGGACCCGTTCTATCCTATTTTCTTTTATGATTCCTTGTTTTATCAATCATGATTGTTTGATAGTCATTCTGAGAATAACCTTTTCTTCTTTCTTTCTTTCTTAAAGAAGAGAAATGGTTAGATCTAACCGACCAAGCGTCGGTCAATCTAGTGCTACTCCCCAGGATGGAGTGTTTATGTCTGCCCAACAGCTTCTAGATCTCGTAAAGAATGCTCAAGCTACCGGACCTATTCCAGAGCCTACTCACCCTAAATCTGGGTTTGCGTGACTATACCAATTTAGGTGGGAAGCCATTCAAGGGTTTCGAAAGCGTCATTGAAGTCCAACTTTGGCTTAGAACATGCGATCGCATCTTTTCTCGCATGCATCTTATTGATCTTCATTGAGTCCAAGTGGCTTCTAGTACGCTCCAAGAAAGAGCACTAGATTGGTAAGAGCTTCTGATTTCTGAAATTATCGAAGCGCATCTTACTTGGAAGCAATTCCGGGACGATTCGAATTAAAGTTTGTGCTGGATGCTGAAAAGTGACTTTGGCCCGTCGTTTTATTGACCTTGTTCAAGATGAATCCTCCATGGCGGATTATGTCGCATCTTTCGAATCTCTCTTTAAATATGGGTTCGAGTCTATTAATACCCCATTGAAGAAAAATCAGAGATTTGTTTGTGGCTTGAACAAAAATCTCAAGAAGCCATTAGTTCTGAAATTGGAAGTTTCTTTTGATCAACTTATTGATATCACTCTTCGACTTGAAGAGGCAAATAAAGAAAGTGATGTTGAAGTTGGGAGTGCCAAACCGAACTTCAACAACAACAAGAAGAGACCTTATAAGTTCATAGGTCCTTATCCCAACAAGAAAGGAAAGCAAGTAACTTCGGTAGCAAAAACTCCTATCTCTAGTCGTGGAGAATGCTACAATTGTGGTTCTAAGGACCAGTTTGCAAACAAGTGCCCGAAGCCCCTTTCTTGCCGCTATTGCAAGAGTTCGGGTCACACTATATCTTCATGTCCCAAACTTCAAAGCAAGACTGAGGGAAAGCTTAATGTGGTGCAAGCCTCTAGTAACACTTCTCATGGTCGAGGTATTTCTCATTCTATCCTTGATGGCATTATTGTGTTTCGTGATCATCCTATTCAAGTTCTGTTTGATACAGGTGCATCCCATTCTTTATATCAAAAGAACTTGTTGATACCTTGTCTTTAAGTGTTGTGGTTTTAATGACTTCTTTGAGAATTACGAATCCGACTGGTGGATTCACAACACTCAGTTTGCTTTGTAAAGATGTCGAGATTATTTTATGTGATTTTTCTTTCCAAGCCGATTTGCATGTCATGCATTACTTAGGCTTTGGAATGATTTTGGAAATGGATTGGCTTAACCGTTATGAAGCCCATATTCTATGTTCTGAGAGGACTATTCATCTTCGACATCCTCAATCTGTTAAGCAGATTTCTATTGTTCTTAAAGATTCGGATTCCAATTTGGAAACGTCTTTATATTCTTTAAATCCTTATGATGATGATGATGAGGAGGAGGAGGAGGAAGATGTCACTTCTCTTATTCACGTTGTTCGTGAATTTTCCAACATATTTGAGCCTGTTTTAGGATTACCACCTAAGCGAGCAATTGAGTTCAGAATTAATCTAATCCCTGGAGCTCTACCTATCACTCGTCCTCCTTATCTTATGTCCAATAAGGAAAATGAGGAGATGCAAAAACAATTATCCGAATTGGAGATGAAGCAATTTATTCGTTCTAGTTCCTCTCCTTGGGGAGCTTCTGCTATTTTTGTGAAGAAATCCGATGGTAAACTTAGGCTTTACATTGACTACCGCAAGCTTAATGATCTCACCATCAAGAATAAATATCCCTTACCTCGGATTGATGATTTATTCGATCAACTTTGCGGTGCTAGAGTCTTTTCACAGTTGGACTTAGCAACCGGTTTTCATCAGCTTCGTATTGCCGAGGATAGCATTCCTTTGACGTCGTTCTGAACTCGTTATGGATCTTATGAATGGCTTGTTATGCCATTTAGTTTAACGAATGCTCCAGCTTATTTCGTTGACCTTATGAATCGAGTTTTCAGATACTTCCTTGATCGATTTGTTCTCATCATTATGGATGATATTCTAATCTATTCTAAAACCGAGGAAGAGCATGAAAAGCATCTTTTGATTGTGTTGGAAACTCTTAGCAGCAGCCAATTAAAAGAAAAATTTTCTAAGTGCCACTTTTGGCAATCTCGTGTGAAATTTTTAGGACATATTATTTCTGAATCCGGAATTTCCGTTAATCCTTCAAAGATTGAAGCGATTCAAAATTGGAAGAGACCGGAGAGTGTGACGGAAATTCGTAGCTTTCTTGGATTGGCAGGTTATTACCATCGGTTCATAAAAGACTTTTCAAAAATTTCCGTGCCTCTTACTTATTTGACAAAAAAGGGAGTTAAATACATTTGGTCAGACAAATGTGAAGCTTCTTTTCAGAAATTAAAAGAACTCCTTCCTGATGCTCCTATTCTTTTGATCCTCGAAGGGAACCAAGGTTTTATTGTTTATACCGATGCTAGTCGTGTTGGTTTGGGAGTCGTTCTTATGCAAAGAGAACGTGTTATTGCTTATGCTTCTAGGCAATTGAAGCCAGCCGAGACTAGATTTGCCACTCATGATTTAGAGCTTGCGGCTATTGTTTTCGCCCTTAGGATTTGGCGTCATTATCTTTTGGAAGAAAATTTTATTCTCTACACCGATCATAAATCTTTGAAGTATTTATTTTCTCAAAAGGAACTTAATTTCCGTCAACAATGTTGGCTCGAGTTCCTTGCATCTTATGATCTAGATATGCTTTATACTCCGAGAAAGGGAAATCGTGTTGCCGATGCACTTAGTCGTAAGCAACAAGCGGTTGTTTCTATGATGATATCCGAATGGAATGATCTCGAGACTTTATCCACTTGTGAGATTCGAGATCGTAAATCAGATATATGTTCATTTCTAGTTTTGTGTAGCATTGAGGTTCATCCTTCTCTTTTAGACCGCATCCTTGAAGCTCAAAAGCTAGATCCCGAATTGGCTCTTCTTAGCCGAAATTGTTGGGATAAAATTGATATTGTAGGTTTGAAAGACTTAGATATTGATACTCGTGGCGGAATTCGAAAATTTGGTAGACTTATCGTGCCAAATATTAGTATTCTTCGTAAATATATTTTAGAAGATTATCATCATTCTAAATTTACCATTCATCCCGGTAATAGTAAAATGTACGCGGATATGAAGCGACTTTATTATCGGAATGGAATGAAATCCGATATTGCTAACTTTTTTAAGCGTTGCATGACTTGCCAACTCGTTAAGGCCGAGCATCAAAGGCCCGATGCGTTATTGCAACCTTTGGACATTCCAATTTGGAAGTGGGACCAAATTTCCATGGATTTTATTGACGGTCTTCCCCGTTCTCGTCCAGGCCATGATAGCCTATGGGTGATAGTTGATAGACTTACAAAATCCGCCCATATTATTCCCGTTCGGTCTAATCGGACCATACCTCTTTTGGCCAAGCTCTTTATTAAAATTTTTTTTAAATTGCATGGAGTTCCTACTTCTATTATTAGCGATCGTGATCCATTGTTTACGAGTGGATTTTTGAAAAGTCTTCAAAAAACTTTGGGAACAAAGTTTAATTTTAGCACCGCTTATCACCCTCAGTCTGGTGGACAAACCGAGCGTGTAAATCAAACCCTTGAAGATCTTCTTCGTGCATGCGTTCTTGATTTTGGTGTAAATTGGAAAGATCATATTTCTCTTGTTGAGTTTTCCTAATAATAATAGCTTCCAATCTAGTATTAGGATGACACCTTTCAAAGCACTCTACGGAAGGCCAGGCCGATCTCCTTCTTGTTGGCTTGAGGCCGGTGAGAAGCTGGTTTTTGGTCCAGATTTTATTCGTGATTCCACAGAAAAGACTGACCTTATTCGTCGTAGGATGAAATAGGCTCGAAGTAGACAAAAATCCTATGTCGATAACCAAAGAAGGAAATTAGAATTTTCTATGGGAGATTTTTTGTTTATTCGTGTTTCACCTATGAAGGGTGTTGTGCGTTTCAGTCGATCGGGAAAATTAGCGCCTCGATATATTGGTCCATTTCCCATCAAAGAACGTATTGGTTTCGTGGCTTATCGCCTTTTATTACTGGCTTAGTTTTCTGCTATTCATGACGTATTCCACATCTCTTAATTAAGGAAATGCCTGCGAGATTCAGATTCTATTCTTGAGCCCGGTGTTATTTAAGATATTGAAGTTTCGCCTAATTTAATTTATGAGCATCTCCTATTCGTATCATTGCTTCGAAGGTTAAACGCCTTTGAAATAAAGATATTCCTCTTGTGAAAGTTCAATGGTCCTCAAATCCTAAGGATTGTTCATGGGAATCCAGAGAATTCATCAAGCGAACACATCCAAACTTACTCTCTTGAGCTCTTTGAGGTGAACTTAGTATTTCAAATTTCTTTTGTCTTGATATGCTTTTATGATTGTTATTTTTTATTTTCTTCTTAAATATTGCGAGGACGCAATTTCTTTAAGGAGGAGAGTGTGTAACAACCCGCATATTTTATGATTTGTATATTTAAATGTTTAATTTAAATATAGCATCATTAGTCGGATTTAAGTCCAAAAATGTCACTATTTCGTAAAATAACAGTTGAATTAGTGAAAAGACAATGTGGATCATGCTATATGGAAGCATCTATTTGAACACACAGTCAAATAGATATTCAGACGACTGAAATGAGTGATTCAGACGTCTGAAATTGCTCGAGTTCAACCAAAAAGGAAATAGGCTAAAATTGCATTTTCAGATGTCTGAAATGAACGATTCAGACGTCTGAATACCATTTTCAGACGTCCGAATACCATTTTCAGACGTCTGAAATGAATGATTTAGACGTCTGAATATTGTACTGGACAATATGTTTTTTTTCCAGATTCAGACGTGTGATATGGATATTTCAGACGTCTAAATAAGGACTAAAATTGAGATTCAACAATTTGGACTCGAGACCACTTCCATTGAGTCCAAAATGGTGTTTGCGACCTTTTTGAGTATAAACATCGATATGTTTGGAGCTAATTAAAATTTTGACCTTTTCACTTAGGGCTATGGGTTTGCGTATGGGTTTCATCCCATTAACCTAACATATCAACTCAACTCCACTCCACTCCTCTTCATTCCTTCATAATATTTCCTACAACTCAAGTTTAGCAAAAACGGTGGAGGAGATTGGAAGTTAAAATCCTAAGCCCTAGTTTCTTTAGCAAATCCAAGCTTTAGCTCCAAAATCAAAGAGAAGCTTAGGAAAGCATCTCCTTCTTCTTCTCAATCTCAATCTCCCTCCAATTTCAGAAATTTCCTATAACCTAATTTGGAAAATTATTGCTTTTAGACTTAGATTGGATTTTTTAGAGTTGAGACTGAAGAGTGGTTGATCCTCCTTTGTTTTCAAGCTTCTCCTTCCTTGTTTTGGGGTTTAAAGGTGAGTTTTTGAACTCACGTCTATGTCTATAGCTTTCGTTGTTGTTAGGTATGAATTCCTAACATCTATTCATGTTCATTTGTTTTTGAATTGAATTGGTTTGATGAATATTCCAATTTTTGGTGTTTTGAAACCAAAATCCATGAAAATCCTTATATGGATGATGGACATACTGATCGGAGTGTATTGGTGAGTCTTTAAGGTTGGGTAGTCGTTTGGCGTAAACCCCTCGTAATCGTCGATCGCTTCCAATATGATTTGGCCATCATTGGCCTTGGCAAAATATCGCCCTGAGCTTCAGGTTCAGACGTCTGAAATATCAAATTCAGACGCCTGAATCTGCTTATCTCGGGCCAATCTGCCTAATTTGTGTGGGGTTCCAATTTTAATCGATTCGTGTTGATCCGACTTATGGTTATCATATATCGACTTTGATGACTTCTTTTTCGGAAATTCTGGGAATATCTGTTTTGGTGGATTCAGTATTAAGTTCTATGGATTTGATTCACGGCTTCGAATGTGAATTTTGGTGATTGATTGTTTCTACAATCATTTCTGTGATTTGTCACTTTAAAAATATGAAGGTTTCTATACTAGTAGTAAATATCAATACTCTTTCATCAAAATGATTTCAACACTATTTTATTACAAAGGTCGTTTCTTAAACCGTTTTCCAATCTATTGGTATATACAAACCTTTACCTCATTCGTATGAGAAATCTAATTAAACGACATTCTAAAACAAGTGGTATGAAACGCTTGCATTTACTTTGTCGGTTAATTCTTGGACTTGTTCGATTGAACTCTTGTGACAATTTTCGAGTGGAAATTTACAATCTGTACGTAAATATTTAAGTTAAGCCAGTGGTTATGGGACATGAAGCTAAACTCATTTATTTGCTAGCTTAATGTAATTGACAATTCCTGATGATCGATGATGATCATTTTGTGGATTAGACTAGCAATGTGCGATGTCTCTTTGTCCACGTGGGGGACTGTACCTCGTTTATGGAGTTTCGGCTCAAATTGGTGGGGTAGCGACCCATGGTCTTCGGGCCGTTTGTGGAGCTTCGGCTCAAATTTGATGGTTAGCAACCGTGGAATAGCGTTCCGGTTGTGATACACATGTTGGTGAGTCTTCATGCTCCCGTTTGTGATAGGCCTCCCCCTTTTGTGATTTCTGGGTTTCTAATTGATTATCTCTAGAATTTGTGTTTCACCAATTTTGTGATTTTTATTGGTAAGCTCTATCAATATTTGTGATTGGTGAATAAATTAAAGAATGTGATTCTTTTCGGTGCTTTGAGAAAGTTTTGGGGTATTGTATGATTTTGTCATTGTTAAATGTATACTTTTCATAGCATGGCATTATTATTATCATACGTTTTTGTCTTATCTAAAATTCTATCTCATTTTTATCTGCTATTTATCGGTAGACTAATCCGTTTATTATTTTCTTATTAAATAATACTCGGGTCAGACCGAGATGTTACCGGTGCTTCTACTTGACTTCTTATCAGGGATGGTCACCTGATTTTTGGCTAACTATTTAGATTAGTAGTTTTTGGTTGTTATACATTTGGGATATAGACTCCATGATGTATATTTATTCTTTTTTTCTACCACTTTCTATTCTTTTGTGATACTGTGGATCTTATTTAACCACTACTCTGATGTATATTTCTTTTTGTTATATTCATATCTATTTCCGCCTTTGAGATATGAACATATGTGACTGATCTATGTTATGTTTATTTCTATATTTGTTTCTGAATACCACACAGCCATTGTGTAGTAGCTTTGAGTTTGTATCGATATGTTGGATTTCCTCTTGAAATGAAATGCATGTTATATTATCTGACATATCGGTGCTCGCACAAACCAAGTACATGGAGGGTCGCTCCTCAACAGCCTTATTCTTCGTGCTAGTTGATGGCATTACTCCATAGTGTCCTTGGCTAGCGTGAGTATAGAGGTGGGGCATCACAAAAATCGTCAAAAATCCCGCTCTATCTTATCTAGTAGCAATCCCAATTTATCTTTGGTTTAAACAATTTTATAAAGATTACTAATCAATGATGCACATTATTTCCTTAAGAAAATTACGTAGATCGAGTAACTCCAAAACAATCTAAGGAACTCGGTATTACCAATAGTATCATATATCCTCTTAAGAAGAAGAGTAATACTTAAGAGAAATACTTACCATCCAAACATATCTCTTGCCCATTTTTAGTTTATTTTCGAGCCAATCGAATTTGTTATTATAAAATATCTCTTTTATATTTGAAATAACAACATTTTCAAAATCCTTTAGATATTACTTTGTAAAACCTATCTTACAAATTCATTTTATCTTATATTAATTAACTTCATTTAAATTACCACAATTGTTTTAATCGAACTTAAATGAGAAACTTTTAAAAATCAGTTTCTATTATTTAAATACATTTTCAGCTTATATGTTCATTCCTTAAACAAATCTTATTATTAAACACCTTATGGTCAAATCGTGAAACTTAATTCACAAGGTATTTGTACTTAATCTTTTGAATTAAACAATTAATCAATTTACGATAGTAACCTAACATTATCATTTCTTAATTTATTATTTTGGAATAATTATTATGGATTTTAATTTCCTTATCAGATTTATTACTCAGCGATTATCTTTATGAAACATCTTATAGTCAAATTGTGAAACTCTAATCACCAGATGTTCATATTTAAATTTCACTAATCCTGATTTCTAACTATACAACTTTTCAAAATATAATCCTAGGTAAAATTATTTAATTTACCAAATTTTTCCAAAATCAGTGTGTCGGTTCATCTTGTTTAAATATTTAGGAACCCTCATCGATAACGGTGATCAGGCGCATCGATCAGAATCCATAAATCACTCAACAGATAAATCGATAAAAATCATATTTATATCCAATAACAACATTTATAATACACTCAAACTGTAGGATCTAGATTAACCCTAGAGGGGGGGTGAATAGGGTTATAGCAAATTTTTCCGAATTAAACATAGAAACAAACTGCAGAAATAAATATGCTGAAAAGTAAATCACACACAAAATGTACCCAGCTTCAGCAACCCCTGCCTACTGCTGCATTCCCAGATTTCTATTAGAATTAAACAGTTTCCCGCTTACAAACACTCTAACAGACTTGCAAACCCTGCTACTGCCTATAGAGTTTTGCAAACTCGCAAACCCTGCTAACTGGACTAACTCTAACTAGACAATCTGACAACACCTAAACCCTAGGTGGTGATTTACCACGATTTGTTTTGAAAAGAACAGACAAATAAAACAGATTATAAGAGCAAGCACTAAATTTAAAAACAGTTTAAATTATGTTGCCCTTAAATAAAAAACACCCAAACCCAAAACAAAGAAAATATGCGGCCACTTCCCTCTTATCTTATTTCACCCGATCCTTTGTCTTTTGTTTGTGAAGAAAAAAAATGGCGGCCCTCTGTTGTATTCTTTATTCGATCTGAATTAGGGCTTCTTTTCCTTGCGATCCAAATTGGGGCTTTGACTGATTTTTGATGCTCGTGCTCGTGCTCGCTCTCTGATGATCGATTCTACTTGCGCTTTGTTTCACAGCTGCTCCTTTGATCGAGTTTGATAGATTTGTATGTATTCTCTTTTGTTGCTTGTTTTAATTGCTTGCTTGACTCGATTGTTGTGTGTTCTATGATGATTTCTTGGGGTTTATTTATAGGGTTGAAACCCTAATAACCACTGTCAGATTTGATTTCTACACGTCGTTGATTATTTTTCCTGAATTTGTTCTGGATTTGGAGTATTCCTTTCTTGATTTAATTTCGAATTATTGCTGTCCATATTTGTTTTCGAATTAATTAATTCGAAGATTTCTTCCTATATTTGTTGTCTCGGCCCCTATTTGAATTAACACTGACCATATATGTATTCGAGAAATTTGATGCAGAGATTTCTTTCCAAATTAGATTTCTTTGACTTAATTAAAACCCGATGTTTATTTTTTAAATTCATCCCCATTTTTTTTTTCTTTGACTTTGGACATTTTTGCATAACTGTTGAGCTCACTGTGTCTTCTGACCATCTTCTCTGTTGTTCATGTAGTTGCATTTGGTCTCGAGTTTCACTGTTGCATTTGCTCATTGGAGTTTGTACTCGCACACTGCACGTAGCTTATTGTCTGTACTTGGTGCATTGAGCATTTTCACTGTGTTGAATTGTTCTGTCCACTGCCCTTGTGTTGCTCACCATGTTGCATACATGTTTTTATGCTTTGTGACATTCGGGTTTGTTGTGTACTTGTCTACTGCAGTTTCATTGTGACTTGACTGTGTTGTTTTGTCTCTGCCCAGTTGATGTTCTGTTCACGTGTGTCTGGTCAAGTTCATTCAATTCATTGATCCTTGTACATGATGTACTGTCTGGTCTTTGTTTGCTTGGTAGCATTTCTTTGTGGTCTTTCATGATGTGTTTGCTGTTGCACTCAGTGTTTGTAGCTTGCCACTGACTTCTTTGTAGTTGCACTGCACTTTGGCTTCACTGAGTTTGTTGTTGCAGTGATTTGTCTGACCTTGTATGCTTCAAGTTGCCTTGAGTTGAACCTATCTTGGGTTTGACCTTGTTTGTGATTTTTGAGCATTGTGCTCTGTTGTTGTATTTGCATTGAGTCACTGATTTTGGTCGATACTTTGAACACAGTCAGGTTGCATATCCAGCCGAGTCTATATTGTGCATGATTGCTTTCGTTGATAGCGCACACGAGTTGGCGAGGCAGTGCACACGTGTATAAATGTACACGTGTGTATTGCAACCACTCACGATTACCTGTAAGAACACTGATATGCACAGATATTACACAATCAAAGATGATGAAAATAACCCATCTATCTGAGACACAAACAAATTTCTATTTTTGCAAATTCAAATTTGTTTGTTTTCAGATTACTGTTGTAGTTGCTAATTATACAGGTACACAGGAGACAGGACAAGAAATGGAGCTGGACAATGCAGATAGATGCAGATGTGCAGACAGAGTGAAAAACTGAGTGTTGAGTGTTGTAGTGAGAAATGTAAAATGTATGAACTGGTGTATGTATATATATAGAGAGAGCTGAAAACTTTGTATTGTTTAAGTGTTGTAATAAAATATTATATTGCATAAAAAATACTGGTTGAATTATATAAATTCTGTGCAATAGTATAATTATTCAATATGAATATTTCTTCCTTTCTGTATATAGTCCAAACTGCAAACACATATATGTATTGATATATATTTTGTTATCATCAAACAAAAAATCACATCAAACAATCTCCCCCTTTTGATGATGACAAACATATATATTAAAGATTTTGAAATGCTAATACATGTGTTTGAGCATGAAATGTTTAGCTCCCCCTATTTGACTGCTCCCCCTACAATTAAGACCACTCCCTATTTAGAAGATAACAAAAATTACTGACGAATAAAAGAACTAAGGAAAATTATCTAACAACATTAAACAAATATTGTTGAAGTATTCCAAAAATATTTACTTCCTTATCAAAATCTAGTTCTTTTCTCCCCCTTTTGTCATTATCAAAAGACAGGAAAAAAATAATGGAACAGTAGGGAAATGTATTCAAATATTTATTTTTATTTTTATTATTTTTTTATTATTTTTTCTTTTTTTTTTTTTTTTTTTTTTAAATTGACATTTAAGCACAAAAATAAGCACTTACTAACCACGCATAACCATAAGGACTTTTAAATGGGATTAGCAGTTACTTATTAGTCTAAGCATCCGGACTGTTAAGGTAGACCAGAAGGATACTTAGCTACCATGCTCCATTCATGCATAACCATTAGGACTTTTAAATGAGAATGGAGTGATGATGGTACAATAATTCACTCGCATTCTCCATCCATGCACAACCATAAGGACTTTTAAATGAGGATGGATGCATGAGAGATAATTATTATTATTATTTAATTGTTTGAACATATTTCCACTACTGAATACCCTACTTAAATTAATCTTTGAATAATATCCTAAACTGGTTTGAATCCTAGAAATTGAAGTTGAAAATGAATATCCAAGAATATTTCAAACAAAAAATGAAAAGTGATTAGTCAATTTCTATAATCCCCAAATCCAAACGTAATCTGGAAAATCTTTCTTCGGGGAGGGGTTTTGTGAAAATTTCAGCAAGTTGAGTCTCAGTTGAAATATATTCAATGCAAATGTCTTCCTTAGCAATGTGATCTCTAAGAAAGTGGTGTCTCACATCAATGTGTTTTGTGCGTGAATGATGAACAGGATTATTTGATAAGTCTATTGCACTTTTACTGTCACATTTTAATGGAACTTGTTTATAAACTAAGCCAAAATCAGAAAGAGTTTGCATCATCCATAAAATTTGAGCACAACAACTTCCTAAAGCAATATATTCTGCTTCAGTGGTGGATAATGCAACACAGTTCTGTTTTCGACTTGACCATGAAACTAACGAGTGTCCTAGCATAAAGCATGTTCCACTAGTGCTTTTCCTGTCAACCAATGAACCAGCATAATCAGCATCAGAATAGCCAACTAAATCAAAATTTTCACAAGAAGGATACCATAACCCAAATTTGTTTGTGTGTGAAAGATATCTCAAAATTCGTTTAGTGGCTTTCAAATGAGATTCTTTAGGATTAGATTGAAAGCGTGCACACAAACACACAGAAAACATAATATCAGGTCTAGAAGCAGTAAGATAGAGAAGTGAACCAATTATCCCTCGATATTTCTTCTGATCAACAGCACTTCCTTTCTCGTCTTTGTCCAACTTTGTTGATGGGCTCATAGGAGTTCTCAATGGTTTGGAGTTCTCAACTCCAAATTTCTTCAACAGTTCCAACACATACTTGGATTGTGAAATGAAAATGCCATCACTGCTTTGCTTGATTTGAAATCCAAGAAAATATTTCAATTCTCCAACCAAGATCATCTCAAATTTAGCCTGCATGACTTATTCAAATTTCTCGCACAAGAGTTCATTAGTAGCACCATAAATGATATCATCCACATAAATCTGAACAATCAAAAAAATCACTTCCTTTATGTAATAGAAACAGTGTCGTGTCAGCACTCCCCTTTTTAAAGCCATTTTCCAAAAGATATGTACAAAGGCAGTCATACCAAGCTCTAGGAGCTTGCTTAAGACCATATAATGCTTTTTCAAGTTTATACACATGATTTGAAAAATCATGATTTTCAAAACCGGGGGGTTGTTCAACAAAAACCTCTTCTTTCAAATCACCATTTAGAAATGCACTTTTTACATCCATTTGTTTAAGTTTGAAACCTTTATAACAAGCAAAGCTTAGCAAAATCCTAATGGCTTCTAACCTAGCAACTGGAACAAATGTTTCATCAAAATCTATGCCTTCTATTTGGTTATATCCTTTTGCGACCAACCTAGCCTTGTTTCTAATTACATTTCCTGATTCATCAAGTTTGTTTTTGAACACCCATTTAGTTCCTACAATTGGATAGTCATTTGGCCTAGGAACTAATTTCCAGACTTTATTTCTCTCAAATTGATTAAGTTCATCTTGCATTGCTAAAACCCAACTTTCATCATTAAGAGCCATTTCAACAGAATCAGGTTCAATTTCAGAAATAAAACCACTATGACAACAAAACGCACACAAATTTTTATCAAATGAAGAGCGAGTGCGTATACCTTCCGTAGGATCTCCTATAACCAATTCAGGAGGATGATTGGATTTGAACTTCAATCTATCAGCATCAACAGTCCTACTTCCATCTTTCTCACTAGATGTCCCTTCTTTAATGCCTTCATGATCTACCCCATCATCAACCGTTTTTTCAGTCGTCCTTTCCAGATCAGATTCATCAAATTTCACATTGATTGATTCAACAATTGTCTTTGTTCGTTTGTTGTATATCCTGTAAGCCTTGCTCCTTGTTGAATAGCCCATGAAAATTCCCTCATCGGCCTTTGATTCAAATTTTCCAAGTTGATCACCTGTGTTAAGAATGAAACAAGGGCATCCAAAAACACGAAAATAAGAGATGTTAGGTTTCCTTTCATGCCACACTTCATAAGCCGTTTTGCCAAGTATTGGTCTAATCATTACTCTATTCATTACGTAGCACGAAGTATTCACCGCCTCTGCCCAAAAAGTTAGAGGTAGTTTATACTCACTCAACATGGATCTAGCCAATTCTTGCAATGTACGATTTTTCCTTTCAACCACCCCATTTTGTTGAGGTGTTCGTGGAGCAGAAAATTTATGTTTTAAACCATTTTCTTCACAAAAGTTTTCAAATTCCGAATTTTCAAATTCGCCTCCATGATCACTTCTCAAAGTTTTAATTGAAACTCCTTTTTCATTTTGAACAAGTTTAGCAAATTTTGAAAAATAATCAAAAGATTCAGACTTTTTGGCTAAGAAATAAACCCATGTAAATCTAGAATAATCGTCAACCAATACATAACAATAACGTTTTCCATTCAAGCTTGCAATTTCATTTGGTCCAAATAAGTCCATATGAATTAATTCGAGGACCCTTGATGTGCTAACAATGTTTTTAGGGCGGAATGATGATCGACTAAGCTTTCCCAAGGAACATGCTTTACACACTTTGTTATCTTTAAATTTTTGATGTGGTAACCCTCTGACTAATTCTTTCGTTTCAAGATTTTTTAAGAGACTCATGCTAGCATGTCCAAGTCTCCTATGCCATAAAGATGCCTCTTCGTCAGTGGCTACCAAACATCTGGAAAGATTTAGATTGTCAAACGAAAGCGAGTAAACATTTCCTTTTCTTTTGCCCATAAAAACAATGTTATTAGAAGTTTTATCAATGATTTTGCAAGTATCACTATCAAAAACCACATTCATACCTTTGTCACATAGTTGGATAATAGAAATGAGATTGTGATGCAAATTATCAACGTATAAAACATTAGTCAAGGAAAAAGTACCGTTACTTACTTCACCTTTCCCAATAATCTTACACTTGCTATTGTCTCCCATGATCACATTTCCACCTCTAAAATTTTCTAGGCTAAGGAACTTAGATTTATCACCTGTCATATGTCTAGAACAACCTGAATCTAGAAACCATTCTTGTTGCTCCTTAGCCCGCCAACAGACCTACATAAAGAGAGAGGAGGATGACCTAGAGAAACTCTTAGGTCCAATTGATATTAGTAACTGAAGCATTGTGAACAAACAATCCCTTTGGAACCCAAACTTGTTTTGTCCTTTCATTTTTGTTCCTATAGACATGAAATTTGTTTGTAGAATTCTTAGGAACCCAAACTTGTATAAATTTTGTGTTCTTATTCCTATGACTACAATTTTCAACACGATGTCCAATTTCACTTCTAACAAAGACACTTTTACCTTTTGCATGATCATCAACCTGTGTTTTCCCAAAACCTAGTCCTTTTCTGTTGTTAGCAAAGAGTTGATTTCCCAATAACATGTTAAATGATTTTTCTCCTCTTGAAAAGTTATTCAGAGATTTCTCAAGATTTTGGACTTTGGTTTTTAGTGTTGTGTTTTCAGTTACAAGTGTGGTGCATCTATTTATAAAATCCTTTTTCCTAGTGTCAATGGTTTCCTTAAGACTCGAGTTTTCTTTTTCAAGATTATCGAAGCTATTCTTAAGTCCTGATATTTCTGAATCTAAAATTTTACATTTTTTACAGTCTAGGTTTTGAATATTTTCAATTTCAGTTTCTAACCTAGTATTCTCATGAACAAGTTCTCTCCTGTCAGACTTCAATTTTTCAATTTTAGTTTCAAGAGTATCAATTGTATTAGTAAGATCATAACACATCAAAACAAGTTCTTTATAAGAATAGTCACGTACCTCACTGGATTCCTCTGAACTTGTTTCTGAATCTGATTTTGCCATAAGGCACAAGTTAGCCTCTTCTGAGCTATTATCCGAAACTTCTTCTCCTTCTTCATCATCCCAAGTCGCTGCAAAGGCCTTCTTCTTCTTTTTCTTTCCTTTGTTGTTTTTGAGAAGTGGGCATTTTTGTTTGAAGTGGCCCGGCTTTTGCAGTTAAAACATGTCAATTCATTATCGGAATCGTCAGAATCTTTTGACCTATTACCACTTGTTTTCTTCTTGCGTGGCCTGAATTTTGACCATTTTCTAAGATTATTGACAGCCATCGCAAGCTCTTCAATTGGATCTTCTTCTTCTTCTTCGCTTTCTTCTTTGCTCTTTAAGGCAATCGTCTTCTTCTTTGGTTCGGAGTTGTTGCGTTCTTCCTTTGCTTTTAACTCAAGCTCATATGTCATCAAGTTACGAATCAACTCCTCCATGCTTAGCTTACTCAGATCTTTCGATTCTTGGATTGTCGTGACTTTTGCCTCAAAGTTCATCGGTAAGACTCGTAGTATCTTCCGCACAAGCTCTACCTCAGTGAAGACCTTCCCAAGCGCTCTAGCATTGTACACCAAGGTTGAAAAACGTCCAAACATATCCTTTATGCTCTCGCCCTTTTCCATCACAAAGTTTTCGTATTCATTGCTAAATAGAGCAAGATGTGACTCCTTGACTTGAGAAGTTCCTTCGTGTGTCACCTCCAAAGTGTGCCAAATTTCCTGTGTTGTTGTACAATGAGAAATTCTATTAAACTCATTTTTATCAAGAGCACAGATCAAAGCGTTCATTGCTTTGGCATTTGTAGTTTTTAATTTCTTATCGTTAGCATCCCACCTATCCTTAGGTTTAGGAATCTCAGTATCACCAACAACTATAGTGGGAGATTTATAGCCAGTTTCAATAATATCCCAAACATCATAATCGACAGAACTAAGATAAATACACATCCTAACTTTCCAATAAGCATAATCGTTCCCGTTAAACATGGGTGGCCTAGCAATAGATTGCCCCTCAGAAAAAGCATTATTTTGTAGACTCATGACTCTAGAGTTAAATAAAAAAATATACCGGGCTCTGATACCACTTGTAGGATCTAGATTAACCCTAGAGGAGGGGGTGAATAGGGTTATAGCAAATTTTTCCGAATTAAACACAGAAACAAACTGCAGAAATAAATATGCTGAAAAGTAAATCACACACAAAATTTACCCAGCTTCGGCAACCCCTGCCTACTACTGCATTCCCAGATTTCTATTAGAATTAAACAGTTTCCCGCTTACAAACACTCTAACAGACTTGCAAACCCTGCTACCGCCTATAGAGTTTTGCAAACTCGCAAACCCTGCTAACTGGACTAACTCTAACTAGACAATCTGACAACACCTAAACCCTAGGTGGTGATTTACCACGATTTGTTTTGAAAAGAACAGACAAATAAAACAAATTATAAGAGCAAGCACTAAATTTAAAAACAGTTTAAATTATGTTGCCCTTAAATAAAAAACACCCAAACCAAAAACAAAGAAAATATGCGGCCACTTCCCTCTTATCTTATTTCACCTGATCCTTTGTCTTTTGTTTGTGAAGAAAAAAAATGGCGGCCCTCTGTTGTATTCTTTATTCGATCTGAATTAGGGCTTCTTTCCCTTGCGATCCAAATTGGGGCTTTGACTGATTTTTGATGCTCGTGCTCGTGCTCGCTCTCTGATGATCGATTCTACTTGCGCTTTGTTTCACAGCTGCTCCTTTGATCGAGTTTGATAGATTTGTATGTATTCTCTTTCATTGCTTGTTTTAATTGCTTGCTTGACTCGATTGTTGTGTGTTCTATGATGATTTCTTGGGGTTTATTTATAGGGTTGAAACCCTAATAACCACTGTCAGATTTGATTTCTACACGTCATTGATTATTTTTCCTGAATTTGTTCTGGATTTGGAGTATTCCTTTCTTGATTTAATTTCGAATTATTGCTGTCCATATTTGTTTTCGAATTAATTAATTCGAAGATTTCTTCCTATATTTGTTGTCTCGGCCCCTATTTGAATTAACACTGACCATATATGTATTCGAGAAATTTGATGCAGAGATTTCTTTCCAAATTAGATTTTTTGACTTAATTAAAACCCGATGTTTATTTTTTAAATTCATCCCCATTTTTTTTCTTTGACTTTGGACATTTTTGCATAACTGTTGAGCTCACTGTGTCTTCTGACCATCTTCTCTGTTGTTCATGTAGTTGCATTTGGTCTCGAGTTTCACTGTTGCATTTGCTCATTGGAGTTTGTACTCGCACACTGCACGTAACTTATTGTTTGTACTTGGTGCATTGAGCATTTTCACCGTGTTGCATTGTTCTGTCCACTGCCCTTGTATTGCTCACCATGTTGCATACATGTTTTTATGCTTTGTGACATTCGGGTTTGTTGTGTACTTGTCTACTGCAGTTTCATTGTGACTTGACTGTGTTGTTTTGTCTCTGCCCAGTTGATGTTCTATTCACGTGTGTCTGGTCAAGTTCATTCAATTCATTGATCCTTGTACATGATGTACTGTCTGGTCTTTGTTTGCTTGGTAGCATTTCTTTGTGGTCTTTCATGATGTGTTTGCTGTTGCACTCGGTGTTTGTAGCTTGCCACTGACTTCTTTGTAGTTGCACTGCACTTTGGCTTCACTGAGTTTGTTGTTGCAGTGATTTGTCTGACCTCGTATGCTTCAAGTTGCCTTGAGTTGAACCTATCTTGGGTTTGACCTTGTTTGTGATTTTTGAGCATTGTGCTCTGTTGTTGTATTTGCATTGAGTCACTGATTTTGGTCGAGACTTTGAACACAGTCAGGTTGCATATCCAGCCGAGTCTATATTGTGCATGATTGCTTTTGTTGATAGCGCACACGATTTGGCGAGGCAGTGCATACGTGTATAAATGTACACGTGTGTATTGCAACCACTCACGATTACCTGTAAGAACACTGATATGCACAGATATTACACAATCAAAGATGATGACAATAACCCATGTATCTGAGACACAAACAAATTTCTACTTTTGCAAATTCAAATTTGTTTGTTTTCAGATTACTGTTGTAGTTTCTAATTATACAGGTACACAGGAGACAGGACAAGAAATGGAGCTGGACAATGCAGATAGATGCAGATGTGCAGACAAAGTGAAAAACTGAGCGTTGAGTGTTGCAGTGAGAAATGAAAAATGTATGAACTGGTGTATGTATATATATAGAGAGAGCTGAAAACTTTGTATTGTTTAAGTGTTGTAATAAAATATCATATTGAATAAAAAATACTGGTTGAATTATATAAATTCTGTGCAATAGTATAATTATTCAATATGAATATTTCTTCCTTTCTGTATATAGTACAAACTGCAAACACATATATATATTGATATATATTTTGTTATCATCAAACAAAAAATCACATCAAACACAAACTCATTCTAGGCTGTTACTAACCCTATCTCTAATGAGCCTTTACCCTAATAAAGCCAATGTTCTTGCTTAACCTTTAGCTTTGATACAAATGTAACGGCCCGTTTTTCCCCTTGAATCGGCAACAAACCACACATGTCCAACTGAAATTACACGAATAACGGATCATTAACGATAGAAAGAAAATAAAGACAGAATAGAATCTCACACAAATGGAATAACATATATTATTTCAATAATAATCTTTACAGCAGAAATTTTTTAAATACAATATCAGAGTCTAACCTAAATTCAGCTTGGGCAGTTATAAACACCTATCCTTTCAACTGCTGACAAACATCAAACTAAAACTAACAAACCACAGCGGATAATAGAATACATCTATACGATGATGAAGATCTCCAACTCTCCTCTGGAAACTCCAACCGTCTTCAATAAACCTGTAACTACTCAGATCTGACCTAAGTAATGAAAATACTCCGATCAGGCTTGATAAACCAGCGTGAGATACTCGAAATTTAAAATGACTATGTCATCAAAATCTTGAAAAGAAGGGTATCTCATAAGACCACGACCACACATAAATACAGATGGGTTTTTACCTTATGATAACCAAAATACTTTTATATCAAAACCTTTGATATTATTTTTAATGACATATCTTTGAAAACATTTGCAAATAAACTTATTCAAATAAGGTATCAATATCTGGACTAAGTCTAACAGAATATATCTGGATTGGGTCAACGGAATATACCGAACGGAATATATAATACCAAAAGGGGTAGCTGAAATGTTTGCAAGTCATTACAGCTATTTTGGGACTACAATCAAAATCGTAAATCTGGTATTGGGATTGGATTTCCAACATGATAGGGAACTAGTGGAAAGATCATTCTGTATCCACGGCTTACGTCCATGACTCAGACGCCATTATACAACAACACAAATGGCTAAAAGTGGATACAATCTACGAATAACATCCAAGGACTCGGACTTCGCGTATCCCTGCCATGAGGTCCAAACGTATCTAGTACCTAAGGCTAAGAACATCTGATAACCCAAATCACTTCTATTTGAAATGCGAGCATACATCTGACCACATAGAATCCCAACATAACCGGGGTGTGAGGCTTGTGAGGCTACGCACAATTTCTTCAAAGCCACGCTTTTTCTACAAAACCACGCTTTGATCGTAACAGATTCCACTTTGAATGCCACACTGCCATTCCTTTGATTACTATTTGACTCCCACAAGCATACAACCCTTGAGCTCGTACGTCTCAAGGACGTTGTTAAGCTAAGAGAAGTTGTCGTGTCTGCCACCATAGATGTACATTTGTAAAAGACAAACGTTGTGTCTCAGAAATGCAATGTCGGACATTCGTCCATACAAGTTCGTTCTGGGACTGAACGAAACCGAAGGCACTCTCATACTACCACTAGTAGCAAGTAGACCTTGCAATCCGAAAAATCTCCATCACGAGGAGACGACTGCTATAAATAACTCTATAATGGGAGCTACCCAGTGCATGTTCAACAAGCAGTCCTCCTGCTATGAAGATCCCCGGTCTTTAACAATCATCATCTTCAACATGTCTTCACTTTCGAACATGTACATTGGTTCGAAGTGGTTTTCGAATAAGAATCAACCAAATCTAACTCCGGTTCCTTCGAAGCCAATGATCGCTTTAAAACATGTTAAGTTCATATATGGATATCAATCATCAATCAATTACTTCATCTTTTATCTAATCAAATATCTTTCATAGATATATTCTTTTCAATTTATTCTATTTTCTTTTCAAATGTATATGGAATCATTAAACACATTTATCAAATAATTTGATTTATTATATCTTTCTTAAATCTTGGAATACTTATAAATCATTTTCTCTTTTACTTAGGAAAACCTTTCCAAATCATTCATTAAATCTAAATCAATGATTTCTTATATTCAAGTTATAACTTTTATCTTAGAGAAAATATTCCCAAATCATTTATTAAATCTAAATCAAAGATTTTCTTTCTTAACTTCAAATCATATTTTTGAAAATCGAAGATTTTCATAATAGAGCACTACTGCCATCTTAGATATGGTAATTTTCACCTCTAGGGACTAATGGCAAGTTCCACCTCTAGGGAGGCAAGTTTCACCTTCAGAGACTAATGGCAAGTTTCACCTATAGGGACTAATGACAAGTAATCCTATATTATGAACATCTTTATCTTTAACGATCTTTGTCTTCAATATTTTTTATTTCAAAAATTAATTTCTTTTATTTTATCTTGGAAAAACTTAAATATGATCTTTTAAGCATCCGGGCTTTCCTTTCGATCTGCTCCACCCCTCGCTTAAGAAGAGAAAACATAGGCCAAGTAAGTTCATGGCACTGGTTGCTCCATCACTAACCTTACTTAAACACCTTGTTTTACCTTTGCAGATCTCATAGGCATGACAAATGTACTAGTCGTTTCCGCATAATCAGTTTATTATTAGATTCAATATTCTTCACTTTTTGTTTAAGTGGTATAAACAATTCAGCCTAACAATTTATTCAAACTCTTATTAAAACTTCCAAATCTTCTTTACGTTACTTAATTATTCCTTTAAAATCATTCACAAAAGATTTAGAAAATAATTGTTAAGTTTGAACTTATATTCAAGGTTATAGAATTTGCAGCATAAAAGTGCTGCGGAAAGTGCTATATAAGCTTACTTGATTTAAACAACTTTTTAATGTTTGAAAATTCATATATTCCATTCCAAATCTCTTTTAAACCATTCAATAGATTTATCAAATTTATTTCATATTTTTAATCATTTAAAAATATCATTTATAAATAAATCCCGTTTTGGATTTCGAATTGCAAAACCGCGATGTTTTTAGAAAATTGTTTTGGACATATTTCAAACTCTACTTGATGAAATCTTGATTTTCTTTCTTCGTTGGAAATCTATTATCATTGTGGATCAAATAATTTTTATTTCGAAGAAATCCGACTTATAAACCATTCTATACTAGTTTGAAGTTACAGGTTGAAAGTTACGAACTGCTGCTACGCGACAAGCTCGATTATGACCAATTTTGTGAATTTCTTCGGAACTTGTCCGAACCACTTCAAATTTGTTTTAAACCATATTTAAACTTATTTTAACTTATTTAAAATCATTAAGAGGCTAAATAACTTCTACACACGTATTTGTATGGATTTAATTCTCATTTAATAAACTTTGGTTAATTACTAATCTTTTATCTTTTCATTTATCAAACAAGTTATCAACCACATAATCAACTAATTTGCAACCAAGTTATCAAACATTTAATCATTCATCATATTTAAACTTTTCAATCATTATACTTGAAATAAATTATGGATTAATTAGTAAATATGAGTACTCACCTTTAACCAAATAATTCTCTTCCTACCAACATTCATATCAACAACACTTCACTTAAACTTCAACTAATCAACTTCTACCCCATTTCTTTTGCTTTATGCCATCGACCACTTCTTTCAAACTTTCAAAAATCCGGCAAAGCTTCCGCAACACCTCGAATTTGCTCATATCTCCTTGGAATAAAATCGACGGGACTTCCTTCTCTTTTTCTAGCTCCGGATCTTCACAATTTGCTCCTCTTTCCCCATAGGTTCGGCGATGCCCTATTCCACTTCTTCCTCCATCATTTCTTCACTTCTTAGATGCTAAACCATGTTCTAATGGTATTCTAAGGTCTTTGGCAAAGTTTGGTGGTGTTTGGAGTTGATTTATTATGGTTTAGAAAAAGTTAGTAAGAATTTGGAAGAGAAGAAGGAGCCATTAAAGCTCTAAAGAAGAAAAAGAAGAAGAAGAAGAAGAAGAGAGCTTAGAAAAGGAAGAAGAAGAAGAATGTCACGTGTAAAAGAAGGTGGAAGGATGGTGGTTTATTTATAGTTGAAGTTTGCTACACAAATTACCTTATTACCCTTAACCAAAAAGATCAAAATACCTTCCATATCAAATCAATTTTGTCTCCTTTAAGTACACTAAAACCCTCTTTCCAATGCATGACTAAACATATATTAAATGTAGATTTGATACGAAAAGGAAGTGTATGAATGTGATGTATAGTTTATGTAATAATTATGTTTAAAGTAAGCATGGATTTGACATTCATTAATGGTGCTTAGATTTTTAATGGTGTTTAAAGTAAGCAAGGATTTCTAACTTTATTTTACAAAAGCAAACCATTTTTGTCCTTTTGTGCTTACTTTTTCTTAATTGTTTTCTAGAAGTTTCTAACCTTATTTAGTAAAAGTAAACTTGATTAGTGAATTAATTAATACTTACACTATTTAAACATACGTTCCTATATAAGAAAATAAAGATGTGACGACGTTGTGACAACTTTTAATCGACAAAACGTCGTTTTTCGACAAAATGTTTTACGGTCATATTTTAACATTTTAGTTAAACTATTTATTTATGTAAACCAAATTTAAAAATGAACTTTCTAATTCTTTAAATAAATTAAAACGTGTCTCTTTATTTTTTAAATAATATCAAAATCTCCAATTTTACATTGTATGTAAAACTGACAAAATGCAACAAAATTTGGTTATCTTTGTAAAACGATAATTAACATACTTATAAATATTTTAATATACATTTATTATCTTTATTATATGTTTTCAGTAAGATTTATTTATTTTTAAATAAATATTTAAACCTATTTATTTAAGCATTTATTTATTTTTAACAAAACTTAACTTTTGTTGATTTGTTCTAAAATCCAAATTTGTACTTTTTAAATTATAAACTATAAGAATAAATAATTTCTCTATTATTATCTATTATATTTAACTTATTTATTTAAGTTTTAAACCTTTTTAAATTTAAAATAAATGAAATCTCTCATTTTCAAAGTAGCGAAATTATGGGTCGTTACAGTTAGTAATGAAATAGAATTAAAAAATTATGGTTTAGTCAAAACATATTATATTCATGTTTATGTATGTTATTTTAAATCTTTGTGGTTTTGAATTGTCATATCTTTTTTTGAATTCTAACGTAAAATATATTTGATCTTGTTTAGACTAAATTTTAATTTAGTCAATTTTAACCCTCAGTTTTGAATCTAAAATAAGCATCCTCTTAATTAGTCAAGGTAACTATAAATTGCAAATAATTTGATTTCAAACATATAATTGTACAATGTTCATACAATAATTATAAATCCCAATATCCACAAGTCTGTATACACATATAACATTCACTTATCATGTCACTATTGTTTTACATTACCATATTATGTATAAATTTCATTTGTTGTATTTACCATGATGTGATTGTTATATTAGTTTTATTGTACATTATCATGTCATACATATGTCTTCCTTAGAAATATACACCCTATATGTCCATGTGGCCTTTCACATATCAAAAGGTGATAAAACGAAACTTCTAATTAATCACACATGCCGCATTTATGATCTCTTAATTTACACATTATAAATAACAACATGACCTTTCACATTTAAAAATGGTAGAACATAAAACACCTTCCTAAATTACACATGTATACATGCGCGCGTGCGCACACACATACGTATATTAGTTTAACATATTTTGGGCATGATGTATAATTATATTATGAATATATATGATATATTCAAAGTAAATATTAAGTAAACTTAATTAATATGGTTAATTATATAGATATATAATATTTAAAAATAAAACATTATTTTATTTTAAAATATATAGATTGAACCTAATGCTAACTAATGCATTTCATAGGCCCATTAAGACCGAAATAAGGAACTTTTTGAAATTCACCTAATCCACCTAGTACAGGACATGTCAATACCAACAAAGGTATTAAAGTGAGGTTGGAAAATCTTCTGCATAGTAATGGTAAGGTCATAGGTTCGATTTCAACCACCAATGTGATAGGGGGTTCTCACATTCTGATATATGGAGAATTATTGTTTATTACATCTACATGTCCTAAGAAGTTTGTGCGAGTAGAGAGATTTCGTGTAAAGCCGACTCATGGGAGATCCCGTATGGACACCCTAAAGGAGTTTTGGATTGATCAACACTGGAACCAATACCTGTATGATCTATGCAATCCAATTAGTATTCAAGGCCAACTAATAAACTTTCGGTCCAATAGGTGTGTTGAAAAGTAGTATTTAGACTTAGGGTTAGATAAAAAGTATTCCCTCCTCCTTGGTTACGGCCTGGTCCAATGGGTGGGTAAGTCAAAAAGATTGGCCCAGAAGTAAGGCCAAAATTTGTACTAGGCCTAGGGCTAATTTTTGAATTCTGATTTGAAAATTTATAATATATTTTAAATTTAAATGTTAGGCTTAAAATATAGAAGGTGATTTTATTAATGTTATAATATAATTTAAAATTTTAAAAATTGTGTTGGGAAATTAGTTTGATATTTTATTTTTCTACAAATATTATGTTAATTTGATTCATTAAGTATATAATTAATTAATGTTATTTGTTACACCCAAATTTTCAAGTATAAATAGGACCAAAGTTATCGAAGGTTGAGGAGAACCAAAGTTATCGAAGGTCGGAAATGTAGACTACTGTAGGATCATGCTATCGTAAATTGAGATAGTAATAGCTATCGCAAGTTCAGATGATAAAGCTATCATAAGTTGAATTGTCGCAAGTCGAGATGATAAAAGCTATCGCAAGTTCAGCTATCACAAGTTGAAACGATAAAGGATATCCCCAGTTGGGATGATAAAAGCTATCACAATTCAAGATGATAAAGCTATCGCAAGTTAAGAACGACGGAGATATCAGAAGTTGAATGGTCAAGCTATCGCAAGTTGAGATGAGTAATCCATCACACATTGAGAATAGCAGAACTATCGCATATTAAGAGTAACAAAGCTATTATATACTTAAAATACTAGAGCATGTCGAAGGCCCAAAACTATCACATGTTGTGTTATCGCATGTTAAGAAGACTGCCATAACACATACACTCTAATTGTTTATCAAGCAACTCCTGTTTGGTCCAGCCTCGCCATGTTATCATGAATAGATCAAAACCAAGTTGTATGACATGTCAAAATTGGTAATATGCCACATCTACAAAATCTTAATTATTCATCTCCCATGAATATCATGTGTCAAAGATCTAAAGGTGCAACCGATCTATAAACAGGTGTGATGTCCCGGAAATTTGGGCAATATTTATTTAATAATTTCCATTAATAATTATTTTAAAATGTGAAATGTTGATATAATAATCTAATTCAAATTATCTCTTGAAAACTAATAATTATTTAGTTTGACAAATGTTATCTTTTCAAAATTTATAATAATGATAATGAAAATTTAATTTGGGAATCTTATTCTTTTCAAAGTTAAAAATATTTAAATGATAAAATTTATCTTTCTAAGCTAATCTAAAAGATATTCTATTTATAATGTATATATGTGTATACATTGTAAATAGGGAGTTTTATTTAAATTTAAATTTAATAAAAAATTTCAAATTTAGAATATATATATATGTGTATAAATTGTAAATTGCCAAATTTGATTGAAATTAATAAAGAAACTTTTCTAAAACTTATTTTAAAAAAATCTATCTTATATCTTCAAAAGTAATTAAAATGAATATTTATTTTGTTTAAAAATATAATAGTTTAAATTGTATATTACAATAAAAGTTTATTTTTGTTTCTTTTAAAGATTGTTTTTGAAATAAATTTAGTATAGACGTTGAAGTACAATGTTTTTTAAACTTTGAAAATAAGGCATAATTCAACATCCTTTTATTTTTAAATTTTTTCTTTCTTGAAAATTTAGCATTGAAATTATATTTTTAAAATATGCAAATAAACATTAAAATATGTAATTGTGTAAAGAAAATTTATATGTAAACATTTAAAGGCTAAGTGGAAATAAACATTTTAAAAAAATGATAACATAAATAAGAAATGAATTTAAAAACATTTATAAAATTAAGAAATTTATTTTAATATTAAAATGTAACATGTGTAAGGCATTTAACTCTTAAGAGACACTTGTAAAACAATCTACATCTTAAAGCAACAAGTGGCAATATTAATTTATTTTTGAAAATAATTATTTATAAATATAGATAAGAAAACCTAGAAAAAATCATGTGAGTTCAATCTTTCTTCTCTTCAAAACTAAACTAAAAATCAGATTTAAAGAAAAGTTCAAAGCCAAATACAACTTAAGTTCAAAAATCTGCAAAACAAATCTGCTGAAGTTTTCAAATTTGTAATCTAAATGAAGATCAAATCCAACTCTAAGCAAAAGAAAATAGAGGTCAACTGCAAAATTTTAAATCAACTACTTCACAACCTCTTTGGATCCACAACATGTAGATTCAAAGTAGCAGCAAGTTGAACTTCATCAATCAAATTTAGCTGTAACAGGAACAACGCTCTCTGGTTCTTTATAAGTGAGTAAACTTCTGTTTTTAAAAACAGTTTTTTTTATCTGGATGAATATTATTGCATGTATGATAATATAGCCTCTAATGATTGTTTGAGTTTGAATATAAATATGTGTATATGAGTATGATATTGCTTGCGTACTTGTTTCTGAGTATTACATTTTTGTGCTTGTTGTTGATAACAGACCATCATTATCACAAGATAATTTATAACTTCCTGTGTAATCAAAATTTGATATTGATCACTGAAGGGAAATTGTTAATAACATTATATTCTTGTTCTTAAAAGTATTTTAAGGTAGAATTGTTTAATAAATAAACTGTAAATATTGGAATTACAGTAAAATCAAGTTTTGGTTAAAAATTTATAACAACAATTTCACTTTGAAATTATATAATCTGATTCATCTAAACAAATTCTGAATTTTAGTGAAAATCTTGTGATTTTTAGTTTAGAATTCGAAGAGTTGTTCGGCGATGAATGTTTTTGGGGTTTATCTGATGATCTAGTGGATCTGGAATGTTATAGTTCTTCCTGGAGGGTGGAGGAATGATTAGTGAGTGGAGGAAAATGGCAGGTGGATGGTTAGAGATAGGTGGCGAAAGTGGTTGCTCATTTTAGTTTCCAAACCGAGTTTTCTGGTTGTCGGAATTTCGATGCTTCTCGATTCCTCTAGTGCATCGAGTGTTGCAAAGTTTCGGGAATTGGAAGAGGGAATGTAGGCGAAGGTTTGTCCAGAGTCGCTGGTGCTCTGATGGTCGGAGATAAATTGACGAGGTGTTGTCAGGTTTGGGCATTGTTTGCAGTGTCGAGTTCCAGGTTTGTTTGGCTAACTCGATTTTGATTTCGAGCTACTGTTGAATTCTGATGGTCGTGATCATGTTTGGAGATGGTCGGCGAAGTGATGAAGGTGGCGATGATGGCTGGAGGTTGCTAGAGCCACGGTGCATGTGCACCGTGCATTTTATAGTTCTGGTGAACTTTTGGGTTTAAGCAGAGAATGGAACTCGAGTTTTACTCGAGTAGTTTGAGTATTTTACTCGAAGAATTTAGGGTTTTGTCTCAAAGCATTAGTATGTGGTCTCGGGTCAATGGTTGGTTTCAGGTTTTATAACCTGACAGCGTTAAGTTTTTAAAATTTAAATGAAATTTAAATTTAAAGAAGGATTTAAAACCGGGTTTTTAAATTCAAAGTATAAGTTTGGATTCAAATGAACTTTTGAATCCTAAGTTTTAAAATGAAAATTTTAAATTTAAAGCAAGATTTAAATCAAGTTTTAAATCAAGTCTGAATATGATTTCAAGTTTACTATGAATCCAAATCTTGAATTTAAATCAGTTTTGTAAACTTAATTGTCGAACAAGTTTAAATGTTTTAAAGTAGATTTTAAAAGTGAAATTGTTTTCAAATAAATGTTTAAACTTGATAAACTTCTTTATAAAAGGTATCTTTTAATATCTGAACGAAAAGCTATGAAGTGTTTAACTTAAATTTGGAAGTTAAATAATCAATTTATTTTAAAGCTTGATTTCTTTTAATAAAATTAAGTAATTTAGTTTAAACTTTTTCTTATATAAGTATCTTATATAAGTAATGAATGTTGTTTACATTTATTTTAAGGATTATAAATTTATTTAAATTTGGATAAATGTTTAAATGGTTAAACATTTTGAATCTTAAATTCAAAATGGAATTTGAATTCAAATTTAGAAGTGCAATGTTTTAAATACACTTGAATGTTAATGAAGTTATTAATAAAGTAAATGAATTATCTTAGAAATAATTAAGATAATAAAAGAATTTAATTTATAAGAGAATTAAGGAATGACTTATTTATTTGATTTTAACTTAAATGATTTAGATTAATTTATAATTAGAGATGATTAATAGTGATTAATCCAAGATAAATTTCTTAAGAAAGTAATTAATGAAAATGTTATTAGTTAATAAAGATAATTATCTAAGAATTATTAATGTGATTAATTTTGATAATTAATTAGATTAATTAATTGAAGATAATCAATTGAAAATTGTTAAGCATAATTACTTGATAAAAGTAATTAAGGGATTAATTACGTATTGAAATTAATTATGATAATGTGATTAGTTTAAGTTAATTAATTTGGTTTAATTAATTTAAGAAAATCATTTGATGATCTAATAAGAGTAATTACTTAATGTAATTAATGGAGCATAATTACTTAGGGAAGTAATAAATGATAATTACTGCAATGTAATTAGCGAAAGATGATTTATAATGAAGTAATCTGGGTAATTACTTTTGTAATTAATTAATGGATTAATTAATGAAGATAATTAATTATGGAATAATTAATTTGTGAATGAGTAATTAAGGGTTGTTGTAACGACCCGGGATTTTGGACATCCCGAGTTGTGAATATTAGTTAAAATTTAAATAATATTGTATTTTGATATTTAATATTTGTATTAGACAATGATTTATCATTATATAAAATTTATTTCTTCTAAAAACAATATAACATGGGTTTTCAAAACTACATTAAATTCTGGTGTTAATTCAAATAAATTTCTTAAATATATATATATATATATATATATATATTATTTCAAAGTAAAATTTGTATATGTTGTTTAGATTTAATATATGTTATTATTTCAAGGATAAATATATATTTACTCTAAAGTTGAAATATAATAAGAATTTAAAGTTTATTGTGAATTCATTATTTTCATATATAAAACGATAAATTGGAAAGAAAATTTATAATTGTTGTTTGCGATGAATGTTATAGATTAATATGTATAAGAATCACATAAATAAGAAAACTATTTATATATAAATATTGATGAAATTAGTTGTTTGAAGTTATACATTTTTATATTATAAGAGGGGGAGTGACTTGGTTTATTTTAAGATTTAGTCTATGGAATAGATTTTTAATTTTTATCAAAATTTCATTTGATATAAATTTTATGAAAATTAAATTGTTATTTTAATTCATTTGGTTTAAAGTAACAAATTACTTATTAAAAATAAATCAAAAGAGGGGTTATTTTAGTTAAATTATGCTTGATCTTTATTTTAAAATAAATAGGAATGCATGCTTTAAGTCATATTTAATTAATTTTTTATTTTTTGTTTAAAAAAAATTTTACACTTGGCATTTAAGAAAGGGAATCCAACATAATCATGAATGTTTCCTTTCAAATATTTTCTTTGTTTTAAAAGAGATAAAATTAAAATAATACTTCATGCCTTTAAAGGGCTATCTTTGTTCAACATTCATATTTAGAAATTACAACTATATAAATATATAATCAGTAGCTTTTGAAAAGAACACAGTTCATTTTAAAGGAAAATATCAAAACATATAACAAGAAAAGAAAAATGGCAGCACTTGGGATAAAGTCTGCAAGTTAAAATTTCTCTGGAAAAAAAAACAAATCTGGATATTTCAAAGGGGATCTTGAAGCATCTCTTTAAGAATCCATTTCTTTTGAAGCAAGTCAAGAATTTCAAGCCCTTTTAAAATAAAATTCCAAGTCAGGGAAGCTCGAATCAGATGTTTAAGGTGAGAATACTGTAAACTTAAATTTAGAAACTGCATGCATGCTCTGTTCAGTAAAATTATGTTTAACTTACTTCTAAAATCCTAAATCAGTCGATCTAGCTTGAATTTGCAAATATCGTGAACTGCAAATATGTTTATTTACTAGAATATCTTAAGTTAAAATTTATTATTTAAATTTTATGCTGTATATTTCATATGCGAGGAGTTATACTGTAAAATCAAATTTTTATGAAAATTTAAGTTGTTCGAATCGAAGATTCAAATATGCATGTTAGATCCCCTGATGAAAATAGGATTTTTGGTGCTTGAATCGTGATTTTTAATCACTTAAATTGTGAGTTATGTAAGGTTGAAATGTTTCAGTTCAAAATTTTATTTCTGGTGAACTCTTCGTCGAGGGGGAATGCGGCTTGGATAAGTAGGTGCTGGAGGACATGGGGAAAGCGTTGACCATGGCGGAATTCGCGTTTTCGATTTTGATTTTGGGCGCGTTTGGATTTTAGGGTTTAAGTGATGGTCCAAATACTGTGTCCAATGCGGTGATTTTGGAAGACAAAGACTCGATCGGAGTTCGTGAATTTTTGCATGAAGATAGTAGTTGGAGTAGGTTTTCGATCGGGGTTAGCGACGAAAGAAGTTGTAGACTACCGTGGGTGCAGTAGGCAGTTTTCGGTGGGAATGTTAGTCACGGGTTTCGGGATTTTGGCATGCCTAAGAGTCTTTTTTTCCATCGATGGGTTTTTGGTGTTTTCGGTCATGGCATTCGGAATCTGGGAGGAATTTGGATTTGCTTGCAGTGCTAAATGGGAAAGGCGGCCACTGGCGATGACGTGCATGTGCACCGTGCCCTGTGCACGAGCTATTTCGGCATGGCAGTTTTGGGTTAGGTAAGGAGATAGATTGATGCTGGCGTGTCGCGTGCGTGTTGTTCTTTTTCGATAAGAGGGTGGATTTGCGTATTGATCGGAGATCATCTATTCTCGGGTGGGTTATGAGGTTGCCACTGTGTTGCGTTCCTGGTTGGAGTTGGATTTTGGTTCGGTAGGAAGTTTGTTTTGGAAGGGAAGATAAATTTTGGAGTTGGGTTCGTGCTGTAGGTTTTGATTTGGGCTTCGGCCCAAATGGTCGTGTTGACTTTTGACACGGTGGTGATGATTTTGGAATGGGATTCGGCCCAATTGAATGCAGTAATGTTTGTTTGTGTTTTTGGGCATGCTGCTGTGACTTTATGGGCTTCGGCCATCTGAGTAGGGTTTTGTTGTTTTGGGATATCGGTTTGGATTGTTGGGCCTAAGTTGCGAGCCGTGAGTGTTAGCTGATAGTTCTTGGGTTCGGTTGTTTTTTAGGGCTGTTTGTTTTTAATGGTATTTAAGAGTTTCAAATTAAATTGTTTTCTCACATCTAACAATTTTAATAATTTATGTAAAACTTTTCAAACAATATCTTAAATCTTAAATAACTATAAAAGTTTTAATTAGAGGAAATGGTGTTAATAAGCAAATTGTTATTGACACTTAATTATAATTTTAAGGAAATTGATATTAGTATTTGATTTAATTTAAAAAAAATCTTTTACTTCAATTTTTTTCGAATAAAATAAGTAAAGTAAAATGGTTTTAGAAATCATTTTAAATTAAGTTTTGAATTAGTCAAGTACTTAAAGACATTTTAAATTACATTAATTTATGGTGGAATTAAGAGTTAATTAGTGAAGAAATAATTAATTATAACTAATTTAAATAAGTAATCAAATAAATAAGTAATCAAATTATTAATTAATTGTAATTAATCAAGGAATTACGTAATTAATTAAGCAACTGAGGGTTAATGACTGAAATGGTTAAAGCATTAATTTGTATAATTAATTAATTAAAAGTAAATTACTGATTGTAATTAGCAGATAATTAATATAGAATGATAAATTTAAAAATAAATAAAATTGAAATAATAAAGGGAAATAATTACTTATGATTTGAAGGGAATTCAAGTTTAAGTTATATTTTAATTATTTCTTAAATAAAATATTGTGGAATAAATGGTTTGTATCGACGAACGTTATGTCGTCGTATGATCCATTGTAAAGTTGATATGTGGAATTGTATAAGCTTGTTTAGATAGGATCTAAATTGTCAATCGAGATGAATGCTATTTAAATAATTCATGACCAAACCGTTGAAATAATTCCAAATTGATTGGTTGCATTTATTTAGATTATTTAAACTAGATGACATTGTGATGGCGGGAACCGACACATTTCCGCTGTATATTGGTTATAATTGTCGTGTAGGGTGTAGGACATTGACTGGATTGTGACGAATGATTATTTTGGTGATGATAAATCTCTAATCTATTGTGATTGCATATATCTGTTATGTGCCTGTTAATTATATTTGGAATATATTGTGAATCGATCTATGGAAATGGATTGTTTTGAATATCTGAAATTTTGAATTATGAACTGTGAATTGATAAGTATCGTTTGGACTGAAAAGCCTTGTTTGATTTGAATTTACCTATGAAATTAGTTTTGTCTTAAAAATAGAGTGATATAATAATATTATTTTCAGAAATGCTTTTAAGATTTATCAATATTTGGAATATTTAAGTACCTATTTATTTCTTTCTTTGAAAATCTTTTTAAGTTAAAATTGTCAAATTGTTTCAAGTATTAACTCATTTTGTAAACATACTTTAAAAACAATTTATATTAATATTAATATTTAAGTTATTTTCTTAATTTAATTTCCTTTAATAAAAGTAGTTTAACTAATTATAATAATCTTTATAAGGAATATTTTATCTATTTAACTTGAAATAATATTTGTAAATTTATAATATGTTTTGGAAGGAAATAGTTATATATATATATATATTGAATGAAACAAGTTTTCCTAAATAAATGATAATTTACTTAGATTTTTAGAGATGGACAAGGTTTAACGGTTACAATGCGAAAGAACTTTGTGTATTGATTTATTGCTTTGATAGTTAAATAACCGACTATCAAAATTGGACAAAACCTGACTTTGGAAATATCTAGAAGAGACTCGAGAATTATATGGTACGGTTACCGATCGAGGTGCTATACCGTACCTATAAACTCGTTTGTTTTCTAGGACGAATTATAAGGAGACCCGTATAGTAACGGTTAGGAGGTGAACTACGATTTTGTATTTCATCGGAGTATTTCCTAAAGAACCGGGGTTGAGTTTACCGGGAAATAGCGAATGTTGTTTCGAAGAAACCAGGATCGGGTTGAAATCCGAAAACCACTTCAATCCAACAATACGTTTTCGGGATGAAGACAAGAGTTTGGAAGTCGAAGACGGAGCGGTGAAGTGCAAGGGCTACTCGCTACTAATACTGAGGGTGATTCCAAAATGGATGTAGTAGGAATAGCGCCTTCGGTTCCATTCGAACCCGGAACGGACTTGTATGGACGAATGCTTCCAGAACATCGTCAGGTGGACGATGAGCATTCTAAGGGATATGTTCTAAAAAGGTAACGTTTAGCCTCGAGCCTCATCAACCGGGAATGACTGAAAATCAGGGGTTATGCAGCAAGGCTTCGTGGGTAGCCTCCATTTGAGAGTAAGGTCATCCCTGTCTAGATGTCCCTTTTTATTTACGTCTTAGTGGTGCGGTTGCTTATCCCAACCGTGGGGTGATCTTATTTGGAACTTCCCAGTAAGGGATGGTTCTGGTCTTGTGTTGCAGGGGAGTGGACGCACTCCTCGGTACTGTGATCTAGGCCACGTACTGTGACAGGTGGTACCCTAGTGCCTAGTCATTAGCTGGAAATCAATTCTTCCTACGTGTCGTGTACGAGTTTTGTTTGTATTACCCACTTTGTGGCTAGTAGTTGGAAATTAATAATGTAACAATTTCGGCTATTTTAGTAAGTATTTGTATATAGACCCTATTATAATATCAGAGGATTTCATAAAATGTTTTAGCTATCGTAAGGTAAAAACCCGACATGTTTATTTGTGGCGTGGTCTTACGAGATGCTTTTGTTTTCAAAAGGAATTTTCAAATTTAATAATCAAGATGATTGTGTTTTCTCACGCTGGTATACCAGACTGACCCGGGCTTTGGTGTTTTCCTATATGCTCGGGTCAGACCGAGCATATTTCCAGGTTTAACTATGAGAGGAGAAGCTTCAGAAGGAAGGGATGTATCCTCGTAATTGTTTATATGTGATCCCTTAGTCATATGATTATGATTGTAAAGACAGATTTGATATCACTGTCTAAGTTGCATGGATTGTAATTCTGATGTAAAACTTGTATATGATATATATAAAGGTAACTGGCTTGGTTTCATGTAAACATTATTCATATTATAAATTATTCGTTCTGCTGTGAGATTCTAATTTGTCCTTTTTCTTCTATCTTCTTTCTATTCCTATCTTCTTTCTTTCTTTCATTATCCGTCTTTCCATACAAATTAACTGACAAGAGTGGTTCAAGGTCGGTTTAAATTGGTATGGAAAAATGGGTTCTGACATTGTGGTATCAGAGCCTAGGTTGAGTGAATACCTAGGTTCAAGTAGGTTGCTTATTAGGAATAGTGTCTATAGCAACCTGTTGAGTCTGAGTGTATATATGTATGCATATACGAGAGTGTGTATTTGTTAGATTGTATAAAATGATTTTATATTGTGTTAATTGATCGGTTAAGTGGCATATGGATTCTGGTTAATGCGACTAGCTAACGTTAGTAATAGGAATCTCTAAACACTTGAACCGGGCCAATGGACAAAATATTGTTTTTTTTTAAAAAAAGGGGGTAGATGAAATAATTTTACCCCAATATATTTTCCATATAAAGGATATGATTATTTTTAAATATATATATGGAATTCAATTTGAGTAGGTTGTGATGATAATAATTTATCATCTGGTTTTCTGTGTAGTCTTAGCTAACAATCTTAAATATATGTATTGGATTGTTCTTTTTACTAGAGTATACCCTTAGAATAGAACCTTTTATAATTTGAATCTGTGGAAAATATATACTTAATAAGTTTTATTTACAAGAGAAATTTGGAAAACCCTTAAATTGATATTTGAAAAGTTTTAAACTAGTAAATTTTCGAGAAATTTTCCACTCTTTTAAATAAAATTAATTAACCAAGTAATTAAAGATTATTTGGGATACAATTAACACTTAGATAATTCAGTGATTAGATATAAATAATAATTAAAAAGAATTGTTATTAGCTATTGTGAAGGTCATTAACTAGGAATTATATGATGATTGAATAATATGATTAATTTTAATTATCAATTAGATTAATTAATTTAAAGATAATTATTTGTGTAAATTATTAAGTATAATTACTGATGGAAGTAATTAAGGAATTAATTACTTATTGTAATTAATTGAGCTTAATTTGATTAGACTAAGTTAGTTAATTTAGTTTAATTAATTGAGAATAATCATTTGATGATAATTACTTAATGTAATTTAATAAAGAGAAATTACTTAGATAAATAACTAATGGTTAACTACTGAATGTAATTAATTGAAGTGATTTGTTGATGAAGTAATTTGAGTATAATTACTTTGTAAATTAATCAAAGGGTTAATATGAAATAAATAATAATGAGTGATTAATTTATTGTGGTGAAGTAATTAAAGATAGTTAATTACTGAATGGAGTTAGTCAAAAGTAAATAACAATTATGGATATGTGTGAATATTTTTCAACCAAAAATTTCTTTTCAAAAATATATGTACTTGGATTATTTTGAAAGGATGGATTTATAAAATCTTGGATAATGAGAATTCAAAGAGATAAATAAATTGGGAGTATAAAAATTTGATGAACTTCTTAGCCTATAAGAATTCTTAAACCTTAGGGTCTCATTTCTAGACTTGGTTTTAATTATAGAGAACCCATTTAGTCCATCGTGGGGGAGCTTTGGCCTGTGCCGGAAGAGAGGGTAATTTGGATGAGGTCAGAAGGATTAGGGCAGAACTCAATGAGCCATCTTTATATGAGGAAGAGCCAGAAGCATCTGGAGAGCCGGCTGAGCAGCCTCAGCCGCAGCCTCAGCCGCAACCGCAGCCTCAGACGCAGCCGCAGCCTCAGTCTCAGCCTCAACCTCAGCCTGATCAAGAAGAACCAGAGGAAGACTTCGACGACAAAGAAGAATTTGAGGTCGAAGAAGAGGAAGAATTCAATGACGAGGAGGAATTCGAGGTAGAAGAAGATTCTGGTTCTGAAGTCGATGATGCCTTCCTTTGGAATTTAGTTGAAGCTGCTAGGGGACCAGTTGCTGGTGGACCTAATTCGGAAGTGGTTCAGGATCCTGATGATGGTAGAGAGGTTAGAGAGTTATCGGGACCCGAGAGGGAGGGCTCCGATAGAGAGGGTCCGTAGTAGGGGTTTGATTGCTTTCTCCTTTTTGTTTATAGTTTTTGTTTGTGTTCTGACCTTTGGAACCCACAGATGATTAAGTGTTTGGTAGGGTGGTACTTGTCTGTGTATTTATATGGATGATGGTATTAACACTCGTAGGAATGTCTGGAAAGTGCTCAATATAATGTATATTTTGATGTACTATGTGAGTCATTGTGTTTACCACTTTAGTTTGGCTTATTATTGATCTGTTTATTGTGAGTAAATAATTTTTACTAGCATAACTGTGGAATTTCGAGGACGAAATTCTTTTTTTAGGGGGAGGGTATGTAACGACCCAGGATTTTGGACATCCCGAGTTGTGAATATTGGTTATAATATTCAATAATATTGTATTTTGATATATAATATTTGTATTAATCAATGATTTATCATTATATAAAATTTATTTCTTCTAAAAACAATATAACATGGGTTTTCAAAACTACATTAAATTCTGGTGTTAATTCGAATAAATTTCTTAAATATATATATATTATTTCAAAGTAAAATTTGTATATGTTGTTTAGATTTAATATATGTTATTATTTCAAGGATAAATATATATTTACTCTAAAGTTGAAATATAATAAGAATTTAAAGTTTATTGTGAATTCATTATTTTCATATATAAAATGATAAATTGGAAAGAAAATTTATAATTGTTGTTTGGGAGGAATGTTATAGATTAATATGTATAAGAATCACATAAATAAGAAAACTATTTATACATAAATATTGATGAAACTTAGTTGTCTGAAGTTATACATTTTTATATTATAAAAGGGGGAGTGACTTGATTTATTTTAAGATTTAGCCTATGGAATAGATTTTTAATTTTTATCAAAATTTCATTTGATATAAATTTTATGAAAATTAAATTGTTATTTTAATTCATTTGGTTTAAAGTAACAAATTACTTATTAAAAATAAATCAAAAGAGGGGTTATTTTAGTTAAATTATGCCTCATCTTTATTTTGAAATAAATAGGAATACATGCTTTAAGTCATATTTAATTAAGTTTTTTATTTTTGTTTAATTTTTTTTTTTACACTTGGCATTTAAGAAAGGGAATCCAACATAATCATGAATGTTTCCTTTCAAATATTTTCTTTGTTTTAAAAGAGATAAAATTAAAATAATACTTCAAGCCTTTAAAGGGCTATCTTTGTTCAACATTCATATTTAGAAATCACAACTATACAAATATATAATCAGTAGCTTTTGAAAAGAACACAGTTCATTTTAAAGGAAAATATCAAAACATATAACAAGAAAAGAAAAATGGCAGCACTTGGGATAAAGTCTGCAAGTTAAAATTTCTCTGTTAAAAAAATCTGGATATTTCAAAGGGGATCTTGAAGCAGCTCTTTAAGAATCCATTTCTCTTGAAGCAAGTCAAGAATTTCAAGCTCTATTAAAATCAAATTCCAAGTCAGGAAAGCTCGAATCAGATGCTTAAGGTGAGAATACTGTAAACTTAAATTTAGAAACTTCATGCATGCTCTGTTCAGTAAAATTATGTTTAACTTACTTCTAAAATCCCAATTTAGTCGATCTAGCTTGAATTTGCAAATATTGTGAACTGCAAATATGTTTATTTACTAGAATATCTTAAGTTAAAATTTATTATTTAAATTTTTATGCTGTATATTTCATATGCGACGAGTTCTACTATAAAAATCAAATTTTTATGAAAATTTAACTTGTTCGAATCGAAGATTCAAATACGCATGTTAGATCTCCTGATGAAAATAGGATTTTTGGTGCTTGAATCGTGATTTTTAATCACTTAGATTGTGAGTTATGTAAGGTTGAACTGTTTCGGTTCAAAAATTTATTTCTGGTGAACTCTTCGTCGAGGGGGAATACGGCATGGATAAGTAGGTGCTGGAGGACATGGGAAAAGCGTTGACCGTGGCAGAATACGCGTTTTCGATTTCGATTTTGTGCTCGTTTGGATTTTAGGGTTTAAGTGATGGTCCAAATACTGTATCCAATGCGGTGATTTTGGAAGACGAAGACTCGATCGGAGTTCATGAATTTTTGCATGAAGATAGAAGTTGGAGTAGGTTTTCGATCGGCGTTAGCGACGAAAGAAGTAGTAGACTACCGTGGGTGCAGTAGGCAGTTTTCGGTGGGAATGTTAGTCGCGGGTTTTGGGATTTTGTCATGCCTGAGAGTCTTTTTTCCATCGATGGGTTTTTGGTGTTTTAGGTCACGGCATTCGGAATCTGGGAGGAATCTGGATTTGCTTGCAGTGCTAAGTGGGAAAGGCGGCCACTGGCGATGGCATGCATATGCACCATGCCGTGTGCACGAGCTATTTCGGCATGGCAGTTTTGGTTAGGTAAGGAGATAGATTAATGCTGGCGTGTCGCGTGCGTGTTGTTCTTTTTCGATAAGAGGGTGGATTTACGTATTAATCAGAGATCATCTATTTTCGGGTGGGTTATGAGGTTGCCACTGTGTTGCGTTCCTGGTTGGAGTTGGATTTTGGTTCGGTAAGAAGGTTGTTTTGGAAGGGAAGATGAATTTTAGGGTTGGGTTCGTGCTGTAGGTTTTGATTTGGGCTTCCGCCCAAATGGTCGTGTTGACTTTTGACACGGTGGTGATGATTTTGGAATGGGATTCAGCCCAATTGAATGCAGTAGTGTTTGTTTGTGTTTTTGGGCATGCGGCTGTGACTTTATGGGCTTCGGCCATCTGAGTAGGGTTTTGTTGTTTTGGGATATCGGTTTGGATTGTTGGGCCTGAGTTGCGAGCCGTGAGTGTTGGCTGATAGTTCTTGGGTTCGATTGTTTTTTTAGGGCTTTTCAAATTAAATTGTTTTCTCACATCTAACAATTTTAATAATTTATGTAAAACTTTTCAAACAATATCTTAAATCTTAAATAACTATAAAAGTTTTAATTAGAGGAAATGGTGTTAATAAATAAATTGTTATTAACACTGAATTATAGTTTTAAGAAAATTGATATTAGTATTTGATTTAATTTAAAAAAAATCTTTTACTTAAGTTTTTTCGAATAAAATAAGTAAAGTAAAATGGTTTTAGAAAATCACTTTAAATTGAGTTTTGAATTAGTCAAGTACTTAAAGACATTTTAAATTATATTAATTTATGGTGGAATCAAGAGTTAATTAGTGAAGAAATAATTAATTATAACTAATTTAAATAAGTAATCAAATAAATAATTAATTGTAATTAATCATGGAATTACGTAATTAATTAAGCAACTGAGGGTTAATGACTGAAATGGTTAAAGTATTAATTTGTATAATTAATTAATTAAAAGTTAATTATTGATTGTAATTAGAAGATAATTAATCTAGAATGATAAATTTAAAAATAAATAAAATTGAAATAATAAAGGGAAATAATTACTTATGATTTGAAGGGAATTCAAGTTTAGGTTATATTTTAATTATTTCTTAAATAAAATATTATGGAATAAATGGTTTGTATCGACGAACGTTATGTCGTCGTATGATCCATTGTAAAGTTGATATGTGGAATTGTATAAGCTTGTTTAGATAGGATCTAAATTGTCAATCGAGATGAATGCTATTTAAATAATTCATGACCGAACCATTGAAATAATTCCAAATTGATTGGTTGCATTTATTTAGATTATTTAAACTAGATGACATTGTGATGGCGGGAACCGACACATTTCCGCTGTATATTGGATATAATTGTCGTGTAGGGTGAAGGACATTGACTGGATTGTGATGAATGATTATTTTGGTGATGATAAATCTCTAATCTGTTGTGATTGCATATATCTGTTATGTGCCTGTTAACTATATTTGGAATATATTGTGAATCGATCTGTGGAAATGGATTGTTTTGAATATCTGAAATTGTGAATTATGAACTATGAATTGATAAGTACTGTTTGGACTGAAAAGCCTTGTTTGATTTGAATTTACCTATGAAATTAGTTTTGTCTTAAAAATAGAGTGATATAATAATATTATTTTTAGAAATGCTTTTAAGATTTATCAATATTTGGAATATTTAAGTACCTATGTATTTCTTTCTTTGAAAATCTTTTTAAGTTGAAATTGTCAAATTGTTTCAAGTATTAACTCATCTTGTAAAGATACTTTAAAAACAATTTATATTAATATTAATATTTAAGTTATTTTCTTAATTTAATTTCCTTTAATAAAAGTAGTTTAACTAATTATGATAATCTTTATAAGGAATATTTTATCTATTTAACTTGAAATAATATTTGTAAATTTATAAGTATGTTTTGGAAGGAAATAGTTATATATATATATTTTGAATGAAACAAGTTTTCCTAAATAAATGATAATTTACTTGGATTTTTAAAGATGGACAAGGTTTAACGGTTACAATGGGAAAGAACTTTGTGTATTGATTTATTGCTTTGATAGTTAAATAACCGCCTATCAAAATTGGACAAAACCTGACTTTGGAAATACCTAGAAGAGACTCGAGAATTATATGGTACGGTTACCGATCGAGGTGCTACACCGTACGTATAAACTCGTTTGTTTTCTAGAGCGAATTATAAGGAGACCCGTATAGTAACGGTTAGGAGGTGAACTCCGATTTTGTATTTCGTCGGAGTATTTCCTAAAGAACCGGGGTTGAGTTTACCAGGAAATAGCGAATGTTGTTTCGAAGAAACCGAGATCGGGTTGAAATCCGAAAACCACTTCGATCCAACAATACGTTTTCGGGATGAAGACAAGAGTTTGGAAGTCGAAGATGGAGCGGTGAAGTTCAAGGGCTACTCGCTACTAATCCTGAGGGTGATTCCAAAATGGATGTAGTAGGAATAGTGCCTTCGGTTCCGTTCGAACCCGGAATAGACTTGTATGGACGAATGCTTTCAGAACATCGTCAGGTGGACAATGAGCATTCTAAGGGATATGTTCTAAAAAGGTAACGTTTAGCCTCGAGCCTCATCAACCGGGAATGACTGAAAATCAGGGGTTATGCAGCAAGGCTTCGTGGGTAGCCCCCACTTGAGAGTAAGGTCATCCCTGTCTAGATGTCCTTTTCTATTTTCGGCTTAGTGGTGCGGTTGCTGATCCCAACCGTGGGATGATCTTATTTGTAACTGTCCAGTAAGGGATAGTTCCGTTCTTGTCTTGCATGGGAGCAAGCACACTCCTCGGTACTGTAATCTAGGCCACGTACTGTGACAGGTGGTACCCCAGTGCCTAGTCATTAATTGGAAATCCATTCTTCCTACGTGCCGTGTACGAGTTTTGTTTGTATTACCCACTTTGTGGCTAGTAGCTGGAAATTAATAATGTAACAATTTCGGCTATTTTAGTAAGTATTTGTATATAGACCCTATTATAATATCAGAGGATTTCATAAAATGTTTTAGCTATCGTAAGGTAAAAACCCGACATGTTTATTTGTGGCATGGTCTTACGAGATGCTTTTGTTTTCAAAAGGAATTTTCAAAATTTAATAATCAAGATGATTGTATTTTCTCACGCTGGTATACCAGATTGACCCGGGTTTTGGTGTTTTCCTATATGCTCAGGTTAGACCGAGCATATTTCCACGTTTAACTATGAGAGGAGAAGCTTCAGAAGGAAGGGCTGGATCGAGTGACGTATCCTCGTAATTGTTTATATGTGATCCCTTGGTCGTATGATTGTGATTGTAAAGACAGATTTGATATCACTGTTTGAGTTGTATGGATTGTAATTCTGATGTAAGACTTGTATATGATATATATAAAGGTAACTGGTTTGGTTTCATGTAAAGATTATTCATATTATAAATTATTCGTTCCGCCGTGAGATTCTAATTTGTCCTTTTTCTTCTATCTTCTTTCTATTCCTATCTTCTTTCTTTCTTTCATTATCCGTCTTTCCGTACAAATTAACTGACAAGAGTGGTTCAAGGTCGGTTTAAATTGGTATGGAAAAATGGGTTCTGACAGTAGTTAATTACTGGATTGGTATTAATCAAGGGTGATTAATAATCGTATTTTAAATTTTAGATTAATTACTAAACGTAATAAATTTAACTAAAGTAATTAATTTACATATAAATTAGAGATCATTAATTAATATAATTAATGATGTAATTAAGAATTGTTTAATTAAGGAATAATTAATAATAAGTGATTAATTAATGTAATTAATTAAGGATAAATGTAATTAATTATAGTTAATTAATAAATAAAGTAATTATGTTAATTACTAAATGATTAAGGTTAATTAATTCGTGAAATTAATTAAAGACTAATTACTTATTGTAATTAGAGAATGATTAACCAAAGGTGTTTAATCAAGATGAATACTTAGAGAATGATTAATTAACTAGATTATAATTAATTAATGGATATTTAAGCAGGATTTATAGATGTAGTAATTAATTTAATTTACTTTAAATTAATTAGAGATAGAAGCAATTATTTTAATTCATTTTAAATTAATTATAGGTGGTGGTTAATAAATCATTGCTTATGGATGTTATTGATATTTCATTGAATGATTGTGATCTCAGTAATGAGATGAGTAATATCTATATGATATGGATGCTTAGTTAAAGTGTGATAATATGGATTATCTATTTGTGATGATTATCGTTTTGTGATGATAATACGGATTATCTGTTTATGATGAAAATGTGATTATCTATTGTGATATGTGAATTATCTATCTGTGTGTATATAGATAATGATGAATTAAATTGTTTTAACTTTAAAACAACTTGGACCTAAAAGATGGCGTTTAGATTTCGATGAGACCGGGATCGGGTGTCCAAATTTGGAATTCCGAAAACCACATCGATCCAAATTAAACGTTAGATCGTGAATCTTAAGTGAAGAGTGAAGACTCGAGGTGTAAGGACTATTCGTTGTTAATACTCTAAAGGTGATTCCAATACGAGTTTAACGGGGGTAGTACTCTCATTTTCGTGATGAAGATTCAGAGTGCAAGGGCTATTGTCATTAATTCTGAGGGTGATTCCAAAACAAGTGTAGCGAAATAGTGCTTTCGGTTTCGTTCGAACCCGAAACGAACTTGCATGGATTGAATGCTTTCAGAACATCGTCAGGTTGACGATGAGCATTCTAAGATTGGTGTGTCCTATAAAGGTAATTGTAGCCTCAAGCCTCATCAACCGGGAATGGCTAAAACAAGGGAGGTGCAGCAAGGCTAAGTGGGTCATGCCCAAGTAGGACGAGATTTACCCCTGTCTAGAGGTCCCTTTTTATTCGGTTGTGTGGGCAGTTGGCGACGGCCACCTGCGGGGTTGTCTTGTTCGGGACTGTCTAGTAAGGGATGGTTCCGGCTTTGTGTTGTAGGGGATTAGGAATAATCCTCGGTAAGGTGGTCTAGGCTCCGTACTTTAAACGGGCGGTACCCCAGTAGCCCTGCCATTGATGGAAACCCATTCTTCCTACGTGCCCTTTACGGTTTTGATTGTATTACCCACTTTTGTGGCTTGTAGTTGGAATTTAATCACGTAACAATTTCGGCTATTTCTTATTTACTTGAAAACCCTAGACACTATTATAATATCACAGGATTTCCTATCAAATGTTTTGGTTAGCGTAAGGTAAAAACTTTTCCATGTTTATTTGTGGGGAGTCTTACGTGATACCTTTTGTTTTCAAAGGATTTCCAAAGTTAAATAACTTTAAACCCGTTTACTCACACCAGACCCCTGTCTGACCCAAGTGTTTATTTTTTATTTTATTAAACTATTGGATACTCATACTATGTATGAGTAGTCAAAGGATTCAGGATTGCTTTGGCGAGTTCTGGAGGAGAAATGGAGCTGGAGGCTTCGGCGTGTAGATATATATAGAGTTTCCGCTGTGCTAGTATAATATCTGTTTTCTGTGATGTACTTGAATTATAATAACTAGACAGGTGTTTATAACTGACTAGTTTGTGTTGTATTAGCAGCATAACTCTGAGTTATATGACACTATGTAATATTTTATGTGATATAATATAATTTATCCGTTCCGCTGTGAGATTCTGATGTTGTTTTTTCTTTCTTTTCTATCATTTCTCTTTTCTATCCCTATCTTTCTTCTTAATGATGCGTCTTTCTATGGAATGAAAGGCGGGTCATTACATTGTGGTATTAAAGCGTTAGGTTGAGCGAATACCTAGGCTCTGGAGTGGTGTCTTTCTTGAGAGAGTGTTTGTAGTTTTGAATATTAATTTATTTATTTCTACCTATTCCATTGGGTTACCTGTTTGGGTTTTTCAATATAAGTTCTAGAGGTAGGAGAGGTAGTAGTGTATGTAGCACGACAACCACTAGTGGTAGAGTCTGAGTAATTAAGGCTGGAAGTGAATCTGCTAGGGCAGTATTGGGCGTCTTGAGTAGTTTTGTAGTTTGGTCTGAAGGATTTCACCGATCTCTGAAGGAAACCTTTTCAAGGTTCGGAGTTCATCGTTGGATTATAAGCTTGGTTGCGCACGTACGAGCGGATTTTCTTAAGTTTGGATCAGTCGGAAATGCTGAAGCAGTGATGGTATCTTGGCAACCTTAGGACGGAGTCTTGACTGTATTTGAGTTTGAGACTCGGTTCAGCAATGTGTTTATGCTTGGTTTGAAGTCGAGTTTCCTGAGAGATATATGTCAACTGAAGGCTATATTATGGAAGTGGCTGATGTAGCTTTGTGATTCGATAAGCTTCTGAATAAGAAAATCTTTGGCACCAGTAGCAGCTTGGAGGTGTTGAGTGTGCTATCAGGATAGTCTCTTGGCTTAGCAGTATTCTAAGAGGTGGAGTCTGGAAGCAGAAGAGTGGCATGTTTCTTCGATGGTTCAGGAATCTTTGTGATTCCTTTGTCAGTAGGCCGGGCAGATAGTGAAGCTTGCCTATTTCTTCTGGAAGCTCAGCTGGGTGTGATCTTTGTGGTTGAAGTTGGACCACTAGTTTCTTCTTTTGGTTAGAAGGCTTAAGCTGTTCTGATTTGTGAAGCGAGAACGGTCTCTTGGAATCTGGACTGTATAAAATCACAAAAGTGACTTGCGATGGTTCGGAAGTTCTCTTAGTAATCTTTATTTAGGTTGAAGCATCTCTAGAGGATGTTAGAGTTATCGAAGTAGTTTGAGATTTTTCTGGATATCTTCGAAGGAGTTAAGGTTTGCATCCACATCAGATGATTGAGTTCTGTATCGACTTGGTTCTTGGAGCTTTACCGTGGTTCAGCCTAGTAGGAAGGAGGTTCTTTGAGTGAGAGAGTTTTTTTGTGAAGCAGTCAGGATTGATCGGATCTTGTTTTCTAGCAGAATTTTTGCTATGGTGTTGTGACCGAATCGGATAGGTCGCTGAGATTTTACGGGATTTGATGGACAATGTTTCTGGAATGGATTGATCAAGTTTGTGCTTGTATTCATCAAAAGCATTCTCATCCTCTTCAAATCAGAGTTGTGCAGCGAAAGCATAGTGGCAGCTATTCCAGAATAGAAGCAACCCTGGATTCATTGGAAATTTGTGTTTTGTCTTGGATCATAGGATTTCTATAGGAAATTCATTTTGAATCTGGAGGCTTCATTGTCTGGTGCATATGTTCTATTTTCCAAATAGGAATAGTATGTTTGAAGTCTTCTGTTATTTGTGTAGTAGAGTTTGTGTGGTGGATTTTGATGGATCTTGGGAGAACCATATTGTTGAGTAGGATCTAGAGATCGTTTATTTCTTTGTCCAGAATTATTCCGAGAGGCATCTGCGAAGATTGGATCTACCAAGAAGGTTGAAGGCAGCCCAGGATCGACAGGAAAGATTTGTGGGTAAGAGATAATGGAATTCAGAATTTGAAGTCGGAGATTGGAATTTCAAAATTTGGAAATTTAATTTTGGATAAGTTTTCTTCGATCGTAAGAGCTATATGATTGGGTAAGGCTGGAAGCTAGCTCAGGAGAGTATTGGATCTTTCTGTATTCTCTTAAGAGTTAAGTGTTTGGTCTACAGGATTGAATTGCCAGTTCGAACGGCTGGGATTCATTATGTATTTCACGTATCTCTGAGGGAGTACGGTATGGTCTATCACTGGTTTTAGAACCAGTAGTTCTGGGAGATTTGGAAGTGAACAGGACTTGTCTGTGGTCCAGTATCCTGTTCAGATTTGTAGATCTAGATATATAGAAGCTCTGAATCTGAGTGGTGTAGCCAGTTTAGATTCTGTAGGGCAAGTATCCCAATGTTTGTACCTAGGAAACTCTAGAGAATCCTATCCAGAAGTTTGTCTATATAGTTAGAAATGCTTGTTTGAATTGGTTGCTATGGTTGCTAGTATTTGGTTGATAGCATATGCTTGCTATTTTAAAATTAAAATCTGTATGAGATTATTAAATTATCTTTGCTTTTAAATTTCGAGGATGAAATTCTTTTAAGGGGGAGAAATGTGATGTCCTGGAAATTTGGGCAATATTTATTTAATAATTTCCATTAATAATTATTTTAAAATGTGAAATGTTGATTTAATAATCTAATTCAAATTATCTTTTGAAAATTAATAATTATTTAGTTTGACAAATGTTATCTTTTCAAAATTTATAATAATGAAAATGAAAATTTAATTTGGGAATCTTATTCTTTTCAAAGTTAAAAATATTTAAATGATAAAACTTATCTTTCTAGGCTAATCTAAAAGATATTCTATTTATAATGTATATATGCGTATACATTGTAAATGGGGAGTTTAATTTTAATTTAAATTTAAATTTATAAAAATATTTTCAAATTTACAATATATATATATGTGTATAAATTGTGAATTGCAAAATTTGATTGAAATTAATATAGAAACTTTTTTAAAACTTAATTTTAAAAAACTATCTTATATCTTCAAAAGTAATTAAAATAAATATTTATTTTGTTTAAAAATATAATAGTTTAAATTGTATATTACAATAAAAGTTTATTTTTGTTTTCTTTTAAAGATTGGTTTTTGAAATAAATTTAGTATATACATTGAAGTACAATGTTTTCTAAACTTTGAAAATAAGGCATAATTCAATATCTTTTTCTTTTTAAATTTTTTCTTTCTTGAAAATTTAGCTTTGAAATTATAAAATATACAAATAATCATTAAATTATGTAATTGTGTAAAGGAAATTTATATGTAAACATTTAAAGGATAAGTGGAAATAAACATTTAAAAAAATGATAATATAAATAAGAAATGAATTTAAAAGCATTTATAAAATTAAGAAATTAATTTTAATATTAAAATGCAACATGTGTAAGGCATTTATCTCTTAAGAAAGACACTTGTAAAACAATCTACATCTTAAATCAACAAATGGCAATATTAATTTATTTTTGAAAATAATTATTTATAAATATAGATAAGAAAACTTGGAAAAAATCATGCGAGATCAATCTTTCTTCTCTTCAAAACTAAATTGAAAATCAGATTTAAAGAAAAGTTTAAAACCAAGTACAACTTAAGTTTAAAAATCTGCAAAACAAATCTGCTGAAGTTTTCAAATTTGTAATCTAAATGAAGATCAACTCCAACTCTAAGCAAAAGAAAATAGAGGTCAACTGCAAAATTTTAAATCAACTACTACACAAGCTCTTTGGATCCACAGCATGTAGATTCAAAGCAGCGGAAAGTTGAACTTCATCAATCAAATTTAGCTGTTACAGGAACAATGCTCTCTGCTTCTTCATAAGTGAGTAAACTTTTGTTTTTAAAAATAGTTTTTTTTTATCTGGATGAGTCTTATTGCATGTATGATAATATAGCCTCTAATGATTGCTTGAGTTTGAATATAAACATGTGTATATGAGTATGATATTGCTTGCATACTTGTTTCTGAGTATTACATTTTTGTGCTCTGTTGTTGATAACAAATCATCGTTATCACAAGTTAATTTATAACTTCATGTGTAATCAAAATTTGACATTGATCGCTGAAGGGAAATTGTTAATAACATTATATTCTTGTTCTTAAAAATAGTTTAAGGTAGATTGTTTAATAAATAAACTGTAAATATTGGAATAACAGTAAAATCAAGTTTTGGTTAAAAATTTATAACAACAATTTCACTTTGAAATTATATAATCTGATTCATCTAAAACAATTATGAATTTTAGTGAAAGTCTTGTGATTTTTAGTTTAGAATTCGAGGAGTTGTTCGATGATGAATGTTTTTGGGGTTTATCTGATGATCTGGTGGATTTGGAATGTTGTAGTTCTTCCTGGAGGTGGAGGAATGATTGGTGAGTGGAGGAAAATGGAAGGTGGATGGTTAGAGATAGGTGGCGATAGCGGTTGCCCATTTTAGTTTCTAAACCTAGTTTTCTGGTTGTCGGAATTTTGATGCTTCTCGATTCCTTTGGTGCATCGAGTGTTGTAGGGTTTTGGGAATTGGAAGAGGGAATGTAGGCGATGTTTTGGCCGGAGTCGCTGGTGCTATGATGGTCGGAGATGAATTGACGAGGTGTTGTCAGGTTTGGGCATTGTTTGCAGTGTCGAGTTCCATGTTTGTTTGGCTAACTCGATTTTGATTTCGAGCTACTGTGTGAATTCTGATGGTCGTGATCATGTTTGGAGATGGTCGGCGACGTGTTGAAGGTGGTGATGATGGCTGGAGGTTGCCAGAGCTACGGTGCATGTGCACCATGCATTTTAAAGTTCTGGTGAACTTTTAGGTTTGAGCAGAGAATGGAACTCGAGTTTTACTCGAGTAGTTCGAGTATTTTACTCGAAGAATTTAGGGTTTCTTCTCGAAGCATTAGTAGGTGGTCTCGAGTCAAGGTTGGTTTCAGGATTTATAACCTGACAGTGTTAAGTTTTTAAATTTAAATGAAATTTAAATTTAAAGCAGAATTTAAAACAGGGGTTTTAAATTCAATGTTTAAGTTTGGATACAAATGAACTTTTGAATCCTAAGTTTTAAAATGAAAATTCTAAATTTAAAGCAAGATTTAAATCAAGTTTTAAATCAAGTCTGAATATGGTTTCAAGTTTACTATGAATCCAAATCTTGAATTTAAATCGGTTTTGTAAATTTAAATGTTGAACAAGTTTAAACGTTTTTAAAGTAGATTTTAAAAGTGAAATTGTTTTCAAATAAATGTTTAAACTTGATAAAGTTCTTTATAAAAGGTTTCCTTTAATATCTGAATGAAAAGCTATGAGTGTTTAACTTAAATTTGGAAGTTAAATAATCAATTTATTTTAAAGCTCGATTTCTTTTAATAAAATTAAGTTGTTTAGTTTAAAATTTTTATTATATAAGTATCTTATATAAGTAATGAATGTTCTTTACATTTATTTTAAGGTTTATAAATTTATTTAAATTTGGAAATGTTTAAATGGTTAAATATTTTGAATCTTAAATTCAAAATAGAATTTGAATTTAAATTTAGAAGTGTAATGTTTTAAATACACTTGAATGTTAATAAAGTCATTCATAAAGTAAATGAATTATCTTAGAAATAATTAAGATAATAAAAGGATTTAATTTATAAGAGAATTAAGGAATGACTTATTTATTTGATTTTAAATTAAATGATTTAGATTAATTTATAATTAGAGATGATTAATAATGATTAATCCAAGATAAATTTCTTAAGAAAGTAATTAAAGAAAATGTTATTAGTTAATAAAGATAATTATCTAAGGAGTATTTAGTAATTAATTAATGTGATTAATTTTGATAATTAATTAGATTAATTAATTGAAGATATTCAATTATAAATTGTTAAGCATAATTACTTGATAAAAGTAATTAAGGTATTAATTACTTATTGAAATTAATTATGATAATGTGATTATTTTAAGTTATTTAATTTAATTTAATTAATTTAAGAAAATCATTTGATGATTTAATAAGAGTAATTACTTATTAATGGAGCATAATTACTTAGGGAAGTAATAAATGATAATTACTAGAATGTAATTAGTGAAAGATGATTTATAATGAAGTAATTTGGGTAATTACTTTTGTAATTAATCAAGGGATTAATTAATGAAGATAATTAATTATGGAATAATTAATTTGTGAATGAGTAATTAAGTGTAGTTAATTACTGGATTGGTATTAATCAAGGGTGATTAATAATCGTATTTTAAATTTTAGATTAATTATTGAATGTAATTAATTTAAATAAAGTAATTAATTTTAATATAAATTAGAGATCGTTAATTAATATAATTAATGATGTAATTAAGAATTGTTTAATTATGGAATAATTAATAATAAGTGATTAACTAATGTAATTAATTAAGGATAAATGTAATTAATTATAGTTTATTAATAAATGAAGTAATTAAATGTTAATTACTAAACAATTAAGGTTAATTAATTAGTGAAATTAATTAAAGACTAATTACTTATTGTAATTAGAGAATGATTAACCAAAGGTGATTAATCAAGATGAAAACTTAGAGAATGATTAATTAACTAGATTATAATTAATTAATGGATATATAAGCAGGATTTATAGATGTAGTAATCAATTTAATTTACTTTAAATTAATTAGAGATAGAAGTAATTAATTTAATTCATTTTAAATTAATTATAGATGGTGGTTAATAAATCGTTTCTTATGGATGATATTGATATTTCATTGAATGGTTGTGATCTCAGTAATGAGATGAGCAATATCTATATGATATGGATGCTTAGTTAAAGTATAATAATATGGATTATCTATATGTGATGACTATCTGTTTGTGATGATAATACGGATTATCTGTTTATTATGAAAATGTGATTATCTATTGTGATATGTGAATTATCTATCTGTCTGTATATAGATAATGATGAATTGAATTGTTTTAACTTTAAAACAACATGGACCTAAAAGATGGCGTTTGGATTTCGATGAGACTGGGATCGGGTTTCCAAATTTGGAATTCCGAAGACCACATCGATCCAAATTAAACGTTAGGTCGTGAATCTCAAGTGAAGAGTGAAGACTCAAGGTGTAAGGACTATTCGTTGTTAATACTCTAAGGGTGACTCCAATACGAGTTTAACGGGGATAGTAGTTTCAGGTTCGAGATGAAGATTCAGAGTGCAAGGGTTATTGTCGTTAACCCTGAGGGTGATTCCAAAACAAGTGTAGCGAAATAGTGCCTTCGGTTTCGTTCGAACCCGAAACGAACTTGTATGGATTGAATGCTTTCAGAACATTGTCAAGTAGACGACAAGCATTCTAAGATTGGTGTGTCCTATAAAGGTAATCGTATCCTCAAACCTCATCAACCGGGAATGGCTAAAACAGGGGAGGTGCAGCAAGGCTAAGTGGGTCATGCCTAAGTAGGACGATATTTACCCCTGTCTAGAGGTCCCTTTTTATTCGGCTGTGTGGGCAGTTGGCGATGGCCACCTGTGCGGTTGTCTTGTTCGGGACTGTCCAGTAAGGGATGGTACCGGCTTTGTGTAGCAGGGGATTGGAAGTAATCCTCGGTACGATGACCTAGGCCCCGTACTGTGATGGGCGGTACCCCAGTAGCCCTGTCATTGATGGAAACCCATTCTTCCTACGTGCCCTTTACGGTTTTGATTGTATTACCCACTTTTGTGGCTTGTAGTTGGAATTTAATCACGTAACAATTTCGGCTATTTCTTATTTACTTGAAAACCCTAGACACTATTATAATATCACAGGATTTCCTATCAAATGTTTTGGTTAGCGTAAGGTAAAAACTTTTCCATGTTTATTTGTGGGGAGTCTTATATGATACCTTTTGTTTTCAAAGGATTTTCAAAGTTAAGCAACTTTAAACCCGTTTACTCACACCAAACCCCTGTCTGACCTAAGTGTTTATTTTCTGTTTTATTAAACTCTTGGGTACTCATATTATGTATAAGTACTCAAGGGATTCAGGATTGCTTTAGCGAGTTCTGGAGAAGAAATGGAGCAGGAGGCTTCAGCGTGTAGATATATATAGAGTTTTCGCTGTGCTAGTATTGTATCTGTTTTCTGTGATGTACTTGAATTGTAATAACTAGACAGGTGTTTATAACTGACTAGTTTGTGTTGTATTAGCTGTATAACTCTGAGTTATATGATACTATGTAATATTTTATGTGATATAATATAATTTATCCGTTCTGCTGTGAGATTCTGATGTTGTTTTTTCTTTCTTTTCTATCTTTTCTCTTTTCTATCCCTATCTTTCTTCTTAATGATGTGTCTTTCTATGGAATGAAAGGTGGGTCGTTACATTGTGGTATCAGAGCTCTAGGTTAAGCGAATACCTAGGCTCTGGAGTGGTGTCTTTCTTGAGAGAGCGTATTTGTAATTTTGAATACATATTTATTTATTTCTACCTATTTCATTTGGTTACCTGTTTGGGTTTTCCAATATAAGTTCTAGAGGTAGGAGAGGTAGTAGTGTATGTAGCACGACTACCACTAGTGGTAGAATCTGAGTAATTGAGGTTGGAAGTGAATCTGCTAGGGTAGTATTGGGCTTCTTGAGTTGTTTTGTAGTTTGGTGTGAAGGATTCATCGATCTTTGAAGGAAACCTTTTCAAGGTCAGAGTTCATCGTTGGATTATAAGCTTGGTTGTGCACGTACGAGCTGATTTTCTTGAGTTTGGATTAGTCAGAAATGCTGAAGCAGTGATGGTATCTTGGCAATCTTAGGAAGGAGTCTTGACTGTATTTGAGTTTGAGACTCAGTTTCGCAAGGTGTTTATGCTTGGTTTAAAGTCGAGTTTCCTGAGAGAGATATGCTTGCTGAAGGCTATATTGTGGAAGTGGCTGATGTAGCTTTGTGATTCGATGAGCTTTTGAATAAGAAAGTCTTTGGCAGCAGTAGCAGCTTGGAGGTGTTGAGTGTGCTATCAAGATAGTCTCTTGGCTTAGCAGTATTCTAAGAGGTGGAGTCTGGAAGCAAAAGAGTGGCGTGTTTCTTCGATGGTTCAGGAATCTTTGTGATTCCTTTGTCAGTGGGACGGGCAGATAGTGAAGCTTGCCCATTTCTTCTGCAAGCTCAGCTGGGTGTGATGTTTGTGGTTGAAGTTGGACCACTAGTTTCTTCTTTGGGTTAGAAGGCTTAAGCTTTTCTGATTTGTGAGGAGAGAATGGTCTCTTGGAATCTGAACTGTGTAAAATCACAAAAGTGACTTGCGATGGTTCGGAATTTTTCTTAGTAATCTTTATTTTGATTGAAGCATCTCTAGAGGATGTTAGAGTTATCGAAGTAGTTTGAGATTTTTCTGGATATCTTCGAAGGAGTTAAGGTTTGCATCCAAATCAGAAGATTGAGTTCTGTATCGACTTGGTTCTTGGAGCTTTACCGATGATTCAGCCTAGTAGGAAGGACGTTCTTTGAGTAAGAGAGATTTTTTGTGAAGCAGTCAGGATTGATCGGATCTTGTTTTCTAGCACAATTTTTACTGTGGTGTTGTGACCGAATCGGATAGGTCACTGAGATTTTATGGAATTTGATGGATAATGTTTCCGGAATGGGTTGATCAAGTTTGTGCTTGTGTTCATCAAAAGCATTATCATCCTCTTCAAATCAGAGTTGTGCAGCGGAAGCATAGTGGCAGCTATTCCGGAATAGAAGCAACCCCGGATTCATTGGAAATTTGTTTTTTGTCTTGGATCATAGGATTTCTACGGAAATTCATTTTGAATCTGGAGGCTTTGTTGTCTTCTGCATCTGTTCTGTTTTCCAAATAGGAATAGTATGTTTAAAGTCTTCTGATATTTGTGTAGTAGAGTTTGTGTGGTGGATTTTGATGGATCTTGGGAGAACCATCTTATTGAGTAGGATCTAGAGATCGTTTATTTCTTTGTCCAGAATTGTTCCGAGAGGCATCTGCGAAGATTGGATCGACCAAGAAAGTTAAAGGCAACCCAGGATCGACATGAGAGATTTGTGGGTAAGAGACAAAGGAATTCAGAATTTAAAGTCGGAGATTTGAATTTCAAAATTTGGAAATTTAATTTTGGATAGGTTTTCTCGTAAGAGCTATAAGATTGGGTAAGGCTGGAAGCTAGCTCAGAAGAGTATTGGATCTTTCTATATTCTCTTAAGGGTTAAGTGTTTGGTCTACAGGATTGAATTGCCAGTTCGAACGGCTGGGATTCATTATGTATTTCACGTATCTCTGAGGGAGTACGTGTATGGACTATCACTGGTTTTAGAACCAGTAGTTCTGGGAGATTTGGAAGTTGAACAGGACTTGTCTGCGGTCCAGTATCCTGTTCAGATTTGTAGGTTTAGATATATAGAAGCTCTAAATTTGAGTGGTGTGGCCGGTTTAGATTCTATAGGGCGAGTATCCCAATGTTCGTACCAGGGAAACTCTAGGGAATCCTATCTAGAATTTTGTCTGGATACTTAGAATTGATTGTTTGAATTGGTTGCTATGGTTGCTAGTATTTGGCTGATAGCATATGCTTGCTATTTTAAAATTAAAATCTGTATGAGATTATTAAATTATCTTTGCTCTTAAATTTCGAAGGCGAAATTCTTTTAAGGGGGAGGAATGTGATGTCCCGGAAATTTGGGCAATATTTATTTAATAATTTCCATTAATAATTATTTTAAAATGTGAAATGTTGATTTAATAATCTAATTCAAATTATCTTTTGAAAACTAGTAATTATTTAGTTTGATAAATGTTATCTTTTCAAAATTTATAATAATGATAACGAAAATTTAATTTTGGGAATCTTATTCTTCTCAAAGTTAAAAACATTAAAATGATAAAATTTATCATTCTAAGCTAATCTAAAAGATACTCTATTTATAATGTATATATGTGTATACATTGTAAATAGGGAGTTTGATTTTAATTTTAATTTAAATTTAATAAAAACATTTTCGAATTTATAATATATATATATGTATATAAATTGTGAATTGCAAAATTTGATTGAAATTAATATAAAAACTTTTCTAAAACTTATTTTAAAAAAATCTATCTTATATCTTCAAAAGTAATTAAAATAAATATTTATTTTGTTTAAAAATATAATAGTTTAAATTGTATATTACAATAAAAGTTTATTTTTGTTTTCTTTTAAAGATTGGTTTTTGAAATAAATTTAGTATATACATTGAAGTACAATGTTTTTTAAACTTTGAAAATAAGGCATAATTCAATATATTTTTCTTTTGAAATTTTTTCTTTCTTGATAATTTAGCTTTGAAATTATATTTTTAAAATATACAAATAAATATTAAAATATGTAATTGGGTAAAGGAAATTTATATGTACACATTCATAGAAAGATTGTCCAACAAAGCCTTTGGCCTTGCCTCAGGGTTTGGCCAAAGAACCCATCCAAAAAGAGATGGCCGGCTAAGCCTTCAATCCCTCCTTAGGGCCTGGCCAAAGCACCCATCCAAAGAGAAATGGTTAATTAAGCCTTTGGTTCTGCCTTAGGTCCTGGTTAAAGCACCAATCTAACGATAAAATGGTCAATTAAGCCTTGGTCCAACCTTGGGGTCCGACCAAACCACCCATCCATAGAGAGATGGTCAATTAAACCTTTGGCCTGACATTCAAAGTGTCCACCGTAGAAGAAGGGCTAGTGATGTGTTAGATCGCCAAGAGTAGATATTTCTCTCCTTCCAACAAATAACTTTAAGAACATCAACTGAATAAATCTGAGTAGATATGTGCTTCTCATAATTTTTATTTGCGCCTTTAATTGAGAAATTTAGAGGGATGAGTTCTTTCTATCAATCCCCTACTTTTGTACTTCCAGAGTAAAGCTCATTCTTCTCACTTTCTAGATTTTATATTTGAAACCAAAGATTAGAAAACTCATATAAGAAATTCTAGTTCTAATGTTCTTTTACATATGATTGCAACTTAAAAGATCCGCTCAATCTAGCCAAGTGTTTGAAATTACCTTCCGAAGTAGGGGTATTGAATGTGGAACAAAAGTTGTCACCATGTATTGAATGTCCACGGGACGAAGTGGATGTTTGCAAGGAAGTTTTCTTAGAAGAATGTGCAGGGTTAGGGGTAGGAAGTCTCGTCTCTCCCTCGGTTAAAATATGTCCATAAGATTGACCTTTATTTCTGAATTTCAATAAATTGGCTTTTAAATGAAATATTTGTTGACTAAGTTGACCTATTCTTTTATCGTATTCATATTGTTGAGGGGAGTTCCTAGATCAAAATTTTCCAACAATCCCTCGGTTTCCTTATCTATAGAGGAAATTTTCTTTTCAAGCTCAGAAATTATTTCTTGGGAGGGTCTTAAGGTAAACTTTGATTGAATTTATTTATTGTAATTTATTCACTTTAGCATTATTAATTGAAGAAATTTCAAGAACAGAACGGGAAGGACGATTTTCAGTAGTTAAACTAATTTGTATTGGATATTACTAAGATGATGAGAGAGATTAGGATCTTCAAGCGATAAGGGAAAAGCTTTAACCTAAATCAAAGCATGAAATAAAAATCAAGATAAACATTCAATAAAGTAAAGCAATTCAAATAGAATTCTTCATTAATTATTTTAACTTACAAGAGAAACTTTTATATTAGAAGAAAATAAAAATATGCCTTAAATTTGTTTCTTTAATTTTAAAAGAGTATCCTGGATTTTTTAATAGTATATGGAAAGCATGAGAAAAGTGGTTGTAGAGGAACTTCAATACTAGGAGTATTAATAGGAATTTTTTTTAAATATTCCCGTTCTTTAGAGGGAGGGAAAATTTCACCATAACTTTGCATAATTAGTTCGAATCTAATAAAGAATGTAGTTCTTCTGAACTCCTATGAAATTAAAAACTAAATTTGGAAATAGTGTGTGTATGTGGTGAAGGTCATGAAGAAAGTAGTATTTGGCTAAGCGAAACTTTTCGATCATGAAAGAATTTTTTCGAAATTTCTCTTTAAATTAACCAATTTACTTAAAACTTCTATTGGGATAGGAGATAAAGTGCAATTCGGTACATATCCAGAAGCATGCATATCAAGGACATATTAAAACTAGGAATTAAACCACAAAACTTGCAAGTAGAAATCAACACTATATTAGTTAAGGCACCGATTTTTATTATACAACAAAAGTTACATATATTTATAGGGAATGGATTCATCATTTTATTAATAAATAAATCTGTCCTTATTATATTTAAAGTTTTCTAAGAAAAGCGAGTTAACGGTTAAAGGAGCAATGTTAACTTTGGGCGATTCCATTATTTCCCATGATGAGGGTGCAACCAACATTCGTCGAGGTACCTTTTGTGCAAAAACCTAATTAAACCCCACAATCATTAGCTAAGAAGAATGAATTAATCATAGGGAATATAAATCAATAAATTTATTTCTATTTTCAGTAAGCATCCAAAAGAGGGAAGTAAGCTCTTTGTTGTCATTACGGATGTTCGACTGATGCAAATGAGACATTTAGAGGAGGTTAGAAAATTGTTTATTTTCAAAATCCTCTGAGCTATTAAGACATTTAAAAGTTACATATATTTATCACCGGACTCATTTTGATCTTTTTAGGCCTCTCCCTTCCCTACCGAGTCTCAAAATTTCATTCTTATTCTTATAAAATAAGATCTAAAGTATTGTATGATTTCCATCGGTTCTGCTAATAAAAATAAATTTTTGAGATTATACAGAAGAATTCATATAAAATAGAAATAACATAGACATTGGATTACATAAGATGAAGATTTTGGAAATTTATTTTAGAGATAAAGCCTTCATAGTTCATGGGATGATAGGCCAGTGCTACCCAAGTTAGATGAGAAATGTATGTTAGATGGGCTATTTGGCAACGGAGAATCATCAGTCCTATATTCAACGTAAGGAGAAGGAAGGTCAGCATTCTGATTTGCCTCATGAATGTTATCTTTCTCCCCTAAATCATTATTCCCATAGTCATCGTCTTTATCTTTTCATGACAAATTGTCCTTAGAATTATAATTATCCCCTTTATCTGCATCATCATCATCTTCATCATTATCATCATTAGTTTCTTCTCCTTCTTTATTTTTTGACTCATCATTATCAGATGGAGTATTTTCAAAAGTTAAATATTCTTCCAGATTAATTGGGTTGTCATCTCTAAATTCGGACAGATCTCTGAAGACCCAATCAAGGATTATATTGAGTTTCTTCTTATAATCGATTATGAAGCGAAGAGATGGAAAATCCAACCTCGGGCATCAATTAATATTATCATTGTATACTGTGAATAGCGCAGCCTTGAAACTTTGATCTTTCCATAAAGAAAGGAGAATTTAAAGGAAAGAAGAGGTTTTAGACTTGGCATCTCATAAAGAAGCATTCGACCTTTTAAGTGAAGAACCTTTCTTAACTAATTTCTTCGCAAGAGCAGCTAACTTTACCAAGCATCCCTTCAATTTGCTACATCAAGTTTTGCTAGTTTTATCTCCTCTCTAGACAAGGAAAGCTCATTCTCAAGGACCTTTTGTTTTTCTTCTAACTCATAAGTTTTCTTCTTTTCAAATCTAAAGAAGACGAGATTTGTGAGTTATTTGCATTTAAGGACCCACTGACAGCTTGAAGATTGCCAGCCTCGACCTCTAAAGTTTATGTCTTATGAGACAAGGAAGAATTTTACTCTTATAACAACGATGCATGTTAAGAAGAAGTTGAAGTAGATTGTTGAAAAAACATATATTTTCCAACCTGAAATACAAGATATTACAATTAAACTATATACCGAGCAGATTTATATATATTAAGAGAAGAGAATCAAAAACATACTAAAATGGACTGTTGTGGAAGAAGAGTTAGTATGTCTTTCAAAAAAGAGGGATGAGGCCTCGAAGCTCCTAGAGAAGAATGGAAGGGTAACAAAGGATATATGAAAGTAACTCTTTAAAACAAAAAGAGGAAGAGAACACTGTATTAGTACTAATTAAGAAAGTATCCAAAATAGATGGGGAATCAAGATCCTACCATGTGTGAAAATAATCCAAAGAGTCCCTTAAGGGAGAACTCATTATGTCGATAGTGTGACTTTTATAAGAGGAAGCAATAGGCACGGCAATTGCAATAGCATTTGAAGTAGAATCCATAGGTGTTGTTGAGGTTAAGCTATCTCCATTAGATTTTTTTAAGAGAGGAAATAGAATAAGCCACTAAATGATCTAAACTCCTTAAGTATTTTGGGTACATAGCCACTAGGAAAATGTCACCAATTATAGTGGTAATAGATGAAGTGGCCACTTTTGAGGAGGGGAAATAGCAGTCTGCTAGAAGTCCTTGTCAAAGTGGTAAGATTTATGGAATCCTTTTTTCGATGAGGAGATGGGTCGACTAAGCTAACGTCTATCATAAGAAGTGAATAAAATATAAATAACGAGTTCACTTAGAAATAAAATCAAAAGGAATATGGTTGAGACTTGGAGAATATCCAAGGCTATAAGAAGACGAGCGTTAAATCAAGCTATTAAATGAAAAAGTGTCGGGTTTCACAGTGGAAAGCAATAAAGAAGCATATTTATTCCTCTTTGTTTTTGGAGATTCATCCCAAAGATTTGATGAATGGTTGAATCAAGGCATATCTTTTTAGGTCTTCCTCGGTGAGAAGTATTAATTAACTCTTGGAATACTTTATAGCCTTTCCAATCTTATCGATCTTTCGAGTACGTTAAGATTAATTTCCATAGAGGTTGGATCATTAAATATAAGAAGCTTGGTAAAAAAAGAGAAATATAAGTATAAAACTAGCAAATAATACACTAAATATCAATGGCATATTAGGAAAGGAGAAGGTTCCATAAATTTCAAAAGAAAAGCATCATGCGAAAAAGAACTAATTACCCCACTCTTAGTCTTATTGATAGGATCTGAAATCTGCTCACTATCAGAAGTGCACAGCCAAAAGATGGAACCATTTTGTTGGTACTTGATCTTTTGTATAGTATTTAAGAAAAACAGGGTTGATGAACATTAGTCTTCTATTTCTAATCCTTGAAAGTACATAGAGAGAATGAATGTGACTATAAGAATTAGCGGTGAGATATATAAGAGTGATTCCCAATAAAGCAAGGATGTTCATAATAATATTATTAAAAGGGAGATAACATGAGTGTCAATTATGAATACGGTGGAGGAAAAAATTCCTTCAGGAGGTGTATCAGTCTTTTCAAAGCGGTCAGGACTCTAATATCATTCTCGAAAATTCCAAAGCGTTGAAGAATGGGATCTATATTCTCTTGCTTCTTAATAAAAGATTATAATTTAGTATTAACCTTTTATTTGAAAGATCCTTTACTTGGTCTAGGAGTACTTGATGATTTATTTGAAGCTCCTCTTTTATTACCTGACATGATTCTTAAACCAATAAAACATGTATGTTAATCAATGGTGTATTATAAAATAGTAGAAGGGAGAATGAGTCATAAGTTCGAGCCATTAGATTATTAATCTCAAGAATTATTAATTTATAAATCCATAATATAAGTAAATAGCCAGGAAGTGAGAAAGCTCTATCTAAATGTTATGGACTATTAAGAAACAATGCATGTAGAAACAATAAAAGCTATTGCATGTTGAAATAATAAGCTATCACAAGTTGAAATAGTAAAATCTATAGCATATTTAGCCAATAAGCCATCACAAGTTGAAATTTAAATAGTGAGAGCTATCACATGTTGAACTAGTAAGCTATCACATATTAAAATTATAGGAGCCATCACATGTTGAGTTAATAAGCTATCGCAGATTGAAATAGTAAGAGCTATCGCACGTTGAGCCAATAAGCTATCACCTATTGAAATAGTAAGAGCAACTGCATGTTGAACTAATAAGCTATCACATGTTGAAAAAAATGATGAAATGTTGACCTAGTGAGCTATCGCACTTTGAAATAGTTAAAGGTTATCAAATGATTTACGGCTAAGAAATATTGAATACGGAAAATCCTAGACAACCGTAGTCCATCTAAAATGTAACGAATAATTGGTTAATAGACCCAAAGCCCCCTAACAAGCAATTAATAAAAATCATAATAATTTAATATCAAAGTCAAAATTATTGGAATGATTTATGAAAACCATCCGAATCTTCAAAATTGGGCGACTCTCAAATGCTTAAACCGAAAAAACGTGAAATTAAAACCAAAATTCGGCAAATAGTGATAATAGGAAAGAATTAATTACTTAAAAAGCTAAATCTGAGAATTGCAAAAAAATTCCTAAATATTTGAGTTTAACTTTAAATGAACTGATAAGAAGTGAAAGAATGAAGGAGATGAATATTTATAGAGAAGGAAGAAGAATGATCCAACCACAGATTTACAGTAAAGAAATTTTTTATGGCTAAGATAATGAAACTTAAGAAATACCAGGAGTTTGATTCAAAAATAAGTTAAAAGCATTTTGCTTTTATACCAATGTATAAAAATACTTTTCCTAAAGGGAGAAAAAATCTCACATGAAAATTTTAAAGTATAACAGGAAAAAAAACTGTCACAGATTGAGTAGAACCAACGCTGTCGAAAGTTGGAAAAGAATACTATCATAGGATTAAGCTTTCATAAGTTGAGATGGTAAAATCTATCATAGGTTGAGGTAATAAAAGCTACTATAAGTTGAGTTATAGCAAGTTGAGATGAAAAAATCTATTGTAAGTTGAGATATCGCAAGCTGAGATGATAAAGCCTAACGCAACTTTAGACGATAAAGGCTATCATAAATTAAGATGACAAAGCTATCACATGTTGAGAATGATCAAGATATCGCAAGTTGAGATGAACAAGCTATCGCATGTTATGAGTGATCAAGCGATCACAAGTTAAGGTGATCAAGTTATCATAAGTTGAGTAAACTGTCAGATATTAAGAAATACCAAAGCTATTGCATATTGAGAATAGCAGAACTGTCGCATATTGATAGTAGCAGACCTATCAAACATTGAAAATACTAGAGCTTTGCATGTTGAAGGTGCCAAAGGTACTTCCTATTGGAGAAAGTGCTATCGCAGGTAGAGAAGAATGCTAAAAAAGTAACACTCCAATTAGCTAGGTGGAAACTCCTAACTTGTTCAACCTCACCATGTCATAATGTCAGGATCAAAAGCAAGTTGTGCCACATGTCAAATCAGCAATATGCCACATCAATAAAAACTCAAACGTTCTTCTCTCATGAATGCCATTTATCAAAGATCTAAAGGTGCAATGCCTATATAAAAAGGCATGTACTACCTTCCAAATAGAGGAAAATTTTGAACTGGTCTTCTTCCTCATTTTCCTTTTGTAATCTCCAAATTAATTAAACTTGATTTTGGAACATCAAGGGTTGCCTAGATTAAATTGTAAATGGGACTTTCTAATCGAAGCCTGGGACATTTAACTATTTGCACATTTACTTACTCGACTGTTGAATCATAGACATAGTTGCCTATGGACTAACTCCCTTACCAAATCACTTTTAAACTTTCTAAACCATACATGGCTTTAATACTATCAGATCAGAGTGCACTCTACATCATCATTTGCATTGCCAGATCATACATGTATTAGGAGAAAGAGAATGCCGCTATTTCAGTTAAATCCAACTTGAGCGGGTTGAATTATTCTCTTTTTTTCAATTTAGGGCATGTTGCAATTTGATTCATTTTGGGCCTCATTGATTTTTGTAACGACCATATTTTGTATTTGTATGGTGTTTTAATATATTCAGGCTGGGCACCCTTTAGCACATTTACCTTTTAAAACAACTTATGCACAAAAATTATATATATATATATATATATATATATGTATGTATGTATGTAATATGTATGTATTGACTTATGTACATAGCTATAAAGGATATTGTTGAAAGTTTATCTTAAAATTGTTTAAGGTAAATTAAATAAAATTTTCAAAAACTTTTAAAATATTTAATTCAAATATTTAACTTAACTAACAATTTATTAGACACTAATTAAATAAACATTAATATATATATAACTACAAATGATATTGTTAAATATCCTTTCTAAATAATTTAAGACAAATAAAATAAAATTTCTGGAATTTTAAAATAAAATAAAATTAGTTATTTAAATTAAGAATTAAATTTAACTAAATATGATTTAATTGTTAAGACTGACATAAATATTATGTAAATTAATTAAATTATAATAGTTATAAATGTACTAAACTTATATAATTATATATGTATGAATATAATATAGGTGAAACTATAAGAAACCCAAACAGATTGGAATAAATACACCTATATATAGTACGTATACCATGATTTCATATATGTATGACACTTGAATCATTAGAGTACTTCATAGGAAGTACAATTTGTATCGGCCAAATATATTTGAGATTATGATTCTTTAATATAATTGCCCTCGGTCATTTATATATTGATAGATTACTTGTATATGCACTGTTATTAAGCAAACTTAGGCTAGAGCTATTGTGTTTAGTATTTTAAATATATCGCCTAAATATGGTAAAATACATGAATTTATTTGTTAAGCAACTCAAGGTGCATGCATTATACTAAGGACGTTAAAAAATTATAGGTTAGAATAAATACTCTCCCTTGGTGAGAAAACTCAAGGTCAAGGTCGATATTAGGGCAAAGACCAAAGTTAGGAGTTGTATATGATACAACCGACAAAGAGTTATCTATCACTTGCTTTCCTATAATTTGTTGAGCAAACTCAAGGTCAAAATCTCAAGGTAAGTGGATCCAAACATTCAATAGAGAAACAAATGATTTTTACATTTCTCTTAGCGTTTGAGAAATACAAAAATCTAATGGGATCCATATTGAAAAAATGAAATTTGTAAGTTTAATATATAAAATTAAAATAATCTGCTTCAATAAATTTAAAAACTAATGAAATTGATAAATTTGTTTATCAGTTATAATATACAAGTGGACTAAATTAAGATTGACAAATAAATATAAAATATACTTATTAGTCAATTTTTATACATTCATATGGTCACTTGTTCCCAAGACTGTGTACTATCTTCTGTGAGTTTTGAACTCTAAAGCAATACAAGAACATGGATAATTGATCCATATTCAAATATCATACAAAAATTATACGGTGAATAGTGGTATTCATTATATACGACATCTCAAAGAAATTGATTCATTCAATATGAGCAAGCAAACTATAGTTCAAGATCTTGTTCTTAACACGATTAAATACAATGAGAACATTATTATATTGAAAACAATACTAGATCAAGGACAAAAAACTAGCATAAGAGTTTAATCACTGAAATTTAGTTTCTCTCAGTTTAATCAAGTGCAAACTTTTCGATATCCTTAAAATGTTAAGAAAATCCGGATGCACTTTTGTAAAATTTTGATGCAGTCTTATATTAAGGGTTTCCTATTAAATGCTTCTATCATTTGGAAAGGAAAGCGAATATCCAAGAGTGGATGTAATATAGGCACAATTGAGATGGAAAGAGTGAATGGTCACATTTGCTTCATGAAGGGAAATCGGAAAGGGAAATTGTATAAAAATACTACAAAATATTTAATATGGAATCAGAAATATGATTTCTATTATGATGACCACTTTACACCTCCAACACACAATATATCTAAATAGTGCACTACTACGGTGCCGGGTCGAAGTGGGACGATTGTCAAGAGTGGAAAGTAGAGAACACAATCATTCAACCTGTCATATATCTCATAGGTTATCAAATAAAATATAATAATTATCACATTTATAAAACATGCGAGACAGTAATAACCAAATGAACCACAAATATAAGAGTGCACAAGTTCACAAAGTTATACAAAATAGTAGTAGAGTTTTTATAACCAGAAATAAACTCAAGATAACTGTTTCTAAATAATATAGCTAACACTATTTTGGCTCTACAGTGTTTTATGATAGAATAATCAATAGTAAGTCTATATATAATATGAGAAAGCAACACCTCTTGCCGTCCTTTGCATGACACTACATATCACCTAAATTTGCCATCTAGTCCTCATTAAGAATACCCAAAATAATAAGAAGCAAAGCATAAATCTTGAGTCAGACAACGGTTCGGTATGAGCAATAAGCAATCTAAAAATGCTATAAGTCAATATAGTAAGGGATAAAGGTACAAATGTAACACGTCGTAAATTGAATTATAATTATAGTTAAAGAGAATTAATCAAAAAACATTAAAACCCAAAAACAGAATTATTTTTGGAAATATCAAAACTTGGCTACGAAACTTGCACCATGTGTTTTTGATAATTTTCAGGTTGATTTCATATATAAAGTTTCACGATCGGAGTTCAAATGAAAAAGTTATTAATGTTTGAATTTTTTAGATCGAAAATAATTCAGAATCAATTAAGGAAGTAAATGTTAAAAACTTAACATTAAAATGAGCATTAAATATAAAAGTTAACGTTAAACGAAATGGATGTGGTAAATCTAATTAAATCAGCATCGAAAAGGAATTAAATAAGAATTTATGTGGGTAAAGGTAATGAATATTAACGTTTAAAAATAAAGAAGGCAATAAATACCATTTGTTTATCATTTAAGCAATCGTTAAATATAGAAGTAAATTAATAGCTTCCAATAAACTTAATCTAATTAAGAAAGCAGAGAAGGAATAAATAAATTAAACGCAGAAGAAAATAAATGAGAATTAATTAACGTTAAAACAAACATTCATAAATAAGAATGTTAACATTGAAGGAAAATAAATAAGGGAATAAATATAATTAGTTAAATTAACTATACAATAATACTTACTTTAAATAACGTTAAATTAACATTAACGTTAATATAAGTTGGAATAAAATCTGTCGCATAAGAAAGAAATGAAACCAAATAAACACAAAATAAAACAAACATATAAAGGCGATCGATCAACCTCTTTATTCGGACTGATCAACCACTGGTCACCGACTGATGTAATAGAGCGGTCGACCAGTGGTAGTTGAGGGTTGATAATAATCATAAGCTTAACGGCCCAGATTTTATAAATTAAAATCTAATGAATGGAATTGATTCATGCGCTTATGAACACATGCCTTGCTCCTCGCTCTTCTTTTCATATTTTCTAAATCAATGGTGAAGCTCTGCCATTTTACTTTCTCCACAAATTATACGAAATGTAGAAATTATAAAATAGCATATTATACACACACACATACATATATATGGAGAATAGCGGAAAATAAAAGATAAGAAGAATGAGGAGTGAATCAATTCCACGATGAAGTGGTAAGTTTTAAATGTAAGCTTTACAACTACATTTATTTCAAATATCTTCTCAGATCCATAATTCTAATAAATATCTGTATGCTATAATACATATATTGGTAAAGGGAAAGGGAGTCCAATAAGAAGAATGAATTTAGGCATGGAGATTCGGAAGCTCAAAGGTGAGTGGAAAATTATATATTTTTATATGATACTGGATTTATTATGTTGTAATCTATTCCTTGTATGCCTGAATATAAGTTTAGGGTTGTAGACTTAAATATATACATGTAATGAACTTGAACACAATGTCTACATATTCTATAAATTGTAAACTTTGATCAAATATTGCATATACTTGAATCTAGAGAGTAAGGGTAGAAGTAGTCCCTAAATTTATAATATTGTACAATAATTCCATTTTATTGGTTTGTTATCCCACCTTTTAGCAAAGTCGAGATATCAAAAATTAACTAAAAGTCAATGATTACTCGTTCCAAATATTGATTATACATCACAGGTTCTCTATGGATGTCCATGAATTTAGTCCGAGTCCGAATCTAGCTACAATTGACTAGACGTGACAAGCGAAGCTGAAAAAGCCAACGTTTCAAATTCCAAGTCAATCGGAGTTCGTATGATTGAGATATGATCGATGCATATTAATGAAGGCATGTTGTTCGTATCCTTCAGAGATGTACGACTTAGAATCGATCAGGTTCTAATCGATCAGGTTCGAACCGAACAGGTTCGAATCGATCAAGTTCGAATCGATGCTTGGTCATACTATTCGCATCCATTGTAGTCGTATCGCTCCAGAGAAATCTTGTTCACCAGGAAGTCCCATTCGTATCTATGTGTTCGAATCGATCTTGGGAGTCATCGCGTCGTTTCTGTTTGCATCGGTCCTATTCACACTCCTCTGAGAGTAACACTGCTCGTGTCGATCTGATGGGAGCTCTGTTCGCATCGATCGAGCACTTGCTGTTCGTATCGATCCCTAGGAATCATGAACCCTTAGTTCGTATCGATCAGTAATAGTTGATAGATATGAACAGAACCAAGGTCGATCGATACGAATAGTGCATCGTTCCCCTATAAGTGATCGATGCGAATATCGTCATGATAATCGATGCGAACAAGATGAATTTCCTCGATACGAACTATCGACGCGAACTATCGATGCGAACAAGATGAGTCAACCGATATGAACAAGGCTTCGATCTTGGGTGCGAATAAGGCTCGATCAACTCGGCGCAAAAGGTAGGGCGATCCAAAAATCTCGTGCACATCATCTTGTACTCATGTGCCTGGATCGATTCGAATAAATGCGATGCGATGTCATCGATTCGAACGCGATAGCCCAATGAAAACGCAACCTTGCATCGATCATAACTCACAATCCACAAGTCCAAATGCTATGAAATTTTCATGGGATCTTACATACATATTATAGGAGGTTCATGCCAAATTTCAGCTCGATTGGACCAAATCTTGATCGATACGAAATTGATTCATATCGATCACGGATTGAGTCGAAACTTTGTGGGATCAATCGCGTAGGCCCACTCACGTGCCAGAAGGAGTCTTTCGAAGTTTGAGCTAGATATTTGCATGGAGCGCCTATAAATAGCACCCTAAAGCCTACAAAAAAGGACTTTTGGATCCAGCAACGTCCAAACTCAGCCAAAACTTCGATTGCACTCAAACTTCGCTGTTGTACTCGAATATAACTGCTGTAATTCATTGTAACTAGCAAGAATATCAATAAAAGATTATCGTTCAGAGTGGACGTAGGCAGGAGATAGTCGAACCACTATAAATCGCATGTTTCTGTTCACTACTTTTCAATTGTTGTTTGTTTGCACAAAAAATGGACAAACACCTCCAAGTCGTATTATTTTAGTTGAGTATGTGTGATTTTCAATGATTTTAGATGAGTATGTAAATATGAGAAAAGTAAGGGCTGAAATGTAAAAGACACGCAGATTTATAGTGGTTCGGCCAGAATGTGCCTACGTCCACTTTATATGTTATTATCTTTCTTCTTCCAGATTACAAGTACAATGCTTTGTATACAAGTGTATGAAAGTAGTTTGAAAGTTCCTTCCTTGCTTGAGCTCTCAAACTTGTCTGCCATTGTTGTACCCCTGCCCCTCTATTTATAGAATGAGGTAGGGGGCAGGGGTCATGGAAGTATATAGCTGCTAGTGGGCCCGGGCTGAAGCAATCTGGCCTGGTAGCGTTCTGGTTCGGCGAAGCCTTGGTTCGGCCGTGTTGAGGTCTCTGAGATGGTTGATTCGGTAGTGAGCTTGGAGGTTGGTTCGGTTGTACGTGGTCCGGTCATGGTGGTCCGGTGATGAAGAGGTTGGTTCGGCATTGATGTGGAGATTGGTCCGGTTTGGTTGTGTGGTATTGGACCGGTGGTGATTGGTTCGGTACCAACCTCGTTCGGTAGTGGGATTGTGAGGGGGAGTCTGGTTGCCGGACTAGGTTGGGAATGCCGAATGAACCCATGCCGAATGAACCACCATGCTTGAATTGCCGAATGGATTTTATGCTAGCATTGAGCCTTGTGTCTGCCGAATGGATTGGAGGTTACGAACCCGGGTGTAACTGACGCTTCTCGGTCTCGAGATCTTCTGGGTGAAAATCCGCCCAACATTTGCCCCCCAAAGTGGGGCACGTGCTTGCACGTGTCGCGCTTTGTTTCTCGTTGGTGGGAAGACTCGTCTTGTAATGTCATGGGCTGGATGTTTATATCTTGTGGATGTCCTGCAAAGAGATTTATAGTTTTAGTGTGGTTTCAAATAACGACCGTTCGGGGTCGAAATATTTGTGATCAAGTGAACTGTGTCGCTTGGGACGAGCAAGTGTGCCCCGAAGGGGCTTAGCATCGTCGATGCCAGGTTCACGTTAGAGTGGGTCCCTGGGTCGTTTGCCAAGGTGGCTTATCGCCAGCTCAGAGCATGCCTAGGGATCGTTCGCGACCCCGTACATGTGTAAGTAGCTTAGCCATTTCACAATTATCAAATATCCATTTGACCGATGGGCTTAAAAATGCGTGTCAAAGTGTAAATTCCCACGATGATAGGGTTAATGACCATTCAGAGCGTGCCTATGGACCATTCGTGGTCGCGTACACGTGTGAACGATTTAATTCATGCTAGTGGGAGTTTTACGACTTATTCATCGTTGTCATAATCTTATTTTATTAGTTAGTTCTGGAGTTCGGTACTTATCTGAGTGAAGCGCCTTGCGTGCCCCCTGTTTCTGGTTTCTGCTGGTAGAGACAGTTTTATTCGGTTGTTGGTTGGACCGGTACGCTGGTCCGGTATGTTGGTCCGGTAGGCCGAACCAGCTGGTTCGGCAATCCTGAGTTTGCCTATATATAGAGGCTACCCCCCTTAGTTTTCCCTTACCGAACCAAAGAGAGCCGAATCAATTTTTAGCCGAACCAAACTTCTGCCGAACCAAGCTTATACCGAATTAGGTATATATTCTTTTGCCGAATGGTTTTTTATCACCGAATGAATATGATTGCCGAATGCACACGAAGGGTTTTGTTTTACCGAATGATATGTATACCGGATGTGTTTTTTAGTGCCGAATGGACTTATGACCCCATTGCCGAATGAACTTAAGTCCCTAGTGCCGAATGAGCATAAGACCCTAGTGCCGAATGAACTTTGTATTCGGTCTTTGGGTGGAATTCTGGACTTATGTATGCTTGCTTGTATTCTTGTTCTAACATCATGTTTTTCACTTTTGTGTATGCAGATAAATGTCTCGCAAGGCGGAAACACGATCAGACAGACGGAAATCCAAGGATGGAGGAGAGTCTTCTTCTGTGCCCCCAGCCCAACCAGGATCCGGGCAACATCGACCTGTTCCGAGGTCGTTGGTGGACGGACATGGTCCACAGGAACTTCTGGTCTCCCCTCCCGACTGCTTTCCTAGCTCCCTAAAGGAGGAGCAACTTGACGTTATATCCCGTTCCTTTGGGATAGACAGGGCTCTTATGCTGTTACCGGGGGAGGGGGTCATGCCATATGATCCCCCTGAGGGGTACTTCGCTTACAGCCGTTACCATTGTATGTGCGGGGCTATTCCTCCAGTCAACGCCTGGATATTAAGCTTCGTCACTTATCTGAAGGTGGCTCCATTCCAGCTCCAGCCCAACTCTTATGCCATTCTGGTTTGCTTGTATGCTATCTTCCAGAAGAGATACGGGCGTGCCCCCTCCAACCGGGAAATACGATATCTGTACAATCTGAGGGGGTACAGGAAGGGGTCCCCATATATTAGCTTGGAGTCAGCCGTTTCCTTCAAGCCGGTTTTGGATTTATACTCGAAGTATAGCATGTTCAAGAAGGAATGGTTCTTTGTTAGGGATGACTCCGTCTCTATTCGCCGATTTACCTCCGGATGTAAGTCAAAACTCTACTCATAATTCCTGTCTTGGCTGTAATTCTCTCTCTTATGCGCTTTTATTTCTTGCTAGCGACAGGTGGTTTTGCGGTTGTGGAAGATGATCGCTTGGTTCAGATGGCAGCTGAAATTGAAGCTATTTCCGGGAGAGACAGATCGGCTGCTTATTTGATTAGGAATGCCAGGCTCTTGTCGTATAATTTGATCCTCCCACATCAGTCCGTAGTCAAACAGAGGGACACGGCAGAAGAGAAGGCTGCCCAGCCTAAAGGTGGGGTGACAGCGAAGGGTGGCAAGAGGAAGCCCTTTGCACAACGTCCAGTCGTAGGAGGCAAGAAGCTCAAGGAGTCCGATGGCCCTTCTCCAAGTACTTGCCCGGATGTCCCGGAGGAGGAAGGTGTAGAAGAGGAGGAAGGAGGTGAAGTTGGAGAAGGGTCGGAGGGTGGAGGAGATGGCGATGGTCAGGGTGGTAGCGGTGTTGCTGCGCTAACCTCTGAGCAGGACCTCGAACTGGATGAGGCTCTCCGTCGGGCCTTCGGGGAGTCAGAGGGGGAGTCGGAAACAGAGAAGGAAACGGAGAAGGCAGAGGAAACCGGCAAAGCTGTGGTTAGCACTGACCCATCCTCTAAGGGTTCCTCAGCTAGGGTGACCCCGGCGATGCAAGGTGAACTTTTGTCTTCTGCCGATTCCATTTTCGATAGGGACTTAGAAATTTTTTACGGTTCACTTCCGTCCTGGAATGAGATCCAGGACTTATTGCAGTATCCCACTCCTCCGCCGGGTTTGTATAACAGATGTGTCTCCTCACTTTTCTTTCTTTTTAACTTAGCACATTTTTTGAATTGCGGATTATTGTATGTTCGTAACACTTGTTCTTTATTCCAGGGGCAGGCCAGGCGGGTAAAACGTCGGATGTTCGACACCGCCTTGAACAATTTAAGTCGAGGAGAGCTTCCGCGAAACCTTCTACTGATCGCACTGGGGACGTAGTCAAGTACCGCCCTCTTCTTGGGGTCATCGAAGAGGGCATTCAGAAAAGGAAGCGGAGCCGTTCCTTATTTGAGTCTTCTTCTGCTTCGCAGCTTCCTACTCTGTCTCCCCCTACTCAGCCTCCTCGTGATACTACGGAGGAGAGCACGGAGCCCTGCCCCCCTCCTCCTCCTTCCAAGAGTTCTACTGTCATTCATATAAGGCGTCCCGATGTGCCTCGCCCCGTGCCTCGTGACCCTTTTGCCGGCCATCCTGATTTAGACCCAAGCTCTCAAGACATTTCATTTGATGAGGCCACGGGCGAGCACCTTCTTCCCCGCAACCCCATGGTAAGAGTGCTGGATGAGGCCAAGTCCCTAGATCTTGATCTGCTTACTACCCGAGTAGTTACTATGGGGGACGAGGCCAAGGCTAATATTGATCGGGTGGCCGAAGAGACTAAGAAGTTAATGGAGCATCATGCTCGATTGGTCAAGGCCGGGGAGGAGATTGGGAGTGCTAATATTCGGTTAAGGCTAAAGGTTGCCGATCAGGCCAAGCAGCTTGCCGACCAAGCCATCCAGATCTCCCAGCATGAGGAAGCCTCCCAGCGTCTGAAAGAGACCATGGAGAAGGCCAGTAGGGCGGAGTTACGGAAGATGGAGGTTACCTGCAGGGAGCGGATCAACATGGCCATTACAACGGTGGATGAGGTTCGAAATGCGGATCTCGAGCGGGTAGAGGAGTTGTCGGGGAGACTCGAGGCTGCGGAGATGGCTCAGGCTGAGTTGAAGGAGGAGATGGAGGAGATGAGGAGGTCCCTTAGGTTGAAGGAGGAGGAAATGAGGAGGTCACTCCAGGCTGACTGCTTGAGATACCAATCAGAGAGGGACGTCGCCGTCGCTAAGTTGCAAGCTTCCGAGGCTCGGGTGAGGGAGTTTGAGGAAAATGAGGGGATGATGGATGAGATGCTTCAGGATATGTACTTCCACACTTGGAAGGAGGGCGGCTTGTCTTGGATGGACGATTACCCTCGGGTCATGGCCAAGGTGTATCTCCAGGCTTTAGAGGAGGCCAGGGTGAATGCGGGTAAGGAAGGCGGAGAGGCTTTCAACTTGAGTGCGGTTACTGCTCAGTTCTCAAAGGAGGAGCAAGCGGCGGTGAAGGAGGGGATGCGGCTGCTTGCTGCGGAGGAAGCGGGCGTGCAGTTGGATGATGAGGATCAAGCGGCGGATGCTGGTGAGTTATTCTTTTCCCTTTCTTTTCTTTCCGTGTTTTCATAACTTGATCGTTCGTTTAATGAATTCCTCTTCCGATCTGGACAGGTGGGACTTCAGATCCACATGCTGGGGGCTCCGATCCTGCGGCTAAGTAGGCTGGGGGAGTTGGTGATGGAGTGTGGATGCATCTGCCATCTTTTTGTTTCTTTTTTATCACTGTTCATGTTAGTCTTTGATATGCAACTGTAATAAAATTATTTGCAAAGAATAACTTCGTGTGATCTTATAATATAAGCTGATTTTGTCATGTTTAAATGTTGTTGCTATCTTTATGTGCTGTGTGAGAAGTATAATTATGTATATGCCTGTGATTCCACTTGTGTTTGATGTTAAGTTTTTGCTTGAAATATAATTTCACGTTTTGCAATGTCAGTGTATGAATAAGTTATAGTTACGCATTTATGTACAAGAGAAGAGAGTACCGCCCTTTATGTTTTATTCGCAGGCGGTAGCTTTGAGTGTCTTGTGTAACTGTTCACGGGTATAGCAGAGCGCCCTGCTACCCAGCACGCAGGCTTAGAGCCTCATGAGTGAATGTTTCCTATTTGGTTTCCTGTACTTTAGAGTTTGTTATACAGGATAGGAGAAAAATATTTAAATGAAATGGAAATATAGTAAAAGTAAAACTTCCAGTCACGGAAGGCCGTCGATGTGCTTAAGTTCGTGGCAAACGGGTTTTGTAGTCACTTTCCCTAGCTGTGGGTCTTGGAGACATTTGTCACCCATCTTACGCCTCCGCGGGGAGTTTTCTTTTTTACCACAGCCGCACTTAAGACACATCGGAGCCGAGATCGCGCACGGTAACTACCCGAACCGTTATGGTCCGTAATCGTGGGTATTATTCGATTTACCGTGGCCGGCTAGCGTGGGTGCCGTTGGCCGTGAACTACCCCTGGCTGGCCACACCTTATGTTGGGGCTTAAAGTAGGTTCACGGTTACCGACGAGCCGAACGCCGTAATGAGCTGCCATCGGCTATAGTCGGCCTTTATGATGACTTATAATCGGCTCATTACAGTTGGCTTTGAGGGCAGGCGCGCAATGAGTTAACCCGCAGCAGAGGGATGCTGGAGCAAAAGAGTCTCATTGGCGAGTGCATAGAATCGTGGCGTACCTGTTAGGCCTAGTCTAGATGAGGCCGCGGTGCGTCTTGAGCGGAGATGCCATAGGATTTTGTTCAACAGAAAGGGATAAAACTTAACAAGTAGCCAAGACATAAAGGAACAAGTTAAAAAGAGACAAGATTTTTTAAAGTGGTTCGGCACGAAAATGCCTACGTCCACTGGTTCTCTTTGTTAATTCACTTCATATGGGCAGTACAAGTTAAGAAAAGTATCGACGGAGGTGTCGGATGTTCCATGCCCTCTGGAACACCTCTCCGTCCACTGTTGACAAAATGTAAGCTCCGTTGTGGAGATCTTTGTGAATTACATATGGTCCGTCCCAGATGGGGTCCAGTGCCCCGGGGCGCGGAAAGATTCGCCTGAGGACAAGATCTCCTTCTTGTAAGCTGCGATGCTTGACTTTGGAATTGTATAGTGCTGCCACTTTTTGTTTGTGAGCTGCTGCTTTGAGTGCTGCATCGTTTCTCCTTTCCTCAATCAGTTCCAAAGACATGAGGAGGAGTTCTTCGTTTTCTTCTGGGTTGTAGTGGATTCTACGGTGGGAAGGCACAATAGTCTCAACTGGGAGCATTGCCTCCGATCCATATGCCAAAGAGAAAGGAGTATGTCCCGTTGATGTTCTGAAAGATGTGCGGTATGCCCATAGTGCCGTAGGAAGTTCGTCCACCCAAGCGCCTTTTGACTTTTCAAGTTTCTTCTTGATTAGGGTTTTGAGAATTTTGTTGACAGCTTCAACTTGTCCGTTTGCCTGAGGGTAAGCTACTGATGAGAAGCTTTTATGAATTCCATGCTCTTGGCACCAGTCGGCAAATTCTTCGCTGTCAAATTGGAGTCCGTTGTCTGATACGATCTTGAGGGGGACTCCATACCTGCACAGAATGTTTTTGATCAAGAAGTTAATAATTTTTGCTGAAGATATTTTATTTAAAGGTTCCACTTCCACCCATTTGGTGAAATAATCGACTGCCACTATAGCATATTTGGCTCCGCCTCGGCCCGTTGGCAGTTCGCCAATTAAGTCAATTCCCCATACAGCAAAGGGCCAAGGGCTGGTCATTTGAGTAATTTCGTTTGTGGGCAGTCGAGGGATCTTGGCGAACTTCTGACATCTGTCGCATTTCTTAACGAAGTCTAGGGCATCTTTGTTTAGTGTGGGCCAGTAATATCCATATCGGAGTATCTTTCTTGCCAAAGTCTGTCCTCCAGTGTGATCTCCGCATCCTCCCTGATGGATGTTTGTTAATATCTCCTTGGCTTCCCTTCCGGCGACGCATCTTAATAGGGGGCTAGAGAAACCACGCCGGTAGAGGATGCCTTCTTGCATTGTGTAGTGGGGAACTTTCCTCAAGATCTTCTTGGCTTCGTCACGCCTGTCGGGTAGTATGCCATCTTGCAAATATTTCCGGATAGGAGTCATCCAGGTTCCTTCTTCGATTGCAGTTATCAGATTCGCTTGTTCGAAACTCGGGGCTAGCTGCCTTGAGATTACTAGTGCTCCGGGAATGGTGCTGTCCTTCATACTAGCTTGCTTTGCAAGTTCATCTGCCTCTTGGTTTTCTTCTCGAGGAATGTGTTTGATTAGATAATGGTCCAATCGATCGAGCAGCAGTCTGGTTTTCTTTAGGTATGCTGTGAGCCGTTCTCCTCGAGTCTGGAATTCTCCTAGTACCTGGTTTACGATAAGCTGAGAATCACTATGAATACATAAGGAATTGATCCCAATTTCTAGGGCCAGTTCCAATCCCGCTATTACTGCTTCATATTCAGCATCGTTGTTAGTGGCCGTGAACTCCAATCTTAATGCATAGTACAACTTTCTTCCCCTGGGGGTGACGATCACAATACCTGCCCCCGAGCCTTGTTCGTTCGATGCTCCGTCTACAAAGAGGTTCCACTTGATGTTTTTTGCTACTTCGGATTGTTCCTTGCCTTCGTTGGTAGTGAATTCGGCAATGAAATCAGCCATGGCTTGTCCTTTGATAGCGGTGCGGGGATGGTAGGTGATATCATACTGACTTAGTTCGATGCACCATTTGAGGAGTCGCCCAGAAGTGTCAGGACGATGGAGCACTTGTCTTAGTGGTTGATCGGTTAGAACCCTGATGGAGTGAGACTGGAAGTAGTGTCGCAGTTTCCGTGACGCGATCAATAAACAATATGCTAACTTCTCAAGTTTAGGATATCTGGCTTCTGCCCCCGTAAATCTCTTGCTTACAAAGTAAACCGGACGTTGTGTGCGGTCTTCTTCTCTTACCAAGGCGGCGCTTAGAGCATGAGATGATACAGCGAGGTATAGGTATAACACTTCACCTTCATTTGGAGTTGAGAGTACTGGTGGTCTCTGAAGGTGTTCGATTAGGTTGAGAGTTCCTTGCCTTCGTCGGTCCACTCGAACCTCCCTTTGTCTTTCTTGAGTGCTTCGAAGAAAGGGACACACTTGTCAGTTGCCTTGGAAATGAATCTGCTTAGGGCGGCCACCTTTCCGTTTAGGCTCTGCATTTCTTTTCGAGTGGAAGGTATCCTTATTTCTTTTAAAGCTCGGATTTGTTCAGGGTTTGCTTCGATTCCTCTGGCGTGGACGATGAATCCTAAGAATTTTCCCGATGATACTCCGAAGGAGCACTTTAGAGGATTCAGCTTCATTCCATATCGGCGAAGTACCCGAAACATATCGTCCAGATGGCTTACATGGTCGTTGGCTTTCCTGGACTTTACCAACATGTCATCCACATATACTTCCATAGTACGTCCTATCAGTTCTGCGAACATTTTGTTGACGAGGCGTTGATAGGTAGCTCCAGCATTTTTGAGTCCAAAAGGCATGACTTTGTAACAATATAATCCGCGGTCGGTGATGAAGCTAGTGTGGTCCTGATCGGGAGCGTGCATGGGGATCTGGTTATATCCGGAGTATGCATCCATAAAAGATAGGAGTTCGTGCCCAGCTGTGCTGTCCACGAGTTGGTCAATTCGGGGAAGTGGGAAGCAGTCTTTCGGGCAAGCGTCATTCAGATTGGAGAAGTCAATACATGTTCGCCACTTTCCATTGGCCTTTTTTACTAGCACTGGGTTAGCGATCCATTCTGGGTAGGTGGCTTCCCGTATGAAGTCATTAGCAAGTAGATTTTTTACTTCCTCATCAAGGGCTGCTGATCGCTCTGCCCCCATGCTCCTCTTTTTCTGCTTTACTGGTACCTTGGTGGGATCGATGTTCAACATGTGGCATGCTACGTCTGGGGAGATTCCTGTCATATCGGCATGGGTCCACGCAAATACATCTAAGTTGTGGCGGAGAAAGTCAATGAGTCGCTCCTTCAATTCCGTTTTCAGCTGAGATCCGATTTTTAATAGTCTACTTGAATCATGCTTATCTACCGATACGAATTCCATAGCCTCTGCAGGCTCGGCGGTAGCCTCCTCCTCTTTATCCCTGGGGTCTAGTTCATTGAAGGGATCGCTTGTGTATCGAAGAGGAGGGGCTTTCTTTAGTTGCTATGCCTCCAAGCTTTTCATGCAGAGAGTAGTCTCTGCATCTTTTCCTTTATTCTTTCTGCGGTTATTGCGAAGTTCAGTTACGTAGCAGTCTCGGGCAGCACCTTGATCTCCTTCTACTTCTCCTACTCCGTTGTCTGTTGGAAATTTCATTTTCAGGCACCAGGGGGCTAATACAATCTGAAAGTCAGACAAGGCTGGTCTTCCCAAGAAAGCGTTGTAAGCCGAGTGGTTTTCTATTAGTACGAACGTTTGTTTTCGCACTACGGAGCGGGGATGACTTCCTATTTCGACGAAGAGGTCAAGTTGCCCGAGGGGTATTTTTGCATCTCCAGTGAAACCGTGCAATGGTTTGTCACAGGGGGATACATCCTTCATTGATAACTTCATTTTGTCGAAAGCATGTTTGAACAGGATATTAACGGAGCTTCCTGTGTCTATTAGAATCCGAAAAACTTTAGCTGGACCGAACCAGGCAGAGATGACCATAGGATCCATATGTGGGTACTGTCTTCCTTCCAAATCACGCCTACTGAATATGATGTCGTCGTTTTCTTTTCGTTTCGGGTGGCGTTCCTCCGCAATGGAGTTAACATATCCTTCGGCATTTCTAAGCGACTTGCCGTACCTTTCCATCTCTGCCCAACTTCTGTCGGCAATGTGTGGTCCTCCTGAGATGGTAAGGACTACTATCTTCTCTTGACTAGAGCCACTGGTGTTGTGATTGTTGCGACTCCCTCCGCCTACTTCTGGGAGGGGTTGCTTTGAGTTCTCATTGGCAGGAGTTGGAGTCCTGTTCTGACTTTTCACATAACGTTCCAGTCTTCTTCTTCTAATGTGTTCTTCGATCAAGTCCCGAAGATGGTGGCATTCATTGGTGTCATGTCCGTGGGATTCGTGGAAGCGACAGAACTTTCCGGACTTGAGTGCGTTATCTGATTCTTTCTTGTGCGGGGGGCGCTTGTATCCGAGTTCGCCCTGAGTGGCTAGGTAGATGTTTTCGATTGTTTCATTCAAAGGAGTGTAGGAGTCAAATCTTGGCCCTGGTCGATATTGGCGCTTCTCACCCTTTCTGCCCCCAGCATTGTCTCTAGATTCATTTCTTCGAGCGTCCTTAGCTGCAGTGGGAACCTTGTCCTGAATTATCTTGCCTTGTTGCCCTGGCTGCCTCTCCGTAGCAGCGTCTTCAAGTCTCATATACTTTCCAGCTTCATGGAAGAAATCAGGCAAGGTAACTGGTTTTTCCTTAGTTAATCTTCTGGCAAACTTGGTGTCTGGATGCACACCACTACAGAGGGCCATTAGAGTGAGTTTTTCATCGGCATCTTGAACTGCTGCCGCTGCGGCGTTGAACCGTGTTAGATATTGTTGTAGCGTCTCTCCGGTTTTCTGTTTGACATTGGATAGAGAATAAGCATCCCTGGGTTGTTCCACATGGATGCGGAACTGGCTAATAAACCTTTCTTTTAACATCTCCCATGAGTTGATGGATCCTTGGGGTAGATGGCAGAACCAGGAGGTAGCTAGATCTGATAGGAATAGCGGAAAGCATTTACATAATACTCCTTCTGTTGCTCCACTCATGAGCATATGCTGGGTGTATCTCTGCAGGTGTACGATGGGGTCGGAAGTTCCTTTGTAAGGTTCCATGGTTGGCATTTTCCATTCCCGGGGAGTGATGGCAGTTTCGATATTTCGGGTAAAGGGACTGGTGACCCTAGCGCCTATTCCTCGGTCCCTTTGCTCCCGTTGGACACATTCTCTGAATAATCGTGCCATCCGCTCGTCAGAACTTGGAGCGGACAAAAATGAGCTCGGTTCTTCCCTGCGGGATCTATCTCGCCCAGATGACCTGTAGGGATGGTACAGTCTATCACCTCTAGCATTATCCAGTGGTTGTCTTTGGCTGCTTGGATGCACGCTAGGACCAGCTACAGTTGCCCCCTGCCTTGATCTTCCCCTGTGGGGTTCTGTTTCGAGCACATCCATGGGGTCAACTTCGGGCTGGGTTCTAGCTCGGCTCCGTTCAGCGGGGTTTCTATGATTAGGTGGCATGACTGGCTCAGCTACATCCGACCCTCGCCTGGTGCCTCCCCCGCTAGGTTCGGTTCCAAGGGCTTCCTCGAGTCGGAATTCGGGCTGAGTCCGGGCGCGGCCCCTATCATCGTTTTTCCTGTTGATAGCTTGTTCGAAGAGTGAAGACCTTTGTTGCCTCCGGGATCCTCCGGATTGGGATTCACCCCATGACTCAGTGTTGCGGTTGGACTCTTCAGCGTCCCTTAAGCGTGTCATGAGTTGGTCCACCAAAGTTTCTTGTTGGGATGTGAAGCGGTTAGTTACTTCAGCCACAACCCTGTCCAGATCTGCCCTAGTGATTGGTTGTTCCGTTGCGGGACCAGTTGGATTTTCCTGATTTTCATCTGGTACTGCTGTTGAAGTGGGCTGATCTGTGATTGCTGGATCTGGAAGGCTGCTAGTTGCGATGTTCTTTCCTTTGTTAACATCCCTTCTCTGTTTGGAAGGCATGATTTCTAAGCAACGAGTGATGTCGTTAGGAAAAAGGTTGAGTGGGAGAAGATGAAGTTTGAGTTCAGTTCTCAGTGAAAGCACCAAAAATGTTTGCACAAAAAATGGACAAACACCTCCAAGTCGTATTATTTTAGTTGAGTATGTGTGATTTTCAATGATTTTAGATGAGTATGTAAATATGAGAAAAGTAAGGGCTGAAATGTAAAAGACACGCAGATTTATAGTGGTTCGGCCAGAATGTGCCTACGTCCACTTTATATGTTATTATCTTTCTTCTTCCAGATTACAAGTACAATGCTTTGTATACAAGTGTATGAAAGTAGTTTGAAAGTTCCTTCCTTGCTTGAGCTCTCAAACTTGTCTGCCATTGTTGTACCCCTGCCCCTCTATTTATAGAATGAGGTAGGGGGCAGGGGTCATGGAAGTATATAGCTGCTAGTGGGCCCGGGCTGAAGCAATCTGGCCTGGTAGCGTTCTGGTTCGGCGAAGCCTTGGTTCGGCCGTGTTGAGGTCTCTGAGATGGTTGATTCGGTAGTGAGCTTGGAGGTTGGTTCGGTTGTACGTGGTCCGGTCATGGTGGTCCGGTGATGAAGAGGTTGGTTCGGCATTGATGTGGAGATTGGTCCGGTTTGGTTGTGTGGTATTGGACCGGTGGTGATTGGTTCGGTACCAACCTCGTTCGGTAGTGGGATTGTGAGGGGGAGTCTGGTTGCCGGACTAGGTTGGGAATGCCGAATGAACCCATGCCGAATGAACCACCATGCTTGAATTGCCGAATGGATTTTATGCTAGCATTGAGCCTTGTGTCTGCCGAATGGATTGGAGGTTACGAACCCGGGTGTAACTGACGCTTCTCGGTCTCGAGATCTTCTGGGTGAAAATCCGCCCAACATTGTTCTCTATTTTGTCTGGATCTAGGATTTGTGTTATAATATTACCGACTATATTCATACATCGGTGCTTTAATGATATTCAAGATTTGTGACCAATTTTGGCGCAAACATTTCAGTGCTTTCATTAAGAAAAACTAGCACCCGCTATATTAGATTTGGAGTTCATATTTAAAAGACAATGACGCGACAAACAAGTAGAAGACAAAGAGCCGAGAGAAGCCAACAAGGGAAGTCAAGAGGCATCCTTTAGAGCTAGGGAAGGACAAACTTCGATCTACATCACCAGGGACAAGATGGAGGCTATGGCGAAATCAATACATGAAGGATTACAGAAGAGTTAATAAGAAATGATGCAAAACTTCTTTAAACAAATAAGAGAAGCCGGAACACAAAATCTTGGACCGGCTACAGTTGCTACGAATAGGGACAAGGTGCTAGAGTCATGGAAACCGATGGAGGTCAGATTCCAAATCAGAACGAAGAACGAGAAGGCAATCAACAAGAACCTAGGGGCATACTGTAATGACCCGTATTTTTACATGTCGATGAATCGTGGAATTTACAGGTCATTAGTGTTGTGGTGTCATCCATAGCCTAAGTCATGTAAAAGATGGTTCATAAGGAAGTTAACTCGGTTGCGTAGGGTCCTTAGATCGGCTCTTGGTTAGGTCGTAGATGGTTTTAAGTCGTGAACGACTTAGGGGATTACGACCTAGCAGTTTAGATGTGATAGCTTGAGTTGTGTAGGAGATAAGTCGGTTGTACGACTTAGTGGTGTTGAGCGACTTAAGGTGTTGGCCAAGTTAAGGTGTAGCGAGTTAGAGAGGGTAGAGACTTAGTGGAGTAAACGACTTATAGTATGACCGAGTCATGGGATGGACGACCTAAGGCATAGTGTTATGGCTTGAGTCGGTTGAACGAGTTACGACTCAAGGAGGTTGAGGGTTAACAGGCTAGCGACTTAAGGATAATAGGTTAAGTCGTAAGTCGTAGGGTGTTAGTGTTAGGTCGTTGGGAAGCTAAGCCGTGTGAGTCGTTAGGATGTTAAGTTGTCCAGACGACTTAGTGATGAGTCATGTGTTAGTTAAGTCGGCATGTTTGTTGAGTCGTCATACGACTTAGGACTTTGGAACAATGCGGCAGTGTGTTGAGTCGTGAGTCTTGTTGAGTCGTTAGGTCGGCAAGGGTTATGTCGTAAGTCGTGCATACCTGTTAAGTCGCTAACTCGCGTATACGTACATGTGTAGCTGGTCTTAGGTCGGCACCATGGTTGAGTCGTTGAGTCGCGTTAAAGGCTTGAGTGCTAGGTCGGCCATAAGGTTAGGTCGTTAGGTCGTTAGGTATGCTAGGTCGTTAGGTCGTGACCGACCTAAGGGTGACCAACTTAAGGTGAATTCTGCCTATAAATATAGGGGTTTGGCTCACTTTTTGGCACCGGATTTTGAAGCGACGAAGTGCTGCCATTTTGAGAGCTCGACTACAACACTTCTTCACTTCTTTTTCTCCACTCTAATCTAGTGCTAACATCCATCCAAATCGAAGATTAAGATCGAAGATTCAAGGGCTAAAGTTGAAGATCTCCATCCAACAAAGAGAGATTTCATCGTTTGAAGCGAGATTTTGCCGGATCAAGCTTAGATCTTTGCTGTCCAGATCTGGAGTTGGTTGTTTTTGAGGTGTTTAGGTGATTTGGTGAGTGGTAGTTATCTCTCACACGGACCCAAGGGAGTATATTGGATTGGTGGCTTGTTTATGTGTTAAAGATAGTGATTTCTTGCATTTTCCCTAAGTATGCATGTAGATCTATCACCTATGAAGTTTTGACACCCATTTTATTACATGTTAACTTATGCAAGTTCATTCATCAAGTTGTAGAGATATTGTTCATAATTCATGCTTGTTATATTGCATGTTAGATTTGAACTCTTTATTTACGAAATTGCCATTATTGTTGTAATCGTTTATTTAGATCTTGTTTGAATGATTGATTGCTTGGATTAATGTTTGATTTGATTGATTAGTTGATCGATAACTTGATTTGGACAAGTTGGTCGAAGATGATTCAAAAGCTAAGTGGAAAGGCTCTTGAATAAGGAAAGCTGCTTGTGGCATATGAAGCGGATGTTGAAGCTCATATGGATAGATTTGATGATGATGTTGAGATGGGACTTTGCCATGATGCGATGAGGCAAGTCATGATGTTGAGATGGGACTTTGCTATGATGCGATGAAGCAAAGTATGATGTGAGAAAGCCTTGGTTTAATCCAGACGGGATCATTCCAAGCATGTTGATAACTCGGTGATGCGATTCGAGTTGGTTGATAATGGTTAGCTTGAGAGGCGCTTGAGCTAGTATGGGAATAGTCGTCGAGGAGGATGACTAGAAGGCTTAGATTTTATCGTTATTGAAGGTTCTAGCATGCTCAAAGCAAGAGTACGTTGGAACGGGCTGCGACGACGTTCCAGGCACAGGCTGCGACGACGTGCTAGTACTCTAGGTAGTTGCGAAAATTCCTAGGCACGGGCTGCGACGACGTGCAGAGTTATGTCTAGAACCGGGGTTACCATTAGCCCTTGACAGGCGGTCATTCAACTAACGGTGAATTCAAAGCAATGATAACAGTGATAGCCAGAGTCATGGATGTTTGATTGTACCATCATTCTATCTCAAGAGCGGTGTTTTCTGGGTGCTTATCTGATCTTGGTTTAGGCCTTGGGGGTTTGTATTTGGAAAACATCGACCTTGACTCGAGTGATAATTACTTTACTTAAATTATCTGCTTTGCTATGCTTGTTTGTGCTTAGTGGGTCTGGGGGCTATCACTGTAGAATGAGGTGAAGTGGGATGGTTGGGTTCCTATTCCTTTTATCCTTTATGCTCTTTTGGTATGTTTGATAGTTAATTTACTGCTCACTAAGACTGTTGTCTGACTCAAGGTTTTATGTTCAACTCTTATTACCTTGGGCTGTTCATCCATATTGGGATGGGCAGACTAGGTAGCAGGTGACAGGTGCTGTTCTTGGCTACCAACGCTGTCGATGACGAAGACGAGTTGGAGGCTAGCATATTAGTTTTCTTACTATATGTACTGGATGTTCCGCTGCTTGTACATGTTTTGAGTGTTATGTAGTGAGGCTTGATGTATTGATTGTTCAGATGCTTGTATCAAACCTTTATGAAGTCTATATGATGATATTCTGTTATGAGCTTCTCTATATACATATATTTCTCTATTGTATTTTGTCCATGCGCTGTGAGTTGTACGATAGAGTTTCTGTTTTATCTTACCCTGACTATCGTCCATGGCTGCCTGGCACGCCTTTCAGCGCACCATTCTCTTGTTTTAGTGCGGGAGTCATGGGTGGTCGTCACATTTGGTATCAGAGCTTTGGTTAATCGATTTTAGCCAACGCTCGCTGACGTAACTACGTATGAGAGACGTAATTGTAATTTTGATGGATGATTACTATATATAATATAGTAGTTTAGAAGGATTTGAACTCCTTATGTAGTTGTTTCTCAAGGTGTTCTAAATCATTCCTTTTTGTAGATATTAAGGATGAGTCGAAGAGAGAGACAAGCTGCTATGGAAAGCCGTGCTGCTGGGGGAGCTACTGACTATGCTGCAATGTTCGAAGCTATGATGACTTCGATCATGAGGAGGATACCAACTTCAGTACCGTCAGTAGATGTTGGAGTTCAAGTTCAAGCTCCAAGACCAGTGGATTTTGCTAAGTTGTGTAAGGACTATACTGCTCTTGGAGGAAAGTTTATCTTGGGAACTGAATCAACCATTGAAGTGCAGAGATGGATTGATGCTTGTAGAAGGATCTTTGGTGATTTGGGAATTGAGGATGCAACTAAGAGGAAGCTTGCATCAAGACAGCTTCAAGGGAGAGCTTCTGATTGGTGGAATTCTATCACCATTGATACTCCAGAGGAAGAGATTACTTGGGAGCAATTCCAAGTTAGATTTGAAGCTAAGTTCATCTCTACGGCTCAGAAATCTGTTTTGTTTAAGAGGTTTGTGGAGCTCAAGCAAGGTGGAAGATCAGTTCTTGAGTATGTTTCTGAGTTTGAAGCTTTGTCCAAGTATGCTCGGTCGTATATTGAATCTCCCTATCAGAAGAATGAGAAGTTTGTGACAGGCTTGGACAGTTATCTTGGGAGACAGTTGGTGGATCATTTGGACGATCCGTTTGAGAAGCTTGTGGAGAAAGCTCTCAGGCACGAGAGTTTGTTTCCTAAGGAAGGGTCTGTTGTTGCCGTGACCAAGGAAGAGTCCAAACCACAGCAGGGTGGAAACAAGAAGAGGAAGCAGCAATAGCAGAAAGGTAAGGATGGCCAGAAGAAGCTGAAGGGCGAAGTGACCTGCTACAACTGTCAGCAGAAGGGTCATCTCTCCAGGGATTGCAAGATACCAAGAGTGCCGGCAAAGTGTCACAACTGTGACAAACCGGGGCTTTTCAAGAGGGATTGTCCGGAACCGAGGAAAGATAAGCAGATTGTGCACGTTTATGCTTTGGGGGCTGTTCCATCGTCTTCGAAAGCTCCTACTGTTGATGAGAAAGGGAAGAGTGTGGTGGTTCAAGGTACTCTTTCCATTTGTGGTGTTCCAGTTAGAGTGTTGTTTGATACTGGGGCGTCGCATTCGTTTGTTTGTGATGATTTTGTAGGCCGGTTGGGTTTGGAACCGGAAATTGTTGATAGACCATTGGTTGTGACTAATCCAGTTGGGGGTTCGTCTTGTTTGTGTATGGTATGCCGTGGTCTAGTTTTGTCGAGTCATGATTGCTCTTTTGTTTGTGATTGTTTTGTTCTGAACTTTGCGGGGTTCGGAATAATTTTGGGTATGGATTGGCTTAGGAAGTATGCGGCAAAGGTTGATTGTGAGAAACTGGAGGTGACAGTCGGGAATGTGGAAGGGAGAAAGGTTGTGATACGATGTAAGCATGAAGAAGGCATCTTCATGGGCTTCATGTATTCGCTGGTTGTTCCACGGGATGGACTGTCATCGATGCCGGTTGTGAATGGATTTGAGGACGTCTTTGACGAGGTCAAAGGGTTACCGCCGCCTAGGGAGATCGAGTTTCGTATCGATCTAGTTGAGGGAGCCAGACCTGTTGTGATGCCTCTTAGACGGATGACGCCTAGAGAACAACAAGAGCTGAAGGTGCAGGTTGATGACCTTTTTCGGAAAGGATTCATTCGGCGTAGTGTGTCCGAATGGGGTGCACCAGTTGTGTTCGCAACCAAAGCGGATGGATCGTTAAGGTTGTGTGTGGATTATCGTGAGCTGAATAAGGTGACTAAGAAGAACAAGTATCCATTGCCGAGAATAGATGACTTTTTTGATCAGCTTCACGAAGCTAAGGTGTTTTCTCAGATGGATTTGGCAACGGGATTTCACCAGTTGAGAGTGGCTAAGGATAGTGTGCCAAAGACTGCTTTTAGGACACCATTCGGTTTTTATGAGTGGCTGGTAATGCCATTTAGATTGACCAATGCACCAGCATATTTTGTGGATCTTATGAATAGAGTGTTCAGAGATCAGTTGAACAAGTTTGTGCTTGTGTTCGTGGATGATATTTTGGTTTACTCCAGAAATGAAGAAGAGCACAAGACACACTTGCGTATTGTTTTGGAAATCTTGCGGAAACATCAGCTGAAGGCTAAGTTTTCGAAGTGTCACTTCTGGAAGAGTGAAGTGAGGTTCTTAGGCCATGTTATCTCTGGAAATGGAATATCGATTGATCCCGCTAAGGTGGCAGCGATCCAGGATTGGATTAGACCTAAGAATGCATCTAATGTGAGAAGTTTTCTTGGATTAGCAGGATATTATCGTCGGTTTATCAAAGACTTTTCCAAGATAGCTGCACCGTTGACAGGATTGACGAAAAAGAACCAAGTGTTCAGATGGGATGATAAGTGTGAGCAAGCTTTCGTAATCCTGAAAGAGCGACTGACAAGTGCTCCTGTTTTGACTATTCCAAGTGGGAATGATGAGATGGTGGTTTACACCGATGCATGTGGTACTGGACTTGGAGCAGTGCTAATGCAAAAGGATAAAGTTGTTGCGTATGCAAGTCGACAACTGAAGCCGCATGAAAGGAATTACCCGACTCATGATTTGGAGTTAGCGGCAATTGTTTTTGCTCTGAAGATGTGGAGACATTATCTATTGGGAGTTCGATTCGAGTTGTTCACGGATCATAAGTCGTTGAAGTATCTGTTCTCCCAAAAGGATTTGAATCTCCGGCAGCAACGATGGCTAGAGTTTTTGGCATCATATGATTTTGATATAGCATATACTCCGGGAAAAGGTAACGCAGTGGCCGATGCGTTAAGTCGAAGACATGCAGGATTGGGAGCCATGTTTTCGGAATGGAAGAGTCTCGAGTATTTGGCTGGATTTGACTTCAGGCCCAGATGTGAATTGGAACCTGAGATGTTGGCAAACTTATCAATAAGACCTACTCTTGTGGAAAGGATTGGCGAGAGCCAAAAGCGAGACGATAAGCTTGTCAAGATTATCCGCGATTTGGAATCTGGATTAAATCCAGTAAAGGATAAAGGATTTGAATTCGATCAAGAGGGTTGGCTTCGAAAGCAAGGACGACTAGTTGTTCCCGATATAGATGGATTGAGAGATGAAGCTCTTAGGGAAAGTCATCACTCGAAGTTGACGATTCATCCAGGAGGAAATAAGATGTATCGGGACATGAAGAGAACCTATTACTGGGAAGGTATGAAGAAGGATTTTGGAAATTTCATTTCCAAATATATGAATTGCCAGTTGGTAAAAGCCGAGCAGAAGAAGCCCAGTTGATTGCTTCAACCATTAGAAGTTCCTACATGGAAGTAGGAGCAGATATCGATGGATTTTGTCGATGGTCTACCTAGAACTAGGGCAGGGAATGAAGGGATTTGGGTCATCATAGATCGTTTGACTAAGAGTGCAAGATTCATTCCTGTTCGATCAACTAGGACTGCATCGAAATTGGCTGAGTTGTATGTTAAGTGGATAGTTCGATTCCATGGTATTCCGAAGAGTATAGTGAGCGATCGAGATCCATTGTTCACTAGTGAATTTTGGAAGAGCTTCCAGGAAGTTTTGGGAACCGAGTTGTGTTTGAGTACAGCTTATCACCCCCAAACAGATGGTCAGACCGAGAGAGTCAACCGAGTTTTGGAAGATCTCCTGAGAGCATGTGTTTTGGATTTCGGAGGATCATGGGAAGATCATCTTCATTTGGTGGAATTTGCGTATAATAATAGTTACCAGTCAAGCATTGGTATGGCACCGTATGAAGCATTGTATGGAAGGCCGTGTAACTCTCCGACATGTTGGTTGGAAACTGGAGAAAAGTTGATACTTGGGCCAGAAATGATTCGACAGACTACGGATTGTATAGAGATCATTCGGCGATGAATGAAGGCAGCCCAAGATCGTCAGAAAAGTTATGCCAATAATCGTCGTAAGGATTTGGAATTCGACGTAGGTGATATGGTTTTTGTGAAGATTTCTCCTCTGAAGAATGTTATTAGATTCAGAAAGAAAGGAAAATTGACTCCGAGATTTGTTGGACCATTCCCGATTATCGAGCGAATTGGAAAGCTCGCTTATAGATTGGAGTTACCGGAAAAGATGGCGGGTGTGCACAATGTTTTTCATGTATCTTATCTACGGAAGTATGTGCATGACTCGAATACGGTGGTTTCTGCTGATAGCTGTGAAGACTTGGAAATTGATCCAGTTGTTACGAGACCTCGTAAGCCGCTTCGTGTTGTTGAAACCGACATGAAACAGCTTAGGAGGAAGGCGATTACGTTGCTCAAGGTACAATGGAGTGATGATGTTGACGACTGTACATGGGAGGAGGAAGAGAGGATGAAGGCAGCTCATCCTGAACTCTTCGAGGTATGGCCCTAAGGTGTCGTGACATCTCATGAATTTGTAACTTGTTCTAAGTCTTAGAATTCTGCATGCTAGGCTAGAAATTGGATGCATGGTTTGTTGGTTGCTATGGATGGTAGGCATGCGGAATAGTTTGGATGCTTTTGTTTGTTTGGAATTTCGGGGGCGAAATTCCTAAGGGGGAGAGAATGTAACGACCCGTATTTTTACGTGTCGATGAATCGTAGAATTTACAGGTCATTAGTGTTGTGGTGTCATCCATAGCCTAAGTCGTGTAAAAGATGGTTCATAAGGAAGTTAACTCGGTTGCGTAGGGTCCTTAGATCGGCTCTTGGTTAGGTCGTAGATGGTTTTAAGTCGTGAACGACTTAGGGGATTACGACCTAGCAGTTTAGATGTGATAGCTTGAGTCGTGTAGGAGATAAGTCGGTTGTACGACTTAGTGGTGTTGAGCGACTTAAGGTGTTGGCCAAGTTAAGGTGTAGCGAGTTAGAGAGGGTAGCGACTTAGTGGAGTAAACGACTTATAGTATGACCGAGTCATGGGATGGACGACCTAAGGGATAGTGTTATGGCTTGAGTCGGTTGAACGAGTTACGACTCAAGGAGGTTGAGGGTTAACAGGCTAGAGACTTAAGGATAATAGGTTAAGTCGTAAGTCGTAGGGTGTTAGTGTTAGGTCGTTGGGAAGCTAAGCCGTGTGAGTCGTTAGGATGTTAAGTTGTCCAGACGACTTAGTGATGAGTCGTGTGTTAGTTAAGTCGGCATGTTTGTTGAGTCGTCATACGACTTAGGACTTTGGAACAATGCGGCAGTGTGTTGAGTCATGAGTCCTGTTGAGTCGTTAGGTCGGCAAGGGTTATGTCGTAAGTCGTGCATACCTGTTAAGTCGCTAACTCGCGTATACGTACATGTGTAGCTGGTCTTAGGTCGGCACCATGGTTGAGTCGTTGAGTCGCGTTAAAGGCTTGAGTGCTAGGTCGGCCATAAGGTTAGGTCGTTAGGTCATTGGGTATGCTAGGTTGTTAGGTCGTGACCGACCTAAGGGTGACCGACTTAAGGTGAATTCTGCCTATAAATAGAGGGGTTTGGCTCACTTTTTGGCACCGGATTTTGAAGCGACGAAGTGCTGCCATTTTGAGAGCTCGACTACAACACTTCTTCACTTCTTTTTCTCCACTCTAATCTAGTGCTAACATCCATCCAAATCGAAGATTAAGATCGAAGATTCAAGGGCTAAAGTTGAAGATCTCCATCCAACAAAGAGAGATTTCATCGTTTGAAGCGAGATTTTGCCGGATCAAGCTTAGATCTTTGCTGTGCAGATCTGGAGTTGGTTGTTTTTGAGGTGTTTAGGTGATTTGGTGAGTGGTAGTTATCTCTCACACGGACCCAAGGGAGTATATTGGATTGGTGGCTTGTTTATGTGTTAAAGATAGTGATTTCTTGCATTTTCCCTAAGTATGCATGTAGATCTATCACCTATGAAGTTTTGACACCCATTTTATTACATGTTAACTTATGCAAGTTCATTCATCAAGTTGTAGAGATATTGTTCATAATTCATGCTTGTTAGATTGCATGTTAGATTTGAACTCTTTATTTACGAAATTTCCATTATTGTTGTAATCGTTTATTTAGATCTTGTTTGAATGATTGATTGCTTGGATTAATGTTTGATTTGATTGATTAGTTGATCGATAACTTGATTTGGACAAGTTGGTCGAAGATGATTCAAAAGCTAAGTGGAAAGGCTCTTGAATAAGGAAAGCTTCTTGTGGCATATGAAGCGGATGTTGAAGCTCATATGGATAGATTTGATGATGATCTTGAGATGAGACTTTGCCATGATGCGATGAGGCAAGTCATGATGTTGAGATGGGACTTTGCTATGATGCGATGAAGCAAAGTATGATGTGAGAAAGCCTTTGTTTAATCCAGACGGGATCATTCCAAGCATGTTGATAACTCGGTGATGCGATTCGAGTTGGTTGATAATGGTTAGCTTGAGAGGCGCTTGAGCTAGTATGGGAATAGTCGTCGAGGAGGATGACTAGAAGGCTTAGATTTTATCGTTATTGAAGGTTCTAGCATGCTCAAAGCAAGAGTACGTTGGAACGAGCTGCGACGATGTTCCAGGCACAGGCTGCGACGACGTGCTAGTGCTCTGGGTAGTTGAGAAAATTCCTAGGCACGGGCTGCGACGACGTGCGGAGTGATGTCTAGAACCGGGGTTACCATTAGCCCTTGACAGGCGGTCATTCAACTAACGGTGAATTCAAAGCAATGATAACAGTGATAGCCAGAGTCATGGATGTTTGATTGTACCATCATTCGATCTCAAGAGCGGTGTTTTCTGGGTGCTTATCTGATCTTGGTTTAGGCCTTGGGGGTTTATATTTGGAAAACATCGACCTTGACTCGAGTGATAATTACTTTACTTAAATTATCTGCTTTGTTATGCTTGTTTGTGCTTAGTGGGTCTAGGGGCTATCACTGTAGAATGAGGTGGAGTGGGATGGTTGGGTTCCTATTCCTTTTATCCTTTATGCTCTTTTGGTATGTTTGATAGTTAATTTACTGCTCACTAAGACTGTTGTCTGACTCAAGGTTTTATGTTCAACTCTTATTACATTGTGCTGTTCATCCATGTTGGGATAGGCAGACTAGGTAGCAGGTGACAGGTGCTGTTCTTGGCTACCAACGCTGTTGATGACGAAGACGAGCTGGAGGCTAGCATATTAGTTTTCTTACTATATGTACTGGATATTCCGCTGCTTGTACATGTTTTGAGTGTTATGTAGTGAGGCTTGATGTATTGATTGTTCAGATGCTTATATCAAACCTTTATGAAGTCTATATGATGATATTCTGTTATGAGCTTCTCTATATACATATATTTCTCTATTGTACTTTGTCCATGCGCTGTGAGTTGTACGATAGAGTTTCTGTTTTATCTTACCCTGACTATCGTCCATGGCTGCCTGGCACGCCTTTCAGCGCACCATTCTCTTGTTTTAGTGCGGGAGTCATGGGCGGTCGTCACACATACCCTCGGGATTTGGCACTAGAAGACCCATAGATGGAGCCCAATAGGCTAGAGTTAACGCCAATATAAATGAGCCACATGAAGAATATCACCCTAAATACCCTTCGAGACCTGGGGGCAGGATAGAAACTTGACAAGGGGGCAACCCCTGGATGGAGATGAGAGAATGGTTGGATTAGTGCGACGAATTATGAGAGGAGGATTATCGAGCGGAGGATTAGAGGAAGTTAGTCGGAGTCCGTTCACTCCGAATATCAAACATGCGAGGAACCCTCCAAAGTTCAAGTTACCCATGCTAGACCCGTATGATGGAAAATCAAAACCGACCATGCATATTACCAGGTATAACAGGCACATGGAAGTGCTGGGGGGCATCCGAGGAAGTGATGGCACGATGTTTCCTTCTATATTAGTCAGATTTGGCTGCGCTTTGGTTTAGGCGTCTAGAGAGTGGATCGATCAGAACATGGGGCGAGCTAATGGAATGCTTTATGAGACAATTTAGGGTCCACGTGATGTGACCCAAGAGTGTGATGACTTTAGCTTCGATAAAGCAAAGGACCAGAGAGTCCATAAGAGATTTTCTACTGCGATTCAATGCAACGGTGGCTTCAGTAGATCGTCCGGATCCGTCGATGATTTTGATGGCGATGGTAGCAGGAGTTGCTGAAGGCACAGAGGTTAAGGATTCTTTGGCGAGAGATCCACCACAAGATCTCAAGAATTCTATCACGAGGCCGAAAGATTCATTCGGCTAGAAAATTCACATGCCGAGAGATGAGAAACAAACACTATGCAAGGCGGAGGAACTTCCAAAGAATAGTCCGAAGCGGAAAAAGGGAAGCGAAAGTAGGATGACAGATACGATGGTCCTGACAGACGGAAGAAATTCCAAGAGCCCAGATTCAGAAAATATACAGACTTGATGGTAAGCCTAGAACGGATTTACAGGAGACTAGGGGGCAGCTCCCCTATCAAAAACCACCAGGGAGAGATCTCGTTGAGCGGGTATGTAGGAGTGGAAAGTACTGCCTATTCCATGAGCTGGAAGGGTATACTACCGATGAATGCTGCCATCTGAAGGATGAGGTAGAAGAGCATGCCAGAAGTGGTAGATTGCCACAATACACCAGAGATCGTACGACGACCCAAAGAACTGAGCAACCGTCGCCTCCACCTAACAGAACTGATCCTGGATCGGGATCACGATCGTCATCAATTGATTATGATGGCAAGGGCCAAGTTTAGGAATTGGACTTTGGTCGATTAGATTCCTTAGATTTTATTTTAAAATAAATGGCTATTCCACTTACACATGTATGGGAACCGGAGCGATCCCAGGCATGCTTTGAGATGGTAACAGACCGCTCTGCCCGGAGAGCCAATGTTTAGTTTTTATAGATGTTTGAGATTGAACATCTAGGATTTGAATTTAATAAATGAACTTGAATTTCTTGAAATAAACCTTTGACCGAAGAGTTAAAGGATGAATATTGAAAACCAGCTTGAAAATGATCGCTTTATGACCCTGCCCGAAGAGGCAGGGTCCGGAGTGCAAGAAGTGAGTTGCTTCGCTGGAGAGCGACAGGATCGACTCACTTAACGTCGTTCCCCATTCATCTGAGAGTGATTGGATCGGGGTTTGATAAGAGCCCGGAGTGGCTATGATCGGCCTAGGATTTAGGCCATGACATTGCTCAATGTTCAAAGATACTGAACCGGAATGTAGTGGGTGTTGCCGCTTCGCCGAAGAGCGACACGATCGGCTCATTCGACGCTGTTTCCTCTTCACCGGAGAGTGACAGGATGGGATTCGACAAGAGCCTGGAGAGGCTGTGATTGGTCTAGAATGATCAAGACATCTCTATATGCCCTCATTGGGGCCAGAGTGCAAGGGATAGAAAGTAACGCCAGAGCACAACGGGATCATTCTATTCTATCGCTGAGTCTGGAATGGACTTAGCAGGGATCCGAAGTGACCATTAATAGTCTGGAGAGGCTGTAAAATTTGATTACTGACTTCCGCATGTGGGAATGAATATTGATTCGGCTTCGAACAGCCATAAACTTGATTGACCATACTATACCTATGAATAAAACATAAGCTCGCTGCATCCGATCTAAAGCTATTCAAAACACACCTTTTTTCCAAAAGGAATGTTTTGGGAGGCAAAGTGTTATCCCACCTTTTAACAAAGTCGATATATCAAAAAATTAACTGAAAGTCAATGATCGTTTCAAATATTGATTATACATCATACGTTCTCTATGGATATCGATGAATTTAGTTCGAGTCCGAATCAAACTACAATTGACAAGACGTGACAAGAAAAGGCGGAAAAGCCAATGTTTCAAATTTCAAGTCAACCATAGTTCATATGATTGAGATATAATTGATGGAAGTTAATGAAGGCGCGCTATTCGTATCCATCAGGGACTTACGACTTCGACTCGATCAGGTTCGATTCGATCAGGTTCAAATCGATCAAGTTCGAATCGATGCTTGGTCATGCTATTCGTATCCATTGTACTCGTATCGCTCTAGAGAAATCTTGTTCTCCAGAAGTCCTGTTCGTATCCATGTGTTCGAATCGATCCAAGGAGTCATCGCGTTGTTTCTGTTCGCATCGGTCCTGTTCACACTCTTCTAAGAGTTACACTGCTCGTGTCGATCTAATGGGATCCCTATTCACATCGATCGAGCACTTGTTGGTTCGTATCAATCGCCAGGAATCATGAACCATTAGTTCGTATCAATTAGTAATAATTGATAGATATGGACAGAACCAAGGTCGATCGATATGAACAGTGCATCATTCCCCTATAAGTGATCGATGCGAATAGCGTCATGATAATCGATGCGAACAAGATGAATTCCCTCGATACGAACTATCGACGCGAACTATCGATGTGAACAAGATGAGTCAACCAATACGAACAAGGCTTCGATCTTGGGTGCGAATAATGCTCGGTCAACTCGGCGTAAAAGGTGGGGCGATCCAAGAATCTCACGCCACGTGACCTTGTACTCACGTGCTTGGATCAATACGATAAAAGTGATGCGAAGTCATCGATTCGAACGCGAGAGCCCAATGAAAACGCAACCTTGCATCGATCATAACTTACAATCTACAAGTCCAAATGCTATGAAATTTTCACAGGATCTTACGTACATGCTAGAGGGCGTTCATGCCAAATTTCAGCTCGATTGGACCAAATATTGATCGATACAAAATTGATTCGTATCGACCACTGATCGAGTCAAAACTTCATGGGAACGATCGCGTGGGCTCACTCACATGCTAGAAGGAGTCTCCCAAAGTTTGTGCTAGATATTTGCAAGGAGAGCCTATAAATATCACCCTAGAGCCTACTGAAAAAGGACTTTTGGATCCATCGGCATTCAAACTCTGCCAACACTTCGATTGCACTAAAACTTCGCTGTTGTACTCAATATAACTGCTGTAATTCATTGTAACCAGCAAGAACATCAATAAAAGATTATCATTCAAAGTGGACGTAGGCTGAAGGTAGCCGAGCCACTATGAATGTCGTGTTTCTATTTGCTACTTTTCAATTGTTGTTCTCTATTTTGTCTGGATCTAGGATTTGTGTTAGTATATTACCGATCTATATTCATACACTGGCGCTTTCATGATATTCGAGGTTTGTGACCAATTTTGGCGCAAACATGGTTGAAGGATATATGTGAGTAAATAAGAATTGGAAGTTGTTATAATTTGGAATGAGATTTAAGTAGTATTTTAATTCATTGGAATGAAATGTGTAGCAACGTAAATTTTATAAATTATCCATTTTTATAAATATGAATAAAAGTGTATCATTTGAAATAATACGGAATATCTAAAAGAAATAGATGTATAAAATAGGGACGTTTGTGGTATTTTGTACCGTCTGTTTCAGTAATAATAGAAAAGATAATTCTTTGTAATTCTAAACATAGCACAAGTCCTCTTTTAGATAATTTATGGAAAATTATAGTGCTAACGTTTTCTTTTTGAAAGATATAATTCCAACACATTAAAATGCAGAAATCCCTAAGTATAAGCCAAAAAATTGTAAGTAGAGATAATAATAACAATTTCATTATAAATCTAATATATGCATAAAGACAAGCTAGGAATTAAATAAGAAGCGACGAAATGTAGGTAAAGAAATGAAATGAGTAATTTAGAAAGTTTAGTAATCAAAGGAAGATAGTAATAGATGAAAAGGATTCGTAAAATATATCTAAAAATATAAAGGGAAGTAAGCAGTAGAAGATACTTAATCTATTAAATTAGAAGTAAGTGGTAAATGACATTAAATTGGCATTACTGAAACAAGAAACAAGTTGCGGAAAATAACTGAATACAAATAGTTGAATGGGAGGTGTAGTAGTTCAATAAAATTTATACAGCCTCAAATATGTGTTTATGATGGATGTGAATTATTGAGTCTAGTCAATAACTTAAATTAATTAAAAATGACTTAGTCAATAGTATGATTGGGGATGCGAGGTTAGTAGTATTGCACAACAAAAGTCTACCCTCCGTAAGAGACTACCAAGTTCGTGTATACATTGTACAGATGTGAGATATCACTGAGTATTGGACCCGTGGCACCATACGTTGGCGTATAGGTGAAGGGAATGTACCAAAGTAGGATGGTTCGCCTTGGTCGAAGTGTCTAAGGGCAAAGTAGAGTCTGCTTCAACATTTTAGGGGGTACATCTTAAGCAACCAAATAGGCATTTCCTTGATTACAGTAGTCAATCCAAATAGGATGGTGAGCGTAGGCTCGATGCTATGACATTGAGGTTGGAACCATGTGCTTGGGAAGTAGGAGCTGGTTACATAAGTCGAGATCATCATCAGTCCTGAGCAGATAGTAGAAAGACAAGGGTTACCCCTAAAAGGGCTACACTTCCTATTAGTGTAGATAGCGTTTAGGACATGCATCGCCTTATAGTTTTTGGTTAGTTTGTTTTTTTAGAAGGCAAGGCTAGATAATGCTCGATGGAAGTCTTTCAAACGAATAGAATAGTCCATAGAGCTGAGGCCATGAAATAAAGCGGTTAGATTAGTCTTCAAGACAAGGTAGAATACAGCTAAGTAGTTTCAGTGTCGTTATTAGGCACTACGCACTATGCCACAAAGTGAATCAGATAACAGTGATCACACGACCTAAGGTAGATTTTCCGTTATCCTACTTTTTCACAGAACACATGACAAATCCATTTATTATCTGAAGAGACACAGAATATTTCATCTATTGTCTAAATAGCCTGTGAAATATCTATGTACAAGCTTGTTACTTAGACAAAAGTTTATATGTTGTCTGAGTTAAGTTATTAATATTTGGTTTTGGCTCCTTATTAAAATTTGGGTTTCCATCTCAATATTTAGTACATTATTTTGGCCGCCTGCTTTCCAATTCATTCCCTCTCCTCTCTTAATTTTTCATTTGTAAACGAAAAAAATGGCATTCCAGTTCTTCATCGTCTTCGTTCCTCCCAAAACACTTACTTCTTTCTCTCATTTTTAGAACCTAATACTCTCTCCCTCTCAAAAGCTAGGTTAGTGAATTAAGATATCTTCCAAACACTTACTTTAGGTCGCTCCTTTTCTCTTCGAGTTGCCTTTAAAAATCAAGGTTTCACAGTCGATTGATTTCGTGAGACGATGATAAATGAATTCAACTACTCGGTATGATTTTTGCCCCTTTTTGATTTGTTGCGTTCTCGACTTTTGATGCTGTGTGTTAAAAATTGGTGTGCCAATGATGATTTTGGGTTATTTATTAGGATTAAAACCCTATATTTTTTGAATACCAATACACTTGTTGGTTTGGGTACTTTATTAGTGATTTCGAAATCTGATTAACATTAGTATTATCTAATTTTCTGATTTCCACACTTGAGTTTGTTACTTGAGTTTTCTGCACTTGAGCTTGTTAGTATTATCCGAGTTTGTTATCTGAGTTTTCGATGTACTTGTGAATGTACTTCCTGGCTAAGTTTCACTTGAGTTCATGTGTATATATGTACATATATATGTATATATTTATATACCATGTCTGAGTTGCACTTGACTTCATCCGCTTTGAGACATATGTGTTTTTAGATTTCTTTTTTGAGATATATGTGTATATATGTACATATATGTTTTGAGATATATGTGTTGTGATGATGAAAGCTTTGGTTGTTGCTTTATTAGTTCATGTCTGAGCTAGTGGATATTTTGAACTTTCATGTATTTACGTACATACATAGGTATGTATGTATATGTGAATGTTCTTTTGATTCCTGTTTATTTGATTCTTACACCTTACAAGTTCATGTGCTTGTTTTGTTGCCCCTTGCACTTGTTATTCTTTCACTTATCTATTAGTGTTTTCTTTGAACTTAAAATGAAATGTTATGCCTTATGCTTAACATTAAGTGTTATACTTATTGCCTTTCTACTCACTATGTCATATATACGTGTGTATACATATGTGTATTTATGTATAAGCAAGTTAGTGTACCCTTGAGTTCATGTTCAAGTTAGTGGATGTTTTGAACTTCCATGTATATACATACATATGTGTGTATATATGTATGAATGTTCTTTTGCTTGCACACTGCCTTTTTCATGTCTATGTCCGAGTTAGTGTACACTTGAGTTAAGTGTGTCGTTCCACTTACTTGTTGCTCATCTCTGAACATGTGTTGCATATATACATATACACATGTATATACATATGTTTATATGTATGTTGCTTACTATACTTATACTTGAACTTATGTGCTTGTAAATACTCGTATGAATTGTATATACTCATATGTACTTTGATACTTAAAAATGTGGTTAATCCATATTGTGTTTTCCTGGAACATTGATGCTTATGTTGGTTGTTGGCTCATGCTTGATTCTGCCATGAATCTGGTTTGCTGCTGCTCGACTTTGTGCATTTCCATGTGCATTGAATTGTTCATGTGTTCATATGTTTTATATATATGTATACATGCATATACATACATGTCAACATGTATATACATGTAAAATCCCTTAATAAGATTTTGAATAGCTTTGAGCTGCTTTTGAATTATTCATGAGTTCATGAATATATGTAGATACATATGTGCTTTGAGCTGATTTTGCATTGCTTTGAGCTGCTTTTGAATTGTTTATGGGTTCATATATTGAATTTTTGATGCATTTTGCTTTGATAATTGAATGGATTTTCCTTTGATTGTTTTCACTGAACCTTGAATACATTTTAATACATGTATACATCCTTTTGTATGCATTTTGGTCTATACATATATACATGTACACATTCAAGGTTTATACATATATACATGTATTAATTTTGCTTTGAATGGTTTATACACACACACACAAATATATATATATATATATATATATATATGTATGTATGTATTTCTATACATTTATCAAGTTTAGGCCATTCAAGTATCAAAGCTACCAAAGATTTATACATGTATATAGGCTTTGATATCAAAATGCATTTTGCTTTGATTGCTTGCTCTGAACCTTGAATGTATACATCCTTTCCTTCCCTGAACTTCGAATGGCCTGAAATTGATACTTGAATAACCTGAACCTTGAATGGTCTGAAACCTTAAATGGTCGTTACTGCTATATGCGGTCTTCTTGCTTCTTACTTCCATGTATATACACACATACATATGTATTATACATGTGTGAATTTTTGCCATGTTTTTCCTTGTTTTTTTTTAGTTTATATATATGCACTTCAGCATTGTTCATGCTGCTCCTATGTGCACTATGCGTAAACTATTTTGAGATTTCTTGCCTTGTATTCACTATGTACTCTTGTGTTTGTTGAATTGGTGAAACTTGTATTCACTATGTACTCACTGTGCACATTTGCGCTGCACTTATTTTATATCATAGTTGATTTTTTGTAGTGTGTGGTTTTCCTTTTGTTAAATTCTGACCATTCTGCCTTTTGTTAAAACTAAAATAACCTTACTGCACTACTGAAGTTGTTTCATTATGTTCACTGGTAACATTTTCCTAAGTGAAATTGGTTACATTATGTGCACTGGTAAGGTTGGTTACACATTTCCCCTATGTGCATGTAAAACTAGTTGGAGGACCTGAGTGGCATTGGTTACATTATATGCACTGGTAACTCAAGATTGAGTGTGCATTTTCCTGGTTGCACTTGTATATTTTTGGTTGGAGCACCTAAGTGTGCACCTGAGTTTGATTTTCTTGTTTGTATATTTCTGGTTTGAGTTGCATTTCCTTGTGCACCTGAGTTGAGCACGATGAGGCTTGGGCTTGACATTGTGGACATTTGCACTTTGTTGAGCCTTCGGGCTTGACCTTTGCAATAGTCCATGAGATTTAATCGATATTCAGCCTTGTGATATTCATAGTGATACATTATGCATATCATAAGTTGTCCCTGCACATACATATTTGTCCGGCCATGTTTAAAACATGAAGAGAATACAAACCCATAAACTGAGGCAATATTAATATTCAAATTTAATTTAATTTTGCAATTTAAATTTGTTTCCTTTTCCATTTTACCGCGTTGTTTATTTGATAGGTATAAAAGATGATTGGACACAAGCTGGAGCAAGCAAATGAAGATCAATATCAAAAATAAACTAGAGTGAGTGTAAGTGAGTGCTAGTAAATTTCTTTTATAAATGAGAGTGTAGAGAAAAGTTGTATATACGAGAGTGATAGTGAAAGTTGTATTGTATTTAAAATGTAAGAATAGTGAAAGTTGTATTGATTTGAAAATGTAAGTATAGTGAAAGTTGTATTGTATTTGAATTTGATTTGATATAAAATATTTGTTTACATAAAATTATCATTCATTATTTCAATTTGCAAATATAATATAAGTGTAATTGTTATGCATATCAGTCAATATTTATATGTTGTCTAATAGAAAATTGTAGAAACGATACTATATCATCAGACGACATATGGTTTTTCTCTTTTGACGTGTTAGTGCATGTTAGACGATGGTGCATATCTGTGTTTCGATATGTAATGAGACGGCACAGAAATAGATGACATATATGTATATATTCAGACAATAGAGCACATATGTCGTCTAATTCAGTTTTTTCTCATAGTGACGAGAGTTTATTTGTGTGCACTACAACGAAGACGAAATATTGCATTACGGTGGATCCTAACGTAGTGGAAAGTTATGGATACTAGCAGGGAAAGTATCCCCATCCAAAAGGGGACTGTGGTACTTATACACACACATACACTTAAATATACATACACACATAAAAACACATATGTAGTTATTGTATACCTCGAGTAGGTAGGGCGTATCATACATGCAGATGAAGTTAAGACGACTAAGTTTAAAACGTAAACATAACATATGAAGGGAAGCAATCAACATAAACTAGTGTTATTGTAATGACCCACTATTTTGGACCATTCAAATCGATAATAAAACCACACGTCTGACTTGAATAATTCAAAACAGTAGATTGTAAAATAATTTGGAGCAAATAAAACCAATCACAGTATCACATACATAGATAAATCAGACTAACTCGCAGCGGAAATAAAAATAATCATAGTAGTTCATGAAGCTACTACAACACAGAGTCACAAAACAAGTACAAAATACTAGAGTCTGTAAAGTAAATACAATAGAAATCCCAATACATAAATGTCCACTAACATATAAGCAGAATAGAAATACTGAATAGAAAAAAGGGACGACAACTAGATAGATAGATAAACTCCAGCAAATCTTCTAGCTCCAGAAGGTGAAATACAAAGCTAATACTCAAGCTGACCCTAGGGTAAAGCAAAAACACAAAATACTCGAGTCTGGACATACATACTTATACAATGTAAACCAACTCAAGTGAACTGTAATAAAATGCACAAGTAACTTAATGGATGCTTGGGACCACCCATCCTTTAAGGATCCATTAAACTATTTACTATGTAGTAATATACGCTATTATAATAATATATGTAGTAAAGTATAATATATTTAAAAATAGCGTTAAGGAGTTATCCAATATCCCCCTTAACACATTTTACGTATTTCCATAGTCTATACAGTACCGTAATCTCCTGCGTATTGGGTGTCGTCATAGGGCACTCCATAGGTATGGTACAGAACAAAAATCATATAAGGTGCGCTAGGGTAGGTGACACGGCACAACGAGGCAATGCCAGGGTAGATATACCAAATACGCTTCCAGACCGGTGGTAACACGTAGCAGCCACTACCGCCCACCTCGAGCCACACTCCCAAAATCAAAGGTGCACACCAATCAATCACAAAGTAATAGAATGGCATACGAAGAAGTGTGTTTGATAAGAGGAGCTACCTCATTAGCCCATCAATCGCTCATGTTTTAGCCACCTTATGCCAACTCACGGGAGTCGGGTCCACGTACATACCTCAAAATAACGTCGACACCATCCTACTTCATTCTGGAATCTCCACCGCGCACACGGTTGTTAAAGTGGTTTTCAGTATTAGCAGAGAGTATGAAAACTTCCGATCGCAGTCTCTTTAACAACGAAACGTTATTACTACCCATGGTTATAAATTTCAAAACACTGTCTTTTCAGAAATAGCAGCACTTAGAAAATGTTACTGTAAATATACTAGTATTTCAGAAAGATTGTCTTTTCAGAAACAACAGCACTTAGAAAATATTACTGTAAATATAATAGTAATTCAGAAAAAGTACATTTCCAGAAATGGTAGCACTTAGAAAACGCTATCTTAAAATCACAGCAATTTGGAAATGCTACCAATACAAATCTAACATTTATTATAATATTTCAGAAACATTATAATTTCAGTTTTCACCATTTTAAACTTATAAAACATATCTCACGTTTCAGAAATATTTATTTGGATATCATTTAACTTATGATTAGATAAAATAAGAATATTAAATAAAATATCCAATTTAAACTATAATTCATTTATTAAGTCAAAAGTACATTATTTACTTAACTTTTTATCTTAACAAATAACTTATTACTTTATTCTTTAAAAACTATTCTTATTACTAAGTTAAGCTTAAAATTTCCATTTGAAATCTAAATTTCAATTATCAAGTTAAGTCATATATTAAGTTACATTTTTAAATCATTTATTTACTTATACAGTTTTAACTTATAGAAAATCACTATAACATTTATTTAAATCCAATTTGAGTTAAAATTTTATATTTTAAATTTCAAAAATACTTAATAATTTTCAGAAAATATTTAAGTCAACCACGGGTCTGTATAATATTTTCTAACCTAGGCCAAGTGATACAAATATGTATCATTTCAATCCGTAACTTAAAATAAAAATCCGGGTTCTATCGTTTCAAACCTGCAATCCCAAGTCAAATAAAATAAATATCGCTTGAGCCTATCATTTCAGCTCATAATGATTTTTTCCTTTTCTAAAGTACGTTCGGGTATGTATCATTTCAACCCATAGTGATTCTGTTCTAATAGGGAACTTGCAGTGTGAGAAACAGTAAATAAAATAAACAGTATAATATGGCATATCATATCAGTCGATGTAACAAGCATATAATCAGGTTACATCATGGAATATCATATAATAGGCATGTATAAATTACTATCGACATATCATATCATCCACTACAATTCACATCTCATTGTATCACTATTATATAAGTACGAATATTGAGAGTGATAAACTCACCTTCTAAAGTTGGAGTTAACAATTCAAGACACATGAACAAACTTCGAAAAGCACGACAAAGCACGACTTAGATTCGAGTGGATGAAGAGGAAAGATTCAAATCTTGTAAATAAATAAATATGAACATACATAAAAATATAATTCAACACAAGAATTTAAATCAAAACAATGAATAAATATGGATCAAAAGGAAATAAAATTTGGCTTAACCAAACAAGTGGGCTCGACCACCTTCACACATGGCTAGACCATCATTCAAATGGCTCCGCCATGCTTAGATCTGAAGCATATTGGCTCGGCCATGGTCACACAAGTAAGGCTATGGACTGGAATGAAATGGTGGTAGGGAAAAATCATGGAGAAGGCAAAGCAAGAGGTCATGGAAGGTAAAGAGGCATGGCAACAAGCCACTTTGGGTTCGGCCCTAGGCTACATGGTTCGGCCCTATATGCTAAGATCTGGTTCAGGTCTGGTCACGTCTGGAAGGGGAACGGCCATGGTGTGGTATTGGTCATGGCAAGGGGATAGAGGAGGTGGAAGTGATGGTGGTGGCCGAGGCTTGCAAGGAAGAGAGGGGATCTAGTGGTGAGCTTGGCTAGGGTTTGCAATCAAGTTTTAGTGATGGGTTTTTGGATCATGGTTCATGGCAAGGCATGGAATGGTGATGAGGTGATGGATATGGCTAGCTAAAGGTGGTTGTATGGTGGTGGTGATCGGCAATAGGTTGATGCCCGAGCTTGTAATGAGAAACAAACCAAAAGAAAAGAGAAAATAAAACGAAAAGGAAGGAGAAGAAGACATGAAACTTACTATAAAATTTTCTTTAGGAAATAGAATGAGAAAGAGATGTTTTGAGAAGTTTTTGTACATGAATTGTAAAGTAAGTGGGAAGTTTTTGAACTGCTAGAAAGGCAAATGCTTGAACGGCTAGTGAAATGAAGAGGCTTTACTTCATATTAAATAAAAATAGACTTATGTCCCTTAGAATTTTCAAGCCCAAAATCCAAATAAAAGTCCAAACAACATAGAAAATAGAAAATTAAATATAAAATAGGAATGAAGTAAAAAACATAGAAAAGAAAATAAACAGAAAATGCCGAAAATAATCGCGTGTAAAACGCTGAAATTTATCAGATTTAAAAGGTATAAAACAAAATTTGACGAAACGTAAAGCAGAACCGATATCAAAATCAAATTCCGCTTCAAAGAAAAAGATTAGAAATTAAAAATTCAAATTTAAAAATTTCAACTGAAAGTCAAAGTTTGACCACAGTTGACCAAAATATAAAAATTTCAAAAAATATTTATTGTATTCTATTTTTAAAATAAATTATAAACAAAATCCAAAATTACGTTGGAAAATTCCAAAATTTCAATTTAAATGATTTAAAATCAAAGTTTTTCAAATAAAATTGAACAAAAAATATTTATTAAAATTATGGGTTGTTTCACTCTCCCCCACTTTTTGTCCTTGAAAAGAAACGAGACATGGAAATAAGGAAAGATAAGATAGAAAAGCAAATAGTACCTAAAACGAGCAATTCCGGATGCGAAGCACGCATGTTCTCCTCAGTCTCTTAGGTAATCCATACTTCACTGCACCTTGACCAGGTTGACAGATTTCCTTCTCAGCTGCTTCGTACCTCTATTGATAATACGAAGTGGCTTCCTCTCAACAGTAAGGTTAGGCTCAATATACAAACTCTCAAGAGCAGAAGGTTGAACAATCAAAGAAGGATCATGCAGATATCGACGAAGATGCGAGACATGGAATACATTATGCACTCTAGAAAATTTCTCAGGCAAACCAAGACAATAAGGTAAAGAACCAATCCTTTCTGAGATATGGAAAGGACCGACAAACCTAGGAGCAAGCTTCCCTCTTCGACCAAATCGAATCACATTCCTTAGGGCAAAGGCCTTAAGGAAAACAAGATCACCAACAGAAAACTCTAAACTCCTCCTACGTCGATTAGCATCCTTCTTCTTCCTATCCCGAGCACTCCTCATCTTCCTCTTAATCTCCTCAACCTTCTCAAAAGCCTTCAAAATCATATCAGGGCCAAGAACCAAACAATTATCGGATTCAATCCAACAAGTTGGAGATCTGCAAGGTCTTCCATAAAGAGCAGCAAGCAGAGACATCTCAATACTAGCTTTAATTCAAAGACGAAATGAGATAGATAAAAGATTAAGATAAGATTAAAATAGAAGAGTGAAAATATACCTGATAACTATTCTTATAGGTGATTTCAACAAAATGGAGATGATCTTCCCAAGAATCTCTATAATCAAGAACACAAGCATAAAGAAGATCCTCGAGAATCTGATTCACTCTTTCTGTTTGACGTTCAGTTTCGGATGGTAAGCAGTGCTCAGATTCAGATGAGTACCTAAAGATTCCTGAAAAGCTTTCCAGAACTGACTGGTAAAGATAGGATCTCTATCATAAACAATACTAAAAGGAACACCATGAAGGCGAACAATATCCCTCATATAGATCTCAGACAAACTGGGAGCAGAACGGGTAGATTTGACCGGAATGAAATGAGCTGATTTGGTCAATCTATCCACAATAAACCAAATATTCTCATTACCCCTCCAAGTCCTTGGTAATCCATCAATAAAATCCATAGAAAACTGTTCCAATTTCCTATTGGGAACCTCAAGAGGCTGCAATAAACCAGGGGTCTTCTGATGATCTTCCTTGACTTGCCGACATGTCGCACACCTACCAATAAAGATAGAAATATCTCGCCTCATACCTCTCCACCAATAAAGCTTCTTCATATCCTAATACATCTTCATCACAGCAGGATGAATATAAAGTCTGGATCAATGATTTTTCCTAAGTAACTCTTGCCTCAATCCATCAACATTCGGGACACAAATCCGATTATTAATCCTCAAAATCCCTCTATCATCGATCTGAGCTTCACTACCATCAGGACTACAAACACCAACTCTGCTAGGAACACTCTACTTCATAAGCCTAAGCATATTATCCCCATCCTGCTTAGAAATGATACGATCCAAAAGAGGATAAGAAGAAACAACAAGCTGACACAATAAAGCCTTCTTTCGACTTAAAGCATCGGCTACAACATTAGCTTTTCCAGGGGTAGAGCTAATGTCGAGATCATAAGTATCAAGGAACTCAAGCCACCTAACCTGATGCTGATTCAAATGCTTTTGGATGAAAATATATCTCAAGGACTGATGGTCAGTAAAGAGCTCAAACTTAGCACCCAAAAGATGATGCCTCCAAAGCTTCAAAGATAAAACCACAGCAAGCAATTCAAAATCATGAGCTGCATAGTTGGCTTCATGGGTCTTTAGTTGGCGACTAACATCAGTGTATATCATTAATCCATCATTTCCATTTGGAACGGTAAGCACTGGTGCGGAAGTAAGCTTACACTTCAACTCATGGAATACAGCTTTACACTTCTATTCCATATAAACTTAGCATTCTTACGAGTCAAAGCAGTGAGAGGTGCAGCAATCCAAGCAAAATTCTCAACGAATCTCCGACAATAACCGGCAAGGCCCAGGAAACTGTGAATTTTAGATGGAGTCCTAGGAGTTTCCCAATCCTGCAACGGAATAGGGAGAAACAAGGACTACAAAAAAGATAGAATGATAAATTATAGAAAGAGAAAAAAAGAGAGACTTACATTGATCGTAGCAATCCTGACTGGATCAACAGAAACTCCATTACTAGAAACAATATGTCTAAGGAATCAGACTTCATCTTTCTAGAAATGGAATTTAGAGAATTTATCCTTCAACTGATGATTTCTAAGAGTCTTCGTAAAAAATTTCAAATGTGACTCAAGCTCATCCCTTGAATTAGAGAAGACAAGGATATCATCAACAAAGACTAGAACAAACTTGTTAAGCACATCACGAAAAACACGATTCAGAAAATCAACAAACAAAGTAGGAGCGTTAGTCAAACCAAAAGGCACAACTACCATTCATAGAAACCGTTCTCAGTACGGAAAGCAGTCTTGAGAATAGTTTCCTCAGCAACTCTAAGCTGGTGGAAACCTGTGGCAAGATCAAGCTGAGAAAAAACAGTGTCTCCATGGAGCAGATCAAACATATCATTGACGCGAGGCATAGGATATCTATTCCTCATAGTGAGCTTGTTCAGCTCCCTATAATCAACACACATCCTCAAAGAACCATCATACTTAGTGACGAAAACCACTGCTGCTCCCCATTCTAAATGGCTAGGTCTGATCAGACCTTTGGATAACAATTCCTCAATTTGGTTCCTCAACTCAACCTTCTCACGGGGTGCCATTCTTCTAGGCGGAAGAACTGCAGGTCGAGCTCTAGCAATAAGATCAATAAGGAAATCAATTTCCCGCTTAGGAGGTAAAGAAGTAACTTCACCAAATACATCGAAATAGAGTCTGACCACAGGAGTCGAATGAATATCGGTAGGGGAAGAATCAAGAGAATAAATAAAGCTGCTAACAAAATCCTAGGGCAAACTACACTGAATCACCAAATAATCACCCTTATCACCAAGAAGAGAAACAGTTCGGGTTTTACAAGAGATAACGACATCATGCCTCTTCAGCCAATCACCCCCTAGTAATAGATCAAAAGCATCAAAACCCAGAACATAGAAATCACCAGAAAACCAATAACTAGAATGGAAGAGTTTCACCCTTCTACAAATCCTACTATGGTTCGCAGGACCACCAATAGGATTTGAAACACATAAAGGCTCAGGATCCAACTCAGGAGAAAGAAGATGCTCAAATTTATCACAAAGATCCATAGAAATAAAGCTATGGGAAGCTCCAGTATCAAATAGAACACGGATAGGAGAATAAAATAGAGAAAAATTACCCTGAAGTGTACCTTGGTTATCGTTAGGAGCAGGAGCAAGAGCAGGAACAGGTGTAGGTGGAGCAGAAACAGAGGTAACAGCAAAATTCCAGATGGCTTTCCCTTCTACTGAGTGGCACAATGGTAATTAAGGAACAAAAGGAAAGATTCAATCAGATTGGAAATCCTAATCAAGGAATTTGATCAACAAGGTGGATAAGGAAAAGAAAGAAGTTAAGGAAAATTTGATTTCAAAACAAGGAAAGTTTATATCAAAATAATTTTTGAAAAATCCTTTAAAAATCATTTGAAAATAATTTTATACTTTAAAATACATTCTCTCACAAAGAAATGATTATAAGATTGACTTCACTCATTCTAGGTTAATTCTACCCAATCTATAATGAGTTTTTTTTCCGCAGGCTAGGTTTGCCTGAAAACCAAAGCTCTGATAACAAATGTAACAACCCACTATTTTGTACCACCCAAATCGACAATAAAACCACACATGTCTAACTTGAATAATTCAAAACAGTAGATTGTAATATAATTTGGAGCAAATAAAACAAATCACAGAATCGTAGACACAGATAACAGAATAACTCGCAGCGGAAATAAAAATAACCATAGTAGTTTATAAGCTACTATAACACGAGTCACGAAACAAGCACAAAATACCAGAGTCTGTAAAGTAAACACAATAGAAATCCCAATACATATATGTCCATCAATACATAAGCTGAGTAGAAATACTGAATAGAAAAAGGGTACGACAACTAGATAGATAGATAAACTCCAGCAAATCTTCTAGCTCTAGACGGTGAAATCCAAAACTGATACTCAGGCTAACCTGAGCGTAAAGCAAAAACACAAAACACTCGAGTCAGGACATACATACTTATACAATGTAAACCAACTCAAGTGAACTGTAATAAAATGCACAAGTAACTTAAAGGATGCTTGGGACCACCCATCGTTTAAGGATCCGTTAAACTATTTACTATGTAGTAATATATGCTATTATAATAATGTCTAAATTAAAGTATAATATATTTAGAAATAGCGTTAAGAATTTACCCAATATCCCCCTTAACACATTTTATATATTCCTATAGTCTATACGGTACTGTAATCTCCCCCGTACTGGACGTCGTCAGAGGGCACTCCATAGGTATGGTACAAAACAAAAATCGTATAGGGTACAATAGGGTAGGTGACACGACACAACGAGGTAATTCCAGGGTAGATATACCAATTACGCTTCTGGACCGGTGGTAACGCGTAGCAGCCACTACCGTCCATCTCGAGCCACACTTCCAAAATCAAAGGTGCGCACCAATCAATTACAAAGTAATAGAATGGCATACGAAGAAGTGTGTCCGATAAGTGGAGCTACCTTATTAGCCCATCAATTGCTCCTGTTTTAGCCACCTTATGCCAACTCATGGGAGTCGGGTCCACGTACATGCCTCAAAAGAACGTCCCCACCATCCTACTTCATTCTGGAATCTCCACTGCATACACGGTTGTTAAAGTAGTTTTCGGAGTTGGCGGAGAGTATGAAAACTTCCGATCCCAGTCTCCTTAACAACCAAATTTTATTATTACCCATGGTTATAAATTTCAAAATATTGTCTTTTCAGAAACAGCAGCACTTAGAAAACGTTACCGTAAATATACTAGTATTTCAGAAAGACTGTCATTTCAGAAATAGCAGCACTTAGAAAACGTTACTGTAAATATAATAGTATTTCAGAAAAACAGTAAATTTCCAGAAATGGTAGCACTTAGAAAACGCTACCTTAAAACCATAGAAATTTGGAAATGCTACCAATACAAATCTAAGATTTATCGTAATATTTCAAAAACATTATAATTTTAGTTTTCACCATTTTCAACTTATAAAACATATCTCGCGTTTCATAAATATTTATTTGGATATCATTTAACTTATGATTAAATAAAATAAAAAATTTATAAATAAAATATCCAAATTAAACTATAATTCATCTATTAAGTCAATTACATTATTTACTTAACCTTTTATCTTAACAAATAACTTATTACTTTATTCTTTAAATACCCATTTCATAAAAATATATTCTTATTACTAAGTTAAGATTAAAATTTCCATTTGAAAATTAAATTTTAATTATCAAGTTAAGTCATATTTTAAGTTACATTTTTAAATCATTTATTTACTTATACATTTTTAACTTATAGAAAATCACTATAGCATTTATTTAAATCGTTTAAGTCCAATTTGAGTTAAAATTTCATATTTTAAATTTCAAAAATACTTAATAATTTTCAAAAAATATTTAAATTCAACCACGGGTATGTATAATATTTTCTAACATAGGTCAAATGATACGAATATCTATCATTTCAATCCGTAATTTTAAATAAAAATCTGCGTTCTATCATTTCAAACCTGCAATCTTAAGTCAAATAAAATAAAAATTGCTTGAGCCCATCATTACAGCTCATAAACTTTTTCCCTATTCTAAAGTCCGTTCGGGTATATGTCATTTCAACCCATAGTGATTCTATTCTAACAGGAAACTTACAGCGTGAGAAACAGTAAATAAAATAAACAGTATAATATGGCATATCATATCAGTTGATGTAGCAGGCATATAATCAGGTTATACATCATGGAATATCATATCACAAGCATGTATAAATTACTGTTAACATATCATATCATATCATCAACTACAATTCACATGTCATTTTTTCACAATTATATAAGTATGAATGTCGAGAGTGATAAACTCACCATTTAAAGCTGGAGTTAACAATTCAAGACACACGAACAAACTTCGAAAAGCACGAAAAAGCATGACTAAGATTCGAGTGGATGGGGAGCCAAGATTCAAATCTTGTAAACAAATAAATATATAATTCAACACAAGAATTTAAATCAAAACAATGAATAAATATGGATCAAAAAGAAATACATTTGGCTTAACCAAACAACTAGGCTCGGCCACCTTCACACATGACTAGACCATCATCCCAATGGCTCGACCATGCTTAGATCTGAAGCATATTGGCTCAGCCATGGCCACATAAGCACGTCTATGGACTGGAATGAAATGGTCGTAAGGCAAAATCATGTAGAAGGCAAAGCAAGAGGTCATGGAAGGTAAAGAGGCATGCCGACAAGCCACTTTGGCTTCGGCCCTAGGCTGTATGGCTCGGTCCTCTGGTCACATCTGGAAGGGGTACGGCCATGGTGTGGTAGTGGTCACGGGAAGGGGATGGAGGAAGTGGAAGTGACGGTGGTGGCCGAGGCTTACAAGGAAGAGAGGGTATCAAGTGGTGGGCTCGGCTAGAGTATGAAATCAAGTTTTGGTGATGGATTTTTGGATCATGGTTCATGGCAAGGCATGGAATGGTGATGAGGTAGTGGAGATGGCTAGCCAAAGGTGGTTGTATGGTGGTTGTGATCAGCTATAGGGTGATGGCCGAGCTTGTAAGGAGAAACAAACCAAAAGAAAAGAGAAAATAAAATGAAAAGGAAGGAGAAGAAGACATAAAACTTACTGTAAAATTTTCTTTAAGAAATAAAATGAGAAAGAGATGTTTTGAGAAGTTTTTGTACGTGAATTGAAAAGCAAATGGAAAGTTTTTGAATGTTTAGAAAGGCTAATGCTTGAACGGTTAGTGAAATGAAGAGGCTTTACATCATATTAAATAAAAAGAAACTTACGACCCTTAGAATTTCCAAGCCCAAAATCCAAATAAAAATAAAATAAAAGTCAAAACAAAATAGAAAATAGAAAATAAAATATAAAATAGGAATAACGTAGAAAATATAGAATAGAAAATAAACAGAAAAAACTGAAAATAATCGCATGTAAAATGCTAAAATTTAGCAGATTTAGAAAATATAAAACAGAATTTGACAAAACGAAAAGCAGAACCGATATCGGTACCAAATTCCGCTTCAAAGAAAAAGATTAGAAATTAATAATTCAAATTTAAAAATTTCAACTGAAAGTCAAAGTTTGACCACAGTTGACTAAAATATAAAAATTTCATAAAATGTTTTATTTATTCTATTTGGAAAATTAATTATAAACAAAATCCAAAATTAAGTAGGAAAATTCCAAAATTTCAATTTAAATGATTCAAACTCAAATTTTTTCAAATAAAATTGAATAAAAAATGTTTATTAAAATTATAGGTTGTTACAGTTATATATAAAGTACTTAATTTACCAATCATCAGAATTTTTGTTCTGACTCCTCCTCATTACAACCCACAAGATAGACTTAGATGGAGATGTGCTAGTACAAGATGGATATGGTGGAAGGATAGATTTCTTATACAAGCTCAGCACTGACAAGGGTACTAGTTAACATAAGTATTAGCTTTGGTCAGTAACTGTATATTTTATTATGCTTTACTATTCCGCTGTGAGTTTTATGGATAGTGATCTCGTTTGTTTATTTATATAGGATACCAACACCAACGATCTATACTATGGTGGACCTGGGTTTTCGATTTAGTAAAAATTTGGCCCATTGAGGTGCGTGTTGTTACATTTGGTATTAGAGCTTAGGTTAGTCGATCATAAGAATTAGGATACGTTGAGTGAAAATACTTGTATTTTTCCTATAATTATATATATTTTATGCTAAAAACTCTACAAATTCTGACTATAGAAGTAGTTGCAATCATATTCTGAAAAGACTGATAATGCGACTATGAGTTGGAACAATAGATGAAGTTGAAGATATACTCTTACCTCCAATTACCTTATGAGAAGTAGGTCATATTGGAATGTGTTATAAGAGGAGTATGAGTGCAATATATAGAAGAGTCCTTGAAGTTGGATGGTACTTGGCTTCATTGTTGGGCCTGGATTGCCCAATGGTTGTAGATTCCCACAGGATTACCAATTGATGATGATAGATCTAGATAAATGGAAAGTAAAGCATCTATGTGTTGTAGATGTTTGGAAGTAGGAATTACATAAGTTTCCAAAAGAAGGAGTTTAGTAATCACCCAAGATAATAGGAAGATTTTAATATTCTAAAAGAAGATAAGTCGGTAAGTAGAAAAGAAGAAAAGGCCAAAAGAAGCGACGTACAAAACCTACTTTTAGTCCGACCCCATATGAAAAAATTTAATAAAATATTTGAAAAAAACTATTTGAAAATGATATTCAAAGGATTTTATTTAAAATGTAGAACTCTATTTTTGGAAACAAGTAGATATTAAAAGTTTCCAACAAAATAAAATATCATTTTATATTTTAAATAGACTTGCTAGTTGAAATTTAAAATTATTTAGAACAAAAGACGTTTTAATAAAGGTGTTTCCTTTGAAATTAATAGAAAATAGGGCATATGTGTCGCTTTGTGATTTTTTTGATTTTGTAAATTCGAAGTTTTAACATTCTTTCAAAGGGGTAGGCAATAGAAAGTGCTATATATAGGTTTTGAATTGGGTACAGAAAATGGAAGGGTTAAAACACCCGATGGTGAAGATGAGAATAATATTCTCATATAAGGAAAATATGGAGAAGAACATCTACATATAAAAGTTATGTATAAGGATAAACCACTTTAATAAGAGCAATTTAAGTAGAGAAAATTTAGATATGAATAAAGTTAAGAATTGATAATAAAATAATGTTAGTAATCTAATTAGAAACTATATAGGAAATTAGAGGCAAACCGATGGAAAATTGATATTTTCCATCATTGTGCTCATTGATTACACGTATTTTTCAAAAAATCCCCTTTATATGCAATTAAACCCCCGCTATGGTTGAAAGTGGAAGTAACATAAGTATTAGGAAAATAATAAGGTGGATGTGTCCTCGTCTACTCTAATTTTAAAAAGCAGTAAAAAAATGATATAGAAACACTGTAAAGTGCATTTTTGAAAAAAATGGTTTGGTATAATAGTTAGATTTTTAAACACAAAACTTAATAAATGGTTTGTATTAAAATTCTTAAAATCTTTGTTGTGAAAAGATTTTAGAGGAAAAGTTGATATAGAGGAAATGGAAAGGAACCTGTTAAAATAAATTGCTAATATTTTCTTTTGGACTTGATGAATAAGCTCAATTCAAAAATCATAAATTATTGTTTTAAAAGTTAAAACATCGAGTTATTTTTGAATTTAATAAAAAGTTTCTAAGTATGTACTTTTAAAGATAAAAGTTTTGGGGTTAAGTACTTCGTAATTGTAAAGTATTAATTTTAGAAAAAATGGAAAAAAACAAACCATATTTTTTTATATGGAGTAGATATGGATGATTGCCTAGTTAAGATGGGGTAAAAGCTAATGCTATGAACAAAATAGAGATAAATGCTTGTAGAATAGCGATAGTGAACTCCTGTTGGATATAAGTAATATTAGTATGAGCTTAGGAATGTTTCATTAAACATGTGTGAACCTTAAAGTAGAGCACATAAGGAAGTGGAAAATGATACCAAAGTGCATTTCTATGAGTTCTAGCGTATACCCACATGAAAAATTAAAAATTAAAAATAAAGAAAGCATATACCAAAATTTGAGAATACTATAAGAGATTTGCATTAAAAGTAGATAGTAATATAATTTGTCGTAATAATTGATGTAATGGATGGACCATGTTTATTAGAAGCTAAAAAGGAACGTTAAGATATGTGGGTTATAGTAGAATGACATGTTAGAAAGGTCTATTAAATTTAAGTAAGAAGTATAGGGCCACAACATTATTAATGTCAGTTGATATTGAAGGGTAGCTTTCAGCAATTGTTTCTTTTAGGTTAGTTGGGTTGTAAGCATTTGTTGTCTCTATTTGTACAAAACCTTGTACAACATGTTGTGAGAAAAGTTTGGTTTTATTTCTGTGTGTATTTTCTGGATTTATCGCTATGTATATTGGAAAGTAGAATAAGGAAATCTCATGTAGACACTTAGCTTATGCAAAATAAGTCTGGAAGTATATAAAATACATTAGGAAATTTATTGGCAACTAAAAATAATTTTAAGTCCCAAAAGCCTTAAAATGTTGGGAAGATAAATTTTAACGAGCAAAGGAAAAGTAGAGGTTGTTGTGAAACGACGGTTCATTATTCCTATGCCTTAAAAGCTAAAATCCATAAATGAACTTGTGAGCTGATTGTTGTTCGAAAATAAAAGAGAAAGTTTTAGAAAGTTAAAAATTTAACATATAGTAGAAAAGAGTTAATCATGGACGTAATATTCACGTTTAGGGTAATTAATTACTGGGAAATCAATTTAAAAGGATATAGCTCCAATAAATGGAAAATAAATGGTAATAAATATGAGAGTTGCAATAATTTGATAGGGTAAGTGAAGTAATGGGACCGATAAAAACAAAATAGATATAAAATGTTACTAGTTTGAAATTAGTAACCATAAATAAATGTCATAGGAAATGTTCGTTAGAATTTTACGGACAATGACATTTATGAGCTTTAAACGGGGATTTATGGGTAGGTGTGTATTTAAAGCAAATCTTATTTCCTTAAATTAAAAGGGAATTAGTAAGATAATTCCAATGTCTACCTAAGATAAAATAAGTAAAGACTTAAGATGGTTAATTGGACTCAATTGGTTAGTAATGCGAGGTCAGTAGAGTCACTCGACGAAAGACTACCCTTCACTTTGAGGCTACCAGCAGTCGGGTGCACTTACTACTGATATAAGATATCACCAATCCTAGGAACCATGATGACACGAGATTTGGGCCTGCTTTCTTAATTGGAAAGTATTAAATGGTCAAAATTTGAAATTAGGAGCGGTGAGGGATTTCTCCATAGGGGTTCACTTCTGTTTTGAGGTATTATAGAGTCCCGTTCTCTCATAAATGAAAGAATTAAGTAACCTAGTAAGATTCCAAATAAATAAGGATGTCACTAAAAGGGTTTACGTTGGTATTAAGGTATTAAGTGGGTGTAGGTCCCACCTCCCTAATGAAAGAAGTAACCTAATGAGATGTCATATTTATAGTTAAGAGTGATAGTGGATATCTTGGAAGGGGTTCGCTTCAGATTTGGGGTATTAAGTGATTGTAAGGTCTGCCTCTTTCTTATCAAAAAAGTATTAAGTAACTCAATGAGATTTTCAAGCAATGCAAGCTAGATAGTACCAATCAGGAGTTCGCCTTATGGTTAGGTATTAAATGAAAAAGGCCTACCTATAAATAGGTGTTAAATGGTCGGGAGTCTACCTAGTCCTTATTAATGAGGTATTAAGTAGCTTGGGTATAGTCTCTTACATTGCTAAGGTCGCAATAACGATAGTACCATTAAGGAGCATGCCTTGGAAATACGTATTGAATGATGGAACTGCCTTAATTAAGGTATTAAATGACCAAGTCTACCTATTTTTCAATAAAAGATATTAAGTGGCTTGGGTGTTGTCTCTTATATGGCTACGATTTTATTGGTAATGGATGCAGTCATAGTTGGACGTTAAATGTTGGAAGTTTTAAATATTGGTTAGAGGTCTTTGTACCAAGGACTCACCGACCATTAACAACATTGTTAGGAAACCACCTTGAGAATATGTCTTAAATGATGGGGTCTACCTTCATTTAGGTCTTAAATTGTGGGGTCAACCTTGATTAAGGTCTTAAATAACAGAGTTTGCCTATTTCTCTTTTAAAGTATTATAGAAGCCCACTTCATATTTAAAAGTATTAAGTGGAAAATTGGTTTGGAAGTATTGGGTGTTTGATAAGGTTTCATCAGTATTTTGTATCTTTGGAAGGGGTAAGTAAGTAATCGTGTATGTTATGCATGTTTAGATTTGAATTGCTAACCTTAATTTACATAATTTTAAATGGAAACCAATCGGTATAAAATTATATTATGGACAGTTTATAGATTTTCCCATCACTAGAACGTTGTTCTGACCCCCTCCTCATTATAACCCATAGGATAGATTTAGGGGAACATGTCGCTGGAGCTGGATGTGCTTTATTGTTGGAGAAGTCTCATTTTCTCTCATGCTCGATGCTAATGTGACAATCTGTTATCCAAGGAATACCATTAATTCCAAGGTAGTAATCATAATCAGTATTCTTATTCTATTATTGTTTCTGCTGTGAGTTTAGATTTCTATCAATCTCTAATAATGCTCATGCTTATCTGCAGTTACCAAATCCAAGAAATATGCTTTGATGGACTTGGGTTTTGATTTTTGTCGAAATTTAGGCCCGTGGAGGTACGAATTGTTACATCTAGTATCAGATCCTAGGTTAGTAGATCTAAGGAATTAGGATAAACTGAAAGAACGTATTTGTACCTTCATGTCTAGTAATATTATATTTTTACGTTAGATTCTAAGAGTTCCGACTATAAAAGTAGTTGTAGTTCAAGGGAATGGGTAAAGAAACTATGGATTGGAAACATCTAAGAGTTAAGATTTTCACATCGACTCCGAAATGCCTAATGGAGTGCTGACAATACGTAAAGTGCTATTGATATACAACATGAATTCGACAAATGGAGAATCCTGAAGACTGGAGGTGTTCGACTTGATGGTTGAGATTCCAGCTACCTTGTTATTTGGACTTTGTTGATGAGTTCCAGTCGAAAACACATATTTTTCTAAGTGGGCGGGAAATTAAAATCTGCATGTTGTAATTGTCCGTAAGCAAGTTTTTGCTAGGGTGCATTCATTGATCACCTCTTTGATGGAAAACTAGATTTTTAGTTGAATAATTAATGTCAATTCCTTACTCTAAAACCCGTGTGAGAATTTTTATAAGTATATTTTGAAAATACCTTGAATTTTGGAAAAAAGGTAATTAAAGCATTTCTTTCCCAAAGATGTACTTTGGAAATTTTGTTTTCGGAAAGTTTTGAAATTTTATATTTCAAAGAAATATGTATACCACTAAGTTGATCTTGTTATGAAATTTTTAGTTATAAAAGATTAATTTTTGAAATCCTTAAATATTTATATATATTAGTAAAAGCTTGATTTTGATTTTTGGCAAGAAAATAGTTTTCCAATTTGGGAAATTTGTGTTTTGAAAAGGTTTTTGGAAACCCTCTGATATTTGTACATACAAGTTTGATTTTTAAGGAAAGTTTTGGTATGAAATAGTTACTAATGTTTAGAAACAAGTATAAAGGAGCATATATTTAACTCGATGATTTTTCAATTTACAATATCGAGGTTTTTATATTTTCTCTTTTTAAGGTACCGACAAAATAGGGATGACATTCAATTTTATCAGGGTATGTAGTTTGAAGTATTGTTGTACCCACCAGCTATTTGAAGGATATTTCCATTGCGAACTATGTAGGAAATAAGAGCTGGAATATTTTTAGGTTTTTGGAATTGTTGTTGCTTGTAGCGGTTTTGTTGCACTACTATGAATTGTTGGAGCATGGTACGAAACTAGGCCATGGGCTTTGACACTGTCGTGAAGAAGACAAGAATTTTTCGAATCATGTCGAATCGAAGGAGACGGTGCAAAATGATTATTATTATTTAATCCGACCCTAATTGGGTCTAGGTTCAATTAACGTGCAAAGCTCGTCTAGCGGTTGACCATCTAGCGATAAACCTATAGTGGTCTACCAGTTAACGAGTTTTGGCATAGCATAAACCTGGAATGGGACTATAAAAGTCACGTTCTAATTTCCCTAGTTGCCTTCTTTCACTCCTTCCTTAACAAGCCAAACCCAATCCCCATCCTCCTCATCCATATATCAGTCTCTCTCTTCTGTTCCATCCCTAGGCGATGTTGTTTTTCCTTAGGAGCAGCAGCCTTGCCTTCCTCTCGTGTTGGTTTTGCACATTAGATCTCGCCCCTCTACTACTCTAGATTTAAACCCTATTTCCCCCTCCGACCACTTCTTAGACCAAGACACCTTTCTACACTATCGGTTTTTCCTCGGACTATTATGTTATCAACCCTTAAGAGGCCACCTGTCTAGACAGGGAGGAGCAAAATGTTTCGCCACTTTTAGGCTGGAAGAGCTATTCATCTTCATAGGATTTGCACTGATCCTCTGCTTCAAGACCTTTGAGCAGTAATGTTACCCATGCTGCATCTGACTTTTTGATGCAGGTAATAGTTTGATTTTTTCAAAGGTGAAGGTCGTGTTGAGTGAGTTGACTAATGATAATATGGATGAGATCTTGGGGGCCTTCGCAAAGGACGTGGACTTGAATGATTTTGTAGTAATCGACTCAAAGATTTTGCAACAAATCTTTTCCTAGGATATCGGTGTTTGGAAGATGGATAATCTACGTATGACAACCAGTCTGATTATGTGCATCATTCGGCACAACATCATCCCTAAGATAGAAGGTTACGACAAGATGTATCCCATGGTGTGGAAGACCACCTGTGATAGTATAGACAGCGTCGCCATCAATTAGACCGGCAACTTTTTGACTCGATTTGTTACCAGCACTCCATAAAGTCGCCTTTTATAGTTTCATCTATCCACTCTCGTCTTTAGGTAATTCGGGTGAACCTCCATGGAGAGGCAGTTTAGTAGAAGGTTCCTTCTGCCATCATTAGATCCTTCCTTAGGAAGATGGCAATTTCGAAGCCATCGGCAACACCAACGCTAGCAGCATTAGATTGGATGTATGGCCTCCATGCTACGACTATTCAAGGATCGCAGCAATGGATCAATCTCTAACCTTAGAGCAAGGCATCTCGCAGTCTATAGCCATAATTTTAGGATTTATGGTGTTTTTGTCTTTTCCCTTCCAGAATTTGTTCTTTTCTTTTAGTTTATTTGACTTTTAACTTTTAGGTATCTCTTACTAAAGGCGCACACAATATTATGAGTTTTTATTACTGTGTTATTGTTTTTGGACATGCAGACGGCTCCTATACATGCATAGTAAAGAAGCGGTCTAAATATGGGAATCGCATAAAGACACTTGACTAACACTAAATGCAATACAAGACTGAAAGTTTAGAATAGTTGAATTTTTTTAGCGAAAGACATGATAAAGTTGTTTTGATATCATAATTCATTGCTCACGTTCCTTAAAAGATAAAACTCCTGAATAATGGATGTGTTGACATTTTTCATTATGTAAAATATCAAGTTTTATGGGTAAAGGCAAGTTGTAGAATTTTAGAATTTGGTTCATGCATTTAGCGCATAATTGACTTTTAAATACGCTGAAATTGTTGCTTGCTTTATTAGAATTTTTGAGAAGGAAAATTTTAAAAAGCTTCCCCTTTATTTGAAAAGTCTCTTTTGGAAAAAAAGAGGGTTTTTATGTTTTAGTTGTTTTTAGCTCTTAAATTATTTTTAGAGTTTTTGTTCAAAATTTTAATCATGGTAAAATATATATTTAAATATTTTGGGATCTTAATTTGACATACGAATTTGAAAAATGAGAAAGATTTTTGTGAAATCTTTGATTTTGCAGGCCATACATTAGGCATAGGGAAGAAAACTAGAGTTAGAATTTGTGAACTTAGCAGTGCTTTAGGATCGACGCTGCGATAAATGCAATCGGTAACAAGGGAAAAGCTATTTTAGATTTGGAATTTCTATTTTCATATCTTATTGACGACCCATGTGAGTCTATTTTTAGACTTAGTTCCATTTTAAAGTTTGAAAATAAGCCTCCTTATGCATTTTCACAAGAAAAATTTAGAGTGAATCCAAAGCAATGTGGATATTTCCACTGCACTTTGGGAATAGGAAATTATAGCGTTGAAAGAATGTAAAGTCCTCCTCCTAACTTCCTCTTTTGGGCATAATAGTAAATTTTAGGAAGTGTTTTTTCGATGTGTTAGATTATTAGATGGTAGGAAGTAGGTGCAAAATTAATTGCTTCATATTTCTATTTGTATGAGTATGGGGGTTTTTATTGAAAAGATGTTTCAAAAAGCTGCATGCATATAGAACTGGTAGTATATATGTAGGTTGTTTGCATCAAGTTTCTAAAAACTTTTTAAATGCATTCATATAGGGGATCTGATTTAGAATCATTCTACATACATATCTTTTGTATATTGATAAAGTAATACACTATGCACCTGTGCACTTTGGTTGCAAAATTGGTTGTGTAGTTTAGGATAATTAGGAGCCAAAGCTTTGACTTAGTCATTGGTGAATTTTGGGAAAGAATTTATTTATATGGGGAAGAATGTAGCACCTTGTAATTTAGCTTTAGTTATTTAATTAGTTAGTTATTTAATTATTTAGGCTTCAAAAATGGAACTAGTGCAAACAATGGAATTTAAGCGCGAAACTTGCAACATTGCATTCATAGTGAAATTATGAGCAACTTTTATATTTGGAGTTTTACGATCGGAGTCAAAACAAAAAAGTTATGAATGAAAAACGAATTCGAAATGAAAATAAATAAGAAAAATTAATGTTTTTATTTAATTATTGGGCCCCATAGTTTGACCCACATATTTGAGCAATCGACCAGGGGCGGTTGACCCTAAGGAAGGGGGTGGTTGAACGCTTCATGTGTGGCGGCTTCATTGAACCTAGGCCATGTACGGACCAGATTTAATATATTTCGATCTAGCAGTATTGGTTGATTCTATCGCCTATACATTCAGACCTAGCCCTCCCGTCTCTTCTTATATTTTTATAGAAGCAACAGGAAGCTCTACCATTTCTTATTCTCCGCTTTCTTTCTAAATTATAAAAATAAGATATTTATATCTATATTCATACAAATTGAAGAAGAACATAAATCTAATAAAAAGGAGAGGAGAAGAGAAGAGAATCAACTATTTGCGTATTTGAGGTGATTTATATATTTGTATATATTTGTATCTATTTTCTTTCCCAATCCCAAATCTATTTTCGGATTTGTAATTCTAATGTATGTATATACTTTTTTTAAATATCTCCTAGATTAAAAAGGATTTGGAGTTGAATCAAAGGTTATACTTCAGATCTGGAGATTTAGATTCCTTCTAAAAGTGAGTGGGAAATTTTATAGACTGTAATAATATGAAAATTATCCCATTGGTATTTATTTGATTTTTATGCCTAACTGAATAATTGTATATGAGTTGTATGCAATAAGTTGAATATAATATGAACGTAATAAATATCACCTACATATTCTTGTTTATGAATTAATTTAGAACTGTTTACAACCTGATTTGGGAATCAATCCCAAAATTATGAATTTAGAATATTGATTGAATGAAATTTATTCCAGATTTGGAAATAGGTTTTATAATAATGTTATGAATTTGGATTATTACCCTAATCTTGTTGGAATGTAAACTTCTCTATGTTTGAAATTGTTGGAATTTAGATCCGTTTAATATTTGTAAATTAGTTAATTTCCTTCCCTTTTTGGAAGAATACAGCATTTGATCTAGCAAGGGATATATGCAAATAAAAAGAGAAAGAGATGTGAAAAATATGAATTCATTGTAGTTTACACCGTCTATTTCTGTTATTTCTATAATAAAAAAAATGATTATTCCTTGTAAATTCAAATGATGTAATCTTTTATATTTTAAAGTTAAATCATTTGTTTTGGGCTAGTTTATGGAAATTATAGCTGATAATCTTTTTAGATATGATTCCAACAATTGAACATGGAAAAAGATGTTTTAGTGAAGATATATCATTAGAATATGTTTGATAAAAGTATATATTTGTGCATAATTTACCGTGCTTATAATAATTAAAATAAAACTTAGTTAATAATGAAGCTTGCACGTTTAGAATTATTAATTAATGGGAAAGGAATTTAAACGGTTGTGACTTCAATGGGAAATAAATGGTAATGAATATGGGAGTTGCAATAATTTGATGGGGTAAATGGATTAATGGGACCGATAAAGTGGAATAGGCATAAAAGGTTATTAATTTGAAATTAGTAACCATACATAAATGTCTTAGGAAGCATCCGTTGCGATTTTATGGACAAATTGACATTTATGAGCGTTAAACAGGGATCTATAGGTATATAGGTATTTAAGGCAAATCTTATTGCCTCGAATAAAGAGGTAATTAGTAAGCTATGTCCATTATCTACCTAAGACAAAATAAATGAAGACTTAGATGGTTAGTTGGACTTAGTAGGTTAGTGATATGAGGCCGGTAGAGTCACTCTACATATGATTGCCCTTCACTTTGAGGCTACTAGCTGTCACGTTCACGTACTACTGATGTGAGATATCTACTACTGATGTGAGATATCACTAATCCTAGGACCCATGACGACGTGAGAGATAGGGCTTGCTTTCTTAATTGGAAAGTCTTAAATGGTCTTAATTTGGAATTAGAAGTGGTGAGGGTTATCTCCATTGGGGTTCGCTTCTAGTTTGTGGTATTAAGTGGCGATAGGGTCCGCCTTTCTCCTAAATAGAAGTATTATGTAACCTAGCAAGGTTCCAAACAAGTGAGGATGTCTCTAAAAGGGTTTAAGCGGCTGTAGGGCCTGCCTCCCAACCGTAAGAAGTAACCTAATGAGCTGTCATATTTATAATTAAGATTGATAGTGGATATCTCAGGAAATGTTCGCTTCAGGTTTGGGGTATTAATTGACTGTCGGGTCCATCTCTTTCCTATAAAAGAAGTATTGAGTACCCCGATGAAATTTTCAAGCAATGTCAACTAGATATGAGGAGTCTACCTTTGGGTTACGTATTAAATAACAAAAGCTTCCCTATAAGTAGGCGTTAAATGGTTAGGGGTCTGCCTAGTCCTTATTAATAAGGTATTAAGTGGCTTATGTACAATCTCTCATATTGCTAAGGTCATAATAACGATAGTACCGTTGAGGAGCATGCCTTGGAAATATGTATTAAATTCTAGGGTCTGCCTTAATTAAGGTATTAAATGACCAAAGCCTGCCTATCTTCCAATAAAAGGTATTAAGTGGCTTGGCTACCATCTCTTATGTAGCTACAATTTTATTGACGATAGATGCGGTAATAGTTGGACATTAAATGTCGAAAGCCTTAAATAGTGGTTAGAGGTATTTGTAGCTAGGATCCACCGACCATTAATAAAATTGATAGGAAACCCCCTTGGGAATAGGTCTTAAATGACGGGGTCTACCTTGATTAGTTCTTAAATGACAGGATCTACCATGGTTGAAGTCTTAAATGGCAGATTCGGTCTATTTCTCTTCTAAAAGTATTATAGAACCCCGCTTCATATTTTGAAGGATTAAGTGGCAAATCGGTTTAGAAGTATTGGGTGATTGGTAAGGCTTCATTAGTATTTTGTACATTAGGATGTGGTAAGTAAGTAATTGTGCGTGCTATGCAAGGTTAGATTAGAATTGCAAACCTTAATGGACATAGCTATTAAATGAAAACCAATCGGTATAAATTATGTTAGGACAGTTTACAGATTTTTCCCAACACCAGAACGTTGTTCTGACCCCTTCCTCATTACAACCCACATGATAAATTTAGAGAAACAGGTCGTTAGAGCTGGATGTGCTTTATTGTTGGAGAAACATCATTTTCTCTCATGCTCAATGCTGACAATCTGCTATCTAAGGAATACCATTAATTCCAAAGTAGTAGTCATAGTTAGTATTTTTATCATATTATTGTTTCCGCTATAAGTTCATATTTCTATCAATCTTTGATAATGCTTATGCTTATTTACAAGAACCAAATCCAACAATCTGTGCTTTGATGAACTTAAGTTTCGATTTTTGTCAAAATATAGGCCCATGGAGGTACGAGTTATTGCAATGTTACATGATTTCGCACTTGAGGAATTCCGGTGATGAAATTCTTTTAAAGTGGAGAATATAACACCCCGTATATTAAAAGATAATTAATTAAAGGGAATTAATAAGTCAGCATTAAAACCAAAAATAGAATTTTTAGAACGTTAAAATTTGTCTATGAAACTTGCACCATTGTATTCGTGGTGATTTTCTGATTGATTTTCATACATAAAGTTTCACGATCAGGGTACAAACAAAAAAGTTATTAATGTTTGAAGTTTTTGGATGAGAAATAATTCAAAACCAATTAAGGAAGTAAATGTTAATAACTTAACATTAAAATGGGCATTAATTATAAAAGTTAATGTTAAAGGAAATGGATGCGATAAATCTAATTAAACCAGCGTTGAAAGGAATTAAATAAAAATATATGCGGGTAAAGGTAATGAATATTAATGTTTAAAAATGAAGAAGGCAATAAATATTATTAGCTTAGCATTAAGCGATCATTAAATATAAATGTAAATTAATAGCATTCCATAAAATTAAACCTAATTAAGAAGGCAGAGATGGAAATAAGTAAATTGAACACTGAAGGAAATAAATGAGAATTAATTAACGTTAAAACAAATGTTAATGAATAAGAACGTTAACATTAAAGGAAAGAAAATCAAAGAATAAATATTGTTAATTAATTTAAGTAATGGTACACTAATACTTAATCTAAGTAATGTTAAGTTAACATCAATATTAATATCAGTTGGAACAAAATCGATTGCATAAGGAATGAAATAGAACTCGATAAACACAAAATAGTAAATTAACATATGAAGGTGCTTAGTCGACCTCTTTATTGGGATTGGTCGACCACTAGAGGTCGACTGGTGGCAATAAAGTGGTCGACCAATGGTAGTCAGCGGCTGATAATAACCCTAGGCTTAACGTCCTAGATTTTATAATTAAAATATAGCAGATGGAATTGATTTGTGTTTCTATAAATATAGGTCTAATCCCTCACTTTTCTTCTCATATTTTATGAATTAAGGGGCGAAGCTCCATTGTTTTCTTTTCTCCACAAATTCTAGGCAATGTTGAAATTATAAATAGTATATTATATATATGTGTAGAGAATAGCAGAAAATAAAAGAGAAGAAGAATAAAGGGTGAATCATTTCTGCGAAGAAGAGGTAAGCTCTAAATCTAAAATTTACAACTATGTACGAATCAAATTTCTTCTCAGATCTATAATTCTAATAAATATATATGAACTATAGTATATATTTTGGTAGAAGGAAAGGGAGTTAAATAAAAAGAATGGATTTAGATCTGGAGATTTGAAAGCTAAAAGTAATGAAAACTATGTAAAGACCCGTTTTCCCGTACCCTTTGAAAGGATAATAAACCACACATGTCTAACTCAAATTGCATGAAAAGACGGATCTTCAAGGGTGATAAAGAAAAGTACACAGGACAGAATCTCACATGAATGGAATAACATATAATATTGAACAAATATTTTTATAGTGGAAACTTTTAAATACATATATCAGAGTCTAAACTAAATTCAGCTTGGACAGTTGTAAAATCTGCCCTTACAATTGCTGACAAACATCAAACAAAATACACTAAGTACAGTAGAAAATAGAATATGCTCATACGTCGATGAATATCTCCAGCTCTCCTCTGGAAACTCCAACCGTCTTCGACTATCCTGAAACTACTCGGATCTGACCCGAGTATTGAAAATACCCGGATCAGGCTTGATAAACCAACGTGAGGAAAACTCAACAATAAATGATAGTGTCATATATCAGCTTTTGGATAAAATCATTTGAAATAAAGAGTATCTCATAGGACCACGCCCACACATAAACACAGACGGGTTTTTATCTTATGATAACTAAAACACTTTTATATCAAAACATTTGATATTATTTCTAATGACATCTCTTTGAAAACATTTTCAAATAAACTTATTAATCTTAGCCGAAATTGTTACATTGATTAAATTCCATCATAATAGGTTTACAATCAAGTCCATAGGTTCTTATTGGAAAATGGATTTCCATACAAATGACCAGACGCAGGATCTACCTTTCGAAATGGGTACACCTATAGATGGATGTCCCGAGGCATAGAACATCTGCCCTCTAACAACACAAGGCTGGCCTACCTCTGTAACTAGATAGTACCGAATATGTCATCCTCCGGTCGTTACCGACCTTTATTCAAGAGCTCTCTTTCCATACACCACAAAAATTAATATCCCGAACGTCGTAGCGGGAAGAAATATATTTAGAAGGGGATGATCATACCCTAATTAGGAATGACCCACTTAGCCTTACCGCATCTAATCCTGTTTTGGTCATTTCCGGTTTGACGAGGCTTGAGGAAACGATTGCCTTTTCACATAGCATATATCACATCTTTGAATGCCGCATTGCCATTTCCGTTTAACTACTAATTGCCTTCCACAAAAATACAACCCTTGAGCTTGTACGTCTCAAGGAGGGTGTTAAGCTAAGAGAAGTTGCCTTCTCCGCCACCACTGATGTACATTTGTAGAAACCAATGTACGTAATCGTTAGAAATGCAATGTCAGACAAACATCCATACAAGTTGTCCAGGAACAGGACAAACCGAAGGCACTCTCCTACTACCACTAGTAGCGAGTAGTCCTTGCAATCCAAAAAATCTCCATCACGAGGAGACCACTACTATAAATAACTCTATAATTGGGAGTTAAGAGCATGTTCAATAAGCAGTCTTCATGCTATAAAGATCCACGGTCTTCAATCATCTTCAGCATGTCTTCACGTTCTAACGTATCCATTGGTACAAAGTGGTTTTGAATTACCCAAATCCCACCTCGGTTCCTTCAAAATCCAATTATTGATAAAAAGTGAATATGAGTATAAGATTTATTAAGTCTTTTTTCACTTTAATTCTTTTCGGATGATTTCGAAATCTCTTTCTTTTAACTTAGGATAATTCTAAGTAATTCATTCTTTTACTTTGGAAAATATCTCAGATTTCCTTACTTAATTCTTGATCCAAATTTCTTTACTTTTAGGCGGGTCAAAAATAATGTTATTTAAGATAACGTTTACGATAAACCCTAAATCAATCTTAACAAAAACATTTTTGAGTAAATAGGATCATAGAAATCATTCATTTAGGAGATTGCTTAACATTTGGATAATACCAATCTTCTTTTAATTCAAAAGCTTAATACGGTCTTTTTATTTAAGAGCATCCAGGCTTTCCTTTCGATCTGTTCCACCCCTTGCCTAAGAAAAGAAAACATAGGCCATGTAAATTCATGGCACTGGTTGCTCCATCCCTAACCTTAGTTAAACACCTTGTTTTATCTTCCCAGATCTCACAGGTGGGACAAATGCACTAGTCGATTCCGCATATTCAGATTTTCAACTTTATTTCGGAACCACTTATAAATATCCCAAATTATCTTTCAAAATGCTTAATTATCCTTTTAAAACATTCACAATTTATTCTGGGAAACATCGTTACATTTAACTCATATTCAAAAAGTTATATAATTCGCACCAGAAAAGTGCTACGGAAAGTGTCATATAAGCTTATTTGAATTTAAACAACTTTTAAATATTTGAAAATTCATATTTTTCGATCCAAATCTCTTTTGAATTATTTAAATAGATTTATCAATTTTATTCCATATTTTTCCGTAATTAAAATCGTTCATTTAAACAAATTTCTTGTTATGGTCACTAAACTGCACTAGCACGATTTTTCTAGAAAATTGATTTGGTCTTAATTCAAAATCTACTTATCGAAACTTTGATTATCTTTCTTGGTTTAGAAGATATGGATATAATAGTCCGGAATTTTCTTATCTCGAAGAATTCCGAGCCATATTCCACTCTACACATTCATTTGAACTCTTCGGCGCGAAATCGCGAACTACCGTTGCGTGACGCGTCTAGTTTTAACTTATTTTTTAATACTTGAAATAATTTATTCAAATTGGATTTCAACACCTATAAAATCATTACAAATCATTTTAAATCAATATTTTCACTTTTTAAAGTATTTAAAATATATTTTCAATATTACCATATTATAATATTATTATATTTCCATTATTTTAATATTAAATTTTAAATTCTAATTTCAATTCAATTTCGATTCTAATCTTGAAATAAACACATTTAAAACTTAGATTTCAAATCTAATTTCAAGTTAAACTTTAATTCAATCTCAAACTAAACTTTACTTTTTCAAAATCCATTTCAATTTCAATTTCGCTATTCATCTCAATTTCAATTCCTAATTAACCACCCTTTTCAAATCCGTTTTACTTCAAATTTCAAATTCTCTTTCATTTTAATTTTAATTTCACTTCTAAATGAAAAGAGACTTATTTTTCCATAATATCTCATATTACTAAAATATGGTCTTATTAAATAAAGGGATTACTTAATTAATAGAAATTTGATGTCCAAATTATCATCACAGCCATACAACAATCATATAACATTAACATATTCAATACGGTAAATGTCATAACATTACTACGGATTATCCAACGTATTCAAACAATCAATCAAACATCCATATCATCAAATAGTGATTATCTAACATAACAATTAAGCATGATAATCAATATAATTCAAAAAGCGGTGAGAATTTCTCACCTTCATATCCACTTTGTCAAACTTTAACATAAGATTTCCGTCTCTCGCTAACGTGCTATTTCCAACGTCTCGCCTTTTGCCATTTCCTTTTCGAACGCTTTTGTTTTCCTTTTCTTCTCTTTTCTTTTTTTTCTTTTATTTTTTATATGGAAGAGAGGGAGCACGTCCTTGGTGTGGAGGAGGGTGTGGCCTTGGGTATGGCGTGTAGGAGGTGTAGGAGTGTATGGGTCGGGCTTTTGGTGTGTGGTGCTCAGGTTTGGAGTGTAGGGGCTCGGCTTGGCTAGGGTGGCTTGGGTTTGTGGTGTGTGGGCTCGGCCTTGGGGTGTAGGGGATGAATAGGTGGAAGCTAGACTCGATTTTGGTGTGTAGGGTAACTTTGGCCGAGGTTGGAGAGGGTTTTGGTATTTTGGAGGAGGAGTATAAGTGGTAGAAGGTGAATGGCTTAGAGGTAGAAGAAAAATGGAGGTGGGAAGCTATGGAAATGGAGGTGAAGAGGAAGGAGAAAATGAAGAAGAAGGTAGAGAATGAAGTGTGAAAAATGAAAAGTATGGATGCATATTTATACTTGAGCATAGGATGACAAATGACTAAAATACCCTTCTCTACTTTTCGACTTTTTAATTTACCTTTCTACCCTTGATTTGACCTTTGCTTAATGGAGAAGAAATGGTTTGATTTGAATTTGTACTTAAGAAATGATGTTTACCTCTTTTTCTTACACTTTAAAATGTTAAAATAACATTTGCTCCTTTTCCGTAAGTGATGTGACTTAAGCATTAATGGTGATGTTAAAGATAGAAATGATTACTTTCTTAAATTTTACATTTTAAAGAGAAGATATTTGTATTGATTTGATTTGCATTAAATGCACGGATGTATGTGTCATTAATTCCTTAAGTTATTTTTTTTCACTTTTCCATTTTCTCTTTTTATATGCATAGCATAACATCTCATTAATGAGATGAGAAGTAAGGTACTGATGTTGTTTTATGAAAGCTTTAATTATTTTTAAATATGTCAAATCATACTTTTCGCTTTTTATACATTTATTTAAACTTTTCAAAAGTAAACTCCTTTTGCCTTTTAGTGCTAAATATAAAGTGTTTAAATAGTTTGTAAATTGTATTTATAAGTTAGAAAATGTATCAAGTTGCAACAACTTGTCGATTACTTGTTTTGGTTAAAAACGGCGTTTTCGACGACAAATTTTACAGTTAAAATTTGACATTTTTATTAAGCTATATATTAAAGTAAACCAAACTTTAAAATGAACTTTTTACTTCTTTAAATAAATTAAAACAAGTTTCTTTTTATTTTAAAATTATTTAATTAATATCAAAATCTCTAATTTTACGGTGTATGTAAAACTGACAAAATACGACAAATTTTGGTTATTTTTGTAAAACAATTATTAACATACTTTTAAATATATAAATTTGCTTATATTATCTTTATTAGATGTTTTAAATAAGATTTACCTTTTTAAATAAATATTTAAATTCATTTATTTAAGCTTTTATTTATTATTAACAAAACTTAACTTTTGTCGATTTGTTCAAAAATCCAAATTTATACTTTTTAATTTATTATCTATAAGAATAAATAATTTCTTTATTATATATAACATTTTTATTTAAGATTTAAACTCCTTTTTAAATTTAAAACGGCCGAAATCTCTCATTTTCGAAGTAGCGAAATTACGGGTCGTTGCGTTCTCCCCTACTTAAAAGCATTTCGTCTTCGAAATAAAAGTTAGATAAAGGAATCTATCTCATACTCATATCCTCAAATAATTTGACTTATTTCTACTGATGACAGTGAAAGAGGAGGTACGGTAGGATCGTGTAATGTGGAATATTGAAATAGTCTAGGTAGATAAAGTAGGTAAATGCAAGGAGACACCAAGATTTTATACTGGTTCAGATCTCTCGTCCTACGTCCAGTCCCTAAGCTTCACTTAGGAATTTCGCTAACTAATACCCTCACTTCACCCGGAGGAATAGGTTTACAACTTACCCGAACAACCGAATGGGATTTCTTGCCTCAACTACCGAAGAGGACTTCAACTCAATTACTAAAATACAATATTCGACTTGTTGTGTTCTTGTCAACACTAATGAGTCTAATGTAGTACAATATTCCTATAATCTTATCCTCGAGAATATGCAATGTGTTTGTGAAGATTTAGGAAATGTGAATTGCTATGAATCAAAAGAATGTTATAAACAAAAACAGTGATTCAAGCAATAGATTGGTGATTGCTTTGAGAATATCTAGAAAATATGAACAAGAGAATAGTTAGATTAAAGCAAGAGAATTCGGTGATCTAAACGATGTTAGAATCATGTATATATATTTGTAGAAGAGGTGCATTTGTTGTTAAAGGTTGCAAACAAGAGATGCTTCCATTTCCATTGATGAATGGTCGCAACTCTTGAGAAGAAGGTGTCTTTTCAGAGAAAATTCACAGGTTTAAATTCAGTTGACTGAGCAGGAGATTCAGTCGACTGAAAATATGAAGAAAAATTTTCAGGAAAAAATTCAGTCGACTGTGCAGGAAATTTAGTCGACTGAAACTGTGCATGTGTATAAATTTGTTCCAGTTTCAGTCGACTGACTGTTCTTGTTCAGTCGACTGAACTCTGTTGTTAAACAAAAACAGCAGTAGCTCATTTGGTTAGAGTACATGCCTTCCAAACTAGTGACCTAGGTTCGAGTCCTGCTCTATGCATTTTTTGAAAACTTGATTTTGATTAAAATATGCATGCAAGTTTATTTGAATGTGAATGATGATTCTTGAGGAAAGATTTTAACAAAGCACTTACTAGACTCTATATACATATTTGATGACTCTTGTTAAAATATATAACTATATGAACCATACTTTGAGTCGTTGAGTCAGGATGATGTCGTAGTCGTAGATTCGTGAATTTTTGTCAGCAATCAAAACCTATGATCCAACATTCTCCCCCTTTTTGATGATGACAACTCCATTTTCTATGAACGAATCTTTGACAAGCTTTGTTGATCATATCTCTCTCACTAAATATCTTCCCATAATTGTGCTATCGATTCTCCCCCTGAATCTATGCTATATATTCCTATTTAATCTTTTTCCCCCTTAATCTGTGCTTACATGGTTTATTCCTGCAGATTGTGTTAGAGAGCAATATCTTTCTCCCCCTTTGTCATCGACAAAAAGGAGAGTTTATATGGTGATATAAAATATATTTTACATAAGTGTTAACATAGAGCAATATGAAACAAAATGACCACTACTTATAATGTGAGGTATCAGAAAAAAATTAACATTTAAAGCATGCGATACCCAAGGTTTTTATAATTTACTAATTTTTAGGAAACCATACCCATTTGGGTGTGGTTGAACCTTTATAAATATAATTTTCATTATTAACTACCATATCAAAATAATCATCAATGTATTTTTCTCTATTTTTACAATTAATAGGAACCCAAATACTTGGATAATTTTTATTCATGTTTCCTGTTAATGATTTTGTACTTCTAGAGAAATTATCAACATTATAGATCATAGTAGTATTTGAATTTCTATAAAAATTAGATTTAGGCTTTACTCGAAATTTAATACTAGTACTATCATTTTTACTATACATGAAAGCATATCTAGTACTATTTCTACGATCAGTTTTATTATATCCTAAACCACTTTTATCATTGTGAGCTTTTGAATTCTTAACATAACCTAATCCCTTCTTATTTTAAGCAGGTTGAGAATTTTCAATAATCCTAGATAAATTTTCTCTCCCTTTATTAAAATTGGAAATATTTTTAGTAATGTCATCAAGCTTAGTTTTGAGACTAGTGTTATCTAACTCAACAATTTTAATTTTTGTTTTTAACTCATGATTTTCAGAAGCTAGAGCATTATTCTTTTCTTTTTGAGCTTCTATTTCTTGACTTAATAGAGCGAGTTGAGAATTGTCGAAGAGCGAATCTTGAATTTTCTCAAGTTCTTCTTCTAATATTTTCTTCTCGTCTTTAAGCATATCTCTTTCGAATTCTGCTTTCTTTTGATTTTCCAGAGCTTCCTTATATTTTCTTTTGAGTCTTTTTAAAGTGTCTAGAAGTTCTGAATTTATTTCTATCATATCATCAAAAGTTAGATCGCTAACCTCATTATCTTTTGCCATGAAGCATTTGTTTGTTTGCGCCTTTGATTTTTCTTTATTGCTCTTCCTCTTCTTATTGCCTTGACTAGATCTCTTTGTAGCCATTTATTCTAGGATGTTGTTACGATCTCTAGAATACCCGGCTCTGATACCAATTGAAAGAGGAGGTGCGGTAGGATCGTGTAATGTGGAATATTGAAATAGTCTAGGTAGATAAAATAGGTAAATGCAAGGAGACACCAAGATTTTATACTGGTTCGGATCTCTCGTCCTACGTCCAGTCCCTAAGCTTCACTTAGGAATTTCACTAACTAATACCCTCACTTCACCCGGAGGAATAGGTTTACAACTTACCCGAACAACCGAACGGGATTTCTTGCCTCAACTACCGAAGAGGACTTCAACTCAATTACTAAAATACAATATTCGACTTGTTGTGTTCTTGTCAACACTAATGAGTCTAATGTAGTACAATATTCCTATAATCTTATCCTCGAGAATATGCAATGTGTTTGTGAAGATTTAGGAAATGTGAATTGCTATGAATCAAAAGAATGTTATAAACAAAAACAGTGATTCAAGCAATAGATTGGTGATTGCTTTGAGAATATCTAGAAAATATGAACAAGAGAATAGTTAGATTAAAGAAGGAGAATTCGGTGATCTAAACGATGTTAGAATCATGTATATATATTTGTAGAAGAGGTGCATTTGTTGTTAAAGGTTGCAAACAAGAGATGCTTCCATTTCCATTGATGAATGGTCGCAACTCTTGAGAAGAAGAAGGTGTCTTTTCAGAGAAAATTCACAGGTTTAAATTCAGTTGACTGAGCAGGAGATTCAGTCGACTGAAAATATGAAGAAAAATTTTCAAGAAAAAATTCAGTCGACCGTGCAGGAAATTTAGTCGATTGAAACTGTGCATGTGTATAAATTTGTTCCAGTTTCAGTCGACTGACTGTTCCTGTTCAGTCGACTGAACTTTGTTGTTAAACAAAAACAGCAGTAGCTCATTTGGTTAGAGTACATGCCTTCCAAACTAGTGACCTGGGTTCGAGCCCTGCTCTATGCATTTTTTGAAAACTTGATTTTGATTAAAATATGCATGCAAGTTTATTTGAATGTGAATGATGATTCTTGAGGAAATATTTTAACAAAGCACTTACTAGACTCTATATACATATTTGATGACTCTTGTTAAAATATATAACTATATGAACCATACTTTGAGTCGTTGAGTCAGGATGATGTCGTAGTCGTAGATTCGTGAATTTTTGTCAGCAATCAAAACCTATGATCCAACAGACAGAAAAGAAGAAGGTCGATATCATAACACTAAAACAAATGATGCCAAACATGCATACAAAGATTCTCCACATTAACCTGAGTATCTATCATGTACTTACGGTTATATATACATCAAGTCATACTTTTATCCTACTCATCCTAGTGCATAATGCACACTTAAGATAGAATATACAACAACCAAACAAGACTATACATCCAAAAAAACCACACTGATACTATATCAAGATAAACGAATACCACTACATAGCTCATTATCTGACCTGAGCATGTACTATACCTGAGGTCTATATAAATTTACACATATCAAAACATAAGTCCAACCACTATATCTTAGTGCCTACTTTTAAAGATAACTATCCAATTACTAAGTAGACAGACCCAAAACATCATACTATATGTGATCTTTATATTCAAATCCACGACTTTACCTCCAAACTAGTATCGATCCTCCGATTTTCTAGTGCGGACTTTGATCAGACTTTTTGATCACAAACCCTTGCTTTCCTTGCATAACTCTCAACTATGATAGAAAACTCGTGTACATAATCATAAAATCTCATCAATGTTCACCATCAAGAATCGAGTGATAAATCCTTTTTCGGATTGGTGTAAACACCTCAAAGTTCTATACTCAAAACTTAGATCAAAATTTATGTGCCAAAATGATCTACATTTAACTTATGTACTTATTCATATTCATCTTTACCTTAACACATTTTTTCAAAACTTCTATTAATCCAAGTTTATTTCACAACCATTGCTTTCTCCTAATATATTATTACTTAAGCATACAAATATGACTTAAACATGTATAATATATCTTTACTTCCTAAGAGTATATATACATATCCTTAATCTTCAAACCATCATTACTTCAACTAAGGTGTTTAACAAATGTGGAACTCTACTATTATCTCAAATTAATAAGTTATAAAACTCAATCCTTAGTTTTCTTTACCTAAGGTTTCCATTTAGCTAATATTATATATCCAATCCATATATTAATAAGACAACTTTACTAAGTGTACATATTTTTCTCACTGATTCTATGATTAACTACTTAACTTATTTACCTATCCATTTTCTAAATCAAATTTCTTAACCTTAAATCCATCAAATACTTTATTGTCAAATTGTGAAACTTAATTCACATGGTACTTATTACTTAAACATACCATCCAACAATCAAACTACTAACCATATTATTCAAAAATATCCAATTCTAATCTTGCTTCATTTTGAATTACAAATGTTACCCTAAATGTATCACTAATTCTAAGTTTTTATATTAGGATGATTTTTCTTATATCTCTTATTCCTAAATTTTACTTTGACTTTTAACCTAATCAAAATGTCTAAATTTCAAATTAACTTAACTCCTTTATAAGTTATACTAACTTATCTTTTTATATTATATTTAGTAAAAAGCCTCAATTTAGGTCTATCTTTTTCTATCTTACTGATAAGAATTTTTTTCTAAGTATGCATTTTTTCTTTACTTTCTCCAATTACACTTCTAGCTTCAGTATTATCATCAAATATCTTATAATCAAATTGTGAATTTTACTTCACAAGATATTTGTACTTAGCTTTTTAAACTCATCCTTTATGATAACCACTTGATCATTATTATTTCTTAATATCAAATACCTAAGGGTATATGATTAAAGTTCTAAATTTTAGCTTTCAACCTGTAGATTCTATATAGAATATCTTATAGTAAAATTGTGCAGTTCTAATCACAAGATATTCATATTTAAGTTTTACTAAGCCAAATTACAAACAATCATTAATTTCTAATCCAGAAATAATAATATCCCCTTTGATATTTATAATATAAACCCAAGGTAAAATTATTTCATCTACCGATTTCTTTAAAACAATAATTTTTATAAAATTAACAAATACGCGCTCGTATATATAATACTCTCATAACTCATTCTAGGGTGTTGCTAACCCCATCTCTAATGAGTCACTAATCCTAGGATATTACTAATCCTATCTCTGATGAGACTTTATCCATAATAGAGCCAAGGTTCTCGCTTAACCTTCAGCTCTGATACCAAATGTAAAGACCCGTTTTCCCGTACCCTTTGAATCGACAATAAACCACACATGTCCAACTCAAACTGCATGAAAAGACGGATCTTTAAAGGTGATAAAGAAAAGTAGAAAGAACAGAATCTCACACGAATGGAATAACATATAATATTGAACAAATATTTTTACAGCGGAAAACTTTCAAATACATATATCAGAGTCTAACCTAAATTCAGCTTGGACAGTTATAAATTCTGCCCTTACAATTGCTGACAAACATCAAACAAAATACACTAAGTACATCGGATAATAGAATATGCTCATACGTCGATGAATATCTCCAGCTCTCCTTTGGAAACTCCAACCCTCTTCGACTATCCTGAAACTACTCGGATCTGACCCGAGTATTGAAATTACCCGGATCAGGCTTGATAAATCAGCATGAGAAAAACTCAATAATAAATGATAGTGTCATATATCAGCTTTTGGATAAAATCCTTTGAAATAAAGAGTATCTCATAAGACCACGCCCACACATAAACACGGACGGGTTTTTACCTTATGATAACTAAAATGCTTTTATATCAAAACATTTGATATTATTTCTAATGACATCTCTTTGAAAACATTTGCAAATAAACTTATTAATTTTAGCCAAAATTGTTACATTGATTAAATTCTAGCATAATAGGTTTACAATCAAGTCCATAGATTCTTATTGGAGAATAGATTTCCATACAAACGACCAAGCGTAGGATCTACCTTCTGAAATGGGTACACTTCTAGATAGATGTCCTGAGGCACAGAACATTTTCCCTCTACCAACACAAGACCGGTCTACCTCTGTAACTAGATAGTACCGAATATGTCATCCCCCGGTCGTTACCGACCTTTATTCAAGAGCTCTCTTTCCATACACCACATAAATTAACATCCCAAACGTCATAGCGGGAAGAAATATTTCTAGAAGGGGATGATCATACCCTAATTGGGAATGACCCACTTAGCCTTGCCGCATCTAATCCTGTTTCGGTCATTTTCAGTTTGATGAGGCTTGAGGCAACGATTACCTTTTCATATATCACATATCACATCTTTGAATGTCACATTTCCATTTTCGTTTAACTACTAATTGCCTTTCATAAAAATACAACCCTTGAGCTCGTACGTCTCAAGGAGGGTGTTAAGCTAAGAGAAGTTGCCTTCTCCGCCACCACTGATGTACATTTGCAGAAACCAATGTACGTAATCGTTAGAAATGCAATGTCAGACAAACGTCCATACAAGTTGTCTAGGAACAGGACAAACTGAAGGCACTCTCCTACTACCACTAGTAGTGAGTAGTCCTTGCAATCCAAAAAATGTCCATCATGAGGAGACCGCTGCTATAAATAACTCTATAATTGGAAGCTACCCAGAGCATGTTCAAGAAGCAGTCTTCACGCTATAAAGATCCACGGTCTTCAATCATCTTCAACGTGTCTTCACGTTCGAACGTATACATTGGTTCGAAGTGGTTTTCGGATAGGAATTACCCAAATCTGACCCCGGTTCCTTCGAAATCCAATTATCGACAAAAAGTAAATATGAGTATATAGGATTTATTAAGTCTCTTTTCACTTTAATTCTTTTCGGATGATTTCGAAATATCTTTCTTTTAACTTAGGATAATTGTAAGTAATTCATTCTTTTACTTTGGAAAATATCTCAGATTTCCTTACTTAATTCTTGATCCAAATTTCGTTATTTTTAGGCGGATCAAAAACAATGTTAATTAAGACAACGTTTACGATAAACCCTAAATCAATCTTAACAAAAACATTTTTGAGTAAATAGGATCATAGAAATCATTCATTTAGGAGATTACTTAACATTTAGATAATACCGATCTTCTTTTAATTCAAAAACTTAATACAATCTTTTTATTTAAGAGCATCCGGGCTTTCCTTTTGATCTGTTCCACCCCTCGCCTAAGAAAAAAACATAGGTTAGGTAAGTTCAGGGCACTGTTTGCTCCATCCCTAACCTTAGTTAAACACCATGTTTTATCTTCCCAGATCTAACAGGCGGGGCAAATGTACTAGTCGTTTCCGCATACTCAGATTTTCAAATTTATTCTGGAATTGCCTATAAATATCCCAAATTATCTTTCAAAACGCTTATCCTTTTTAAAACATTCACAACTTATTCTGGAAAACGTCGTTACATTTAATTTATATTCCAAAAGTTATAGAATTCGCAGCAGAAAAGTGCTATGGAAAGTGACATATAAGCTTATTTGAATTTAAACAACTTTTAAATATTTGAAAATTCATATTTTTCGATCCAAATCTCTTTTAAATTATTTAAATAGATTTATCAAATTTATTCCATACTTTTCCGTAATTAAAATCGTTCATTTAAATAAATTTCTTGTTATGGTAACTAATGCACTAGCGCGATTTTTCTAGAAAATTGATTTGGTCTTAATTCAAAATCTACTTATCGAAACTTTGATTTTCTTTCTTTGTTTAGAAGATATGGATAGAACAGTTTGGAATTTTCTTATCTCGAAGAATTCCGAGCCATATTCCACTTTACACATTTATTTGAACTTTTCGGCGCGAAATCGCGAACTACCGTTGCGCGATGCGTCTAGTTTTAACTTATTATTCAATACTTGAAATAATTTATTCAAATTGGATTTCAACACTTATAAAATCATTACAAATCATTTTAAATCAATATTTTAACTTTTTAAAGCATTTAAAATATATTTTTACTATTACCATATTATAATATTATTATATTCCCATTATTTTAATATTAAATTATAAATTCCAGTTTCAATTCAATTTCAATTCTAATCTTGAATTTAACACATTTAAAAATTAGATTTCAAATCTAATTTCAATTTAAACTTCAATTCAATCTCAAACTAAACTTTACTTTTTCAAAATCCATTTCAATTTCAATTTCGCTATTCATCTCAATTTCAATTCCTAAGTAACTACCCTTTTCAAATCCGTTTTACTTCAAATTTCAAATTCTCTTTCATTTTAACTTTAATTTCACTTATAAATGAAAAGGGACTTATTTTTCCACAATATCTCATATTACTAAAATAGGATCTTATTAAACAAATGGATTACTTAATTAATAAAAATTTGATGTCCAAATTATCATTGCAACCATACAAAAATCATATAACACTAACATATTCAATACAGTAAATGTCATAACATTACTACGGATTATCCAACATATTTAAACAATCAATCAAACATCCATATCATCAAATAGTGATTATCTAACATAACAATTAAGCATGATAATCAATATAATTTAAAAAGCGGTGAGAATTTCTCGCCTTCATATCCACTCTGTCAAACTTTAACACAAGATTTACGTCTCTCGCTAACGTGTTATTTCCAACGTCTCGTCTTTTACTGTTTCCTTTCCGAACTCTTTTGTTTTCCTTTTCTTTTCCTTTTGTTCTCTTTTTCTTTTCTTTTGTTTTTTATATGGAAGAGAGGGAGTAAGACCTTGGTGTGGAGGAGGGTATGGCCTTGGGTATGGCGTGTAGGAGGTGTAGGAGTGTATGGGTTGGGTTTTTGGTGTGTGCTGCTCGGGTTTGGAGTGTATGGGCTCGGCTTGGCTAGGGTGGCTCGGGTTTGTGGTGAGTGGGCTCGGCCTTGGGGTGTAGAGGGTGGGTAGGTGGCAGCTAAGCTCGATTTTGGTGTGTAGGGTGATTTTGGCTGAGGGTGGAGAGGGTTTTGGTATTTTGCAGGAGGAGTATAAGTGGTAGAAGGTGAATGGCTTAGAGGTAGAAGGAAAATGGAGGTAGGAAGCCATGGAAATGGAGGTGAAGAGGAAGGAGAAAATGAAGAAGAAGGTAGAGAATGAAGTGTGAAAAATGAAAGGTATGGATGCATATTTATACTTGAGCTTTGGATGGAAAATGACTAAAATACCCTTCTCTACTTTTTGACTTTTTAATTTACCTTTCTACCCTTGATTTGACCTTTGCTTAATGGAGAAGAAATGGTTTGATTTGAATTTGTACTTAAGAAATGATGTTTACCTCTTTTTCTTACACTTTAAAATGTTAAAATAACATTTGCTCCTTTTTCATAGGTGATGTGACTTGAGAATTACTGGTGATGTTAAAGATAGAAATGATTACTTTCTTAAATTTTGCATTTTAAAGAGAAGACTTTGTATTGATTTGATTTGCATTAAATGCATGGATGTATTTGTCATTAATTCCTTAAGTTAGCTTTCTTTTCACTTTTTCATTTGCTCCTTTTCTATGCATAAGCCTAACATCTCGTTATTGAGATGAGAAGTAAAGTAATGATGTTGTTTTATAAAAGCTTTAATTATTTTGGAATATGTCAAATCATACTTTTCACTTTTTATACATTTATTTAAAATTTTCAAAAGTAAACTCCTTTTGCCTTTTAGTGCTAAATGTAAAGTGTTTAAATAGTTTGTAAACTTGTATTTATAAGTTAGAAAATGTATCAAATTGCAACAACTTGTCGATAACTTGTTTTGGTTAAAAATGGCGTTTTTGACGACAAACTTTACAGTCAAAATTTGACGTTTTTATTAAGCTATATATTGAAGTAAACCAAACTTTAAAATGAACTTTTTACTTCTTTAAATAAATTAAAACAAGTTTCTTTATATTTTAAAATTATCTTTAATTAATATCAAAATCTCTAATTTTACAGTGCATGTAAAATTAACAAAATGCGACAAATTTTGGTTATTTTTGTAAAACGATTACTAACATACTTTTAAACATATAAATTAACTTTTATTATCTTTATTAGATGTTTTAAATAAGATTTACCTTTTTAAATAAATATTTAAATTCATTTATTTAAGCCTTTATTTATTATTAACAAAACTTAACATTTGTCGATTTGTTCAAAAATCCAAATTTATACTATTTAATTTATTATCTATAAGAATAAATAATTTCTTTATTATATATAACATTTTTTTTAAGATTTAAACTCATTTTTAAATTTAAAACGAACGAAATATCTTATTTTCGAAGTAGCGAAATTACGGGTCTTTACAAATTATATATTTATATAATATTGGATTTATATCATTGCAAATCTGTTCCTTGTATGCCTAAATAAAGTTTTGTAGTTTTGCGCCTAAATATATACATGTCATGAATTTGAAAAACATGTCTACGTATTCTGTGAATTGTTAACTTTGATCAAATATTGCATATACATGAATCTGGAGAGTAAGGGTGAAAGTAGTCCTTAAATTCATAATATTGTATAATAACTCCAGATTTGTTGGTTGAATGATATATGCGAATAAATAAGAATTGGAAGTTATTATAATCTGGAATGAGATTTATATAGTATTTTAATTCATTGGAATGAAACATGTTGCAATGCAAATTCTATAAATTATTCAATTGTATAAATATGAATAAAAGTGTATCATTTGAAATAATAAGGAATATCGGAAAGAAAGAGATGTATAAAATATGGATTTTTTCCATATTTTGTTCTGTCTATTTTAATAATAATCGAAAAGACATTTCTTTGTAATTTCAAACAATGCACAAGTCTACTTTTAGATAATTTATGAAAAAGTACAGTGTTGACTTTTTCTATTTGGAAGATATAATTCCAATACATTAAAATGTGGAAACACCTAATTATAAACCAAAGAATTGTAAGTCGAGGTAATAACAACAATTTAATTGTAAATCTAATATATGCGATAAAGAGAAGCTAGAAATTAAACAAGAAGCGACGAAATGTTGGCAAAGAAATGAAATGATCAATTAAGAAAGTTTTAGTAATCAAAGAAAGATAGTAATGGTTGAAAAGGAACTATAAAACATATTCAATAATATAAGGGGACGTAAGCTATAAAAGATATTTTAATCTATTAAATTAGAAGTAAGCGGTAAATGATATTAAATTGACATTAATGAAACAAGAAACAAGTTGTGTAAACTAACTGAATAGCAACAGTTGAACAGGAGGTGTAGTAATTTAATAAAATTTATATAGCCTCAAGTATGCATTAATAACGGGTGTGAATTTTTGAATCTAGTCAATAACTTAGATTAATTAAAAATGGCTTAGTCATTAGTATGGGTTAGGATGCGAGGTTAGTAGTGTTTCACAACAGAAGGCTGCCTTCCAAAAGGGGCTACCAACAGTTGTATAAACATTGTAGTGATTTGAAACATCACCAACCTTTAGACCCGTGGAATTATACGTTCACGTATATGTAAAGGGAATATATTAGAGGAGGATGGTTCGCCTCAGTCGAAATGCCAAAGTGCCAACTAAAGTCTACTTCAACCTCTTTAGGGGGTATGTGTTAAGTAACTAAGTAGGCATTTCCTTGATTGAATTAGGCAATCTAAATGAGACAGCGAGCATAGCCATTTTGTGGAGTATGAGCTGTTTACATAGGTCGAGATCGTCATTGGTCCTAAGCGTTCAGTGAATAAATAAGGATTACGCCTAAGTGGGTTACCCCACCTACTGATGTGGATCACATTTAGCACATGCACCACCTCATAGTTGTTTGTTTATTGTTAGGAGGCAAGGCTAGCTAACCCTTATGTTGGTCTTTCGTACGAATAGAATAGTCCTTGGCGTTGAGTCCATGAAATAAAGAAGGTAGATTAGTCTTCAAGACGGGATAGAATAAGCAAATAGTTGTAATGCCATAATTAGACATTAGGGGACTACCTTGGTATGCATGATAATGAAGATGTGATACCCCATTTATGACGGATCCTAACAAATTGCAGAGTTACAGACACTAGTAGGAAAAATATCATGTCCAAAGGAGGAATGTGATACTTATATACAAACACACACACAAATATATATATATATATATATATATATATATATACATATATTGAAAATGATACATACACATACGTAGTTTTTGTATAACTCGAGAAGGTGGGGCTTATCATATGCATAGATGAAGTCAAGATGACCAAGTTTAAAAAGTAGACATGACATGTGAAGGGACGCAGTCGGCATAAACAAGTGTTAGGTATAAAGTTTGCAATTTACCGATTATCTAAACTTTTGTTCTGACCCCTCATTATTACGACCCATAAGACAGACTTAGAGGGACAGGTACTGTACAAGACGGGAACGGTGAAAGGACAGATTTCTTATACATGCTCAGTATTGACAAGGACACTAGTTAACAAAGGTACTACCTTTGTTAAGTAATTATATACTTTATTATACTTTGTTATTCTGTTGTGAGTTTATTGATGGTGCTCTGAGATATTTTTATTTATTTACCGGATACCAACGCTAACGATCCGTACTTTGGTTTTTGATTAAGAAAAAATTAAGTCCCATTGAAGTGCAGGTTGTTATAATAAAGGACCATACATGTCATGTCCCTGCATCTAAAATATTTGCACATAACGACTATAATATGCTACTCCACTATCATCATCATAAGTATGCAAACATCCTAATATACTGTCAGGTGTCTAGGTATCAATCTCCTAGATACCTATGTCATGTGACATGCCTAGAGCGACCAACAACCACTATAGCAATCATGGAGAACATAGCATCCATCAAACAATCCTTCCTATCGCTCAATGTTCCTTCGACATATAATAATTCGTATGACCATCAACTACCAAGAATTAATGGGAAAAACTGATTTTCTAGTACCCAAACACCAGCCCATAGATGGTACTAGATCCCTTCAATGATCCATAGTATATAGATCCCTTTAACGATCCGGGGTAACTATTAAAGTATCCAATGAGCATCCTACCCTTGCTTATGATACATCAGAAAACACTTCAAGTACCAGTGATCCCTTAGCATATGTATGTGAACCCTTCTTCGCTCCATCTAATATCCACTCATCATCAAGACACCTTTCAACATTCCTTTCCATGATAGAACCCTTCAATGTTTTATCCACGAGCTTCCTTCCTCGAACCACCTAGGTGGATAATAATCATCAAGACTCCATCAATCGGGTCAACCTCTTCGAAACACTTCTAGACATGCACATAGATTGTAGAATCAAATTATCAATGTTGCGAAGCAATTGCATTGAAGCGTCACACCTTCACCTCATTATTTTATCATCAATATTATTGACATTGTAACTATACAAAATGAATGTCAAATGATCGAACAAACACACATACACGAACATCGAGACCTCTTGTGCACGTCCTCAAACATCTAACACATTTGACTAAGGCCAAAAGTACACGGCATGGACAAGAAAAGATGTTTGTATCGATTCCTTTGGCCATCTCCATTATTTCAAGGAATTGAAGTCTCCTAACCCCTGTGCCTTGCTCCACATTGCCTGAAGTCATCTATCGAAGAACCTGGAGCAAATGATGTCAGGCCGGAGGTTTTTCCCTTTCTTGAATTATGGCTAGATCCAAAGTTGGTCTCCCAATACTACTTTGATCTTGATCCGAGGCAAACCGTGCAAGTCTCCGAAGTCTTTAGCCTTCAGCTCGAAGCTCCACCAACCCCGACCTGATTTTCTCACCCTAAAAGATGTCGGCCCTAAATTCTTTTACTTTAGCAAAACTCAAAGTTTTCCTGGCCCAAAACCTAAAGTAGCCTCTTCTCTAGGTCGAAGCATGCAAACTACAAGTACAAGTGGTCACCACCAAATATCTTTTACTGACATTGATTTGAGCTATCAAATCTACTCCAAACCACTAGAAATTTTCTTAGTAGACTCTCCAAAACCTCTAACAAAACATTTCCAAATTTCATCATGTTTTGACAACTTCAATGCCCTTTGCACCGATCATCGTAGCATTTTCCTTATCGTATAAAACCACCAACAAACATATCAAAATAATTCATACAAGGACAAATATCATTCATGAGTATTTAAGAAACATGTCTACTTCACCCAAGCACGATTTAAAAGCGTACATTTCACTAGATCGAGTTCTATACTAAAATGACAACATGATTAGAAAAAGGGTTCACAACGAATTAAAAACATATTTTTATCTTTAAAATTCAGCCTAAGAATGTCATTAAAGTTAGGTTAAAGTTTTAAAAATATTTGACATCAAAATCATTGTAAAAACATAATTTTTAACCATCCCTACTAGTAAAAAATAGTGAGACACGCATAATTACTCATCTAGCATCAAAATTACCCAATTTTATCACCAATCTAAAGTGAACAGCCAAATCATGAATCATAATGCAACAAAATAGTGGATCTAATATTCCCCTAAGTAATTACTCTTCAATGATAATTTAGGCTAGTTAAAGTATAGGAAAGAGGAGCTTTTTGATAGAAATTAAGTTAATGGGGGTTTAGACTTTCTTTGAGGAGTGGGAAAAGTGATTAGATCTATCCCATCATCACTTATTAGCAAATCCCAAAATAGGTTAGTGGACTTAATTACATGCTTAACTAATTACCAATTAATCTAGCCAGTAGTAGTCCAACTTAAAACGGCTGTATCTCCTAAAGGATAAATTCATTTTCCTATTATGATCACTCAATGGAAACAGAAGCCATCATCACTATCTAGTGGAAGTGATTTCAAATCCCAAGTCACTCCTATCAAAAGTTATAGGATTTACAAAACTTTCAGGGTCAAAACTGTCCTATAAAAAAATTTAGAACGAAAATATTCATAGCAGTCATTTTCCAAAATTATCGAGTCATACGACCTTAAATGAATTAAATAATAATATTTTTACGATCCTCCGATACGTTAAATAAAGGTCATTATACTCTTTTTCCGTTTAGGAATTTCACCCCAAATTCCCAAACAAATCAAATAATAGTCAACCATAGTGACCTCACATGCCTAACAGCCACAAGCAACCATAAAACATCTCAAATGGGTAGCCATGAAATCAATAATGTTGATATTCATATCCTAGCATACGAGATACAAGACTGTCCCATATGATATCAACTATGAAAGTAAATATGATAAATAGTAGGCTTTACCACCCAAAAGAGCTCTGGACCCTCATGCTTTCCTCAGTTTCCCACGTACAATTTCCTTCACTTTCGCCCCATCAAACTTTCACTTCCTCCACTATCTTCCTCCTAAGTTGTTTCATATCACATCCAACAATACGAATCGGCCTATGAGGTCTCGAAGCTTCTGGTTCAATTTCAATATCATCAAGTTGTTCTGGCAATCATCACACTTTTGTCATGCACATACTTCCGCAAGTGTGAGAGATGGAATACATTGTGCACAACAATCATCTTCTAAGGTAAGTCAACGCTATATAGTTTGCTCCTTATCCTCTCCACTATCGGAAAAGAACCAACGATTCTCAGTGCTAACTTCCCTTTATTACGGGATCAAACAACATTCTACACTATGGAAATCTTCGTAAATACCATATAGGTGACAGAGAGCACCAAATCTATGTGTCTCTTATCAGCATTGCTTTTTCATCTATCTGAGTAGCCTTCATTCATTGCCAAACAATTTAAATCTTCTTTAAGGTTTCTCTGACCATATCTAGCCTAAGTATTAGATTATGGCCCATTTCCTACCAACACGAAGGGGCATTACATGGTCAGTCACATAGTGCTTCGATAGTGTCATGCCGAAGAGTGGTAAATATTGTTGTGTGCAAACTCTACCAAATGCAAATGATTATCCTACAAGCCTTCAAAATCTAGTACGCAAGTTCGCATGAGGTCCTTTAATATACAATTCACCCTCTCGATCTGCCCATTGATTTGTAGTTGATAGGCTGTATCAAGATGTGGCTCGACTCCTAATGTATTTTGTAAGCTTTTTTAAAACCCACACGTAAATACGAGGTCTTGATCACTCCCAATGCTCTTCAGCATACAATAAAATCGCACCCCCTAATTTACATACAATTCAGCCAATTTAGATGTCGTTCTATTCGACTTAAAGGGTATGAGTCGAGCAGTCTTCATCAATCTATCGATTATGACCCAAATGATCTCATACCTTCCTTTGGTCCTTAGTAGTCCTCCAACGAAATCCATCAATATTTGTTCCCACTTCCAATTAGGAACTTCAAATGGTTTAACCAACTCACTTGGCTTCTTCTTCTCTGCCTTTACAACTGGTAGTTAATGCACTTCAAGATGAATGCCCCCAACAACCTTCTTCATTACCACCCGCTAATATGCCTGCTTCATATCGTGGTACATCTTATTACCACTAGGATGTACAGTCGATCTCCGGTGATGGCACTCTCGTTGTACCTCATTTCGTAATCCATCAATGTCGAGAACAAACAACCTTCCTTCCTTACAAAGCCAACCACCTCGATCGAGTCTTTACTTCTTCATCTCATCAGAATCTACTCCTTCATCTACTTTTGCTATAATCTCTATTGGCTTAGCATCTGGCTTCAAACTAGTGCCAGTCCTCTTGATCAAAGTCGGTCCAATGTTCAAAATTGCCAACATCTCTGGCTCCAACTCGCAATAAGGTCTGAAGTCATAACCAGCAATATACTCCAATCGCTTCCACTCTAGGAACTTCACTTCTAAACTAGCATGTCTTTTACTCAAAGAATCAGCGATCACATTTCACTTACTAGGTGTACAAGAAATGCTAAATTCATAAGAGGCTAAGAATTTTAACCATCATTGTTGATGGAGGTTATGGTCTTTTTGGGAGAAAATTTATTTCAAGGATTTGAGGTCCTTCTCCAAGCAGATAGTGCCTCCATATCATCAAAGCAAATATAGTCACTACAACTCCAAATCATGGGTCATATACTTCCTCTCATGCGGGTTTAACTGCCGACTAGCGTAGTTGACGATCTTACCTCCTTGCATCAGTGCTGCACCCAATTTTATACCATATGCATCGATGTATAATGTCATATTCTCGTTCCTGCTTGGAATGGCCAAAACCGGTGTCCTTCAGACTCACGAATGCATGATCATACTATGCATCCCAAACAAAGGTTTGATTCTTCTTCGTTAAATTGGTTAATGGTGCCCCTACCTTTGAGAAGTCCTTGATAAAACATCTATAATATCCCACCAATCCATGGAAACTCCTCACGTCCATAGTATTCTTAAGTTGGTTCTGATCTTGAACTGATGTCATCTTTATAAGATGGACCGTAATACCCTGCCCAGGGATGACATGACCTAAGAATATCACTTCCCTAGCCTACTCTAGAAGTGACAGTTTGAAAATTTTCTATCCGTCTGTGCTTCCTCAACACTTCAAGCACAATTCTCAAAAGTGTATCATGTTCCTCCTCCATCTTAGAATAGACCAGAATATCACCTATGAATACAAGCACAAACTTATTTGGTTAATCCTTGAAGACACGGTTCATAAGATCAACAAAGGATGCTGGTGCATTGGTCAACCCGAACGGCATAACGAACCACTCAATTTAGATGACGTACGAAACACAGTAATCGGCACCATCTCCTTCGCTACTCTTAACTAGTGAAATCCTACCACAAGATCTAACTGGGAGAACACCTTCGCACTATGGGGCTGGTCAACCAAGTCATCAATACGTAGGAGTAGATATTTGTTCGTCCTTGTCTCCTTATTTAGCTCATAGTAATCAACACATGACCTCAAAGAGCCATCAGCTTTAGTGGTGAATGCTATGAGTGTGCCCTACTCGGATACACTCCTAAGAATAAAACTTTGCATCAATAAGTCATTCACGTGTACTCTAACCCTTTCCTTCTTTGGGTGCCATATGCCTTGAAGGCATAACTATCAGTCTTGCATTTTTCACTAAGTCTATGTGGAAGTCAATCTCTCAATGCGATGGTAATCCGGGCAACCTTCTCGAATACATTTGGATACTTTTTAACGATATGCACAAATAACAACTTATCTTATGCAACCTCTAGCAAATATAGTAAGCTAACCATAACCTCATCCTATGGTGGGCAGCCAATCTCTACCTTCTATGCCTTCTCAGTCCCAATTTTCACCAATAGCTTCACATAATCCACCATTACCACATATTTTCTCAGCTAGTCCATTCCTAAGTTTCCACCGAACCCAACAAAACCCAAAATAAAGCAATCACAAACATAAGAGCATCCATAACTCGATAAGACCAAACCATGACAAACCATACAAAGAATAGTAGAGCCTCCAACTGGGAAAAGGTCAGTCAAAAATTTCTGGTTTCAATCCCGGTCTATCTACCAAGTTAATAAATATAAAGGAATGTGAAGCCTCGGTATTGAACAAACACATATGGGAACACCATAAATCAAAAGCATACCTTGAATGGTGACGCCCTTCCTTTCTCTAACATCGAAGAAGTTCTCAACGAAGTTAAAACGTCATCTAAAGCATATGCTTTCACTATCTACTTCACCGGTTCTAGGCACTTCTTCCACAGATTCATGCCTTACCGTAGTTATAGCACTTCTTCCCTTGTTTGAACTTTCAATCCTTATTCAAATGACTTCAATCACCATAATTATAGGAAATATGATTACATTTCGTCTTCTTTCGAGCATCCTTCTACTGGGACTGCTTCCTCTTCCCATTCCATTTCTTTTTGTCTCCATAACCTTGTTACAACTTTAGCTCTTCCTTAACAATAGCAGATGGTTCAGACATAAGTTATAAACTCTCATGACAAAGAGCTTTCTCGATGAGCTTCTCAAAAGACTCATCAATATGACCAATAGTTTCTCTCCAAAACAATCATTCAAATTCATAATAAACTTCTCATTTTACTTCAATAGAGCGTCGATGAAAGACATCCCGTATTATGAAAAAGAATCAAGCTTAGCCATATATTCAAAGGTCAACATACCCTCATGCTTCCACTCTACAAACTTCCTAAATAATACCAACTTTTGGGTAGTTGGTGTGAACTTCTCCTCAAATCTACCTTTGAACTGTTCTCATGTGAACCGGTCTTTAGGGGTAGCAACTCTTATAGTGTTCCACCGATTCATAGCTCTATCTTGGAGCTGTCAGGAAGCTAACCTTCTTCTCATAGCATCATCCAACTCCAAATCATCAATGATTCTCTTGCATGTATTCAAACAGTTCTACAACTCTATGTGACGACCCACCTTTCATTCCATAGAAAAATGAATCATCCATAAGAAAGAAAGAGGTAGAAATAAAATAGATAGAAGAAAAGAACTCAACAATAACAGAATCTCACAGCGGAACGAAATAAAATAAAATATATAACACAACCATTACATAGTCTATTGCATATCAGAGCTACTCAGATACAACAACACAAGATAGACAATTATAAAAGTCTGTCTATTATACAACTCAAATACAACACATACATCACGAAGATACAACACAGCAGAAAACACCATATAACTACAAACGCTGAAGCCTCCTGCTCCATAACTCCTCCAGTATTCGTCAAGCAAACCTGAATCCCTTGGCTACTCGTAAAAATTTGAGTACCCAAGAGTTTAAGAAAAACAGAATAAACTCCGGGTCAGACATGGGTCTGGTGTGAGTAAACGGGTTAAAGTTGCTTAACTTTCAAAATCCTTTGAAAACAAAAGGTGTCACGTAAGACTCCCCACAAATAAACATGGTAATTTTTACCTTATGCTAACCAAAACATTTGATAGGAAATCCAGTGATATATTATAATAGTGTCTAGGGTTTTCAAGTAAATAGAAAATAGCCGAAATTGTTACATTCGTTAAATTCCAGCTACTAGCCACAAAAGTGGGTAATACAATCAAAACCATAGGAGCACGTAGGAAGAATGGGTTTCCATCAATGGAAGGGCTACTGGGGTACCGCCCGTCACAGTACGTGGCCTAGATCACCGTACCGAGGAGCCACCCCAACTCCCCTACAACACAAAGCCGGGACCATTCCTTACTGAACAGTCCCGAACAAGACCACCCCGGCGATTCTAGCTAGCAATCACCCCACACAGCCAAAATAAAAAGGGACATCTAGACAGGGGTAAATCTCGTCCTACTTGGGCATGACCCACTTTTCCTTGCTGCACCTCCCCTGTTTTAGTCATTCCCGGTTGGTGAGGCTTGCGGCTGCGATTACCTTTATCGAACACATCTATCTTAGAATGCTCATCGTCCACCTGATGATGTTCTGAAAGCATTCAATCCATACAAGTTCGTTCCAGGTTCGAACGAAACCGAAGGCATTATCTCGTTACACTCATTTTGGAATCATCCTCATAGTTAATGACAATAACCCTTGCACTTTAAAAATTCCATCTCGAACCTGAAAGTACTATCTCCGTTATACTCGTATTGGAATCACCCTCAGAGTTTCTAACGACGGATGTTCTTACACTTCAAATCTTCAACTCGATCTTCACTTGAATTCACGACCTAACGTTTAACTTGGATCGATGTGGTTTTCGGATAATCAAATTTGATACCCGATCCCGGTCTCATCGAACCAAACGTGTCTTAAAGGCCAAGTTGTTTAAAGGTTTAAACAATTCAATTCAATACAATTTAATGCTTTGAAATCACACAGCATTAACATAGATAAATACCACACATTTGTCATTGATATAACCAATATCATATCACAGAATGTCACAACACATATCATCAATAGATATCAATCCACTAGATATCACCCAATTCAGACATTCAGCAACCAATCATCCATAAGCAAGCATTATCAATTCATATCATAATTAATTAGTTTCTTAAATTAATCCCTTAAGAATCAACCCTTAAATCTTGCTTATACAATAATTAATTAATTACTGACCTTAATCAATGAATCACTCCTTGATTAACTTAATTAATCAATTAATCAATTCTTAATCCAGATTAATTGTCCTTTAATCATCAATTAATAAACCTCAATTATTAATTAATCTTCTTTAATACAAAGTAATTAATCCTTAATTACTTCCATAATCAATTAACTAACTTTTAATTAACTGATGAAAAATCCATCAACTATCGATTAATAACCTTAATTATTAATCAATATCTCTTAATACACATTAATTAATCCATAATTACTTTTACAATTAATTATTAATTAACCAATTAATTATCTCTTAATTATTAATTAATAAACCTAATTATCAATTATTAATTAAGAACTTAATTACAGATTACTTACTCCTTAATCACCAGTTAATTAATCATTTAATTAACCCTTACTTAACTGTTAACCCACTCTTAATTAACAGATAATCAATCCTTAATTACCATTCGATTAATCCTTAATCACCATTGATTAATCAATTAATCACCATTTAACAACTTCTCAATTAATCCTTAATTATGGATTAATTATTCTCTAATTATTTAATTAATAAAACCTTAATTATTAATTAATAAAATTTAATTACAAGTTAAACACTTCTTAAATACTAATTAAGCAACCATTATTACTTAATTAACAACTTATTAATTATTCAATTAATAAATCTTAACCACTTGATTAATTAAGTTTAATTCCACTTAATTACTTAATTAATGAATCCCTAATCATTAATAAATAATCTAGTTAATGATCTTTTTAATTACAATTTAATTAATCATAAATTAATTAACCTAAATCCTTAACCATTTGTTAATCAAGTAAATTATTTCCTTAATTAATTTCTTAATCAATCCTTTATAATTAACAAATTAATTAAACTTAGTTTCTTTAAATTAACTTAAATCAAAATTAAGTTATTAAAACCTTAATTAAGATCAAACATTTATCTTATAAATGCTTTAATTCGCCTTAACATATTTACAATCATTACTTTACAACTATCCTTACTTAATTAAATTGTTAATTAAGTTTAAGTTAAAACAATCATTTAGCTTGATAAATTGAAGTTGCCAATTCACAACTTAAATATTTATCAATCTATGATTTTAAAAAGCTAGTTTCAATTTAAATTTAAACTCGGTTTTTTATATAAACTTTTAAAATTACATTCAAAACTCGATTTCAAAATCGTTTTAAAATTTCTAAACAATGTTTAGATTTAACAAACTCAAAACTTCTTAAAATATGTTTAATAAAACATTTATTAAAACATCAAGTAATTTATATAAAGTTTGAACTAATTTAAATTTAAAATTTCAAAAACAAGTTTAAAACCCTTTTAAAAATCTTTTTAAAAACTGTTCAAGTTTCCCAACTTCGGGTCGAACCCGTTACTTACTCGGGTCAAAACCCGAGTTCCCTGCTTCCATCTTTTTTTTCAACTTTTTTTAACTTTGATTAAATACAGTATTCAAAAACAAAACTACAGGTTCCCAACCCAACATACTTGAGAACATCTCGAGTTTCCCCCATGCCAAACTCGAATGCGACTTCGAGCTTTCCCCACGAGTCTAAACTCTCTGATACCAACCACCAACACGTGCACATGCACGCCACCGTTGGTCACCTCCGACCAACGTCACCGCCTCCAGCAACTTCCTCAATACCCCAACAACCAAATACGATCACCCAAACACACAAACTCATCTCGAATCGAAATTGGGCATTACTGCAGAACCCAATCCAAACGCCTCACACAAACTACCATCGACCACCAAACTCCGGTCACCAGAAGTCGCACGGTGCCGACCATCCCTTGCCAAGCCGATACGCTACCTCCAGCCAAAATTTCACGACGCTCGATCAACAGAGAAAAGCTCAGACCCAAAATTTCCTAAGTCGACCAAATTAGGGTTTAAAACCCATTCTCGATCATTGCCGACATCACAACCTCTTATAGCCTCAACCACCATTTTTCCTTGAACCCCCATGGCCTTCCCCACCTCCAGTAGCAACCTCGATCAATCAAATTGATCCATCTTCCAGAAATCACCCAAAATCTACTTTCCAGAAAAACCCAAATTCCAAACTCAATCCTATTTTAAAATTTTGGATTTTTATCTTAAAAATCATAATTTTGAATGATGATTCAATAATAAACATGAATCAGTATAATTCAAAATTTTATTTATTTCATTTTATAAATTTTCACAGCATATTTTTACTTACGGGTAAATTCTAAAATTCATTTGTTTAAATATGATTTCATAAGCTAGATGAGTTTAAAACTTAACTAATTTGTTTTAGATTCAAAACTTTAAAGTGTTTATATGAAAAAATTTGAATTTTGTTAATTTATAAACTCTTTTGAACATGAAAGAACAGAGGAACAGGCATGCAGAAGTAGATACTTTCATAATCACAGAATTTAAACTATTATCCACACATGCAAGAATCAGTATCACTTAAGAAACAAATTTTATCCTACTTAAGATTTAGATTAATTGTTTACTCACCTCCTTTTGATTTTGCACAGAGTTATGGAACTGGAATGGAAACCCCACCTTAAAATTTTGAAAACCGATGTTGCAATTCCAGAAACTTTGAATATTACTGACACAAGCCTTTGCTATAAAACTTGATACTTGATTTCTTTAAAACTGGAACCATGGTGGTGCTCAAAGCTTTTGAAAATGGGTTTTTTCCAGATTGCATTGAAACTTTAAAACTGGATTGACAGATTGCATTTTGAAGCTTGATCTCAGGCATGCAGTTGAAACTTGCTACATGCATGATAAAAATATTGCAGATTTTTGTTGAAGATGAACTTGAGGATTTCAGTGAAGTTTTGTTACAGGTTTAATTTTCTGGTTTCAGAGATTTTTTTTTTCTTTCTTGAACATGAGGATTTGAATTGGTTTCGGGTTTTGATAAAAACAACATAGGGTTTGTAAATGAATGGTTTGAGGAGATCAGTAAAAGGAAAAAACTACAGATCTTTGAACTAAGGAATTGAATATGGGTTTCAAATTTTGATAAAAGAAGTGTTCAGGCCTGAGAAGGAATTTCAGTGTTTCAAATTGAACTTGAGAACCTTTAATACAAGGGTGACCATGGATTCTTGTTTGTATTCAAAGAAAAAGAAGAAAGAAGATAATAGGATTTTATAAAAATGAATTTCAAGGTTAAATAAAATTTAAAGAAAAGAAAATGAAGAAAAAGACACTTGTTATCTTTGATTACATTTGTCATAACCCAAACTTATTTTCCTTACACATGTATTCTATGATGTTTAAAAATGAACACATGTCACTCAATATTTTTAAATTATTTAAAATGATTTTTAAAACCCTTTATTATCAATTTCCTTAATATGTAAATACTTTACTAATTTATGAATGCTTTTATAAATTTATAAATCCTTTTCTTTTCTTATAAAAATAAAACTTTCAAAAGAAAATAATATATAAACTAATTGGATTTCAAATAAAATAATATAAAATTATTTAATCCATTTTTACATGCTAGTTTAAATGCTCTTTCCATTTATTTACTATTAAATAAATATTTTCCAAATTTATATAAATAAAAGTTCTTTTATTTTTAATTAATACAAAAACAAATCTTATTTTTAAAATAAAACTTTATCCATAAATCTTTTATATACAAATGTATTTCAAGATATACATTCTTTTTAAATTACAAATTCCAATTCAAATTTCAAATTAAAAATTCAAATTTAATTTAAACTTAAATTTCAAATCAAATATGTTTTTATTAAATTAAACAAACACAATTTTAAATTAAGAAATATTAAATTCTAATTTTAAAGTAAATTTTTAGATAAACATACATTTAAACAATAATTATTAAATTAAAATGTGAAACTTATCAAAAATCAAATTTACAAACTAAATAATTATTCCATTTAAAATCAATTGATTTCTAAATTTAAAATCATCACATAAATTTTATTTTGGTTATTTATATTTGAAGATAACAATTTTATCAATTTTAAATGATTTAATTAAGAGATTATCTCATTTTAAATTCTCCGAAATTCTGGGATATTATATTCCTCCCTCCTTTAAAGAATTTCGTCCTCGAAATTTAAAATAAAGATAATCCAAAATCTTTTATTTCGTTTAAACCATTCAAGCTTTCCTATCAACCAAACATCATCAGCCAACAACAATCTATACAAACAAACAATTTTTTTTTAAACAACCAATTCATTCAATCAAACAATCCTAGCTATCCGGACATAGATCCAGATAAGTCTTCCTAAAACTATTCAGAGTTTCCTAAGATAAACCATGAAATCCTAACTCCACAACAAAAGATAGATTGTTCACGTATTCCCTCAGAAGAGATACGTGAAAAACAATGTGAATTCTAGTCATCCAAACTGGCAATTCAACCTTGAAGACTACAACACTAATCTTTTCCTGATAAGCTCCACCATCGCAGATACCTCACAGACCAAAACTGAACCAAGAACCAGATGATCTTCTGACTCTACTCCACCGAATGGAAATCTACAAGGTCTACTAAACAAAGCTTCACAAGATGGCAACCAGATATTCACCAGATAACTTATATGAGAATTCCAATAAATGCAGATGATCCTCCTAACATCCACAAAAATCCAAAACATAAGCTTTCTCAAATCTCTAGAATTTGATTCAGCCTTTCCGTTGGTTTGGGAATGATAGGCTGCATCCAAATTTAATCTCGAACCCAAAGCTGATCACAAAGCCTTCCAAAACTAGCTGGAGAAGATAAGATCACAATTGCTAATAATGCTGACTGAAACACCAAGCAGTCAGGCAAATTCTCAAGAAAACTCAGCCAAAGATGCTACAGAACGGATTGCCTCAACCAAAATAAGGTGGGTGTTCTTGGTTAACCAATCCACAATCACCCATATTCCTATAATTCCCTCTTTGGTCCTTGGCAAACATTCGAAGAAATCCAAAGAAATCACTTCCCACTAGAACTTCACTTCGGAACCTCTAAAGATTACAACAAACCGGCGGTCTTCTGTTGATCATCAACACCTGTGGACAGATCGCACATCCAAAGATGAAAGCAGCTACATCCTACTTCGTGCTTGGCCACTAGAAGATTCTCTTCATGTCCATATATCTCTGAACACCCTGTGCTGGACACAACCTGGAGCGATGACTCCTCGCTAAAACTTCTTGCTTCAAAATTCAAGAATTCGAAGCACAATCCCTTCGAATGATCATCAATGTTCCCTTGACCAATCCATCTCAAAACCGAAACACTGACCATCATTGATTCACTTTATCTATCTCAGACACACACAAACATGCGAGCAGATCTCAAACTTATTCTTGCCATCAAAGATAGCTAGAACAGGCACACTAGTCAGCCTTGCCTTCAAATCCGAGAAAACCTCTTTACACTCGGGTCCACTTCTACTCCTGTAGAACTCTGCCAAACCAGAAAACTTCAGTTGCTTCTACTCTTAAATAGTAGCTATCTAGGCTAGATCTACAGAAATACCATTACCAAAATAAAATGCTTCCTTAAAGCCTCTAACACTAACTCCAAATGTCGCTAGCTCTCCTCTTCGGACTTGGAGTAGACAAGAAAAATATTGATGATCACGAGAACAACTCATTCCACACATCACAAATCTCGATTCATCAAATCCACACAGAATCTCAAAAGACTTATCAGACTAAGCCACAAAACAACAGTTGAACTCCAACTGAGAAAAACTAGGCTGAATAACATGTACTGCTTCTGAAACTAAAGATGATCCAAATCTCTATCTCCCGATGAGGAAAAACCTTCGCTCCTTCGGAACATCCAGAAAATCACTGACCACCCAAAGGACTCTACACCTCCTGGAGATACCTTACTCCATGCAGAAGATGACTCAAAAGAATTCCAGCATTATCGCAAGTCACTATTGCGATTCTTCTCAACTCAACTTCCAGAAATACAATCCTTACTTCTTACACAAGCAGCCCAATACCATTCAACCAATCCAAATCCAAACAAGATCAAAACCCTTTTAGATCAAATAAAAGGTCTCTATAAAAACTATGGGGAAAGATAAGAAAATCTTAAGCTTCCACAGATTTGATCTATCTCGGTTATCCATCTATAGGGATAGATACAAAGGTAGGAGGGCTAAGCAATCAAAGATAGAGAGATAAAACTCCTCTAGAACTCATGTTGGAAATCCGAACAGATACCCAACAAATTTATATAAGTATATAGTTATATAAAAATTACAAATACGTGCTCTCAAGATAGACACCACTCCAGAGCCTAGGTATTATCTCAACCTATGCTCTGATACCAAGTGTGACGACCCGCCTTTCATTCCATAGAAGGAAGCATCATCCATAACAAAGAAAGAGTTAGAAATAGAATAGATAGAAGAAAAGAACTCAACAATAATAGAATCTCACGGTGGAACGAAATAAAATATAATATATAACATAACCATTACATAGTCTATTACATATCAAAGCTTGTAACAACCCGCATATTTATCGATTTTATATTTAAATATTTTATTTAAATATTATATCGTTAATCGGATTTTGGTCTGAAAAGCTACTTTTTGCAAACGGTCAAATTAGGACTCGAGACCACTTCCGTTGAGTTCGAAATGTCGTTTACAACTTTTTTAAGTTAAACATCGATATGTTTGGAGTCAGTGGAATTTCATTAACTTTTCCCGCTTTGGACTTTGGGTTGGTTTAGCCCATTAAAACCCAAGTCCCAACCCCTTCTCCTCACTCTTCATAAATTCCTAACTAACTCAAGATTTGCATTAATGGTTAAGAGAATGGGAAATTAAAACTCCAAGCTCAAATTTAATTGCTAATCCAACATTCAACTCCAAATTCAAGTAGAAGACATTGGATCCTAGTTTGTAGTTGCTTCTCTATTGATTTCAAGCTTCCTCTTCATTGAATTTGTGCAAAGGTGAGATTTTTATCTCACAATTCTAGCGTATAACCATATTGGACTGTTGGGAATGATTCCCTATCACCTTCGCATGCACATTTGCATTTGGTTTGGATTGGATTGGCGAAAAACTCCAATTTTTAGCGTTTTTGGTGAAAAACTGCTCTTAGGTCGTGCTGTCTTCATTAGGTCGCTTGGGGTGGAAAAGTCACGGCCTTCGTATTTGACTCGCTCGGTTTTAGGTCGTAGGTCGCAAGCCTTTTAGGTCGTAGGTCGCAAGCCTTTTAGGTCGTAGGTCATGAGCCCTATAGGTCGTTCGGCCTTGTTCCTTCATTAGGTCACTCGGCCTTATTAAACCGATAACTTGCGAACCTCTTAGGTCGCTCGACCTGTTCGTCCACTAGGTCGCGTAAACCACTAGGTCGTTGGGCCTTATTCTTGTTAGGTCGTTGGGCTTTAACTCGTTGGACCTTTTTCCTTTATGTCGTTTCCCCACTTAAGTCGCTTGTCCCTTATAGGTCACGTTTCCTACTTAGGTCGCTAGGTCGCGTTCCTTTATTAGGTCGCGTGTCTCTGTTAGGTCGTTGACCTCCTTAACTCGCATGACCTAACCCGTAGGTCGTTGGACCTCGATTCTATTTAGGTCGCTGCTTCTTATAGGTCGCTCGGCCCCTTATTTTCTTTAGGTCGTTTGAGTGTTAGATCGCGAACCCATTTTAGGTCGCATGACCTTTACCCTTTCGGTCGCTGGACCACTAGGTCGTGCCCCTTTAACCACTAGGTCGTACCGTTTTGGACGGGGCGTTGCCCCGCACCCCGCCGGGGGCGCTGCCCCCTGGACCCCCGCGACCTAACCGAGCAGGTCGAACCCCGTAACAGGGCCGTTGCCCCCGCACCCCCACCTTGGGGGGTTGCCACCACCCTAGACCTGTGACGAACGCCCATGACTCCCGCACCAAAACAAGGAAATAATGCGCTGAAAGGCGTGCCAGGCAGCCATGGACGATGGTCAGGGAAAGATAAAACAGCAAAACTCTATCGTAACTCACAGCGCATGGATAAAATACAATAGAGAAATATATAGTAAAACTCCATAACAGAAAATCATCATATAAGCATCATAGTAGTTTTGTACAAACATATGAATCATCCATACATCAAAGCCTCACTACATAACACTCAATCAAATACAGCAGCGGAACATCCAGTACATATAATATGAAATAATATGCAAAAGCCTCCTGCTCGTCTTCGTCATCATTAGCGTAGATCTCCAAGAACAGCACCTGTCACCTGCTACCTAGTCTGCCCATCCCAAACATGGATGGATAGCCCAAGGTAATAAGAGGAGACATAAAACCTTGAGTCAGACAAAGTTTTAGTGAGCAGTAAATCAACTATCAAACATACCAAAAGAGCATAAGGGATAAAAGGAATAGGAACCAAACCATCCCACTCCACCTCTTTCTACAGTGATAGCCCCCCCCCCCCCCCCAGACACACACTAAGGAGAAGCAAGCATAACATAGCAGACAATTAAGGTAAAGCAATAATCACTCGAGTCAAGGTTGATGTTTTCCAAATACAAACCCCCAAGGCCTAAACCAAGATCAGATAAGCACCCAGAAAACACCGCTCTTGAGACCGAATGATGATACAACCAAACGTCCATACATCCATGACTCCGGCTATCACTGTTATCATTGCCTTGATTTCACCGTTAGTTGAATGACCACCTGTCAAGGGCTAATGGTAACCCCGGTTCTAGTCATAACTCCGCATGCTACCTGTGCCTAGGACTTATCTACTCTGCCCAGAGTACTCGACTACCTGCCTGTAGTCTTTTGGGTGTCCCGACTACCTACCTGTTGTCGTTTTGGGCGCCCCATGTACTCTTTCTTTTGAGCATGCTAGAACCTTCAACAACAATGAGATCCAAGCCTCCTAGTCATCCTCCTTGACGACTATTCTCATACTAGCCCAAGCTACCTCTCGAGCAGTCCATTATCAACCAACTCGAACCATCCCTCGAGTTATCAACATGCTTGCAATGATCCCTGCCTGGATTACGCCAAGACTCACATCATACTTTGCTTCATCGCATCATAGCAAAGTTCCATCTCAACATCATCCAATCCATACATATGAGCTTCAACATCCGCTACATATGTCTTAAGCAGCTTTCATCATTCAAGAGCCTCTTCCGTAGCTTTTGAATCGTCTTTGACCATACTTGTCCAAATCTATCAACTAGATAACTCATTCACAACAATCAAACAAGGCAAACATTAATCCAAACAAATAAGTAGTCAATCAGGATCTAAATAGACATTTATAACTAAAATGGCAATTTCGTAAATAAATGAGAATAGATCTAACATACATGGATCATGGGTTTTTAACATAGATCTAACAAATATAAATCATGGGTTTTGTCTCTACAACTTGATGAATGAACTTGCAAAAGTAAACATCTTTATAAGTAATGGATCTACACTTGAATCTAAGGAAAAATGCATAAAACCACTATCTACAACACTCCAACAAACCACCAAACCAATATACTCCTTTGGGTCCGCGTGAGAGATAACCACCACTCACCAAATCACCCAAACACTTCAAAAACTATCAACTTCAGATCTGGACAGCGAAGATTCAAGCTTGATTCATCGAAATCCCGCTTGAAACGATGAAATCTAGCTTCGTTGGATGAAGATCTTCAACTTTGGCTCTTGGATCTTCAATCTCGATCTTCGATCTTGGATGGATGTTAGAACTAGATTGGAGTGGAGAAAAGAAGATGAAGAAATGTTGTAGTCAAGCTCTCAAAATGGCAGAACTTCGTCGCTTCAAAAACCGGTGCCAAAAAGTGAGCCAAAGCCCTCTATTTATAGGCTGAAAATCACTGACCCGTTCGCCCCTAAGTCGTTCACGAGTTAACGACTTAGCCTTAAGTCGCTCGCGACTTATAAGCCCACGACTCAAGACTCAACAAAGCCTATGACTTAACCCAAGGCCGACCCAATGACTTATCTACCACACGACTCATCAGCATAGCCGACCTAACTCTCACACGACTTAACACTAAAGCATGCGGCACGACTCAGGCCACTTGCTGACTTAACACACACTGGGTCTCACGACTTAAAGCCACTCACCTAACTCATCCAAATCTACTAGGTCGCTAACTTCATCTACCACTAACTCGCTAACCTGCTATCTCTGCTAACTTGCTAGCTAAGCTAACTCGTTAGTTATTCTAACCCGTAGCAGCCCCTAAGTCGCAAACCTATCTAACCCGAAGCCGGCCTGCCTCCTTGAGTCGTCTAAGCCTTAAGTCGTCACCCTATGAGTCGGTCACTGTCCCAACTAGGTCTAACACTAAGTCGGCAACATCACTAACTCGCCTACCACCTTAAGTCGGCCCAACTCCTTAAGTCGCTCACACGAGCTATCCTCCATACGACTTAAGCTATGGTCGACTCAAACTCCAAATAACTTAACAACGAATTAAAGCAACTATTTTACGATTTTATCGACACGTAAAATACGGGTCGTTAAATCAAGCTTGAAACGATGAAATCTAGCTTCGTTGGATGAAGATCTTCAACTTTGGCTCTTGGATCTTCAATCTCGATCTTCGATCTTGGATGGATGTTAGAACTAGATTGGAGTGGAGAAAAGAAGATGAAGAAATGTTGTAGTCGAGCTCTCAAAATGGCAGCACTTCGTCGCTTCAAAAACCGGTGCCAAAAAGTGAGCCAAAGCCCTCTATTTATAGGTTGAAAATCACTGACCCGTTCGCCCTTAAGTCGTTCACGAGTTAACGACTTAGCCTTAAGTCGCTCGCGACTTATAAGCCCACGACTCAAGACTCAACAAAGCCTATGACTTAACCCAAGGCCGACCCAACGACTTATCTACCACACGACTCATCAGCATAGCCGACCTAACTCTCACACGACTTAACACTAAAGCATGCGGCACGACTTACGACTCAGGCCACTTGCCGACTTAACACACACTAGGTCTCACGACTTAAAGCCACTCACCTAACTCGTCCAAATCTACTAGGTCGCTAACTTCATCTACCACTAACTCGCTAACCCGCTATCTCTGCTAACTCGCTAGCTAAGCTAACTCATTAGTTATGCTAACCCGTGGCAGCCCCTAAGTCGCAAACCTATCTAACCCGAAGCCGGCCTGCCTCCTTGAGTCGTCTAAGCCTTAATTCGTCACCCTATGAGTCGGTCACTGTCCCAACTAGGTCTAACACTAAGTCGGCAACATCACTAACTCGCCTACCACCTTAAGTCGGCCCAACTCCTTAAGTCGCTCACACGAGCTATCCTCCATACGACTTAAGCTATGGTCGACTCAAACTCCAAATAACTTAACAACGACTTAAAGCAACTATTTTACGATTTTATCGACACGTAAAATACGGGTCGTTACATTCTCTCCCCCTTAGGAATTTCGCCCCCGAAATTCCAAGCAAACAACAGCAATCAAAGCTATTCTGCATGCCTACCATCCATAGCAATCAACAAACCATGCATTCAATTCTAGCCTAGCATGCAGAATTCTAAGACTTAGAACAAGTTACAAATTCATGAGATGTTACGACACTTTAGGGCCATACCTCGAAGAGTTCAGGATGAGCTGCCTTCATCCTCTCTTCCTCCTCCCACGTACAGTCGTCAACATCATCACTCCATTGTACCTTGAGCAACGTAATCATCTTCCTCCTAAGCTGTTTCATGTTAGTTCCAATAACACGAAGCGGCTTACGAGGTCTTCTAACCACTGGATCAACCTCTAAATCTTCACAGCTATCAGCAGAAACCACTGTAGTTGGGTCATGCACATACTTCCGTAGATAAGATACATGGAAAACATTGTGCACACCCGCCATCTTTTCCGGTAACTCCAATCTATAAGCGAGCTTTCCAATTTGCTCGATAATCGGGAATGGTCCAACAAATCTCGGAGTTAACTTTCCTTTCTTACCGAATCGAATAACATTCTTCAGAGGAGAAATCTTCACAAAAACCATATCACCTACGTCGAATTCCAAATCCTTACGACGATTATTGGCATAACTTTTCTGACGATCTTGGGCTGCCTTCATTCGTTGCCGAATGATCCCTATACAATCCGAAGTCTGTCGAATCATCTCTGGCCCAAGTATCAGTTTTTCTCCAGTTTCCAACCAACATGTCGGAGAGTTACACGGTCTTCCATACAGTGCTTCATATGGTGCCATACCAATACTTGACTGATAACTGTTATTATATGCAAATTCCACCAAATGAAGGTGATCTTCCCATGATCCTCCGAAATCCAAAACACAGGCTCTGAGAAGATCTTCCAAAACTCGGTTGACTCTCTCAGTCTGACCATTTGTTTGAGGGTGGTAAGCTGTACTCAAACACAACTTAGTTCCCAAAACTTCCTGGAAGCTCTTCCAAAATCCACTAGTGAACAATGGGTCTCGATCGCTCACTATACTCTTCGGAACACCATGGAATCAAACAATCCACTTCACATACAACTCAGCCAACTTCGATGCAGTCCTAGTTGATCGAACAGGAATGAATCTTGCACTCTTGGTCAATCGATCTACTATGACCCAAATCCCTTCATTCCCCGCTCTGGTTCTAGGTAGGCCATCGATAAAATCCATCGACACTTGCTCCCACTTCCATGTAGGAACCTCTAATGGCTGAAGTAATCCACTGGGCTTCTTCTGCTCAGCTTTCACCAACTGGCAGTTCATACACTTGGAAATAAAATTTCCAACATCCTTCTTCATGCCTTCCCAATAATAGGTTCTCTTCATATCCCGATACATCTTATTTCCACCTGGATGAATTGTCAACTTCGAGTGATGACTTTCCCTAAGAACTTCATCTCTCAATCCATCTACATCGGGAACAACTAGTCGTCCTTGCTTTCGAAGCCAACCCTCTCGATCGACTTCAAATCCTTTATCCTTTTCTGGATTCAATCCAGATTCCACATCTCGGATAATCTTGACAAGCTTATCGTCTCGCTTTTGGCTCTCGCCAATTCTCTCCACAAGAGTAGGCCTTATCGATAAGTTTGCCAACATCTCAGGTTCCAATTCACATCTAGGCCTGAAGTCAAATTCAGCCAAATACTCTAGACTCTTCCATTCCGAAAACATGGCTCCCAATCCTACATGTCTTCGACTTAACGCATCTGCCACTGCGTTGCCTTTTCCCGGAGTATAGGCTATACCAAAATCATACGATGCTAAAAACTCTAGCCATCGTTGCTGCCGAAGATTCAAATCCTTTTGGGAGAAAAGATACTTCAACGACTTATGATCTATAAACAATTCGAATCGAACTCCCAAAAGATAATATCTCCACATCTTCAAAGCAAACACAATCGCCGCTAACTCCAAATCATGAGTCGGATAATTCCTTTCATGCGGCTTCAGTTGTCGACTAGCATACGCAACAACTTTATCCTTCTGCATCAGCACTGCTCCAATTCCAGTACCACATGCATCGGTGTAAACCACCATCTCATCATTCCCACTTGGAATAGTCAAAACAGGAGCACTCGTCAGTCGCTCTTTCAGGATTACGAAAGCTTGCTCACACTTATCATCCCAGCTGAACACTTGGTTCTTTTTCATCAATCCTGTTAACGGTGCAGCTATCTTGGAAAAGTCTTTGATAAATCGACAATAATATCCTGCTAATCCAAGAAAACTTCTCACATCAGATGCATTCTTAGGTCTAACCCAATCCTGGATTGCTGCCACCTTAGCGGGATCAACCGCGATTCCATTTCCAGAGATAACATGGCCTAAGAACCTCACTTCACCCTTCCAGAAGTGACACTTCGAAAACTTAGCCTTTAGCTGATGTTTTCGTAAGATTTCCAAAACAATTCTCAAGTGTGTCTTGTGTTCCTCCTCAGTTCTGGAATAAATCAGAATATTATCCACGAACACAAGCACGAACTTATTCAACTGATCTCTAAACACTCTATTCATAAGGTCCACAAAATATGCTGGTGCGTTAGTCAATCCAAACGGCATTACCAGCCACCAATAAAAACCGGATGGTGTCCTAAAAGCAGTCTTCGGCACACTATCCTTCGCCACTCTCAACTGGTGAAATCCCATTGCCAAATCCATCTGAGAAAACACCTTAGCTTCGTGAAGCTGATCAAACAAGTCATCTATTCTCGGCAATGGATAGTTGTTCTTCTTAGTCACTTTATTCAGCTTGCGATAATTCACACACAACCTCAACGATCCATCCGCTTTGGTTGCGAACACAACTGGCGCACCCCATTCGGACACACTACGCCGAATGAATCCTTTCTGCAAAAGGTCATCAACTTGCACCTTCAACTCTTGCTGCTCCCTAGGCGCCATCCGCCTAAGAGGCATCAGCACAGGTCTGGCTCCTTCAACTAGATCGATACGAAACTCGATCTCCCTATACGGCGGTAGTCCTTTGACTTCGTCAAAGACATCCTCAAATTCATTCACAATAGGCACCGATGACAGTACATCCCGTGGAACAACCAGCGAATACATGAAGCTCATGAATACGCCTTCTTCATGCTTACATCGTATCACAACCTTTCGCCCTTCCACATTCCCGACTGTCACCTCAAGCCTCTCACAATCAATCCTTGCCGTATACTTCCTAAGCCAGTCCATACCCAAAATAATTCCGAACCCCGCAAAGTTCAGAACAAAGCAATCACAAACAAACAAGCAATCATAACTCGATACGACTAGACCACGGCATACCATACACAAACAAGATGAACCCCCAACTGGATTTGTCACAACCAATGGTCTATCAACAATATCCGGTTCCAAACCTAACCGGCCTACCAAATCATCACAAACAAAAGAATGCGACGCTCCAGTATCAAACAACACTCTAACTGGAACACCACAAATCGAAAGAGTACCTTGAACCACCACACTCTTCCCCTTCTCTTCAGCAGTAGGAGCTTTTGAAGACGACGGCACAGCTCCCAAAGCATAAGCTTGCACAATCTGCCTGTCCTTCCTCGGCTCTGGACAATTCTTCTTGATATGTCCCAGCTTATCACAGTTGTAACACTTTCCTGGCACCTTGGGATTCTTACAATCTTTGAAGAGATGGCCCTTCTGTTGGCAGTTGTAGCAGGTCACTTCGCCCTTCGGCTTCTTCTGGCCATCCTTACCCCTCCGTTGCTGCTGCTTCCTCTTCTTGTTTCCACTCTGCTGTGGCCTAGATCCTTCCTTGGTTACAGCAACAACAGAACTTTCCCTAGGAAACAAACACTCATGCCTGAGGGCTTTTTCCACAATCTTCTCAAACGGATCGTCCAGATGATCCACCAACTGCCTCCCAAGGTAAGCGTCCAAGCCTGTCACAAACTTTTCGTTCTTTTGGTAGGGAGAATCAATATACGATCTGGCATACTTGGACAAAGCCTCAAACTCAGAAACATACTCAAGAACCGATCTTCCACCTTGCTTGAGCTCCACAAACCTCTTAAACAAAAAAGATTTCTGAGCCGTAGAGATGAACTTAGCTTCAAATCTGACTTGGAATTGCTCCCAAGTAATCTCTTCCTCTGGAGTATCAATGGTGATAGAATTCCACCAATCAGCAGCTCTTCCCTGAAGCTGTCTCGATGCAAGCTTCCTCTTAGTTGCATCCTCAATCCCCAAGTCACCAAAAATCCTTCGACAAGCATCAATCCATCTCTGCACCTCAATGGTCGATTCCGTTCCCAAGAAAACTTTTCCTCCAAGAGAAGTATAGTCCTTGCAAAGCTTAGCAAAATCCACCGGTCTTAGAGCTTGAACTTGAACTCCCACATCCACTGATGATCCTGAAGCTGGTATCCTCCTCATGATCGAAGTCATCATAGCTTCGAACATTGCAGCATAGTCAGTAGCTCCTCCAGCAACACGGCTTTCCCTAGCAGCTTGTCTCTCACTTCGACTCATCCTTAATATCTACAAAAAGGAATGATTTAGAACACCTTGAGAAACAATTACATAAGGAGTTCAAATCCTTCTAAACTACTATATTATATATATAGTAATCATCCATCAAACTACAATAACGTCTCTCATACGTAATTACGTCAACGAGCGTTGGCTAAAATCGATTAACAAAAGCTCTGATACCAAATGTGACGACCGCTGTAACGTGTCGATTTTTCGTTGCCGAAAAACCGAATAGTTAGGGTTTTTAAAAAGAATTTAAGAAAAGAAAAAGAGAGAAAAAGGTAGAAGATAGAGGGAAAAGAGAATAGAAAATTTTAAAATAGAACGGAACAGAAAACAACAACAGAACACCATCAGAATCTCACAATTCGCAGCGGAACAACATATAATAATAAATGAATAATCTTTAAACAAAGAACTATATCAGTTATTACATTACATTACATTTCATTTCATTACATCAAAGTGTACAACAACAAACAACAAACAGCGGAAAATAAATACTATATACTAGTAATACGCCATGCCATCCAGCTTGCCTCCAGCAATTCCTGAATATCCAGAATATCCTGATAAACCTTAACTCTTGACTGCCCGTGTGAAAATTGGTGGGCACCCAGAGTTTAGGAAGGAAAACAATAAACTCCGAGTCAGTCATGTGACTGGTGTGAGAACTCAAAACAGTTTATTTATCTTTAAAAATCAAAATAGAGGAATATTTTTATTTCAATTCGCAATGCTTTTAAAAATGAGACTACCATAAGGCCTCCCGCACACACACACAATGCAAACGCAGAATCGGAGGAGATTTCTCCTTATGATAGTCAAAGATGCTTGATACACATTTAAAAGAACATTTCATATTATTACTAGTGCATAGTGTAGGGGAAAAATTCATTTTGAAAGTAGAATATAAATCTTAGCCAACATACGACCATTATCGTATGCCTACTATAGCTACCATCCAAACAGTGTTGCGACACCATAAGTGAATGATAGGTTCTACAACTAAAACCGTACAAGTTTCGTATTGTTTCTTTGGATTTCCAACAAATGGTCAGGCCAAGGAACTTCCCATTGCCACATGAGAATGCCTCTGGAAGGACATTCCCGAGAACCAAACCGGAACTCTGCCAACACAAGGCCGGGTTACCCCTAACTGGGTAACTACTGACACGAGCACGCCATTCCCCGATCGTAAACGACCTTTCTCACGGGATCCCGATAACCAACAACCACAAAGTAATAAATTCGCAGTAACCACATAGGTTAAATATCTGGGCTCCATACCATGATACCACCTCTATCCAGAAGGAAATGCACATACCCTAAAGGGAGCTACCCCTCATAACCTTGCCGCATCTTTCCTGTTTTGACCATTTCCGGGGTGTGAGGCTCGACGAAGTCACGTCCACAAAAACATACTTTATACAAAAGCCATGCTTTGGGTCAACAAATGATCATAGAAATGATCACCAAGATAGACGATCAAATAAATGATCCTATCACAAATAATCAACACAATGATCATTTACAGCAACACTCAGCATGTCACATTACCAAATTGGGAATATATCGCTGATAACTTCAACTATATAACCTCTGAGCTCGTACGTCTCAGAGAAGGGTGTTAAGCTAAAAGAATAAATTCTCCGCCACCAACAGAAATATATTTGAAAGAAATCTGCTTTATATCTCAACTTGTAATGTCAGACATACAATGCATACAAGTCTGTTCCGGGCTCGAACAAAACCGAAGGCACTTACAAAGAAGTCCTTGCAATCCGGATATTCACAATCCTGATCGGATTTTCCATCACTTAGGGAGTCTCTATACCGCTGCAACTCAGTGCAGAGACAATCGACAGGTCATCCTATCGCTCTCGCAAATACCGGGTCTTCAACACCGATCTTCAAATGCAATTCATAACGATGTATCACATATTCGGAATGGGTTATACGACCCCATGGTCCTTTCCCGGTTAACCCGAATAGTGAGCGCTTATTCAAAAATAAGTGTGGCATTCAAATTCAAACAAATCACATCAAATACCCATTCAAAGGGAAATATTGATAGTCGATTATTGAACTATAAATGGATATGCACAACATCACCAGATTCCAAATAATTTTCCAAATTATTTATTTTCCAAAATATCTTTACAAGATATATTATTTTCAATACTTCAAAAATAAATCAATATTTATTTTTAAACCAATTCCACTTTCTTTTATAAATTCCTTAGGGAATTTATAATCCAAAATATCTATGAATATTTGATTTCAATTATTCATTTTAAATATTTCTTTTCAATTTATCTTCAAAAGGATAAATTCTCAAAATATTCACTTATATTGGAAAACATTTCCATACTTATACGTTCATAAGTAATTCACAAATTTTATTTATTTTTAACACTTGGAAAATATTCAATATACTTAAATCAAAAATAAGTATATATTTCATTCTTTAAGGAAATCATTCTCTTAAACATATTTATTTGGGCCAAAACGAATGTTACGTAAAACATCGTTACGACAACCCAAAATCACTAGTATAGGGATTCGAAATTAAAATAGATATATAAATCCCAATACTATACAAAACATTTCCTTTCGGAAATCATTTACTATAACAAGAGTGTTATAGTCCATCATCTCCTTCTATTTCTCGAAAACGTCTATTTCAACAATAAATGTTGAAATCTATGGTTTCGAATCTCAACACATTTTAAAACATTGTTCGATCGTTTTAATTCTATTTAAAACATCACATTCAAAACAATTTCTTTAACATATTATTCACTATTCAAAACTTGAATATACTTTGTTAACAAATTTCATCCTTTTATTCATTTTATTTAAAAGGATTATTCACAGTTCAAAACGTGAATATAACTCCATTAATAGGTTTCAACAATTTACTTATCAAAATAAGTCGTTTGTGAATTTATAAAACAACGTTTATAAACTCCATTTCTATTTATTTTATAACAACTTCCTTTTATAAATTCCTTTATTAATCTATTCGATTTATAACTCAATTATAAAACAATGGTTCATATTATAAGTTAAATACTTATAAATTTATTCGTTTGCAAAATCGTTCCTTTGAACTTCATAATTATAAATCTTATAACTTATAAGATTCAATTATTCATCCAAATATATTCTTTAATAACTTCACAAAATTTATGAATCTTACTATTTATAAATTTCACTTATAACTTCATCATTTATAATTTTACAAAATTCCATTCACTTATGCAATCCATTTGCACTTCATTCAAACACTTATAAAAACTCGTTTTATAATGTCAATATTTCAATTTATAAATATCCATTTATAAATCTCTTAATATAAATCAATTTATATTATTCTTTTAAAACGTCTTCAAATTCCTTTAAAAATTTCATCCTTTTGATTCATAAAATAATTAAATTTTATAAATCCTATATTTCAACTTTTCATAATAAATTCAAAAATTCTGATTTAACTATTTTATAAAATCATTAGCATCATATTCTCAAAAATCAGTTTTTAACTATATTTCTCAAAAAAATAATTTTTATAACTTTAAAAATTATAACGTTTATTTATTTAAAATGGATCAATTCCAAAAATATTTTATAAACGTATACTTTCAAAAATCACTTTGAAATCATTTTAAAATTCCAAATTTGGTCCAATGATGCTACACACCAAATTGTCAATCATGACAACAACGATATCATATATCGATATGATAATCAATCAAATATCAAAATATCTGAAATCAAATAAATACTGTTGAGGAATCCAGTTGGATCCCTCCAACTTGTTTTCCTGCATCCACAAACATTAGCACAATACCAATTCCGTTCCAGTACAAAATTATCGCGGTATATGTTCTTATTAAATATTATCCGCTTTATAACGGCGCAATAGGGTCTCATCCGCTAAAAAATGCGGGGAATCAACAACTGCAATATATACATATGCCAATATATATATATTGATATTACTTATAATACCAATTTCACTGTTTATGAAATATTCGCGGTATATGTTTTAATAAATAACATCCGCTTACTAACGGCGTATAATGTCTATTTTAACAATCAATAGATATCAATCATCATTCAAACATGCGTTCAAATATTTTAAATCTAACTATTTAAAATAAAATCGAAACTGATTCGATTGAGTGAGAAGTTCTCACCTTGATTTTAAATTCCGTTTTAGCGATTTATTTCGAATAAAATTAAACGTGCGTTTAATTTTACCCAAAATTCTCACTAACTCCAAACGACTCCAATCCAAATCCATCGCGTAGTGCTCGTCCATACGATTCCAACGCAACTGGTTTCGCGCGTTTTCGACCTCGTATGAAAAAGTTATGATTTTTACTAGTTTATACGAATTTTTATAACTAAATTTACAACTTAAATATATAATTTCAACCTAATCAAGCCATAGCCGTATGATCCAACTTCATGAAATCTTGGCCGCACCCCCACTCTCCCTCTCCCTCACGTTTATCCCCTCCAGTACTCATGTTTAGCCGCCGAACCCATTTAGATAATTAGGGTTTAAATTCGAGCAATCTCCTTCCATCTCCACGCCGATCAAACACCTCCACTTCAAAGCCCCACACGCAAGCTACCACCACCAAGAAGAGCACGAACCTCGGCTGCCTCTGGGGCCTTAAAATGCGTGAGCAAACTCCCTAGGACGCGGCCCTCTTGCTGTCAATCCATCGCACCAAATCCAATCACAACCGTTGAAACCCAAGATCTCGCCATCCTCTACGAGTTTCTAGTTGGAAGTTTGTGAAATTATTGAGTAGATTGGAAGATAAATGAGGAAGAAAGATTGAAGTTTCTGGCCGTCCATGGGTGAGGGTGGCGGCTGCAGTTTTGATTAGGGTTAGGTTTTTTTTTTTAATTTATGAAGTGTAGGGGTCTATTTATAGGGAAAATTCGAACACTATTCATCCGGAAATTCCGAACTCCGATTTACGCGCCGAAACTGACGTTCCTAGGGTTTATCCCGCGTTTCGGACACAATGGAACAGGTTTCGAAAGCTAATTCGGACATCTGTGCGAGTTATGGCTACAAACGTTCAATTTAAATTAAACCGATTTAAACCGATTTCTAGGCGTTTTAATTTGTAACGGACAAACGGTAAATCCAATCGACTTGAAATTTGAAACCTTACAATAATATCACATTACGGATCCGATGAAACTGGTTTCGTCGAAATCCGAGACTTTTTGAAAAATGGCTATTTTCACTCGGCAAATTTAAATTAAAAACAATTCGATGCGTTTCGAGCTGCCACGCTCAAACGATAACTCCGATTGACACAAAAATTGAAATCCGGTAATAACTAACTATTACGGATCCAATGGAACTGGTTTCGTTCAATTCTGAGACTGTTCAAAAATTGGCTATTTTCACTAGTCGATTTTGATACTAAAATATTCAATTTTCACAAATTAACTTTTAATTCGATTTTAAAAGTTCTAAAATATCCTTCTAACTTCAATATGATAAAATAAAATTTTCCAAATTATTTTCAATCATATTTAACCCAATTTTCAATTATTTCCATAATTTAACATATTAAATTATCGATTTAATTATTCAATTAAATCCAATAATTCAAATAAAAATTTATTCGACTTATAAATTCACTTATTAATATTTAAAATTAATTAAATATTCAAATTTTAATAAATTAAAATTCTGGGTCGTTACAATCTTCCCCCCTTAAAAGAATTTCGTCCTCGAAATTATTAAGTAAGAAAAGTTACAAAATCTATTAACTTTCCAAAATTCATAATTAACTTCTTGTAATAACTTACTAAGTTTTCAAATCATACTTAGTTATCTTTTCAAAAACAACTACTATTATTTAACTTTCAATTCAAAATCAAAGCTAAAGTTTTCAAAATTTTCCAAATTTTCTCAAATTTTTTTCTAACGCCTTAAATTTCCAGAAAAATTCGCCATAGTCTCCTTTGCGCGGCTCGATCCAAAAAAAAATGACAGCATATATATCACAAATATACATCTCATCAAGTAATGAGGCATCCCGCAGGGAAAAAATATAAAAGTACGGTATGTAATCCGAGATATGTACCTTATATTTTATTAGCAAGCATATACGGCTAATATAGCGCGAAAGCGAGCTCCAAATGCGAAGCAAACGCGATCCGCACCTACTAAACACTCAACAAACAACATGAGAACATGCATATAGACAATAATCTCAATATACAACATATAGTAACATAATAACTATATATGCCAACATAGCAAATGAAACAAACAACAAATGCAATATATTCAACCATCAACCAACTAACATCCATAACCAATAAATATTCATTTATATTCTCATTAATATTCAATGAATTGGTTTTCAATTTAATCACATTTGATTCATTTACATTGGGTTTACTAACATTCATTTTCAATTTGCTTATATTCACTAATTCATATTCAAGTTGGTTCACTTCCAAATCAAATTCAATTTTATTTAAGATTCACTTAACTTCAAATTAAATTTCAATTACTTTAGCTTTCAATTTCATTAACTCTTAACGAATTCATATACAATCAACTAACAATCATATAACAACCAATGTATATATAATTACAACCAAATTCCTTTGCTTATCAATTGGTTTAATTAAATGATTTTCATTCAATTATTCAACTTCCAATAACATTATATTTTAAATGAATTAACACTTATATTCATTATTTCATATCAACTTAATTCCCATTTAATTGATTAACATTCAATCCTTTAATTTAATTCAATTACAACAGTTGAATTTCATTTATATAACTTAAGTTCACATCTATCACTTGGTTTTACTTAACTTAAATTCCCATTTATAAATCAATTCAGCTTCCAATTCTAAGTAAATTTTCCATTTAACTTTAAATTCATTTTTATTTACTACTCATATTCATAAATATATTCATATAGTTTCACTTCTTATATATATAAGTTTATTTCACAATTGCAATCACTTTAATTATAATTCAATTCTTATAATTCTTTATACTTATACAATTATTCTTTTATTTAGATTATTCAAACAACTTAACAATCAACTTATTTTCACTTTAATAATTCTGAAAAATTATTTCTTTATATACAAAATATACTCAAGTAAAATTATTTCATTTACCCAATTTTAAAATCAATACTGTGTCGAATTGTTCTATTCAAGTGTTTAGAAACCCCTTCGGCATAGTTGTCGAGACCACGCTGACGAAAGTTCATATGCCACTCAATAAACCAATCATCACAATATAAAACAATTTTATATTCACTAACAAATACGCTCTCATAGCTATTATTACACTCAAACTCATTCTAGAGTACTGCTGACTCTATCTCTAACGAGTAATACCCAACAGAACTATGGTTGTCGCTTAACCATATGCTCTGATACCAAATGTAACGTGTCGATTTTTCGTTGCCGAAAAACCGAATAGTTAGGGTTTTTAAAAAGAATTTAAGAAAAGAAAAAGAGAGAAAAAGGTAGAAGATAGAGGGAAAAGAGAATAGAAAATTTTAAAATAGAACGGAACAGAAAACAACAACAGAACACCATCAGAATCTCACAATTCGCAGCGGAACAACATATAATAATAAATGAATAATCTTTAAACAAAGAACTATATCAGTTATTACATTACATTACATTTCATTTCATTACATCAGAGTGTACAACAACAAACAACAAACAGCGGAAAAGAAATACTATATACTAGTAATACGCCATGTCATCCAGCTTGCCTCCAGCAATTCCTGAATATCCAGAATATCCTGATAAACCTTAACTCTTGACTGCCCGTGTGAAAATTGGTGGGCACCCAGAGTTTAGGAAGGAAAACAATAAACTCCGAGTCAGTCATGTGACTGGTGTGAGAACTCAAAACAGTTTATTTATCTTTAAAAATCAAAATAGAGGAATATTTTTATTTCAATTCGCAATGCTTTTAAAAATGAGACTACCATAAGGCCTCCCGCACACACACACAATGCAAACGCAGAATCGGAGGAGATTTCTCCTTATGATAGTCAAAGATGCTTGATACGCATTTAAAAGAACATTTCATATTATTACTAGTGCATAGTGTAGGGGAAAAATTCATTTTGAAAGTAGAATATAAATCTTAGCCAACATACGACCATTATCGTATGCCTACTATAGCTACCATCCAAACAGTGTTGCGACACCATAAGTGAATGATAGGTTCTACAACTAAAACCGTACAAGTTTCGTATTGTTTCTTTGGATTTCCAACAAATGGTCAGGCCAAGAAACTTCCCATTGCCACATGAGAATGCCTCTGGAAGGACATTCCCGAGAACCAAACCGGAACTCTGCCAACACAAGGCCGGGTTACCCCTAACTGGGTAACTACTGACACGAGCACGCCATTCCCCGATCGTAAACGACCTTTCTCACGGGATCCCGATAACCAACAACCACAAAGTAATAAATTCGCAGTAACCACATAGGTTAAATATCTGGGCTCCATACCATGATACCACCTCTATCCAGAAGGAAATGCACATACCCTAAAGGGAGCTACCCCTCATAACCTTGCCGCATCTTTCCTGTTTTGACCATTTCCGGGGTGTGAGGCTCGACGAAGTCACGTCCACAAAAACATACTTTATACAAAAGCCATGCTTTGGGTCAACAAATGATCATAGAAATGATCACCAGGATAGACGATCAAATAAATGATCCTATCACAAATAATCAACACAATGATCATTTACAGCAACACTCAGTATGTCACATTACCAAATTGGGAATATATCGCTGATAACTTCAACTATATAACCTCTGAGCTCGTACGTCTCAGAGAAGGGTGTTAAGCTAAAAGAATAAATTCTCCGCCACCAACAGAAATATATTTGAAAGAAATCTGCTTTATATCTCAACTTGTAATGTCAGACATACAATCCATACAAGTCTGTTCCGGGCTCGAACAAAACCGAAGGCACTTACAAAGAAGTCCTTGCAATCCGAATATTCACAATCCTGATCGGATTTCCCGTCACTTAGGGAGTCTCTATACCGCTGCAACTCAGTGCAGAGACAATCGACAGGTCATCCTATCGCTCTCGCAAATACCGGGTCTTCAACACCGATCTTCAAATGCAATTCATAACGACGTATCACATATTCGGAATGGGTTATACGACCCCATGGTCCTTTCCCGGTTAACCCGAATAGTGAGCGCTTATTCAAAAATAAGTGTGGCATTCAAATTCAAACAAATCACATCAAATACCCATTCAAAGGGAAATATTGATAGTCGATTATTGAACTATAAATGGATATGCACAACATCACCAGATTCCAAATAATTTTCCAAATTATTTATTTTCCAAAATATCTTTACAAGATATATTATTTTCAATACTTCAAAAATAAATCAATATTTATTTTTAAACCAATTCCACTTTCTTTTATAAATTCCTTAGGGAATTTATAATCCAAAATATCTATGAATATTCGATTTCAATTATTCATTTTAAATATTTCTTTTCAATTTATCTTCAAAAGGATAAATTCTCAAAATATTCACTTATATTGGAAAACATTTCCATACTTATACGTTCATAAGTAATTCACAAATTTTATTTATTTTCAACACTTGGAAAATATTCAATATACTTAAATCAAAAATAAGTATATATTTCATTCTTTAAGGAAATCATTCTCTTAAACATATTTATTTGGGCCAAAACGAATGTTACGTAAAACATCGTTACGACAACCCAAAATCACTAGTATAGGGATTCGAAATTAAAATAGATATATAAATCCCAATACTATACAAAACATTTCCTTTCGGAAATCATTTACTATAACAAGAGTGTTATAGTCCATCATCTCCTTCTATTTCTCGAAAACGTCTATTTCAACAATAAATGTTGAAATCTATGGTTTCGAATCTCAACACATTTTAAAACATTGTTCGATCGTTTTAATTCTATTTAAAACATCACATTCAAAACAATTTCTTTAACATATTATTCACTATTCAAAACTTGAATATACTTTGTTAACAAATTTCATCCTTTTATTCATTTTATTTAAAAGGATTATTCACAGTTCAAAACGTGAATATAACTCCATTAATAGGTTTCAACAATTTACTTATCAAAATAAGTCGTTTGTGAATTTATAAAACAACGTTTATAAACTCCATTTCTATTTATTTTATAACAACTTCCTTTTATAAATTCCTTTATTAATCTATTCGATTTATAACTCAATTATAAAACAATGGTTCATATTATAAGTTAAATACTTATAAATTTATTCGTTTGCAAAATCGTTCCTTTGAACTTCATAATTATAAATCTTATAACTTATAAGATTCAATTATTCATCCAAATATATTCTTTAATAACTTCACAAAATTTATAAATCTTACTATTTATAAATTTCACTTATAACTTCATCATTTATAATTTTATAAATTCCATTCACTTATGCAATCCATTGCACTTCATTCAAACACTTATAAAAACTCGTTTTATAATGTCAATATTTCAATTTATAAATATCCATTTATAAATCTCTTAATATAAATCAATTTATATTATTCTTTTAAAACGTCTTCAAATTCCTTTAAAAATTTCATCCTTTTGATTCATAAAATAATTAAATTTTATAAATCCTATATTTCAACTTTTCATAATAAATTCAAAAATTCTGATTTAACTATTTTATAAAATCATTAGCATCATATTCTCAAAAATCAGTTTTTAACTATATTTCTCAAAATCATAATTTTATAACTTTAAAAATTATAACGTTTATTTATTTAAAATGGATCAATTCCAAAAATATTTTATAAACGTATACTTTCAAAAATCACTTTGAAATCATTTTAAAATTCCAAATTTGGTCCAATGATGCTACACACCAAATAGTCAATCATGACAACAACGATATCATATATCGATATGATAATCAATCAAATATCAAAATATCTGAAATCAAATAAATACTGTTGAGGAATCCAGTTGGATCCCTCCAACCTGTTTTCCTGCATCCACAAACATTAGCACAATACCAATTCCGTTCCAGTACGAAATTATCGCGGTATATGTTCTTATTAAATATTATCCGCTTAATAACGGCGCAATAGGGTCTCATCCGCTAAAAAATGCGGGGAATCAACAACTGCAATATATACATATGCCAATTTATATATATATATATATTGATATTATTTATAATACCAATTTCATTGTTTATGAAATATTCGCGGTATATGTTTTTAATAAATAGCATCCGCTTACTAACGGCGTATAATGTCTATTTTAACAATCAATAGATATCAATCATCATTCAAACATGCATTCAAATATTTTAAATCTAACTATTTAAAATAAAATCGAAACTGATTCGATTGAGTGAGAAGTTCTCACCTTGATTTTAAATTCCGTTTTAGCGATTTATTTCGAATAAAATTAAACGTGCGTTTAATTTTACCCAAAATTCTCACTAACTCCAAATGACTCCAATCCATCTCCATCGCGTAGTGCTCTTCCATACGATTCCAACGCAACTGGTTTCGCGCGTTTTCGACCTCGTATGAAAAAGTTATGATTTTTACTAGTTTATACGAATTTTTATAACTAAATTTACAACTTAAATATATAATTTCAACCTAATCAAGCCATAGCCGTATGATCCAACTTCATGAAATCTTGGCCGCACCCCCACTCTCCCTCTCCCTCACGTTTATCCCCTCCAGTACTCATGTTTAGCCGCCGAACCCATTTAGATAATTAGGGTTTAAATTCGAGCAATCTCCTTCCATCTCCACGCCGATCAAACACCTCCACTTCAAAGCCCCACACGCAAGCTACCACCACCAAGAAGAGCACGAACCTCGGCTGCCTCTGGGGCCTTAAAATGCGTGAGCAAACTCCCTAGGACGCGGCCCTCTTGCTGTCAATCCATCGCACCAAATCCAATCACAACCGTTGAAACCCAAGATCTCGCCATCCTCTACGAGTTTCTAGTTGGAAGTTTGTGAAATTATTGAGTAGATTGGAAGATAAATGAGGAAGAAAGATTGAAGTTTCTGGCCGTCCATGGGTGAGGGTGGCGGCTGCAGTTTTGATTAGGGTTAGGTTTTTTTTTTTTAATTTATGAAGTGTAGGGGTCTATTTATAGGGAAAATTCGAACACTATTCATCCGGAAATTCCGAACTCCGATTTACGCGCCGAAACTGACGTTCCTAGGGTTTATCCCGAATTCCGGACACAATGGAATAGGTTTCGAAAGCTAATTCGGACATTTGTGCGAGTTGTTGCTACAAACGTTCAATTTAAATAAACCGATTTAAACCGATTTCTAGGCGTTTTAATTTGTAACGGACAAACGGTAAATCCAATCGACTTGAAATTTGAAACCTTACAATAATATCACATTACGGATCCGATGAAACTGGTTTCGTCAAAATCCGAGACTTTTTGAAAAATGGCTATTTTCACTCGGCAAATTTAAATTAAAAACAATTCGATGCGTTTCGAGCTGCCACGCTCAAACGATAACTCCGATTGACACAAAAATTGTAATCTGGTAATAACTAACTATTACGGATCCAATGGAACTGGTTTCGTTCAATTCTGAGACTGTTCAAAAATTGGCTATTTTCACTAGTCGATTTTAATATTAAAATATTCAATTTTCACAAATTAACTTTTAATTCGATTTTAAAAGTTCTAAAATATCCTTCTAACTTCAATATGATAAAATAAAATTTTCCAAATTATTTTCAATCATATTTAACCCAATTTTCAATTATTTCCATAATTTAACATATTAAATTATCGATTTAATTATTCAATTAAATCCAATAATTCAAATAAAAATTTATTCGACTTATAAATTAACTTATTAATATTTAAAATTAATTAAATATTCAAATTTTAATAAATTAAAATTCTGGGTCGTTACAACCGTCCATGACTCCCGTACCAAAACAATGAAATAATGCGCTGAAAGGTGTGCCAGGCAGCCATGGACGATGGTCAGGGCAAGATAAAACAGCAAAACTCTATCGTAACTCACAGTGCATGGATAAAATACAATAGAGAAATATATAGTAAAACTCCATAACAGAAAATCATCATATAAGCATCATAGTAGTTTTGTACAAACATATGAATCATCCATACATCAAAGCCTCACTACATAACACTCAATCAAATACAGCAGCGGAACATCCAGTACATATAATATGAAATAATATGCAAAATCCTCCTGCTCGTCTTCGTCATCATTAGCGTAGATCTCCAAGAACAGCACCTGTCACCTGCTACCTAGTCTGCCCATCCCAAACATGGATGGACAGCCCAAGGTAATAAGAGGAGACATAAAACCTTGAGTCAGACAAAGTCTTAGTGAGCAGTAAATCAACTATCAAACATACCAAAAGAGCATAAGGGATAAAAGGAATAGGAACCAAACCATCCCACTCCACCTCTTTCTACAGTGATAGCCCCCCCCAGACACACACTAAGGAGAAGCAAGCATAACATAGCAGACAATTAAGGTAAAGCAATAATCACTCGAGTCAAGGTTGATGTTTTCCAAATACAAACCCCCAAGGCCTAAACCAAGATCAGATAAGCACCCAGAAAACACCGCTCTTGAGACCGAATGATGATACAACCAAACGTCCATACATCCATGACTCTGGCTATCACTGTTATCATTGCCTTGATTTCACCGTTAGTTGAATGACCACCTGTCAAGGGCTAATGGTAACCCCGGTTCTAGTCATAACTCTGCACGCTACCTGTGCCTAGGACTTATCTACTCTGCCCAGAGTACTCGACTACCTGCCTGTAGTCATTTGGGTGTCCCGACTACCTACCTGTAGTCGTTTTGGGCGCCCCATGTACTCTTGCTTTTGAGCATGCTAGAACCTTCAACAACGATGAGATCCAAGCCTCCTAGTCATCCTCCTCGACGACTATTCTCATACTAGCCCAAGCTACCTCTCGAGCAGTCCGTTATCAACCAACTCGAACCATCCCTCGAGTTATCAACATGCTTGGAATGATCCCTGCCTGGATTACGCCAAGACTCACATCATACTTCGCTTCATCGCATCATAGCAAAGTTCCATCTCAACATCATCCAATCCATACATATGAGCTTCAACATCCGCTACATATGTCTTAAGCAGCTTTCATCATTCAAGAGCCTCTTCCGTAGCTTTTGAATCGTCTTTGACCATACTTGTCCAAATCTATCAACTAGATAACTCATTCACAACAATAAAACAAGGCAAACATTAATCCAAACAAATAAGTAGTTTATCAGGATCTAAATAGACATTTATAACTAAAATGGCAATTTCGTAAATAAATGAGAATAGATCTAACATACATGGATCATGGGTTTTTAACATAGATCTAACAAATATAAATCATGGGTTTTGTCTCTACAACTTGATGAATGAACTTGCAAAAGTAAACATCTTTATAAGTAATGGATCTACACTTGAATCTAAGGAAAAATGCATAAAACCACTATCTACGACACTCCAACAAACCACCAAACCAATATACTCCTTTGGGTCCGCGTGAGAGATAACCACCACTCACCAAATCACCCAAACACTTCAAAAACTATCAACTTCAAATCTGGACAGCGAAGATTCAAGCTTGATTCGTCGAAATCCCGCTTGAAACGATGAAATCTAGCTTCGTTGGATGAAGATCTTCAACTTTGGCTCTTGGATCTTCAATCTCGATCTTCGATCTTGGGTGGATGTTAGAACTAGATTGGAGTGGAGAAAAGAAGATGAAGAAATGTTGTAGTCGAGCTCTCAAAATGGCAGCACTTCGTTGCTTCAAAAACCGGTGCCAAAAAGTGAGCCAAAGCCCTCTATTTATAGGCTGAAAATCACTGACCCGTTCGCCCCTAAGTCGTTCACGAGTTAACGACTTAGCCTTAAGTCGCTCGCGACTTATAAGCCCACGACTCAAGACTCAACAAAGCCTATGACTTAACCCAAGGCCGACCCAACGACTTATCTACCACACGACTCATCAGCATAGCCGACCTAACTCTTACACGACTTAACACTAAAGCATGCGGCACGACTTACGACTCAGGCCACTTGCCGACTTAACACACACTGGGTCTCACAACTTAAAGCCACTCACCTAACTCGTCCAAATCTACTAGGTCGCTAACTTCATCTGCCACTAACTCGCTAACCCGCTATCTCTGCTAACTCGCTAGCTAAGCTAACTCGTTAGTTATGCTAACCCGTGGCAGCCCCTAAGTCGCAAACCTATCTAACCCGAAGCCGGCCTGCCTCCTTGAGTCGTCTAAGCCTTAAGTCGTCACCCTATGAGTCGGTCACTGTCCCAACTAGGTCTAACACTAAGTCGGCAACATCACTAACTCGCCTACCACCTTAAGTCGGCCCAACTCCTTAAGTCGCTCACACGAGCTATCCTCCATACGACTTAAGCTATGGTCGACTCAAACTCCAAATAACTTAACAACGACTTAAAGAAACTATTTTACGATTTTATCGACACGTAAAATACGGGTCGTTACAAGACCCCCCTTCGTAGGGGATCTTATCTGAAAAACATTCAATAGAACTTACTTTGTTGAGATGCTGAGTTGACCATTCTTCGAGACAAACTATCTTGGGCTTTTCGGTCGTTTTTATGGATTTTTGAATATCTATTTCGATGGATTCTTTATCGGTTTCTTTGGATTTTATTCACGTATTCGTATGTGAATTTTTATGATTGATTGTTTCTACAATCACTTCTATGATTTGTCACTTTAAAATATGAAGGTTTCAATACTAGTAGTAAATATCAAAACCCTTTCAACAAAATGATTTCAACTCTATTTTCAATAGCAAAGCTCTTTTCTTAAACCATTTTCCAATCTACTAGTATATACAAACCTTTACCTCACTCGTATGAGAAATTGAATTAAATGGCTTAGTAAAACAAGTGGTATGAAACGCTTGTGTTTGCTTCGTCGGTTACTCTTGGACTTGTTCGATTGAACCTTTTTGTGACAATTTTCTAGTGAAGATCTACAGTTTGTTCGTAAATATTTGAGTTAAGCAAGTGGTTAGGGGACATGAAGCTAAACTTTTATATTTACTAGCTTAGTGTAATTGACACTTCTCGTTGATCATGACGATCATTTTGTGATTTAGGCTAGCAATTATGAGATGTCTCTTTGTTTTCTTCCTGGTTAGGCTAGACACCATTTGTGTGATTCCATTCACACATGCCTTTTTTGCTTTTTGGTTAGCCTAGACACCACTTGTGTGATTCCACTCACACATACCTTTTTGTTGTGAGGTCAGGCTAGACACTATTTGTGTGATTCCATTCACACATACCTTTTTACTTTTTGGATAGCCTAGACCTCATCTGGGTGATTCTGACTCATCCATATGGGGTAGCTCCCCATGGTCTTCGGACCGTCATGTGATAGGCCTCTTTCCTTTTTTATGATTTCTGGATTTCTCGTGTTGATTTCTGGAATTTATGTCATTGACTTGTTATGAGTACAAGTTTTGGGTATGATGCCCTCTTTGGATCTTTGAGAAGATTCTTGTGATATTGATTTATCTCTTATTGATTGATCTTCTGTTGATCATCATTTGCATACTTATAGTAGTATGTCAGTATGGATATTTTATGTTTATGCCATATCTTTTATTTTATATCATGCATCTGATATTTATAGCTAGACTGATCTGTTTATTATTTTCTTAAATAATACTCGGGTCAGACCGAGATGTTACAGGTGCTTCTGCTTGACTTCTTCCTGGGATTTGCTACTCTGACTTTTGGCTAACTATTTAGATTAGCAGTTTTTGTTGTATACACTTGAGATATAGACTCATAGTTGTATTCTTTTGTATAGCATGTGTTGCTATTCTTTTGTATTATTGTGGATCTTTTTGACTACTACTCTGATGTACACTTTCATATGTTAGTTATATATTCATATCTTCTTCCGCCTTTGTGCTATGGATGTCTGTGACTGATTTGCGTTATGCTTATTTATATGTTTGTTTCCAAACATTATTTGTAGCCACCGTGTGATAAGCAATTACATGGATGGTCGCTCCTCAACAGCCTTATTCTCCGTGCTAGTTGACAACACTACACCGTAGTGTTCTTGGCTAGCGTGGTATAGAGGTGGGGCGTCACAGCTTGTTATCGGAGCCAAACTTCGAAACAATGTAGAATAACTTAACAAGGATCACCGTCCTAAGTCCACCTTAGGAGTTACATCTTAGGATTAATTCGAGTCGTCGTACCGATTCATCCTATATCCTTTATGATTCCTTGTTTTATCTAGCAAGATTGCTTGATATTCATTAGTGAATAACCTTCTTCTTTCTTTCTTAAGGAAGAGAAATGGTTAGACCTGGTCGTCCCAGAGCTGGACCATCTACTTCAACTCCCCAAGATGGAGTTTTTATGACTACCCAGCAAATTCTTGACCTTGTCACGAATGCTCAAGCAGCTGGTTCTAATCCGGAACCTACTCACCCTAAATCTGGGTTTGCATGTTTATGCAATGATTACACCAACCTGGGTGGGAAGCCGTTTAAAGGTTCTGAAACTATCATCGAGGTCCAGGCTTGGTTGAGGACCTGCGATCGAATCTTCATTCGCATGAATCTCGTCGATCTTCACCGTGTTCAGGTGGCTTCCAGTATGCTCCAAGAGAGAGCATTGGACTGGTATGAACTTCTTATTTCTGAAGTCAACGAAGCGGACCTTACCTGGTAGTAATTCCGGACACGCTCCGAGTTAAAATTTGTACCAAAAGCAGAGAAGGTAACTTTGGCTCGACGCTTTATAGACCTTGTTCAAGGTAAGTCCTCCGTGACGGATTACGTCGCAGCCTTTGAGTCGCTTTCCAAATATGGGGTTGAATACATCAACACCCCATTGAAGAAGAACCAGAGGTTCTTTTATGGCTTAAACAAAAGCCTCAAGAAGCCATTACTTCTAAAGTTAGAAGTTCCTTTCGACCAACTTATAGATATCGCTCTTCGTTTGGAAGAGGCTGATAAAGAAAGTGATATTGAAGTAGTAGCTTCCAAACCCAACTTCAACAACAAAAAGAGGCCCAGTAAATTCAAAGGCCCTTATCCCAACAAAAAGGGTAAGCAAGCAACCCCTGCGACAAAGTCTCCTTTTCCTGGTGGTGCGAGATTCTTCAACTGTGGATCTGGGGATCATTTTGCGAATAAGTGCTCTAAGCCCAAATCTTGTCGCTATTGTAAGAGCCCAGATCATTACATATATCAATGCCTCAAACGTGAAGGCAAGAAGGAAGGAAAGTTGAATGTGGCTCAAGCCTCTGGCAACACATCTCGTGGCCAAGGTATTTCTCACTCCATTCTTGATGGTATTATTTTATTTCATGATCAACTTATTAGAGTTCTCTTTGATACGGGTGCATCCCATTCTTTTATATCAAAGGAACTGGTAGACACTATTTCCTTAAGTGTTACTGCATTAATGACATCTTTGAAAATTGCGAATCCTGTTGGTGGATCCGCAACTCTTAGTTTGCTTTGTAAAGATGTGGAGATTAATTTATGTGATTTTTCTTTCCTAACCAATTTGCATGTCATGCGTTACTTAGGCTTTGGAATAATTTTGGGAATAGATTGGCTTAACCATTATCAAGCCCATATCCTATGTCCTAAGCGGACTATTCATCTCCGACATCCACTATCTGTTAATCAGATTTCTGTTAATCTTAAAGATTCAGAATCCTGTTTGATTGCATCCTTATATTCTTTAAATCCTCGTGATGACGATGACGATGATGACGATGAGGATGATATTATTTCTCGTATCCACGTTGTTCATGAATTTTCCGACATATTCGAGTCCGTTGTAGGTCTACCACCTAAGCGAGCAATTGAGTTCAAAATTAACCTTATTCCAGAAGCTCAACCTATTACTCGTCCTCCTTATCGCATGTCTAATAAGGAAAATGAGGAGATGCGCAAACAATTATCTGAATTGGAGATGAAGCAATTTATTCGCTCTAGCTCCTCGCCTTAGGGAGCTTCGGCTATTTTTGTGAAGAAATCCGACGGTACGCTTAGGCTTTGCGTTGACTATCGCAAGCTTAACGATCTGACTATTAAAAATAAATATCCTTTACCTCGGATTGACGATCTGTTTGATCAGCTTAGCGGAGCTAGGGTCTTTTCACAGTTGGACTTGGCTACCGGTTTTCATCAGCTTCGTATTGTTGAGGATAGTATTCCTTTGACATCGTTCCGTACTCGTTATGGATCTTATGAATGGCTTGTTATGCCATTTGGTTTAACGAATGCTCCGGCTTATTTCGTCGACTTCATGAATCGAGTTTTCAAAGATTTCCTCGATCGGTTTGTTCTCATTTTCATTGATGATATTCTTGTGTATTCAAAAACCGAGGAGGAACATGAGAAACATCTTCGGATTGTATTGGAAACTCTTAGGAGTAATCAATTAAAGGAGAAATTCTCTAAATGCCACTTTTGGCAATCTCGTGTGAAGTTTCTCGGTCATATTATTTCCGAATCCGGACTTTCCGTGGATCCTTCAAAGATTGAAGCGATTCAAGATTGGAAAAGACCTGAGAGTGTGACCGAAATCCGTAGCTTTCTCGGATTGGTGGGCTATTACCGTCGTTTTGTTAAAGACTTTTCTAAGATTGCCATGCCTCTCACTGGCTTGACTAAGAAGGGAGTTAAATACATTTGGTCGGACAAATGTGAAGCCTCTTTTCAGAAATTGAAAGAACTCCTTTCCGATGCTCCTATTCTCGTTATTCCCGAAGGGAATCAAGATTTAGTTGTTTATACCGATGCTAGTCACGTTGGTTTGGGTGCCGTTCTTATGCAAAGAGAATGTGTTATTGCTTATGCTTCTAGGCAATTGAAGCCGGCCGAGACTAGATATGCCACACATGATTTAGAACTCGCGGCTATTGTTTTCGCCCTTCGAATTTGGCGTCATTATCTACTGGGAGAGAAATTTATTCTTTACACGGATCATAAGTCTTTGAAATATTTATTTTCTCAAAAGAACGTTGGCTCGAGTTCCTTGCTCCTTATGATCTTGATATTCTTTATACCCCCAGTAAGGGTAATCGTGTCGCCGATGCTCTTAGCCATAAACAACAAGCGTTTGTTTCTATGATGATATCCGAATGGAACGATCTCGAGATTTTATCCACTTGTGAGATTCGAGAGCGCGTATCTGATTTATGCTCATCACTTGTTTTATGTAGCCTTGAGGCTCATCCTTCTCTTTTAGACCGCATTCTTGAAGCTCAAGGGCTAGATCCTGAATTGGCTCTTCTTGGCCAAAATGTTAAGGATAGAATTGATATTGAAGGTTTGAAAGACTTTGATATTGATTCTCGTGGCGGCATTCGAAAATTTGGTAGACTTATCGTACCAAATATTGGTGATCTTCGTAAAGATATTTTAGAAGATTCCCATCATTCTAAATTCACCATTCATCCCGATAGTAGTAAAATGTACGCTGATATGAAGCGACTTTATTATTGGGAGGGAATGAAATCTGATATTGCTAACTTTGTTAAGTGTTGCATGACTTGCCAACTTGTCAAGGCCGAACATCTAGGGCCTGGTGGGTTATTGCAACCTTTAGAAATTCCAATTTGGAAGTGGGACCAAATTTCCATGGATTTTATAGATGGCTTCCCCGTTCTCGTTCGGGTCATGATAGCTTTTGGGTGATCGTTGATAGACTTACTAAATTCGCCCATTTTATTCCAGTTCGGTCTAACCGAACCGTTCCTATTTTGGCCAAACTCTTTATCAAAGAAATTGTTAAATTGCATGGAGTCCCTACTTCTATTGTTAGCGATCGTGATCCATTGTTTACTAGTGGATTTTGGAAGAGTCTTCAAAAAGCTTTGGGAACGAAGCTTAATTTTAGCACCGCTTATCACCCCCAGTCCGATGGACAAACCGAGCGTGTGAATCAAACTCTTGAAGATCGTCTTCGAGCTTGTGTCCTTGATTTTGGTGGAAGTTGGGAAGATCATATTTCACTTGTCGAATTTTCCTATAATAATAGCTTCCAATCTAGTATTGGTATGGCACCTTTCGAGGCACTCTACGGAAGGCCATGTCGATCTCCTTCTTGTTGGCTTGAGGCCGGTGAGAAGCTGGTTTTAGGTCCAGACTTTATTCGTGATTCCACAGAAAAGATTGAACTTATTCGATATAGGATGAAAGAAGCCCAGAGTAGACAAAAATCCTATGCCGATAATCGAAGAAGGAAATTTGAATTTTCTGTTGGAGATCTTGTTTTTATTCGTGTTTCGCCTATGAAGGGTGTTGTATGTTTCAGTCGATCGGGGAAGTTAGCGCCTCGATATATTGGGTCGTTCCCTATCACTAAACGTATTGGTTCCATGGCTTATCGCCTTGCATTACCGGCTCAGTTTTCTGCTATGCACGACGTGTTTCACATTTCTCAATTATGGAAATGCCTTCGGGATTCCGATTCCATTCTTGAGCCTGCTGTTGTGGAAGAAATTGAAGTTTCACCGAATTTAACTTATGAGCAACATCCTGTTCGAATTATTGCTTCGGAGGTTAAACAGCTTCGAAATAAAGATGTTCCGCTGGTGAAGGTTCAATGGTCCTCAAATCCTAAGGATTTCTCTTGGGAATCTAGAGAATTCATCGAGCGTACACATCCAGACTTGCTTACTCCTGCTCTTTGAGGTGAACTTCTTATTTCAAATTTCTTTTGTGTTGATATGTTTTTATGGTTGTTACTTTCTATTTCCATCTTATATATATTGCGAGAATGCAATTTCTTTAAGAAGGGGAGTTTGTAACGACCCGCAAATTTATCGATTTTATATTTAAATATTTTATTTAAATATTATATCGTTAATCAGATTTTAGTCCGAAAAGCTACTTTTTGCAAACGGTCAAATTAGGACTCGAGACCACTTCCGTTGAGTTTGAAATGCCGTTTACAACTTTTTTAAGTATAAACATCGATATGTTTGGAGTCAGTGGAATTTCACTAACTTTTCTCGCTTTGGACTTTGGGTTGGTTTAGCCCATTAAAACCCAAGTCCCAACCCCTTCTCCTCACTCTTCATAAATTCCTAACTAACTCAAGATTTGCATTAATGGTGAAGAGAATAGGAAATTAAAACTCCAAGCTCAAATTTAATTGCTAATCCAACATTCAACTCCAAATTCAAGTAGAAGACATTGGATCCTAGCTTGTAGTTGCTTCTCTATTGATTTCAAGCTTCCTCTTCATTGAATTTGTGCAAAGGTGAGATTTTTATCTCACAATTCTAGCCCATAACCATATTGGACTATTGGGAATGATTCCCTATCACCTTCGCATGCACATTTGCATTTGGTTTGGATTGGATTGGCGAAAAACTCCAATTTTTAGCCTTTTTGGTGAAAAACTGCTCTTAGGTCATTCTGTCTTCATTAGGTCACTCGGGGTGGAAAAGTCACGGCCTTCATATTTGATTCGCTCGGTTTTAGGTCGTAGGTCGCAAGCCTTTTAGGTCGTAGGTCGCAAGCCCTATAGGTCGTCCGACCTTGTTCCTTCATTAGGTCGCTCGGCCTTATTAAACCGATAACTCACGAACCTCTTAGGTCGCTCGACCTGTTCGTCCACAAGGTCGCGTAAACCACTAGGTCGTTGGGCCTTATTCTTGTTAGGTCGTTGGGCTTTAACTTGTTGGACCCTTTTCCTTTATGTCGTTTCCCCACTTAACTCGCTTGTCCCTTATAGGTCGCGTTTCCTGCTTAGGTAGCTAGGTCGCGTGCCTTTAGGTCGCGTTCCTTTATTAGGTCGCGTGTCTCTGTTAGGTCGTTGACCTCCTTAACTCGCATGACCTAACCCGTAGGTCGTTGGACCTCGATTCTATTTAGGTTGCTACTTCTTATAGGTCGCTCGGCCCCTTATTTTCTTTAGGTCGTTTGAGTGTTAGGTCGCGAACCCATTTTAGGTCGCATGACCTTTACCCTTTAGGTCGCTGGACCACTAGGTCGTGCCCCTTTAACCACTAGGTCGTACCGTTTTGGACAGGGAGCTGCCCCGCACCCCGCTGGGGGCGCTGCCTCCTGGACCCCCGCGACCTGACCGGGCAGGTCGAACCCCGTAACAGGGCTGTTGCCCCCGCACCCCCACCTTGGGGGGTTGCCACCCCCTCTGGACCCCCCTCCGTAGGGGATCTTATCTGAAAAACATTCAATAGAACTTGCTTTGTTGAGATGCTGAGTTAACCATTCTTCGAGACAAACTATCTTGGGCTTCTCGGTCGATTTTATGGATTTTTGAATATATATTTCGATGGATTCTTTATCGGTTTCTTTGGATTTTATTCACGTCTTCGTATGTGAATTTTTATGATTGATTGTTTCTACAATCACTTCTATGATTTGTCACTTTAAAATATGAAGGTTTCAATACTAGTAGTAAATATCAAAACTCTTTCAACAAAATGATTTCAACTCTATTTTCAATAACAAAGCTCTTTTCTTAAACCATTTTCCAATCTACTAGTATATACAAATCTTTACCTCACTCATATGAGAAATTGAATTAAACGGCTTAGTAAAACAAGTGGTATGAAATGCTTGCGTTTGCTTCGTCGGTTAACTCTTGGACTTGTTCGATTGAACCTTTTTGTGACAATTTTCTAGTGAAGATCTATAGTTTGTTCGTAAATATTTGAGTTAAGCAAGTGGTTATGGGACATGAAGCTAAACTTTTATATTTACTAGCTTAGTGTAATTTACACTTCTCGTTGATCATGACGATCATTTTGTGATTTAGGCTAGCAATTGTGCGATGTCTCTTTGTTTGCTTCCTGGTTAGGCTTTACACCATTTGTGTGATTCCATTCACACATACCTTTTTTGCTTTTTGGTTAGCCTAGACACCACTTGTGTGATTCCACTCACACATACCTTTTTGTTGTGAGGTCAGGCTAGACACCATTTGTGTGATTCCATTCACACATACCTTTTTGCTTTTTGGTTAGCCTAGACCTCATCTGGGTGATTCCGACTCATCCATATGGGGTAGCTCCCCATGGTCTTCGGACCGTCATGTGATAGGCCTCTTTCCGTTTTTATGATTTTTGGATTTCTCGTGTTGATTTCTGGAATTTATGTCATTGACTTGTTATGAGTACAAGTTTGGGGTATGATGCGCTCTTTGGATCTCTGAGAAGATTCTTGTGATATTGATTTATCTCTTATTGATTGATCTTCTGTTGATCATCATTTGCATACTTATAGTAGTATGTCAATATGGATATTTTATGTTTATGCCATATCTTTTATTTTATATCATGTCATCTGATATTTATAGCTAGACTGATCCGTTTATTATTTTCTTAAATAATACTCGGGTCAGACCGAGATGTTATAGGTGCTTCTGCTTGACTTCTTCCCGGGATTTGCTACTCTGACTTTTGGCTAACTATTTAGATTAGCAGTTTTTGTTGTATACACTTGAGATATAGACTCATAGTTGTATTCTTTTGTATAGCACGTGTTGCTATTCTTTTTTATTATTGTGGATCTTTTTGACTATTACTCTGATGTACACTTTCATGTGTTAGTTATATATTCATATCTTCTTCCGCCTTTGTGATACGGATGTCTGTGACTGATTTGCGTTATGCTTATTTCTATGTTTGTTTTCGAACATTATTTATAGCCACCGTGTGATAAGCAATTACATGGATGGTCGCTCCTCAACGGCCTTATTCTCCGCGCTAGTTGACAACACTACACCGTAGTGTTCTTGGCTAGCGTGGGTATAGAGGTGGGGCGTCACAAAGCTACTCAGATACAACAACACAAGATAAACAGTTATAAAAGTTTGTCTATTATACAATTCAAATACAACACATACATCACAAAGATACAACACAGCGGAAAACACCATATAACTACAAACGTTGAAGCCTCATGCTTCATAACTCCTCCAGTATTTGTCAAGCAAACCTGAATCCCTTGGCTACTCGTAAAAATTTGAGTACCCAAGAGTTTAAGAAAAACAGAATAAACTCCGAGTCAGACATGGGTCTGGTGTGAGTAAACGGGTTAAAGTTGCTTAACTTTTAAAATCCTTCGAAAACAAAAGGTATCACATAAGACTCCCCACAAATAAACATGGTAAGTTTTTACCTTACGCTAACCAAAACATTTGATAGGAAATCCAGTGATATTATAATAGTGTTTAGGGTTTTCAAGTAAATAGAAAATAGCCGAAATTGTTACATTCATTAAATTCCAGCTACTAGCCACAGAAGTGGGTAATAAAATCAAAACCGTAGGAGCATGTAGGAAGAATAGGTTTCCATCAATGGCAGTGCTACTGGGGTACCACCCGTCACAGTACGTGTCCTAGATCACCGTACCGAGGAGCCACCCTAACTCCCCTACAACACAAAGCCGGGACCATTCCTTACTGAACAGTCCCGAACAAGACCACCCCTGCGATTCTAGCTAGCAATCGCCCCCACACAGCCGAAATAAAAAGGGACATCTAGACAGGGGTAAATCTCGTCCTACTTGGGCATGACCCACTTAGCCTTGCTGCACCTCCCCTGTTTTAGCCATTCCCGGTTGGTGAGGCTTGAGGCTACGATTACCTTTATAGAACACATCTATCTTAGAATGCTCATCGTCCACCTGTCGATGTTCTGAAAGCATTCAATCCATACAAGTTCGTTTCGAGTTCGAACGAAACCGAAGGCATTATCTCATTACACTCATTTTGGAATCACCCTCAGAGTTAACGACAATAACCCTTGTAGTCTAAAAACTCAATCTCGAACCTGAAAGTACTATCTCCGTTATACTCGTATTGAAATCACCCTCAGAGATTTTAAAGACAGATAGTTCTTACACTTCGAGTCTTGAACTCGATCTTCACTTGAATTCACGACCTAGCATTTAACTTGGATCGATGTGGTTTTCAGATAATCAAATTTGATACCCGATCCCGGTCTCATCGAACCAAACGTGTCTTAAAGGCCAAGTTGTTTGAAGGTTTAAACAATTCAATTCAATACAATTCAATACTTTGAAATCACACAGCATTAACATAGATAAATACCACACATTTATCATTGATATAACCAATATCATATCATAGAATGTCACAACACATATCATCAATAGATATCAATCCAACAGATATCACCCAATTCAGACATTCAACAACCATCATCCATAAGCAAGCATTATCAATTCATATCATAATTAATTTAATTTCTTAAATTAATCCCTTAAGAATCAACCCCAAAATCTTGCTTATACAATCACTAATTAATTACTAACCTTAATCAATGAATCACTCCTTGATTAACTTAATTAATCAATTAATCAATTCTTAATCCAGATTAATTGTCCTTTAATCATCAATTAATAAACCTCAATTATAAATTAATCTCCTTTTATACAAAGTAATTAATCCTTAATTACTTCCATAATCAATTAATTAACTTTTAATTAACTGGTTTAAAATCCATCAACTATCGGTTAATAACCTAAATTATTAATCAATATCTCTTAATACACATTAATTAATCCATAATTACTTTCATAATTAATTAATTATTAATTAACCAATTAATTGTCTCTTAATTATTAATTAATAAACCTAATTATCAATTATTAATTAAGAACTTAATTACAGATTACTTACTCCTTAATCACCAGTTAATTAATCATTTAATTAACCCTTAATTAACTGTTAACCTAATCTTAATTAACAGATAATCAATCCTTAATTACCATTCGATTAATCCTTGATCATCATTGATTACTCAATTAATCACCATTTAACAACTTCTTAATTAATCCTTAATTATGGATTAATTATTCTCTAATTATTTAATTAATCAAACCTTAATTATTAATTAATAAAATTTAATTACAAGTTAAACACTTCTTAAATACTAATTAAGAAACTTTATTACTTAATTAACAACTTATTAATCATTCAATTAATAAATCTTAACCACTTGATTAATTAAGTTTAATTCCACTTAATTACTTGATTAATGGATCCCTAATCATTAATAAATAATCTAGTTAACGATCTTTTTAATTACAATTTAATTAATCTTAAATTAATTAACCTTAATCCTTAACCATTTGTTAATCAAGTAAATATTTCCTTAATTAATTTCTTAATCAAACCTTTATAATTAAAAAATTAATTAAACTTAGTCTCTTTAAATTAAATTAAATCAAAATTAAGTTATTAAAACCTTAATTAAGATAAAACATTTATCTTATAAATGCTTTAATTGCCTTAACATATTTACAATCATTACTTTACAACTATCCTTACTTAATTAAATTATTAATTTAAGTTTAAGTTAAAACAATCATTTAGCTTGATGAATTAAAGTTACCAAAACACAACTTAAATATTTATCAATCTATGATTTTAAAAAGCTAGTTTCAATTTAAATTTAAACTCCTTTTTTATATAAACTTTTAAAATTACATTCAAAACTCAATTTCAAAATTGTTTTAAAATTTCTAAACAATGTTTAAATTTAACAAACTCAAAACTTCTTAAAATATGTTTAATAAAATATTATTAAAACATCAGTAATTTATATAAAGTTTGAACTAATTTAAATTTTAAAATTTCAAAAACAAGTTTAAAACCCTTTTAAAAATCTTTTTAAAAACTGTTCAAGTTTCCCAGCTTCGGGTCGAACCCGTTACTTACTCGGGTCAAAACCCGAGATCCCTGCTTCCATCTTTTCTTTTAACTTTTTTTTTAACTTTGATTAAATACAGTATTCAAAAACAAAACTACAGGTTCCCAACCCAACATACTCGAGAACATCTCGAGTTTCCCCCATGCCAAACTCGAATGCGACTTCGAGCTTTCCCCATGAGTCTAAACTCTCTGACACCAACCACCAACATGTGCACATGAACGCCACCGTTGATCACCTCCGACTAACGTCACCGCCTCCAGCAACTTCCTCAACACCCCAACAACCAAATACGATTACCCAAACACACAAACTCATCTCGAATCGAAATGGGCATTACTGCAGAACCCAACCCAAACGACCTCACACAAACTACCATCCACCGCCAAACTCCGGTCACCAGAAGTCTCGCGGTGCCGACCATCCCTTGCCAAGCCGATACGCTACCTCCAGCCAAAATTTCACGACGTCTCGATCAACAGAGAAAAGCTCAGACCCAAAATTTCCTGCGTCGACCAAACTAGGGTTTAAAACCCATTCTCGACCATTGCCAACATCAAAACCTCTTATAGCCTCAACCACCATTTTTCCCCGAACCCCCATGGCCTTCCCCACCTCCAGTAGCAACCCCAATCAACCAAATTGATCCATCTTCCAGGAATCACCCAAAATCTACTTTCCAGAAAAACCAAAATTCCAAACTCAATCCTATTTTAAAAATCTGGATTTTTGTCTTAAAAATCATAATTTTTAATGATGATTCAATACATAAACATGAATCAATATAATTCAAAATTTTATTTATTTCATTTTATAAGTTTTCGCAGCATATTTTTACAGGTAAATTCTAAAATTCATTTGTTTAAACATAATTTCATAAGCTAGATGAGTTTAAAACTTAATTAATTTGTTTTAGATTCAAAACGTCAAAGTGTTTATATGAAAAACTCTGAATTTTGTTAATTTATAAACTCTTGTGAACATGAAAGAATAGAGGAACAGGTATGCAGAAACAGATACTTTCATAATCACAGAATTTAAACTATTATCCACACATGCAAGAATCAATATCACTTTAGCAACAAATTTTATCCTACTTAAAATTTAGGTTAATTGTTTACTCACCTCTTTTTGACTTTGCACAGAGTTATGGAACTGGAATGGAAACCCTCTTAAAATTTTAAAAACTGATGTTGCAATTCCAGAAACTTTGAATATTACTGACACAAGCCTTTGCTATAAAACTTGATACTTGATTTCTTTAAAACTGGAACCATGGTGGTGCTCAAAGCTTTTGAAAATGGGTTGTTTTCCATATTGAATTGAAACTTTAAAACTGGATTGACAGATTGCATTTTGAAGCTTGATCTCAGGTATGCAGTTGAAACTTGCTGCATGCATGGTAAAAATATTATAGATTTTTGTTGAAGATGAACTTGAGTATTTGGGTGAAGTTTTGCTACAGGTTTGATTTTCTAGTTTCAGAGATTTTTTTTTTATTTCTTTCTTTCTTGAACATAAGGATTTGAATAGGTTTCAGGTTTTGATAAAAACAACATAGGGTTTGTAAATGAATGGTTTGAGGAGATCAGTAAAAGGAAAAAAACTACAGATCTTTGAACTGAGGAATTGAATATGGGTTTCAAATTTTGATAAAAGAAGTTTTCAGGTGTGAGAAGGAATTTCAGTGTTTCAGATTGAACTTGAGAACTTTTAATACAAGGGTGGCCATGGATTCTTTTTTGTATTCAAAGAAAATGAAGAAAGAAGATAATAGGATTTTATAAAAATAAATTTCAAGGTTAAATAAAATTTAAAGAAAAGAAAATGAAGAAAAAGACACTTGTTATCTTTGATTACATTTGTCATAACCCAAACTTATTTTCCTAACACATGTATTCTATGATGTTTGAAAATGAACACATGTCACTTAATATTTTTAATTATTTAAAATGATTTTTAAAACCCTTTATTATCAATTTCCTTAATATGTAAATACTTTACTAATTTATGAATGCTTTTGTAAATTCATAAATCCTTTTCTTTTCTTATAAAAATAAAACTTTCAAAAGAAAATAATATATAAACTAATTGGATTCCAAATAAAATAATATAAAATTATTTAATCCATTTTTACATGCTAGTTTAAATGCTCTTTCCATTTATTTACTATTAAATAAATATTCTCCAAATTTATATAAATAAAAATTCTTTTATTTTAATTTAATACAAAAACAAATCTTATATTTCAAATAAAACTTTATTCATAAATCTTTGATATACAAATGTATTTCAAGATATACATTCTTTTTAAATTACAAATTACAATTCAAATTTCAAATTAAAAATTCAAATTTCATTTAAACTTAAATTTCAAATCAAATATGTTTTTATTAAATTAAACAAACACACTTTTAAATTAAGAAATATTGATTTCTAATTTTAAAGTAAATTTTTAAATAAACATACGTTTAAACAATACTTATTAAATTAAAATGTCAAACTTATCAAAAATCAAATTTACAAATTAAATAATTATTCCATTTAAAATCAATTGATTTCTAAATTTAAAAACATCACATAAATTTTATTTTGGTTATTTATATTTGAAGATAACAATTTTATCAATTTTAAATGATTTAATTAAGAGATTATCTCATTTTAAATTCTCCGAAATTCTGGGATATTACACTCTCAACCATTTTTGTTCCTCGGAATGAATTACCACCAAGATTGGAAGGGTCCTTATTTAGCTTTGCAAAATCAGCGTTGGGCACCTACACTAAGCACCACAACCAACGGTAACATTCGAAGCTGCAACTTAGGCATTTTGCAACATATTCACCATCATCACATTGAACATTTCTTGCAAGTTAGGGTTATAGTCCCCGAGCCCACTCCTTCCTAGACTCCAAAGACAGAGTTCCTCATGCGTTTCTTATGCCGGCTTATTCTCGATCTGTAACAAGAATGATTAGTATCTCATAAAGCATATTATAGTTATTATGTGCTAACTCTTTGAATGCAGAGATATGTCAAGTATGATTTTTTATACCTTTGTTCCTTACTATGTCAACTTGTATAGTATTTTGAGATTGCTTGTTACTCATACTAGACTGTTGTCTGGCATGAGCTTTTATTCTTTGCTACTTATTATCTCAAGTACTCCTAAATGAGTAGACTAGATAGCTGGTTTAGGTGATACACGGTGCTATGTAGAGGACATAAAAAAGGATGTGCTTTCTTTTATTATATATTAAGTTACTATTGCTTATTCTACTGTATGATACGTAGAGTCTAGACAATGTTAGCTATTTTATTTCGAGATAGTCATCTTGAGTTTATTTTAAGTTGTATAAACTCTACTGTTATTTTGTATAACTTCATGAACCTATACACTATGATATTTTTAGTTTATTTAGTTATTACTATCTTGCCTGTTTTATATTTGTGATGATTACTTTATTTTATTCGATGTGTTATGAGACATACGATAGGTTCTATGATTGATTATCTACTTTTCACCCTTGACAATCATCCCACACCGATCGGGCACCATAATAGCACACTCTTTAGATATATTAGTGTCAAAGGTGTAAGGTGGTTGCCATACTTGGTAACAGAGCGAGGTTGCATAGTTAACCAGAGCTAATACTATGATCCAGTAGAGATTGGTAAGGAGTTTATCCTAGACTGGATTAAGAGTGTATATATATATATATGAGGGAGATCATACTTATTACAAATTTTAGTACACAAAACTATATGATAGTCTGTATATATATATATATAGTATTTAAGTCACATTGCACACCTGAGTACCACTGATGTGACATCCTTAGAACAATAAACAACAAATATAACATTATGGGAAACATGGCATCCATCAAACAATCCTCATTATCTCACAATGTACCCTGCCTATATGATAAATCGTATGACCACTAACTGCTAGAGGTTAATGAAAAACCTTATTTTTCAATGTACCTAAACACCAGCCCATAGATGGCACTAGATCCCTTCAATGATCCATGGTATATGGATCCCTTCAATGATCCGGGGTAATCATCAAAATATCCAATAAGCATCCTCACAATACCTATAACATCCCACAAAATTAATAAGAAATAAATAAAATAGATAAAGTAATTAAATATTATAAGGCTAAAATGGAAATTTTGCAAAAGTTGAAATTCAACCACGAAAGTTATGTCGTGGCATTCATAGGGAAATTTTAGTCGTTTTCCATACATAATGTTCTAAAAACGGAGCTTAAACGAAAAAGTTATAGACATTTGAAGTTTCTAGATTTAAAATAATTTAAATAGAATTAAAATTCAAATATGTAAATAATCTCAAATTTGAAATTTAAAAAGTAACAGTAATTAGATTTAGGGGAAAGTAATTGTTAAAATTAACGTTAACACTAAAGGAGTAGTTAAGGAATAAAATAAATAAATCAATAACAATTAAAAACGTTTCCAAAATATAACTACGGGTCGACCACCTACCCAGGGAAGGTTGATCCCTAGCGGTCAACTGATAGGGTAGGAGCAATCGACTGGTCCTTGTATATGGCAGTTAGGTTTAGTGCAAACGAACGTATAGCATTTTATTATTTTAACTGACTTTAATCCGATAGTTTTGGGGCATTCCAACTACTATAAATAAAAGCCTAGCCCCCTTACTTTTATTCACAAATTATTTTGGAAACCAAGCGAAGCTCTATCAGTCCATCTCTTCAATGATTTTGAAAAATTCTTTAGGTTTCAGGTAACAGATTCTAGATATTTATTATTTTATTTCTAGTTCTATTCTTCTCCAATCCCTAAATTTCCGAATCTAGTCTATATACAAATCCCTTATAGTATATATCGAAAAGGGAAGATTTGAAAAAGATTATTAAAGGCATGACAAATCAAAAAAGTGGAAGAGCTAAGGACCTACTATGAGTGGAAATCTTAGTCTTTTTTTTTATTTTAGTAACTAAATAGCATAGTTTGGATTTGATATATGCCTTGGAGAATTTTGGTTTACAAAAACATCACATTAAAATCCCCAAAATTCCTCAAAAAGAAATGTCTCCTATAGTGGAATTTGTGTAGATTTTGCAATTTCACTGTTTTACCATCTATTCCACTTCTTATCTTTTTCTTTGGATCTGATTAAGGGATTTTGTGATGACCCACCTTTCTGACCCTTGGAAACGACACTGAATACATTCATGGTATTTGTGTGTCATCGCCCAAGTATCCGAAAGATGAATAGTCGGGGTAAAATAAAAAGGTCAAAATAGAAGATCTCACAGTGAAACTGTTAAATATATCATAACAGTAAAATAGTACATAAGGTTACTCCCTAACATGGAGTTATCAGAGTTACACAAAAGTACTACAATTAGCTTAGGCAACTGTAACAACCTGCCTTTACCAATGTTGAAACAAAATACACTTACAAGAATTAAATAGACAGCGGAAATAGACAACTAAATAAATAAAGGCTCTAACTCGGATGTCGTTTTCAAAATAGCCCATAAAAGACCGCCTACTCTTGGATTACTAAAATATAAATGAATACTCTAGAGTTTTAGGGAAACAAACAACTCGGGTCAGACCAAATGTAAAGAATGGGTACAAAGAATTAAACATCACGAAGAATGATAGACCCTTCCTGATGCAATTAAGAAAACAAATTCGAAGGTTTGAATCGAACAAGGAAAGGAACTTTTTCGAACAATGGCTAGAAGGTGCACCCTTTTACCAAAAGTACGCCTCTAGAATATATATACTTGAGAACTTCGATGGCTCTTAGAAACCTCCAAGCCGGACCCTGCCAACTGTTACTGAGAATTCGATTATTTTACATATGGGTGCATAAATATCCAAACCAAATCTAGAGTATATTTGATAATACCCTCATAGGAGCATTCCCACATAGCTTGGTCCCTACCCGCACTTTGAGTTTAGTCATTTTCGGCCAAGGATAACAGATCAAGTGGGCAACACATCATCTTAGAGTGATGAAACACAAAGAAGGTTGAGTTAATCTACAGTCGACAAACCGACTATCGAAGATAACAAAGTAATCGTATATGGATAGTAAACCTCATATTCTTACCACTACTCATCAATTTCAAACATATACTGATTCTTTATTAAAAATGAAGTCGAGTAATTGAAGGTAGTGTTACATTTAGGCATTGCCTTGAGGACAATTTGAACATTCGAGATAGTGACAAATTTCCATACGTCGACGTTCAATGTCAAGAGTATAATTAAATTCTTTCCATATAAGAGATATCGTTTATGAAAATTTCTTTTCCATAACTGAATCGAACTTTTACTTTTAAAACAGAATTTGTGCTTGGGTTTCACCGCAAGTATTAACATTAAACATTTTTGTAAAATTATTTTACTAACTTTAAAACAGCATTATTAAAAAGATTTAAGAACTTTAAAGATCCATATTAAATTGGTTAATTAGCTTTAACTATCATTAATAAGAATGATTAATTATCTTTAAACTTCGTTAATTAATTTAATTAATTAATTTCAAATACTTTAATTAAAAAAGTTGATCACTTTTAAAAACATCATTAATTAAATAAATTATTTAAATTTAAGCATCGTTAATTAAATTAATTAACAAAGAAAATTAAATATCATTAAATTAAAATGATTAAAAAAGTTGTTGTCTCTGCTATTGTCCCTCCTATGGCTGCTCCTATTCCGGTCTTGGGGCCGCCTCCAGCTCCTTCTACTGGGCCTGCCTCCTCTTCTTCTTTGTTGGGTATCGGTTCTGTGTTACCTGTTGCCTCCCCTGATCCTGTTCCTCCTAGTCCTTCTGTTGTTTGGGATGAGGCTGAGAGGTGTTGGGTTGATCACCTTTTTGATATGAGATTTAACCCCTTGACTAATTCCTACTTTAGATTCGTTTCCGATGATCTTCTGGACCTTAGATGCCTATATTACATTCCTTCTGGTGATACATTAGTCCTTGATGTGGACGGTTAGTTTGTGAGTTCGAATTCTATCTTGCTTGCCAATTCTTCCTGGGATCGTTCCTTCATTTACTCTCCTGATGCAGTGGCATATGATCCTTGTCTTGCTGCCCTTTTCCGCCCCTTTGCTGGTCTTTTGAGGAATATTCCTTTGGTATCTTCCCAGGATATAGTGGTTGATGGAGATTCTTCCTCTTCGGAGGAGTAGTTCTGTTTTTGTTTTTCATATAGTAGTTGTGGTATGTCTACCACACTCCTGTGCTGTATTTTCCTTTTCTTAGTAGTTAAGATGTTCTTACCTTACTCCTGTACTTCAACTTTTATTACGTTCGTAATAAACAGTGGACGGTCCACTATAAAACCGGCTGGCCTTGCCAAAACAATGATTAATTAATTTAAGGCATCATTAAAGAAAGCTATTAATTAGATTTAAAGTAATTAATTAACTCTTAAAGTCATTAACTAAAAAGTGTTAATTAATTTTAGAATACCATTAATTAAACTAATTAATTAACTTTAATCCATCATTATTAAATAATTAATTAGCCTTAATCATCATTAGATAAAATGATTAATTAATTTAAGTATTATTAACAAATTAATTAATTTAAACTCCTTATTATTGAGATAATTAATTAACCGTATCCCTCATTAATTAAATGATTAATCGAATTTAAAAATCATTATTAAATTAGTTAATTCATTTTAAATCCATTATTATTCAAGAACTTAACTAGCTTTGTAAACAAAACCCAAGTACGAGAATAAATCAAAACGTTTCGAAGAGATGGTAATTTTCGAAAGTGTCGATATAGCGATGGTCGCTAAACGGACACTTCGAGAACTACTTTTGTGTTGTATTGATTTTCATCCAAGCATCACATCACATAACATAAACAAGGCATATATATCAAATAAACAATATTCATGAACATAAGAAATCATTTATTAAAACTTTACTTCGAACTTTACTAATAATTCTAAAGGTTTACTAACTGCAAAGGTATCACCTTTTAAGGCACAAACCAAGTCACAAACTTTATATACAAAAATTACTAACCAAGAAACAAAATAGTGACTATAATATGAAGGAAATAAAGTTCAAAACTTTAGTTTAAAAAACGAACTATACTCACAAAAAGTTTGCAAATTCAACTCTAACTTCCACACGAACTTGAACGACCGAGATCTTTGCTTCTAACTTGGAAAAATGGATTTTGGATGCTTTAAAATGACAAAATGGCTATGCCTCGAACGATTAGTGCTCGATCTAGATGAATATGGGTGCATGTGGACTTTTTTTGAGTAGTTAAGTGATTTAGAGAAGAAAGAAGGATGTTTTTTGGATTTTGCTTAAGGAAGAAATGAAAAGGAGAATGGATTTTTGAACTTAAGAACTCTTAGATGGCATTAAAGTGTTCATGAGAACTTTAATGGAGGTTTGAAAACGAAAGAAGAAGTGAGAAAATGAGAAAATTAATTAGGAAATTTAGTTATATACTAAGAGATAAATTAAATTACCAAACTACCCTTAAAGGACATAATCTCCACTCCATGCTTTCCATGTCCCCATGCCACCTCTTCTCCTATGTACTTATACCCCAACATGACTTATCCCTTTATAGACATGAGCCAACATAATTTGATGCCAAAGTGTACTTAATGTCTACTAATGTTTTCGCTTTACTTTTCCATGTTTTTTTTACATATAGAATACAACCTTTAATCATATTATCCTTAGAGTATATATACACACACATTACTACAATGCATAACCCTAACTTACTTATACATGAATGTGAATAATTATACTCTAAGGTTAACAATGTTTTCGACAACTTTTAGTCAACGAAAAGTTGGAAATTTGGAAAACGAATTCCAGTCATATTTTTTATTTATCTTCGAACTAAATATATTTTTAAAAAAATTTGGAAAAATATTTCACCATCATTGCTTATTAAAAAGAGGTTTATTTGGATTATAGTATTTTGAGTATTTAAAATTAATTAAATATTTACAAATTAAAGCGGTGAAATTCTGGTCGTTGCACTCTCCCACCTTAAAAGAATTTTGTCCTCGAAATTAACACTTAAGGAGATAACCCAAAATAACTAAAAAAGGCATATATTATATCAGGAAATCCATAAACAAATACAAAGTAAGCAACTATATCACAATAGTGCATATATAGTCTATACAAACTAACTATGCTAACATTAACTCAGGATAAGCTTCCCTCATATTATCTATAATCTTCCAAGTGTAATCTTTGGGATCTTCGCTCCATTGTACTTTGACCAAAGTCCAAAACTTTAGTCCTAAACTGTTTCCTATCACGATGGACAATTCAAATAGGTGGTCTTACAGTGGTCAAGTCAGGCTCAACTTTCACATCCTCCTACTGGCAGAATAATCAAAGTAGGATCATGTACAAACTTATGTATATGTGATACATGGAAAACATTTAGTACACCTGACCACCTAGCTGGTAACTCCACTTTATATACAAGAGTTCCTATCCTCTTGAGTATCTTGAAAGGCCCAATAAAATGTGAAGCTAGCTTTCCTCTCCCAAATCAAATTAAGTCTCTCATCGGAGAAAATTTGATGAATACATAGTCCCCAACTGCGAACACCAAATCTCAACGCTTCACATTTTGATTCTACCAACTCTAAGCTATCTTTAAGTGCTTCCTAACAAAATCCACCTTATTCATGGCATTACAAACTATATCTGGTCCAAGCACTAAGTGGTCTCCTGGTTCCATCGAACAAGATGGAGACCAATAAGGCCTTTACATAATGCCTCAAAAGGCACCATCCCAATACTCACCTGAAAACTATTGTTAGAAGCGAACTCAACCCATGGCAAGTGGTCCTCCCATGAACCTCCAAAGTATAGCACAAAAGCTCGAAGTAAATCCTCAAGAACATGATATACCCTTTCGGTCTGCCCATTTGTTTTAGGGTGATAATTTGTGCTCAAAAACGGCTCTATCCCGAGTGCATCATGTAAACCTTTCCAGAACCAACTTGTGAAGATCGAATTCCGATCCCTTACCATACCACATGGAATTCCATGAAGCGTTACAATCATTTTAACATATAACTAAGCAAAATTAGAAGCCATCCTTATTGCCTTGACTAGTAAGAAGTGAATGCTCCTAGTTAACCTATCAACGATAATCCAAATTCCTTCACACCTTTTCTCAATTTGGGCAATCCTACGATTAAATCGATAGAAATCTGCTCCATTTCCATTTCGGAATCTCAAGTGGCCGAATTAGTCCGACTGTCTTTTGGTGACTTCTCTTTACCTACTGGTAGTTAGCACATCTATTTACATATATAGCAATGTCTCTTTTCATCCCTTCTTACCAGAAAGTACGCTTTATAACTTGATACATCGTAGTGATCCCCGTATGTACGTTGGTTTAGAATGATGAGATTCTATTAGAACTTCCTGTCCAATCCCATCCATGTCTAAAACACACAACTAACCATTCATCTTTAGAACGCCACGGTCATCTACTATAAATCCTGGCCACTTCTCCGACAAAATATTTTCACTAATAGCTTTAACTTTCCAAGCAAGATGAACATCCGTTTACTGATTACTCTCAATAGGTTTGGTAAAAGTCGGACGAACTTCCATATTAGCCAAAACTGCATAATTCCTGCTCAATGCATCAGCTACAACATTAGCTTTCCCCGGTGTATACAAAATCTCAAGATCATAAGCCCTTGGAAACTCTAGACAACGTTGTTGCTTTCTTCTAAGTAAAGAGATACTTTAAAGATTTGTGATCGGGATATAACTCAAATTTATTACCCAAAAGAAATGCCTCCACACCTTTAATGCGAAGACAACTACTAAGAGCTCCAAATTGTATGTAGCATAATTCTTCAAATGTGGTTTCAGCAGTCGACTTGCGTACGCAATAACTTTTCCATGTTGCATCAGAACTACTCCCAGTCCAGTTCCGCAAGCATCCTTGTATGTAGTTAACCCTTCGTTACCATTTGGAATAGTTAAAATAGGGGCAACATTCAATTTATACTTCAGTTCATCGAATGATTAATCATACTTAGGTATCCACACAAACTTAGCATCTTTCTTCGTCAACGTCATCAGATGAGAAGCAATCTTCAAAAAATCATTGATGAATCTTCTATAAAAACTAGCTAATCCCAAGAAACTCATGAACTCTATCACATTCTCAGGCTTCTTCCAGTCTTGAGCCGCAACTACTTTAGTTAGGTCCATTGATATGCCTTCTTACGAAACTACATGCCCTAGAAACCTAACTTCGAATTTCTAGAAATGGCACTTAGAAAACTTTACTTTCAACACATGATTTCTTAAAGTATTTAGAATGACTCGGAGATGATACTTGTGCTCTTCCTCCATCTTAGAATAAAAAAGAATGTCATCAAGGAAGACGAGGAAAAATTTATTAAGAAAATCCCGGAACACTTAATTCATTACGTCCATGAAATAAGCGGGTGCATTAGTCAGTCTGAATGACATAACTAATGACTTGTAAAAAATATTAGTGGTATGAAAAGCTATTAAGGGCACGCTCTCCTCTCTTATTTAGTTAAAACTTGTGGCAAGATCCAGTTAATAATATACCCAAGCACCTTGGAGCTAGTTAAACATATCATTGATCCTGATAAAATTGCAATAAAGTGTCTATGCATATATAAATTTGGGTAAAGTTTGAACATTATGAATGAATGACATAAAATGGAATTATACTTGAATAGATCATGCCCTATGTAATGCCTCGATTTGTGATTCATCTCATATATTGCTTGAATCACTACATGATTTTGCTAGAATCAAATAAACCTCCTTGTCCTAAATTGTGTTTAATGTTAAATGGATGAACATGAGTTCGGACAAGAGGGAGAAGAACTAGAGGTGGTGACCAAAAATGCCCAAGGAAGAAGAGAGGAATGAGTGTAGAAGGTTTGGTATATAAAGAGAGAAAATGGGAAAAAACCTTTTACCTTCCTCCCTTACAATCTCCCCTTAAATCTATATCCAATATCTAGACCATTTCACCCACGTTTGTTTGGCTATAGATGGTCCCATATGGATCAAAAAATTGTAAAGTCCACCTAAAAAATTATTGATATTTAGAGCTTTGATTTATATATATATATATATATATATATATATATATATATATATATAACATTTACATGTACATCCAAATAATTACTAACAGTAGCCTACCCCACTTACTAATAAAACCCAGATATCAAATAAGTCAATAATTAATATTTTTTAAATATTAAATTAATTTATTTATTCCACTTTATGAAAAAATTAAATCATGTGGCCTTTCAGAGAATTCTCTAATAAGATGTGTGACTTGGAGGTGTGAATTCAATCAATGATTAATATTGAACAATTCAAATAATAACAATCATACATCATGTTAGCTATTGGTGTGACATTTTAGCAAAATTCGTTACTTACGGATTTTTTTGGTAAAATCATATTTTACACCACCTTAAGCGGTACCATTGGTGACAATATTTTACACACGGTCTCTTCATAAACACATATCACTTTGAGATATATGGAGTATGGCATTGGTCAGCACTATAATATTATCCACATTCATCTTGATCAATCCATAAACATAGTTTTTGGTTCAATAATAATATTTACTATTAATCATTCTACTTTGGCCAGATATTTTGACTTTGGTTTGACCATAGTTGACCATGATACAAACCTAATATAACTAAGGAGTCAAATTCTTTATTGAATAGTGCTTCATTTCAAATGCTTCAACTCAGACCCAATTATAGTTGTTCGATGGTTGTCATGGCACGAGTAACCACAATTAAAGTGGGAGTATCCACATTAAAGTTCCACAGTATTCACAAGTCTTGAAAACCATGTAAAACCGTCATATTATGATTTCCTTTTTGACATAGTTGTCATCAAACAATAAAAAACTCTCTGATGATTCCTTCCATGGTTATCCTTTAACTATGAGTTCATAACTCCTTAGTGCCCTCAAGAGCCATGAGTGATATACTGGCTACTATTTAGAGAACATTACGTACTCTGGTGTCAACATATGTATCTATATCCCTATTTGAAACATCTTAACCATGAATATTTGAAATAAATTGTCATTTTATGTTATAAATAATTACTCACTATTTCAAGTATTTGGAACTACAATCACATAACATTCTATTTAAGGATTTGCTTTTTATATTATTTAAATTAATTACTTAACTATTTGTATTATGATATAACAAAGTATATGAGAAAGCACGTGTGTGTGTGCGCGCATAAACCAGATAACTTTTAGTACAAACAAGATCGATTCTGGAGTGTTATATATATATATATATATATAATGAATTACGTAATATCTCCTAGGGTATTCCACTAACTTTCTAAAAGGGGCGATCAAGTGTTCCAAAGGTAAATCATCTATAGAAGGAAGTTATTCGAGAATGTCATCAATTGAAGTTTACTATTCATCATGGAGGTACAAAGATGTAAAAGAGGAATTTCTTATAGGATGGATAAAGAGAGATGTAAGCTTAAGGGTGAAGCAATGTTTGAATTGCCAACAAGTAAAAGCGAGCATCAAAATCCAAGTAGCCTACTTCAACCTTTAGAAGTACCACTGTGGAAATGGGATTCCATATTGATGGATTTTATAGATTGGTTGCCAAGGTCGAATAAGGGAAATGAAATTATTTGGTCATGGTTGATGGATTGACCAAGAGTGCATACTTTATCCTTGTTAAGTCGACAAGAAAGGCACTAAGTTTAATGAAGTTATTTATGAAGAATGTTGTAAAACTTCATGTAATTCCAAGTAATAATGTGAGTAATAGAGATCAATTGGTTTCCAGTGAATTCTAGAAGAGCTTGCAAGATGTTTTAGGTACTAAGCTGAAGATAAGTACCGCTTACCATCAACAAACTAATGAGAAAACCAGAAAAGGGTTTAAAAAAGTACTTAAAAGATTTATTGAGGGCTAGCGTACTAGACTTAGAGGGTTATGGAACACAATTTACATTTTGTCAAGTTTCTCTACAACAATACTTATCAGACTGGTATACGAACGATGCCTTTTGAGACTCTTTATGAAAAGCTATGTAAATCACCAGCTTATTGGTAAGAAATAGGTAATATACTAATGCTTGGTCTAGATATGGTAAAAGAAGCGACCAAAAATATTAAATTTATCCACAAAAGGACGAAAGAAGCTCTACTAAGATAGAAAAGTTATGCCGATAGAAGGCATAAGAATTCGGAATTCCCCATTAAAGGTCATGTCTTTGTGAAAGTATTATCAATGAATGGTGTTATACGATTTGAGAAGAAATGAAATTTGCACCATGATATGTTTGTCGATTTCTAATTATAGAGAGGATCAGATAAATCACTTATCATTTTGAGTTATTGAAATACTTTGGTAGAAATCCACAATGATTTTTGTGTCCCTCATTTCAGAAAGTATGTACATCATCATGAGACTACTATTGAGCCAACAATTTTGGAATATTTATAGTGAAACCTGATATGGCTTTTACCAAACAAACTATTCATATAGTGGATGGAGATATGAAGGAGCATAGGAATAAGATAGTGAAGTTGGTAATGGTCTAGTGAAATGACGTTGAACGAGACTGTGCTTGGGAGACTAAGGATAGAATAAGTTAGGCTTATCATGAGTTATTTTGATGTATGTTTTATATGGTTGTATAGATGTTTGACTAGTTGTTATGTTAGTAATATTCATTCTTATGTGCTTGTCTCACATGTATTTATGATTGATATTCTAGACCGTTATACATTATCAAAATTTCGAGGATGAAATTTTTATAAGGAGAGGAGCCCTTAACACGACTATTTTGTGGCATATTGTTCTAAAAATTAAATTAATTGGTAAATAAATAAATATTTTTGGTATTAATGTAAAAGAGTAGAGGTTTGCCATATTAATAAGTTTCGAATTTAAATTTGAATATACAAATAGACTAGTGGTTTTATACGTAAAAGGACATTTAAAGGAACTGCTTATGACTAATGAGGAAGGAAAGTTAAGGGTCAAATGGTTCCCTAACTCTTTCCCCTTCTCCCTCATTATTTTCTGCCATAACAAAGAAAGGAAAAACAAAAGGAAAAACCACCATTTACACTCTGCACAAAAAAAGATCTTGAAGAAAAGAGGCTTAAGGGCGATTCTATCTCTTCAAATTTATTAAGATATAGTATTAATATCCATAGCTTTTAGTTTGATTCATTTTGGATTTGATAAAGATTCGACCATGATGTTGTGCTAAAACATGTTTTTGGATGAGATAGCTTTTATATGGGATTTATGTTTATCATTTATGAACTTATGGAATTAATTAAGGGTTTTTGGATTTAAAACTTATGTTAATGGTCTTCAAATACTTTGAAATATATATGCCTTTAAAATGTTAATTTAGAGATGGGTTTTCAATTTCATTATTTTCTATGTTTACTTGGCTTTTCGATGCATATTTTAAGTTGAGAAAATGCTTAACTTTAGGTTTTAATTATTTAAAATGAAAATTATTGGCCTGAAATTTTCATATATATTAAAAGATAGAAAATCGTATTTATGGGGATTTTTCCATCCATTTTTAAATTAATACCAATTATTTAGTGAAGGAAAAGTTTAATTAAAATGTGAATTAATTAACTTATATTTTTAGCAAAGGGGATATTATCACTGATTTTTCTAAAACTAATTTCTGTAAAGATTTTGATTAACCAATGGAAATTTGATATATAGTATGATTTGATAAAGTAATTGCTTTCATATGAAATAAATCATTTTTAAATATATTTATGGAAACATCATAGTGATGTACCATAGCAACCACTTTATTGATTTACGAAAGCATTCATCTTGATCTACATTACAAGTGTAATAGCACTACATTTTAAACTTACAATAGCTCTAAAATTTATATTTATGATAATTATTGATTTATAATGGCTATGTTTTACGATATTATTGATTTACAATAGGTATTGTCCTTAGTTTACAATAGTTATTATATTATGATTTATGACAGCTAATATTCTTAATTTATGATAATTATTATCTTGTGATTTATGATTTCTATTCTTCTTCATTGATAAAAGCTATTGTCTTGTGTTTTATGATACCTATTATTTTTTGTTTATGATAGCTATTATCTTGTGACTTATGATAGTTGTTATTATTGATTTATGGTAGTTATTGTTTTGTGTTTTACGATAGCTATTATTTTGTGATATACAGTAGCTATGTATAAGGTGCGATAAGACATGTTTTATGATTTACAACAGCTACATACTCATTGTTTTATGATAGCTATTTTAAATATGTGGTCGCACATTGTTTAGTTGTTTCGACTGCTATGTATTTTGCATTTTATAATGGCTATTTAAAGGTGCAATGGCACAAAGTTTTAAACTTATGATACCTAAGTATTTTAAAATGTGATAGCACAAAATTTTGAAGTTCGATAGCACTATAGTTTGGAAGGGGAATAGTTATTTTTGTATATACGATAGCACTTAACTAAGTGTTGATCGGGCTTTTCCTTGTAACACAATATGGGTTTTTGTTATATTATTTATTTGAACAATGATATTGTAACGACCCGTAATTTAACTACTTCGAAAATAAGAGATTTCTTTCGTTTTAAATTTAAAAAGGAGTTTAAATCTTAAAATCAATATGTTATATATGATAAATAATTATCTATTCTTATAGTTAATAAATTAAAAAGTATAAATTCGGATTTTAGAACAAATTGACAAAAGTTAAGTTTTGTAAATAATAAATAAAGGCTTAAGTAGATGAATTTCCATGTTTATTAAATATGGTAATCTTATTTAAAACATATAATAAAGATAATAATAAAAGTAAATTTATATATTTAAAAGTATGTTAATAATCGTTTTACAAAAATAATCAAAATTTGTTGCATTTTGTCAGTTTTACATACACTATAAAATTGAAATTTTGATATTATTTAAATATGATTTTTAAATATAAAGAGACTTGTTTTAATTTATTTAAAGAACTAAAAAGTTCATTTTAAAGTTTGGTTTACTTCAATATATAGCTTAATAAAAATGTCAAATTTTGACTGTAAAATTTGTCGCCAAAAAACACAGTTTTTAACCAAAACAAGTTATCGACAAATTGTTGCAACTTGATACATTTTCTAACTTATAAATACAAGTTTACAAACAATTTAAACACTTTAAATTTAGCACTAAAAGACAAAAGGAGTTTACTTTTGAAAATATTTACATAAATGTTAAAAATAATGTTAATACATGATTTGACAAAAGAGTGTAAAAGTAAACAAATAAAACAACATCATTACATAACTTTCTTTTCTCTTACACATGATATAACTCGTACACCTAGAATTCAATCAAATGGAAAGTGAAAAGATAAGTAACTAAAGGAATTAATGACACATATGCTCACCATTAATGCATGCTTACAAATCCATTTAATGCAAGTCAAATCAATGCAAAAGTCTTATTTTAAAATACAAACTTTAAGAAAAAAAGAGTAATCATTTCACAAATTCAAATCACATTAATGGGATGTTACTAATTTACATGGAAAAGAAGCAAATGTTATTTTAACATTTTAAAGTTCAAGAAAAAGAGGCAAACATCATTTTATTAAGTACAAACTTACATCCTACCATCATTTCACCATTAATACACTTCTTATCATAACAAGCAAAAGTCAAAACGTAAGACAAGGGTATTTAGGACATTAGCCACTCAAACTCCATTTATAAATACAAGTTTAAACCCTTCTTTCTTCACTACATTCTCATTCTACAAAATTTCTAAACTCCATTCTCTTCCTCTTCCACCTCCATTCTTCCTTCTACCTCCATGCCATCACCACCACATCATCAAAACCTAGCCACACCATCACCTAAACCATCTTACCCCTCTCTAAAATCATCTACCCGCCTCCTCCAAGCCTCCAACACCTCACACCCGCACCCAAAACCCCAAGGCCGAGCCCTAAGGACCCAAACTCGAGCAACCCTAAGCCAAGCCGAGCCTCACAACCCCTTACACCCTAAGTCGTGCCCTTCCACACCACCAAACCCGAGCCTATAAACTAAGCCCAAAGCCACCTACAAACCATACCCTCCTCCACACTCACATACCCAAGGCCGTACAACCATTCCCCTCTAAAAGCTTTCGGCCAAAATAAAAAAAAGGAAAGGAAATGACAAAATGACGAGATGTTGGAAATAGCACGTTAGTGGAAGATAGAATTCTTACGTTAAAGTTTGACGAAGTGAATATGAAGGCGAGAAATTCTCACTGCTTTTTGAATTATATTGATTATCATGCTTAACTGTTATGTTAGATAATCACTATTTGATGACATGGATGTTTGATTTATTGTTTGAATATGTTGGATAATATATAGTAATGTTATGACATTTACCGTATTGAATATGTTAGTGTTATATGATTGTTGTATGGTTGTGATGATAAATTTCTATTAATTAAGTAATCCCTTGGTTTAATAAGACCATATTTTAGTAATATGAGATACTGTGGAAAAATAAGTCTCTTTTCATTTAGAAGTGAAATTAAAGTTAAAATGAAAGAGAATTTGAAATTTGAAGTGAAACGGATTTGAAAAAGATGGCTAAATGGAAATTGAAATTGAGAAGAATAGTGAAATAAAATTGAAATCGATTTTGAAAAAGTGAAGTTTAGATTGAGATTAAATTGAAGTGTAAATTGAAATAAGATTTGAAAATGAGTTTTAAATAAGTTTAATTTGAGATTAGAATTGAAATTGAGTTAAAATTGGAATTTAAAATTTAATATTAAAATAATGGGAATATAATAATATTATAATAGGTAACAGTGAAAATATATATTAAATATTTTAAAAAGTGAAAATATTGATTTAAAATGATTTGCAACGATTTTATAAGTGTTGAAATCCAATTTAAATAGATTATTTCAAATATTGAAAAATAAGTTAAAACTAGACGCGTCGCGCAACGGTAGTTCGTGATTTCGCGTCGAAAAGTTCAAATGAGTGTATAGAGTGGAATATGGCTTGGAGTTCTTCAAGATAAGAAAATTCCGGACTACTATACCCATATCTTCTAAATAAAGAAAGATAATCAAAGTTTCGATAAGTAGATTTTGAAATACGTCCAAATCAATTTTCCAGAAAAATCACGCTAGTGCAGTTAAGTGACCGTAACAGAAATTTTGTTTAAATGGATGTTTTTAATTGTGGAAAAATATGTAATAAATTTGATAAATCTATTTAAATGATTTAAAAGAGATTTGGATTGGAAAATAAGAATTATCGAATGTTTAAAAGCTGTTTAATTCAAATAAGCTTATTTAGCACTTTCCGCGGCAGTTTTCTGCTGTGAATTCTATAACTTTTGGAATATGAGTTTAAATGTAACGACATTGTCCAGAATAAATTGTTAATGTTTTAAAAAGGATAATTAAGCGTTTTGAAAGATAATTTGGAATATTTATAAGCAATTCCAAAATAAAGTTGTCTGAGTATGCGGAAATGACTAGTACATTTGTTCCGCCTGTGAGATCTGGGAAGATAAAACATGGTGTTTAACTAAGGTTAGGGATGGAACAACCAGTGTCCTGAACTTACCTGGCCTATGTTTTCTTTTCTTTGGCGAGGGGTGGAACATATCAAAAGGAAATCCCGGATGCTCTTCAATAAAAAAGATTCAGTTAAGTTTTCCAAAATAAAAGAGGATTGGTATTATCCAAAAGTTAAGCAATCTTCAAAAATTAATGATTTCTATGATCCTATTTACTTCAAAATGTTTGTTAAGATTGATTTAAGGTTTACCGTAAACGATGTCTTAAATAACATTGTTTTTGACCCGCCTAAAAGTTAAAGAATTTGATCAAGAATTGAGTAAGGAAATTTGAGATATTTTTCAAAGAAAAAGAATGAATTTCTCATAAATTATCCTAAGTCAAAAGAAAGAGATTTCGAAATCATCCGAAAAGAATTAAAGTGAAAAGAGACTTAATAAATCATGTAAACTCATATTCACTTTCTATCGATATTGGATTTTGAAGGCATCGGGGTCGGATTTGGGTAAATCCCATTCGAAAACCACTTCGAACCAATCTATACGTTCGAACATGAAGACATGTTGAAGATGATGATTATTAAAGACGGTGGATCTTTATAGCGTGAGGGCTGCTTGTTGACTTGCTCTGGGTACCTACCGAGTTATATATAGCAGTGTTCTCCTCGTTGTGGAGAATTTTTGGATCGCAAGGACTACTCGCTACTACTAGTAGTAGGAGAGTGCCTTCGGTTTGTCCTGTTCCTGGACAACTTGTATGGATATTTGTCTGACATTGCATTTCTAAAGATTACGTACATTGGTTTTTACAAATGTGCATCAGTGGCGGCGGAAAGGCAACTTCTCTTAGCTTAACACCCTCCTTGAGAAGTACGAGCTCAAGGGTTGTACTTTTATGGAAGGCAATTAGTAGTTAAACGAAAATGGCAATGTGGCATTCAAAGATGTGATGTGTGCTTTGTGAAAAGGTAATCGTAGCCTCAAGCCTCATCAAACCGGAAATGATTGAAACAGGATTAGATGCAGCAAGGTTAAGTGGGTCATTCCCAAGTAGGGTATGATCATCCCCTTCTAGATATATTTCTTCCAGCTATGACGTTTGGAATGTATATTAATGTGGTGTATGGAAAACGAGCGCTCGGTTAAAGGTCGGTAACGACCGGGGGATGACATATTCGGTACTATCTAGTTACAGAGGTAGGCCGGTCTTGTGTTGGTAGAGGATCCTTTGTGATGGTCCTCGGGACATCTATCTAGAGATGTACCCCTTCGGAAGGTAGATCCATTATCCAATAAGAACCTACGGTTTTGTTTGTAGAGCCTAGCATGTTGAAATTTAATCAATGTAACAATTTCGGCTAAGATTAATAAGTTTATTTGCAAAGGTTTTCAAAGAATGTCATTAGAAATAATATCAAAGGTTTTGATATAAAAGTGTTTTAGTTATCGTTCCGTGTTTATGTGTGGACTTGTCTTACGAGATACTCTTTCTTTTCAAAGGATTTTTATCCAAAGGCTAATATATGACACTGTCATTAATTATTGAGTTTTTCTCACATTGGTTTATCAAGCCTGATCTGGGTATTTTTAATACTCGGGTCAGATCCGAGCAGTTTCAGGATAGTCAAAGACGGTTGGAGTTTCCAGAGGAGAGCTGGAGATATTCATCGACGTATGAACATATTCTATCATCGCTGTACTTAGTGTATTTTGTTTGATGTTTGTCAGCATTTATAAGGGCAGGTTTTATAACTGTCCAAGCTGAATTTAGGTTAGACTCTGATATATGTATTTAAAAGTTTTCACTGTAAAAATATTTGTTCAATATTATATGTTATCTCATTCGAGTGAGATTCTATTCTGTCTATTTTTCTTTATTACCCTTAAAGATCCGTCTCTTCGTGCAATTTGAGTTTGACATGTGCAGTTTACTGTCAATTCAAAGAGTACGAAAAAAAGGGGACTTTACATTTGGTATCAGCGCTGAAGGTTAGGCGAGAACCTAGGCTCTGTTATGGGTAAAGTCTCATCAGAGATAGGATTAATAATATCCTAGGATGAGTAACTCATTAGAGATAGGGTTAGTAACACCCTAGAATAAGTTATGAGAGTATTATATATATGAGAGCGTATTTGTTATTTTTATAAAAATGGTTTTTTTTTAAAAAAAAATTGGTAAATGAAATAATTTTACTTTGGGTTTATATTATAAATATTAAAGGAGATATCATTATTTTTGGGTTAGAAATTAAGGATTGATTGTAATTTTGCTTAGTAAAACTAAAATATGAATATCTTGTGATTAGAATTGCATAATTTCACTATAAGATATTCCATATAGAATCGATTAATTGAAAGCTAGAATTTAGAATTTTGATCATATACCCCTAGACCTTTGGTTATTAAGAAATAATAATGATTAAGTGATTATCATAATGGACGGATTTAAAAGCTGAGTACAAATATCTTGTGAAGTAAAATTCACAATTTGACTATAAGATATTTGATGATAATAGTGAAGCTACAAGTTGTAATTAGAGAAAGTGAAGGGAAAATGTACACATAGAAAAAGATAAGCCAAAATTGAAATTTTGGGTAAATATAATATGAAAGGGTAAGTTCAATAACTTATAAAGGAGTTAAGTTAATTTGAAATTTAGACATTTTGACTAGGTTAAAATCAAAGTGAAATTTAGAAATAAGAGGTATAAAAAATATCATCCAAATATAAAAATTTGAATTAGTGATACATTTAGGATAATTTTTGTAATTCAAAATGAAGTAAGAATAGAAGTGGATATGTTTGAATAATATGGTTAGTAGGGTGATTGTTGGACGAAAAAGGTTAATAACAAATACCATGAGAATTAAATTTCATAAATTTAACTATAAGGTATTTGATGGATTGAAGATTAAGAAATTTGATTTAGAAACTAGATAGGTAAATAAGTTAAATAGTTAATCATAGAATCAGTGAGAAAAAGGTGTACACTTAGTAAAGTTGCCTTATTAATATATGGATTGGATAAATAATATTAGCTAAATGAAAACCTTAGGTAAAGAAAACTTAGGGTTGAGTTTTATAACTTATTAATTTGAGATAATATTAGAGTTTCATATTAGTTAAACACCTTAGTTGAAGTAATAATAATTTAAAGTTTGGGGATATGTATATATACTCTTAGGAAGTAAAGATAAATTATACAAGATTAAGTCATACTTGTATGCTTAAGTATAATATATTTAGAAGAAAGCAATGGTTGTGAAATAAACTTGGATTAACAGAAGTTTTGAAGAAATGTATTAGGTAAAGATGAATGTCAATAAGTACATAAGTTAAACGTAGATCATTTTGGCACATAAATTTTGATCTAAGATTTGAGTACAAAACTTTGAGGTGTTTACACCAATCCGAAAAATGATTTACCACTTGATTCTTGACAGTGAGCATTGATGGGAGTTTATGATTATGTACACGAGTTTCCTATCATAGTTGAGAGCTATGCAAGGAAAGCAAGGGTTTATGATCAAGAAGTCTGATCAAAGTACGCACTAGAAAATCGAGGGATCGATACTAGTTCAAAAGAAAGGTTGTGGATTCAAATAATAGATCGAATCGAATATCACATATAGTATGATGTGTTGGGTCTGTCTACTTAGTAGTTGGATAGTTACCTAAGGCACTAAGATATAGTGGTTGGACTGATGTTATGGTATGTATATATAGACGTCAGGTAAAGTACATGCTCAGGTCAGATAATGAGTTATGTGGTGGTATTCGTTTATCTTGATATAGTATCAGTGTGGTTGTTTTGGATGCATAGTCTTGTTTGGTTGTTGTATATATTATCTTAAGTGTACAGTATTATAAACAACCCGAAATTTTCGAAGCCGAAAATTCCAGATAGTTATGAAAAAGAAGAAAGAGATAGAAGAAGAAGAACAGAAACAATAACATCTCACATTCGCAACGGATAAAATATAATAATAAATAATAACAGTTCACAAAAGAATACTATATCTGTCAATTATATTTTAATACATCAGAGTTACACATACATATATAGACACTGAATACACACAATTATCATGTCACAGATATACAACAATATAATACAGCGGAAACACTCTATACGTTCTTGCCATCCAGCTCGACTCCTGAGCTCCAGTACGTCCTTACCTGAAAATCTGTAATACTCGGTCTGACCCGAGCATTACATCAAAGTAACACCCGGGTCAGGCTGGAAACCAGCGTGAGTAAACCCATCTAACATAGGATACAAAGGTACACAACTCATATAAACCCGGGTAACTTATATCAATTTTCACTTCACATGTTGTTGTAGACATCACTTGTTTCATACATCAATTTCCAAGTGCCAGACCTTAGATTATATGGTCCAATCTACTTAAATCATTTCATTTCTACCTATTGACTCCACGCATCAAATTTATATAGAATCGTAGTGGCTTCGGGTATTTACTAATACCCGACTCCGGTCTCTTCGAAATCCATACCATCTTAACTTTTTATTCAAGTGAATACACTTTATCCTTAAAATACAAGATGTCACTTCTACCCAGCAATGCATCATCAATAGATAATCACATCATCTCTGTTCGAGACAAACATATCCTTTTACAAACATTTCAAATCAGAAATATTAACCAATTTAAGGCATTTTCCAAAACTCCCATCATCCATAAGCAAGATTTAATTAGACTCACCATTACTAATTAGATTAAATAGTTACCTCAACCACCTTTAAACCCTGCTCACTAAATCATTAATTAATTACTTCCCAATTAATTATTCTTTAATCATCCATCCTATTTAATCATTCTTGAATTAATTATTCTTTAATTATATTAAGTAATTAACCTTTGATTACCACACAAATTAATTAGCCTTATCTATCTACATTAGTTAACTTATAATTAATTTCCTTAATTAATTATTTACATTCATTAATGATCCTTTAATCATTTTCAGTGATTAAATTACATTTATCAAGTAGTCTTTCAATAAATCTCAGTCATTGATTAACCTTACTAAATCTCATTCAGTACTTAACTACTCCTTAATTACTTTAACTAATAAATTATTAATTACATTAAGTAATTAACTCTTAATTAATTACTCAAATTAATTATCCTTAACCATTTACAGTAATTAACCTTCAAATTAATGTTCCAAATTATTAAACTTAAATCATTAATTCTAACTTAAATAAATAAGTTATTCTTTAATTATCTCATTAATTAAATCACTTCAATATTTTAGTTACTTCTAAGATAATTAATTTCTTTATTAATGACTTCTTTAATATTTAAAATGTATTAGAACATTACATTTTTAAATTTGAGTTTCAAATTCCATTTTGAATTTAAGATTCAAAAATGATTAGTGATTTAAACTTATCCAATTTAAATTCACTTATAAACTCCTTTAAATAAATATACACAACATCTATTACTTTACATATGAAGTTTATATAGAGAAAAGGCTTTTAAATTAAATTACTATATAAAAACAAATTTTGAAAATACATTTTTAACATGCAAATTCTTTTATTTTCATTCAAAAACTTTTATAAAAGAATTCTTCAAAATCAAGTTAATATTTGCTTGAAACAAAATTTACTTTTTTAAAAACTATTATTTAAACTATTTTTGAAACATTCATAATTTAAAATTGATTAAAATTTCATATTTGGATTTTAAAACAAACTTGTATCCATTTATTTAAACATTGATTTCCACTTTGTTTAAGCCTTGGTTTTAAGTCTTAACAAAAATCCAAATTTCATTTTTTTTATTTCAAAAAAAACTTTAACTCGATTTTATTTTAAACTTTAAATTCAAATACTGTTTTAAAACCTGGATCAAATTTGAATTTAAAATTTCAAACATTGTTTACATACTACTAAGAATTGAACTAAATTCTAAAACCTGAAACAAACAGGTTTGCAACAAAAAAAAGAAAACTGGAATAACAATTCCTGACCACCAGCTCCTTCGAATCCCACCTCACCTTTATAATATCTCGGAATTTTTAACAATATCAATTTAATAATCTGTAGTTAAAATTAAATTGATATTGATATTCTGTTAATAATTATTCAAATAGATTTAATAATCTTCTTCAATAAATATTTAAATTGGTTATTTTATCTTTTAAATAATATAAATTGATTTTTATTTACAATATGAATGGTTTATATTTTAAATAGATTGGTATTGTTTTAATTTTAATAAATAAAGCATATTTTCTAGTTTAATATTTGTAATAATATGGAAAATTTTGTTTTATTTATATTTAAGCTTTTCAAAAATTAAATAAATGATTTTGGTTTAAATTTAATAAATGAACCATGTTTTAAAGTTCTAATATATACATTATGAATTGGAAATTTTGATTTTAATTAGTATTGAGTTTTTGAAACTATTTCATGAATAAATATATGATTTTAAAATTGATAAGAAAAATATTTAAATGTTTAAAATTGAATTGGCTTGAGCTTTAAATTTAGAATAAATTCAACAAAAAGGTTTTATGACTTAATAAAATGGATTATATATTTAATAAAAGTATAATTTCTTGTAAAATGATTTTAATTTAATAAAAAGAGATTTATAAAAGCAATATTAATATTGTATTGACCTTATAAATAAATTTTGAATAAGATTTGTAATTTTTATTTCAAATTGAATTTTTATTTATAACTTAATTTGAAACTGTTTGGTTTTGAATTTAGTTTGAATTTAAGTTCAAAAGTATAAATTTTAAATTGTTAAATTGTCTTAATCTTTAATATGTATAAGTTTCAATTTGTAAAACATTGTTTGTTTTTATTTCTTTTGTAAATTTATACACATATTCAAATATAAACTAACAACATAATTTAAGCTAACACACACTTTTCTTTGTAAATTTAAATGCTAATTACCTTTAAAAGAAAACAAGTGTTTCATTCTTTAACATTTTTTACATGTGTTCAAAAACTAATATACAATTTGACAAGTGTTGTAAAAATTGACAAGTGTTAATTTTAGTTTTTATTTTTCTTTGCTTTCATTAAAATCTGAAATACATTAGGTAAGCATGCATCTTCATTCATTCATATTGCATTTTCGTTTCCTTAATCAAAGGAGAAATCATAACTCGTCTTCAAAATTTACAACACTCTTCATAAATCTGCATTTTTTTAAAAACCTGCATATTAAAAGATCAAAAACTCCTCATATCAAAGCCCTTCATATACATGTACAAATTCAAGTAAATCTGCATTTACAAATTCATCAAAAATCCACCTTCATCTCAAATTCAAAAGCATTAGCCTGAAGCAATTCTGCATATTCAAAGATCAAATCTGCATGTTCCTCTTCAAATCAAATCCACCCTCATCTAAAAATTTCAAATGAAGCTGCACAATTTTTATTTTCTGCATTCTGTTAAACTGGGAATCATAGCATGCATTTGGGAAATTGGCAATAGCATCTTCTACCTGCATGCAAGTAATTAGTGTATGGGATCATAAGCATGAGCATTTCATCAGGAGTGCAACCCAGATTTTAAACAGAGGAGCAAGCCTGCATTTTTGTGTTTTCTGCAAAATTTTGAAAGGGAAAAAAACACAGGGGGTCTGCATTCAATTAAAGGTGAGTAACATCTAATTCTTAAACTATATTTAGGTTGCTTGATGAGTGTTTGTGATAAAATATGTTGTGTGTTTATGAAAAGTCTGTTGTGATTATAATTGTATATGCATGTTGATTATGTTCTGCAGTGTATACTCAGATTCACATCCTACTTTAAGAATCTTCTGCAATTGATCTATTTTGAGATAGTAACTGGGGTTTAGGATAAATAAAAGAGTTTGTTTATTATAGATTAGTTTCCAAACTTATAAAGTAATGTGATATTTCTTAAGTTAAGGTTTAGAAGTTTTAGGTGAATTAAAATCAGGATGTATCTCTGTAAACATAGGCAATGCCATTATATGTTAATATTGCTCAGAATCAAACACATTGATATTTAAATCCTAATTCATAAACTTAATAAATTGGCAAAAACTTGATTTTTAAATCAAGTATTAATATTTTTAAGTGTATGTTTCATTTACAGTTTGGTCTGGAACAAAATATGAATTTGTGGAAATTCTTGCAATTTGTAGTTTAAGAAAACTCAAAATTCTTTCTGATTTATAAAGCGAGGATCTTAGATCCTTAGAAAATCAGAGAAGTAATTAAAATTTGCTTGATTGGTTGCAGTTGAGATTTTTGTGTTTGAACCCTAGCTTTGAATAGTGGTTAGGAATGGGGACAGTGAGAGGTGAAGAGTTGATCGAGTGATTTGGTCTTTGGTGTGTGGGTAGTTGGTGTGTAGAGTAATTCATGGCCGGAGGGGTCGATCGTCAAGAGGTCGGAGCGGTGGGTTTTGGCCGTTGACAGGTTTTGTCATAAAACCTGTTTGAAGTTTACAGGTTTTGGAATTAGGGGCGAATTTTTGAATTCTTGATTTTTGTTCAACCTGGCGTTGTAGTTAGGGTTTCGATGGGTCTTTGGAGGGTTGCTGGATCATCAATGATGACCAGTAAGGGATGTGATTCAGGTGAATTGGTTTTGGGTTTGGGGGTGATCTTTGTATTTACTCGAAGTGGATGGGAGGAAGACTCGAAGTAGGAATGCATAAAACCCGAAGTAGCTTTGGAAAATTCTCGGGTTTACTCTGTATGTTACAGGTTACAAAAACCTGTAGATAAGGTTTTGAATTTTTTTTAAAACCTGTAAATCTGGGTTTAAGGATTTTTAAAATCTGTAGTTTTTGGTTTTAAAGCAAAGTTTAGGTTTAAATTCAATTCAAGTTTGAATTTCTGATTTGAAATTCAAATTCCAATTTTTAAAAACAGAAATTTAAGTTTAAAATTTATCTTAATTAACTATATCATGTTGATAAATAGTTTAAACTTTTTAGTAATGAGATTTTAAAATATATGAATAGATTTAAAGTTAATTTAAATCTGGAAATTCAAAAGTTTAATTTGAGTTTCAGTTTTAGATTTTAAAGAAGGTTTAAAAATTGAAATTTTAAATTAAATGTAAATTTAAGTTATAAAAATCTTTAAAATGAATTTAACTTCAAAATTTTATGATTTCATTAACAAACTTTTGTTTTGTCCTGAAATTTAAATAAGTTTAAAATTATTTAAATTTTGATGAGTTTTAAAATTTGTTCTATTTTAAATTTGTATTTAGAATGGAAATTTAAAAGTGGTTCAAAAAGCTCTTTGTTTCAATTAAATTGTTCTAACATAATTAAGTTATGTTTATCTTGGAAATTAAATTTAGATTTATGTTTTAGAATTAATTAACAAGGTAATTAAGATTTGTTAATTAATTTAATTAATTAATTGAAATTGGAATTAATAATTTATTGATGATTAATCAATTTAGAATTAAGATCATTAATTAGATTAGTAATTAATGATGAATAAATATTATTAATTATGTAATTAAGTTTTAAAGCAAGGTTAATTAATTTAATAATTAACTTTAATTAATGAATGATTAAAGATAATTTAAATGGTAATTAATTTAAGTTAATTACCTTATAAAATAATTTGAGGATGGTTAATGAAGGTCATTAACCATGATTATTTAACAATTAATTAATATAGTTAATTTTTATAATTAATTAGATTAATTAATTTAATAATAATTAATTGTGAATGATTTGAGTATAATTACTAAAAGTAATTAGGGAATTAATTATTTAATGTAATTAATTTAGTTTAATATGATTGTTTATTTTTAGTTAATTAAGTTTAATTAATTATAAACACTTGAGTTTTATAAATAATTACTTTATGTAATTAAAGTTTTGGAAATTACTTAGTTAAGTAATTAATGAATAATTACATGATTGTAATTAAGTGGAGATGTTTAAGTATGAGATAATTTGGTTTAATTATTTAGTAATTAATCAAAGATTAATTAAGTAATTTATTAAAGAATAATTAATTTGTTTAATATAGTAATTAAGCTAGGTAATTACTAAATGTAATAAATTATGATGATTAATAATTATAAGTTAATAATTAATTTAAGAAATAATTAAAGATCATTAATTATTTTAATTAATGATGTAATTAAAGTTGATTAATTATGATTAATTAATCAATAATAAGTAATTAAGGTAATTAATTAATTAATTAAGGTATTAATTATGATTGATTAATTAGTTGAGTAATTAAAGGTTAATTACTGTTTAGTTGAGGATAATTAATTTGTGAAATTAATTTAGGATAATTACATGAATGTAATTAAGAGTAATTAATCAAGAGTGATTAATTAAAGTAATTTATGGTTGATTAATTGATTGTAGTCAATTAAATAATTAAGTAAGCAAGATTTATATTGGTGAAGTAATTAATTTAATTTATTTAAATTAATTATAGATGATGTAATTAATTTAATTCATTTTAAATTAATTAGAATTGGAGATAGTTAATTTAATTCATTTTAAATTAATATTATGGTATGAGTAAATCTTTGCTTATGTTGAATGGATGTCATTGATTGTCTTGGATGCTTTGTGATCTTAGTCATGAGATGAATGATATTGTGTGGTATGGATGTTTGATTGTATTGTGATGATAATATAAGTTATCTATAGTGATGGTATTATATGGAAAATCTATGTGATATTGATGATATGAATTACCTGTTATGTGATAATGTTGATTATCAGTTATGATTTATGAATTATCTATCTGTGTTTATATAGATACTGTAATTGAATTGTTTTAAAACTTTAAAACAACTTGGCCTTAAAAGACACGCTTGGTTTTCGATGAGACCGGGATCGGGTTTCCATATTTGGATATCCGAAAACCACATCGATTCCAAATAACGTTAAGTCGTGAATCAAAGTGGAGCTTTGTGAAGACTCGAGGTGTAAGGACTATGAGTCAGTATAACTCTATGGGTGATCCCGTAATGAGTTTACGGAATTAGTTCTTATAGATTCGAGATGGTGGTTTAGAGTGCAAGGGTTATTGTCGTTGACTCTGAGGGTGATTCCAAAATGAGTGGAACGAGATAATGCCTTCGGTTTCGTTCGAACCCGGAACGAACTTGTATGGATCGAATGCTTTCAGAACATTGTCAGGTGGACGATGAGCATTCTAAGTGATATGTCCTATAAAGGTAATCGTAGCCTCAAGCCTCATCAATCGGGAATGGCTAAAACAGGGGAGGTGCAGCAAGGCTTCGTGGGTCGCACCCACTGGAGAGCAAGATTGATCCCTGTCTAGAAGTCCCTTTATATTCGTCTGTGTGGGTGGTTGCTAGCTACAACCACAGGGTTGTCTTGTTCGGAACTGTTCAGTAAGGAATGGGTCCGGCTTTGTGTTGCAGGGGGTCGGGAGTGATCCTCGGTACGTTGATCTAGGCCACGTACTGTGACGGGTGATACCCCAGTAGCCCTGCCATTGTATGGAATCCAAAATCTAATAAGTGCCAATGGTTTTGATTGTATTACCCACTTTTGTGGCTAGTAGCTGGAATTTAATCATGTAACAATTTCGGCTATTTCTTATTTATTTGAAAACCCTAGACACTATTATAATATCATCGGATTTCCTATCAAATGTTTTGGTTAGCGTAAGGTAAAAACTTTTCCATGTTTATGTGTGGGAAGTCTTACGTGATACCTTTCTTTTCAAAAGGTTACCCATGTCTGACCCGGAGTTTATTTTTGCTTTCATAAACTCTTGGGTACTCAAATTTTTATGAGTAGTCAAGGGTGAATCAGGTTAGGATTCAGGTTAGCTTTGACGAATTATGGAGGAGCAATGGAGCAGGAGGCTTCTGCGTGTAGATATATATAGTATTCCACGGTGTGTGCTCTGAGTTGTTGTCTTTGTACTATATTGAGTTGTATAACTGGACAGGTGTTTATAACTGTCTAGTATGAGTTGATTATGTTGTGTATCTCTGATGTATATGATACTATGTAATGTATTATGTTATTAATATAATGTATTCGTTCCGCTGTTAGATTCTGATGTTGTTTTTTTCTTATCTTCTTTCTATTCTCTTTTCTATCCCTTTCTTTCTTAAAGATGATGCGATTTTCTGGTGGTAGAAAGTCGGGTCGTCTCAACCTTTCTTCGAGAAAACCACCCATATAACCTGAGTTTCCCCAAGGAAAACAGAACCCATAAAAAAGACAGGTTTCAAAACCTGTAGCAAACAAAAGCACTCCACCGCTATTTTGAGTTTTCCCCCGCCTCTACTTCGAGAAAACTACCCACAAACCCGAGTGAAACCCCAAGAAAAAACTGCACAACCCAAAAAAAAAAATCGACAACCCTTCCACATGCACGGTGCACGTGCACCGTGCCTCCAGCCACCTCCGGCCACCCACCAGCGTCGCTTCCCATCGCCGATCACCCCACGACCACATCACAACCCCCAAAACCCACCGCAGCAGCTCGAAAGGAAAATCGAGCAGCCTACTCGAACCTGGAAACACACGGCTCCTCCCCTCTTCAAACCTGTCAACGCTTCCCCCACGGCACTCCGGCCATCTACGCGCTTCCACCTCCGGCCTCGACTTCGACATCACCCAAACTTCGACCCCCCGAAGCATCGGAACACTCGAATCAACATTGAGGGCGAGGTGATCAATTTTCCACCATTTCTTAAGAACTAGGTTTAAAATTTTTAAATTCAAATTCCAAAATCCACAAAGCTTAATTCTTTGATCCAATATTTTTCCTGGCTACCCCGTAAGCCCTTCTACCTCCTCGAGAAACCCCGGCCAACCCAGTGCTTCCGACCACCCTATCTTGACCAAAACCGATTTTCCGTTCAACACAGCAATGCCCACTCATTCTATCACTAAAAAATATGATTCGAGTTTTAAAAATCCTAAATTTGATTCAGCAATCAGTTTGTAAACTCGAATCGACAATTCATGATGTTTGAATTTGTCACTTGTATTGAAATTTTAAACTGACCTTATGTTTTCTCAGAGCATATCACTTAATTTAGCATGAATTTAATTTTAAAATGTACTTCATACTTACCCAAACATAATTTGTTTATATGGTTTGTTCTAACAATCAATAGATTGAGCAAAGGTGATTTTTGAAGTAACTCAGTCTTCTAAAATTTATAAACAGAGCAACATCCAGAAATAAAAGAGAAAAAAAAAATGTGCAGACTTCATCTTATCAAAAATCCAATGAACTGCATATATTTCACACAACACAACTTTTGATATTCATCATACAACAAAATTAAAACTTTAGAATATTTTAAAAATATGAAGTTACTCACCTGCAAAATCCCTTTGATCCTTCTTTTCTCTGTTTAACTGAGATGTTATTTTAATTTGCATACTGATGGTGCTACCCTTCTTTTTTTCTTTTCTTCCGATTTACTTCTCAGGTTAACTAAGTTTTTTGGAATGAACTAGAATAAGGTGATATATAAAGAAGTAGCTTGAACAGTGGTAGGCTACAACTGGTACAGCTTCAACCTGTTGATCAGAGCTTTTTATATATTTTTTTCTTTCCTTGTGTGTTTACTTACTGTGATTATTGAAGTGATGTTTCAAATTTCGGCTGAACAAATGTTGGTGGCTGAGATGAAAGCATTTAAATGCTTGTGTTCTTAATTCGTTTACGAACTATAATTATATTTAGCTGTACACAAATATTTTGTACAAAAATATACACTTTGCAGGCAAAAACTTAGCTTGCAAATGAATATATTATGTTTTGTTGTTATCTAGCTTGAACTCATGTACATATTTGTCTCAGGTTTTACTTTTCTTTGGTCTTGTTCCATTTTATACTTTAGCTTGTACTCCATATACAAGTGTTTGTCAGGTTTTATTTTCTTGCTTTAACTTATGCTTTGATTACAAATGTTAAAGTTATGTTGTATATACACTTGTGTTTTTATACTCTGTTCTTACCAATTTTAAATCTATGATGTATGTTTACCAAAATTATTTAATCCTTGTTTCCTTTTATTTCTATTTCTATTTTATATTTATATTTAGTTCTATTTGTACTTTACTATCAATATTTAAATTATATATATAAGTTTACTTATTTATTTATATTTGTATTTCAACTATCAACAATTAAATAAGATTCATAGGTTTGACTTATATTTTATATTGATAGAATTAGATTTTAATTTAAACATTATCGTTCATATGTATTTATTTATCAAATGTTAACAGCGTAAAGCATTTTAATTCAATTTTATAAGAAAGATTTTATTGTAAATATTATTAAGGATTTTATTTTAAATTTCCAGAATCCAATTTCCTTTTCAAATTACAAATTTAAAAAAAATGGCAATTATTTCTAAAAGATTTATTCATTTTAAAATGGTCAATTCACATTTAATTTAATCAGATTAAATATTTATTAAAATAAATGGGGCCAAAATCCAGGGTCGTCACAAGTATGCACTAGGATGGGTAGGATAGAAGTTTGAGTTGATGTATGTATATATAACCGTAAGTACGTGATAGATACTCAGGTTAGTGTGGGGAATCTTTATATCTATGTTTGGCATCATTTGTTCTAGTGTTGTTATGATATCGACCTTCTTCTTTTCTATCATCAATAGAAATAAGTCAAATTATTTACGGATATGAGTATGAGATAGATTCTTTTGTCTAACTTTCATTTCGAGGACGAAATGCTTTTAAGTATGGGAGAATGTAACGACCCGTAATTTCGCTACTTCGAAAATAAGAGATTTCGTTCATTTTAAATTTAAAAAAGAGTTTAAATCTTAAAATAAATATGTTACATATAATAAATAATTATCTATTATTATAGTTAATAAATTAAAAAGTATAAATTTGGATTTTAGAACAAATCGACAAAAGTTAACTTTTGTTAATAATAAGTAAAGGCTTGAATAAATGAATTTAAATATTTATTTAAAAGGTAAATCTTATTTAAAATATCTAATAAAGATAATAAAAGTAAATTTACATATTTAAAAGTACGTTAAAAATCGTTTTACAAAAATAACCAAAATTTGTCGCACTTTGTCAGTTTCACATACACTGTAAAAATAGAGATTTTGATATTATTTAAATATAAAGAGACTTGTTTTAATTTATTTAAAGAAGTAAAAAGATCATTTTAAAGTTTGGTTTACTTCAATATATAGCTTAATAAAAACGTCAAAATTTGACTGTAAAATTTGTCGTCAAAAAACACCGTTTTTAACCAAAACAAGTTGTCGACAAGTTTTTGCAACTTGATACATGTTCTAACTTATAAATACAAGTTTACAAACTATTTAAACACTTTACATTTAGCACTAAAAGACAAAAGGAGTTTACTTTTGAAAATATCTACATAAATGATATAAATAATGTTAATACATGATTTGACAAAAGAGTGTAAAAGTAAACAAATAAAACAACAGATTACATAACTTTCTTTTCTCTTACACATCATATAACTTATACACCTAGAATTCAAGCAAATGGAAAGTGAAAAAATAAGTAACTAAAGGAATTAATGACATATGTGCTCACCACTAAAGCATACTTATAAATCCATTTAATGCAAGTCAAATCAATGCAAAAGTCTTCTTTTAAAATACAAACTTAAGAAAAAAGTGAGTAATCATTTCACAAATTCAAATCACATTAATGAGATGTTACTAATTTACACGGAAAAGAAGCACATGTTATTTTAACATTTTAAAGTTTAAGAAAACGAGTCAAACATCATTTTATTTAGTACAAACTTACATCCTACCATCATTTCACCATTAATACACTTTTTATCATATTAAGAAAAAGTCAAAAAGTAAGGCAAGGGTATTTAGGACATTAGCCACTAAAACTCCACTTATAACTACAAGCATAAACCATTCTTTCTTCACTACATTCTCATTCTACAAAATTTCTAAACTCCATTCTCTTCCTCTTCCACCTCCACTCTTTCTTCTACCCCCAAGCCATCACTACCACATCATCAAAACCTAGCCACACCATCACCTAAACCACCTTACCCCTCTCAAAAATCACCTACCCGCCTCCTCCAGACCTCCAACACCTCACACCCCCACCCAAAACCCCAAGGCCGAGCCCTAAGTACCCAAACCCGAGCAACCCTAAGCCAAGCTGAGCCTCACAACCCCTTACACCCCAAGCCGTGCCCTTCCACACCACCAAACCCGAGACTACACACTAAGCCCAAAGCCACCTACAAACCATACCCTCCTCCACACTCACATAACCAAGGTTGTACACCCATTCTCCTCCAAAAGCTTTCAGCCAAAATTAAAAAAAAGAAAAAAAAAAGAGAAGAAAAGAAAATGGAAAGGAAACGGCAAAAAGGCGAGACGTTGGAAATAGCACATTAGCGAGAGATAGAATTCTTACGTTAAAGTTTGATGGAGTGGATATGAAGGTGAGAAATTCTCACCGCTTTTTGAATTATATTGATTATCATGCTTAACTATTATGTTAGATAATCACTATTCGATGATGTGGATGTTTGATTGATTTTTTGTTTATGTTGGATAATACATAGTAATGTTATGACATTTACCATATTGAATATGTTAGTGTTATATGATTGTTGTGTGGTTGTGATGATAATTTGGACATTAATTTTTTATTACTTAAGTAATCCCTTGGTTAAATAAGACCATATTTTAGTAATATGAGATATTGTGGAAAAATAAGTTTCTTTTCATTTAGAAGTGAAATTAAAGTTAAAATGAAAGAGAATTTGAAATTTGAAGTGAAACGGATTTGAAAAGGATAGCTAAATGGAAATTGAAATTGTGATGAATGGTGAAATTAAAATTGAAATCGATGTTGAAAAGGTGAAGTTTAGTTTGAGATTAATTGAAGTTTAAATTGAAATTAGATTTGAAATCTTAGTTTTAAATGAGTTTAATTTGAGATTAGAATTGAAATTGAGTTAAAATTGGAATTTAAAATTTAATATTAAAATAATGGGAATATAATAATATTACAATATGTAATGGTGAAAATATATATTAAATACTTTAAAAAGTGAAAATATTGATTTAAAATGATTTGTAACGATTTTATAAGTGTTGAAATCCAATTTGAATAGATTATTTCAGATATTGAAAAATAAGTTAAAACTAGACGCGTCGCGCAACGGTAGTTCGCGATTTCGCGCAGAAAAGTTCAAATGAGTGTATAGAGTGGAATATGACTCAGAATTCTTCGAGATAAGAAAATTCTGGACTACTATAATCATATCTTCAAAAAGAAGAAAGATAATCAAAGTTTTGATAAGTAGATTTTAAAATAAGTCCAAATCAATTTTCCAGAAAAACCGCGCTAGTGCAGTTAAGTGACCACAACAGAAATTTTATTTAAATAGATGTTTTTAATTATGGAAAAATATGGAATAAATTTGATAAACCTATTTAAATGATTAAAAGAGATTTGGATTGGAAAATATGAATTATCGAATGTTTAAAAGTTGTTTAATTCAAATAAGTTTATTTAGCACTTTCCGCAGCAGTTTTCTACTGTGAATTATATAACTTTTGGAATATGAGTTTAAATGTTACGAAATTTTCCAGAATAAATTTTTAATGTTTAAAAAAGATAATTAAGCATTTTCTATTATCAAGCCTAATCTGAGTATTTTCAATACTTGGGTCGGATCCGAGTAGTTTCAGGATAGTCGAAGATGGTTGGAGTTTCCAGAGGAGGGCTGGAGATATTCATCGACGTATGAACATATTCTATTATCCACTGTACTTAGTGTATTTTGTTTGATGTTCGTCAGCATTTGTAAGGGCGGGTTTTATAACTTTCCAAGATGAATTTTGGTTAGACTCTGATATATGTATTTAAAAGTTTTCCGCTGTAAAAATATTTGTTCAATATTATATGTTATCCCATTCGAGTGAGATTCTATTCTGTCTATTTTTCTTTATTACCCTTAAAGATTCAACTTTTCGTGCAATTTAAGTTGTACATGTGCGGTTTATTGTCATTTCAAAGTGTACGGAAAAACGGGACTTTATAGAGATTTTCACAGAAACGAAATGATATTTTTAACCCAGTTTACTAAATTTATATGGAATAAATCAAAACTTGATTATAAGTATTTTGTGTATAAAATGGCTATCATATGACCATATTTATATGTTGGATGATAGTTTAAATATTCAATTTTGTATCTTTATTAGTCGATATTTTATATTTAAATTATTGACATGATCACTTGTATGATATCACCTAATAATTATAGCCTTGGGGACTGGGAACTGATGACTAATTAGGATTTTTCTATTTGTAGGTATGGTTAGACTAAACTCGTATGTGAGTGGAATTTCATTCTAGGGATAAGGAAGATCAAATTATGTAAGGATTCCGAGAATTAATTAAAAGAAATGACTCACTCTATGTTTATACAACCAAACATAAGGGTCGAGACTGGTGATGGGATAGCACCCTACACTTTAGCTAATAAGACCCCAACTATTTAGATCTGCGATACTAATACATAGAGATTTGCCAATATTGAGGCTAAATTTTGTGTATGCATCCATGAACTTGTGCAAAGTTGCTTGCCATTATTTATCTTTTTATATCATGTGGATATTTATGCATCCTCAAGGAATGAAAGATCATTGGTATTCTTCTTCTATTACGGGAGTAGCTTGGCACTCTTATCGGAATGGAGGACCACTAGATTATTTTGTTATTTTGGCTTGATTCAGCCTGTTAGACTTTTAATTGGCTAGAGAAAACTTACGGTTTCATAATGACCCTTAGAAAACAATGGTGATATATGGACACTTAATGGGATGTGCAGATAAAGGAATGTGTAAACCTTAGATCTTTTCGAATACCATTTTATTCACTTTGACCCATTTTTCATAATATTATATTATGTTTTAACTATTTTGGTTATAGATGGATGTTATGGTTGAAATTTGATTGTAAGATACTAATAAAGGGAAACCTCTTCCAATAAGCAACCTTTGGTCTCACTATGTATCTATTTTTATTCGAATGGACTAATACTATTCACTCTAGACTTTTTATTTGATCTGTAGTTTTTTATTCTTCCCTAAACTGTCAGGTTCTCAATTGAGTAGGTTGAGTATGGGTTTTCAATTTAAGATAATTAGAGCTTCCATTGATGCATGGGAGGCAAGTTATTATTAATCCAGTCTGTTTTCCGTTATGTTGTATAACTGCTTTTGTTGTTGTTATATGTAACTGTCACTAGTTATGACTCTGATCATCTAAGTGGGCATCATCATATGTTGCTCTTGGAATTATATTTTTATTCATTATATTTTATCTAAATGATGTAATCATGGGGTTATAAAATTGACATGTAAAATATTGAAATGAATGAAAGAAAATTGTGAAATTTTTTGTACTTTTATGCTCATGATATTAATGATACAATAACTGATATTATTTTTTCGTTGGAAAATAATACTAAGGATGACCATATCATCGTTGTGTCTATATTTGGATCTCGAATGGGTGATGTTATAGTTTATATAACCAAATGACCCTACGTTAAGCAAAACCTTTAGGAAAATGGAAGATTAAATATTTTAAAACTTTAGGCAAAATAGTGAAATATTTCGAGTTTAGAACTTTGTAGTGGCCATAATTTTTGATAGTAGCATAATTAGGTATTGATTCCAATTCCAGATGAAAGAACAATAGTTTCATTTTCCATAGAATGGTTAAATAGCAACTTGGCCTAATTTTTTTAAAGTTATGACTGTTTTAAGTTATCTACCTAAGTTGATAGATTCTGGCAAATTTCACAGTCTGGTCCAAAGGCCCAAAAACAATGGGCTGATTTTAATTTTCAGGATTTATTGGTGAACTAAGGTTAAAGCAACCGCCATTTCACTATTTTTTCCAATTTAAAAACATTTCAATACTTCCATTAAAGTTTATTCATTAAAATCAATTAAAAATATTATTTTCTAAGGTATGGTTAATAAATTAAGAGACGATGTCCTAAAGACATCCCTTGAGATCATCAAATCAATCTTTGAATCAATATTTTGGAGTGCTTTTCCTATTCATCTCTGATGGGACTGGATTCGTAGCTTTTGGCTGATTTGATCATCTTTTGGTGAGTAGTTTGTAACATGTCACACATACGTTTTAAAAATGTGTAGAATCTAATTTTCAACATAAAACACTATTTTTAATTTTAGATATGATTTGGAAATGGGTTTTAAATGGCGTTTAGTGGTTAGACATTTTTTACAATATGTGTTAGGATCCTACATGTGTATATGTGTGGTTTAGATGTTTTTTTAATTCTTGAATAGCATGATATGTTTGACTTGATAATGTTTATTGTTTATTGTGATTTCATATATTCTTGAAAGGAGAATTACACCGAGTTAAAGTGTTTTGAGGTGGTCTATGTTAATTCTATGGATGTTGGACTCATGCATGTGTATAGAGTAGGCTATATTGGAAAGTCCAATGATGAACACGCAAGAAGATGGAGTTTAAATCATAGAGCGATGTGATGAATCAACTTTTGAGTTTAGAGCTAACCGATATTGTTATATAGTCTAAATGCAAAATGGAGCAATGGGAAAAAGTTAGATCAATCCAGAAATGGAGTAGGAAAATTAGTAAAATTTTCCTAAGTGATGGATCAATATCATCGATCGATGCCGATCAGTAATCATTCAGTATTGGTAAAATCATCGATCAATACTGATTGATCTATATGGATCGACAATAATCGATGGCCAATCCAATATAGAGATTAAAGCATGGGACCTGAAGTCAAGGCAGGAAGGGGACATGTATACAAAGATTTGAGAAAAATGTCTTGAGTGGTCGACCATTCGCGATCAGTGGTTAATGTATAGTAATCGACTAAATTGAGAATCTAGGATTAGCTAAGTAAGCGGGTAATATTTTAGGTGACCTTGATGTGGAATAATAAGAGTTTAATTATCAGTACATAATTGATGAGGGGCCGAAGCGTGGGGGTTTTGATGGTAGCCTTAGGATGTGTGACATAGGAGAACCTTTACCAATTTGGGATGCTCACCATTAAACACATGGGTCGGGGTTGTTGAAGGTAGACTAGAGATATAACGACTTACAAATTTGACATAATTATTTTTAATGAATTATGGATTATTGTTCAATTTAAATTGATACTTAAAAGGAAATTTTGTGTAGCTTTATATTTTGGGTATTTTGAAAGTTTTTATCACCCTAACTTGCGATTACTTTTATCATCTCAACTTATGGTAGCGTTTACCTTCTCAACTTACAATAGCTTGATCCTACAATAGTGTACTTTTCAACCTCTGATAGCTTTGGTTCTCATCAACCTTTGATAACCTTATTCCAGTTTGTACTTGAAAATTTGGATGTAACAATGAACATTAATTAACTATATATTTATTTAATCAGCTTAATTAAACATCTGTCGAAATATGATTAAAAACTAATTTATCAAAATAGTTTTTAAAATTTTAAATTTATTTATAATATTTACAAATTACCATTTATATTTTAAACATTTAAATTTAAAATGTATTATAAATTTTCAAATCTTAATTTGAAGATTGGCCTAAGGTATAATAAAAATTTGGGCTTTACTTCTGGGCCAACCTTTTAGGCTTACTCCACCCATTGGGCCAGATCAGTAGATAGGAAGGGGAATAATTTTTATCTAAAAACAAACCTAGACACTACTATTCTAGACAACCATCAGAGGTAACGTTTATTATTAGCCCTAAACGCTAACTAATTAGATTGCATAGACTGTATAGGGATTGGTTCCATTATTGATCGATTTGAAAATCCTTTACGGTGGTCCATAGAAGATAAAATCTATTAGCTAGCATTAGATCCAATATATATATATATATATATATATAAAATAAAATCAAGTTCTATTTTTGAATACTACATATACAATTAATTATACTAATTAAGTTTATTTGATATTCATTTTGAATATGTCATATGCATTCATAACATAAAATATATATCACATTTGAAATATGTTGAAGTATTTTATATATATCTATGTGTGTATGTATGCACTCGCGAGAATGCTTGAGTGCATGTAGCCAAAAAAAATATTAACGGTAGCCAAAAAATTTACTAACAGCAGCCAAAAAATTCTGTAAGCTATCTAACTTACTAATAACACCCAGACATCAAATAAATTAATAATTATAATTCTTGAAATTAATTAATTTAATAAAAAATTTATCACTTTATAAACTAATTAAATCATGTGGTATTTCAAAGAATTCTCAAATACGGTTGTATGACTCAATGGTGTGAATTTAGTCAACGATTAATGTTTAACAATTCAAATAATCATGTTCACACATCACATTAGTAAGTGGCGTGAGATTTTAGACGAATTTATTGCTTATAGATTTTTTTGGTAAAATCATTTTTACATCACCATAAACGGTACCAGCAGTGACAATAATTTACGCATATTCTCTTTTGTTAACATTATATCACTTTAGGATATATGGAGTCTAATATTGGTCAACACTACCATATTATCCACAATAAACTTGATCAGTCCATAAACATAGTCCTTGGTTCAATACTAACGTCAATTATTAATCGTTCCACTCTAACCAAAGATTTAGACATTGAGATAACAATAGTTGAATGTGATACTAACCTTATATAACTAAGGAGACAAATACGTTATTGAATTGTGCTTCACTTAAAATGCTTCAAGTTAGACCCAATCATAGTTGCTCGATGGTCATCATGCCATGAATTAGCTATAATCAAAGTGGGGGTATCCAAGTTGAAGTTCCATGATATTCTCAATTCAAGAGAACTATGTAACATTCTCACACTGAAATTTCCTTTTTGACCTAGTTGTTATCAAACAATAAGAAGCTCTTAGATGATTCATTCCATAGTTATATAACAACTACAAGTGAGTAATCACTTAGTGCACTCATATATGATGACCCGCCTTTTCGACCCTTAAATTTTGACATAAATACGTCTAAGATATTCACGTGTCGAGCACCCAAGTTCTAGAAAGACAGATTGTTAGGGAAAAAAGAAAAAATGGAAAGAAAAAGAACAAGTAAGAAGAGAACAAAGCATCAGAATCTCACAATAGAATGATAATATATAATATCAAAAGACAATACAAATTGCTCTAAGATGTATAGCATTTAAGAGTTATGATCCTTAGTACTGTCATCAGCCTGGATAATTATAATAGTCTGTTCTCACATTTGCTGATATATATATAGTAGTGCAGTGAAAATAAAATACTACAGTTGGCAAAGGAAAGCGTTCAGCTTGTCTCCAAAAGCTTCAAAAATTATCAATAAAACTATGCCTTTCTCAAGTGCTCAAAAGAGCACTTGAGGGATTAAACGAAGGATAAAAATCACGAGTCATACATAAGCCTGATGTGAGAAACTTAAGAAATATGATGCACCATATAACATTATCATTTGAGACCATTTGAACCACTGTAATGGTTTTCCACTCAAAAGAACCAAAACCATCTATTGTCTCTAGGGTGTAGAATATAAATCAAAAAATAGATGTACTTCTTGCATCTCACAACACAATCGTATTATATGTACAAATAAAACCGCTAAGGTATGCTAACACAAGGATTTCTATTGGAGGTGCCCTCAATACAGTGAGGCAGACCTCCTAACAAGGGTCAGAATCTACCTTTCAGAACCATGTATATCTTTAGATAAGATATACCACAAATAAAACATAACTGGTTCGTGCCCGAACATGTGATACTGAATACCATTAGCTCTCGCTAGCGACAATCGAAAGCATCTCTAGGTACTTGGAGTTGATGTCCCCTTTTGGGTTAGCTAAACCCACTGGCTATGAGGCCTGCTCCATTTTCTATCATTTCCAATGGTGAAGTTACATTCAACATCTCAACACACAAGTCTTCATCACTAAAATAGATTTTGAATCCCTTTGTGAACTCCAACAGCTCAAACTGTTCACGGATCTCTCCAAGGATCTCAATATAAGTCGTCCGATGAATGCTAACACTGGCCTCTCCCTTGGACTTAACCTTAGGATAGACAATCTAACTCTATAGCATTCCACCCATCGACTGCTTCCAAAATATAAAACTCATATATTAGTTTGGAAATGGCTTTTGGTAAGTAATACACGTATCCAATCCTGGACACTCCAAAACTAAATCGGTGAATTTTTGGCTAACTCAATTCTGGTTTTATAAGAAGTAAACGAACGTTATAAAAGAGTCCTTCATGAGGAATCTCGTATATATACATTCTTATAGCAAGAGATAATTCATAGAATGAGTCCTCCCTAGGGATCTCCAACCATATGAAACACCTCACACCCCTTAATATATCCAAAATGACACATTAGAAGGCGTGGTGCATTTTAGGTATAACTAAAGCTAATAGAGACTAAGATTCACAAGACAAATATAGATAAAAACGGCGAAAACTAAAAATAATAACTTAATTAAAACAAAACTACATAATTGCTTCATAATTAAGTTAAATACCAAATACCACATACATGTCTGAAAATCCAATATGTCTCATGAAACAAAAACTCATAGTCTCAAAAATTAGAGTACATAATATCTCTCATAATAAGCCAGTACAAAGGAAGAACAAAATCTAAAAATAAAAGAAATAGATAGTAGAGAACTCCTCTATGAAACCGCCTAGCAACTGCAATCTACTAACTTCTCACTTAATTGCCTATTGGGAAGGGAGAGGAAAATAGAGGAGTGGGTCAGACTAAAAGTCTACTGAATGATAGTAATTACTTGAGTCTTTAAGCAAGATAAAAGTAATAGACTCTACAACGGTTCTAGCATAAATAATGATAATAAAGGAAGTAGAAAAGAAATAAACTGGAAATAAGAACGATTAAATATTGTTCAATTTATAAGATAGGTTATCTTTGATTGTTTTCACTTGTCCTTGAATTCTGCTTTGATTAGCAGAATTCCTTATCGTGTAATTAGGATGTAACCCTAATTCCACCCTTTTTGATCGGCCTGCTAGTCCATAGACCTTAGTTGGGCCAGCCTTATAAAATTCCCTACACAACAGCCAATGGAATCTATGAAAGATGCACAGAGCAACCATTGTGGATCCGGACGACATATATAGCTCCCTGCACAGAAGGCAATGGTGTCCACGAAAGACACCCATACTAAGCGTTTGGAACCCACAGCGATTAGTGAGCTCATTAGTGAGCACCCGAATGGAAGTCGCACGTGTAACTGCCACCATCCCTATGCTACCTTTTGCTCCACTTATTGGGTCTTCTTATTACCTCAAACTCCAACAGAAGCGTGCCTATCCTACTTCAGGCTAATGTGAGATCACCGTGTGTCCATAGAATCTATAGGGAAAATGTTGTTGGTACTGGCCCTTCATCCAAACAATATCTAGTTGTGCCCTTTATCCAAATCCCCTGTGATTTGGACCTCTAATTTGACCAATTACTACCATCTTTAGCATAAGCGTGCCCTCGTCTCTCTTCAGGCTAAAGTGAGACCACCATTTTGCCTGATAGGGAATGCTATTTGGTACACGTCCTACTTTTATCTTTTCTTATTAACTTAGATAAATTATTTAAATAAGCCTTTACATTTTTCTCTGCCATCTGTGCTTATTAATTTCTCCTAAGTCTTGAACTAAGCCTTATTCTGTTGTTTTCCTTATTATAATCTATGTTATAATCATGTTTATTACTTAACCCAAAGTCTAAGTGTGAAAATAAGCCTCTTTCATCTTTTACTCTTTTTAATTATAATTTTAAGTCATAACTAAGCCAATCTTTTTAATTCAGTCCAATTAACGTCATAATTAGGCGTAATTTCTGCCCAGTACCATTTATATTATAGTTTTTGAAATTTACATCGTATATTCCATTATTTTAGTTTTCTTACAATTTAACCCATATTCGCATTAATCCTATTCTAATTCATATGCGAAGAAAGAGGAATAAAAGAATACTGAAAATAGAAGAAAATCCAAAGCGTAGAAAGAAGATGTAAATAACGTATAAATAACTGTAAATAAACTAAAATACTATAAATAAACTGTAAATAAACGGAAAAGCTATAATTACCGGAAATATACTAAAATTACTGAAAAGAATCTCTGAAAGGAAATAAACTGAAAATAATTCTAAAAAATATAAATAAACTCCTAAAAAGGCTATTCAAAAAATCACAGTAAAACTACAACTATTGGAAACCCTATTATTTTAAATTACTTAAAGAAATCCTAAAATAAGTACAATCACTCACCTTCGGTACTAAGCTCTTCCTTTGGTCTTCCACGATCCACTTGGAGTTGTAAAATAATTTAATTTAGAACGATTTTCCCCTTCGGAAAAATTATTCCGTTTAGGGTTTTTCTTAGAAAGGTGAACCCAATTGAAGAAAACCTAGAAAGAGGAAAAAGTGTTAGGTCTAAGGGTCTATTTATAGGGGTAGAGAGGATCTCAGACCGTTGGATTTGGAGATTGAATAGGATGCAACCAATGTATAGGCTGAATAGGAGCCATCGGATGTAAAAATAAATGGACCAGGTTGGTCAGAAGAATGCAAAACATGTTAGTAGAGGCTCTAGAATGTTCGAAATGAACGATCGTTCATTCGCAAATTGTAGAGGAGAGTCAAACGAGTGGTCGACCGCCCTGGTGCCCAGGTCGACTTGCCTTTGCATATTTTTCTTCTTCGTTTTTTGCTTATTTTGTTTATTTTATAACTTGGTCATATTAGCTCGGTTTCTAGCGTTCTATATATGGAAATTGACCAGAAAATTACCATAGACACAATGGTGCAATTCTTGTGGCGCAATTCTGATAATTTCATAAAATTATTTTTTTATTTAGTTAATTAACGAATTAATTATTACGGGTTAAATTTCGGGTTGTTACACCATATCAATACATGATGCTTACATATACTTCCAAAGTTAATTTGTTAAATTTGATACTCGACTATTCGCCTATCATGTACAAAATGAAAATAATCGCATAAGGAAACCAAATTTGTACACTTATCACGTTTCCAACTTTTGCAACTTACGCTGTCCCTCGGTCAAGAGTGAATCCGGTAGGTAAACCCTACTGGAACATAATTCTTAATTCTCATAGATTGAATAAATCTACTTTGTCCATAAATAGGTAAAAACACAAAGCACAATTAAGCCACAAAAGTGACTTCTAATCCCCTTATAATTTAATTAACTCTTTTACTAATCAAAACTATTTTGCAAATACTTGTACACATATTAAAATACCTTTACAAAAGACATATACATGTACACTAGTATTTCACTATTCATTTCTACTCTTTCATTATTTATGTCCATTCTTTCACTATTCATTTCTACTCTTTTCAATACTTAGAAATGTATCCATATTCTTATCCCAAATGGTATAAGAATATTTACAAATCTTAAACAAGATCTTACATTTTCAAACTATAATTAAATTGGTTAAAAGAAAATGTTATTAAAACATTGTTACTATAAACCTAAAATTATTTTACACTTAGAATTATCTTCAAATTATTCTTTTTAAAGATCAGTTATACTTATTAACAAGATAATTTACTTTTGATTAACTTTTGAAACCACTTATTATAACTAAGTATTGTAATCAAGACTACCTTTATTCTTTTATAAAATACTTAACTTTTCCAAACTTATACACACACTTTAAAAATACTTATAAATAGAACTGATTGATAATTTATTGAAATCCTTGTTACTTCCAATGCTACAAAGGAAACCTTTTGTTTAAAAAAAACCTGTGTAATTAATTTAAACTTCTAACCTTTGTTCATATTCTAATCCATGTTATTAGAATTTCTTTAAAAGATTCCACAATGATAATAGATTTTAAACAATTTCAATCATGATTAACTAGATAAAATGTCACATTAAAATAAAACAATGCAAGAAGTCCAGAATGTTGGAGTAGATCAAAGACAACATTTATAAGTAGATCAAAGACAACATTTATAAGTGCTATAGAAAGTTCTAGACAAAGAAAACTTAGATAGCTGTCAAAAATTTAACTAGTTTTCTTTATCCGAACGATTTATTCAAGGTCTGATTTTTTTACACTGACATTTATAAGTATAGCAGATAATAACCACGCAAAGTAATGCTTTAGGATGTCTTTCAAAAATATATTAAATTTCCGGAAAATAGGGTACTTTTCAAAGTGCATTTATAGCAACTATTTTGCTTCTTAGCGTTTTGATTTCGTTCAATCGGTTCTATAAATTTTTAAATCTTGATATTTTTATAATAATAAGTCCACATATTTTACTTATTAAAACAGCAAAGAAACTCATAAAGATTTCTTACAGAATGAACTTTAAAAATCGTCAAACACAAGGTATTTTCAAAGTGAATCCGCAATGACCTTTTTGCTTCCAACTTTCACCACTTTGTTTCACAAATTATACAAATTTCCAAACCAATTTCTTGCTTTCCCATATACTATTATAAGTTAACACAAAAAGTATGTTATGCCGCAATATATTAACATGTCGCTAATTTAAACAAGTTTAAAGCATGGGGATTTCAAAGTGGATTTTATAACGGCTATCATTATACATACACTTTCATATTCACATCAATTCAACACAAAAGCTAACCAAACATTAAACACAAATTTTAGGCCATGAAATTTGTTTTAAAGGGTAATAGAAGTGATGATATATAATATATAGTTGTCATTTACTTTCAAAAGCAAGGGAATCAAAGTTATAACATTATTAGTTAGCTTTAACTTTATATTATATTTAAGCACACATATATACACAATACATATAACCAAATGGTGAGATAAATCACCCTATAAGATGGCAAATAACTAAGCTAAAAACTCTAGAACCACATCCTACCAACACCCATAAGCCAAAGCTTCCACCTTTAGCCTTCACAACACAAGGCCATGGCCCCTCACCCTTATATTGCTCACGGCCTCCATCTTGGTGCCAATATTGTCATCCTCTATCAACTTTGACTTGATTTTACAAATCCTAGGATGTTTTAAGGCCTTGGATAAAGTTTCAAAGGATTGGAACTTTATTCGATATTGATTTTAGAAGATTAAAGTGGATAAAAGAGCATGAATAATTAAGCTTTTTTCACAAAACTTAGCAAATAAATTTATGAACACAAGAACCATGTTTTTGAATTTAAACAAGGGAAAAATGACCTCAAAAGCCCCTAGCAAGGCTGACCAAAACAAAACCCATGTGATTTGCTTTACATCTCACTAAACCAAAGTTTCTGCTTACCTTCCTTAGTAATTTCCCAAACTAATCCTCTCCAAAATATCTCCAAAACCTTCTAGAAGCTTTTATTTACACAAATTATTTTTAGTTGCCAATTAATGAAGTAATAGTTAATTATACAAGCACAACAAGTTCGAACAATTCTATTGAGTAAAAAATTGTCTGTCGATAATACAATTTTCGGTCACATTTTCGATATTTCTTTCAAACTATTTATTTAATAATTTTTTTATAAAACAAGTTTACCATCACTAGTGATTAATTAAAAGGAGTTAATAAGGTTATTAAATCAATTTAATCATATTAAATCTATGGTTCAAATAATTAAATAATTTAGATATCTAAATACAAAATGTTTGAAATTTCAGGTCATCACATTCTCCCTAACTTAAGAATTTCGCCCCCAAAATTCCAATACGACCATAATTAAAAGAAACAAGCATGATCAATACTTCACAGTATTTAAAATCATGAGCAAAAAAGGCTCATGGTTTTCCTAGGTTCAAAAAGCCCTCTCCTCGCATAAGGATAATAATAATCTACAAGGTGTACTTTATGCTCAACAGCCTAAGGTTATTACTTAGTCGATCATTTATTCTACCTTAGAACAGATCGAAGAGTCATCCTATGAACTCTCCCTAAGCCAATAAAACATAGTACACATATACCTAAGCCCGTATGATGTACATGGATCATTTATATGCAATATCCAATCTGGCCACTTGCTCAGTTGCATAAATTTCACTTTCGAGCTAGTATAGATCACTCGACTTCTCTAATACAAACTCCAATCAAGTTCCTTGATTAGAAATTTCTATTTCCCTTATAAAGCTGTATACTCTGGTAGAAAACCTTGGGATCATATCAAGAATCAATTTCAAATGGTCGCCGTCAAGAATGAAGTGAAAAAATCCTTGTTTTTACCTGTGTAAATCACCTAAAACTAATGTACTTGAATCTTAAATCAGGAAAAGCATGAGAATAAAATGACATACGTAAAAGTTATATATATTATCCTATTGGTTTCTTAACTACGCCAAATATATTTTTATATCACATTCATTTGCGCAAATAGTATATCTTACTCAATACCAAAATCATTTATGAAACATTTCATAATAACTTCACTTAAGTTTACAAACATTTTATAAAGACATAACTTTATTTATAAAACATTTCATAAAATTTTACTACAAGTTATTACTCATATAATACTCTATTACATCTTAAGAATGTAACAAAATAGCAAATTCATTGTACTTATCATGAATGTTCAACAAATTTAAAATGTGTTTTAACTTACTACATTCTCCATTCAAGAGTCATATAAACTTATCTTTATATTCTCATAAACACTTAACTTTAAGTTCTGTAATGATCTGGAATTTTTTGAATCTCGAAAATTGCCAAAGAAATTCGTTTCGTTCTAACAAATGGAAGCTATCAAATAATCATATCATAACAAGATCAAAATACCATACTAGTATGGAATACATGTACCAATAAGACAACTTACCAAAGTTTCACTTATTTATTAAACACATTTTACTACAAATAGAAAATAGAAAAACACTTCATAATATTTAGGCTATGCCACTACCACTCGGGCAACCTACATGGCATACATGCAAAACTTTTGTAACGACCCGAGAATTTCGACCCCGAAATTTCCAGATAGTTAGTGAAAAGAAAGAGTAAGAAGAAGAAACAAGAACAAGACACATAAACCTCACATTCGCAGCGGATCAAAATATAATATCACATAATAATAACAGTTATACAAAAAGAAACTGTATCTATCAATTATCATCGATATATCAGAGTTATAACAATTTTTACACAACATTGGACAGATACAATTTAACATGTCACAGACATATAAAATATCATAGAGTAAACTCTCCATATGACCTTGCCATCCAGCCCGCCTCCTGAGCTCCAGAACGTCCTTACCTGAAAATCTGTAATACTCGGTCTGACCCGAGCATTACATCAAAGTAACACCCGGGTCAGGCTGGAAACCAGCGTGAGTAAACCCATCTAACAAGGAATACAAAAGCATACAACTTATATGAACCCGGGGTAACTTATCAATTATAACTTCACAAGCAGTTATGTACAACACTTATTTCACATGTCAATTCCCAAGTGCCAAATTTAGATTAAACGACCCAATTCATTATAAAACATTCCAACCCAGCACATTGATTTCCACATATCAATTTTATAAAGAATCGAAGTGGTTCCGGGTATTAACTAATACCCGATCCCGGTCTCTTCGAATCCACTGTCAACTTAACTTAAATTGTTCAAGTGAAATACAATTCTACTTAAAATACAGGATGTCTCAATAATTCATTATCAATAGATAACCACACCTTCACAGTTTAAATCAAACATATCATATCACGAACTACCTATTAGGGATAATAACTAATCAAGGCTTCCAATATTATTCTATTTATCCTTTAATTACATTTAAGTAATTAACTCTTAATTAATTTCTCAAAATAATTATCCTTAACCCAATACAGTAATTATCCTTCAATTACTTCATTAATTAATTACTAACCATAATTATTAATCACTCTTGATTAATAACATCAGTAATTAACCACCCTTAATTACTTCATCAAATAAATTAATTATTCCTTAATTAACTATTTCTAATCAATCCCTTGATTAATTATACAAGGTAATCTAATCCAAATTTCTCTCATTAATAATTCACTTATTCAATTAATTACATCCAGTAATTATCCACTAATTACTTACCTAAGTAATTTATTTATCAAATCATCAAGTGATTCTTTTAAATTAATTAAACTGAATTAACTAGCTTTAACTAATCAGACTAAACTCAATTAATTACAATGAGTAATTAATTCCTTAATTACTCCCATTAAGTAATTACACTTAAACAACTTTACAAATGATTATTCTTAATTAATTAATCTAATTAAATTATTAAAAATTATTCACACTAATTAATTATTAGATAATCCTATGGTAATAACCTTCGTTAACCATTAAAACATCTTTAATTTCTTCTCGAAAGTAATTAACTAAGATTAATAATTAATCATCTCATTAATTCTAAACAGTAATTAACAATTTGTAATTACTAATCTTAATTAATTAACTTCTTAATTTATTATATTAACCCTTTGATTAATTTCTTTTGAAATTTCAATTTACATTTTAAACCCTGATTAAAACAACAAGTTTTAACTTTATCCATTTGTTTCTTTTATCAACTTGTTATAATATTTATAGCTTAGCTTCAATCATTCAAATGCAAGTTAAATTTGCAACCTATATTTCATTATTAGGTTTTAAATCAGCAACTTGCTATTCCAGAACAACGAGAAACTCACGGACCCAACAATACTTGAGTCGATCGCCTACACAACTCGATCCTACCCTGAAGCAAATGAGCCACCTCCCTTGCTTCGAGTCGATCTATATGAAAACACGAGAAGGTCTTCGTGCAGTAACTCGTTCTTCTCCAAACCAACTTCACTCGCACCCAAACCCGTGCACGTTGCACCACCATCCAAACCCCTCCGACCATCAAACCAAACGCCGACCAACCCCACTCGTCGACGACAACCCCATTCTCAACGCATTGAAATTTCGATCTTCGACCGAAATATTGAACCCAGACTCGTCAGTAAAACTCCCCAACGCCGTTGAACCTGACGCAGATAGACCATGCCGACACCACCATCAAAGCCCTTCATCCCCTAACATCCTTTCCCTCGAATGTGATCGAACTCGAACCCTTATCCATGTCGCAAATGCCTCGGCAAAACAAGACAGTCAGAACAAAATTCTAAACCCTAGTTCATACGATTTCGAACAACTCACAAATTGGAAAATTTCTAGAATAATTTTCCCATCATCCATAACATACTAGCAAGCTTCGACCAAAGTTAAAGCTCTGATCAACATGCCGATCGTCGGCAAATCACCAAACCCCAAATTTCATACAAAACCCCATTTGACATGAATTCCTCAATTAAAATTTATGATATGTACTTTAAAAATCATAATTATTAGTCCTTAACTCATTCATGGAATCCAAATCAGAAAACATACAAGTTGATTTTTGACATTTAATTGATTCTTACTGTATGTTTTCATTTTAAAAATAATTTACTCAAGTAAAAATCCTAATTCCATTTTTAAAATCATCCTTATGCAATAACAAACAACTTCCATGTAATCATCAAAGTCAAATTTTGATGGTTTGGGAGATTAGAAATTTTTAATGTAAACCTGGTCTGAAAAGAAACAGGTAATAGAGTTTAATATATACAGACATATATGCACATATTCATCAATTCAATAATATAGAGACTGAAAGATTTTCATGCAACCTAGATTTAATCACAGATCATCACATGCATGAATAAAATTCAACTCATCCGTTTTTTTAAAATCTATTTACTCACAAGCTATACTAAAAATGTTTTTTTTAAAAACATTTACTCACCTTTTAAACCCTGAACAGAGCAATGGTTTGAGATCTGAATTGTCAACTTAATATAGATCTGAATCTTCTTTGTTTACTTGAACCTAAGTTGCATCCTTGATTTGCTTCAGATGAAATCAGGATTAAATTTAGTTTCTTCTTGAAAAAATGAAGCTTGAATGTTGATCATATTGCAGTTGATTTTGACAGAGCTTGATTTCAGACTTAGCTTGTTGTTTGATTAAATGTTGAATTTGTTCTCAACCCAACTTGAATTTTATTTTCCTGGTTTTAGTTTCTTCCCAAGTTTTGGTTTCCATTATCAGTTTTGGGAACATCTTTTTGGTTTGATTTTAGAAAAGAAAACAAAGAAATAAAGTGTTATGTTTTATTAAGATTAAAGAAATTAAAATTTTAGTTGAGGACACTTGTCACATTCATGTTTTAATTATCTTACACATATACTAATATCCTTACAAATGTCTCTAGTATATTTAAAAAAGTTTACAAGTGTTCTTTTCTTTTAATTAAATCATTTTAAGCTATATATGTATTTAGGAAATATTTTTATGCACATGAAATGTTTTTATGTTAATAAACTTTGAATTTTAAATAAATATACAAGTGTGATAATTTATAAACATTTATTTTATACATAGCTTATGTTTTTAGAACAAATAAATGTATGATATATATATATATATATTTAAACAATTGAATTAATCTAAATTAACCTTTGAAAAATATTTATTTTAAACAAAGCTTCAGACTACAATTCATTTATATATAAATTATTGATGGATTAAATTAAATTTCAAAACAATATCAAATTATAACATATACATACACATATACTACAATTTTAAAATTCATCTTTATTTAAAACAAAAGATCTCCTATTTCTAACAAAGTTTATTTATGTTTGTAAAAACTAGATATTATCATAAAGTTTGCGTATAACTATATTATATATTATTTTTATTTACTATAATAGTTATAAATTTTCTCATATCTAAAATCCAGTATTTATTATAACTCATATCCAATTATATACATTTAGATATTATTAATTACCGGAACTTATTTGTTAAATCTGTAAATTATTATTTCCAATAGTTTAAATCAGATAATTATACAATTATTCAATGCTAAAGAAAACCGGATTATTACATTCCTTCCCCCTTTGAATCTTTTCGTCCTCGAAAAGGAACGAAACCAGAGTTTATTAAAATGCTTACTATCAGAAAAATTTCTTTGATAACTTAAAAACATTATAAAACATATATAGTATTAAAAAAAATAGTATTTATAAAAATACTTTTATACTTGATGTCTCAACCAGTCCGTCCTTATTCTTATAGAAATTCGGTCATACGTTGATCAGGCGTAAGACTGAAAATCTACAAATACTCAGCAGACTCATTATCAACATCCAGTGAAAATACTTGAAAAACAATTTTTATTGAAAATATAGAAAACAGTTTTTGAAAATAGAGGATATATCTTTGGTGAGAATGCTCTGGAAATCATCACCCCCATCCATGGTCACAGTTACATTCCAGGGTTAAATTGCCGTCGCAGCAAAAGTCCATGTAACTGCAGGCTCTCCGCGGCCTCTCGATTACGTCATGGAACCCACACAACAGATCACAGTTACATCCAGAGTTACGTTGCCATCGCTGCAAAAGTCCATGTAACTGCAGGCTCTCAACGGCCTCTGATTTTTGCTGTCAAAATGAAACTTCTCCACTCCTACATAGGTCGCAGTCTACCGATATAAAATCAAACGCAGACTGTTGGCTCTCAGCGGCACACACGACTTTCGCTATGTTATACCGTAGGTCGCAGTTACATCCTGGGTTACATTGCCATCACAGCAAAAGTCCATGTAACTGTTGGCTCTCAGCGGCTCACACGACTTACACTATGGTATATTCAACTCATAATCCTCAGGAACTAGTTTTGTCCGGACTCCTCACAGGATCAACTTTAGAATCCCCCTTGGGGCTCAAGGCAGCACCACCCGGTGGTACTCCTGAGAAGTTCATTTCAAGGGAGCGCCTTTTTCCCCAGATCCATCATCAAAACATGTTATACTATACATATATAGTATCTTTAAATCATACACCTAGTATGATCTCAATACAAAGCTCCTTTACACAACATCGATTATCCCAAAATCGATAATTCTCAAACTAGGCTTTCCAAATTAAATATTGATTTTACCCAAAAATCAAAAGCCTTTCCAAATCCAAAGGTTCCCAAAACCTTTTTCCAAAATCCTCACATGATCCTTTATATATATAGATATATATAAAATCCTTGATAAAAATATTTGGATTCATTTTAAACTTGTATAAAATCCTTTTATACTTCAAACACTTTCAAAATCCTTTCCTTCTGGCAATAGATTCATCAAGGGGAGTTTTATCTTATATAACAAAGATATATAACTTTATTTATCCAAAATCAAATATTCAAATTTTATTACCCCTTTCAATATCAATTTCATTCAAATCCGTATGATGTACACATATCATCCGTACGCTATACCAATCTGATCGCTCACTCGATCACACAATTTCACTTCCGAACTAGTATCGTCCACCCGACTTCCTAGTGCGGACACAGATCTGATTTCTTGATCAGAAACCGTCATTCTCCTTGCATAGTCGAACTATGATAGAGAATATCCAGAACCAATCAACAATCCATATCCAGTTTCGCCGTCGAAAATCGAGTGAAAAAAAATCCCACTCGGATCGATATAACTATCTCGAAATTCTGTGCTCGAATCTGGATCAAATCACTATGCGAATAGAATAACATACGTGCACCCTACGTATTTATCTTTATTGGTTATTAGCCAAATTAATTCTCTTTCTATTCATATTTACTTTAATTTTCATTCACTTATTCACAAATGCTTCAATTCCATTTGGATTATCACCTCTATTCTTATCTCGATTGGGTATTTAACCATTAACAGTTTGAACTCCGACCAATTTATTTTAGAAAATAGCTTGAAAATTTTAAAAATAGTTAAGTAGTTAGAAAATAATTACTAGTTTGTAAAATAGTTAGAAATTTGCTTGAAAAATTATAGAAATTTTAGATAATTGCAAAATAATAGTAAGATGGTAATTAGTTTTGTAAAATAGTTGTAATACAGTAATTAGTTCATAAAACAGTTGGAAAATAATTAAACAGTTTCAAAAATAATTGTAAAACCAGTATAAGATAGTTTGGCTTTTAAAGAGAGGTTGTATATATAATGAATCGTTTGGAAAAATAGGTTTATATTAAAAATAGCCCAGAGTAAAAACTGTTCAATGCCCAATCTCCAATCCAAATCAATTCAATTTAAATTCCACTTCCATTTAAATTGACCCAATTCCAATTTTTAAATAACTTCATATTTCCATTGAAATTGATTCAACCCCAATATATGTTGAATTAACCTCAATTTCTTTCCACATTTAACTTTATTCAATCCTGAACTCAAATTCTACTAATTCAAATAAATTTCAATCGAACTAGTTGCAATTTCAATTCATTTCAACTCCAGTTTGGATTAATCCCAATTTTTAAACTCCATTCCACATCAAGTCGAATTATTCTTGATTTCCTCCCAAATTCAATTCAAATTCCATTTGAATTTAAAACTATTAAACTTTAATTACAATTCCAAATTATTCAAATCAATCCAATTCAAATTTCCCATTTGAATCTTATACTCATACATCTTCAATCACCATTTCAATTAATTCAAATCAAATTCAATTTGAACCAACTCCAAATTCCAGTTCACTATGAACCATCTCGAATTACATAAATTCAAGTTAATACTTCAATTGTTGATTTAATTCCTTTAAATCAATTTACCTTTAAAGTTTTAAACAATTCAATTCACAGTTCAAACCTAACATATTATACCACAAGTCAAATTAACCTCTCTCTTTTTATCAATAACCCAAACCTTTAAACAATTTAATTTTGAGTCAAATTCTCAAAATTCCATCTTAATTTATCTCTATGATGGATATATTACTACACTTCACTTCTCATTCATTTAAACAAATCCAATTCACAATTTAAAGAATGTTAATAACAATAAGATGATATCATCCAATTCATTTAAAATTTCTAGATCTCAAACCCAATTTGAGACCACTCAAATCCCCTAATTTAAATCATCCCAATTTCATCCTGAAATTCCTAAATCAGGTTGATCATTCAAATTTATTTAACTTCACATTAATAATCTTTCCTCTTTATAAGTTCAAAAACTTATCATCTTGGGTATCACATCTTATTCCAGATTCAAAACTCAATATTTAGAGTTTATTTCTAACTATCTTTGGTATTATGTATATCCACATATATACATATTAATTTCTTTTACATACCAAGTTATACTTTAAAATTTTAAACCACCTTTAGTTTTTAATTCAAAACGAATTCCTTTAAATTTTCAAACAACTTCTTATTTGAAATAAGACCATTTCATTCAAATACATTAAATAATATTATTTAATATTTATTTATATTAATTACATCATTAATTAATCACATTCGGTAATTAACTTATTTCTTAATTACCTTCATTAAGTAATTGTCCCTTAAATTACTTGCCTCTAGTTACTTCATTAAGTAACTCCCTCTTTATTTATCATTTCCAGTTATTATCCATTAATTAAGCTCATTAAATAAAGTTCAATTAATTACATAAATCAACTGATTATCCTTATCCTGAAACCTTTTCCGAATTCAAGATTCAATTTCAGTTTGGTTGTATTTCTATTACTTCTTAATTTAATTCAATAATTTAATAACCAATTCCCTCACTAATTTTTAGAAAGGTATATTACTTTATATATCAAAATATATTCTTATATAAAACCATTTAAAATCTTTATATAAGAAAATAACAAGTACGCTCTCTCATATATATATACACTCAACTCATTCTAGGGTACTATTGACCCTATCCTTAATGAGTAATCCCAACAGACCCACGGTTGTCGGTTAACCTTCTGCTCTGATACCAAATGTAACGACTCGGGAATTTCGATCCCGAAATTTCCAGATAGTTAGTGAAAAGAAAGAGTAAGAAGAAGAAACAAGAACAAGACACAGAAACCTCACATTCGCAGCGGATCAAAATATAATATCACATAATAATAACAGTTATAGAAAAAGAAACTGTATCTATCAATTATCATCGATATATCAGAGTTATAATAATTTTTACACAACATTGGACAGATACAATTTAACATGTCACAGACATATACAATATCATAGAGTAAACTCTCCATACGACCTTGCCATCCAGCTCTCCTCCTGAGTTCCAGAACGTCCTTACCTGAAAATCTGTAATACTCGGTCTGACCCGAGCATTACATCAAAGTAACACCCGGCTCAGGCTGGAAACCAGCGTGAGTAAACCCATCTAACAAGGAATACAAAAGCATACAACTTATATGAACCCGGGGTAACTTATCAATTATAACTTCACAAGCAGTTATGGACAACACTTATTTCACATGTCAATTCCCAAGTGCCAAATTTAGATTAAACGACCCAATTCATTATAAAACATTCCAACCCAACACATTGATTTCCACATATCAATTTTATAAAGAATCGAAGTGGTTCCGGGTATTAACTAATACCCGATCCCGGTCTCTTCGAATCCACTGTCAACTTAACTTAAATTGTTCAAGTGAAATACAATTCTACTTAAAATACAGGATGTCTCAATAATTCATTATCAATAGATAACCACACCTTCACAGTTTAAATCAAACATATCATATCACGAACTACCTATTAGGGATAATAACTAATCAAGGCTTCCAATATTATTCTATTTATCCTTTAATTACATTTAAGTAATTAACTCTTAATTAATTTCTCAAAATAATTATCCTTAACCCAATACAGTAATTATCCTTCAATTACTTCATTAATTAATTACTAACCATAATTATTAATCACCCTTGATTAATAACATCAGTAATTAACCACCCTTAATTACTTCATCAAATAAATTAATTATTCCTTAATTAATTATTTCTAATCAATCCCTTGATTAACTATACAAGGTAATCTAATCCAAATTTCTCTCATTAATAATTCACTTATTCAATTAATTACATCTAGTAATTATCCACTAATTACTTACCTAAGTAATTTATTTATCAAATCATCAAGTGATTCTTTTAAATAAATTAAACTGAATTAACTAGCTTAAACTAATCAGACTAAACTCAATTAATTACAATGAGTAATTAATTCCTTAATTACTCCCATTAACTAATTACACTTAAACAACTTTATAAATGATTATTCTTAATTAATTAATCTAATTAAATTATTAAAAATTAATTATACTAATTAATTATTAGATAATCCTATGGTAATAACCTTCGTTAACCATTAACACATCTTTAATTTCTTCTCGAAAGTAATTAACTAAGATTAATAATTAATCATCTCATTAATTCTAAATAGTTAATTACTAATCTTAATTAGTTAACTTCTTAATTTATTATATTAACCCTTTGATTAATTTCTTTATAAATTTCAATTTACATTTTAAACCCTGATTAAAACAACAAGTTTTAACTTTATCCATTTGTTTTTTTATCAACTTGTTATAATATTTAAAGCTTACCTTCAATCATTCAAATGCAAGTTAAATTTGCAACCTATATTTCATTATCAGGTTTTAAATCAACAACTTGCTATTCCAGAACAACCAGAAACTCATGAACCCAACAATACTTGAGTCGATCACCTACACAACTCGATCCTACCCTGAAGCAAATGAGCCACCTCCCCTGCTTCGAGCCGATCTATATGAAAACACGAGAAGGTCTTCGTGCAGTAACTTGTTCTTCCCCAAACCAACTACACTCGCACCCAAACCCGTGCACGTTGCACCACCATCCAAACCCCTCCGACCATCAAACCAAACGCCGACCAACCCCACTCGTCGACGACAACCCCATTCTCAACCCAGAAACAAGAATACATCAACGCATTGAAATTTCGATCTTCGACCGAAATATTGAACCCAGACTCGTCAGCAAAACTCCCCAACGCCGTCGAACCTGACGCCGATAGACCATGCCGACACCACCATCAGAACCCTTCATCCTCTAATATCCTTTCCCTCGAACGTGATCGAACTCGAACCCTTATCCATGTCGCAAATGCCTCGGCAAAACAAGACAGTCGGAACAAAATACTAAACCCTAGTTCATACGATTTCGAACAACTCACAAATTGGAAAAATTCTAGAATAATTTTCCCATCATCCATAACATACTAGCAAGCTTCGACCAAAGCTAAAGCTCTGATCAACATGTCGATCGTCGACAAATCACCAAACCCCAAATTTCATACAAAACCCAATTTGACATGAATTCCTCAATTAAAATTTACGATATGTACTTTAAAATTCATAATTCTTAATCCTTAACTCATTCATGGAATCCAAATCAGAAAACATACAAGTTGATTTTTGACATTCAATTGATTCTTACTGCATGTTTTCATTTTAAAAATAATTTACTCAAGTAAAAATCCTAATTCCATTTTTAAAATCATCCTTATGCAATAACAAACAACTTCATGTAATCATCAAAGTCAAATTTTGATGTTTTAGGAGATTAGAAATTTTGAATGTAAACCTGGTCTGAAAAGAAACAGGTAACAGAGTTTAATATATACAGACATATATGCACATATTCATCAATTCAATAATATAGAGACTGAAAGATTTTCATGCAACCTAGATTTAATCTACAGATCATCACATGCATGAATAAAATTCAACTCATCTGTTTTTTTAAAATCTATTTACTCACAAGCTATATTAAAACTATTTTTTTTAAAAAAACATTTACTCACCTTTTAAACCCTGAACAGAGCAATGGTTTGAGATCTGAATTGTCAACTTAATATAGATCTGAATCTTCTTTGTTTACTTGAACCTAAGTTGCATCCTTGATTTGCTTCAGATGAAAGCAGGATTAAATTTAGTTTCTTCTTGAAAAACTGAAGCTTGAATGTTGATCATATTGCAGTTGATTTTGACAGAGCTTGATTTCAGACTTAGCCTGTTGTTTGATTAAATGTTGAATTTGTTCTCAACCCAACTTGAATTTTAATTTCCTGGTTTCAGTTTCTTCCCAAGTTTTGGTTTCCATTATCAATTTTGGGAACACCTTTTTGGTTTGGTTTTAGAAAAGAAAACAAAGAAATAAAGTGTTATGTTTTATTAAGATTAAAGAAATTAAAATTTTAGTTGAGGACACTTGTCACATTCATGTTTTAATTATCTTACACATATACTAATATCCTTACAAATGTCTCTAGTATATTTAAAAAAGTTTACAAGTGTTCTTTTCTTTTAATTAAATCATTTTAAGCTATATATGTATTTAGGAAATATTTTTATGCACATGAAATGTTTTTATGTTAATAAACTTTGAATTTTAAATAAATATACAAGTGTGATAATTTATAAACATTTATTTTATACATAGCTTATGTTTTTAGAACAAATAAATGTATGATATATATATATATATATGTATGTATATATATATATATATATATTAAACAATTGAATTAATCTAAATTAACCTTTGAAAAATATTTATTTTAAACAAAGCTTCAGATTACAATTCATTCATATATAAATTATTGATGGATTAAATTAAATTTCAAAACGATATCAAATTATAACATATACATACATATATACTACAATTTTAAAAATCATCTTTATTTAAAACAAAAGATCTCCTATTTCTAACAAAGTTTATTTATGTTTGTAAAAACTAGATATTATCATAAAGTTTGCATATAACTATATTATATATTATTTTTATTTACTACAATAGTTATAAATTTTCTCATACCTAAAATCCAGTATTTATTATAACTCATATCCAATTATATACATTTAGATATTATTAATTACTAGAATTTATTTGTTAAATCTGTAAATTATTATTTCCAATAGTTTAAATCAGATAATTATACAATTATTCGATGCTAAAGAAAACCGGATTATTACAACTTTTCTATAAGAAAGTTCATATTAAAAATTTATATTACCCAAAACCACTCTTTATTAAACTACTCTACATTTTATATAATATTTCTTTAAAGAAAACTTTTGAACCAAACACCAGTTTTTATTTCAAATCATTTGAAATAATAATACATACATATACCTTTATATCGAATCATACTTTCAGGATTAGATCAAAATACGTTTTACCAAAATGACTCTATAGCAAACTATTTTTGTAACGTCCCTCACTTTGAAACCAGAAAATGAACACGGATGCTGCAATCATCCCTAGAATTATTTTCAAGCGACGAAAGTGGGCTCTATTCATCGAAATCATACTTTTGAAACTTAACCAAAGTCATTTTCCAAGCAATATCGAATACTTTGTATAATAGTGCTAAGTATCATGATATCAATTTCATAAACTAATTTCCTAAATATTTATTTTAACATCTATAGAAAATATGCATATAGATCGAGTAACACAAAAGTAATACTATAGAAATGTATCCTACTCAGTTGTACCATATATCTCCTTGCTAAGAAGGGCAACACTCACGACCAAATGAACACATTGCTTGTCTATTTTTAGCCACTTTCGAGCCACTTGAACTAGATAGCATAAAAATAATTATTCCTGACTCGATTCATTGATTTCGAGAGTAACCTCGAACTCGAACGAATCTTAAATAAAATTTCAAATATTAGAATTCTGAAATACTTTCAAATAATACTACTATTATTTTTCCAAATGTTGAAAAACATTTTCAAAGTTGCTGGGATTTAAGTTCTCAAAACATCAATTTAAATCATATTCATTATAAACCCTATTTAATACAAACCATACTTAGATAAAATCACTTTCTTATGTAAAACTATTTCACAAATATTTATTTCAAAATATTCTATATTTCATTTATATTATAATAAACAAATCATTTTAAAGTTAACTTCTAACCCAACATTATCATCGAATGCCTTATTATCTAACTATGAAACTCAATTCAAAAGGTATTCATTTCAGTGCACCTATAATTTACTATCCATTCAACCCAAGCATTAAAAAGGCAAATTGCTCAAAAACTAGTCAAGCACAAATCAACAATTGATAGAAAATAATAAATGCTCATAAACTGGCTAGGCATAAAAATTGATCTATTAATGATAATAATGCTTATAAACTAGTCAAGCATAACTAACCAATCTACAAATGATAACAATACCTATAAACTGGTCGAGCATGATTAACCTAACCAATAAATGATAACAATGATTGTAAATTGGCAGAGCAAGACTGAACTAATAAATCTACAAATGATAATAATGCTCATAAATGGTCGAGCATGTCAAGTCATTCTGTAAAGGATAGGCATGCTCATAAAATGGTCGAGCATGGCTAAACTAATTAATGAGGGGTATTGAATGAACATCATTGATCCCTACATTAATTAAAGTATACTTTAGTAATTCATACTTATATAAGTTACCTTATATAAGATCTTTAATTTTCGTAGTTGAAATACCTTAATGCATACGTTTATAACAAACACAAATACGTTCTTATATGTATAACACACTCAACTCATTCTAGTGCTTCGCTTACCCTATACCGAATGAGTTATACCCAACCAAAACCAATGTTCACACTTAACCTCGCTCTAATGCTAACTATAATGACCTTCCCTTTCAATCCTCAAACGTCAACACCATCCGTGGTATTCACCTATCGAGCAACCAAGTGCCGAAAAGAAAGATTGTTAGGGTAACAAGAAAAGGTAGAAAGAAAAAGAATAAGAAAGAAGAGAACATAACATTATAATATCACAACAGAATGATAATATATAATAACAAAAGATAGTACAAAGTTCTACTTTAAGATATGTAGCCTTTTGGAGTTACAATACTAACTACGATCATCGGCCTAAATAGTTATAACAACATGTCTTCATAATTAATGAAATATACATAATAGTAGAAAAGTGGAAATAAAATACTACAGTAAGCAAATAGAAGCACCCATCCCATCTCTAGAATCATCAAAGAATATCGACAAAAACCTTCCTTCCTTAGCTTCTCGAAAGAGCACTCGAGGGATTAAGGGAAAGATAAAACCACGAGTCAGACATAGCCTAACGTGAGAAACTCAAGAAACATGATGCATCATGAAATAGTTTTTTTAAGACCGTTCAAATCACCATAATGGGTTTTCCCAAAAAAGAACTGAATCCATCTAATAAGTACGTACTTTGATATAATAAATACTATTTAGGATGTAGAGTATAAGTCAAAAAATAGATGTGCTATTTGCATCCCACAAAAGAGCAATGTTATAAGTACAACTAAAACTGCTAAGGTATGATTGCACAAGGATTTCCGTTAGAGGCGCTCCAGTATATCGAGGCAAACCACTTGACAATGATCATAATCTACCTTTCTAAACCACATATATCTCTACATAAAACATACCATTAGGAAAACATAACTGATTCATGCCCTAATATGAGATATCAAATACCATCAACTTCCGCTGGCAACAACCGAAAGCATCTCTAGATACTTGGAGTTGATATCCCCTTCAAGGTTAGCTAAACTACGACAACCCATACCCCTTAACACACCGATCCAAAGTCTACGGTGACTTTCGGACTCACGTAGATTCCAATAATTATATGCTATCGGGTTTTTATAACTTTATAGAGACTAAAAATAAACGGAAATGATCTAAGATATACTACACTTTCAGAAATTATAACAGAATGGAACAAAATATAAAATACAAAAAATAACCATCTTAGAAAATATCTCAAAATATAGTTTTAAAAAAAATAGTATGCGGTCAAATATAGAGTACATAAAAATACCACTCATTGTCTAATAAAAGAAATACCAAGTAATGAAAGACAGATAGTTACATGGAGAGTAATTAAAGGATAAGCAACTCTTGTGATGAGCTTGCAACTCCACGTACTTTAATCAAGATAAATCACCTGCTATCTTGTCCTTCTATGGTGGGGAAAGGAATGAAAAAGTGGTCAGTTAGACAAGAGTCTGGTGAATGAGTGTATATATAATATATAATGTTCATGTGCAGTTAACTTTAATACTATCCTAGGCTTCCATACAAGTGTCTGTGGGTTACTTTGTCATTTTACTTAAGGGTTTGACTTAACACATACCTACACGAGTAGTTTGTATAGGCTCTTACAAGGATAGAACAGCTAATCAAACCTTAACAACTGACCGGCTAATAGCTCATAGGGCTTTTCCAATATAGGTTTACCCTACAGTTTCCCTTATGGTATAACACTTCACACATTGCGACTACCCGTAAGTGCTTTGCATAGGTTGTCCTATAATTTCCTTATGGGAATAAATTTTCCAAAACTACGACTACATGTATTTTCGCTACCTTTGAGGGGAGGGCCCATAATGCTAACTTGCCGAAGTGTCTTATTGTCTACATCCATGTCCGCCTCTTAATCGTAGTATATGCCTCTCATTGCACATGTTAGGATCCATCAACAACACAACATCGCAAGTGTCAAAAATCATAAATGCTATGAAATACCCATTATGTCGATCACCACACTTCATCAGACATTAGTCAGTGCTGCGAGTTCATCGTAGAACCTCTTGTGAGTTCCATTTGCGATAGATTCACCCTTTAGTCGAATAATTGACCCCTCGTTGGATAAATTAAATTTACCTAATCCACAATGTCCTAGCATCATTTTGTAGGGAACTAGCTACCCTACTATTCCTAACATCCATTTATATATAAGCATTATATAAAAAATCATTAAAAATTTAAAACATAGGCCTTAGCAAAAGGTTCAGATTACGTTTCTAGGCTGTCAACCAGTCGATGACTAAACTCTACTGATCGACCGCTTACGGTCGACAGCTTAGGGTGTACGGTTGACTAGTCATAGTGTAAATTTTAGGGTTTTCTAATTTCGTTTATTTAATTTTAATAATTTATTAATTTCATCAATTCCAAATTATACGGTGAACCCTCAGCATAAATTTATAGTGACTATTCTTTGTAATTTGCCCTAATTTTTATAAACTTAATTTCATAAATCTTCCTCGTATACTCTTCTCAGCTTAGCTCGAAAGCAGTGGTTTGACTAGGGGGCCGGGAACACAATGAAAAGAAATTCCACTGTAATTATAATAGTTTAATTTAGGGTTAACGAATTTTTAGGGATTTCTATTCAATTACAATAAAGGTTTAACTTGAGTTAAAATTATCCTAGCCAATTTATACCAATTTCAATTACTAATTCAAATCTTATATTTAAACAATTAGGCTTAACGGTTTAATTACCAACATCCTAAATTGGATAGAATAGACTAAAATTAACTATAGAATAATCAACTTATTAAACTTGTTTGGATCCAAGCTCTAGCTCTATGCTCCATCAGAGAATCAACACCTGTTAGCTTGCCCCTCCTTGGTCTAATATACTAGTGTTCTCTTCACTTTTTTTTATTTGTTTAAAGAAATTTTTGTAAGTGGATAAAAGAAATTTTGGCAGAGTTTGGGTACGATGTTAATTTTCTAATAAAACTAGGGTTAGGTTAGGCCTTTATTTATAAGGGTTTGGGGTTAACACAGAGCTTTAGATTTACCCTAAGGAATCTTTAGTTTCATACTTGATTCACATTAGTTACTAGGGACCGAAGAAAAATATATCACTCAATCTAATTCGTTCAGTCGTTGCTCCAAATTTCAAAAAACTAACGTCAATTGATCGATAGCAAGGGTAGATCGATAGATCGCTTCATGTCGACTAGCACACCATAGGGTGTAGACCAATGACATTGTTTTATTAGGAAATTTTCTTTTTAATTTATTTCGTTTTCAAGATTTTGATCATCCGTTGCTTCTTCGTACTTACTCTAAATTCCAAGTATCATATATGAAAATTTCCAAACAATTGCTAAGAATGCATTGGTGCAAGTTTCGTAGTCGAATTCAGACATTTGTAAAAATTCCATTTTATCCCTTATTAGATTCAAATTAAATTTTATTATTAAATTTTCCGCTAAATTTCGAGGGTGTTACATTCTCCCCTAAAAAGAATTTCGCCTCTAAAATATCAAAAACAGAAAAATGTAACTCGTACACACAATAACCGTAGCTACAACCATCTACTCATCCATCATCCATGGATAATCATCATCCTTAATATTTTTCAAATGCAATATATGTGTACGCAAGCATGAAATGCATGTGAACCTATATTAATGCAAATAGTAGGTATTCTCCTGATCTTGTAAAGTCTGTTGTGAAAGTTCTCATATCATGAATCCAAAATGTATGCAACATCTTAAGTAATTATACTTGCAATTCGATATGTATGCATAGCCATTCAATCCATATGTAACATCTGTATGCATATTGCTCAATAAGATAAACAACAAATAAGAGATGATGTGAACATGTGTGTACTATCTATAGAATATCATGTCCTAAATGTGTAAAAGAAACAATCCAAATAATACATCCACTAGCTTCCATCATCCATAACATATCCTAATGATATGTTTACAACCATTCCTACCATCCAATGGTCTCTACCTAAAGAGTATACCAAGTAAGTCCTAATTCATAAGTACTAGTTACTAAACTTAAATTGGAAATATACTAGAAAAGAGTTATGGGTGGGTAGCTCGGATCATCTCCTTGGGCGCCCTTGTACTATACCCTGGATCGTCTTCCCATTAGACCTTAACACATTTGATTTCCTTTTTACAGACACTCTATATACCATGCTCAAGAATACAAGTAGGTCCATGATGAACAAGTGACTCCCTCTCTACATCTGCCTCTTTTAGCAGACTCGGCTCGACTATGGTAGCTGAATCATGCAAGCATTTTCGCAAGTGCGCACATAGAAAATATCATGTACTCCCACCAACTTCTTAAAAAGCTCTACTCTATATGCCAACTTCCTTATCCTACCAATAATTAGAAATATCCTAAAAACCTTGGTGCTTGCTTCCTTGAACTACCAGACATCATGACGTGCCTAAGCGGTAGGACCTTTATAAGCACTATGTCGCCAGCTAGAACTCTAACTCTGTACGTCTTCTGTCAGCTTAAGATTTCTACCTATCTTGCACGATTTTTTCCTTCTACGAATCAAGTTTACTTTTTTCCAATGTCTCCTTCACCATATCCGGCCCAAGAATCTTCATATCTGTAGTGTCCCACCATTACGATGGGGATCTATAGAGTCTACCGTACAGCACCTCAAATGGAGTCAGCCCAATGCTTGTCTAATAGCTATTATTATAGACAAACTCTACCAAGGGGAGTGATCCTCCCAAGAACCTCAGAAAATCCAAGATACTCATCCGAAGCAAATCCATAAAAATCTGATTCACTCTCTCCGCCCGTCCGTCTGTTGGTGATAGAGGTACTCAAGTTCAACTTGATACCCAAAGCCTCCTTTAGACTTCCCTATAACTCGATGGTGAAAACGGATCTCGACCACTAAAGATGCTAGTAGGAACTCTGTGTAACCTAATAACATCCCTTACATACAAAGTCACCAAAGAAGCCACCATCATTGTACTCCTAACTAATATAAAATGAGTGCATTTGGTCAGCCAATAGATTATGACCTAAATACTCTTATTCCCTCTCTTACTTCTTGGCAAACCATCAACGAAATCCATAGAATTACTCTTCCAATTCCACGGATGAATATCCAATGGATGCAACAAACCTAATAGCTTCTTCAACTCTGCCTTTACCATGCTTCTGCATTCCAGGCTAATAGAAGTTTCTCTTAATGTCATAGTACATTTTGTCTCCATTAGGATGAATGGTCATCCTCGAATAATGAGACTTAGCCAGTACCATATTAGTCAACTCCACAATAAGAGGAACACATAATCTAGTATCTCTTCTTAGCCATCCCTTCGAATCAATGGCATAACACCTCGAATGACTCGATTGCTTTCCTCTACCAAGTTTCTCAAAAATATCTGCTGGCTCCTCATCTTACCTTTGACTAGATCCAATACGTTCCATGAATGTAGTTTGCATATCCAAAGCTTCTAAAAATCCTGGGTAATATCTGATGATGGTTGGAAATCAAATGTAGAATTGGAATCCAAATGCTTCTACTCCAAGAATGAAAGACTCAATACTGCATGCTGCCTACTTGAGGTACCACAACTACATTGCCCTTGCCTGGGGTATATGAAACATCAAAATCATATGATGCTAAAAACTCCATCCACCTCTGTTGCCTTAAATTCAAGTCCTTTTGGGAGAACAAATATTAAAAGACTTGCGATCCGTATAGAGCGCAAATACTCTCCTAAAGATAATGTCTCCATGACTTGAGCACAAAGACAATGGCCGCCAACTCAAGATCATGGGCAGGGTAGTTTCTCTTGTGGACCTTCAACTACTGATTAACGTAACTCACTATCCTTCCTTCTTATATCAAGATCACACCCAACCCCATGCCACAAGCATTGGTATATAATGTGAATGTCTTCGCACCATCATGTAATACTAAAATAGATGAACAAGACAATAAGCCAACTTCTCTAGCTTCAGATAATATCTCTCAGCTCCGTTCAGCCATTTGCTAATGTAGTAGACCAACCTTTGTATTCGGTCTTCCTCCTGAATAAAGGCAGCGCTGATTGCATTGTTTGAAACCGCCAAATAGACATAAATCTATCGTGATCGATAGGCTTTTGCAGAATAGGTGGTGTGGAGAGATGTTGGACAAGTGCTCGGAATGCGCCCTCATATTCCATAGTCTATTCAAAGTTTCGTTTCCCTTTTCTAATAAGATCGAAGAAGGAAATGCATTTGTCAGTGGATTTTGAAATGAACCTGCTCAGTGCTGCCACTTTCCCATTGAGGCTGTGGATCTGCTTTATAGTTATTGAAGTTTCGATATTTCTGATTGCCCAAATATTTTTGGGATTGGCTTCGATTCCTCGAGCGTTGACAATAAACCCACGGAATTTTCCTGATGCGTCCCCAAAGTGACATTTCAACGGATTGAATTTCATTCTACATTCTTGGAGGATGTTAAACATTGATTCCAGGTCTCTGATATGTAGTGGAGAACTATGACTTTACTAGCATGTCTTCCACGTATACCTCCATGGTTTTTTCAATCTGGTTGGTGAACATCTGATTAACTAATCGTTGGTAAGTTACGTCAGCGTTCGTGAGTCCGAAAGGCATAACTTTTCCCAGATCAGTCACGAAGCTAGTACGCTCCTGGTCGGGTAAGTGCATGGGTATCTGGTTGTAACCAGAATATGCATCCATGAAGGATAAGAGTTCATGTCCAGCCTTTGAATCTACGATATAATCGATTCGAGGAAGCGAAAAACTATCTTTGGGCAAGCTTTATTCAAGTCTGAATAGTCAACACATGTTCTCCATTTTCCGTTTGGCTTTCGGACAACTATAGGGTTAGATACCCATTTTGGGTATAATGCATCTCGAATAAATCCATTCGATTTAAGCTTATCCAACTCTTCCTTAAGGGCAGCAGATCTCTATTGATCCATACTACGCCTTTTATGCTTGACCAGGACGTAACGCGGGTGTCGCGGGTCAATATTGAACGTGTGGCTCGCGATGTCCGGGAAGATTCCACACATGTCAGAATGTGTTTGGGCAATCACGTCAAGGTTTTTCCAGAGAAACTCAACCAATTCCTCTTGAATTTGCTGGCTTAATTGATATCCAATCTTTATCATTTTAGAATCGTCTTTATCATCGATCGATACATCGATCATCAGCTCTACCAAAGAAGCTTGACTGTCTTTACTTTCTTCTTCACTTTCAGTATCTCTTCGGTCAAGATCCCTTGGGAATTGGTTGTGATGCCCAGGCCTAGACATAGGCGTCAATTGTCAAATCTCAACAAAGTGAACGCAGAAAGATTCCTCTATGCCCTTTCCTTTTTCCTTTCGCTACACCTCTTGTAGCTCAGCGACATAACAGGCTCGTCCAGCAGCTTGATCTCCTTGAATGACTCCAACTCCATGATCAGTGGGGAACTTTAGAGTCAAACACTAGGGGGTAATGGCAACCCTAAATTCAGCCAGGGCCGGTCGGCCCAAGAAAGCATTATATGGCGAGTCTATATCCAGCACAACAAATTGTAATATCTGAACTCTCAGGCGTTCTACAATTCCTAATTCCACTGGCAGCTCCACCACTCCAGTGGGTATGGTTGCACTCCCGTTGAAGCCATGAATATGAGACTGACAAGGATTCAAATATTTATTCGCCATTTTCATTTGGTCATAGGCTCGCTTAAACGATATATTCATAGAACATCCACTGTCTACTAAGATCCTCTTCATCCAAGAAGGACCTACTTGAGCTGATATGACAAGTGTATCGATGGTTGGGGCTTTGATCCGGTCAACGTCTCTGTCTCAAAAGACGATTTCATCAGTCATCTTATTCTGTTGATTGGCCAGAGCCCCATCTTCCAAACTACTACAACATCGAAGCTCGCATGCCTCATAGAACTGCCATACGACTCCATTTCCTTCCACCTTCGATCTGTTGGATGAGGACCACCACTAACAGTATTTATCACCAACCTCCTGTCGGTACAAGTGTGTTCCTTCGGTCTCACCTAATTCGGCACACGGTTCTGATTTGATGGACCCGCACCTCCAAACTGTGGCGCCCACACAAACTGCTCCAATTTTCTCTTACATATCAAATTTTCAATGATATCCTGCAAATGACGGCACTCGTTCATGTTATGGTCGTAGCTTTCATGGAATCTACAAAACTTCCCTATCTGAATCTGTCTCTCCGATGACTGTTTTGGAGCAGATTTCTTGTACTTAATAGTATTGCAGGTATGTAAATACACATTTTCCAACGACATATTCAAAGGAGTATAATTATCAAACGTAGGAGCCCTACGTCGTAGACATTATTCTGATCCCGCTTTCTATTTTGGTTGCCATCGCCTTTCTGTTGATTTTGTTTATTCTGTATGTTCAATTGTACTTTTTCGAAACTCTCCCCGATTTGTTTAACAACAACATTGCTCTGAATTCCTTCCACACTAGGCCCTGCATCATCCTTTTTCCTAGACTGTTTCACATCCTCCCTCCTCAAGAATTGGACTACCTTGGAATAGAAATGGTCTAATGACGTAGGAGGTTTTTTGGCCAACCAGTTGCCAAACACAGAATCAGGATCAATCCCCTTAGTCAATACCATCAAAATAGAGTTATCATGGGGATTGCTAATCTCAGCATATGCAGCATGAAATCTCTCCAAATAACGTCTTAGTGTCTCTCCAAGAGCTTGAGTGAACTAGGCAAAGTATTAACATCTTTCGGCCGCTTTACATGCATGTGGAACTGCTCAATAAACTTTATTGCCAACTGATCAAAACACGAGATAGATCGAGGTGGTAAACGGGTGAACCACATGGTCGCTATGCTCTCCAGTGAGATCGGGAAACTTTAATTGCATCATCAACTCGTGCAGCATTCATTAATCATTCATACTTCAAGATATGTTGATTAGGATCAGATCTCCTTTCATAAACGGGTAAAGTAGACATCCTGAATTGCCGAGGTAGTTCAGCTTAGAGTATCTCATTAGTAAAAGGAGTATGACTTCGGGAGATTCCCTAGTCGTCATTGGTGAGGCCTTGACATTATCGGATTATCTAACGGATCATCGTTGGGATATCCAGCATATGGACGTTCTAGGCCTGCTAAGCCAAGGTGCGGTCGGGTTTCACAATGCGAGGATGAGCCGGACGTGGTCGACGGTCCATGTCTCGCCTCCTTGGTTCTAAGTTCTCTGGAACATAAGGTTCGGGAGTATATTCATATTGGCGATGGTTCGGATCTGTTCGATTTCAGGCTTCAGCTCCCAACTCGGTAGCAACGGTGGCAGTGCGGTTATCTGTAACATGATGAGGAACAGTACCTCTCCGGAAGGAGGGTCTCTGATAGCTGGTTGACGGGCCAACTCTCGATTGCCCAATATTCAGTGTATACTGATGTCCAGTAGCTCGAGTATAACTCCCATCCAGCCTTGGACATGTGGATCTATGATAGTAATCTGAAGAGGCCGAACTCTCAGCAGATGAATAGGAAGCTTGATCCCTCCTGGATCTTTTTCGTCTTTAATGGTTTAGATGGTCGGTTAGTTCCGCATTAGCATGGAGTTGTTGAGTGAGCTATTGGCGGCTCTGAGTCAGTTCTTGCATAAGCAGGCAAAACTCTTCCCTGGTGACAGGGCCCTGTAGGTCTGATGGTCCGGTAGCATTCTGATCGGTAGGAGGTAGTTGCATGGGATTCTACCTGTCCCATCCTTCTAGATCAGTAGTAGTTGATGTAGTCCTAGTGTTAGCCATTGTGGGTGGTGAAGCTCCTTCCTAGACTTGATGCAAATCTGAATAGGACGGAAGAACTTTAAACTTGAAATCTGGATCTTCTACTTAGATTTATGCAATCTGATATCGATAGTAGAGCCAACGAGTAGGAGAAAAACTAGGTTTTCTCAGTGAAAGCACCAAAGTTTTTGTACCAAAATTGGGCACAACACTCTTGGGAAGGATTTGAAGAGATAAAATGAAGAAAATAAATGTAAAAAGAGGATTATCTAACAAACATTCCAAACAATAATCAGAAAAGCAGTAGAGAAACACAAAGATTTAGAGTGGTTCAGCATAAATGTCCACTATGAAATGGTTGAACTTTATTAACTTTTGCTTGCTGGTTACAATGAATTACAACAGTAAAAATTGAGTACAACAGTGATTTCGGTAGTGTCTGAATGTAGAAGAGCCAAAAGTCCTCTTTTTGTAGGTCCTGGGCTGCTATTTATAGGTGTAGGCTACAAATATCTCGCTCAGATCTCAGGAGACCTCTTCTCTTATGTGGGTGGGCCCACATGATTGATCTCATGTAGTTTGTGCTCGACCGGTGATTGATGTGAACGAACTTCGTATCAATCAATATTTTGTCCAATGAGTCAAGATCGATCATGAACATTCTTGAGGATGTACGCAAGCTCCTGTGAAAATTTGGTAGCATTTGGCCCTGTAGATTTTGAGTTATGATCGATGCAAGTTTGGGTTTTTTGAAGGCTGCTTAATTTGTATCAATGTTGTTCGTATCGATAGCCTCATATCGATAGTTCTACACATGATGTCTGATGATGTGCCGCTTGCTTTTAGGATCGATCCACATTTTATGCCGAACGATCGAGTCCTTCCTATGAATGCGCCTCATTCGTATCGGCCATGCTTGGCCTTGTTCGTATCGATCCACTGCGGCCATTTCATATCGATCGCTTAATGGTCACTTCGTATCGATAGGTGGACGATTTCTTTGTATCAATCACAGAATAGTCACTTTCATATCCATGGGAGATATTGATTTCGTATCGACCTGTGGCCGATCAATACGAATTATGTTAAAAACTGATGGATACGAAGTAGGCGATCACGGATGGATACGAAGTGGGCATTGGTTGATCGATACGAACAAGCTGGAGATGATCGATGCCAAGCAGTATGAGGAAGGATGGATACGAAGAACGCTTCTCTCCTGATCGATACGAAGCCAACCAAATCTGATGGATTCGAACTAGATCGATACGAAGGAAGGTTTTCCCTGGTTGCTTGATGGATACGAACAAGGTGATCACATGAATTGCATCGGTCATATCTTGAGCATACGAACTTGGATTGACTTGAAATTTTAAACACTGGCTTCTATAGCTTTGCTTGTCGTTCCTTGTCAATTGTAGCTCAATCCGGTTTCAGACAAAATTCATCAGCATTCATGGTGAACCTGTGTATAACCGATCTTCGGGACAGACTGTCCTCGGTTTCCAGTTAAGTTCTTGGCGTCACGGCCTTGCCAAAAGGCGGGATAACAGTTAGTGAAATCGATGATCATTCCGGGTCAATATCCAATTTCGAACCCACGATCTCTTTGGATCATTTTATCCCAACCCTTGACCTCACCGTGTCGTTAGCCAAATCGCAAACTGCTCCGGGCCCATATCCAAATTCATAACTGTTCGGATCTGATATACAAATCTATAACCTCTCTGGGTTGTTATCCTAATCCAAATCCCCGATCTCACGGATCCTTGCCGAGAAAAATCCATACTCGTTGACCTGAGCAGGCCGATCCATCGAGTTCAAGCGAAGCGACGTACCCCTTGCCAGCCATAGTCCATACCTGACAACTTTGATCTCTACAGATCCTTATCGAGCACAATCCATACTCGACGACCTGAGTAGGTCAATCCATTGCGTTTCAGCAAAGCGACCTATCCCTTGTCAGGTATAGTCCATACATGATGACCTTGACTTCTCCGGATTCTTGCCGAGCGCAATCCATACTCGATACCTAAGTAGGTCAATCCATCGCGTTCGAGTGAAGCAACCAACCCCTTGCTAGGCACAATCCCTACCCGATGACCTATGTTTCCATTACATTGATCCAAATCTAAGCACTCCTAAGTCCATAAAATACATACAACCAATAAACCAGAGTTCAAATAAAACTAGAAAAACAAGAGTTCGAAGCAAACACGAAGAAAGGAAAAAAAATCATAAACCCAAATATTACTGTTTATCATCATTTTAGAGCATACCTAGGGACCGTCCTTGATCCTGTACATGTGTAAGTGACTTAGCCATCTTACTGTGGAATTTGCTACTTATTCCGTGCCATTCCGATCAATTGATGATAAATTGACGATGATGCCTTGATCTAGTGCCATTTTCATTCGAGGTGTATGGTGGCTTCTCCTGCTCCACCGTTGCAGCCCAAGTCCTTACGTATAGTTGTATTGACCATTCCTCACATGTTCCTCAATGATATCCTTCAAATGCCTACAATCATTTATATTGTGAGTATCTAGCTCATGGAATAGACAGTGCTTTCCTAATGCTCGTTCGTGTTTGGAGGGTTCCCTCCTTACCGACCTCCGATATGGAAGAAGCGCTCGAGTATTCAGATATCTCCATTCTAAGGTTTCATTAAATTTCAAGTAAAAAAAGCATTTGCGTTCCCTACTCTGTCGCTTTGATCCACCGAAGCTATTATCCATGTTCTGTTTACCCTTGTCCTTTCCTAAGCTTTTACATGGCGGTTCTCCACCCCGTACCGTATTAACTTCTATTGCCTTTTATCAGCTTTCACGTCTTCTTTTCGTAGAAATCTCTATGCTTTAAGGTAGAATTCCCCGAGATCGATTGATGGATCCCATATCAGTGATATCTAAAATATGAATTATCTACTACTCCTGACACTGCCACCATCAAAACCATCGATGGATCCGGTTGATCCACCAAAACAACTGCCATATTGAACCTGGTTAAGAAATCCTTGAGTGATTCTCCTGCCTACTTTTTTTAGATGTTAATGTCATCACATTCTTGGGTCTCATAATGTGAACCCGAAACTGCTTCATAAATCTTTCGACCAATTCCGTTCATGTGCCAATAGAATCGCTCTCTAAACTGTCTAAACCATAGCGCATCTACATCTGTTAAGTATAAGGGGATGCATCATGCCAGGATTCTTTCGATGCCCCCAGTACTTCTGTGCTGTATATACCTCATCATATGAATAGTTGGACCAGACATTCCATCATAAGCTTCCACTATTGGTAGTTTTAATTCTGGTGGATTCCCAGCTTCTTGATATTTGGAGCGAATGGACTTCTATATACGTCCTCCAGATCCTTGTTCACTAATCTTCCATGCATAGCTCTCTTAATCATCTCTACAAACCTATCATTGTCTTCCAGTGGTAGTCTCTTATCATCGTGTCCAAGCTGCCCGCGAAGTCCATGAGGTAATTCTATAATGTATTCCTCCAGACGAGCGTCCAAAATTCGATTCGCACCAAGCTCCATTGGATCGACCATAGGTCCTCCAGCATCGTGACCAACCAAACCCTGGGACATGCCCCTACCCTTTTGGGATCGGTGCCGATCCCTTTTAGATGACCGAGGACTGCCTCCGGCTGCTCTGTTTCATTCCTTCGTCCATTATCTCCATTTCCTTATTCCCGGTTCTGATTTTCAACGACTCATGCCACCTCAACTGCTTGATCCATAGCTCTAGTGGTTCCTACCATTCCAACCCCTAGGTTTTGCATTCCAACAACTCCTATATCTCTAGCATGTATGATCTATCGGAGTAGATTTTGCATCATCTCCTCCTGTCTTTTCAACATCCGTTTCTGCATAGCGTTCACCATTGTCTCCATCTCCTCCCTAGTTATGTAGGCGGAGGTTTGATTAGCTCCAGCTCTCGAGGAAGCCTCTTGACTGCCTTTATGATGGCTCCCATCCGCTGCCTGTCTTCTTATAGATTGCTTCACCATTGCTTTAAATCCAAGCTCTAGATCGTTTCCAAATTCTGAATTCGAATATTCCAAATTCATAGGGTTAGCTTTCTCAATGAAAGCACTAAGATGTTGGTGTCAAAATTGACAACCAACGCACAGTTGTAAGAAAGCACCAATATCCAATCTAATCATAGAAATATGAAGAGAAATAAATGAAAAACAAAGTTGAAATGTTCAAAAAGCAAGTAAATAAAGACACAGATTTATAGTGGTTCGGCTAACTTCGACCTACGTCCACTCCAGAATAATCATTTTTTATTATACTAAAGTTCAATTACAATCTGAAATCCAAGAATAAAATTGACAGAGTGTAGCTTAGGTTGAAGATAAAGAGAAGCAGAAAGAAGAACTTTTTTCTAACGTCATGTCTGTTTATTTATAGGGGAATACAAGCACATATAGAGCTGAAATTTCGACAGAAGGTTTAGGAGACCAAGACGAGGCCATCAAAAGATTTTCCAAGCCCATTAGGGACCATAACAAGGATCAGTTCCAATCCATATTAGTTCATCCAAACGGGCTGTGATCGCGATGATGGATGCCTCATGATGTTAGCTACTTACTCCCCAAACTTTGTAAAATATTGACATACGGTTTGTGTGATATCGCATTTTCCATGAAGTAGTGTTGCTTGAATTCTATTTTCTACTGATCCCTAGAGGGATAGATACTGAACCCTCCAATCTTCTCTTAATGACATAGATCCATAGGGGAGCTTATATATGTTATATTATGTATAGCCTTCAAATTTCATGCCAATTGGATTAGTAGATATTGAGTTCTTGACCGATCTTTGTTGCAATATGGTGCTAAGGCTGATTATAGCCGATCCCTATGGAGGGATAGGTACCGTTCCCTCCATCTTGCTCCAAATGTTATGCAATCCCTATGGGGTACTCTGCATGTTCTGATTAGCTTTTAGTCCAAGACTTATGTCAATTGAATGTGTTGATGCTGAGATATTGATCGATCTTTATTATGAAGTTGGGTTTAGCCGATCCCTAAGAGGGAAAGGTACCGATCCCTATTGACGGATTGATGTCGATTCCACCAACTTCTCCAAATGTCATGCGATCCCTAGGGTAGCCTCCCTAGGGTCCCCTATTCTTTCTTCTAAAGTTTCACTTCAATCTACCTTATATTTATTGAGTTATGGAGCGATCATCGTTGAGTTGTGCTGTTGCGCTAAATATGATCTAATCCCTCTTCTTTTGTCCGTAACTCTAGCATACAAACTCCGGTTGACTTGAAATTTGAAATGTAGCCCCATGATGCCTTCTGTATCACTTCATACCAATTGCACTTTGATTAGGACAAAAATTAGGGATCCGATCCGAATCTGCTTGACCACCGTCTATAGTCTCGTTTATAACCGATCTCCAAGCTTGGTAACAGTTTCTCTAGGCCTCCCGCCTTGATGATCATGATGTCCGTTGGGTTAAATCCACCTATGTACTGCTTTTTCAAAAGATGGGTTAATAATATCTATTTCACTTTTACCATTCCTATTAACTGTACTCCTAACTTATTTCCATTAATTACCCATTAATTGGAGATACAATCTTTAATTCCCATACTAACCACTTGTAACCTCTAATCTAATCTTATCCATTATTTCTCATTAATTTCCCATTAATTGGGGTTACAATCTTTTATTTCCTGTTAATTATTGGTAATTACTAATTTATTTCCCATTAATAGGAGTTACTATATTCTACCTATTTGCTTCCTTAAATATAATAATAACTAACGAATATTACGCAGGAATATACGTTGTTCTTTTCTTTATTAACATAATAAATATGTATAAACTGGCTAATAAAACAACATATTCATAGCAAAATATATTCTAATCATAATATGTAACTATAATATGCTTTCTATATTTAATTTGCTGGAGTTAAATTCCTTAGGAAGAATTTCCGCTATGATTTCCATAAATTGGTTTAACACAAAAGGAAAGATTTACTTTGTTTGAAATTACAAGGAATGAATAATTTCTTTTATTTGGAATAAACAGTGTAAACTGCGGAGAATAAATCTGTACTTTACACATCTCTTCCCTTTTTTATGGGAATTCCTTAGTAAATCAAATGTCCCCCTTTTGAATCAAAGGTAGAAAGAGTAAACAAATTTATAAAAATCAAACGGATGTTCTTTCTATAAACTAAACTATGATAAATCTATAATCTAGCAATAATTTGTCAATAATCCAAAAATCCTATTTTACACCCAACCACATATCTGGAGTAAAAATAGACAATATTTAAATTCTAAAATCTTTGGGACTAATTTCTAGATCTTGGTGTAAACATATTTCAAATTAAAGAATATGTAAGCAATAGTTTTCTACACTAATTAAAAGCTAAAATTCATAAATAAAATTGATTTAGGCATAAAAATCGAATGTATGCCAATGAAAAAGATTTAAAATCATAAGTAATGTATAAAATTTCTCACTTACCATTTAAAAGCGATCCAAATATCCAGATCTGAAGTAGAACATTATATTCACCTTCAAATCCTTTTTAATCCAAGAAATATATATAAAGGGCACATACATACATTGGAATTACATATCTGAGAAGAGTTTTGAGGAGGAAGAAAATAGATACAAATACAAAAAGATATATAAATTACCTCAAATACACATATAGTGGATTCTCTTCTCTTCTCCTTTTTATTAGATTTCTGTTCTTATCTAATTTGTATGAATATAGATATAAATATCTTATTTTTATAATTTAGACAGAAATTGGAGAGGAAGAAATGGCAGAGCTTCGCTACTGCTTCCTAAAGAAAATGAGAAGAGAAGGGAGGGTTAGGCCTAAATTTATAGGCGTAAGAATGTACCTCAACCATCAGATCAAAATATATTAAATCCCGGTCGTTAGGCCTAAGTTAACCCTAGCTGCCACACTTGAAGCGGTCGACCACCTATTTCCTTGGGGTCGACAACCCCAGGTCGATCGCTCCAATATGTGGGTCGACTTGTTGGCCCTAGTTAAATAGTATATAAATGTTAATTATCTAATTTTAATTATTTTATTTTGAATTCGCTTTTCATCCGTAACTTCTTCATCTGCATTCCGATTGCAAAATCCCAAATATGAAAGTTGCTTAGAATTTCGCTACTAACACAATGAAGCAAGTTTCATGGTCAATTCCACCATTTGCACAAATTCCCTTTTTGGAGCCTAATTAATTAACTAATTAGTTAAATAACTAATGCCAAATTACGTGGTGTTACATTTGTTTTTTTTTAATTCCTCGCATGCTCTTTCGAGTAATTTGAGAAAGGAGGGTTTTTATCGTTGTTCATTGGAGCTTGAGAAAACGAGATGGATGTCCAACCTACCGTAATATTGTTATTTTCGTTGCATTACTATATTATACATATCAGCATTTGTGAGGATAGATTGTTATAACTATCGAGGTTGATGATAATACTTAGGTTTTGTACCTTCGAAATTTGAATATTGGAGTAACCATTTGTACTATTCCTTGATATTATATATTACTGTTCCAGTAGTGCGATTTTAATGTTTTGTTCTCTTCTTTCTTGTTCTATTTCTATTTCTTTTTAATTTACCCTAACTTTTTGTCTTTCTAGCGCTTGAGTGTTTAACACGTTATCACCATGGATATATTAGTGCTGATAATCGAGGGATAAAATGGCAAACCATTACAGTTGATTTAATAGAAAGTATTCATACAGGAGGCGCCAGTTTGAATCATTCTACATGCATATCATATGTATTGTGATACACCGTGAACTCGTACTCGACGGTTTGCAAAATTGTTTGGACACTCATGATTTTAATGGCCCTCCTATATGGTTCTTAGAAGTCGACACAAATACATCCATCATATTCATGTACCAAACATCCAAGTGCCAGAAGGACAGATTGTTGAGGAAAAAAAGAAAAGACAAGATAGAATCTCACATCGTGACGAGTAATATATAATATACAACATATTTTTACCAAAAGAAGACTATGATATACGTACATCAAATAGATTACACTAATAACTAATCATCGGCCAGAATAGTTATAATAACCTGTCCTCACAATTGCTGATAAATAAACAACCAATGCAACGGAAATAAAATAGAATATACATAAATACGACTTGGAGACAACCAGTTCATCTCCAAAAACTCCAAAGCATCCAAACTATATATATATATACATGCTCGGTCTGACCCGAGCATTATCATAAAATAACACCCAGATCAGTCTGGTAAACCAATGTGAGAAACATACCTCAATTGGATTTCAATGTTATAAAAATATTTTGAAAATATAGGTAACTCTTAAGACCACGCCACACACAAACACGGAAGGATTTTTACCTTATGATAGGAAATCTTCTAATATTATAATAGTTTTTAGGGTTTAAAATAAATATTAAATATAGCTAAAATTGTTACATTAATTAAATTCCAGCATAATAGGTATACTACTAAGTCCGAAGGAACTTATTAGAGAATGGATTTACATACAATGACAGGGCACTGGGATACCACTTACCGTGGCACTCTAGAAAAATGTACCAGGAGCCACACATGGACTCTCTACCAACACAGGATTGGCCTACCCCTTACTGGATAGCATCGAATATTTCATTACCCCGGTTGCTTTTGCAACCTTTCTGAGAGCTTTTATGTACAACCAAATAGATAATCGAATATATCTAGAAAGGCGATGATAGTACCCTAATAGGTGCAACCCACTTAGCTCTGCTGCATCTTCCATGATTTTAGTCATTCCCAGTGGATGAGGCTTGACGCTTGATTTTACCTTTTAATATAGCAATCCCACTTGGAATGCTAACACTACCCTTCTGGCAGAAATGCAATGCCAGAATTCATTCATACAAGTTGGTTTTGGGTCTGAATGAAACTGAAGGCACTATTCTACTACATCCATTTTGGAATCACCCTTAGGATTAGTAGAAAGTAGCTCTTGCAGTTTAAAGAGCACCATCTTCAATTATCTTCTAGATATTCCAATTCGAAAATGCTAATGCCAGTTTGAAGTAATTTTTAGGTAACATATATGATCCTGGTCTCTATGAACCGACAACGATAATTTAAAACTAGCCAGGTTTGATAGTCAGCTATTTAACTATCTAATAAACAAACAAACATCAATCGGATCGGGGATTATTTCCATAAGGAAACCAACACTGGTTAAGTATATAAGCAGCCGCTAATCTCTTCAATAAATCATTTCACGAATTAAAATCACTATTTAAACACTTGTATCAAAATACTTTTACAGAGATATATTAACAAACCCTTCATACTCCCTTTTTGTACTTGGAAAATATATCTATGTATTTATCTCAACATATAAGTCTATTCACAAGACCACCACACTTTCACTACTTAGAAAATGCATTTATACAACTCTAAAATCATTTATAAAACTCCTTTTATAAATCTTTAAAACCATTTGTAATACTCTTTTATAAATTTATAAAATTAATTACAAACTCCTTTTATAAATATGTAAACACGTTAATAAAACTTTATTATTTTTATAAAAGTCTTTTATAAAGAACCTTTTGAAAATTCTTACTAAAACCCCTTTAAGTCCTTTATAAAATCCTTTATAAATCCAAACTCATTTTCACTGATAAACTCTTTGTTAAATGCAATTTCTTTAAATCAATTTATTATTTGTGAATACAATTAATTAATTAATTAATTAATTTTAATCATCATAAATAAATAGTTATTGTTACTTACTTTAAGCATTATTATATCATAATAATTACTAACAACAAAATAGTATAAGTAATTAATTAATTATTAGCTTCAAAAAAAATTATAAATGGAATAACTAATAATTTAAAAAACATTATTAAATAAACAATAATAATCGACCCTTAAACCTTATTATTATAAACAATTATTAACTTCCAAAACATTATTAATAAATAAATATTATTAATTCCAAAACATTATTAACAAATAATAATAATTTTTAAATAAATAACTTTTAATAATATGAAAATATTGATAAATTACCTTTAAATATAAATAGACAACTTTTAAACGTTTTTAAACAATAATTAAAAAAAATTAAACATTATTATGTAATAATTAAACAACTTTATAATATTATAAAAAAATAATACTAAAATAAAAAAAATCCACTTCTAAATATATTATAAAGGACAAATAAAGGTTGGAGCGAATAAGAAATTTTCAAAATCCATTTTAACCAAAATGTTCCAAAAAGGCAAAAATCAGATTTAAAATTATTCTCTGAATCAAAATCATTGTTATGCCCAACGGTAATTAATAGTATTCGAAAATACTAAATTAAGGTAAATAGCCACCAAACACTTAACCAATATTGTTATTGATTTTATCACTATAGGGGTTAAATTTGAACATATAACAGTGAAATAACCAACAGTGCTAAATAATCAGTATTCAACAAATTTAACAAACTATTTAACAGGTTATAACTGAAATGTAATCAATAGAAATATAAATAAAAATTTAAAAGTAACAATATGGAGAAATCCGGATTTCTTAATAAAATTCATGTATTTCGATTTTAAATAACAATCGCTTATAAAAGTGAATATTTAACCGAACAGCCAAATAATTCAACCAAACATAATCAGTATATTTTATCTACTATATAACATACTGAATTGACTAAAAAGGTTGGTTAAACTCACTGAAGTTCCAATTGATGCTAAAGCGTTCCAGTTTGAAATAAAATTGATCGACGTCCGATTTTAGCCAAAATTTCAACATGCTCCAAATTCACCCAAACCAGTTCCATCATAAAGCTTATGATTCCATGAGTGCAACGCCACTGACCGCATTCGATTTGGACATTGTATGGAAAGAAATAATTTTTTAGTTATTAACTTTTTAAATATATATAAATTCACTAATTACAACATTAAATAAGAAATTACCCTAGTTTAAAAATTAAGCCATCTTCCCAAATATCCAGTTCTACTCGAAGCCCAAAAGCTCTACCGTCGCCTCGTCACTATGACCTTTTTGAGAACCTCCAACAATCCTCATCATGTCTCCCCCTTGGAGCTAAGCTCGCTCATATCACCATCATGCCATCCTGTCGCCTTTTGGAAATCGCGACATGGTTGTGACCCAAACTTGGGAGCGAAAAACCAATGGTCGCTTATCGCCTCGCGCAACTGCACTTCCTCAAATCACGGGCCTAGCTGCGTCTCGACACCACCAAGCCAAGACTGACCTTGCATCTGGCTAAAATCGCTTATTCCTTCCAAAACCATAGTCAAGACTGCCTATAGCCTTTACTTCCACTCCTCCAACCAATCACCAAATGCATGGTTTCCACCTAAAGATCCCGACCCAACTAACTTCAAGAAACAAGCTTTCAATTTTTCTTAATCTTATATGATTTGCTATTAAATTTTAAAAGGAGGAATTTCCATGTTTTCTTGCTTTTTTTTGTTCAGCACATTAATTAAAAGAAAGGGTATAGGGAAGACAATAAGGAGGCTGAGAAGAGAAATGTTTGGGTAGTGAATGTTGACTTATATTTATTTTTCAATTTTCGGCATCTCGTTGCACAGCCTTTCGTCCACATATAAATCTCGAATGATAGAACCAAAATATGGTCGTGCTCAGAATAGCGGCGCGACTTTAAAATAATAATATACACTAGTTTTTAGATTTTGTAGAATCACAAAAGCTTTCATTTGCTGAAAAATCATCATATGATAGTTTATATAATTTCCAAATTAAAAATTTTGGAATGTCAAATAAATTAAATTAAAAATACATCAATAAAAATCGAGACGTAAAAATAATAATTTATTTTTGATTATTTATTTGAACCATTTATTACTGTTAACAAATTTACAAACAAATTCACCGGTAGCATTAATAATTTAAAAGGAGTTAAATAAGTCCATTAAATAAATATTCAATTAAAAATCTTGATATTTAAATCACTATTCACAATTAAAACATTTTAAACAATCCTATAATTTAATTCAAGTTCTAAAGCTTTTAAACTAATATTTTAATAATTAAAATTAATTAAATATTCAATATCAAATGAGTAAAATTTTGGGTTGTTACATTCTCCCACCTTAAAAGAATTTCGTCTCCGAAATTTCCAAGGTAAGGAAAATGCCTCCAAACCCTTTAAGTTTCAAAATCAATTAGTTGGAATAGGTCATTAAATTTTTCTATGTCCCCAAATTACAAAAAAAATCAACAGCGTTTCCTTTGCGTGGCTTGATTGGAAAAACTACAAATCGCCACTATGGGCTGAAACCAATAAAAGAAAACCAAAGCCATGTAGCCTCCCATATCTGGGCCATAAAATCATCAATCTTAACGACGATATAAACACGTACCTATTTGTCGGGCAAACAAACTCAACGCATGAAACCAAAAGCATCAACTAGCCTTCGCTTCCCTGAACCAGCATCTTACTTACACATAATATTTAAACATATGATTCATAGCCATATAATTTTGCATTTCCAAATATTGAACTTACAATTATTATAAATTCCATAAGATGCACATCTATCATCTACATGCAATATCAAATCTGTTCACTAGCTCGATCACACAAATTCCACTTTCGAACTAGTATTGCTCACTCGATCACTCTAGTGAGAACTTCGATCTGGTTCCTTGATTAGAAACCATCGTTCTTCTTACACAGTCATCAACTGTGATAGAAAACTTGGGAATCAACCCAATAGTCCATATCAAGGTTTTCCTTCGAGAATTGAGTTAAAAATCCTTGTTCAGATCGGCGTAAATAACCTTGAAATCGTGTACTTGAATCCAAATCAAATCAGTTACGTGAATAGAATAGTTTACGTACAACCTACATATTTATTTCATTGGTTCCTAAATTATACCAAATTATTTTTATTCACATTCAGTTTTAAAACACACTTGATTTTCCAAAAGTATTTCATTTAATACTGAAATTCCATTACACCGTTTCATAAATCACTTTGTTTAACTTTACTTTACCTAAGTTAAACTCCATCTCATAGCTTAATTTCAAATTTACTCCTCTTAATTATACCAATTAATGTTAATTCACATTTATCATTACTTTTTGTATTCTCCTTAATACTAAAATTATTTATGAACTATTTCATAAAACCCTTACTTAAGTTTATAAACATTTTTAATACAGAACTTTGGTTTATCATTCACGTTAAAGATTTAAATTCAAATTCTTAATCTATACAAGTATTCATTTTCGGAGTCATTTCATTGCATATTACTTTAAGCCTACAAACACATTAAAAAGGCTTATCTTCATTAATAAAACATTTTCCAGATTTTAATTACCCTTTTAAGGAATCATTATTTACTAAAAAAACATCACTTAAGTCTATTAATATAATAACCTTAGTTTGGAGATTACCTGACAATATTGAATAATAACGGTAATTATAATTTAATACTGTGATTTGAAATAAAATTGGGGATTTTATATTGTTTATTTGGAATAAACAAAGAATTTTGAATTAAAAATGAGAAAAAAATTTCGAAATTTATTGTATTTGGTTAGTGTGATAATGAAAATGACTTTATTTTAGGGGAAATGCAATAATTATATTAATTATTGCCCATTTACTTCTTTTAATAAGTATGTGATTTTATAAGTTTGTTTATTTAAATAAAGGTGGAAATTGGTCTAAAAATATGTTTTGGTATAAATTAAGTTTCTAAATGGTTTAAAATATTTTTCTAAGCCAGAAAAGTATTTTTGTGGAATTTTAGAAGTTGAAAGTAAGGTTTTATCTATTTATTTGAGTAAATAGTGTATTTTTGTAAATTAAAGGATTTAATAATATAAAATATTTTATAAATATAAAATAATCTTTTATTTCATAAGTATACAAGTTTACATACTTTTCATGTGTAAATATTTAAAGGAAATTGCATTTTGGTTTTGTGTATAGTGTAAATATGAAGCCATTTTGTTATAAATGTGAATTATTTAACCTTAGCCATTTTATTTTCTTTTAATTTTGGATCCATTGGCCCATTAGACTTCATTTATTAGTGAGAAAATAAGAAAACTCTTACTATACGTTCATTTTACATCCCTCATCTTCTTCCTTAGCCAGAAATAAGAAAACAGTAAACCTGTTTTACTAAATCCCAAAATTCAAGCTATTTCTTCAATAAAATTCAAGCAAATTTAAATCTTTTGCAATCTAGAGAGTAAATCTAAGGTAATCTAACTCCAAACCATTTAGTTTCATCAAATTTTTAATTACAGTGGTTGATTTTTCTAATTTACCGTATATTTTGGTCGCATGCACTGTCTTCTCCTATACAGGTTCTACAGGCTTATAATCAAGCTAAAAGCTCTAATCTTTCTTCATAAATCCAGGTATTTGCATCCAAACATAAAGGTGGTTTGAATATCTTACAATTCTAGCTGAAGCCAATACTTCAAGTTTTTTAAATCCTTAAAGTTTGCTTCCTATACATTATTTTGTTGTCGGTTTGTTTCAGTGTCAAAGTCTGTTCTGGGTTGTCTCTTTGCATGTTAATATCTTCCAATTTTGGCAACGTAATGCAACCGGATTTTTTTTCAATTGAAGTTCATATGTTTTAGTTGTAGTGTGCCAAATTTCATTGAAAAATATATTCGTTTGATGCTTGGAAGTTGCTATGAAAAATCAAATCAGAGCTGGAAAATTTTACCTGAGAGATGCGTAGCCTAGGTCGGCATGCCTATCGACCTAGGGGTCGACCATATACCAAGCTAGGTCGAACGTACAGTCGACCTAGAAGGTAGTAAGGTCGGCCATGTGGTCGACCTGCATGTCGACTAGGTGAAGCATTTATGCCTCCTGTGTTTTGTCTTGTGCTGTGCTGTTTTCTGCCTTATTCTCTTGCATTTGCTGATTAATACTATGAAATTTTCAAAAGGTGCTTGGAAACTATGATGCCTATCAATAGGCTAGATATTTTTGAAGAACTTAAAATTAAAATTTTGAATTAAATTTGAATTGAATTCGATTATCGATTTGAGTGATTTCTTGGGTTTTTATTCGTTTTCGAGCACGGATTTCTCCAAACCTTTTTGAAATGATTTTTAAAATAAATGGGCATTTCAAATAATTATTACATATTATTTTTAAAAGTATTTTCAAACATGAAATCTATTTATTCTCTATAATAAGGGAAATTTTCAAATATGGATTTCAAATTCAAAAATTGGTTTTAAAAGCTTGTTTTTCAAAGTAAATTATTTTATATATAAATTACATGTTTTTGCACTATCATGCGAATGAGAAGGAGAATTAAACGGTTAGGTAAAATATGTGGTATGGGACACATCCGTTTATCTTATCGGTTAATTCTTGACTTATGTGTTTGATCGTTTTGACCGTCGGGTCGAGTTTACCGATAAGATGAGGTAAACTTTTTACTGTTTTGAGTGTGAAATTTACTAGCGGTTAGTAGACAGTTTAGTGCGAATGTGGTATGGGATGCACTTTAACACTGTTCGGGTTCCTATCCTAGGGTTTCGTGTTGCATTTGCCATTGCGGCATATTACCAGTACTGGACCTTCAGGTCATTGCCATTGTAGCGTTTGCCATTGTGGCATATTTGTCTTCGTGTCATTTTCCATTGCGGCGTATTTGCCTTCAGACGAGGTACGTATTTTTAGAGATAGTACCTGGCAAACTTCGTCCAAAAGCACATGCAAAACTTTTGAGACGATTTCATTAATTATTGTGATTTCTCTAGTATATCGCCTTTTTCATGGTTGGTCATTCAAGTCCTTCTATATATATGGCGATTACCTTATAGGAATTTGAGTTGCCTACATTGGCGTTATTTGAGATTTTCCTTTTGGCGTTATCATTTGAGATTTATCTTTTAGCGTTACTATATGAGATTTTCCTTTTGGCATTATTATTTGAGATTTTCCTTTTGGCTTTATTATATGAGATTTGCCTTTTGACGTTTATTTGGGATTATATCCCCCTATATGGAGATATATGCATTTGCCTTATGGCGTATTTTGAGATAGTGATTTCTTGAGTTGCTTTTGAGTTTGCCAATATGGCGGATTTGGGGTTTCTCCTTTTTGGAGTTATGTTTTTCTCGTAAACTATATTTAATGTTTTGTGATACGCCCATGAGACGTGCTTTTCTTGTGAGATTTGTTATGAAGTTTTATCGCCTTTGAGTTACATTCATATTTAGTGATATCCTTATATCACTTGAAATTACTATACCTACTTAGTTATGCCATGTGAAGTAACATTATACCCTTGAATTATTCTTTCTCACTTGAGAAGATTATCAGCTTACCTTGTGCTTATATTATCGCTCATCCTATTTAAGCTGATTTGTTTAGCCAGACTGACCCGTTTATTTTATACTCAGGTCCGACCGAGGTGTTTCAGGTTAGGTACCTTTGGACTTAGCCTATTCTGCTTCCGTTTGGACTTTTCTGCTATCTTTTTTTGTATTCTTTTCATCGCTACTCTGATATGTGTATTATTTTGACTCATGTGTATATTGTGGTCATCATACCACTTGGTATGCATTATTTTGTATCACTCTGATGATGTATCTCTATTTGTGTATATATATGATTATCTGCTGTTCTATGATGTGTTTTGCATTTAAATTATTGTATTTTGTTCTAATAGATCCCGTAGCCACCTATGGCTTTGTATTAAGTATTATTAGATATGTCGATCCACTTGATATAGAAAATAAAATATATAGCATGTATCGACGTATTAAATAAATATTTAAGACAAGGCTATAGATGGTCACTCCTAACCAGCAATATTTTACACATTAGCAGATGGAATTACCCAATAACACTCTTTGTTAATTTGGGTCTCGGGGTGGGGCGTCACAATTAACATATTATCTAACACAACTTATGTTTATCAACAATTTTAAAACTTAAGTTTAAACACATTTCAAACAGCCACAACTTCATTTTGAAGCTCTATCATGCTTAAGTTTATTATAACATTTACAGATACATTAATGTTCATAATCCACTTCAAAACTTAGGTTCATATTTGTGTAACACTCTGCTACAATCTAAGAGTATATATAAAAATCTCAGGTTTGTTTTCACTTAACCTAAATGTCCAACAAACTTAGAATTTGTTTTAAGCTTATTTTTTTCTTAAATTTATAAGTTATATAAAATTATTCTCTTATGTCTACATAAAACATGTAACGACCCTGAATTTTGAACTATTTAATTTGAAAATATTTAATTTATTTTAAATATTTAAATGATGGTTTGAATTAAATTTCAAATTATCAGGATAAATTTGTGATTAAAATTTAGAATTTAATCTATTTAAAAGTTGAATAGAAATTTGAATTTTGACTTTGAAGTTGAAATTTAATATTGAACTTATATTTTAAAATTTGAATTAATGATTTAAATAAAAATATATATATAATAAATAAAGAATATATATACTAGTTAAAAATTTTAACAACATAAATTTAACAAAATAAAAACAAAGCAAACAATTAACAAAAAAAAAAAAACTAATTAAATTTAAAAGAGAAAATAAAAAAATAAAATAAAAAGAAGTATACACTACCTTACCTTCAACATGCCGTGACCCATGCTTAAAACACGTTCTTCCTTCTATTTTATAACCCGACCCCTCTCTCCACTATCTTCATTCATACGAAAGAAAAGAAAAAAAAAAAAATGGCGGCCGTGTAAATCTTCTTCGCCGACCTTCAGCAAAGATTAGGGCTTTGCAAATTGGAGCTTTGATTCTTCAATTCGTCATCTCTTCGCCTTCATCAGCTAGGGCTTCGGCTTCAATATTGAATCGCGTGCTCTTCGATCTGAGAAATTAGGGCTTCGGCTCCATTTCGATTCGTTTGAAAGGTGAGTCTTTTGGCTCACGATTATCTTAATGCAAGTATTTAAATTTGTTGCATTGAATTTTGGTTGCATGGGGTTATTTGTTATCATTGGCTCGGTTACTTGAATCTGAACCAATTGGGGGTAATTGCGGTCTCTTGCTCGATTTGCTTGAATTTTTTACTGATAAAAGCAGATACTTTTGCTGTCACTTGCTCGATTTCTTGAACTATCAACTGATAAGAACTGATGCTACTCAAATCTTGATTTAAATTGAAAATGACAGAGGTTATATCTGATACTAATTTTTTTTTTCTGATATGAACAGATACTATAAATTTTATTTCTAAATTGACAAGAACAAATGCTATTTGGTTTTGCTTTAAATTGATAAAAGCAGATGCTATTGATTCACTTACTGATAATTTGATTTTAATTTTAAATTGAAGAGAACAGATACTACTTAAATTTATTTATAAATTGTTAAGAACAGATACTACTTAGTTGTGATTTGTTTTGTTTTGATGCATGCTTTGTGATTTGAAACTGCTACCATCATTTTTCAATTATGACTGCACTTCATATATATATGCATTTATGCATGTATATATGTGATTGCATGAGTATGTGCTTGACTGTATGTTGTGTTGCTTCAAGGATGAAATGTCCTCTGTCTGTACATTTGAATTTTTGAACACTTGAGTTGTTCCACTATGCACTGTTGTGTGCTGTGCTATTGATGAGTTTTTATGGCATTGGTTTTGATACAACTACTGATTAGTTGCATATATGTTGATGCCAATTGCCTCTGTTGTGTAGCTGGTCACTGTGTTGCACTATGCTATGCTGTGTCACTACTTTACTATTGTTTTGTTGACATCTCTGATTTTATTTTGGGAATTTTGATTTGTTGAGATTTTTGGTGTAAGCAGAGTAATTTCTGATCTCTCAACAAAATTTGCCATCAACAATAAAGGGTTGTCAGACAATCCTACTTGTTGAACCTGCTTTCGACACAATTATTTCTTTCCTTTTTCTTATTCCATTCTCTGCTCCTCTCCCATGTTTTTTTAAAAATACATACTGTAAATGCAAAACACAAAACTTGAAGTCCAAACAAAACAGGTCTGTGCTAGCATGCACGAAGTAATTTTATGTTTCTACAGGCAAATCAATATTGCCTTATTTTATAGACTTAACAAATAACTGAAAGATGTAACACAATTTTAGTCAGAACCAACAGTTGCAGAAGTGCTGCTGCCTTGCCATATTAATTTTTATATGTTCATCTCCAATGATTTCATTTGGGATTTAAGTGGCACATTTCATCTGCTAATATTTGATGCTATTTTATGGTTTGCAACTGTTGCATTTGAAGTTGCTGCCTGTACTTGTGTTTTTTTTCCTTGTGCCGCATGTTGTTGTTACATGCTGCTGCTGCATATTTGTTTGCTTACTGTTTTTGTTTAAGTTGGCACTGGTTTTGCCTTGAGCCTTTTCTTTGCAGTGATTTGTCCGATTTGCGCTTGCACGCATGTTGGCGAGGCAGTGCACATGTGTGCAAAGTACACGTGTGTACTGCAGCCACACGGGATTGACAGATTTTAAAAAAAATTAAAGTTGTTTATTTGAATTTTAAATAGTTGATTTAAAATATATAAAAAGAAAATTAGTATAAAATTTAAATGTTAGGTTAATTTACTAAAAGGAATTGATTTAAAATAAAGGCCACTGGTTGATTAAATTTATTAAAAGAAAGGAAATTTAATAATTTGTAAATAAACTTGTTTAAACAAGAAATTGGTTTAAAAATAAAACTATCAGTTAATTTAAACTATTTAAAGGAGAAAACTGATGAATTTAAAATTTGTCAAATGAAAATTTAATTTATTCAATTGATTCGAATATTAATTGAATTGTATAAAATATTTAAAATAGGTATAAAACAAGAGAATCAAGTCAAGATGGAAAATGGACTGCAAATAAAAGCTAAGGTGAGAACTTCTCACTCAAAAGGTTATTTAAAATTTTAAATATTTATATTTAAAATTTGTTGATTGATTGATTGATTGCTTGATTGTGATATTAGATATTTTAGGATATATCTATATATATAGCAATATATATATATATATATTGGCATATGTATATATTGCAGTTGATTGATTTCCCGCCTCGTATAGCGGATGAGACCCTATTGCGCCGTTAGTAAGCGGATAATATTTTATAAAATCCCATATACCGCGATATTCCACCTCGAAGTGGAATGGGTATTGTGCTAACTCTTTGGATGCAGGGAAACAGGTTGGAGGGATCCAACTGGACCCCTCACAAATATTTATTTGTTTATAAATATTTTTAATGATTGTGAATATCATATCGATATATGATATTTGTGTAGTGATTGACCAATTGATGCTGTGACATCATCGGATTCGTTTTTAAAGTTAAAAATAACGATTTTTGATTTTAAAGGGATTTTTAAATCGATTTTTCAAGTTTATGTTTTATTTAAATTTTGAATTTATTCATTTTAAATAAATTTAAAATTTCAATTTTTCGAGTTATAGAATTTAAGATTTTTGTGAAATGGAAGCGAAATGTGAATCTTGAAATAGTTAGCAAATTTATAGAATTGATACTTATAAATTTAAAAATATTGGAATTATAAAACGAGTTTTTATAAGTGTTATAAAGTGAAATATAAATGGTTGTTATAAGTAAATGAAAATTTATAAATTTATAAATTGTGAGATTAGAAAATGAATAGATTTTATAAAATAAAAGATTTATAAGAAATTATCTTATGAATCGGAATTTGGTATCAAAGTGAAATATAAAGGGAATTTGTAAATAAATTGGTTTTTATAAATAGAAGTTATAAAATTATAAATGGGATTTATAAACGTTGTTTTATAAATCCGAAATCAAATTGAATTTGATAAGTTGGAAATAGGAAATTTATAAAGAAAACTTATAAGTAATAAGATTCAAGATTTATGAAGTTCAAAGGAACGATTTGGGTAAATAATTTATATTATAAGTATTCAACTTATAATATAGCTTTTGGTATATGTAAATGGGTTTATAAAATTGAATTGGATTGATAAAGGAAATTTATAAATCGGAGTTTATAAAAAGGAATAGAATTTATAAACCTTGTTTATAAATTCGTAATCAATTGAATTTGATCAATTGAGTATAGAAGTTTATTAAAGGAGTTATATTCACGTTTTTGAACAGTGAATATATTATTAATTAAAAATGGATATTTTGGGAAAGCATGTTTTAAACAGAATTTAAAACGATTTAGAAATGTTTCAAAATGTATTGAGTATTGAAAACATAGATTTCAACATTCATTGTTGAAATAGACGTTTTCGAGAAAATAAAGAAATAATGGACTATAACACTGTTGTTATAGTAAATAATTTCCGAAAGGAAATGTTTTTGAATAGTATTGGGATTTATATATCTATTTTAATTTCGAATCTCTATACTAGTGTTTTTGGGTTGTCGTAACGATGTTTTACGCAACATTCGTTTTGACCCAAATAAATGTGAATAAAAGAATGATTTCCTTAAAGAATGAAATATATACTTGACTATGGTTTAAGTATATTGAATATTTTTCAAATTGTTGAAAATAAATAAGATTTGTGAATACTTATTTTTAGAATAAGTATGGAATTACTTTTCCAATATGAAATGGAATATTTTTAAGAATTTATCTTTTTGAAGATAAATTGGAATTAAATAATTAAAATCTATTAAAACTGTAAATCAATAGAAAATATGAAATATAAATTCACTATAGAATTTATAAATGAAAAAGGGAAATTGGTTTCAAAATAAACATTGGTTTATTTTTGAAGTATTGAGATTTTATATCTAGTATAGATATTTTTGGAAAAATAAATAATTTGGAAAATTATTTGGAATCTGATGATGTGGCGCATCTTTATTGATAGTTAAATAACCGACTATCAATATTTACCCTTGAATGAGTAATTGCTGTGATTGCTTGAATTGGATGCCACACTTATTTTTAAAATAAGCGCTCACTATTCGGGTTAACCGGGAAAGGACCATGGGGTCGTATAACCCATTCCGAATATGTGATACGTCGTTATGAATTGCATTCGAAGACCGGTGTTGAAGACCGGATATTTTCGAAAACGAGAGGGTTTCTTGTTGATTGTCTCTGCACTGGCTGATCCCCGGTATAGAGATCTCCATAAGTGATGGGAAATCCGAACGTGATTAGAAATTATTCGTATTGCAAGGACTTCTTTGTAAGTGCCTTCGGTTCTGTTCGAGCCCGGAACAGACTTGTATGGATTGTATGTCTGACATTACAAGTTGAGATATAAAGCCGATTTCTTTCAAATATATTTCTGAGGTGGCGGAGAATTTATTCTTTTAGCTTAACACCCTTCTCTGAGACGTACGAGCTCAGAGGTTATATAGTTGAAGTTATCAGCAATATATTCCCAATTTGGTAATGTGACATGCTGAGTGATGCTGAAATGATCATTGTGTTGATTATTTGTGATAGGATCATTTATTTGATCGTCTATCTTAATGATCATTGTGTTGATCATTTGTTGACCCAAAGCATGGCTTTTGTATAAAGTATGTTTTTGTGGACGTGACTTCGTCGAGCCTCACACCCCGTGAATGGTCAAAACAGGAAAGAAGCAGCAAGGTTATGAGGGGTAGCACCCTTTAGGATGTGTCCATTTCCTTCTGGAAAAGGGTGGTATCATGGTATGGAGCCCAGATACTTACTCATGTTGAAAACACTTTATGATTGTGTGAATTGATTACGAGCGCTCGGTTTGAAAGGTCCCAAAGGACCGGGGGATGGCATATTCGGTCAGTTGTTACTCAGTTAGGAGTAACCCGGCCTTGTGTTGGTAGAGATCCGGTTTGGTTCTCGGGGATGTCCATCCAGAGGCATTCTCATGTGGCAATGGGAAGTTCCTTGGCCTGACCATTTGTTGGAAATCCAATTCCCAATACGAAACTTGTACGGTATTAGTTGTAGAACCTGCTATTCACTTATGGTGGTCACCACTGTTTGGATAGTAGCTATAGTAGGCATACGATAATGGTCGTATGTTGGCTAAGATTTATATCTTTATTTTCGAAATAATTTCCTACACTATGCACTAATAATAATATCAAATGTTATTTTAAAATGCGTATCAAGCATCTTTGACTATCATAAGGAGAAATCTCCTCCGATTCTGCGTTTGCATGTGTGTGTGTGCGGGAGGCCTTATGGTAGTCTCATTTTTAAAAGCATTGCGAATTGAATTTAAAAATATTCCTCTATTTGATTTTAAAGTTAAATAAACTGTTTTGAGTTCTCACACCAGTCACATGACTGACTTGGAGTTTATTGTTTTCCTTCCTAAACTCTGGGTGCCCACCAATTTCCACACGGGCAGTTAAGAGTTAGGTTTATCAGGATATTCTAGATATTCTGGAGTTGCTGGAGGCAAGCTGGATGGCGTAGCATATTACTAGTATAGTATTTCTTTTCCGCTGTTTAGAATTGTTTGTTGTTGTATGATGTTGTACACTCTGATGATATGATGTAATGTAATAACTGATATAGTTCTTTGTTTAAAGATTATTCATTTATTATTATATATTGTTCCGCTGCGAATTGTGAGATTCTGTTGTTGTTCTTTCTGTTCTATTTTCAAATTCTCTTTTTCTGTTTTTCTAAAAATTGTCTATCTTCTTTTCCCTCTATTTTCTATCTCTTCTCTATCTTCTCTCCTTTTCTTTTCTTAAATTCTTTTTAAAACCCATAACTATTCGGTTTTTCGGCAACGAAAATCCGCAAACGTTACAAAACACTTAGCTAAATATTTCCAATTTAACTCGGAAGCTTTTACTGTTGAAATCGTTGAAAATTCCAATTCATTTTACTACCTAAAAATTAGCAAAAAAACCTTTCAAAACTAGATGCACAAACCAGACTATCCAAATGGTTAAGATACATAAGTCTATAATACTGCTTCACTGAAATTTTGAACCAAAACACTCGGTTTGATTTCAAATTCCCTTTTTGAAATATTAAAAATAATAACATACATATATTCCATTGCATATCAAACATACTTTCAGAAATTTTAAAGCAAAAATTGGTTTACCCAAAATAATTTTGTACCAAAACTACCATAGTAGTTATCGGTCACTTAGTAACTCGAAAATGAATGCCAATGATGCTACAGTCATAAATGAAATTATTTTTCAGTGACCGAAGTGAGTTCAATGCTTTTTAACTCTTCCAAATCCTTTTACAATAATACTATTAACCAATTCTTTTAAATTATTACCATTATTACTATTTCCAAAAATTTGGAAACAATTTCCAAACAACGACTTTGAGCTCTAAATTTCTCGATTTAAATCCATTTTTTTATTTATAAACCATATTTTAAGAAAATTTCCGTTCCAAAACACTCTCCAATAATGCTACTATTATTTTTCACAGCACTTTGAAAAATAATTTAAAGTCCCCGGGATTTAAGCACTCAAATTCTTATTTTTAAATCCTTATTTATAAATTATATTTATAAATCTACTTATATAATTTCACTTCTTATATAATATCCTTTTCACCATCGTTATCCTTGCTTAAATTATAATAAACAACTTTTATTAAAATCAAAATTTTATTTTAGCTCGGCATTATTCCTGAATGCCTTATAGTCAAACCGTAAAACTGAATTCACGAAGTGTTCGTATTCAATTTAACCAAACAAAATGCTCATGAACTATCCAAGCATAAGTAATCAATAAAAAATGATAATAGCTGAATATTATCATTCTAACAACCAATCATGCCATATATATAACTATGTTAATTTTTTGAAAAATTATTATTTTGTATATAAAATATAATTTAGGTTATTTCTTTTATCCAATTTTAAAACAATACTATGTCCATTTGCCTTGTTAAAGTGTTTAGAAACCCCTATCGATGTAGTTGTACATTCTATATCGATCAGAATTCATAAGCCACACATTCGATAAATCATCACAGTATAAAACATTTTATAACACTAACAAATACGCGCTCGTTTATATAGTAGACTTAAACTCATCCTAGGCTCTCACTTGCCCTATCTCAAATGAGTTAACCCTACTAAAGCCTAGGTGTTCGATCAACCTAAGCTCTGATAACACATTGTAATGACACACACTTACGATCCTTAAAAGTTGACACCAATACATCAATGGTATTCACGTGTTGAACATCCAAGTGTAGGAAGGATAGATTGTTGGGGAAAAAAAATACAGAACAGAATCTTACATCGTGACGAGTAATATATAATATACAACAGATCTTTACCAAAAAAGAATATAATATACATACATCAAATCTGAGTATACTAACCACTAATCATCAACCTGAACAGTTATAACAACCTATCCTCACAATTGCTAATAAACAAACAACCAATGCAACGGAATTAAAAAAGAATATACGTGAATACGAATTGGAGACGTCCAGCTCGTCTTAAAACTCCAAAGCATCCAAACTAGTTCTACAAATATATTCTGTCTGACCCGAGCATTATAATAAAATGACGCCCGGATTAGTCTAGTAAACCAGCATGAGAAACCTATATTGGATTTTAATATTATAAACATCTTTTGAAAATAAAGGTGTCTTGTATGACCACGCCACATATACACGGACATGTTTTTACCTCATAATAACCAAAATGTGTCATAGGAAATCTTCTGATATTATAATAGTGTCTAGAGTTTAAAATAAATATATTGGATATAGCCGAAATTGTTACATTAATTAAATTCCAGCATAATAGGTATACAACTAAGTTTGAAGGCAATTATTGGAGAATGGATTTCCATACAATGATAAGGCACCGGGGTACCACCTATCATAGTACACCTCTTGAAAAATGTACCAAGAGCTAACATAGACTCCCTGCCAACACAGGACTGGCCTACCCATTACTTGATACAACCGAATATTTTTTCACCCTAGTTGCTTTTGCAAACTTTTCGAGATCTCTCATGCACAACCAAATCCTTAAATGATTCTATCTATAAAGGCGATGACAATACCCAAATAGGTGTGATCCACTTAGCCCTGCCCCATCTCCCCTAATTTTAGCAATTCTCGATTGATGAGGCTTGAGGCAATGTTTTACCTTTTCGAAATAGCAATCCCACTTGGAATGTTAACACCACCCCATAGGCAGAAATTCAATGCCAGCATTCATTCATACAAGTTCGTTCTGGGTCTGAACGAAACGAAGGCACTACTTCTGCTACATCCATTTTGAGATTACCTAGAAGACTAGTAACAAGTAACCCTTGCACTTCAAAGAGCATCGTCTTCAATTATCTTCTAGATATTCCAATTTGAAATGCTAATGCTGGTTCGAAGTGGTTTTCAGATAACATATCTAACCCCAATCTCTCTGAATTGACAAGGATAGTTTAAAACAGGCCAGGTTTGATAGTCGGTTATTTAACTATCGAATAAACAAACAAACTTCAATCAAATCAAGGATTTATTTCCATAGGGAAACCAACATTAGTTAAGCATATAAGCAGTCACTAATCTCTTTAATAAATCCTTTCATGAATTAAAATTGCTTTGTAAATACTTATATCAAAATACTTTTATAAAGATATTAACAAACCCTTCATACTCCCCTTTTATACTTGTTAAATATATCCATATACTTATCGCAACATATAAGTCTATTCACAGAAATGCTACACTTTCACTACTTAGAAAATGCATTTATGCAACTCTAAAATCATTTATAAAACTTCTTTTATAAATCTCTAAAACCATTTATAAATTTATAAAATTACTTATAAACTCCTTTTACAAATCTATAGACCTACTAATGAAACTTTATTCTTTTTCTAAAGTCTTTTATAAAGAACCTTATAAAAATTCTTACCATAACCCCTTTATAAAAGTCCTTTATAAACCCAAACTCCATTTTCACTGATAACTCTTTATTAAATGTAATTCCTTTATAAATCAACTTATTATTTGCAAATAGAATTAACTAAATTGATTAATCAATTTTAAACATCATATATAAATAGTTATTATTATTTACTTCAAATCATTATTATGTCGTAATAATTTTTAACAAAAAAGTATTAGTAAATAAATGATTATTAACTTCATAAACATTATAAATAGGATAACTAATAATTTTAAAAATAATATTAAATAAATTAATAATCAACCCTTAAACCTGATTATAATAAATGATTATTAACTTCCAACACATTATTAATACAGGGAATTAGGCTGAAGGAAAAACCTGAGAACACTTTTAGTCTGAAGGACAGAAGTTTTAAAATTTAGCCTGAAGGACAAAAAATGATATATTCATATAGCATTGCACATCCATAATGCTATATTCATATAGCATTACACAGCTGCTTGTTTGTGTATGCAGAAACTTATAAAATTGTGTTGTATATAGCATTATAGATGTGTAATGCTATATGAATATAGCATTATGGATGTGTAATGCTATATGAATATATCATTTTTTGTCCTTCAGACTAAATTTTAAAACTTCTGTCCTTCAGACTAAAAGTGTTCTCAGGTTTTTCCTCCAGCCTAATTCCCTCTTATTAATAAATAATAATTATTTTTATTTCAATATATAACTTTTAACAATATTAAAATATTGATAAACAACCTTTAAACCATATTAAATATAAATAAACAACTTTTGAACATTTTTAAACAATAATTAAACAAATTTAAAAATTATTAAACAATAATTAAACAACTTTACGGTATTGTAAAATAATACTAAAACAACTAAAAACCATTCTAAATATATTAGAAAAGACAAATAAAGGTTGGAGTGAACAAGAAGTTTTCAAAATCCATTTTAACCAAAATGTTCCAAAAAGCCAAAAGTCGGATTTAAAATAATTCTCTGAATCAAAATCATTTTTAAGCCCAACGGCAATTAATAGTTTTCCAAAATACTAATTTGAGGCCCATAGCCACCAAGCACTTAACCAATATAGCGCTAAACAATCAAGATTCAACAAATTAAACAATCTATATTTATAACTGAAATAAGATCAACAGGAATATAATTGGAAATTTATAGGTAACAATATGGAGAAACATGGATTTTTCAATAAAATTCATGTATTTCAATTTTAAATAATAATCGCTTGTAAAGGCGAATATTTAACCAAACAGCCAAATAATTCAACCAAACACAAATAGTAAATTTTATCTACTATATAATATAATATACTGAATTAATCAAAAAATTGAGTTAAACTCACTGAAGTTCCAATTGACGCCGAAGCATTTTAGTTTGAACTAAATTCGAACGACGACCGATTTTAGTCCAAATTCCAGCATGCTCCAAATTCACCTAAACTAGTTCCATCGTGAAGCTTATGATTTCACGAGTGCGACGCCACTGATTGCGTTTGATTTGAACCTCATATAGGAGAGTTATACAATTTTTTAGTTATCGATTTTTCTTTTTTATATAAGCTCACTAATTAGACCATTAAATAACTAATTACCCTAGTTCCAAAATTAAACCATCTTCCCAAATATCCGGTTCCACTCAAAGCCAAGAAGCTCTGCCATTACCTCATCATCGTCACTGTGACCCTTTTAAGCACCTCCGACAATCTCCATCATGTCTCTCCCTTCGAGCTAAGCTCGATCACATCACCATCACGCGTCCTACCACCTACTGGAAATCACAACATGATCGCAACAACAATCTAGGTACAAAAAACATATAGTCGCTTTCGCCTCACACCACCATGCTTCCTCAAATCGCGGGCCTAGTCGCCATCGACACCACAAAGCCCAGGCAGTCCTTGCTTCGAGCTAAAATCACCTACTCCCTCCAAATACAAAACCCTGGATCAGAGGATATAGCATCGAAGAAGTGTGTTCGATCGGAGGAGCGATCTCACTTGGCCCGTCACTTGCTCCTGTTTTTGTCATCTCATTTAGGGCTCGTTTCATACCTCAATGCAGCAGCGTCGCCAAACCATCGTACTTCATTTAGATTCACCACCGTGTACATAGTTGGTAAAGTGGTTTTGGTATTGACAAAGAGTATGTCAATATCCGATTCCGGTCTCTTTAACAACCAAACGCTTATTTCACACCGTGATCGTTTCTATTAAAACATTTTAAATAATAAAATCTTAAGTCATAATTAAAATCAATTACTAAAATATTTAACTTCAATTATATTTTAGCTTTGAAACATTCAACTTACAATTTCTATCACATTAAATTATCCACATTTCAAAATCATATCTTTGGAAATTTCATAACCAAATAGACTAAATAATCCTATTTGATTTTAGTTCATTTAATTAGATTAAATTTACAATTTAATCTCAATTTCTCTTTCCCTATTTTTATTTATTAAAGTTTTTATAAAGTCAATAACATTAATTATATTAAATTAACTTTTAAACAAATCCTTTAAAACTATATTAATTATTTTATTAAACTATATTTCTAAAATGTTTTATTTCATATTTTTCCTAGTTAAATATTTAATTATATATTTTAAAATTTTAGTTAAATTATAAGTCAAAAATTTGAAATTTAACCTTTAAACCCCTAACTTATAAATTAACTTTAAAACATATAATTTAAATTTAAATTTTATTTTCGAAAATATAATTTTAAATAAATCTTTTTTCTCTTTTAATTAAAAAAATCAATTTATTAAATCAAACGTATTTTTAAAATTTAGAAAACACTTTAAAATAGACCAAAAGTGTCCGTATATAGTTTTCTACCTAAGGTCAAGTGATTAGGATAAATATCATTTCAACCCAAATTTATAAACTTTTGGATATATTATTTCAACCCGTATCCCAATTTTATAATTTCAAGTTAATAAAATATCTTGGATCTATCATTTCAACCCATAACGGATTTTTCAAATCTATAAGATCGTTCGGGTATATATCCTTTCAACCCACAATGATTTCCCAACTAACATACAAAGGGAACTTGCAACGTGATTTGCATAAACAAATAAATAACATATCACGTGCATAACATATCACATGCATAATATATCATACATATCATAACATATATCATTGCATAACACATATGTAACTTAAAATTTAACATAACATATATATAAAGGTGACATATCCTATTATATAACACATATCATGTGACATATGCAACATATAATTTAACATAACATAAGTGACATATAACTTAACATAACATATGTGGCATATAAATTTACATAACATTTGTGATCTATAAATTAACATAACATATGTGATAATAAATTAACATAACATATGTGACAATAAATTAATATAACATACTGTGACAATAAATTTACATAACATATATGACAATAAATTAACATAACATATGTGACAATAAAATACATCTGTGACATAAAATTAAATTAGTATAACATATGAATATCATAACATATAACAAAGTGAACATAGCATAACATGTATAACATATTCCTAACTAAAGCAACAATTCATGTGTCGTTTCATATGATTCCATTAACTTATACATAAGAATATAATCGTAAGTGATGTGCTCACCTTTCATGGTAAATGAAGGTGATAAGCACAACATGACGGAGACTAAAGCAACAAAGACCGATCCAAAGTAATAACAAAATTTAAAGCAATCCAAGAACTAAACAAAGCAATGATACGAATAAGCTTGCAACAAATATGTTTCTTCTTTTCTTTTTTCACTTTTTTTGAAGAGGGAGAGGGGAAGAAGGAGCATAGGGTTCATTCTATGTTTGCAAAGAGGTGTAGTGCTCGACCAAAGTGAATAGGTGGTGGTGGTCGACTTTGAATGATCGTCGATTTCACCAAAACCATGCTTGAAAATTGGTCATTTTTGAAAGAAGATTTGGACCAGAATATTATTGAATCTGTAAAAGTGACTAACTAGAAAGTTTTTGCAAATTCTTTTCCCTCCATTTTCAAGAAAAAGAATCACTCAAAAAGCTTCTTTCCTGAGAAATTTATGGTCAAAACAAATATAGGTGTTTTTCTGAGTTGAAAATCTGAGTATAAAAACACTTTGAAAAAATTTGAGTTTTGGCATAGAAACCTAAGGAATTTGAAGAGATGCTCTAAAAGAAAGTTGAAGCCATTGGAAAATAAATTTTGAAAAAAAGAATGACACTTTTTCAGCCAGATATGAAGAAGTTCTATTGTAATGAAAATGGGGAAGAAAGAGAGAGGAAAGAGAGGGGAGGAGAGGGAAAGGGGAGGAGGGAGGAGAGATGATTAGAGTTTTAGTTTAGGAATTTAGGAAAGGTGAGAGCAGATAGGAAGAAGAAGAGTACAGAGAAGTTTTTTAGAGAGAAGAAATGAAGAAGTGAGAAAGATTGTACGTGCTTTGTTTCATCAAAAGTGTCTATAGGTGAATGGATGTGGCCCTTTAGTTTCCAAGTGTCCATTAGTATCCCTAGGAAGCCTAATAGTCATTAGAAAGCCCAACAGCCAAAGTGGAAAACCCAAGAGTCAATGTAAAGTGAGTAACACTAGAATTACAATAGGAGATGCATTATATACCTGTACAATGGAATACACTGTACATTTATGCGAGTTTTTAACTGTAAATAGCATATTTACAGTTCTAGAAATCTGATTTTGATGAAATGGTAAGTGGAAACCTTCTTAAAATTAAGTCTAGATTTTTTTTCCAATGATAAAATTTAAATTTTAAAACTTTTAAATTTACAACTAAAATTCAAAATTTGACTATGGTTGACCGAAAGTTGGCCTTTTACGAAATTTTCCATTTGAATGTTGGTTAACACTTGAATCAGATTTGAATAATTACATTTTCAAAACTAACATTTTTCATTTGAATATAAATGATTGTAAATTAAATATGAAACTGAAATAAATTTCAAATTCCACAACAATAAATTAAGTTTGCATTATTCATAAAAAAATGTTAAATCATTCAACTTCAATTTAATGGTATTCAAAATTTACTGTTACAATCACTTTGTATTGATTATTTTCGCTATTTAATATATGTAACTTTTGTTTGAATTCAAGTCTCCTATTCTTATGAAATTACACAAAAAACGTTCATTTATTTTTTTATCACCTATTTGTTTTGTTATGTTACGATGTTTAAATCTAGTTTAACATAAATGGATGATGCTCATATTGCATTAATTTACCATTAATTTCTCTTTATTTTAATTAAAATGTTTCCAATAATTTTAATTGTAATAAGTTCAATATTAAATTTCAAAATCAACACAAATAATATAACCAATATTTTGTTTACATTTTAAATATTCCAACATTTATTAGTTTATTTCATACAACAAATACACACACTAATTATCAAATAAATGTTTCTTATCAACTTCTCTCATTAAATGTTTCTTATTAGAGGTCAACTTATCATATACAATTTAATAAATAAATTTAGGTTTCTCCTATTAAATAGGATTCATTTTATTAATTATTCACATTGACCCTTATTATTCAGTTGTTGTTAATTGTTACCTACAAATTAATATCATTGAATCGCATTCCAATAATTGTTACCCAATAATCATATCATATTTTTTCATTTAAGAATTCATTTTAACTTTATATCCAATGAGTTTACGTTAATAGATCATTATTCTTATTTCTATCCATCTTTATTTAGAAATTGTATCAAATTTAATAAATTCTAACATGTTAAAATATGGGTCGTTACAATCTTCTCCACTCAAAACTTTCCATCTCCGAAATGGAACGAGATAGTAGAATATAAGAAAATAGAAAGATAAGATAGATTAGAAATGCATATACTAGATACAAACAATTAATTCAAAACCACATAAATTTCATTTTCGAATGTTAACATTATACATTTTCATTACTTATTAACATCATTTATCATTACTATTCAAATTAAATCCCTTTCAATTTAGTTTATATTCTATTCAATTGTTTAAATTGCTTTACATTCATTTCGTTTACACTCGATGTATTCAATTTAAATTTATGACCTAAGCTCCTTTTTTCCTCTTAAATCAAAATCCATTTAACTCGTTTCATAATTCACTTCATTAGCTTATTCCATCTATTCATTTCCAATAATTCTACTTCAGTTAAATTTTTATATATAATTTGACTTAAAACATTCTATTCTTAGCATTCATATTCAACCAATTTTAAATTTTATCTAACTCATATTTATCAGATCTGTAAGTTCTAAAACTTTAACTTCTACGTTTCAAACATTTAAATCATAATATTCATATTCCATTTTTGTATTGACATTATAAATTTTAAATCATAATCACTTTAATTCTTACTTTAGTTAAGATAGATTTCATTAGCATCACAAATTCAGGTTTCGTTTTGCTTAGCCAAAATGTTTAACCATTTTAGATTTGGTTTTAAGTTCTATTTCTCTTAAATTTCAAGTTATACAACTCTTACATCTTTATTTAATTTTCTTTACAATTTAATTTAAAATTTTATTTTCACATTTATTTAAAACTCTTATTATTTTATATAGCTTTATACAAGTTTACTAAGCTACACTTGATTTTTAAACATTCCTTACAATTCTAATCATTTATTTTCCTATTTAATTTACAACAGTTTACAAGATATGGTTTATAATTTGGTTTACTTCTTAAGTTCACATTCAGCCACTTAAAAGAATTCCTCTCTTAATCATTAACTAAGTGTATATCCTTTTATTATAACACTTAATTTACACTTAGATTATAATATTCACATGATTTTATTCAAGTTTAATTATTTCGAAAGTTACTAATTTTTATTTGAAGACATTCTTTATAATTTTGCTTTCTCATAAATCCAACTGACTTTCATTCATTTATTAAAATTGATTTTATTTAACTTTACCTTTCATACAATTCGTTATTCCTTCAAGTGGTTAACATTCACTTCATTTTTATATTTAAGTTCATTTCGTTTCAAATCAAATTTGTTTCATTTAACTCATTGTGTTAATTATTTTATTAACACTTCTTAAGTTCAATTTTTAATTCATTACGCTACTAAACAACATTCCAACTATATCCGATTTATAAATTTTCTTTATTAGTTTGTTCAATTAATTCATTTTATTAACTTATTTCATTAATTCAATTCTGCTTAAGTTAAAATCTATCTCATTGTTCAATCATTAATTCTATTTCAATTAAAATCAAATTTCACTTTAATAAGTCAAGTTCTTTATTCATTCACTCAAATAGTGTCTCTCTTTACTATTAAATTATTCATTAAACATTTCATTAATATTTACATTCAATTTCAATTGGAATTATTTCATTTAACTTTTTCACCTAAAGTCATTTGTCATTTACTTAAATAATATTCTTCTTTTTAATATTCAGTTTATTTATAAATCAAATCATACATATTAACATGTTTTAAACTTAAATCTATATTTATAAACATTTCCTAAATGACAATAAATGATAGTACTCGAACATTATCAACTCAGACAAACTACACATCAAAATTAACGATATAAATTTTCAAAAATAATATTTTTGTATACATAATATAATCCTAATTAACAAAATAAACAACACAATATAAAACATTTTTTATAACACTAACAAATATGCTTTCTCATAGGATGATTCAAGAATGGATTGTAGAACAAAGATAGAGATTCAAATTTTAAAGGAATCCTAATCAAAGAGAATTCTAACTAAGAAGATAGGCTCGAAATGAAGGATGATTCTATAATTGATTCTACTCGTTCTAGGGTATTGCTACCATATCTCTAATAACCTTTTACCCCATAGGCTAAGGTTTGCCGAAACCAAAGCTCTGATACCAACTGTAACGACCCGCTATTTCGAACCATTCAAATTGACAATAAAACAAAAATGTCTGACTTGGATTTTTCAAAACAATAGGTTGTTATACAAATTTAGGGTAAATAAGAATCAATCACCGACACATAATATCACAACATCATGCAACGAAATAGATGAACATAGTATTTCATGAAGCTACTACATTAAAATCAGAGTCTAAAGCAAATACAATAGAAATCCAAATACATAGAGGTTCGCTAATACATGAGCGAATGACAAATGTCTAAACAGAAATAACTAAAATAACTGAAATAGCTAAATAGATAGATTGATAGATAGATCTCCAACCAGTCTCCAACTCCAAAAGATGAATCTCGAATGTTGTGATACTCTGGCTGACCTGAGAATAAAGCAAAAACAAAACACTCGAGTCGGGACTAACACTCTTATGTAAGTAAATCAACTCAAGTGAGATGTACAAGTGAAATGCAATAATAACTCAAAGTATGCTTGGGATTTACATCCTTTAAGGATCCGTTAAACTATCTACATATATAATACAATACGCTACATAGATAATGTCTATCATAAAGTAAAGTATTAAAATAGCGTTAAGGCATTATCCATACTCCCTTGACACATATTTATAGTGTATACAGTACTGTAACCTCCACCGAACCGATGGGCTTTCAAGGAGCACTCCATGGCTACAACACAAAACAAAATCATAGTGCGCTTGATAGGGTGGATGACATGGCGTGCGAGGCTATACCCTGGGTAGGATTCTACCATTTACACTTCTTGGCTGGTGGTAATGCATAGATGCAGCAACCGCCCACCTCATACAACACTCACATAATCAAAGGTGTGCACCAGTCAATCAAAACAGTAAGAGATATAGCATCGAAGAAGTATGTCCAATAGGAGGAGCGATCTCACTTATTCCGTCAATTACTCATGTTTTAGTCATCTTATTTAGGGCTCGTTTCATACCTCAATGCAGCAGCGTCGCCAAACCATCATACTTTGTTTTGGATTCTCCACCGCGTACACAGTTGTTAAAGTGGTTTCGGTATTGACAGAGAGTATGTCAATATCCGACTCCGGTCTTTTTAACAACCTAACGCTTATTTTGCACCGTGGTCATTTTTATTAAAACATTTTAAATAATAAAAATCTTAAGTCACAATTTAAATCAATTACTAAAATATTCAACTTCAATTATATTTTAGCTTTGAAACATTCAGCTTACAATTTTTATCACATTAAATTATCTACATTTCAAATCATATCTTTGGAAATTCCATAACCAAATAGATTAAATAATCCTATTTGAATTTAATTCATTTAAGTAGATTATCTCTTTCCCTATTTTTATTTATTAAAGTTGTTATAAAGTCAATAACATTAATTATATTAAATTAACTTTTAAAAAAAATCCTTCAAAACTATGTTAATTATTTTACTAAATTATATTATCAAGATGTTTTATTTCATATTTTTACTAGTTAAATATAAATTTATATATTTTAAAATTTTAATTAAATTATAAGTCAAAAAATTGAAATTTAACCTTTTAAACCCCTAACTTAGAAATTAACTTTAAAACATATAATTTAAATTTAATTTTTTTTTCAAAAGTATTATTTTAAATAAATCTTTTTTATCTTTTAATTAAAAAATCAATTTATTAAATCAAACATATTTTTAAAATTTAAAAAACACTTTAAAATAGACCAACGGTGCCCGTATATAATTTTCTACCCCATGGTCAAGTGATTAGGGTATATATCATTTCAACGCAAATTTATAAACCTCCAAGTATATCATTTCAACTTGTATCCCAAATTATAATTTCAAATCAATAAAATCATTTAGGTCTATCATTTCAACCCATAACGATTTTTTCTAATCTATATGATCGTTCGGGTATATAACATTTCAACCCACAGTGATTTCCTAACTAACATACAAAGGAAACTTACAGGTTGATTTGCATAAATAAGTAAATAGCATATCACATGCATAACAAATCACACATATCATAGCACAACACATATGTAACATAAAATTTAACATAACATATATATAAAGGTGACATATCCTATTATATAACACATAACATATGACATATGCAACATATAATTTAACATAACATAAGTGACATATAATTTAACATAATATATGAGACATATAAATATGCATAACATACGTGACAATAAATTAACATCACATACGTGATAATAAATTACAAATGTGCATAAAATTAAATTAACATAACATATGAATATCATAATATACACCAAAGTGAACATAGCATAACATGTATAACATATTCCTAGCTAAAGCAACAATTCACATGTCATTTCTTATGATTCCATTGACTTATACATAAGGATATTAATCGTGAGTCACGTTCTCACCTTTCATAATAAATGAAGATGATAAACACAACACAATGGAGATGGAGACTAAAACAACAAAGAACAATCCATAATAAAAAGATCCAAAGCAATCTAAGATCCAAACAAAGCAATGACACGAACAAGCTTGAAAAAAATATGTTTCTTCTTTTCTTTTTTCTTCCTCTTTTTTTTGAAGAGAGAGGGAAGAGAAGTGGGAGCGTAGGGTTCGGTCTATGCTTGCAAAGAGGTGTAATGCTCGGCCAAAGTGGATAGGTGGTGGTGGTTGACTTCGAATGATCGTCGATTTCATTAAAATCATACCTGAAATTAGGTCGTCTTTAAGAAAAGATTTGTACCAGAATATTACTGAATCTGTAAAAGTGACTAACTAGAAAGTTGTTGCAAATTCTTTTCTCTCCACTTTCAAGAAAAAGAATCACTAAAAAAGATTCTATCTTGAGTAAATTATGGTCAAAAAAACAGGGGTGTTTTTCTGAGTTAAAAATCCGAGTACAAAACATTTTGAAAAGATTTGAGTTTCTGGCATAGAAACTTAAAGAATTTGAAGAGCTGATCTAAAATAAAGTTGAAGCTACTGGAAAAAAATGGTTTGAAAAAAAGAATGAAACTTTTTCAATCAGAAATGAAGAAGTTTTGTTGTAATGGAAATGGGGAAGAAAGATAGAGGAAACAGAGGAGAGGAGAGAGGAGATTGAATTTTTGGTTAGGAATATAGGGATTTAGGAATTTAGGCAAGGAGAGAGGAAAGAGGAGGGAGAAGAATGCAGAGAAGTTTTTCAGAGAGAAGAAATGATCAAGTGAGAAAGATTGTACGTACTTATCATCAAAAGTGTCTATAGGTGAATAGGTGTGGCCATTTAGTTTCCAAGTGTTTATTAGTATCCCTAGGAAGCCTAGTAGTCATTAGGAAGACCAATAGCCAAAGTGGAAAACACAAGAGTCAATGTAAAGAGAGTAACACTAGAATTACAATAGGAGATGCAATATATACATGTACAAGGGAATACACTGTACATTTATGCGAGTTTTTCACTGTAAATTCCATATTTACAGTTATAAAAGTCCGATTTTGACGAAACGAAAAGCGGAATCCTTCTTAGAATTAAGCCAAGATTTTTTTCTGATGATGAAATTTAAATTTTAAATTTTCAACTAAAATTCAAAATTTGACTAAGTTTGACCAAAAGTTTACTTTTCATGAAATTTTCCATTTGAATGTTGGTTACACACTTGAATCAGATTTGAATAATTACATTTTCAAAACTAACATTTTTCATTTGAATATAAATGATTGTAAATTAAATGTGAAACCAAAATAAATTTCTAATTCCATAACAACAAATTTAATTTGCATTATTCATAAAAAAAATGTTAAATTATTCAACTTCGGTTTAATGGTATTCAACGTTTACTGTTACAATCACTTTGTACTGACTATTTCCACTATTTAACGTATATAACTTTTGTTTGAATTCAAGTATCTTATTCATATAAAATTACACACAAAAACGTTCATTTATTTTTTTATCACAAGTTTGTTTTGTTTCTATTTCGATGTTTAAATCTAATTTAGCATAAATGGATGATGCTCATATGCATAATTTACCATTAATTTATCTTTATTTTAATTAAAAGGTTTCCAATAATTTCAATTGTAATAAGTTCAATACTAAATTCCAAAATGAACACAAATAATACAACCACTGTTTTCTTTACATTCTATATATTCCAACATTTATTGGTTTATTTCATATAATAAATACACGCATTAATTATCAAATAAATGTTTCTTATCAACTTCTCTCATTAAACGTTTCTTATTAGAGGTCAACTTATCATATACAATTTAATAAATAAATTTAGATCTCTCCTATTATAAATTCATTTTATTATTTATTCACATTTACTCTTATTATTCAGTTGCTATAAATTACAACCTATAGATTAATATCATTGAATCACATTCCAATAGTTGTTACTCACTCCTTATATCACAATTTTTCATTTAAGAATTCATTTTAACTTCACATCCAATGAGTTTACATTAATAGATAATTAAATTTATTTCTACCATCTTTATTTAGATATTTTATTTAATTTAATAAATTCTAGTAAGTTAAAATATTTTTCAACCTGAGGTTTTTGATGCATACAAGTATTTTTGTTGGAACGTTGATAAGTCGTTACATACAGGGAAGACCATAAGGAGGCTGAGTGTAACATCATACCTATTCGCACGCTTTAAATCGACACACGTGCCAATTCAAACCATTCGGAAGGGTGGATTGTTATGGGGTAAATAAGAAAAACGAGAAAGAAATAAATCAAAATAGAATCTCACGGCGGAAGGATAAAATATAATAATCAAATATACAGTTTATAAAGATGTTTTACAAAATATTCGATTATACTTACACATTTATCAGAGTTACACATACCAATAACAATGCAGCGGAACAGTATGAGTATAGTGGACTAATAATAATAATAATATAAATCTTCGACTTCGTCCTCCAGAGCTAAGGTCTTCGAAATCTTGAAACGCTCGAACTGACCCGAGCGAATTGAAAAGACAAAACACTCGAGTCAGAACTAAAATATCTTATGTAAGTTAAATCAACAGGAATAAATATGAGTGCAATAACTCAAGAGATGCTCGGGATTTATATCTCCTAAGGATCCGTTAAACTATTTACTATGTAGTATATTGCGCTATTATAATAATGTCTAATTGTAAAATAAACTTACTTTTTTCTTAGCATTAAGGAATGACCCAATATTCCCCTTAACACGTAATAGTCTCAGTATTCCATCCAATATCATAGTCCCTCCTGATCGGGAAGCCGCCAGAGGATACCACACGGGCCACGGGAGAAATCCAAACTCGTACAATGCGCGATATGGTAGGTGACACGGCACAACTAGGCAATGCTAGGGTAGATATACCAATTACGCTTCTGGGTCGGTGGTAACGCATAGCCGCAGCTACCGCCCACCTCGAGCCACACCCCCAAATAAAAAAATCAAAAATGGCCACCGAATCAATCCAAAAGTCAGAGTATAATATCGAAGGGATGTGTCGGATCAAATGTGCTACCTCAATTAACCCGTCAATTGCTCCTGTTTTAGCCACCTTATGCCAACTCACGGGAGTTGGGTCCATGTATTTACCTTAAAGGAAACGCCGCCGCCATCCTACTTCATTCTGGTATCTCTACCGCGTACACGGTTGTTAAAGTGGTTTTCGGAGTTGGCAGAGAGTATGACAACTTCCGATCCCGGTCTCTTCAACAACCAAACGTTATTATAACACCATGGTTATTTCAAAATAATTTATACTTTTAAAAACCACAATAAAATATTCATTTCAAAACTACATAAATACGATATCGTTTATATTTAAAGACCCAAATCCATATGATATCGAATATATCTTTTTCAAAAATCATAGCCTTTTCAAATCTATATACCTTGAAACCATAGCTTTGAAACAAAACTTTTAATATTTAATGGTTTAAATACTACATTACTTAATATAATAAAATAGCTTCTTTAAATTTCACAATAAAATTCTAATATCAATTTGAACCTCCAAGTAAACCATTTTAATTCCCATACATTTCAAAGCTTAAATATTCTATATTTCAAAACTTTATAGTTCATATATTTCAATCTTTAAATATTCCACTATTTCAAATTGGATCCTTTGAAAATTTAGTATATATCAAATCCAATTCCTATTATTTAAATTTGAAATATTTACTTACTAAACAAATATTATTCAGGTAAACCCTTAAACTTCAACAACAGGATATTCTTTTAATTAAATTAACTTGATAATATTCTTTAGATAAATTTGATATTCGTTTAAATCCTCTACTCAAAAGTCAAGTTATAAGATCATACCCTTTAAATCTTAATTTATTTACATTTCAAACCAAATTTTCCAAGGAAAATTCTTAGGTACATTAATTCAAATCATATTCACATTTATCTTCAACCTTACTTTTATTTGAGTTATATAAACTCTATATACAATAGAATTTTCAAATATATTATTAACCATATTATATAAACGAAATCAACTTCGTTATTTAGCTTATTTTAAAATTCGAAACAAATTCATACATAGCTAAATTCAAGAATTTTACTATATATATGTATCAAAATTTAATATTTATTAAGCCGTATTCTTTCCAAAACCATAGAAAAATCATTTAAAAAATAAATTTATATATATACCGCGGTGCCTGTATATAATTTTCTATCCTATGGTCAAGTGATACGGATGTTTATCATTTCAATCCGCAATTTAAAAATAAAAAAATGCGGTTGTATATCATTTCAAACCGCATTCCCGAATGAAATGAAAATGCATAATAACTTGTAGTTTATACAATATAAATACAGCATCCATTCATCCATCATATCAATCATCAAACATTTATCAATTTATCATCCAATTCAAACAATCACATCAATAAATAATAGTTAATTATTGACAGTTAATTTTTCAATAATGAATTAAATAACTATTTAACTGTAGTTTATATGCAAAAATAAATAAATTTTACTAGCAATTATATGCAATAATATATTTAGCTAAAATTTTAACTGGCAGTTTATATGCAAAAATGAATTAAATAACAAGTAAATTATATGAATGCAAATTAACTGAGATAATGATGAAATATATGCCAAACAGCTATAAATAAATTTCTAAACACATCATAAATCAATTTAACAAACATAAGAAATTTTAAAAATTGTGAGTGGGTTAAAACACTCACCTTTATACGAATCTGAAAATAATAGACTTCTAATCAATAGCTTCGCTCTACGTTTCCTTAGTCTTCTTCTTGATTGCTAGCTTTGTTCCGTAGAGTTTCTTTTATTTTGATTTACTTTAATTTCCCTCCTTATTATATTAATATATATGTATGTATTTATGTATGTATTTTTAAAAGGTTTGGAAAAGATTTGAAAAAGAAGAATTGAAAAAGAAAAGGATTGAAATAAGAAGGACTGAAAATTGTAGAGAATATCAAGATTTGAAAAGAAAGAAGAAAGTTTGAAATAGAATAAAATTTGAGAAGAAGAATATTTGAAGAGGAAGGAAGAATTAAAATGAGATATAATAAGGAGATTTGAAAAAAAAGATTAGAATAGAGGCTAGGGTTTCATTTGCATCATATCGTATTTATAAGGTTGGAGTTAGGTTTAGGGACAAAGAGATTTGAAAAGAGAGGCTGCTATTAATTAGAAATAAATGAAATGACGTTTCCGAAAATGAAGTTGGAAATGAATGAAAAAAAAAGTAAATATGAACAACTTGGTATTGAAATATAGTAAATACAAACAGCCTTTTTAAAAGTAGCAGGTATTAAAAAGAGGTAACTATTAATTAAAAATGGAATGGATGGACTAATTCTATACTGTAAACAAACTTTTAGAATTCAAATTTCAAAACAATCGTTTACTTAATTAATTTGGTTAACCCTAAACATACCAAATTTAACATCTTTTTAAGATTTAATTAACACACAATAAATGAAAATAAATTATCCACACAAATTTGTGTCATAAATTAAAAGAATATACAGCATTAAGAAATCTTCGTTTCTCCCTCTTTGTGATTAGATTGGAAATTAAACAAATTGTTAACATTTCGATTGAATGTTTTACAAGAAATGCACTAACATACATTCAAAAATATGATAGCATAAACAAGGTAATATAAATAGGTGTATAATATATATGTACATCTTTATCGCCACTTATAGTGTACAGTCATAAATAAAAGGTATGAAAATAATCCACATAAGGAGGCAATGAATGTAAGAGTAAATTAGAAAAGTGAAGTGGAAAGGTAAGTTATGTTGCAATAGAAAATCTAATAAAGTCTAATTGGAAAGGAAATAGTCAAGTGTAAATCTATTTTACCCCCTTTATCATCTCCTATTAACATTTAATTTAACAACGTATGAGATTTCAATATAAACTAGCATTAAATTTTGATCTAAAACATAAGTTTGAATTTAGGTATAAACATATGTGTAGTAAACTAGCATTAAATTTTGAAACATGAAATGAATTAATTTATTTCAATATATGTTTACAATTAACGTCTTCCCACTTAAAAAGATTCCAATCATATTAATTGTCATTGATTTCTAAGGTAAAAATGAATGAGACAATTCAATTCCTTTTTATAGTAATTTAACGTATTTACGGAAATATTGTATACAAACCAAATGTTATTAATTTCTTATTTCTGTAATAAATTTTTCAGCTACCAACATTTCAAATAAATAAACATATGATTTTTTATGTAGTAAAGAAACGTATATCATTCTTTTTATTATGTTCATTACTACTCTAAAATCTGGTTAACCTTTGTTCAACCTTTCATTACTTTACTATACTCTAATTTGACAACTCCTAACATTGTAGTACATTTCACATTAATGTAACATTTATTAAAATTTATTTCCAATCCTAATTCCATCAACTATTTAAACAGGTAATATTCGTTTACAAGCCAATTTTACACGTAAGTTTCTCATACTTCAACCAGTTGTCATATTATGAATGGAATTAACATTAATTTCAAATATTCACTAATTTATTCCATTCTATTTTCATCTTTTTTTTCATAACATTTAATTCCAATTGCTGCAATAATTACAGTTAATATATGCTAGATTTCAATGGAATGATTTGTTTGTCTTTCATTACACTACTATATCCAAATATCCATATTTCCTTTGTATTAACTCCTATTTTAACTTAATTTTCAAATTAACGTACTGCTTAATTTCCTTTGATCGCAAACAGATTTCCAATTTTTATTTAATAACCTAAAGAAATATGTAACACATAATAATATATACCATTAACTTTTATTGTTTCATTTCTCTTTCTATTCATATAAGGGTTTATCTATAAAGTTTACATTTACTTTTTACCACTTTTACTTTTATCCATTGATTCAATGTTTATTTCAAATATTTTCATTTATTACTCACAAATAGTCGTTGTCATTTATAAATGTCATGTCAGTTTCTTCTTTTATTGCATTATATTTATTCATTCCTTCATTATTGCATAACCTCATTTATTATCATTCATTTATCTATAGTATTTATGCTTAATCACATTTCTTAGCCTCTCAATTGTTCACTTAAGTTTCTAACCATTTATTTATAATACTTCCCTTTCTGTTATATTCTATTAGAACCAATTTCAATTATACCTAAGTTTATAATGCTAGAACAACAATTTCTTATTTATTAAAGAATTCCATCAATTACCTAATTGGAACTTATTTCCCAATTAACCAATTTCTACCTAAAAATAAATTACGTTTCTATTAAACTTTCATTCCCACTTCTGTTACTACATTTATTTTCATTAAAGTAACTTTATCATCAACCCATACTTACCAACCTGCATCATCCTTATTCAATTAATTTACGTTCAATTGCTATTCAATATATATTAATTCATAAATCAAAATTTAAGTTCATTTTCCTATATTAAATTTATTAACAAGTATTCCTTAAATTTATACTAACATTGATTATATCTAATATGCACTTTATTGCTTATCATTCCAACAATTTATATAACTTAGAATCTATTTCCCTACTTACAAATTACAATCAAATGAAGCTTTAGAAACCTGTTTCAATTAATTTGGATGGCATTGAATTATTATATTTATTATCTTACATCGATATTTTTTATAATTTATTCCCGTTATAAATTTAATAACAAGTTTCAAACTTCTTTTATTTGTACAACACTTACCTTAATCTATTTTCAAATTTTATACCCAGGTGCACAATTTTCTATATTTCATTTAAAATGTGATATCACTTCAATAGTCAAAAAAAATTATAACTATTGCTACATTCCATTCTTAACATTTATTTCGATATAAATTAAAAAAATTCCTTTTTTCTTCTAAAGTTAATCACAAATTTTTTATTAAATAACCAAATTAATTATTGAAAATTTATAGGTCGTTACACCCTCCCCCGTTCAAAACTTTTCGTCCTCGAAAAGGAAAAGAAGAATTAGGAAATCCATATATCTTACTTAAAACATTTAATATATAGACAAATACACTTTTCACAATTAATTAATTTAAATAAAATATACAAATTTATAGCCAATAGATCTTTTTATACTTAAATTAATAAAGTTTGGAAAACATTTTCACATTTTTCTAAGTCCTAAATTTACGAAAAATTTCGACAGAGTTTCCTTTGTACGGGGAGGCTCGGGAGAAAATGTAATATCAATTATAATAATATACAACATATATTTTCCAAAATAATATAAATCCCAACATGGGAAAAATATAATAACGCTATAAACCGTAGTCCGAAACGTACCTATTTGTCGGGCAATTAACGCTTAATTTATGAAACCAAATGCAGTAGCAATTGCTTCCATAACCTGTATTTCACTTATATAATCTAAAAGGATTACTATTATATAAAATGAAATATTAAAGTGGTTTCAGCCACAAACATACAATTCAATACAAACAACCATCAATAGCAACAAAGCAAACAACCATCTCATCAACACACATCAATCATTCATTTATATCAAACAAAAAAAATAGTTGTTTGGGTTCGGACTTCAAATTGCACAGAATGAAAATAAACTACTAAGTGCATCAATTACTCAACAGTCTTAGATGAAACTAAATAGATTATTTATACCTCCAAACAAATTTAAAGTATCTTTGCCCAAACAACCATTAACCAAACAAACAACAATTTCAACCAATAGATTACATTCATTTTTATCAATTTCATTTTCATACTATTAGTTGTCTGATTTTCGTTTCATTTATGTAATGATTTATCTTTTAAATTTTCATTTATTTCTTGCAAATTTTCATTTACTTTTATTCATTTCTAACAAAATCTCATTTCACTTATTCATCTCATGAAAATTTTCTTTTATTTTATTGCATTCATTTATTCACTGCTTAATTACCTTTTATTTACAGTGTTCACCTTTCTGCTTATTTTCAAAAATAAATAACTTCAACATTTACTTAAGTTTATTATCATTTCTTTATAACCTTTCAATTATATTTAATTAGTGGCATTTCCGTCATACTTAAGTTTATAACATTAAATTCTTATTTGTAACTGCAAATTCATTGAATTACCTCAAGTTTTACTTGTAAGATTTCGCATTACGTTTTCTTATTAAACATTTCAACTTTTAATTCTTTGGTAAGTTATAGATATGCCTTAAAGATTGTAATTGAAGGTTATACAAGTTTTCTCATTTCCTTTAAATAAATTAATATTCAATAATCCTATCCTTCGTTTTATAGATTACAATTTCAAATTTCCTTTAATTTCATTTATAACCAGGCATTTAATCTCTTATTTTATTTAAAGATTCCAATTATTAATTAACTACCATTTCACTACCCTAATTAAAACTATTAATTATCGGAAACTTAATAATTTAATGTCGAGTTTAATTTCAAACCATTTTAAAATAACAGATAAATATACACTTACAAATTTATATATATCTAATTATATTTAAACAATTTAAAATTTATATTTTTTTATCAAAACTACTCTACAGTAAAACACTACAGTGGCTTTCTCACTTCGAAACTCGAAAATGAATGTCGATGATGCGTGCATTCATCACCGAAATTATTTTCCAGCGACGGAGAGGGGAGTATATAACTTATTTCTTCCAAAATCTCCTTTAAAACAATTTTTTTTATTGAAATATCTATATCAGAAAATACTTCCAATAATATTATTATTATATTTCAAAACTATTCAAAAGAATTTTCGAACCCCGAAACTTAAGTTCAAAATTTCCAATTTTTTATTTATTTTATTTTCAACTTTATTTCAACTATTATTTATATTTTCATTACCTAACAACCAATATATAGCAACCAAATATATATCTTATCTATAAAATTTATTTTATATATAGAAAATATAATAGGCAAAATTATTTCATTCACCTATATTAAAAACAAATATTATGTTGGTCTGTCCTATTAAGTGTTTAGAAATCCCTATTGATGTCACATCGTCCCATGCACCAACCAGAGTTTATAAATACAAAACGGAATAGATTAACACAATATTAAAACCTTTTATAACACTAACAAATATGCTCTCTCATATATATACTCTCAGCGACTCATCATAGGGTATTACTACCCTATTAATAAAGAGTCAAATCCCACAAAGCTAAGGTTTATCGCTAAACCAAAGCTCTGATACCACACTATAACATCCCGCCTTTTCGCACGCTTTAAATCGACACACGTGCCAATTCAAACCGTTCGGAAGGGCGCATTGTTATGGGTAAATAAGAAAAACGAGAAAGAAATAAAATAAAATAAAATCTCACAGCGGAAGGATAAAATATAATAATTAAATATACAGTTTATAAAGTTGTTTTACAAAATATTCGATTATACTTACACATTTATCAGAGTTACACATACCAATAACAATGCAGCGGAACAGTATGTGGACTAACAATAATAATAATAATCATAATATAAATCTCCGTCTTCGTCCTCCAGAGCTAAGGTCTTCGAAATCCTGAAACACTCGGACTGACCCGAGCGAATTGAAAAGACAAAACACTCGAGTCAGAACTAAAATATCTTATGTAAGTTAAATCAACAGGAATAAATATGAGTGCAATAACTCAAGAGATGCTCGAGATTTACATCTCCTAAGGATACCTTATTTGCTGGATTCCCTACCAGAACCAGCTATTCGAAATTCTTATAGACTGGATTTTCTCAGCACCTTACTAGCAACCTAGATTCTCTACTATCTTAGTTAAACTATTTACTATGTAGTATATTGCGCTACTATAATAGCGTCTAATTGTAAAATAAACTTACTTTTTTCGTAGCATTAAGGAGTGACCCAATATTCTCCTTAACTCGTAATAGTCCCAGTAGTCCATCAATATCATAGTCCCTCCTGATCGGGAAGCCACCAGATGATACCACACGGGCTACAGGAGTAATCCAAACTCGTACAAGGCGCGATATGGTAGGTGACACGGCACAACTAGGCAATGCCAGGGTAGATATACCAATTACGCTTCCGGGTCGGTGGTAACGCGTAGCCGCAGCTACCGCCCACCTCGAGCCACAGCCCCAAATAAAAAATATCAAAAGTGGCCACCGAATCAATCCAAAAGTCAGAGTATAATATCGAAGGGATGTGTCCAATAAAAGGTGCTACCTCAATTAACCCCTCAATCACTCCTGCTTTAGCCACCTTATGCCAACTCACGGGAGTCGGGTCCACGTATTTACCTTAAAGGAAACGCCGTCACCATCCTACTTCATTCTGGTATCTCCACCGCGTACACGGTTGTTAAAGTGGTTTTAGGAGTTGGCAGAGAGTATGACAACTTCCGATCCCGGTCTCTTCAACAACCAAACGTTATTATAACACCGCGGTTATTTCAAAATAATTTATACCTTTAAAAACCAGAATAAAATATTCATTTCAAAACTACATAAATACGATATCATTTATATTTAAAGACCCAAATCCATATGATATCAATATCTTTTTCAAAAACCATAGCCTTTTCAAATCTATATACCTTGAAACCATAGCTTTGAAACATAACTTTTAATATTTAGTGGTTTAAATACTATATTAATTAATATAATAAAATAGCTTCTTTAAATTTCACAATAAAATCCCAATATCAATTTGAACCCCCAAATAAACCATTTTAATTCTCATACATTTCAAACCTAAATATTCTGTATTTCAAAACCTTATAGTTCATATTTCAATCTTTAAATATTCCACTATTTCAAATTGGATTCTTTGAAAATTTAATATATATCAAATCCAATTCCTATTATTTAAATTTAAAATATTTACTTGCTAAAAAAATATTATTCAGGTAAAACCCTTAAACTTCAATAACAGGATATTCTTCTAATTAAATTAACTTGATAATATTCTTTAAATAAGTTTGATATTCGTTTAAATCCTCTACTCAAAAATCAAGTTATAAGATCATACCCTTTAAATCTTAATTTATTTACATTTCAAACCAAATTTTCCGATGAAAATTCTTAGGTACATAAATTCAAATCATATTCACATTTATCTTCAACCTTACTTTTATTTGAGTTATTATAAACTCTATATACAATAGAATTTCAAATATATTCTTAACCATATATATAAACGAAATCAACTTCATTATTTAGCTTATTTTAAAATTCGAAACAAATTTATACATAGCTAACTTCAAGAATTTTTACTATATACATATATGAAAATTTAATATTTATTAAACCGTATTCTTTCCAAAACCATAGAAAAATCATTTCAAAAATAATTTTATACGAATCTGAAAATAATAGACTTCTAATCAATAGCTTCGTTCTACGTTTCCTTAGTCTTCTTCTTGATTGCTAGCTTTGTTCCGTAATTTCTCTTTTATTTTGATTTACTTTAATTTCCTCCTTATTATATTAATATATATATGTATTATGTATGTATTTTTAAAAGGTTTGGAAAAGATTTGAAAAAGAAGAATTGAAAAAGAAAAGGATTGAAATAAGAAGAACTGAAATTGGTAGAGAATATCAAGATTTGAAAAGAAAGAAGAAAGTTTGAAATAGAATACAATTTGAGAAGAAGAATATTTGAAGAGGAAGGAAAAATTAAAATGAGAGATAATAAGGAGATTTGAAAAAAAAGATTAGAATGGAGGCTAAGGTTTCATTTGCATCATATCGTATTTATAAGGTTGGAGTTAGGTTTAGGGACAAGGAGATTTGAAAAGAGAGGCTGCTATTAATTAGAAATAAATGAAATGACGTTTCGGAAAATGAAGTTGGAAATGAATGAAAAAAAAAAAAGTAAATATGAACAACTTGGTACTGAAATATAGTAAATACGAACAGCCTTTTTTAAAAGTAGTAGGTATTAAAAAGAGGTAATTATTAATTAAAAAGGGAATGAATGGGCTAACTCTATACTGTAAACAAACTTTTAGAATTCAAATTTCAAAACAATCGTTTACTTAATTAATTTGGTTAACCCTAAACATACCAAAATTAACATCTTTTCAAGATTTAATTAACACACAATAAATGAAAATAAATTTTCCACATAAATTTGTGTCATAAATTAAAAGAATATACAGCATTAAGAAATCTTCATTTCTCCCTCTTTGTGATTAGATTGGAAATTAAACAACATGTTAACATTTCGATTGAATGTTTTACAAGGAATGCATTAACATACATTCAAAAATATGATAGCATAAACAAGGTAATATAAACAGGTGTATAATATATATGTACATCTTTATCGCTACTTATAGTTTACATTCATAAATAAAAGGTATGAAAATAATCCACATAAGGAGGCAATGAATGTAAGAGTAAATTAGAAAAGTGAAGATGGAAAGGTAAGTATGTTGCAATAGAAAATCTAATAAAGTCCAATTGGAAAGGAAATAGTCAAGTGTAAATCTATTTTACCCCCCTTTATCATTGCCTATTAATATTTAATTTAACAACGTATGAGATTTCAATATAAACTAGCATTAAATTTTGATCTAAAACATAAGTTTGAATTTAGGTATAAACATATATGTAATAAACTAACATTAAATTTGAAACATGAAATGAATTAATTTATTTCAATATATGTTTACAATTAATGTCTTCCCACTTAAAAAGATTCAATCATATTAATTGTCATTGATTTCTAAGGTAAAAATGAATGAGACAATTCAATTCCTTTTTATAGTAATTTAACGTATTTATGGAAATATTGTATACAAACCAAATATTATTAATTTCTTATTTCTGTAGTAAATTTTTCAGCTACCAACATTTCAAATAAATAAACATATGATTTTTTTTATTTAGTAAAGAAACGTATATCATTCTTTTTATTATGTTCATTACTACTCTAAAATCTGGTTAACCTTTGTTCAACCTTTCATTACTTTACTATACTCTAATTTGACAACTCCTAACATTGTAGTACATTTCACATTAATGTAACATTTATTAAAATTTATTTCCAATCCTAATTCCATCAACTATTTAAACATGTAACTTATAATATTTGTTTACAAGCCAATTGTTACACGTAAGTTTCTCATACTTCAACCAATTGTCATATTATGAACGGAGTTAACATTAATTTCAAATATTCACTAATTTATTCCATTCTATTTTCATCTTTTTTTTCATAACATTTAATTCCAATTGCTGCAATAATTACAGTTAATATATACTAGATTTCAATGGAATGATTTGTTTGTCTTTCATTACAGTACTATATCCAAATATCCATATTTCCTTTGTATTAACTCCTATTTTAACTTAATTTTCAAATTAACGTACTACTTAATTTCCTTTGATCGTAAATAGATTTCCAATTTTTATTTAATAAACTAAAGAAATATGTAACACATAGTAATATATATCATTAACTTTTATTGTTTCATCTCCCTTTCTATTCATATAAGGACTCATCCATAAAGTTTACATTTACGTTTTACCACTTTTACTTTTATCCATTGATTCAGTGTTTATTTCAAATATTTTCATTTATTACTCACAAATATTCGTTGTCATTTATAAATGTCATGTTAGTTTCTTCTTTTATTGCATTATATTTATTCATTCCTTCGTTATTGCATAACCTCATTTATTATCATTCATTTATCTATAGTATTTATGCTTAGTCATATTTCTTAGCCTCCCAATTGTTCACTTAAGTTTCTAACCATTTATTTATAATACTTCCATTTCTATTATATTCTATTAGAAGCAATTTCAATTATACCTAAGTTTATAATATTAGAACAACAATTTCTTATTTATTAAAGAATTCCATCAGTTACCTAATTTGAACTTATTTCCCAATTCACCAATTTCTACCTAAAAATAAATTATGTTTCTATTAAATTTTCATTCCCACTTCCGTTACTACATTTATTTTCATTAAAGTAACGTTTATCATCAACCCATACTTATCAACCTGCATCATCCTTATTCCATTAATTTACGTTCAATTGCTATTCAATGTATATTAATTCATAAATCAATATTTAAGTTCATTTTCCTATATTAAATTTATTAACAAGTATTCCTTAAATTTATACTAACATTGATTATATCTAATATGCACTTTATTACTTATCATTCCAACAATTTATATAACTTTGAATCTATTTCCCTACTTACAAATTACAATCAAATGAAGCTTTACAACCCTGTTTCAATTAATTTGGATGGCATTGAATTAGTATATTTATTATCTTACATCGACATTTTTTATAATTTATTCCCGTTGTAAATTTAATAACAAGTTTCAAACTTCTTTTATTTGTACAACACTTACCTTAATCTATTTTTAAATTTTATACCCAGGTGCACAATTTTCCCTATTTCATTTAAAATGTGATTTCACTTCAATAGTCAATTTTTTTTTATAACTATTGCTACATTACATTCTTAACATTTATTTCGATATACATTAAAAAAAAATTCTCTTTTCTTCTAAAGTTAATCACAATTTTTTTATTAAATAACCAAATTAATTATTGAAAATTTACGGGTCGTCACACTGAGAAAAGAGTTGGGATGGTGAATGTTGATTTATATATATTTTTCAATTTCTGACATCACGCTGCCCCGCTTTCTATTAACGTACGAACCCCAAATGACAAAACCAAAATATAATCGTGCTCATAAAAGCGGCGCGATCCCAAGATAATAATAATATATACTGTTTTTGGATTTTGTAAAATCACAAAAATGCTACTGTTTGCTGAAAAATTGTTAAATGATAATTTGAATGATTTCCAAATTATTTTTTTTGGAAAAACCAAATAAATTAAATTAAAAATACATTGATAAAAATCGAGACGTAAAAATAATAATTTATTTTTTGATTATTTATATGAACCATTTATTACCGTTAATAAATTTATAAAGCTATTCATTGATAACATTTAATAAGTTGAAAGGAGTTAAATAAGTCCATTAAATAAGTATTCAATTAAAAATCCAGATATTTAAATCAATGTTCAAATATTTATTCGCAATTCAAAGATTTTAATCAATCTTATAATTTAATTCAAGTTTTAAAGCCTTTAAACCAATATTTAAGGAATCAAAATTAATTAAATATTAAATGGTTGAAATTCTGGATCGTTACAATAAATTTACGTTAGGTTACATAATCGAGCCGTTAGGGAATTTTGGGGAAGAAATTCTTTTCGGAGTATGTATGATGTGCACGTAAATGAGCATATATTTACTTTTATATCTTATCTAATTAAGTTAATTAAATGATCATATTGGGTGTTTTAACATGTTTAAACCAAAATTCAAATTATTTTCAAATCGTCACATATTCATCTTCATTCAGGGGCAAAATGGTCATTTTTTGCATATAATAATTTGAGAAAAATTAATTGAAAATTTCTATATAATTTTGTAGGAATTTGGCTTCATATACAAGTAGTTTCATGAAGATATATGCATGCAAAAGAGTGAATACAAAGGAATGGAGATGGAAATAATTCATTTCATGGATCATGGAGGACCCCACCCACCCACCTACCTTCATGTACAAATTAGAAGCTAATTGTGACGCCCCACCTCTATACCTACGCTAGCCAAGAACACTACGGTGTAGTGCTGTCAACTAGCGTGGAGAATAAGGCTGTTGAGGAGCGACCATCCATGTAATTTCTTATCACACGGTGGCTTTAAAAAAATCTTCGGAAACAAATATAGAAGTAAGCATAACATGCGAATCAATCACAGATATCCATATCACAAAAACGGAAAGAGATATGAATATATATCACATAAAAGTGTACATCAGAGTAGTGGTCTAAAAAGTTCCACGATAATACAAAAGAATAGCAACGCGTGCTATACAAAAGAATACAACTATGAGTCTATATCTCAAGTGTAAACAACAAAAGCTGCTAATCTAAACAAGTAGCCAAAAGTCTGAGTAGTGAATCACTGGGGAAGGAGTCAAGCAGTAGCACCTGTAATATCTCGGTCTGACCCGAGTATTATTTATAAGAAAATAATAAACGGATCAGTCTAGCTATAAATATCAGATGACATGATATAAAATAAAAGATATGGCATAAACATAAAATATCCATACTGACATACTACTATAAGTATGCAAATAATGATCAACAGGAGATCAACCGATAAGAGATATATCAATATCACAAGAATCTTCTCAAAGATCCAAAGAGGGCATCATACCCTAAACTTGTACTCATGACAAGTCAAAGAGATAAATTCCAGAAATCAACACAAGAAATCCAGAAATCATAAAAAGGGAAAGAGGCCTATCACATGACGGTCCGAAGACCATGGGGAGCTACCCCACATGTGTGAGTGGAATCACACAGATTGAGGTCAAGACTAACCAAAAAGCAGAAAGGTATGTGTGAATGGAATCACACAAGTGGTGTCTAGTCTAACCTTGCAATGAAAGAGACATCGCGCAATTGCTAGTCTAATTCATAAAGCGATCATCAAGATCAACGAGAAGTGTCAATTACACTAAGCTAGTAAATATAGAAGTTTAGCTTCATGTCCCATAACCACTTGCTTAACTTAAATATTTACGAACAAACTGTAAATCTTCACTAATAAAATTGTCACAAGAGGTTCAATCGAACAAGTCCAAGAATTAACCGACGAAGTGAACGCAAGCATTTCATACCACTTGTTTTACTAAGTCGTTTAATTAGATTTCTCATCCGAGTGAGGTAAAGGCTTGTATATACTAATAGATTGGAAAACGGTTTAAGAAAAGAGCTTTGTTATTAAAAATAGAGTTGAAATCATTTTGTTGAAATAGTTTTGATATTTACTACTAGTATTGAAACCTTTATATTATAAAGTGACAAAACACAGAAGCAATTGTAGAAACAATCAGTCACAAAAATCGCATACGGAGATGTGAATAAAATCCAAGGAAATCAGCTCAATGTTTTTCAGATAAGATCCCCTACGGAGGGGGGGTCCGGGGGGGGTGGCAACCCCCCAAGGTGGGGGTGCGGGGGCAACGCCACCGCTTACGGGGTTCGACCTGCCCGGTCAGGTCGCGGGGGTCCAGGGGGCAGCGCCCCCGGCGGGGTGCGGGGCAGCGCCCCGTCCAAAACGGTACGACCTAAGTGAAGACAAGCGGCCTACGACCTAAAGCAAAATGAGGTCTAACGACCTAAGGGTTCATGCGACCTAACACAATGGCCGAGCGACCTAAAGGAGACGCGACCTAAAAGAGGCGCGACCTAAAGGAGACGCGACCTAAAAGAGGCGCGACCTAAAGGAGACGCGACCTAAATTAGACGCGATCTAAAGGAGACGCGACCTAAAAGATCGCGACCTAGTGACCTAACGGTTTAAGGGTCTTGCGACCTAACTGGAAACAATGTCCAAACGACCTAACGACTTAAAGTGAAACGTGGCTGAGCGATATAAGGTCGGAGACGACCTACGACTTAACTCCGTGTGAGCGACCTACGACCTATGGTTGCTACGACCTAACGAGTTCCAATAGTGAAGGCTTAAGGTCTAACGACCTAAGGGGTACGACCTAAGGTCTTACGACCTAAGGTGTTGAGGTTGAACGACCTAACCAAATTGCATAGGCCATACGAGCTAAGGCCTAACGACCTAACTCCGAACGAGCTATACGCGAGTGACCTAGGGCGCTAACTCGCAAACGACCTAACGTTAACTCGCGAACGACCTAACTCCAGACGCGCCTTTTCAACGCGTGCGAGCTGAAGACCTGCCGACCTACGACCTAACTCCAAGCGACCTAAGGCCTAACGACCTATGGTGGGCGAATGGGCTAAGGCCAGAAACGACCCAAATGAAGGTGATGACTTTTCCACGCAAACGACCTATAGATGCTGGGCGACCTAAGGGGGACAGAGCGACCTAAGCCAGAAATTCACCCCAAAACACTAAAAAGTGGAGTTTTTCGCCAATCCAATCCAAACCAAATGCAAATGTGCATGCAAACATGATAGGGATGCATTCCCAATAGCCCAAGATAGATATAGACTAGAATTGTGAGATAAAAATCTCACCTTTGCACCAAAGTTTATGAAGATGAAGCTTGAAAGCAAGGAGAAGCAATCCAAAGCTTGAATCCAGTATCTTCTACTTGAATTTGGAGTTGAATGTTGGATTTGCAATTGAATTTGTGCTTGGAGTTTTAATTTCCCATTCCCTCCACCATTAATGTCAAAGCTTGATTAGTTAGGAAATTTATGAAGAGTGAGGAGAAGAGGGTTGGAACTTGGGCTTAATAGGCTAAACTAACCCAAAGTCCAAAGCGGGAAAAGTTAGTGAAATTTCACTAACTCCAAACCTATCGATGTTTATACTTAAAAAGTTGTAAACGACATTTCGAACTCAATGGAAGTGGTCTCGAGTCCTAATTTGACCGTTTGCAAAAAGTAGCTTTTCGGACCAAAATCCGATTAACGAGTTAATATTTAAATAAAATATTTAAATACAAACTCGATAAATATGCGGGTTGTTACACTAATACACATGCTAATGGCCATTAAAGCTTTATGCACACTTACATGATGATTATTTAATGTTAATGATAACTTAACGACCGGATTTTCTAAGAGGATAGTTTGGTAGTTTCCAAAAAATGGATTAGAGTTTTAAAACTTGTATAAATACCTCATATGTTCATGTAACTCTCTGTTCTCTTAGGCTCTCTTCTTTTAGGCACTCTTTCTCTTAGTTTAGTTTAACATCAAAAATAAAATGAAAACTCTCTTTCTTTTCATGGCTACTTTGCCGTTTCTTTTATGCAATTTTTTTATGCAATTTAATGCATGCTCTTTTCTTTTACATACTTTTTTCTTTCATGTTAGTAGTGCAGATTTATCTTTCATGCAAGTATATTAGTGTTTATTTCTTGTTAATTATTTCTCTTTTTCATTGGCTCTTTTTTTCCTCTTCTTTTTGTTCATGTTGCAATCTACATTTGTTGAGTTGATAACAAGTATGAGAAGCTAAACCCCTTCAATTTAGGAATAATAAAACTCTCTAGTATGTAGATTTTTGAAGTTTATGTTCTCTTTTTGTGTTAATGGAAACATTTAAAGTGGTTTAACTTGTTTTTTTTTTGAATTTGATATTTTATATTGTTGACACCAAATAAACTATGCTTAAACAAACAATCGCAAACAAAAATTACATATTCATCTACATATGATTATGGTAATGAAGTGAATGTTTAAATCAAAATGTGATGGTCTATATTTCTAATCAATAGTTAATAGGTCATACTTAAAATAGATTTTGCTTTCAACTTTGTTGTCGTATTTCATGAGAGTTAAAAGTGTATTAGTGGTTGTGTTATAGTTTGATGATTTATATGGGGCTAATTAATAGCACAAATATGTCATACTTATGATAAGCGCATCAACTAATTTCATTAACGACAAAATGAGAGATCATAACTTCATTTTGTCGATTATGTGATCTAGAGAGTGGAAATCACCTTTAAATTCCCTTTAAACTCTCATATTTTTATCAATATTCCTTTGTTAATTTTCTCATTTTCTTATTTAAACAACTTTCAGCTTTGGTAAATTTGATTAAAATCTAACATTTCCCTGTGAATCGATCCATACTCGCATCCGTGCTACAATCGTACAACGTGCGTGTACGATTATTTTTATTATGAATTTGTTCGACGGTTTTATAAACCAAGTCGTTGCCAGGGAATAGTTTTGATTTCAATTTTATGTACTTCAAATTATTTTCTTTTGATTTTATTTGTTTCTTTTGTGTGTTTGCGTTTAAAAAAAAAAATTGTTTTTTTTTGTGATTTTTATGACATTTTGTTTGTGTGCATGTTGTTCTACTTTCCTAGTTGCATTTGCATTTACATATTATTCAAAAAAAAAGCAATTTCAGAAAACAAATAAAAGTATTTTATCCATTTGCATTTACAATTTCATTTTTACAATTTCACTTTCTTTTTTTTTAATATATAACTTTGCATTTACATTAAAACAACTCTAGCTTCTCTACCATCTGCTTGTTATACATCACCAATCTGCTACCATTGCTGTCGAACAAGTTTGTCGACCACCTGAACCATTGCTTGCTGCCCGTACACTTCCACCACCAGTCTGCTTGTTTGCTGCCATACTGCCTCTATATCCAGTGCAATCATCTTACTACTCCACCATCAAGCAACACCCTACCTGAACACTTCAACACATTGTTCCTCTTTTCTGTCACTGTTCACCACAAGCCTACCCTGTAACACCACCCATCTACAATCAAAAACACAACACCATCCATACAACTCCATCACTACTAAACCACATCCAGTCATCCGCTCCACAGTATACCACCAGTGACCCCACATTGCTAGCAGCAATTCCCCTCTGACCCTCTGACCCACTTAACCAGTGATATTCAATGCATTTCACAACAGTAAAAACCATACAACTCTGTCTCCACAACAGTTCAAAACCACTGTCATATATCCAAGCCTAGTTCACATTGTTATATATCCAAAGCTTATTTGACAGTGCACATAATATTATTCATTTCATATCCTACCTTAAACATTCACTTCATATCTCCTCCACATCGACCACCTCAACATCCCTTCCACTTCCCAAAACTGCCACTGCCTAAACCTGAACCATACACATCCCTATCATTTCATTCTGCCTCACCTTCATTCTATACACTTTCACCTGCATATTATCATTCCAGACTCAACAAAACTGACCATCACTACTTCAAAAACTGTGCAAAAAAAAACTATGCACATCATTGCTGCACTTCTCTACATACTACTGTTGCCTTACCATACCTCATTCATCTCCAGTCAACACTTATCATATGCAAACATCTCCTACAACCTCCCAAATCCATCCACTACAACAGCCTTCAACACATCTCTGATATTCATACCTCTTAAACATCTTGCGTATACCCACTTCACCACATACGACGGTTCAAACCACCAGTCAATTGCCTTCTGCCCAGACATTCATTCCCTCCAACTTCAACTAACATACCAGTCAACCACTTCTCATATGTCACCGAATCTCTGCTAACCACCATCACCACTTACTTCATAGACTACTGCCCTCCATACACTGCTATAATCAAACCCAATTGACAATTCAAATAAACACCACAACCCGAACCCAGTCTTCGAATCGCCATCCTTAACTCGCCAATCAAATCAACAGTCGCGACTCCACTTCCAACTACGAACACCGAACCACACGACTGCAAAATCCAACCACCGCAATCACTCAGCCAATCGCCTGAAATACCCCCCAGCACCAATCGACTTCAATCGCGAATCCATCGCCCCCACCACTAGCTACAACTCGACTTCGATTTCTAATTTGTTTCTTCGCGGAATTGGAATTGTTAAATTCTGGAATATATCGATTTCGAAATATTGAAGGTCTGAAATTTGGGAACTAATTTGAACGAAGTGATTGTGTTTTTTTTGGCAAGACTTGAGTTTTTATTTTTATGATTCAGATTCTTAGCAGGTTTGGCTTCTTGTTGGGCTGTTACTTTGGGATTTTTTAGTTGGCTTTTTTTTTTTAAATAAAAAATGAAAAAAGTAACGTTTGTGTTTCAATAATAGAGTTTCAATGATGTATAGAGTTTGTGTTTAATTCCTTTTCGGATTGCAAAAGCAGAAATTCGACAGAAGAAGACTTGCTTTGCTTGATTAAAAAAATATTGCTGCTTTGAAATAATTGCTCAATAATTCTGCACACACTAGTATTGTGTTTTCATCTCTTGTTTTTCCTTGCATTGTTGGTTGCATGCATTTTATAAAATAAAAATTTAAAATAAAAATAAAAAACAGAAACAAAACAAATTTCATTGTAGTTGCATTGTTAATACATATTTAATTCTGCTTTACATTTCATCTTAGAATTTTGGTTAATAATAACGGTTAGACATCAATAACGCTTAATTGTATATTGACAATTTGTCTTCTTTGAATAATTTAATTTCTTGGTGTCTGGGCTACGGCTGAATAATAACCATTTATAAATATTACGGTGATTCGTAAATATTACATTGGTTGTTCGACTGAAGTTACTTAAACCTTCAGCTGCATTGCTATGGTGATTTGTGGTGCACCAATAAATCATGTCCGTTATCTGGCTGAGAATCATGTTGTTGATTTAAGACAAAATGTGATTATACAATTTTAGTTAGGATAAATAATTCGTAATTAACCCTGCTGTAACGAGCGGGGATTTTTCGCGTTCGAAAATAGACATCCATACTTTGCATCATACTCGAATGCTACAGATTCGACCGTTCAAATTCGAGTCGCCGGAGCTTATAACAAAATTAAGTAAACAACATAGCGGAAGAAAAAGAATAATACATTGATATACAACATTAATACAATATCTGATACAACAGATGTAACGACCCGTAAATTTTAACGGTTTTAGTAACGTAGTTAATTAAAATTTTGTAAAATTTAAACGATAAAATTTTGAAATATAAATTTGATATTTGAAAAACACGTCTCATTAAACATAGCAACTGGTAAATTTTCGACCGAAAATACGAAAGTTTATTTCGTACGTAAATTTACTTCAATTTAATCAGTTAAAAGCGATGAAAATAAAACATTTTCAAAACCAAAATATTTTTACATAGAAAAATTCTAAATCATCTTTTAAGAAAGTTGTCAGTTCGTCGTTTTTCCAAATTCGGACATCTATAGCTCCGTCGATCTTATTTTTCTGCGCTTTTCTGCGATTTTCCGCTATTATAAAATTTTGAATTTTTAAAATTCAGTCGTACAACCGATATCTGTATGTCGTTTTGGTCGTCTTGACGTGCTGATTTTTATGGTATATTCGTTTGTCTGTTTTGACGTTCGGTACGCGGCGAAATCGATAAACCAATCAATCGTATCGGTTCCGCTTTTACATCTTTTGGCTTCCCGTGCCCTTCTATCTACCATTTGAACCAACAGCCATTTGTATTTAATTTTCTAGAATTCACATCCATGACTTTCACTATTCCCAATTGTCTACTTACTTTTCAGGTTCATTTCTCGTTCATTCGTTTGCTTACTCTACTTCTTATGCTTCTGATTGCTTTAAAAATAAAATAAAAAGAGAAACTAGTCCATATGCATGATGTTGATGGATTCTCATGCCTGCTAACTTCGTGACCTCTTCCTATTCATGCATGAAGGGAGTTGTATAAGCCTTCAAAACATTTTGCTTTCAAAACTAGATCTGCTCCAACCTTTCTCTCCACTTCCATGCAAGCTTCTTCCACTCTCGGCCACGCGCAACCAGGCTTCCACCTTGACCGACCTCTTCCCATCATTTTCCTTCCCTTCTCCTCCTCTCGCTATTTTTTTCCTCATGCCTCCTCTCTCTCGCCTAAGCTCACCACTACCAAGACCGAAGCTTGCCAATCTGCTCCTCCCTTCGACCTTCGACCACACGATGGCCTGCCGACCCGCCACCTTGAAGCCGCCACGCACGACAACCACAACTCCAACCTATCACATGTCACCTCTGAGCTTCTTCCCTCTCCGTCTCTGTTTCTTTGGTATGGATAAGCATAGATATATGAATATATATTAGTTATATTTACAGTGTTATAAAGTAGGTATATATGTGATGATTTAAAGTATATTTTAATATGTTTATATATACTGTTTCGGTCTCTGTATTGTTTGTTGAAGCCATAAGCATAGGTTTGTGTCTATAATAAGATGTTAGTTATGTGTATCTTTGTGTAGCTATTTCTAGCATATGCATATATGTTCCGTTTATATTATATAAAGTATAATATTTTGCATTATAGTAATTTGCGTTCATATACAATATAATTGATATATAAGTATAATAATATTTTGGTATATAAATTTGTTATACCTGAAAGTTGCAGACAAACTGATTTTGCACTTGTTTGCATGTTTATATATTTTTTTTTTCTGAACAGCAGTTAGACTTCATGTTCACGATATCATATCTCACTCATGTTTTATCGGAATGGTTTGATTCTATTTTTAAAAAAGAGTTGAAGTTACCTAGTTTATACATGTCAAATTCCAGAAAAATCCGACATCGTTTGATTAGTGGTCGAGGATCTGCAAGTTAGACCCAGACAGATGTTCTTTTGTACTTGAATTATTTTACACTACTGCAAACACGACAGGAGTTCATGTTTGACGCATCGTATCTTCTCCGTCTTATGTCGGAATACAGTGATTTCCTTTTTATCTAAAAGATAAAGTTTTCTACTTTCTGTATATGAAATTTTAGCTTCATACGAGTGTTTCAGTCCTCTGTTTCTTACCTAAAAGTCAGACCCAGAGGGGTTTTCAGACCTGAACATTTGACAGTCGCAACTTGGCCTGAGTCTATGTTCGTGACATCGTAACTATTCTCGTCTCTTGTCCAAATCAAGTGATTCTTTTGCAGTTTGAAATACAAGTTTTGATCTTTATTCATACCAAATTTCAGACCATTTCGATCTCGATAACACATAGAATTATATTGTTAAACTTTGACGCAGGACATGTTTTGTAATTATTGCTGTGTTGAATGTTTTGATTTGATTTCTTTTAAATGTTGTATTTAAGAAAGATGATTTTGGATATTGTTGTTAATAAAATAATAATAGTAATAAATAAACGATAATATGTTGAATTTAAAAATATATGTGATTTAAGTGTAAGATGGCGTTAGAAATGCATATTTATGGAATTTTATCTGTGTTAAATTAAATATCGATTTGAAAATATATGTTTAAAATTGATTTTTTTTATTATATATTTTATGTGTTTAATTTTGGAATATAGTTATGTATATATGTTCACTGGTACCATTTACTTTCATCGCTCCTATTCTGATTTGATTTCGACGATTCATATTTAACAGCTTTGCTAGTCGATTCGTGCCAATCTAGTTGTTCCGAAAGTCGTGCTTACGATCTGTGACTCAACTTCGTTGTCTATTCATCTCTCTAGCCTCGAAAGGTGAGCAATCACTCACGATTAATGTTCTTTTATTTATTAAATTTGATTTCAATGGAAACGACAATTGAAATATGCTGCTGCTAGTTATTTACACTGTTATGTATGCTATTACCTGTATCTGTTCACCTATGACATCTGACACCATTATCTGTTAATTATTATGTGAGGATAATACAGTTTGGTTGATAAATTGATTGATTGATTGTTGTTTTTATTGGATGTTAAATTGTAGTGTATAAAGTGATAAATATTATGCAATTGAATTTGACGTAGGATAGTTTAAATTTTGAATCGACATATGTGTTGAATTTGATTAGTTAAATTTGTATAATATGACCCCTTTAAATGTTAAATTAATTGACACGTAGGATTATTGAATGTATGTTGTTTAAATCGATGAAACTGAAATTGAAATTTAACGACAAGTGAAAAACCGTAATGTAATAGTCTTTATTCTACATGAAATGATAGTGTAGATTCTAGAAATAATTATATTAATTTGCACAAACAAATGTGAATTAATACGATTATTTCGGGATTATTTGAATCGATTATTGGATTGTGTTTGTTTGTTGTTGCTTGTTTATTTACTTTGACACCATCCCAGTTATCACATTGCAAGTTCCCTTTGTTATGTTTGATTTTTGAATTGGAATTGGAATCTGGTTGAAATGATAAATACCCAAAATGAACTTGACTTAGGTTAGAGAATTTAATAAATCCGATTGGTCAATAATTTGATTTAAAATATAAAATAATGATTTTATTCGAATAAAGAATAAATTTTGAAATGAAACTGGAATTTGAATTTTTATGAAAGGAAAATGTAAATATTGAAATCTGAAACAAATATTAACGTAGTAATTGATGAAAGAACGCTGTTTGAAATTTAATTATTTGATAATTAAATTTGGAATTATTAATAAATAATTTGGAATTAGTAATAATTGAGTTTGAAATTATTAAGTTTGAAATCATTTGATAATTAAATTTGAAATTATAATTAAGTTTGGAATTATAATTAAGTTTGAAATTATTAAGTTGAATTTATAATTAAGTCGAAATGATTTGATAATTAAGTTTGAATTCATAATTAAGTGGGAATGATTTAATAATTAAGTTTGGATTTATAATCAAGTTTGTAACTATTTAGTTTTGAAATCATTAATAATTAAGATTGAAATTATTTAATAATTGAATAAGATTTAATTATTTGATAATTGAATAAAATTTGAATTTGTTGATAAGAGAAGTTGAACTTTTGAATAAGTGGATTTGAACTTCGTTAATAAATGAAATTGAGTTCTTTATTTATTAAAGTTTTGGAAAAATTATTTAAGTAAGTTAATAAATGAAATTGAACTTCTCGAATATGTGAAATTTAGTTCTTTATTAATTGAGTTTGAAATTTATAACGAAGTCAATAAATAAGTGAAAATTGAATTTCTTTAACAATAAATAAATGTGATTTATTGAAATAAAAACGTGATTTATTGAAACTAACGTAAGACTTGTAATTTAAAGAAATGATTTGACGAATTTAATTTATTTCAATTTGATGTTTTGATATAATGAAGTTGAACGTAAGTGGTTGATTTAATAAATTGGAAATTAAATGGAAATTGTTTTGAATGACGGTTTGCTTAATGAATATTGAATGAAATCGATAAAGGAATTTGAATTGATTTGAATGTTAAATTAAATTAATTTATATGGTTTCGGAATGAAAACTTATTTACGAACTTGAATCAATATTTGAACTGTTTAAATATAAAATTGAGATCGAATTATAAGAGTTTGAAATGGTAATTTGGAAGTTTTGAAACGTAACTTTGGAAATTGATTTAGAAAGACAAACGAAATGTTGATTTACGAATTGAAATCGAAATTGAATTTGATTTGGTTTGAAATTTACTAAACGACCAATCGGTGTAATAATTACGAAAGTTATTAAAGAAACCGGAATCGGTTATGGATATACTCTCTATCTAAACCGAAAACCACTTTAATAACTATACGCGGAGTGATGATCTAGAATGAAGTGGTTGGAATGATGTACGTGATGACTGAAGAAAGAGAACGATAATGGATAGCCTTGACACTTGTGTCAAATTGGAAATGACTAAAACAGAAGCCGTGCCGGGCCAAATGGGGTTAGCCACCTCGAGCGAATACACTTCTTCGTAACTACTACTCATTACTTGTGATTGATTGGTGCACCCTTGTACTTTCAGGAGTGTTGTTTCGCGGTGTTGCGATCGCTGCGGCGATGCGTTCTCACCAGTCCGGATCAGGCAAACGGTAGTTTCACTACCTTAGGTATTGCCTCATGTGCCTTGTCATACTTGTATCCCTATATACGCGACCACTACGAATTTGTTTTGTGTTATACCTATGGAGTACTCCCTGATATCCCACTAGTTTACGGTGGAGTTTACAGTGCTGTATAGACCATGACATTATATGAAAATGTGTTAAGGGGGATAATGGTAACGCCTTAACACTATTTTGATATTTATATTAATGATAGACATTATCTATTTAGCGTATATTACTACATAGTAGATAGTTTAACGGATCCTTAAAGGATGGTTATTCCAACGTCCTTTGAGTTACTTGTATTTCAATTGTTATTTCACTTGAGTTGGATTTATTGATATAAGAATATTAATCCTGACTCGAGTGTTTTGTGTTTTTCTTTACGCTCGGGTCAGACTGAGAGTACCAGCTTTCGAGGCTCACCTTTGGAGTTGGAGCTTCGCTTGGAGATCCAGCTATCTTCTCATCTTTCAGATATTCAGTTGATTCCAGTAATGTATTCTGATTATTGTATTCAACTATTGTATTCGAGACTTCTATTGTAAACTCTGATGTATCTTATATATTTATATAGTAGCTTCATGAACTACTATCTCTTTTACTTCCGCTGCATATCAATACTCTGTGTTTGTGATTCTGTGATTATTTATTTATTGTATATCTGAGTTTTGCCAAAATTTAAAATTAACAATTCGGTATTTTGAATTATTCAAGTCCGACATGTGCGGATGCGAATGGTCCAAAATAGCGGGTTGTTACAGTTGGTATCAGAGCTTTGGTAGCTCTAGGTAAAACTTAGCATATATGGTAAATGTATTTACAGAATCGCTCTCACTCGAGTTTCAATCTCTTCCTTTTGACTCAAGTTCTTTGAATTTTGGAACGTTCCTGCGGTTTCGAAATTCATTCGTGTCCCTCACTATTCGTCTTCTTTCAATACTGGAGCATCCCATAACTCCATTTCGAATGATCTTTAAAATGAATCGGCGGTCTCGCCAATCTTTGAATTATTTGTAAATGGGTGGAACTTCTTTACAATAGGCATTGATATACCGGAGATTTCTGTATCCTCGGTTTACGATGCTATCTATCTCCTGCTATACTTAAATTCTATTTCTTGAGATCGGATATTGATTTACCTTGGAATTCAACATCGATCTTATTCTTGAAAGTTACGGTCGATTCGGTTAAGATTGCCCGTGAATTAAATAAGCTTATCCATCTCCCGATTCTTTTAATTGAATTATCTTATCTTTTCTTTCGAACTTGTATTCGAATCAGAATTCTCTTTAATTTGAGTCCATCAAGTTTGAATCTCTATCCTTGCTTTGAAATCCATTATTGTATCGTCAAGCGAGGAAGTGCATTTGTAAATTAATATTAAAATGTTTTTTATATATTATGTTGTTTGAGTTGTTGATGTTGATTTGGGTTTTCGATCGATTCGTCTGATCAACGCTATCGATAGAATTTTCAAACACTTGAACAGAACAAACCGACACGATATTGTTTTCAAATTTGGTAAACAAAATAGTTTTGAATGATTATATTATATATAAGTATAAATTTTTCTGAAATTAAACTGTTAATAAATTTGTTGTCTGAAATGATAATATGTGATTATCGTTTATTGTTTGTAAACCATTGACTATTGTAATATAAATAAATGAATTTATAGACTTGGTTATAATTTGATTTGGAAGTTAGAATTGAGAATTTAATTTTCCGGTGACTTCAAACTTTGGTTTAAACGTAGATTATTTAAAGTATTTTCAAATAGAAATCATTTCGAAGAATTTAAAAGTTTAAATCGGTGCTCTTCTCTTTGTTGCTGGAAAATAATTTCGGTGATGACGGCCGCATCATCGACGTTCATTTTCGAGTTTCGAAGTGGAGAGACTATTCTGTAGTTTGGCTACGGTTTTTTTTGAAAAATGAATTGATTTGAATTTCTAAACATGACTTGATTTGCAATATATATTGTAGATTTTAAATTTGATTTGATATATTATGAATATATATATATATATATATATATATATCCCTAAGTCGCTTGAAGCTAATCGGAAATTAAATTTTTAAATTTTTTTTTAAAGGATGATTTTCAATTTTAAATGAAGCCAAATTCTTTTTATAAATACTTAGCTTGAAAGAAGCGAATTGTAAAATTTTATTTGGATAATACTTAATTGCATTCAATATAACTTACCTAAATTTTCAAAAGTTAACTATGTAATTGAATATTATACAGTAGAAACTGATATCAAAGGAATTTTTTTTAAATAAATATTAGTAGTTATAATAAGTGATAGGATATATTAAGTAAAATAAATTTAATAATAATTTGGAATAAAGAAAAATTAAATTTGTCGAATAAAATACGATTATAATAAATGACTATTCAAATTTACGATCTTTGAAATTGTTATTTTAAGAAAATTTGGATAATATATAATATAAATTTTCTTTATAAATAAAATTTGAGTGCGTATAAAAATGTTGTACACTTAAGTTTAATTTTAAAATGGTTAATGGAGATAAATAGAATACTAGGCTAGTTGAATGGTAAACGGATTAATAAAATAAATTGTTGTTTGAAATAAATTTTGTGACCAACAATGATAAATTGAAAATAAACCAAGTTAATGAAATTCCTTGAGTTTAAAATCAATTGTTGAATATAAATGATTTAAAATTGAAATTTATATGGTTTAAATTAATTGTTTATGATGTAATTCAAGCTTATTTTCTTTTGGTTGTGTCTATTCTCCTACTTCCTTCCTTTTCGGGGACGAAAAGTTTTGAGTGGGGGAGAATATAACGACCCGTAAATTTTAATGGTTTTAGTAACGTATTTAATTAAAATTTTGTGAAATTTAAACGATAAAATTTTGAAATATAAATTTGATATTTGAAATACGTCTCGTTAAACATAGCAACTGGTAAATTTTCGTCCGAAAATACGAAAGTTTATTTCGTACGTAAATTTACTTTAATTTAATCAGTTAAAAGCGATGAAAATAAAACATTTCAAAACCAAAATTTTTTTACATAGAAAATTCTAAACCATCTTTTGAGCAAGTTGTCAGTTCGTCGTTTTTCAAAATTCGGACATCTATAGCTCCGTCGATCTTATTTTTCTGCGCTTTTCTGCGATTTTCCGCTATTATAAAATTTCGAATTTTTAAAATTCAGTCGTACGACCGATATCTGTATGCCGTTTTGATCGCCTTGTCGTGCTGATTTCTACGGTATATTCGTTTGTCTGTTTTGACGTTCGGTACGCGGCGAAATCGATAAACCAATCAATCGTATCGGTTCCGCTTTTACATCTTTTGGCTTCCCGTGCCCTTCTATCTACCATTTGAACCAACAGCCATTCGTATTTAATTTTCTAGAATTCACATCCATGACTTTCACTATTCCCAATTGTCTACTTACTTTTCAGGTTCATTTCTCGTTCATTCGTTTGCTTACTCTACTTCTTATGCTTCTGATTGCTTTAAAAATAAAATAAAAAGAGAAACTAGTCCATATGCATGATGTTGATGGATTCTCATGCCTGCTAACTTCGTGACCTCTTCCTATTCATGCATGAAGGGAGTTGTATAAGCCTTCAAAACATTTTGCTTTCAAAACTAGATCTGCTCCAACCTCTCTCTCCACTTCCATGCAAGCTTCTTCCACTCTCGGCCACGCACAACCAGGCTTCCACCTTGACCGACCTCTTCCCATCATTTTCCTTCCCTTCTCCTCCTCTCGCTACTTTTTTCCTCATGCCTCCTCTCCCTCGCCTAAGCTTACCACTACCAAGACCGAAGCTTGCCAATCTGCTCCTCCCTTCGACCTTCGACCACACGATGGCCTGCCGACCCGCCACCTTGAAGCCGCCACGCACGGCAACCACAACTCCAACCTATCACATGTCACCTCTGAGCTTCTTACCTCTCCTCCTCTGTTTCTTTGGTATGGATAAGCATAGATATATGAATATATATTAGTTATATTTACAGTGTTATAAAGTAGGTATATATGTAATGATTTAAAGTATATTTTAATATGTTTATATATACCGTTTCGGTCTCTGTATTGTTTGTTGAAGCCATAAGCATAGGTTTGTGTCTATAATAAGATGTTAGTTATGTGTATCTTTGTGTACCTATTTCTAGCATATGCATATATGTTTCGTATATATTATATAAAGTATAATATTTTGCATTATAGTAATTGGCGTTCATATACAATATAATTGATATATAAGTATAATAATATTTTGGTATATAAATTTGTTATACCTGAAAGTTGCAAACAAACTGATTTTGCACTTGTTTACATGTTTATATATATATATATATATATATATATATATATTTCTGAACAGCAGTTAGACTTCATGTTCACGATATCATATCTCACTCATGTTTTATCGGAATGGTTTGATTCTATTTTTAAAAAAGAGTTGAAGTTACCTAGTTTATACATGTCAAATTCCTGAAAAATCCGACATCGTTTGATTAGTGGTCGAGGATCTGGAAGTTAGACCCAGGCAGATGTTCTTTTGTACTTAAATTATTTTACACTACTGCAAACACGACCTGAGTTCATGTTTGACTCATCGTATCTTCTCCGTCTTATGTCGGAATACAGTGATTTCCTTTTTGTTTAAAAGATAAAGTTTTCTACTTTCTGTATATGAAATTTTAGCTTCATACGAGGTGTTTCAGTCCTCTGTTTCTTACTTGAAAGTCAGACCCAGAGGGGTTTTGAGACCTGAACATTTGACAGTTGCAACATGGCCTGAGTCTATGTTCGTGACATTATAACTGTTCTCGTCTCTTGTCCAAATCAAGTGATTCTTTTTCAGTTTGAAATATAAATTTTGATCTTTATTCATACCAAATTTCAGACTATTTCGATCTCGGTAGCACATAGAATTATATTGTTAAACTTTGACGCATGAAATGTTTTGTAATTATTGCTGTGTTGAATGTTTTGATTTGATTTCTTTTAAACGTTGTATTTAAGAAAGATGATTTTGGATATTATTGTTAATAAAATAATAATAATAATAAATAAACGATAATATGTTGAATTTAAAAATATATGTGATTTAAGTGTAAGATGGCGTTAGAAATGCATATCTATGGAATTTTATCTGTGTTAAATCAAATATCGATTTGAAAATATATGTTTAAAATTGATTTTTTATTATATATTTTATGTGTTTAATTTTGGAATATAGTTATGTATATATGTTCACTGATACCATTTACTTTCATCGCTCCTATTCTGATTTGATTTCGACGATTCATATTTAACAGCTTTGCTAGTCGATTCGTGCCAATCTAGTTATTCCGAAAGTCGTGCTTACGATCCGTGACTCAACTTCGTTGTCTATTCATCTCTCTAGCTTCGAAAGGTGAGCAATCACTCACGATTAATGTTCTTTTATTTATTAAATTTGATTTCAATGGAAACGACAATTGAAATATGCTGCTGCTAGTTATTTACACTGTTATGTATGCTATTACCTGTATCTATTCACCTATGACATCTGACACCATTATCTGTTAATTATTATGCGAGGATAATGCAGTTTGGTTGATAAATTGATTGATTGATTGTTGTTTTTATTGGATGTTAAATTATAGTGTATAAAGTGATAAATATTATGCAATTGAATTTAACGTAGGATAGTTTAAATTTTGAATCGACATATGTGTTGAATTTGATTAGTTAAATTTGTATAATATGACCCCTTTAAATGTTAAATTAATTGACACGTAGGATTATTGAATGTATGTTGTTTAAATCGATGAAACTGAAATTGAAATTTAACGACAAGTGAAAAACCATAATGTAATAGTCTTTAATCTACATGAAATGATAGTGTAGATTCTAGAAATAATTATATTAATTTGCACAAACAAATGTGAATTAATACGATTATTTCGGGATTATTTGAATCGATTATTGGATTGTGTTTGTTTGTTGTTGCTTGTTTATTTACTTTGACACCATCCCAGTTATCACACTGCAAGTTCCCTTTGTTATGTTTGATTTTTGAATTGGAATTGGAATCGGGTTGAAATGATAAATACCCAAAATGAACTTGACTTAGGTTAGAGAATTTAATAAATCCGATTGGTCAATAATTTGATTTAAAATATAAAATAATGATTTTATTCGAATAAAGAATAAGTTTTGAAATGAAACTGGAATTTGAATTTTTATGAAAGGAAAATGTAAAGATTGAAATCTGAAACAAATATTAACGTAGTAATTGATGAAAGAACGCTGTTTGAAATTTAATTATTTGATAATTAAATTTGGAATTATTAATAAATAATTTGGAATTAGTAATAATTGAGTTTGAAATTATTAAGTTTGAAATCATTTGATAATTAAATTTGAAATTATAATTAAGTTTGAAATTATTAAGTTGAATTTATAATTAAGTCGAAATGATTTGATAATTAAGTTTGAATTCATAATTAAGTGGGAATGATTTAATAATTAAGTTTGGATTTATAATCAAGTTTGTAACTATTAAGTTTTGAAATCATTAATAATTAAGATTGAAATTATTTAATAATTGAATAAGATTTAATTATTTGATAATTGAATAAAATTTGAATTCGTTGATAAGAGAAGTTGAACTTTTGAATAAGTGGATTTGAACTTCGTTAATAAATGAAATTGAGTTCTTTATTTATTAAAGTTTTGGAAAAATTATTTAAGTAAGTTAATAAGTGAAATTGAACTTCTCGAATATGTGAAATTTATTTCTTTATTAATTGAGTTTGAAATTTATAACGAAGTCAATAAATAAGTGAAAATTGAATTTCTTTAACAATAAATAAATGTGATTTATTGAAATAAAAACGTGATTTATTGAAATTAACATAAGACTTGTAATTTAAAGAATTGATTTGATGAATTTAATTTATTTCAATTTGATGTTTTGATATAATGAAGTTGAACGTAAGTGGCTGATTTAATAAATTGGAAATTAAATGAAAATTGTTTTGAATGACGAGTTTACTTAATGAATATTAAATGAAATCGATAAAGGAATTTGAATTGATTTGAATGTTAAATTAAATTAATTTATATGGTTTCGGAATGAAAACTTATTTACGAACTTGAATCAATATTTAAACTGTTTAAATATAAAATTGAGATCGAATTATAAGAGTTTGAAATGGTAATTTGGAAGTTTTGAAATGTAACTTTGGAAATTGATTTAGAAAGACAAACGAAATGTTGCTTTACGAATTGAAATCGAAATCGAATTTGATTTGGTTTGAAATTTACTAAACGACCAATCGGTGTAATAATTACGAAAGTTATTAAAGAAACCGGAATCGGTTATGGATATACTCTCTATCTAAACCAAAAACCACTTTAATAACTATACGCGGAGTGATGATCCAGAATGAAGTGGTTGGAATGATGTACGTGATGACTGAAGAAAGAGAACGATAATGGATAGCCTTGACACTTGTGTCAAATTGGAAATGACTAAAACAGGAGCCGTGCCGGGCCAAATGGGGTTATCCACCTCGAGCGAACACACTTCTTCGTAGCTACTACTCATTACTTGTGATTGATTGGTGCACCCTCGTACTTTCAGGAGTGTTGTTTCGCGGTGTTGCGATCGCTGCGGCGATGCGTTCTCACCAGTCCGGATCAGGCAAACGGTAGTTTCACTACCTTGGGTACTGCCTCATGTGCCTTGTCATACTTTTATCCCTATATACGCGACCACTACAAATTTGTTTTGTGTTATACCTATGGAGTACTCCCTGATATCCCACTAGTTTACGGTGGAGTTTACAGTGCTGTATAGACCATGACATTATATGAAAATGTGTTAAGGGGGATAATGGTAAAGCCTTAACACTATTTTGATATTTATATTACTGATAGACATTATCTATTTAGCGTATATTACTACATAGTAGATAGTTTAACGGATCCTTAAAGGATGGTTATTCCAACGTCCTTTGAGTTACTTGTATTTCAATTGTTATTTCACTTGAGTTGGATTTATTGATATAAGAATATTAATCCTGACTCGAGTGTTTTGTGTTTTTCTTTACGCTCGGGTCAGACTGAGAGTACCAGCTTTCGAGGCTCACCTTTGGAGTTGGAGCTTCGCTTGGAGATCCAGCTATCTTCCCAGCTTTTAGATATTCAGTTGATTCCAGTGATGTATTCTGATTATTGTATTCGACTATTGTATTCGAGACTTCTGTTGTAAACTCTGATGTATCTTATATATTTATATAGTATCTTCATGAACTACTATCTCTTTTACTTCTGCTGCATATCAATGCTCTGTGTCTGTGATTCTATGATTATTTATTTATTGTACATCTGAGTTTTGCCAAAATTTAAAATTAACAATTCGGTATTTTAAATTATTCAAGTTCGACATGTGCGGATGCGAATGGTCCAAAATAGCGGGTCGTTACAACAGATGATACAATAGATATCAATATACATCAGAGATATGATACAAGAAAATTACAGCGGAAAAGAAAAATAGATAACACCAGCAGCGGTACAAATAACTCTAATAGAGTCTTAAAGAAAGAACTCCAGCAGCAGCAGCTCGAACCAACATCACGATTCACTAAGACAAGCAAGTCTCGTCCACATCTAATGATTGAACTAGCTCCAGATAATCTACTAAACCTAGCTATCTGAAAAACTCAACTCTAGACTGCCCGTGTGGAAAAATTTTGGGCACCCAGAGTTTAGGAAAGAAATAATAAACTCCAGGTCAGTCATGAGACTGGTATGAGTAACAAAAACAGTTTATCTTTAAAACCAAACAAAGAAATATTTTTAAAATTAGATTCGCAATGTTTTTAGAAAATGAGATTACCATAAGGTCTCCCGCACGCACACACAATGCAAACGCAGAATCGGAGGAGATTTCTCCTTATGATAGCCAAACATGCTTGATACGCAAATTTCTTTGATATTATTACTATAAGTGCAAAGTGCAGAAAAACCTTTCGAAAGTATAATATAAATCTTAGCCAGCATAGGCATTCCGCGCTTATGCCTACTATAACTACCATGTTCAATAGCAGGTTACCGCCACATTCCATGGCAGGTTATACAACTAAAACCGTACAAGGTTCGTATTGTTTCTTTGGATTTTCCAACAAATAGTCAGGCCAAGGAACTTCCCATTACCACATGGGTATGCCTCTGGAAAGACGCCCCGAGAACCAAACCGGATCTCTGCCAACACAAGGCCGGGTTACCCTTAACTGGGTAACTACTGACACGAGTATGCCATCCCCCGGTCGTAACCGTCCTTTCCCGGGATCCCGATAACCAACAACCACAAAGTAATAAATTCGCAGTAACCACATAGGTTAAATATCTAGGATCCATACCATGATACCACCTCTATCCAAAAGGAAATGCACATACACTAAAGGGCGCTACCCCCAATAACTTTGCCGCATCTTTCATGTTTCGACCATTTCGGGGTATGAGGTTCGACGAAGTCTCATCCACAAAGCTACGCTTTTTACAAAAGCCACGCTTTGATCAACAAATGCTCAGCAGCACTCAGCATGCCACATTACCAAGTTGGGAATATATTGCTGATAACCTTCAACTACATAACCTCTGAGCTCGTACGTCTCAGAAAAGGGTGTTAAGCTAAGAGAATAAATTTTCTGCCACCAACAAAAATGTATTTGAAAGAAATTTTCTTTATATCTCAATTTGTAATGTCAGACATACAATCCATTCAAGTCTGTTCTGGTTTCGAACGGAACCGAAGGCACTTCCGCAGAAGTCCATGCAAATCTGGATAATCCCTAATCACGTCCGGACTTCCCATCACATATGGAGTCTCTATACCGGGGACCAGTCGATGCAAAGACATTCGATGAGTTATCCTTTCGCTTTTGAAAATATCCGGTCTTCAAATGCTATCCATAACGTCGTATCACATGTTCGGAATGGGCTATATGACACAAAGGTCCTCTCCCGGCTAAACCGAATAGTAAGCGCAATATTTACAAGAAACATATGGATATTCGGGTCTCAGTTAAGTCACAACTTATTACCCAAAACTTCCCTTTCAAATGGTTTAAACAAATTACCTTTTCCAATCTTTTAAACAAAAAGATTCATTTCACAAAGTTCACCCCGTTTCATAAAGATTCATTCATAGATTTCAAAACAACTTCCATTCCAATTAGATTAACTCGTTAAATCTTTAAATTAAGATTTAATTTATAACTTTCAAACTCGTTTCCAAAGATTCATTCATAGCCTTTAAAACATTTCAATTTCAATTCAAACTTGAAACCTTTCAACACAAATTGGAAGTTCATTACTTATGTGACAGCTTTTATTTATTTGAAAACAAATAGTTTTCGTTTCAGAAAAATCCAATTATATTTGCACGAGTTAAAGCCCTTGAGTTAAATTCAAATTCCCAAATCAATACTTTTAAAATAGTTTCACCCATATATAACTAGTATAATATCTTTAATCCCTAGTTTCAAATCATAAGATTTAGATTCAAATTTTGAATTCAAATATTCATCCAATTATTTAAATTTCAAGGCGAAATCAAGTTATTCAAAAATAAATTTTATCTTGAAATTCCATTCCATAAACTTTTCACATTTAACCTGATTCCATTTCAAACCATTTGAATTTAAAAAATTCAAATTCAAAACTATTTTCAAAGATCTATGACTTAATCGATTTCCTTGTGAATCCATATTTGTGTGTGTATAGTGTGGTCCAGGGGTTTAACACAATAGTGCAACATCATTCAATCATGACAGATCAAATACAACAATATATTTGATAAGCGATATAAACTATAACGCTTATCTTCATTCAGATCACACACACACACACACACACACACACACACACACACACATATATATATATATATCACAGGTAATGAATTACACCACACATAATTAATTACATTACAACTTAAATCAGGATATATCACAAAGCGTCACATGTCAGGGATATCAAACAATTCAACATCCAATAATAGGGTCAATTTAATTACCTGATGGGTTTAAATCAGATTAATTTCTATGGATAATTTGCTAGTTATGGTAAATTAACAATCAATTAATTACAAAATATTTAATAAATTATCTTTTAAATAAATCTTTAATTAATTCTTTATTAATAATTAATCCTTAATTTATTATCTTTAATTAATTACAACGACTAATTAATTACTCTTTAATTTATGATCGTTTCTTAATAAATTACACTGGTTAATTTATCACATTATCCTTCAATTGATTTTTGCTTAATCACTTGATTAAATCAACTTTAATCATAAATTAATATCGAATTAATAATCCTTGGTTTACAAATAAATTATTCCTTAAGTAAGTAATCTTTAAACCTTAATTAATTTATTTAAACCTTTAATTACTTATTTAATTAATCCAATTCATTAATTAATTAATTAAATAGATTATCCATTTTAATTGACTTAAAAATTAATAAATTTCAGATCACCATTATATCTTCATCACTTAAGTTAAAACTCATTCTTAGTGGTGATTTAAATATCATTTACAAACATATTTTGAAAACTTTTGTTTTCAAATTTATCTTTTAATTTCATTCTAAATCCAAGGTTTTAAAATAATTCCTTATTTATCTTTAATAAAGTTTAAAAAGTAATTTTTCTAATATTTTTAAATTTACATGTTAAAGAATATTTTGTTATAAAGGAAATTTATATGAGCTTTTAACCAAATTTCTTTTGAATTTAAAATATTTAAAATATACTTTATACCCTTCACGTTGTTTAAATATTTAAATTTATAAAACTTCCTTAAATTTCAAACTAGGATACAAAAACTAATTTGTACCCATTTTTCAATTTCTGATTTTGAATTTTATTTAAAATCTGGGTTTAAATATCAAATTCTGTTTTTTTTTAAAAAAAAACAATAGACAGGTTTTCCTTTTTATTAAAACCTGTAACAAAGCAACTACCCGAGCAAACCAAAATTTTGCTTCGAGTCAAAACATAAATCCCTTCGAGTTAACGCACGAGATAATCACGCGAAAACCCTGTTCCAACTTAAAACAAAATGCCCAAACAAAACAAGTTCCAGATCCCTAACCAACGTGCTCGTGCACGTGTACAGCACCGTCGCTTGTCTCCGACCGTCACCTCATCGTTGAGCAAGTCGAAGACCATCCCCCAATCAACTCCCAATCACCAAAACTCCATTATCTCATCGAAAACGAATAAAAGCCTAAAAGCCCAAACCTGGAAACACTGGAACATCCCTGACCAAAACCTGTCAATGCGCCATTCTCGACGCCTCGACCACCGGAGGTGCCAAAATTTCGGCCAAACACTCGTCAACCTCCCCTCTTCCATTCCCCAGAACCACGTCGCACTCGATCGTCTCCAAAAAAAACGAATCAAAACACTCAACCTCAACAAAATTAGGTTTACAAATTTCAAATCTTTGCTGCCGCCGCCGCCGCCGTCTGACCACCGCCCAACTATTTTTCCTCGACGCTGCACTCACTCCTCTACCACCCTAGAGAACCACGACCCCTCTTAACACCGAGATCACCAGAATTTGGTCGAAAAGCGATTTCCATTCAACTTGGAACTGCTCTCGACCCCCGCATCCAAAAGTCATGACTTTCTTTTAAAAATCAAGTTAAAGTATGAGAATTCAGTTTGCATACTTGAATTCGTGATTTAAGATGTTCGAATTTTTGACTAAGTTAAAACCTTACTCAGTTCTTTGATTTTCCAGGGACATTTACATGTTGTTTTAATTTAAATTGGTTTTCAGAACTTAGTTCAGGATCAAACAATCGTCTTTTTTTTATATTCTAAATCCAAACATTAAACAGATTGTGAAGAAATGATTTTTTTTCTTTTGAAAAGTTTGAAACCAGGAAAATAAAACAAGAACAGAGCAATTCTAAACAGCATGCTCACAGATACATATCCACATCACAAACATATTGCTTTCAGAGATGAGAATGCAACATAATTTTTAACATAAATAAATTAAATTTATGATGTTACTCACCTGTTTTAAGAAATGGATAGAGCCTTCTTGTCGAACCATTTTTTTTTGAAACTGCAAGCTTTCTCTTTAATCCTCTGGTTTTTGTATTAATTGTATTATTGTTTAAACAGAATTTTTATTTATGTTTGAATGATTTGGTTCATTCAGATTTTCCTCAGCTCTGGATGAACAAACAAAAATGAAGAAGTTGACATATAAAAGAAGTTTATAGGGGTGATGTTATTTGTACAGGTGATAAAATTTGTACAAGGTAATACTATTTTGTTTGTACAAATTAGGGCTTGGCTGATATGATATGTTAGGGTGGCTGATACCTTCCCTTGTATGCTAGAGGTATGGTGCTAAAGATTTGTTTACTTCAGCCATACCTATATTTTTATTTCTTTTAAACTTTGTTCTTGCCTTGCCTACTTATTTACAGGCCGCATACCTTGTTACTTTCAAAACTTAATATATATAGATAAAGTTGTCTTAGTCTTTGCTATGAATTTTTTTTTTAGCTTAGGTATTTAATTCCTATTTTTTTAACACAAGTGCTTATTTTTATTTCTCTTTTATTTTTTTCTAACTTGACTATCAAATACTTATTTTACTTATTAATTATACTTATTATTATTCCATACTTATAAGATTTATTTTCTAAGATATTTACATTTAAATCCCAATTCCAAATTCTATCTTTCAATCTATTCTATATACATATTTATAATAAAATATCCAAATTAATTCTCAATTAATTTAACTAAAATTTTATATTAATTACCAATTATTTCACAATTTTTATTCAAAATTTGCATTAACTATTAATTAAAATTAATTCCAAAATTGGGGTCGTTACACCTGCATTCATTTAGTTGCATTAGTTCATGCATATTTAATAATAAAAAATTCAAAATACAAAACTAAAAAAATTATAAATATTTCTTAACTTAGTTTTTTTTCCATTGAAAATTTTCAAACGAATCCAAAAAAAATTTACTTAGTTCTTTTTCAGAAAAACAAAATTCCAAAAAAATAAAATATATATAAAATCTTTTCAAAAACAAAAAATAATTTCCCTTTTGAAAAAAAATAAATTCCATTTAGTAAATAGTGTACCTTTATAAAAAATCCAAAAAAGAAAAAAAAAACGGCATTCTGAAAATGTCCGATGTAATGACCCGGAATTTTGGTCTTTTGATTTTGAACATTTAGTTCATTTTAAATGTTGAATGTGGATTATGAGTTGATTTTGAAACAAGAATATTTTGGTTTAATCAATAAAATTTAGTTATAATTTCAAATATGGCAATTCATTTGGATTTGGATAATAATAATTAATTTTTAAAATTGGGATAATTTGTAAATCTGTGAATAAATGGTTATGAAAATGATTTCCAAAATTTATTTAAGACTAGTTAGATTTAAATTATAATATTGGACTTTTGGATGGGATCAATAGTCGATAAATTAAAATTGAAAATTTTATATTAATCTAAAAAACTCCAAAACTCATTGTAGTTATAATGGTGACTGCTTCTTCTTTTCCGCAATCGTATTCTTCTTTTTCACATCCTTTTTCCCCCAATTTTCAATCTTATAATTCAATTGCCAAGCCAGTTCCTCCTTTATTCCGTTCATATGGTCGGTCATTCAATCAAGGGGCAAGTGATTCTCGTTTTTTTTTCTATGTTAGCTTCTAATCAGATTCCAAGACCCAAGAAATGAATAGATTTCAATAAATCCAAGAAATGGATAGATTTCAATAGAAGGAGTAAGGCTTGTTTTCGTTGTGGTGCCCTATCCCATCTGGCTAAAGATTGTTGCATTTTTATTAGGTGCTTTAAGTGCGGATGCCTGGGTCAAAAAAAGATTGATTGCCTAATGTTAAGAATTGGCAAGAATTATTGTTCGAATTTTGGAGATCCAGTGGATTTTTTTGGTGCTTTCGATTCTCTTGAGGAGCTTAAGTTTTTTGATCCTCTGTTACTTGATCTTGATGTTTCATTTTGCTCTTCAGTCCCTCCTTCTTCGACATCCAGTTCTTTTGTGGGTGTTTTTGGTTTATCTTCTAAAGAAGAGTTTGAGTTAATCTCCTTGAATCGCTTGTCTTTGGAGAATGTTTCTGATCTTGAGTTTAACTGCAAGGAATGTGATGTTATGCATATGATGGTAGGTGTGCACAAGAACAGGTGTACAGGTAAGGAGTTTTGCTATAGTAGTCTTGGATTTCTTGATAGAAAAGAGGATCAGTTGAGTGTGGTTGGAGGTGTTAGTGTTTCGTCTGTTGATGTTGTTTGTTCTAATGGGGTTGATATTAATATGCTCGAGATTGATAAGGTTTCTGCCAGTTTTGGCTCTGGCATGAGCTTTGTTGCAATGTGCCTGTCAGGGATAACAGTTTTTTTATTTCAAATGAATTCTTAAATCATAAGGGTGTTGATATTCATAGATTCTTATTCACAGTGATGGTTAGTGGTCCGATGATGTTGGTTGGTGATAGCAGCGATTTGATAATAGATGGTGTTTGTTTAAATGGGGTTGGAGATGCTTTGCCTGTTCATAGTTGTGGCCCTGACATGGCTGCTGTGATGGATGATGGTAGAGGTAGAGTTGGATTTGAGGAGAAATCCGTTTATTTGGATGATGATTTGGTTCACAATGTTTTTGATGAGGAGTCTTTGGGTTTTGTTTTAAATGATGTGTGTTCTTCTTTGATTGGAGATGTTGGTTCTGATAAAGCTGTCTGTTATTGGACAGGGGGTTTCAGATTTGTTATGTATTGATGTCTTGCGTCTATAGGAAAATTTCCTCGTTCTGTTATTCTTGCTAGGGAATTGGCTCATGCATTCAAATCTGGTAGAAGGAATAGTAGAAATTATTCAACTGCTAATATTAGGAGAAGTCCTCGTTTAAATCGTAAAGCTTTTAAGTCTTTTGCTTGAGGGTTGTTGTTATTTTAGGGATTTATTGTGATATTTGTTGTTTTGGAGTTTGTTCCTGGTTTGTGTAGATGCAGTTTATTGTGGTTTTTCAGTTTGGTTGTTGAGGTTGCGGTTGCGGAAGTTGTTTCAGATGACTGCTTATCTTTCGGCGTCGCTTCAGGCCTTGGATTCTCGACAGAGTTGTCAGTTTAGGGTTAGTCTTTAGTTTCATAAGCGTTTGGGAGGGTTTGATTTTATTCTTTTGTATGGGGAGTCTTTTGCTACCTGTCAAGCTTGTTGGCAGCTCCTTTACTATTGTTGTTACATATATGTTCATGTGTGCTCTCTTCTCCTGTAGAGGATCACACATTTTTCTCAAAAAAAAATTACATTAATCTAATAATGGAATTTAATATATAGTAATGGTGTAAATAATCAGATATTTATTTAAAATGAATCAGAATGATTTATAATGTGAATATAAGTTCTATATGATTTATAATTAAATTAGTAAAATTTTAAAAGATTTCGACGATTTTGAAAATCGCTCAATTTAATCGATAAGTTTAAATAGCCTTCCGAGGCAAAGTCTCAGAATTCAACGAAACCAGTTCCATTGGATCCGTAATAGTTAATTATTATCAGATTTCAAATTTCGTAGCATTTGGAGCTACTATTTGTTCATATGGGTGAGAAACGCGTTGAAGTTAAAATTGAAAATTTAATATTTTAAATCGATTCAAACAGATATCTTCCACATACAATCAAATTAGCCTTCGAAACACGTTCCATTGTATTCGGAATACAGGTAAAACAGTATAAATGCCAGGCGTTACGTGTGATTTGGAGTTCGTTTGTAAAAGCTTGTTAAAATTTGAGAATATTAATAAAATAATATTTTCATAAACGTATATATATACGTTTAAGCCAGAAAGCCTTTTTTCTTTTATCATCCGCCGCTTATATAGTTTTAATAGCCGAGAATCCTTTATCTTCTTCTCCTAATCTCTCCAAATCCAATCACCTATAGCCTAAAGTTCCAACTAGAGAATCGAAGTACTCCTCGAGCTCTACGAGTGGACGGTCACGACCGAGTATGGAGTTTTGGATGGCTGACAATTGGTCTTAGAAGGTCTCGAGTCCAAGGCCTTACTGCATGGCCGTTAGTGCACCGAGTTGAAGGAGGTTCTGGCCGGAGGTAGGGGCGTGGTGGCGCGTGTCGTGGCGGTGGTGGATCGTTGTCTAGTCGAGTATTCTGGGTCGTGTTTTGGAGGTATTAACGGCGGCTATGGGTTTTAAGAGATTCTGGAATGTGAGCGTAAGAGAAGAAGTTGGCTTCGACCTTGATTTTGATCGATGGTCAGATCTTAGGATTGAAAAAAAATTTAAAATTTAAAAAAAATTTGTTTAATTATAGATTCAAACTTTAAACAGCCATATCTTTTGCATACATTATCAGATTCCGAAGAAACAGGAAGCGCCCGAATCGCAGCAATGAGCAGCCCGCTATGGTGTAGATCTGGAATCGATTTGAGCGAGTGAAAATTTTAGATTAAATCGAATGGGTTCGATTTAATTTAAATTTGAATGCCCAACGGAATTCAAGGTGAGTTAATCTCACTCACATCTGGATGACTAGTTAATTTAAAATAGTTTAAATTTTAAATTATTGATTGATTGACTGAATGTGATATTATATATAGTAGTAGTATATATATATTGGAGTGATTGATTTCCTGCATTATATAGCGGATGAGACCCTATGCGCATAATAGCAGATGATATGAATATAACACCATATACCGCGATATTCCACCTCGAAGTGGAATTGGTATTTTATATTGTGCTAATATCTGTGGATGCAGGGAAACATGTGGAGGGATCCAACTGGATTCCTCAAAACGTTGAATTTATTTTATAATCAACATTGGGAATTATGTGATAATCTGTGATGATTTTATTGTTTATATTTGAAAGTGAATTATTGGATGATATGGCTGGGTTGAATATATATGGGTATATGTGAGAATGAAAAATATAAGTTTAGATTTTTAGAGAAAATAATACGGGAGTTTTGAAATAAAAATCGAAATGGATGTTTCAGATTTAAATAAGGATTTTAAATTGAAATAAAGGGTGAAATTGGTTTAATGGATTTTGTAATTGATTTTGGATAAATCAAGTGATAAATTTTAAAGGGAATTTAAACTAGGAAATCGGTTTAGAATAGATTTAGTATTTTAGAAACTGTGATTTAAAGGGAAATAAGAAATGGAAATTTATGAACTCGGTTTATAAATGAAGTGGAATTATTTATCAGTGGATAAATTTAGTATGATAGATTCTGGTGGGAATTTATAAAGAAAAGGTGCAGTTTATTTTAAAAACAAAAAGGTGATTTTATTTTTAAAAGTTGGAAAGTATATTTTTCCTGGAAACTAAGTATATTTTCAAAGAAAAGATTTCAAAGTATAACTAGAAGTTTAAAATGTTTTTAGAATGTTTTAGAAAAATTTCTATTTTAATTATTTTAAGTGAAAGGTAAATATTTATTCAAGTAATCATGGTATTTAATTATTTTAAAGGAGAATTGGTGTTACGTTTTTAAAAGGAAGTTTTAACATAAATTTGAAATAATAACTTTATTTTGAAAAGTGATTTTGGTTTAAGTTTACTCAGAAACCCCTAAAATTTCTTAAGTATTATTTTTATTTAAGTAATTTTAGTAGCCTTATTTTAAACAATTTAAGTATATATTTTGTAAGTGATTTCCAGGAGATGGAAAATGTATTTAAAAATAAAAAGGTGTTTTATTTTTAATATGGTGAAAGAAATTTACAGGATTTGTACGTAAATTAAATTGGGATAAATCGAGCAGGATTTATAAAGAGTTATATGGGTTATTCTGAAATGGGAAGTATAATTTCCCTGGAAAGCCAAGTATATTTTTAAGGAAAATTTTTATGTATAAGTTTAAGGTTTTAAAAAAATTGTTTTAAAGAAATGTTTTAGAAAGTTTATTTTAAAGTAAATATTATCTAAACTTATTTTTATTATTCAAATTTATTTTAGTAGTAATTATCTAAAAGATAAATTAGTATGATGTTTTTTAAAAGAGATTTTCTAATATTTATACTCATATAAAACTTTCATTTATTTTTTAAAAAAAGGGGGGGATTGTGGCTTAAGTTTTACTTGGAAATCTAGTATAAATTCCATAACTATTATTTTGAACAAAGTAATTTAATTAGTTTTAATTTAAATATTCTAAAGTATATTTTTTAGAATAAAATGATTTTAAAATCTTAAATGTTTATACTTGGTGATTTTCAAAGGGAATGGACAGTATTTGGGAAATTTATTTCATAAGAAAAGGTGGTTGAAACCGTTTTTCAAAGGGGTGAATTGTGAAAAATATCTTGCGAAGATATTTTGAAATAAATAATTTGGGAGATTATTAATGTTTGATGGTTGTTTGTGAATGTTATTTGGTAGTTAAATAACCGACTATCAATATTGGACGATGCACTGATCGTTTCGAAGAGACCGGGATCGGGATTAATTTTCGAAAACCACTTCGATCCGGTTTGAACATTTTCATGAGGAAGACAAGAGCTTGGAGTCGGAGATGGTGCAGTGAAGTGCAAGGGCTGGTCGCTACTAATCCTGAGGGTGATTCCAAAATGGATGTAGTAGGGGTAGTGCCTTCGGTTTCGTTCGAACCCGAAATGGACTTGTATAGATGAATGCTTTCAAAACATCGTCAAGAGGACGGTGAGCATTCTAAGGTAAATGTTCTAAAAAGGTAACACTAAGCCTCGAGCCTCATCAACCAGGAATGACTAAAAATCAGAGGACATGCAACAAGGCTGAGTGGGTCACGCCTATTAGGGTAAGATCATCCCTGTCTAGATGTCCCTTTTTATTTAGCTTAGTGGGCGGTTACTGATCCCAACCACGGGGTGATCTTATTCGGGCTATCCAGTAAGGGGTAGTCCGGTCTTGTGTTGCACGGGATTTAGGGTAAATCCTTAGTAAGCTGATCTAGACTAGGTACTGTGACAGGTGGTACCCCAGTGCCTAGTCATTAGTTGGAAATCCATTCTCCCTACGTGCCTTTACGGCTTTGATTGTAGAACCTAGTATTGTCGGAATTTAATAAATGTAACAATTTTGGCTATTTGAATAAGTATTTGTATACAGACACTGCTATGATATCAGAAGATTTTGATAAGAAATGATTGGTTACCGTAAGGTAAAAACCCGACATGTTCATTTATGGCGTGGTCTTACGAGATACCTTTGATTTTCAAAAGGATTTTTGAAAACTTTAATAATTAAGTTGAGTGTATTTTCTCACGCTGGTTTTTCAGACTGAGTCGAGTGTTATTTTATTATAATGTTCGGGGCAGACCGAATATTATAAATACAGGATAGGATGCTTGGGAGCTCAGGAGAGGAGCTGGTGCCCGAGACGTATTACCCGTACTTGTTTATTTCTGCTGCTATGATTGTTGATATTGCCAGCAAGTTAGGAGGCAGGCTGTTACAACTGCCAGGCTGGTAATTGTTGTTTTGTCTATGAATTACTCTGATGATATAATATATGTATAAAAAGATATGGTTTCTTTGTTGTACAGATCAGTTACTATCTATTATATTTCATTCAGCTATGATTGTGAGATTTTGATTTTGTTTTTTTTTTGTTTTCTCTTCTTCTACCTCCTTATATCTTTTCCTCGGCAATCTTTCTTTTCTAGCACTCGATCGTCGGCATATTATACAAGTGGAGTATTTGTGTCGATTTTCAAGGATTGAGAAGTGCGGGTTGTTACATCCAAGTTTCCATATTCACATGAATTTGACGATAGTTGTGAATATCAATATAATCTACATAATTTCACACCAAATTCATATAGATATTTTAGCAACAACTATTGTATAAACAATTCGGATTTTGCACAATAAAATTTTCAAAGTAGCGATCAATTCTCAAATTTCGAAACAAGAATGGAATCTTTACTTGAACTCATTACACTACAAAATCAAAGAAATTCTGGACTTTTGAACGATTTGTGCAATAACTCAAGTAAAGGATTTCAAAATAATAAAAATTTGAATTCACTTCAAAATTCAAATGTTTTGATTATAACCCATGCCAATTCAATTTCGAACTCCAAAATGAATTTCAAACTCAAAACAGAAATATGAACCACATTTTAAATGAATTTGGCAATGGGAACAGTTTCAATAATGGTGCGATTGAGAATTTTTGTTCTCAACAAATTCAAATTGAAAATTCTAAAATTAATAATTATGAATTTGTTGAGCAAACGAAAAAAGATTACAAGGATTTGTTGCGTGAAACGTACAAAAAAATTCGTGACAAACAAAATCAAATCCCAACTTGTGAAGAATCAAATAATAATCCACCATTTATTGAAATTGACAATTTTTGTCCTCAACAAATCCAAATCAAAAATTCTCAAGTTAATAATTATAAATTGGATTTTGTTGAACAAATGGATGAGATTTACAATGATCACACAGATTTGTTGACTAAAACATATAAAAAATGCATGAACAATAAAATCAAATCCCAACGTGTAAAGTGTTGAATAATAATCCATCTTTTACCAAAATTGACAATTTTCAACTAACAACTTTTGAAATTGAAAATGACAATCTTAATGAAGTTGTTGAAAAAGAGAAGTTGAGTTGGATATCAATTCTTTTGAGGGTAAAAAGCTCGATTTAAATTTCGATCTACCTTTTTTCGATTTCGAAAATTTAAATACAACTTTGAATTTTGAACACGATACATGTATTGAAGTTGTTGATAATCCAACAAAGGAAGACGAATTTACTGAACACGAATTCTATGGACTTTTTGAGGATGAGTCGTTAAATTTCGAAGGGGAAGATTTAAATCACCATTTTGATTTTGAAATCAACAATTTTAAAGAAGTTTTAAATTATAAATTTCAAATTCAATTTGGTGAAAATAAACTTGAACTTCAATCAATCGTTTTGTCAACCCCAAAAATCATCGAAAAGGAAACAACTCATAAGATTTTTAATAAAACGACATTTGTTTTCCCAAATCAACATTCAACTTTGAAATCAGTTATGGTTTAGTTTTTCGAGCTTAAGCTGTGTCTTGCATACTTGACAAAACAAATAAATTGGTCTTTGGAAGACTTTTTCATTTACTTTTTGACGATATACTTTCTAACCCGTATAAATACCGTTCATTTTCATGTAAATATAGGTCATCTTTTTATTGTTGTTTTATTTTTCTCCTTCCACTTGGTTTACTGTGGGGACACAGTAAAAATCAAGTGTGGGGGGAGACTCGTCATCATTTTCAATTTTTCATGGTTTATTTTTACGTTTTCTTTCCAAAAAAAAATTTCTATAAAAAATCTCAAAAACAAAAAAGTATTTATTTAAGCATTTTGATCTACATTTAAAGAAACACTATAGGAAAATATATGGTTTTGGTTAATTAAATTGAAATTTTTGAAAAATTTATTTGTCTCAACAAAAATAAAAATGAAGTTTGATTACAAGTAACGACGGTTTAACTAGAATGTAGGAAGGTTCATACATGTCAATTATGAAATATCCTAATTGAAAATCTTTGTTTTAAAAAGTGGTGAATTTAAAATAGAAGGATATAACAATTTTTTGCCTTTTATGTTAAATGGTGCTAAGATGATTTTGCAAAACTCTTTCTTCAAAAAAAAAACGAAAACGAAAAATTCTTATAAATATGTATGTATTTTTCTTAATAAACACCTAGAGTCATGTGTTCACACTCGTATGTTCACTCGTCGTGTTCTGTACCCTTCTCACTTAAGCCCAAAATGTAGTGCACGATCGATATATCTGCCCTCAGTTTATCTGAGTTAGGTGTATGTACATGAAAATTCTTTGTAAACAACGCCTATAGTCGATAAGTGTTCGTACTTGTGTGTTCACTCGCCACCCTCCGTATTCCCTTCACATAAGTCCGCAAGGCCGTGCACGAGTAATATATCTGACCTTAAATTATCTGAGTTAGACATATGTAAATATTGTTAATATCGATAAAAAATTTAAAAGAAAAAATGGAGAGAGTATGCAAATGAAATCCAAGCACTATTGTAACTTATTTGAATTTCAAATTCTACAAAACTTGGCCAGCATATTGATAGGCATCATAGCCATCAATCTAAGTCAAAAACATCGCTGAAATAAGCAAAAGAAAATAGCAAAAGCTGACTAAAAGAATGGCAGGCCTATAGTTGGTTTTTGCTATCTTCTTTTGCTTATTTCAGTGATGTTTTTTGACTGAGATTGATGGCTATGATGCCTATTAATAGGCTGGTTAAGTTTTGAAGAATTCGAAATTTAAATTCAATTCAAATCAACTTGTTATTGTAAAGAAATGAAAATACCACTTTCATAAACTTTGATAATCGACTAAGAATCTATTTCATAGTTACACTGTATTATCAACCGAAACAACGAGTTAACTATAGTACATTGGCTTTGATAACTTCACTTTTATTGGAAATTTTAATGAGTAAATGGATTAAATTTTCAAGATAATGAACGAAACCTGTATTTAACTTATTTGTGTCGATTTAAAAGTGAATCATTCATTGTAAATATTTTCAAAAACTCGCATTCATCTCTTTGTAAATAAATCTTGCATTTTGTAAATATTTTCATCCTGCATTTGGATTTTGTGGGTAGTATCTCCGAAAATCCTTACGAGACAACAGTCATCCTATTGGGGACACCTAGAGGTTTAATAGCATATTGCATACGCTCAATGCAATCGTGCTCCCTACGAAAATAGATTTATCTTAATTTTTATCTTTATTCGAGGACGAATAAAAAGATAAGTGTGGGGGTATTTGATATGCACATCAATGTGCATATTTTTACTTTCATATTTTATCGAATTAAATTAAGTAAATGATCATATTTGGTGTTTTAACATATTTAAACCAAAATCAAAATTATTTTAAAATCATCCCATATTCATCATCATCGAGGAACAAAATTGTCATTTTGTGCATATATTAATTTGAGAAAAATTAATTGGAAATTTCTGTATTATTTTGTGGGAATATGGCTTCATGGGCAAGTGGTTTCATGAAGATATATGCGTGCACAAGAGTGAATACAAAGGAATGGAGATGAAAATAATTCATTTCATGGATCATGGAGAACCCCACTTACCCACCTACCTTATGTACAAATTAGAAGGTAATACACATGCTAATGGCCATTAAAGCTTCATGCACACTTAAATGATGATTATTTGATGCTAATGATAACTTGGTGTCCATACTTCCTAAGAGGGTAGTTTGGTAGTTCCAAAAAATTGATTAGGGTTCTAAAACATATATAAATACCTCATATGTTCATGTAACCCTCTCTTCTCTTAGGCTCTTCTTTTAGGCTCTCTTTCTCTTAGTTTAGTTTAGGATCAAAAATAAAATGAAATCTCTCTTTTCTTTTACATATGTTTTCCTTTCATGGTAGTGTAGATTTATCTTCCATGCGAGTAGATTAGTGTTTATTTCTTATTAATTAGTTCTCTTTTTCATTGTCTCTCCTTTTCCTCTTCTTTTGTTCATGTTGCAATCTACATTTGTTGATTTGATAACAAATATGAGAGGCTAAACCCTATTAATTTAGAGGTAGTGAAGCTCTCTAGTATGTAGATTTAACATTTTTGATGTTTATGTTCTCGTTTTGTGCTTAGTGGAAACATTTGAAATGGTTTAGCTTGTTGTTTGTTCTTTTAATTTGATAGCCTATATTGTTGACACTAAATAGGCTATGCTTAAACAAAGAATCACAAACAAAAATTATCTCTTCATCTACATATGATTATGGTAATGAAATGAATGTTTAAATCAAAATTTGATGGTCTATATTTCTAATCGATGGTATAGGTCACATTTAAAATAGATTTTTCTTTCAACTTTGTTATCTTATTTCATGAGAGTTAAAAGTGTATTGATGGTTGTGTTATAGTTTGATGGTTTATATTAGGCTAATTAATAGCACAGAGGTACCATACTTATGATAAGCACATCCACTAATTTCACTAATGATAAAAAGTGAGATCAAAACTTCATTTTGTTGATTTATCTGATCTAGAGAGTGGAAATCACCTTTAAATTCCCTTTAAATTCTCATATTTTTATCAATTTTCTTTTGTTAGTTTTCACATTTTCTAGCTTAAACAACTCTCAACTTTGGTAAATTTGATTGAATAGGAACTTAAAATCTAACATTTCCCTATGGATCGACCAGTACTTGCATCCATGCTAAATTCGTACACCGTACGCTTATGGTTATTTTGATGGTTTTGTAAACCGATAGAATTTCTGTCGACGATCATGTCTTTTTTTAAATGTAATACCCCCCCCCGATTTTTGTGATAATTAATTTAAATAGAAAACTATTTGACAAATAATTAACTGTGAAAAATGGAATTTTTTCAAGTGTTGGAATTTGGCTATGAACTTACACCATTGGTTCATGGTGATTTTTTGATCAATTCTCATATATAACTTTTTCAATTGGAGTTCAAATGAAAATGTTATTAACATTTGAAGTTTTAGCATCAGAAACAATTATATATGTAAATATGGTAATAAATTCAATTAACACTAATTAGTAACGTTAATGGAAACTTAAATGTAAAGAAAGGTTAACATAAAAATTAAATCTAATAGAATATAAATAAGGGGAAATAAATTATAGCAATTAGCATTAACAAGGAAGAAAATCAAACAATTTAATAAAATAAGTAAATAAATTAAACAAAGATCGCATGCTGTTAAATTAACACATCATAGGTCGACCGTGGTGCACCTAGATCGACCGGTAGCAATCGACCCTTGGAAATAAGCGGTCAACCCGTGTGTTGTTAACTGTGGCAAATTTTTTCTTCTAAATGACCCAAATTTAATACGGTTTAGTCGAATGGTTGGAATTGGTTTGGACCCCTATAAATATAAATCTAGACCCTCTCTTCCAACTCATAATTTTCTAATTGGCATGGAGCAATGCTATTTTCTCTTCTCCTTTAAAACTCTAAATTAATAGAAATAGGCTAGTTTGCACATATACACCACTAGAGGATTTCAAAAGATGATAGAGATAGAGAATAGATTCAAATCAAGTCGTTACAACCAAGGTAAACTGTAAATTCGGACTTGAAATAAAAATCCACCTAAATCTCTCCTTTCTAATAGATCTTATGTATATGTTATATGTGAATCCAAATAAGGAGTCAAAGTGGAAATACAGATAACAGGTACTAGAGCTGGATATTTGGGGGAAAGGTGGGTGGGAAAATTACATGTTTTTCAATGAAATTAGATTTATATCATTGTGATCTATTCCATTTATGCATATGTATAATCGGTTTGGATATTTAATTGTAATTGCGTAATTATTGGATATAAATCTCGATTTGGATAATTTATTGTATACACATAATGAGTTAATGTAAATAATGGATTGGATAATGAATTATACGCACAATGATTATGGAATAAATTGATTGATTATGGAATAGATTTAGAAAAAATTGATTATGGTATAATTTAATGAAATTAGAAAATTTGTTTGCATATTTTGTACCAGTAACCTATTATTACTTTGGTAATAATAAATTGGCATTTAAATATAGAAAGGAATGTAAAATGAAGAAACTTTATTAATATCTTAGGGGTTTAAAGTGATATTTTAATCCATTGGAAACTGAGATGTTACAAGTGGGTTTCCATATATTATCAAGTTCAAATAAATAAAGTGCAACGTCAAGGAATACATCTAAAAAGAAAGAGATGTACAAAATAACGTTGATTATTGTATTACATACCATCTATTTCAAGTAACAAAAAGATACTCCCTCGTAATTACAAACACCACACAAATCTCTCTTTTTGGATAAGGCATAGAAATTTATGGAGTTAATATTTTTTGAATAAAAATATAGTTCCAACGCATTAAAATGTAGTAAACCGCAAAAGTTAAACGGTAAAACAAGTAAAGGATCCTAAAAAGTTAAGATGTGAAATACCAATAAAATTTGGAAGTAAATGAAAAGAAAATATGAAAGATGGGTAAGAAGAAATAAAAGGATAATATAGGAATAAAAATGGAAAATAGATAACGGGTAAAAAGGATAGGCAATGATTTATGTTCTTGATAATAGAAAAGTGGTAAATGAACTTAAAGTAAAAAAAAAGATGGAATGAATAATGAAATGAAGACGTAGGGTCAATTGTAAAACTGTAGAGGCATAATAATTAAGTATAAAAGAATATATATATATATATATATATATATATATTAGATATACATAAGTATCCTCGAATATGCATTTATGATGGGTGTGAATTATTATTATTACACTATAATTAAAGAAATGATATGACAGATGGTCAATAGAGTTGGTTGGAATGCAAGGTCAGTAGTATTATATAATAGAAGTTTGCCTACCATAAGAGGCTACCAGCAGTTGTGTAACATTATATTGATGTGAGACATGTCTAACCATAGGACCCATGGAGGATATACGTTTTTGTATAGAAAAAGGAATAACCCTAATTAGATGGCGGACGACAAAGTATTTGAAAAGCGGTCGTTAGATAGAGGAGTCTGCTTCAATAATAGATAAATAGAGTATTGCCTTAATTTCACCAGGCAATGTAAGTGTGATGATGAGTGGGATTGGACACTTTGCAGCAACGATTGAATGCATTTGGTACCAAATAGTTAGAGGTAGGGTTGCATAGGGCGATACGTCATTAATTCTAATCGGTCAGTGGGAAGGACAGGGTTACACCTAGCTGATTTTTGCCACCTTCAAGGGTAGATCAAGTGGGGTTATGCAACGCCGTAATTATTTGCTAGTTTGGTTGTTAGAGCAAGGCTAACTAACCCAAAAAGAGTTCCTTAAAATGGTTGGGGTAATTCGTGGAGCCTAGTCCATAATAGGAAGCAGACAAAGTAGTAAATCCCCAAAGTGAGACAGAGAACAACAAAATGTATGAAAAGCCATCGTTAGGCACTATGGAAGTCTTTGGAGTTATACGGTGATGAGATCGTGACATGGCAAGGGCGCTGGATCTCCATAGGGTGTTGATTGAGAGATGCTAGTGAGGATAGTATCTAGGTCCATTTGGAGACCATGGGAATTATATATACCAGCTATGATTCTATAAAGGGTAGATGATAATGAACATATGCGGACATAGAGTCAAGACAACAAATTAAATAATAAAAGACATAACAAGAGATAGAAGGCAATCGGTATAAACTAGTGTTATGTACAAAATGTAAATTTATCAGACACTATAGCGTTGTTCTGACCCCTTCCTCATTACAATGCATAGGATGACGTAAAGGGAAAGTGTTGGTGCTAGGCGTTTTTGGTGCTGACAAAGACACTTTACTTTGGAAGTGTCAAATCTTAATTAGTAGTTATATGACTTATTACATTTTATTATTCCACTGTGAGTTATATCGTTAGTGCTCTGATATGCATCTTTTGTTTTATTTGCAGGATATCAAACCAATAATCCGTACTTTAATGGACTTGGGTATTCAATTTAGCGAAAATTCAAGCCCATGTGGTGTTGGTTGTTACAGTTGGCTATATTTTCCATAAACAAAATTATGGTTTTATTAAGTATTTTAACAAGGTTTTAAAAAGGAAAGATAACATGTTTTAGCCTATTTTTAAAGAGTTTTGTGAAGGAAATTATTACACAAGTACAAGTAATTTTTTATACAAAATATTTATGGAACATATATTTGTGATAGATGTTATTATATGTTCAATTTTGCACCATGATCAGTTGATATTATAAGTGTAAATTGTTGACATGTTCACATATATGTTATATGTTATCTCTAAAAATTTATAACATTGAGGATTGGGAAATAATGATTGATTATGGTTGTTCTAGTAGTGGGTTTGATCAGACTTAACTCTTAAGAGAGTAGAATAGCAGTAGATCGAGAAGATTTAATTGTGTTAGGATTACCTGAACTAATCAAAAGAATGACTTGTTAATATTTTTAAACCATATTTTTGAAGTGGAGACCAGGGTAGGGTCGCGCTTGATCTCTTAACTATTAAGTTCCACGATTGGTTAGTCTGCTATTCCAATGAATAAAGCTTTGCCAATAAAGAAGCTAAAATTTTGGAGTTAAGCATACAAAGAAACTCATAATAGTGACGCTCAACGTTGTTTTCCTTCATTTGGACAGAAGCTTTTATTATTTCCTCCTGTTGGAAAGGAGATACTGGTTTTTCTGGTTATACTTTTTTGGCCCAATCAGCCCGATAGGTTTTTAGTTCGCTTGTAAAGTTAAAAGGTTCAAAGTGACCTTTGGAAAACTACATTTTTGAATTGACTATTTTATGCAATTTGTTAATTATGGGAATGTGTGACCCTTTGAAACTACTAAATGATGGATTATACATTTTAACGCATTATGCATGATTGAAGTTATGGTTATGTTTTAACTTTTTTTGGTTATAGAGTATGTTATAGTTGACAAAGAGATTACATAGATAATAGTGAGGGGAAACTCGTAGTATAGTTTCACTATTTATTTATTTTTGTTTGAGATTGGAAAATATTATTCACAATAAAAAAATTATTTGACCTGAAGTTCTTATTTCCCCATAACTCTCGGTTACTTAATTGAATTTAAGCAGGTTGAGAATATGAGTTTCAAATTTAGAAGAAGAAGCTTACTATTGTGAGTTTACTTTCTTTTTTATTATTGATTATATCTAATGACGAGGTTTATAACCATTTAGAAGTTAAGACTCCAAACGTCTGATGGACATCACCATATTTCGCTCTTGAAATTTATTTATATATATTATATTTTTTCTAAACAATGGAATCGTGGTGTTATGTAGTTGAAATGCAACAAAAATGTAATTAATTTACATATGAATGAACGAAAATGTGTTTGCTAAAAATATATTAATTTTTTTCTCTTGATGTTAATGATATAATAACTTGTTGTGTTATTATCACTAGGAAATAATGCTAAGGATGACTCCAACGTCATTAATATCTATTTTCGAGCCTCTAAATGGGGGATGTTACATTACAAATAGGTATTAGACAATATGCTTACTTGAAACTTAGTAAGATTTTGAAAACATAACCCAAATGAAATAGAAAGTATACGAATGACGAATAGGATAGTGTTATAATAACATAATTGTTATTATATATATACATATGTATATGTATATATATATATATATATATATATAATCCAACACTAACCTTCCAGGGTTAGGTGCTCTGGCTTTGGTCTAGGAGGTCGTAAGTTCGAACCATGCATAGCGCATGATTCGAACCACTTGACGTACATTGACTTGTAGTACAACTCTATACTACCACCTAAATACCCAATTTCAGTGCATATATAAATATGTATATCTATATATATTTTTCCCTCAATCTTTGCTCCATTCTTCTAAATATCATGAAGATTCATACTTAGATTACGAGTATAATTGATATGGAAACTTGAGAGATGAAAGCACCAACACTATTGGAGTGAAGTACCAATACTAATGCTAATGTGGATGTGGAACGACACCAGTTGATATAGGGATCATGTATCAATTCTTTGTTAATATGATGCAACCTAGAGCGGTGGTTAGTTTGTGGGAGTGAAACACAATGTCAGAGCTGTTATGCCTGAAGTGGCTACTCATAATAGCTATGATTCATTGAGTAGAGGTTATACCATTCTGGAAGGAAAACCATTTATGGAAACAAAGAACGCCATCAAGGTGGAGGAATTACATCTTCGTGCGAAAGAATATTTGTTGATTTTAGACTGAATGAAGAACGGAAATGGACTTTAGCGTCTAAGTAGTTGCAAGGAGCCTCTTTATATTGGCGAAATAATATGAGCATGGGAGTACCAGAAGATGAACCCGCTTGGTCTGACATCTGGGAAAGGTTTGAGAAAAAGTTCTTATTTAAAGCAGCAAATTCAACTCTCTTTATGCGGTTTTTGAATTTGGAGTTGAAAAATATGTCTGTTTTGGATTATTCAACTAATTTTGATAAACTCTCGAGACATGAACAGGTTGTTATCAACAGCTTATTTTAGAGGAATGAGACGATTATTCGAAAACTGTAGCCTAAAATGCTAGGAAAATGATGTCACACCTTATAGATCCATTTAATATTGTTGTAGACATGGATCTAAGGAATGAAGACTTACTAACATTACTTAAGAAGAATAAGTCTACATAAACTATGGGTTTCCAAGGTAAGAAGAGGAAGTTCTTTAATTAAAAGGGAGCTTAGAAAGGCAGAGTTCCAAAGAAAAGGAAATCCGAGCTAACTTGTTATAAATGTGATAAGACTGAGAAATTTGCTATAGAATATCATTCTAGTGATAGTAAGAAGGTTGTTAATAAGAAAGAAGTGAGACCTATAGTTGTAATAAGATGGTCATTTCAGGAGAGAGTGTCCAGAGTTAGTCAAAGATGAAAAATGTTTATGCTCTGGAACCTACATCTTTTGAGATAATTGCGAAGGAAATGGGAAATGTTGTGTTAGGAGGTACACTTCTTATATATAGCATATATATTAAAGATTGTTAGATACTAGACCGTTGGATTCTTTGATATTTGGATGTTTCGCGGTTAAGTTAAACTTTGAACTGACATATATTATAGCCTTTCTGGGGATTGTGAATCTGATAGGAGGCCATGCAACTCTTGGAATGAGATGTGACCATTTAAAATTCGATTTTTTTTCCTTAACTTTACATGCAATTTACAGATGTTTGATTTTGTAGATTTTAAGATAATTTGATGATGGATTGGTTTTGATTGAATGATGCGAGGATATTTTGCTGAGATAGAACGTATCCTTAAGACACCCTAATTACCATGATCAAATATTATACTTATTAGAAGAATCTAGTTTCAATATATATGCATTGATGGTTGCTATGGAAAGTGTATAGGATGAAATAAATTAGGTTTTATAATAAGGGAATATGATGATGTCTTTGAGCCGGTAACAGTATTACCATTGAAATGTGCAATCATGTTTCAGATAGATCTTGTACCGGAGCTGAACCCGTAAGTAAAGCACCTAGCAGAATGACACCTACCGAGATGGAGTTAAAGGTTTAGCTACCGGAGTTGGAAGGAAAGATTTATATTAGACTAAGCAATTTTCCATAGGAATCCATAGCAATGTTTGTGAGAAAACCGGATGGGTCATTAAGATTATTTATTGGTTATTAAAGTAGAATGAAAAGCCAATAAAGAATAGGTATCCTATGCCTATAATGGATAATTTGTTCAATCAATTTAGATGTGCCAAGGTATTTTCACAGTTGGATTTACCAATAAGTTTCCATTAATTGAGAGTGGCAGAGGAACGTATAATGTTAACAGTATTTCTCAAAAATATTGTTAGTGTGAATGGTTATTCATATCCTTCGGACTGACCAATGCGTCCACTATTTTTTATAGACTTAATGAATTGGATCTTCTAGGAAAATAGTGCTATATACACAAGGTAGCATCACTAAAAGAAGTGTTCAAAACATCATTTTTATGAAAGAGAAGTAAAGTTCTTTGTGAAACGATTAGTGGTATGCCATAGAGGTAACTATTTAATTGTTACATATATCTAACTCTTTAATCAATCTTCTTCGTAATAAGAATTGAAGTTAGGTTTAGTAGTACCTTCTCCATAGGGATAAAATTACCAACAATACAAAAAATTTCAAGATACCGACTATGGAGTCATATAAAGGTCTAACCAACCCTATAGTACATTGACAACTATATACCCAGCATACGCTGATAAGCAAAGCTACAGAGGAAACCTTATGCAAGCAATTTCCACTATTCTTGCTAGGCTTATTAACTATTGGTTTTGTGGTTTACACCTACAATCAATTCATTATTGTGCGATTTAAAGAAGAAGTTTATTAGTCAATTTCGGATACATATCGAACAATCGAAAGATAGATAATTATCATCTGATGTGAACAAAAAAGAAGATGAGTCACTACGATATACCAATCTCGTTTAATGCTGCAGCTGCTAGAATTCAAAACATAGATGAAACGTTCACCTTGATGAGTTGTATAGTGGAGTGCACCTTGGAACGAAGTTTGCTAAGAGATCAACAATGGAGAAACAATCCACATAGGAAGAATTCGTCTATGAGCCGGCACTGTATACGAGGTTGGAATGTGCTGCATTATAAAGAGGCAAATGTACAAGCTTCTTTCCTAGCTATGTATCTGGAGATAGTGGATGCATTCCTTAGACTCATGGAACAAGTAGCACCAATGCTGGTCTAGAGAGAGCAAGTCAGGAATTCCATTGGCAACCATCAAAAATGGATGCAAGGGAACACGTACAATTGAAAAGGGCCATGGAAATCTAGACTTCCACAAACCAAACTGGCTAGGGCTCAAACCAAATTGGCTCAATGCAAAACTAATCGGTACCGGCCCAAGGGTATAGCCTATGTCAGACCAAAGGAGGATTTCCTACCAAAAGTCCATGCTGCTGCTGGGCCACATGCTTAGGTGAAGAAATGGGACCTCGTGAGTTCAATAAACCTGGTACATAGATGTTTGGTCCATCTGCATAAGGGGCATGATGTGCCCACCAAGTAACCTAAGGAAGCATTCTAGTAGCGGAGGAGTGGGTCTTGAACTAATGCATCAAGTGTTAGGGAAGCAGAGCTGGAGACTTAAGCTCGATAAGATGAAACAAGGTCAATTCACTTCGAACATCAGATATGCAGTTAACCCCCATATTTTAAGACATTGATCATGGAACGATATATTGGAAAAACCAACCGTTGAACACATTTGAGTTGCTACAATTAGCATATAGAAGCAGTTGGAGCTAAGAGGGGAGAAAATGTTGTTGCTTTCCTCTATTCATGTCATACTTTGAGATAATTTGGTTTGTCACTTGAAGCACTAATTTGTTAACACTTGGGGTATTAAGTAAAAGGAGGGATAAAACTTACAACAATCTTGCATGGTTCAACACTATAGCAGCCTCTATATGTTAACTTAATGAAAAAATTTCCACTGTAGTTGTTGTTTTAGGAATTAATAGGAAAATAGAGTTTTACAGAAAACTTAAAAAAATCCAACTGCCAACTTGGAGGACTTATACTACTGGGACTACACATTTATGCTCTTGGAGGATTTGATATCGAGGCGAGACTAACAAAAGTCAACCAGGTTAGAGATGAAGAGTGTTAGGATAGGAAAAATATCAGAAGATAGGCCAAGATTTTGTGTTCACGGCTTTCGGAGACTCCTAAAAAATCTATGTCATTGCTAGAGTAATCATGGATGATGGTGAACTGAGAACCAAAGAGCCAACAATAGCAAAGATGGGAAATAGAAAATACTACATATTCCATGAGATTTATGGTCATAAGACCAATGAATGTCAAAAAATCTTATGAATATGCTCTGGGATGAAACCTAATCTAAATCTAGTGAGAATGCCATAAACTATACACTATAATCCCTCAATGGAACTGAATCCTTATAGAGGAAGGGTATAACCATGGTTAGGGGAACAGTGTCGGATTTCCCCATGGACAATAAAGCATATCCTCCTACTAGATGTCCAAAGATAGTTATGCTTGAAAAATGTGAAGAACAGAGTAATTAGACAACGAAGCATAAATTTCCTAATCCCGGAGATAGGGTTCAACTCCATTAAATATAATGGAAGAATTGGTTCAGCTGCTCCAAAAATAGAGAAGTATAATTATAACCCATTCCATGGACAGGATTAGACATCACTAGTGATGGTGGAGCGTAATCTTTCCAAAAATGCCCCAGAGACCAAGTTAACTTCATATGAATATGAAGCATGATACTACAGAGACTGAGTACCTCATAAAATGTGGGGAAAACAATGCAAAGGTATGACTTAATTTAATGAATAAATTTTGAATGATATTTAACAGAAATACATAAGGCATAATAATGTCATGCCTTTTGACTATGCGAAACCTGCATAAGTGAAAGAAAATACTAATGAGTGGGCAAGAATGGATGTTCTTGAAACCTTTTACCTTATAGGCTAGACTGAATGATGTTGGGCAAATTCTTACCACCGATCCAAAAGCTTCTCCAATAACCACTGCCGAACCAGGTGACTACCGGTCCACAACCTTCTTCAACGACCACCATGACCGAACCAAACAACTGCCTGTCCAACCCCTCTCTCATGCCTGCCGAACCACTTCACCACCTGCCACCGGTCCAAAGCCTCGCCGAACCAGGATTTCACCGAACCAGAGCCACCCCACACCAATGCCGAACCAACCTACCTCCCAAGCATCACCGAACCAACGTGCCACCAAAACCACCGAACCAGATGGACAAGGACCACTACCGGATCAAGCTACACCCTCGACCGAACCAAAAGCCTCTCCAACTCCACACCACCGATCCAAGGCATCACCGGACCACTTATCCAACCTCCGCCGAACCACGTTGCCAGGCCAGATTGCTTCAGCCCAGGCCCATCAGCAGCTATATACATCCAGAACCCCTGCCCCCAGCCTCACTCTATAAATAGAGGGGCAGGGGTATAACAATGGGGGACAAGTTTGAGAGCTCAAGCACGGAAGGAACTTTCAAACAACTTTCATATACTTGTATACAAAGCTTTGTACTTGTAATCTGAAAGAAAAAGGAGAATAACATATAAAGTGGACGTAGGCACGTTCTGGCCGAACCACTATAAATCTGTGTGTCTTTTACAGTTTAGTCCATCTATTTCGTATATTCGCATAAATCACCCAAACCATCCAGATCAACATATAATCAACTAAATCATACGACTAGGAGGTGTTTGCCCATTTTTTGTGCAAATAATTTTGGTGCGTTCACTGAGAACAGAAGGAGCTCGAAGCTTCAGCTTCTCCCACTCAACCCTTTTCCTATCAACACCGTTCATTGCTTGGAAAATATGGCTCCCGGACGGAAGAAAGATACTAACAAAGGAAAGAACGTTGCAACTGGCAGTATCCCAGATCCAGTGATCAGGGACCAAGATAATCGTCAGGTTCCAGCGGCAAATTTAAATCAGGCAAATCCGACAGCCCCCGCTACGGAACAACCAATCACAAGGGTGGATCTGGACAGGATTGTGGCTGAAGTAACTAACCGCTTCGCATCTCAACAAGAAGCCTTGGTGGACCAACTCATGTCACGCTTAAGGGATGCTGAAGAATCCAACCGTAACACTGAATCATGGGGTGAGTCCCAGTCTGGAGGATCTAAGAGACGACAAGGGTCTTTCTTCTTCGAAGAGGCCAACAACAGAAACAGCCATGGTAGGAGCCGAGCCCGGACTCAGCCCGAATTCCGACCTGAGGAAACACTTGGAACCGAACCCAACGGGGGAGGTGCCAGGCAGGGGCCGGATGTAGCTGAGCCTGTCATGCTACCTGACCATGAAAATACCAGTAGACGGGGCCGAGCTGGAGTCTGGCCCGAAGTTGGACCTGAGGAAGTGCTGAGAACAGAACCCAGCAGGGGAAGATCAAGGCAAGGGACAACTATGGCTGACCCCAGCATGCCCCCAGAAGACCAGAGGCAACCATTGGAGAATGTTAGGAGTGACAGACGATACCATTCCTACAAGTCATCTGGACGGAATCAGTCCCGCAGGGAGGAACTAAACTCATTTCTATCCGCTCCAAGTTCTGATGAAAGGATGGCGCGATTGTTCAGAGAGCGCGTCCAACGGGAGCAAAGGGATCGGGGGATAGGTGCTAGGGTAATCAGCCCCTTCACCCGCAATATCGAAACTGCCATCACCCCCCGAGAATGGAAAATGCCAACAATGGAACCTTACAAGGGAACCTCTGACCCCATAGTACACTTACAGAGATACACCCAGCATATGCTCATGAGCGGAGCAACGGAGGGAGTATTGTGTAAATGCTTCCCACTTTTCTTGACAGATCTAGCTACCTCCTGGTTCTGCCACCTACCCCAAGGGTCCATCAGCTCATGGGAAATGTTGAAAGAAAAGTTCATCAGTCAGTTCCGCATTCATTTGGAACAACCCAAGGACGCTTAGTCCTTATCTAATATCAAGAAGAAACCCAGAGAGACAGTGCAACAATATCTCACCCGATTCAACGCTGCGGCGGCCGCAGTCCAAGATGCCGACGAGAAACTTATCCTAATGGATCTCTGCAGTGGTGTACATCCGGATACTAAATTTGCTAGAAGACTAACCAAGGAAAAGCCAGCTACTTTACCTGATTTCTTCCATGAAGCTGGAAAGTATATGAGACTTGAAGACGCTGCCACTGAGAGGCAGTTAGGGCAATAGGATAAAACAGCTACAGACAGGGTTCCCGCTGCAACAAAGGACATTCGGAGAAATGACTCTAGAGACAGTGCTGGGGGCAAGAAGGGAGAAAAGCGCTCATACCGACCAGGACCAAGATTTGACTCTTACACTCCTTTGAATGAAACAATCAAAAACAACTTCCTAGCCACTCAAGACGAAGTTAGATACAAGCGCCCCCCGCACAAGAAGGAGTCAGATAACGCACTCAAGTCTGGAAAGTTCTGCCGCTTCCACGAATCCCACGGACATGACACCAATGAATGCCACCATCTCCGGGACTTGATTGAAGAACACATTAGAAGAAGGAGACCGGAACGCTATTTAAAAAGCCAGAACATGACTCCAGCTCCCGCCAATGAAAACCCAGGGTTATCCCTCCCAGAAGGAGGCGGAGGAAATCGCAACACCAGCGGCTCTAGTCAAGATAAAATAGTGGTCCATACCATATCAGGAGGACCACACATCGCCGACAGAAGCTGGGCAGAGATGGAAAGATACGGTAAGTCACTTAGAAACGCTGAAGGCTACGTTAATTCTGTTATGGAAGAACGCCACCCGAAACGGAAAGAGAATGACGACATCACATTCAGTAGGCGTGATCTAGAGGGAAGACAGTACCCACACATGGATCCTATGGTCATCTCCGCCTGGTTCGGTCCAGCCAAAGTTTTCCGAATTTTACTAGACACTGGAAGCTTGGTGAATATCCTATTCAAGCATGCATTCGACAAAATGAAGCTGTCAATGAAGGATGCGTCTCCCTGCAACAAAACACTACATGGTTTCACTAGAGATGCGAAGATGCTCCTCGGACAACTGGACCTTTTTGTTGAAATAGGAAGTCATCCCCGCTCCGCTGTGCGAAAACAAACATTTGTACTAATAGAGAACCATTCGGCCTACAACGCCTTTTTGGAAAGACCAGCCTTGTCTGACTTCCAAATTGTCCTAGCCCAATGGTGCTTGAAGATGAAATTCCCAACAGATAACGGAGTAGGAGAAATAGAGGGAGATCAAGACGCCGCTCGAGATTGCTATGTAACTGAGCTTCGCAATAACCGCAGGAAGGATAAAGGGAAGGATGCAGAGACTTCTCTCTGCAAGAAAAACCTGAAAGCATAGCAATTAAAGAAAGCCCCTCCTCTTCGATATACCAGCGATCCTTTCAACGAATTAGACCCCAGGGACAAAGAGGAGGAGGCCACCACCGAGCCTGCAGAGGCTATGCAATTTGTATCTGTAGACAAACACGACCCAAGTAGACTGCTGAGAGTCGGGTCTCAGTTAAGAGCGGAGTTGAAAGATCAACTCGTCGATTTTCTTCGCCACAACATGGATGTATTTGCATGGACGCACGCCGACATGACAGGAATCTCTCCAGACGTTGCATGCCACATATTGAACATCGATCCCACCAAGGTGCCAGTGAAGCAGAAAAAGAGGAGCATGGGGGCAGAATGATTAGCAGCCCTCGAGGAAGAAGTAAAGAACTTACTTGCCAATGACTTCATACGAGAAGCCAACTACCCAGAATGGATCGCCAACCCGGTACTGGTAAAGAAAGCTAATGGGAAGTGGCGAACATGCATCGATTTCTCCAACTTAAATGACGCTTTCCCGAAAGACTGCTTTCCACTCCCCCGAATCGACCAACTCGTGGACAGCACAGCCGGACACGAACTCTTATCCTTTATGGACGCATACTCAGGATATAACCAGATCCCTATGCACGCCCCCGATCAAGACCACACTAGTTTTATCACTGACCGGGGATTGTACTGCTACAAGGTAATGCCTTTTGGACTCAAAAATGCCGGAACAACTTATCAGCGCCTTGTCAACAAGATGTTTGCGAAACTAATAGGAAAAACTATGGAAGTTTATGTGGATGACATGCTGGTAAAATCGAGAAAAGCCAACGATCATATAAACCACATGGATGAGATGTTTCAAGTACTTCGCCAATATGGAATGAAGCTGAACCCTCTAAAGTGCTCCTTCGGAGTATCGTCGGGAAAGTTCTTGGGATTCATCGTTCATGCCAGGGGGATTGAAGCAAACTCCGAACAAGTTCGAGCTTTTCAAGATATCAAGATAACATCCACTCGAAGAGAGATGCAAACCCTAAACGGAAAAGTGGCCGCCCTACGCAGGTTCATCTCTAAAGCAACCGACAAATGCATCCCTTTCTTTAAAGCTCTAAAGAAAGACAAAGGAAAGTTCAAATGGACTGACGAATGCTCGACAGCCTTCTGTAACTTAATCGAGCACCTCCAGAAACCACCAGTACTCTCAACTTCAAATGAAGGCGAAGAACTATACCTATACCTGGCTGTATCGTCCCATGCTTTAAGCGCCGCTTTGGTGAGAGAAGACAACCACGCACAGCGACCCGTATACTTTGTAAGAAAGAGATTTACAGAGGCAGAAGCCAGATACCCTAAACTTGAAAAGCTAGCATACTGTTTACTAATCACGTCATGAAAACTGCGACACTATTTCCAATCTCATTCCATCAGAGTTTTAACCGATCAACCGCTAAGGCAAGTACTCCATCGCCCCGACACTTCTAGGCGACTACTTAAGTGGTGCATTGAACTGAGCCAATATGATATCACCTACCATCCTCGCACCGCTATTAAGGGACAAGACATAGCTGATTTCATTGCCGAATTCACTACTAACGAAGGTAAGGAGCAATCTGAAGTAGCGGAAAATATCAAGTGGAATCTCTTCGTTGATGGAGCATCAAATGAGCAAGGCTCGGGGGCAGGTGTTTTGATAATCACCCCCAAGGGAAGGAAGCTGCACTACTCCCTAAGGTTGGAGTTCGCTGCCACCAACAATGACGCGGAATACGAAGCAGTGATAGCCGGATTAGAACTTGCCCTGGAGATTGGAGTCGGTTCTTTATGTCTCCATAGTGATTCTCAACTTATTGTAAATCAGATACTGGGAGAATTCCAAACTCGAGGAGATCGACTCACAACATATCTAAAGAAGACCAAGCTGCTGCTCAATCAGTTGGATCACTATTTAATCAGACACAATCCTCGAGAGAAGAATCAGGAGGCCGACGAACTAGCAAAGCAAGCTAGTATGAAGGACGACACCGCTTCCCGAACAATAACCATCTCACAGTAACTAGCCCCGAGTTACGAGACAATGAATACGATAGCTGCAATTGAAGAAGAAACTTGGATGACTCCTATCCGGAAATATTTACAAGATGGCGCACTGCCTGACGGACGTAACGAAACTAAGAAAATCTTAAGGAAAGCTTCCCGCTACACATTACAAGAAGGCATCCTTTATCGGCGCGGCTTCTCTAATCCCTTATTAAGGTGTGTCGCTGGAAGGGAAGCCGAGGAAATCTTATCCAACATCCATCAAGGAAGTTGCGGAGATCACACTGGGGGGCAGACTCTGGCAAAGAAGATACTCCGATATGGATATTACTGGCCCACTTTAAATAAAGATGCCTTAGACTTTGTCAAGAGATGCGACAGATGTCAGAAATTTGCTAAGATTCCTCGACTACCCACGAAGGAGATTACTCAAATGACCAGGCCTTGGCCCTTTGCAGTATGGGGAATTGACTTGATTGGCGAACTGCCAACGGGCCGAGGTGGAGCCAAATATGCTATAGTGGTAGTCGACTATTTCACCAAATGGGTGGAAGCGGAACCTCTAAATAAAATATCTTCGGCAAAAATTATCAACTTCTTGATCAAAAATATTCTATGCAGGTACGGAGTTCCACTCAAGATCATATCAGACAATGGACTCCAGTTTGACAGCGAAGAGTTCGTCGACTGGTGCCAAGAGCACGGAATTCACAAAAGCTTCTCATCTATGGCTTATCCTCAGGCAAACGGACAAGTCGAAGCTGTCAACAAAATTCTCAAAACTCTAGTCAAGAAGAAACTTGAAAAGTCAAAAGGCGCTTGGGTGGATGAACTTCCTACGGCACTTTGGGCCTACCGTACATCTTACAGAACATCAACAGGGCATACTTCTTTCTCTTTGGCATACGGATCAGAGGCCATGCTCCCAGTTGAAACTGTAGTGCCTTCCCACCGTAGGATCCACTACAACCCAGAAGAGAACGAAGAACTCCTCCACATGTCTTTGGATCTAATTGAGGAGAGAAGAAATGATGCGGCACTCAAAGCAGCAGCTCACAAGCAAAAAGTGGCAGCACAATACAACTCCAAAGGCAAGCACCGCAGCTTACAAGAAGGAGATCTTGCCCTCAAGCGGATCTTCCTGCGCCCCAGAGCGCTAGATCCAATCTGGGACGGACCCTATGTAATTCATAAAGATCTCCGCAACGGAGCCTATATTTTGTCAACTGTGGACGGAGAGGTGTTGCAGAGGGCATGGAACATCCAACACCTCCGTCGATACTTTTCTTAACTTATACTGCCCATATGAAGTGAATTAACAAAGAGAATCAGTGGACATAGGCATTTTCGTGCCGAACCACTTTAAAAATCTTGTCTCTTTTTAACTTGTTCCTTTATATCTTGGCTGCTTGTTAAGCTTTATCCTCTTCTGTTGAACAAAATCATGTATGACGACATTTCCATTCTGGACACTTCACGGTGCAACCTCACGTGGACAAGGCCCAACAGGTACTATGCGAATCTATGCACTCGCCAATGAGACACTTTTGCTCCAGCATCCCTCTGCTGCGGGTTAACTCATTGCTCGTGACTGCCCTCAAAGCCAACTGTAATGATCCGATTATAAGCCATCAAGAAGGCTGACTATAGCCGATGGCAGCTCATTACGGCGTTCGGCTCGCCGGCAACTGTGAACCTACTTTAAGCCTAACATAAGGTGTGGCCAGCCAGGGGTAGTTCACGGTTGACGATCGGCACCCACGCTAGCCGGCCACAGTAAATCGAATAATACCCACGATTACAGGCCATAATGGCTCGGGTAGTTACTGTGCGCGATCTCGGCTCCGATATGTCTTAAGTGCGGTTGTGGTAAAAAAGATAAACTCCCCGCAGAGGCGTAAGATGGGTGACAAATGTCTCCAAGACCCACAGCTAGGGAAAGTAACTACAAAGCCCGTTTGCCACGAACTTAAGCATATCGACGGCCTTCCGTGACTGGAAGTTTTGCTGTTTCTCATATTTCCATTACATTTAAAAACTTTTCTCCTATCCTATATAACAGTCCCTAAAGTACAGGTCACAAAATAGGGAAACTCTCGCTTGTGGAAATATGAACTCACATCCGAATGACGAAACACTCAGCCACATTCCATACTCAGTCACGCAAGACATTCAAAGCAACCCTCTACAACTAAAACACGAAGGGCGGTACTTTCTTCTCTTGTATACAAATACATGGCTTTAATTTATTCACACATCATATTGACATTGTAAGACACGAAATAATATTGTGAGCAAAAACTTAGCATCAAATACGATTGAATCACATGCATAAACACACAGCTGTATTTCTTATGCAACATATCAAAATGTAAACAACATTCAAACTTGACAGAATCAGCTTATGTCATAAAATTACATAAAGTCATTCTTTACAAATAATATAATTACAAGTCACACTAATGTTTCGGACTAACATAGACAGCAACCAAAATATGTACAAGTAAAGTCAAAGAATCAGGGCTTCGCCTCCATCCCGCTAGCCCTCCGGATCTACTTAACTGCAGGATCGGAACTCCCAGCATGTGCTCCAGAGGTCCCGCCTGCATAATTCCGAAGAGAATCCATCAATAATCACGAAAGATAAGCAATCAAATCATGAAAAGGTTAAAAGGAAAGACTTACCAGCACCTGCTCTCTGACCATCATCATCTAGCTGCACGCCTACCTCATCCGCAGCAAGCAGCCGCATGCCCTCTTTAACCGCCGCCTTCTCTTCCTTGGTGAATTGGGCCGTAACCACATCCATCCTGAAAGACGCACCACCTTCCTTATCCGCATCAGCCTTAGCCTCCTCCAAAGCCCGAAAATATATCCTAGCCATAACCTGGGGATAGTCGTCCATCCAGGATAGGTTGCCCTGCCTCCAAGTATGAAAATACATGTCCTGGAGCATCTCGTCCATCATCCCCTCGTTTTCCTCAAACTCTTTCATCCGGGCCTCAGAAGCCGACAGCCGTGCGACAGCAGCGTCTCTTTCCAAACGGTATCTCGAGCAGTCAGCCTGAAGGGACTTCCGCATCACTTCCAGCTCCTCCTTCAGCTTGGCCTGAGCAAGCTCTGCGGCCTCAAGCCTCCCAGATAAGTCCTCTACCTGCTCAAGATCCGCGCACCGAACCTCATCCACCGTTGTGATGGCCATGTCAATTCGTTCTTTGCAAGCAGCCTCCATTTTTCGCAACTCAGCCTGGCTAGCCTCTTCCATGGTTTTCTTTAGTCGTCTGGAGGCCGCCTCATGCTAGGATATCTGGATAGCCTGATCGGCAAGCTGTTTGGCCTGATCAGCAACCTTTAGTCGCAACTGAATATTAGCACTTCTGATTTCCTCCCCAGCCTTGGCCAGTCGAGCGTGATGCTCCATTAGCCTCTTGGTCTCTTCAGCCACCCGATCGATGTTTGCCTTGGCCTCATTCCCCATGGTCACAATCCGAGTAGTAAGCAAATCGAGGTCTAAGGACTTAGCCTCATCAAGCACTCATACCATGGGATTGCGGGGAAGAAGATGCTCACCCGTGGCCTCGCCAAAAGAAATGTCCTGAAAACTCGGGTCCAGATCCGGGTGGCCGGCAAATGGGTTGTGAACCAAACCAGGATGGTCTATCGGGGTGACGGTTGGATTTTCGGACGGGTGTGGGGAAGGCAAAAACTCAGTATCTTCCTCAGTAATATCATGGATAGGCTGGACTGGAGCCTGAGGGCCAGGTGAAGGTTCAAACAAAGATCGGCCTCTCTTCCTCTTTTGCATATCTTCTTCAATAACTCCGAGGAGAGGGCGATAACCAACCACATCTCCGTGATGGCTAGCTGACGGCTTTGGTTTGGTGGAAGCTTTGAGTAACTTGTACTGCTCAAGGCGGTGCCGAATATCTGATGTCTTGGCCACCTTACCCATTCCTGGAATAAAAACCAAGTGTTACGAGCATGCATGAAACTATAATTCAATAAATGTGTCAAGTTAAAAGGAGTAGGAAGACGCGTTTATTTTACAAACCCTAAGGGGGAGTGGGATACTGCAATAAGTCCTGAATCTCATTCCAGGACGGGAGCTGGCCATAAAATATTACTAAGTCCTTATCATAAAGGGAGTCTGCAGAAGTTGAAAATTCGCCTTGAGTTACCCTAGCTGAAGGATCCTTAGAAGATGGATCGGCACCGGTCTCAGCCTTATCAGCCTTCTTCGCCTTCTCCACCGAGGCTGATCCTTCCTCCAATCCCTCAAAAGCCTGGCGGAAGGCATCATCCGTCCACTCCTGGATCTCCCCTGCCTGCTTGGAAGACAAAGTCCCGGCACCACTACCACCCTGTCCTTCACCTTCTCCATCTCCTCCGCTCTCCTCCTCGTCTCTTTCCTCCTCTCCACCTTCCTCCTCCGGAATATCTGGACATGTACTAGGGGAGGGTCCATCAGACTTCTTAAGCTTTTTTCCCCCAACAACTTGAGGTATCGAGAAAGGTTTTCTCTTGCTGATCTTCGCAGTGGCCCCATCTTTAGCTTTGGCAGCCCTCTCCTCGGCTGTATCTCTCTGCTTAACCACAGATTGACGTGGCAGAATTAAGTTGTACTCCAGGAGAGTGGCATTCCTGATCAGGTAAGAAGCCGACCTATCCCGTCCCGAGATGGCCTTTATTTCCGCAGCCATCCAAACCAAGGAATCATTCTCCACGACCGCAAAGCCACCTGTCGCTAGCAAGAAATAAAATCATATAAGAGGAAGCATTGGGGACGAAACAAGGAAAATATAAATGGAGTTCAACTTACAGCCGGAAGTGAAAAGACGGAAGGAAATAGAGTCATCCTTGATGAAGAACCATTCTTTCTTGAACATATTGAGCTTCGAATACAAATCCAGAACGGGCTTAAAGGGCACGGCCCCTTCCAAGCTGATATATGGAGACCCCTTCTTATAACCTCTCAAGTTGTACAAATACCGGATCTCCCGGTTGGAAGGGGGACGCCTATATTTCCTCTGAAAAATGACGAACAAGCACACCAGGATAGCATAGGAATTGGGCTGAAGTTGGAATGGAGCCACCTTTAAATAGGTAAGAAAGCTGACTATCCAGGCATTGATTGGGGGAATGGCCCCGCACATACAATGGTATCGGCTGTAAGCGAAATATCCTTCAAGAGGATCGTACGGCATCACACCATCTCCTGGCAGCAGCATACTCGCCCTATCAATCCCAAAGGAGCGAGCGATGATATCAAGTTTCCCTTCTTTGAGAGAGCTCGGATAACAATCGGGAGGAGAGTTCAGAAGCTCATGGGGGCCATATCCGTCCACTAATGACCTCGGGGCAGGTCCCTGCCGCACTGGTCCTAGCTGGGCAGGGGACACAACGAGAATCTCACTTCGGTCCGTAGATTTTCTCTTCTCTGATCGAGTTTCAACTTTACGAGACATTTATCTGCAACACCAAAAAAAACAAACGCACTGTTAAAATGAGGAGTATAAAGATATAAGTAAACAAAGGCATGTAGTCTGGAATTTCGCTCGAATTCAAAACTCAAGGGATGAAGGTTTTCAGGTTCATTCGGTAACACGAGACCGAAAGGCCATTCGACACTCACACCACGGAGCTCATTCGGTAAAGCAAAGCACGAGACACATTCGGCACTTGAGCTCCAAGGAGTTCATTCGGTATTCAGAGTCCCAGGGTTCATCCGGTAATTTAAGCATAAGTTTCATTCGGCAATTTGAAAATAAGAAGTTTCATTCGGCAGATAGGGTCTCACATGGTTCGGCGAAGATAAGGGATTGATTCGGCAAAGATAAGCGTTTGATTCGGCACGAACAGAAGTTTGATTCGGCAATCAGTTGATTCGGCTATCTCAAAAGGTAAAGGGATAACGGTGGCATAACGCCCCTACTTATAGGCAAGCATAGGATAACCGGACCAACCGGTTCGGCACTCTAAACCGAATGAAGCTGTCCCAACTACAAGAAAACAAAGCGCGACACATGCAAGCATGTACCCCACTTTGGGGGGCAAATGTTGGGCAAATTCTTACCACCGATCCAAAAGCTTCTCCAATAACCACTGCCGAACCAGGTGACTACCGGTCCACAACCTTCTTCAACGACCACCATGACCGAACCAAACAACTGCCGGTCCAACCCCTCTCTCATGCCTGCCGAACCACTTCACCACCGGACCACCTGCCACCGGTCCAAAGCCTCACCGAACTAGGATCTCACCGAACCAGAGCCACCCCACACCAATGACGAACCAACCTACCTCCCAAGCATCACCGGACCAACGTGCCACAAAACCACCGAACCAGATGGAGAAGGACCACTACCGGACCAAGCTACACCCTCGACCGAACCAAAAGCCTCTCCAACTCCACACCACCGATCCAGGCATCACCGGACCACTTATCCAACTTCCGCCGAACCATGTTACCAGGCCAAAATGCTTCGGCCCAGGCCCATCAACAGCTATATACATCCAGAACCCCTGCCCCCAGCCTCACTCTATAAATAGAGGGGCAGGGGTACAACAATGGAGGACAAGTTTGAGAGCTCAAGCACGGAAGGAACTTTCAAACAACTTTCATATACTTGTATACAAAGCTTTGTACTTGTAATCTGAAAGAAAAAGGAGAATAACATATAAAGTGGACGTAGGCACGTTCTGGCCGAACCACTATAAATCTATGTGTCTTTTACAGTTTAGTCCATCTATTTCGTATATTCGCATAAATCACCCAAACCATCCAGATCAACATATAATCAACTAAATCATACGACTAGGAGGTGTTTGCCCATTTTTTGTGCAAACAAATGACATAGAACAATACACTTGTAGCAGGATTGGAAATTGCAAAAGAAGTAGGAATCAGGACACTATGCATCTATAGTGACTTGCATATGGCTATGAATTAAGAACTTTAGGAGTTCTAAATCAAAGGAGAATGATTGGCATACTACTTGAAAAAGAAAAAGGTCAAAGGCTCTACTTAATGAGCTAGATTGCTATATAGTTAAGCATACTGCACGGCAGGAAATTCGAGATGCTAGGGATTTGGAAAAACTGGCTAGCTTAGGAAATGGATCACTTTTTGGGTTGGTCCAAGTAAAACTTTGCCCTTAAACCAAAATGAAGCAAGGAAGGTGATGTGCAAGGTGACTCGGTACACCATACAGGATGGCATTTATATAGAAGAGTTTTCACTAACCTATTGCTAAGGTGCATGGATGCAAGGGAGGCTAAGGAAATATTAGACAATGTACATAAAGATATGAGGGGACAGAACCTAGAAAAGGAACTCTTAAGGGCATGATCTGATCAAAGAATTTCTAATAGCTTTAGGTGGAGCTAAGTTTGGAATAGCGGCTACAGATTAATTTATCGAGTATGGAGTTCCACCCTAAATGACGTTGGATAATTGATGGTAGTTTGATAGCTAGAAGTTCGACAACTTCTATCAATAACACGACTTCAGAAAAGCTTTTCTACGGTGCCTCTCCCGTAAGCCAATGAATACGTTGAAGGAGTCACCAAGGTTTTCAAAACATTCATAAAGAAGCATTTGGAAATGATATTGAAGCTCGAATGCATGAGCTACCAAGGCACTTTATGCATATTGCACTTCCTATGGAACTACAATGGAGCATACTCTCTTTGCTTTGGCTTATGAAGTATAGGTTGTGCTTCCCATCGAAATACAGTTTTATCTCATAGGCGAATCCACTATGACTTGGAGGAGAACTGTTGGAGCTGGGCCAGTTCGTAGTGGAAGATATGGTTGAATTTAAAAAAATTACCCCATTGGATCTTTATCGGGCTTATGAAGTCTAATTTATTTAGAACATGTCTAAATTTAGTTCAAATAAAATCATGTATTGTATTTAAATTTATAAATTATAGTTTGAAATTTATCTTATTTTAGTTTTACTTTGTACATAAATATATATGTATATATATATATATACATGTATCATATACATATATAAGTGTGTGTGTGTGTGTATGTGCATGTGTAACATAGTAATTTGTGCAAGGTATAACATGCCCATATATAGATATTGGAATTTACATCACAATGGATACATTAGCTCATTTTATATGTATTGTATACTGTCAAATATGTGCATGTACATATGGTTATAAATTCCAAATAATTATACATATATACCTACATACATGTATGTATGTATGTATGCATGCATGTATATATGTATAAAAGTAAATATATATAAATATGTTCCATTACTAAATATTATAGAAAAATATATTTATGTAAACTCCATGTTATATTATAAGTAATAATAAAGATGTATATATATGATAAAATAATATCTTTAATATGAACTAAAATAAACTATTTATTTAATTTTATATGTGTGTGTGTATATATATGCATAGTTAATCAATATAATAATTAAGTGTAAATTAATTTATAATATAATATATATACACATAAATAAAAATAAAAATATGGATATAAATATAAGTATAAATATATGTATATATATAACGAAATAAACTTTTCTAGTTCGAAAATATCATAGATTCAAAGTTAATATGGTTTTAATATTTTGTTATGCATATATCATGGATTAATAATTAGTTTCAGCGCTTAATTAATTAATTTAAAAAAAATTATGCAAAAGAATTTAAATTTAAATTTTTAGATAATCTAGGATTATATTTTAGGTTTCATGAAAAAATTTCATAATTTTAGGGATTAAAAAATAATATATTTAGTTATTTAATTAATGTGCAATCGAAATAAAAGTAATTTCAAAAAATATAAAATAAAGTAGAAAAATTCTAAACTAATTTCCTTGAGCATCTGACATGATGAATTAATTTTAAAGAATATAAAATTTAATTTTCAAAGCATTTTTATTTTATATAAATTTACTAAATCAAATATTCATTAAATATTGATAATAAATATATATAATATTAAAAAAAAATTATATCCGGCATTTACAATTTATAATAAACATAAACATGTATTACGAAATTTTTAATTCAATATTATATAGTAAATATAAGTATATATGGTTTAATAGGAATTGTGCATGAATACTACTACACAAATTAATATACATACATATATATATATATATAAACTAATATAATATTAAAATAAAATTTTATTTTTTTATATGATATCAGATTGTAAAAGTGTATTGTGAATATAAACAATAAATATTATACACATATTCAATCCTCACCGTGACAATAACATTACATACAAAAATCTCACCTGACTAATTAAATAACAACAATATGTTCATATACACAGTGGTACGTTATTAATAAATTATAAAACAAGATAATCTATTTAAAATCTATATAAATTAATGTTACCTTCTATAGATGCCTATAATTCCACGTTGAAATAGTGAATTCCCATTTTCTAATTGTTCCTTGATTAGTCATATTGCTAGTCTAGAATCAGCGATCTTCCACCATCAAATAGCTTTTGATTTAACTTGAATTTGATTTGAGAATTTTCGAGATTAATGTATCTTTGTTTTTAGCTAGCAATGGGAAGAATATGGGGGCCAAAAGAGCAATTGAATTAGGGCATTGAGATGATTACTTATAAGGTTGGACAAGAGTTAAAATAGGTAGGTATCTAATACACCTTCTCTCTTGATCTTATCCGCACATCTCCTAGCCTTTGATCCATGTTTTAGCTGCCCCAAACCCTTAATATAAAAGCCGCCCATAGCCTCAAAACATCATGGGTTATGAGACTTTTAACCCAAATTAAATACATACAATTATATTCATTTTAATTTGTTATGGATATCTAATATAGGTCGCTATATTTATAATTATTATACATATATATAGTGATTTTATTTCTCAAATCATATTCAAATTTCACAATTAATATTTCACAAATATTAATAATTTATAATAATTACAAATTAATTAAATCATTTGGTCTAAAAATAATTCATCATTTTGGTTATGTAACTCTTAGGTGTAAATTCGATCAGCGATCAACATTGAATTATTCAAATGTTAACGTTCACACATCACTAGCAGGTGGTGTGAAATTATAACCAAATTTATCACTTACTCACTTTCGATAAAATCCAATTTTAATTTAATAAGCATTACGCGATTGTGACATTATTTACACCAATTCTCTTCGTCAAATCTATATCAGTTTGGACTTATGGAATTTGGTAACGGACAAAATTCCAATATCATTCATATTCAACCCTATAGTCTAAACACAAAATTCTTGGTTCAATAATAACAATTATTATTAACCGAAATACACTGGCCAGATATTTTGACTTTGAGTTGACTTGAGTTGGCTATGATACTAAGATCATCTAACCAAGGAGACGAATCCTCTCTTAAATAGTACTTCACTTCCAATACTTCCACTCGACCGAACTATAGTCACTCGATGGAATACCATGCCATGATTTAACTATAATCAAAGCGGAGCTTTCATATTGAAGATCACAGTATTCTCAAGTCGAGAGGACTGTGTAAATCGGTCATATGGATATTTTCTGTTTGACCTTAGTTATATTAAAAAGCAAAAAACTATCGAGTGGGTTGTTCCATATAAAATAACTATCAGTATGTAACCTCAAGGTGACCCTAATAGCCATGAGTAATCACTATCCAATATTTAGAGAGCATTACTACTCTAGTCTCAACGGATCCATCGATATCCAGTCTCGATGCATCCTGACTAGGAACAATTAAAATGGTGTATTTATTTTATTGTCATAAATTACTCACGATTATAACACTTTGTAACTACTATCACAAAACATACCATTTAAGGATTTTCCATTAAAATTACTTTTAATTAAATTAAGTAATTAATATAACCACATTATATCTAGTATATAATAGAAAGAAAATACCTTTGATTTCAAAGAACATTGGTCATTGAGTTAGATGTATGTAACAAATTACATAATTGCTTCTAGGGCATACCCCTATCTTTATCAATCTTCCACTTGCACTTGAGGTGGATTATAGAATTTTATTCCAACTTTTCATTTTCTCAAAACCAAGTGGGTCAATCCATTAGTGAATGTTATGGTATTATGTCTTAATCATCTACTGTATTGACTAACTCTCTCTGATGCTGATAAACTACTTTTATTATGTGAAACAATTCAAAGTATGTCTCTCAACTTCTTATGAGCTCCAAGCTCTATTATGAACTATGTATTAACATTGTTATCATATAACAGTGTTATGGGATTTTCAACATTTGGAACCACCCTCGGCTCAGTTATAAATTTGTGCATTTATATTTGTATACATTGTTTTTATTGTTGCATTATTTAAGTCAATGAATTAGCCACGTCTCTCCTATTTGGAACATTTCCAACTTAATGATTCTTAATATATTATTGACATGTTATACTCAGTATCACTTATAAAACTTGAGTCCAAACACTCCTTCAAATGGAGTTTGTTTTTTATATAAACAATTCTCTGGCTTCATGTACCAAATACATAGGCAAATCATGATATCATAAATGACATGACATGTATAATAATTCTTATTGCCAATGCATAAGGAATCCATCTTACATGTTCAATATTAAACATTTTAATAAGAATTCCTTACATATAGTTTGGGACATTCCCAACTTCTTTTATACTTACTATAAAAAACATCATTTATAAATCCAAAATCGAGGATTAAAACAACTAAAACCGATTTTAACACAAGTATATTGTTATCGCAATGTTTTGTTTACTTATTGTTTAAAAATATCAGTGTACCCCTTTTATGTTCTTTCCTATGAACATACGCACCCTCTGCATTTTGATTGATAATCAATCTATTTGATATTTCTATCAATATATTTGTTCAATTCTAATGCTTATAAAATGATATTTCTATCATTTCTTGGATCATATCCAAGGACTTACAAACTCAATATCACTCCCACTGAGTTCGAGATATTTTTGGTTATTATGTGTTAATAGCTTACTCTAAATCATTATTTAGAATTTTCTATTTCAATACATACATACCAAAACACTAAGACTTACTAAGTGATAATCTTGGAAGTAAATCCAAAACAACTTGAGTACGTTGAATATATTACGCTAATTTCTATCATTGAAATTTACGAGGTTTTATCAATGTTGCTTATCAAATTTCAGCCACAATAGTCTTTTAAAGACGGAATCAAGGCCGATGGATCATATCTCTTCGGATATGATTACCAAAATCATATTTTGATAACGTATTTAGAATCCCTTCGGATTTGCGCATCAAACCATATCATAGAGTCAATACTCTTAATGGCATAATTGACAACTGAGGGTTATTTATTCTCGATATTGATAAGAAACTCATAGTTTCTCTTCAGTATGTGAGAATACATATTAGACACTCTAACATGATGTGTTCATTTAAGTTAGTTACTTTCATTTCATTTCATGTATTCCGTTTTATTTTTGAATCGTATCTAGTTCCATTTTACTACCAATAATTTCTCAAAGAAATTCATTCACGATGAAGTTGGCATTTGTTGACAATAATTGTTTCTCAGTGTAACAGAATAGATATTCATAAACACTTTTTCGAATTGGCTTTTATATAAAACTGGTTTAGTTTTTAGTTTACAAAAACTATTTTAAAAACATAAATATGTCACCCAATGACAGTCTTTCCCAAAATCTTTTTGGGGAGATTCATACAGAATCCCTTACGAACAATTATTATGTGCAATCTTATGTTTTGTATAACATGCCAACTCCTTGGCCTAGGATATGTTGAGGTTTCTTATAAACTCTTATCTTATATGATTTTGTAAACTATTATTTAAATGAAATAATATTAACCTTGCATACTACTCTTAAGTACATGACCTTATAGAAAGAAATTAACTCAACTTCACTCATAAATAATCGTACTTTATCCAACAACGCTCGGTTACTCCTTATCGATACATCATTATACACCACAAGAAGGAGTGACTTTTGAGATTGAATCATTATTCATTTTAAGGTATGTTCGGAACTCTTTCCAATATACTTACCCACGCAATCAAATAGAATTATTTCTGCCGCATTTTATTTTATTTACTTCTAATTTACACTCTGTCAGTTTACCATAGGCATGCTACCTGTGTACAAATACACATGTCCATGTCGGTGACAACCCATCAATTAATATGACAAAGTATGTAGAACCGTGTTGATTTTAATAGACTTACGATTACATACATCTATATGTATCAATTCGAAGAGTTCAACTCTTATGATGCTCTCACTAAATGGTTGTATAGCCCTTAATTGTTTGAGATATAATTAACTAGTGTCATATGTTTCATAATCATCATATAATAAAATTATTTCTCAAAATTACTGCTTAGTCTATAATTCCAAAATAACGATAAATAATATTAAATACTTTTGTATTTTTCAATGCATCACTTTTGTAATGAAAAAATATACTATATTATAGTTTTATTTCGTAACGAATATTTATAACGTTCATAGGAAATATAGCTTCAATTGATACCCAAAAATAGTCATTATTTCATAAATAATGGTCGATACGTTTTACAAAAATGATTTTTGTAATTTGATGCATTCAATAAGTGCTATATTGCATGTTCCCACTATTTCTATCATTACTATAATAGTATACTGAATCCGGAGGTCCATCATTCACTTAATACAGAATATTTATTTCATATACTGCAACTAGTTTACAGCGGAGAGTTCTTTATTCAAATATCTTAAACTCAAAGAAATAAATTGCATAGAAAATAATTTTCTATATGTAAATACGTTCTGGAATAGAAATCATATTTCTTATTCCAATGTTAAGTATCAACCACTATTATTACAGTTCTTGCTTCCGTTGGTCCTTTATGCAGTAGAAGTGATATTCACTCTCATCATCCCAACTATACTTTAAATCACATCTACTCTTGTACATTCATTTTTTTCCTTTGAAAATGGTCCACCCATTCAAAGAAAACCCTTACTACAATATCATAACGAACTCTATACAAAAGCGCATTCGACTATCTTCAACATTTAAGGACATCAAATATGTTGCACTTCATATAAACTAATCAAACTAACATTTCATTTGATGTATACTATTGTTTTGGTGTAACGATACATTTAACTCAATATAATCCTTTTTGTAATCAATTAAATTGAATATTCAATTTCGCACTAAGGTTTATTTGGTTTTTTGGATGAACTAATTTCATCAAAATATTGTATATTACAAGCTTTCGACCATTCGCCATATAACATTTATATGTGATTGTATATGGATGAAATATCCATAGTCTTGTATTGCTTTTGAGTTCAAATCTCATAGAATGTAATAAACGGTCTCGACCAAATAAACGCGTAAGTGACCAAACTACGAATGGTAGTTGTAAAATCAAGCACTTGTATGGGTGTTGAAACGTTAACATGCAATAAGCTTTTATTGGTAAGTATATATTATATTTCTATTTGTCAATCTTCAATTCATTTGTATATCTTAATTGGTAAATATTTTATCAATCTTACTAAATGCACAAATTTATCAATGTAGATTATTATAGCATTATATAGCATATGTTCTTACAATATTAGAAAGAGTAAATGTTACCACTTTATTTTTCTAATAAGGCTCCCACTATTCTTTTATGCTTCACTAAGCCATATGCAAAACATAGAAGTCTTTCGACTTCACCAGTGGGTGTTGGGTCTCGTCCATCTTGGAATTATGGCCTTGAGTTTGCTCAACAAGTCATAGCTCCACGAATGATGGATAACTCCTTATAGGTTGTATCACATACAACTCCATATCCATGGTTCTTTGTCCTGATCTCATTTCGACCTTGAGTTTGCTCAACAAACCAAAAGAGATTATTCACTCATACCTACCATATCGCGATAACCTAAGTATAATATATGTACCTTGACTTTGCTCAACAAATATATATAGTTATCTTACCTCATCTATTCAATATATCAATAATATACACATAACATCCCTAGATAGAGTTTGCTAACAACTAAGGAGTATGCACGTAATTTATTATTATATATATGGTAGAGGACAATATTATATTAACGATTCATAATCTTCAATATATTACATTGAGTGATATCGACTTTAGAATAATGTATATCTTATGAAATGCCCTCGTGATTCAAGTGACGGACAAAATACGTACAATACGTATGTATTTATCCCTTAAGTCTGTTTAAGATTTCTTTAATGTTCTACATTTAGTTTATACATTAATATTATATAAGTCTTATTATCATATAACTTTTATATTTCATACAACTTATATAATAGTCTTACATATGATAATATATTGATTAAATCTTATTCAACTAATTTTTAATTAATTAACATTTTAATTAATTTTATATTATTTTAATGTAATGTTTATATTAAATATTTATAACCTTTATATTATTACACATATATTATATATATGTGTGTGTATTCATTTAATTAATTAATTTACTTAATTAATTAACCTTTATTTAATATATATATTTAATTAACTTTAATTAATTTATTTAATTAAACAATTTTAATTAAATTATATTAATTTCAAAACTTAATTCATATACATACATTTATACTTACGTCATTTTAAACATTTTAAAATATCATAACATATATCATAATATATAATACAAGCATATATTTCTATTAATTAACTTATTTTATTAATTCAATTCAAAAAATTTAACAATTTCGAAATTAATATATATTTTTAAAAATTTTGAAAATTATAATATATTATAATTATTATATAATATTATAATTATTAATATATATTTATATCTTATTTTAAATTTAATTTTCAAGTTGAAAATCTTATACTTTAATTTTCAAACAATTTTGAAAATTTATGTCATAACATCTGTAATATCTTTCTTATTTTAAATTTAACTTTTTAAATTTAAAACTTCTATTTTTTATTTCAAAACAATTTTGAAATTAGCCTAAGGCTAAATTCAAATTGGGTCTTTTCTATTAGGGATAATCTTTTGGGCTGTGAGCTTAATAATTAACCCTAATACGATTAATTTAGATCGAATAAGCTATTGCGTTCTGATACATTATTAAAATTGGACCAGCCTATAGCATAAGATATGGGTTAATTTCAAAAAAAAAAATACCTAGTTGGATCTCTATTGGGCCTTTGAAGTCTAATTCATTTATAACATTTCTAAATTTAGTTTATATAGAATCACATATTTTATTTAAATTTATAAATTGTAGCTTGAAATTCATTTGATTTTGGTTTTACTTAATATATGTAAATATATATGTATATATACACATACAAACATGTACATGTATATATAATTGTGTGCACATGCATGTATAACATAGTAATCTGTGCAAGGTATAACGTGTTCGTCTATAGACGTTGAGATTTACATCGCAATAGACACTAGCTCATTTTATATGTATTGTATGTTGCCAAATATATGTATGTACATATAGTTATAAATTCCAAATGATTATATACATACATACATATAAATATATACAAATATGTTCCAATATTAAAATATTGTAGAAAAATATATTTATGTAAACTACATGTCATAATATAGGTAACAATCAAGATATATATATGTATGTATGTATGTGATAAAATAATATTTTAATATGAATTAAAATAAACTATTTATTTACTTATATGTGTGTGTATACATGCATAGCTGTAATGACCCGTAAATTTTTGATAATTTAATTGTTAATTTTATTAAATGTTTATTATCTAATATTGTAAAAAAACAGAAATTTATGATTCATTAATGAAATAATAACTCAAATGAGATGTAATGATGCTAACCTAAGTTATTTATTAACTATTTGAATGAAATTACAATTAATGGAATTAGTGTAAATGTTACACTAGGCTATAAATTGAATATAGGAAAACAAACGTAAATATTGAATTAATTAATGAGTTAATATAATGTTGAATAAAATCAATGTTCTGTAAGTAATTTTAATATTGGTTTGGAAATGATAAACTTATAAAAGTGTGATTGAGAGTTAATGGCAACAATTATTATAAGCTACATATATATTTAATCCGTTAAATTGAATTTGAATTAATCACAATATATCTAAATTAAATATTATGTTAATGTAAATCTAGATAATAAATGGAAAATAATGTTAACTTTATTCATAGTATGACAGTGGGTTGAATAAGAATGGAAGTCAAGATTTATCAATTTATTGGAATTTAAACTTAATAATTGGATTAGTTGGAATTTTTGGAAATTAAATTTATAATTTATGAATTTAATGAAATTGAAATTAAACATTGAAATTGAGGAATTAATCGATTTTAAATCAACGGCTAAATTTGTTTAAATTATTTGTGAATGGTTGAGAAATCAAAATTGATAGAAGTTGTAAATTATTAAAAATTTAAATTGGAAAGTGATTAATTAATTTAGTATTAATTTATTTAATTAACTGGAAAATAGCCATTTTGGCCACTGACTCGAATTTCGACAAAATCTATTTCATCGGATCCGTAATGGTGAATTATTATAGGATTTCAAGTTTCGTAGCGATCGGACATGTCATTTGATCGTACGGACTCGAAACGCCTAGAAATCAATGAAATTGAAATCAATTAAAATCAGTTTGAAATAATTTGATTTTAGCATAACTTCTTCATACGATGGAATTTGGACTTGAAACCTGTTCCATTGATTTTAAAATATTTTAGAACATCTATTTTGATATATGGGTTGATCCAATTTCGTTCCGGAGTTAGAACGGACTTTTCGGGCTATTTATCGTTCAACTGTCGAATCAAATCAATCCGGTCCATTCTAATTTCAAGTTTTCATATATATACCTCGTTATAAGCCCTAGCCTATTTTTTATATTCATTTTTCTGCACGTACAATTCTAGTTGCTCCTCCTCATTCCAATGGCAGACAAAACCAAAATTCCAATTGCAATTTCAAATAAAATTCAAAGCTAAAAATTCAAACTCCACAAACTCTATCGAATTTTATATCAATTCGAAGCTCTCGAAGAGCATAACTCGGATCAGCAATTCGTTTTACAATCGGGTTCACCTTTTTTCTAGAAATCGAGAAGGAAACTCAACCGTTCATTCTAGGTTTTGGACGATCCAACGGTGGATCTTTGCCCGATCGACGATCGGAAGGTGGCGTTGGGAAGAGGGTGGAGAGTAGGTCACAGATCTAGGGTTCGTTTGTCGAGATGGTCAATGAAATTGCCAAATTTGAAGTTTTAATGCGAGCGGCGGTGGGTTCGCCAAGGGAAGGCGGAGGCGGCGAAATCATGGTGGCTACAGCGGCTCGGGGTGAGAAGGCCTTTGGCGCACGTGGATCGATGGGAAGTTGGACGTAGGTGCGACGATAATTGGTTGAGGTGTCGATCAGGTGACGATCGATGTTCTAGATCGCGTTGTTGCTAGGGTTTCGTTCGAAAAGGGGGAGGCGGACGTGTACGATTGAGAGTGGCCGTTATACTTTATATATATATATATATATATATATATATATATATATATATTTACTCGTATAACTTCTAACTGCAATAACTTTTGCATACGAGGTCCAATTCATGTGCTGTTTTCTCCCCTACAATCCTATCGAAATTCTGAATATTTTGACGTCTATTTGGATGAATTCTGAGACTGTTCAAATTTTAGGTTTAAATTGGACTTAAATTCAATTTAAATTCAAAAGGTGAGTGTTTTAACCCACTAACAACTTCTAAAATTTCTTATGTTTGTTAAATTGATTTATGATGTGATTAGAAATTTATTTATGACTGTTTGACATATTTTTATTCGTCATCTCAGTTAAGTTGAATTTATTGAATTAAATTGTACTTAATTTATTTTTGCATATAAACTGCCAGTTAAATTGTTATTGAATTTATTATTGCATATAAACAGCCAGTTAAATCATTATTTAATTTATTATCGCATATAAGCTGCCAGTTAAATTTGTTATTTAATTTATTATTGAATATAAACTGCTAGTAAATACCTATTATTTATTATCTGTTCTATATTGATGTTATTGATGGAATTGGATGACGATTGTGATAAATATTGATGACTGATATTTGATGAATGGATGTTGTATTTTATATTGTTATAAACTGCAAGTTGTTATGGATTTTATTTCATTCGAAATTCCAGTTTGAAATGATATATAATCTTATTTATATTTTAAATTGCAGATTGAAATGATAAACATCCGTATCACTTGACCATAGGATAAAAAATTATATACAGGCACCGTGGTCTATATATATATATATATATATATATATATATATATATTTTTGGATTGATTACTAGGTTTTGTAAAGTAATATATGGTTTTAGATAAATACTGATTTTAGATAATTTGTATTATTTATCCTTGACTTTGAGCTGTGTATAAATTTGTTTTTAATATAGAATAAGCTTAATAATAAGTTTGATATTTATTGAAGATAATATGGTTAAGTACTTAAACTATATTTTAATATAGAGTTTATAATGATTTAAATAAATTAAGGTTGGAAGATAAATTTGAAATTTATTTGAAATTAAAGTTATTTTAGAATTAAACTCTAATAAGTTTGGTGTAAGATTTATTAAATTTGAAATTTTAAAAGGTATGATTTTATCACTTGACTTTGAGTTATGGTGAATTAAATGAATATTTCAAGTATAAATAAATTTAAGGAAATATTCAGTTATTTGAAATTTGGGTTATATTTAAATGATAATGGATTTATTAAGTAAAATATTTCAAAACTAAATAATAGAAAATTGAATTGTTGAATTGTAATTATCAAACACAGTTTTGAAATTGTTGAATACTTAAAGCTTGAAATATACTGAATTTGAAATGGTTTATTTTATGGATCAATCGGTTGTGAAATCAATATAATTTGAAATGGTTTATTTGAAAACTAAATTGAATGGAAATTATGATTTGGAGTTTGGTTAAGTAAAAAAATGTAGAAATTCGAGTTGTTTTGGAATTGATTTGCAAAATTGAAGAAGCTATTTTATTATATAAAGTATTTTAGTATTTAAACCATTTAAGTGGTGGAAGTTATGTTTCAAAGTTAGGAGTTTCAAAGTATTATGATTTGAAGGTGTTATATTTCAAGTATTTTGATTTCAAAGTATTATAACGTTGAAAGTGCTATGATTTTTGAAAGGGATATATTTGAAATAAAAATGATGTTATATTGATTTGGGTTTTAATAAAAATGATATCATATTGGTTTGGTTTTGAAAGGGAAATGATATAGTATTTATATGGTTTTGAAATGGATAGTATATTCTGGTTATGAAGTATAATTATTTTGAAATGACCACGGTGCTATAATAACGTTTGGTTGCTGAAGAGACCGGGATCGGAAGTTGTCATACTTTGTGCCAACTTCGAAAACCACTTTAACAACCGTGTACGCGGTGGAGATTTCAGAATGAAGTATGATGGTGGCGGCGTTTCCTTTGAGGTATATACGTGGACCCGACTCCCATGAGTTGGCATAAGGTGGCTAAAACAGGAGCGATTGATGGGCTAAGGAGGTAGCACCTTTTATCGGACACACTCCTTTGATACCATTCTATTACTTTGTGATTGATTTGGGCCCTTTTGAATTTGGGGGTGTGGCTCTAGGTGGGCGGTAGTAGCTGCTACGCGTTACCACCGGTCCGGAACCGTAATTGGTATATCTACCCTGGCATTGCCTAGTTGTGTCATCTCACCTACCCTAGCACGCCTTGTATGAATTTGGTTTTCTCCCGTAGCCAGTGGAGTATTAGGGTAATCTCCCGATCTAGAGATGCGCTGATACTGCATGGACTACTGGGACTATTACGTGGTAAGGGCTATATGAGTAACCCCTTAATGCTATTTAAAAGTAAGATAATCTTACTAATAGACATTATTATAATAGCCTATATTACTACATAGTAAATAGTTTAACGGATCCTTAAGAGATGTGAATCCCGAGCATCTCTTAAGTTACTACACTCACGTTGACACTGGATAGGAGATGTCAAATCTCGTAAACATCTCTGATGCCATTCCACTCATATTATTTACCGTTGTTTTAACTTACATAAGATCTTTTAGTTCCGACTCGAGTGTTTTGTCTTTTCAATTCGCTCGGGTCAGTCTGAGCATTTTAGCATTCAAAGACATTATTTCTGGAGGATGAAAACGAAGATTGTGTTACTATTATTTATTATATTATTCCACTGCATCCACATTGTTCCGTTGCATTATTTATTATTCTCTGGTATGTGTAACTTTGCTATGTGTTGTATAAGTAAAATCAATTGTTTTGTAAAACAGCTTCATGAACTGTTTATTTGATTATTATAATTTGTCGTTCCGCTACAAGATTCTATTTTTTTCTTTCTCTACTTTTTCTTATTTGCCCCAATAACAATCCGCTCTTTTGTATGGTTTGAGTCTGACGTGTGTGGTTTATCGTCGATTTAAAGCGTATAAAAAGGCGGGATGTTACAATAGCTATTCAATATAATATTTAATAGTACATTAATTTATAATATAATATATACATACATAAATAAATATAAATATAAATATGAGTATAAATTTAAATATAAATAAATATATATAATAATTTTAGTTCAAAAATATCATTGATTTAAATTTAATATGATCTTAATATCTTATTATGCATATATCTTGAATTAATAATTAGTTTCGACGCTAAGTTATTTAATATAAAATAATTATTAATAAAAATTCAAAATTTCAATTTATAGAAAATCTAGGATATTATTTTAAGTGTCATGAAAAATTTCCATAGTTTTAGGAATTAAAATTATATTTTTAATTAATTAATTAATTGGCATCTAAACTAAATATAATTTTGAAAAATAAAAAATAAAGTTGAACAATTCTAGAATTTTTTCTGAAAGCAACTGACATCATGGATCAATTTTTAAAAAATAAAAATGAACTTTTGAAACCATTTTATATTTTATAAAAATTTATTAAATCAAATGTTCATTAAATACTGATAATAAATATATATAATATTCATAAACATTATATTCGACATTTATAATTCATAATAAACATAAACATGTTTTAAAAAAATTAGATTAATATTATATAGTAAATATAAATATATATGCTTTAATACAAATTGTACATGAATACTAATACACAAAATATATTTATAGAAAATAATACAATATTAAACTAAAAATTTATTTTTCATATAATATCAGATGGTAAATGTATATTACGAATATAAACATTAAATATTATACACATATCCAATCCTCATTATGACAACATTATATACAAAAATCTGACCTAACTAATTAAATTGCAATAATATGTTCATATATACAGGGGTACATGATTAACAAATTATAAAACATGATAATCTATTTAATATCTATATAAATAAATGTTACCTACACGGATGCTTACATTCCATGTTGAAATAGTGAATTCTCTTTCTCTAATTTGTTCGTTGATCCGTCAGATTGCGAGTCTGGAATCATCGACCTTCCACTATCGAATAACTTTTGATTTAACTTGAATTTTATTTGAGAATTTTGGGGATTAATGGACCTATTTTTGATCCAGCAATAGGAAGAAGATGGAAGCCAAAATATAAATTGAATTAGGGCTTTGAGATGATTACATATAAGGTTGGACAAGAGATAAAATAAATAGGTATCTAATACACCTTCTCTCTTGATTTTAGCCACACATCTCCTAGCCTTTGACCATGTTTTAGCCACCCCAAAACCTCACCATAGTAGCCACCTATAGCCTCAAAATATGATGGGTTGTGAGCACATTTAAACCAAATCAAATATACACAAGTATATACAATTTCATTTGTTATCGATATCTCATATCGATTGATATATTTATAGCTATTATAAATATATGCAACAGTTTTATTTCTCAAATCATATTTAAATTTCATAATTAATATTTCATAAATATTATTAATCATAAAACTACAAACTAATTAAATCATTTGGTCTAAAAAGAATTCATCGTTTCTGTTGTGTGACTCTTAAATGTAAATTTGGTCAGCAAATGACATCGAACTATTCGAATGTTAACGTCACACGTCACTTAGCATGTGGTGTGACATTTTGGACAATTTTATCATTCACTTGACTTGGGTGAAATCCAAATTTAGTTTAATAAACATTACCCAGTTGTGACATTATTTACACCAATTCTCTTCGTCAAAACTATATCACTTTAGACTTATCGAATTTAGTAATGGTCAAAATTCCAATATCATCTGTATTCGACTCGATAGTCCAAACAAAAAATTCTTGGTTCGATAATAAAAATTATTATTAACCGAAATACTCTGGCCAGAGACTATGACTTTGAGTTGACCTAAGTTGATCGTGATACTAAACCCATATAACTTAGAAGATGAATCCTCTCTTAAATAGTCGGCCCAACTATAGTCATTCGATGGAATTCCATGCCAAGATTTGACTAATCAAATCGGAGCTTTCAATTTGAAGATCCACAGTGTTCTCGAGTCGAGAGAACACTGTAAATCGGTATCATCGATATTTTCTATTTGACCTTTGTTATATTAATGGATAGAAAATTATCGAGTGAGTCATTCCATGATTATCCAATAACTATCAGTACATAACCTCTAGGTGCCCCCATCAACCATGAGTACACTACCTAACATTTGGAGAGTGTTAAGTATTTTAGTCTCAACAGATACATCAATATCTAGTATTGATGCATCTTGACTAGGAACATTTAGAATAATATGTTTATTTTATTGTGATAATTACTTACGGTTACAAAATATTGTAACTATTATCACAAAGCAAACCATTTATGGATTTTCTATTAAATATACTTTTAATCAAATTAATTAACTAATATAACCATATTATATCAATTATTATATAATAGAAAGAAAATACCTTTGATTTCGAATTAGATTGGTCATTTAGTTAGATACATGTAACAAATTATATAATTTCACCTAGGGCATACCCATATCTCTATCAAGAATGAGGGATTGCCAAACATGTTCCTAGATCTGTTAAAGATAAACGGGACGGGGCTACTTTGATAACCGTGGCGCTCTAGCAAAAAGCAGTGAAATAATGCAACTTTGGAATAGTGCATCACCTATCTAAGGAAGGAAACCTAATCCTAGAGAGAATTTCTCCTTGGTCGGGAACACCTTTCCCGATCTAGAAAGGACTATATTTTATCAGCGGGGATCTAGGGAATGGAGCCTACATTCTCATCATCATGGATGAAGCTGTAGCCGAGAAAACATGGAATGCTCAAAACCTCTATTTTGTTTTTGTACACTGATTATTGCAATTATATGGATTATGGATAGGTGTAATGTCGATCATCGCGATTCTATTGAACCCCGTGGATAGGGTATGTGAAACCATGACAGATTATTAGTGCTACCAAACCACCATAAGTAGGGGTCAGCAATATTTGGTTCGAACCAAATCTACCGACCAAACTGGTTCATTTCAGTTGGCGCAGTTCGGTTATGAAATTATATCAGTTTGAACTCGGTTTGAAAAATAATTTTATTTTGGTTATCGATTTAACCGAACTTTTATTATATTATCCAAATTCATGGCATTGTAATACTCTTAATAATTTGTTTGGTAATAAAAACCAAACTATATCAATTGAAAATATGTTAATTTTTATTATAAACTAAAAAAAGTAGTCGAAATATTTTCTCTAAACATAAATTTATGTTTTCCTTTACGTAAATAGATCATTTGAATAATAACCTATGGTAATTTATCTTACTTACCTTTTAGTTTGGTTAAATTGGTTACCGATCGAATTAACCAAAGCTCATTTGGTTCGATTCGGTTCCGTTCTGATTTTTTTCGGTTTCAATTCAGTTTGATATTTTTTACCTCAAAACCAACCGAAACAACCAAACATTCATCCCTAGCCACAACAACAACCATCCTTTCTCAAATAAAGTCCCAATTTCTAGGACTACACATGCAAGGCCACTGCATACTGGGGCACCCAACTCTAATGCATCATGGAAAGCTCAGACAAATCAAGGCTATCAACAATGAACCGGATTTACCCATGATCAAGATAAGGTTGCAGAATGGGTAGTTCACTGTTGACGATTGGTCCCAAACTTATTTCCAACAATTGGGGACCTGAATGACCCTAATCGGATGTTCACTATTGACGATCGATCCAAAAAATTCTTGTCGAAACTAGAGTGACCCTAACTGAGTGTCCACCATTGACATACGAGTCCAAACTTCTTAATAGCTATGGCGGACTAGAGTGACCCTATCCATGTGTAGATCATTGATGATCAGGTTCAAATGTTTTACCAACAATGGTAGACAAGGTGAACTTAACTGGGTGTCTACTTTTGATGATCGGCTCCAAACTTCTTGCCAGCAATGGCGGACCAGAGTGACCCTAACCAGGTGTCCACCATTGACGATCAACTTTAAATTTTTACCTAAAATGGTGGATCAGAGTGATCTTAACTGGGTATCCACCATTGACAATCAGCTTTATACTTCTTACTAGCAATGTTGGACCAGGGTATCCCTAATTGGGTGTCCACCATTGATGATCGGCTCCAAACATTTGGCTAGCAACAGAGAACCCGATTTACTAGTAGTCAGGACATAACCGCCACCTGGTTGGTTCACCACTGATGATGGCCTCTGGACTTACTTTTTCTAGGTACAACAAGTATTCCCACCTTACGATGTGGATGAATTCGCTTCGACCCAAAGCAAAGAAACTGGAAACCAACAACATCACGACCTGCTTTTCTGAACCATTCAAATCGACAATCATCCACTCATATCGAACTATAATCGCTCAAAACAACATATTGTTAATTTAGATTTGGTAAAATTAGCATATACCATAAATAATTCAATCACAGAATCACAGATATAGGGTATTACAACAGTAAGCAGTGAAATTGGTAAATAGTAGTTCATGAAGCTATTATATAAACAACAGAATTTTAAGTAAAATACAACAGATATCCCGAATACACAGAGGTTACTAATACAAATGCCAATGACAAGTCTGAACAAAAAAACTAGAAATAACTAGAATAACTGAAAGCTGAATAGATAAGATACAGATCATCAAGAAAAGTTCCACACTCCAAAGGTGAGTCAAATGCTGTGACACTCAGTCTGACCCAAGCATAAAGAAAAACACAAAACACTCGAGACAAGATTAACATTCTTATACCAGTAAATTCAACTCAAGTGAAATGTCAACTCAAATACAACATAACTTAAAGGATGTTTGGGATACCCATCCTCTAAGGATCCTGGAACTATCTACCATGTAGTAATATACACTATTATAATATGTCTATCAGTAAAGTAAAGTATTAAAATAGCTTTAAGGCGTTACCCATATCCCCCTTAGCACATTTTATATATTCTCGTAATTTATATAGTAGCATAAGCTCCGCCAAACCGGTGGTTTATCCAGAGGGCACTCTATAGGTATGGTACAAAACAAACTCATAGAAGGCGCGATAAGGCATGTGACAAGGAACGCGAGGCAATGCCTAGGGAAGGATTCTACCATTTTGCGGATTCGAACTGGGGGTAATGCTTAGCAGCTACTACCGTCCACCTTGAGACACACTCCCAGATCAAAGATGCACCCAATCAAATGCAATCAAATCACACAGTAATAGTGGTATCGAAAAAATGTACCCGATCGGAGGTGCGATCTCACTTGGCATGGCATGGCTCCTATTTTAGCCACATCAAGCTGACTCGTGGGAGTCGGGGCTGCGTTAATACCTCATACAGAATTGTCATCAACCATCCTACTTCGTTCTAGAATCTCCACCACGTACACAGTTGTTAAAGTGGTTTTCGATATTGGTAGAGAGTATGACAATATCCAATCCCGGTCTCTTTAACAACCAAATGCTTATTTCACACCGTGGTCATTTATATTTCAAAAGTTTATAATTCATATCAAAATATCATATTCTTCTTAAAACTATATCATTTTCGAAATCAATATTCACTTTAGAAATCGTTTCTACTTTCGAAATCATGTCACTTTTAAATTATTTCATTTCCAAAATCATAATCCACAAAATAATTTATATGATAAAAATAGTTTATATATTAAAATTAATTTATATATTAAAAATAGTTTATATATTAAAAATAGTTTATATATTTAAAGGAGTCTATATCGAAAATAGTTCGAACTAGAATTGTTTCTTCCAATTTCACAAAATCGATTCAAATTCTCATTAAACCATTTTATGTTTATATCGATTTCAAATCTAGATTTGAATTATAAATTTAAACCACTTTCAATTCAATCATTTCAATATTCAAAATTTACAATAACTCAATTTGATAAATTTCATTATATTTCAATATTCAACTTTAATCCTATTTAAATTTTCAAAACATTCACGCAATCATCTTTAATAACACTTAAATAAAATCTCATGTTACAATTTAATTTAATATTAAATATTCAATTTCCATTTTATCTAAGGTTGAAATATTCATTTAATCACTTTTATCAAATCAAGTTATAAAATCATACTTTTCAAAATCTTAAAAATCAATATGTTCAAATCAAACCATATTTAAATTCCATTCTAAAAAAAATTAATTACATATCAATTTTTATTTAAATTCAATTTTTAACAGATTAAATTACAAATTAATTCTTATTTAATTTATCTTTCCAACTTCTGTTAAGTTATTACAAAAATCTATTTTAAAATATTAATGTAAATTTAAAAAAATGATTACATGTTATATATATTGTTAGTCAAATTACATTCTTAATAAATTTTATTTTGTTAGTTATTATTAAATCAATTCTTATTACTATTAAATCTGTTTTAAATCATATTTTATATATTTTAAAAATAACAATGTTATAAGTAAAATTTTATAATTTCCATTTTAAAACTTAACATATAAATTTAAAATATCCAAAGTATATAATTTTAAAATCTAACTTTTACACATACATTAAAATTAAAATCTTTATATTATATTTAAAAATCAATATTTATTAAAACCCACATATTTCCTTTTAAACTTTGGAAATCATTTTCGAAATATAGACCGATGGTGTCTAAATATAATTTTATATCCTATGGTCAAGTGATAGGGTATTTATCATTTCAATCCGCAATTCAAATTTAATATCTACGGGTATATATCATTTCAAGCCACAGTCCCAAAATTCAAAAATAATAAAAAAACCGCTTGGATTTATCATTTTAACCCATAACGAATTTTCCCTATTCTGAAATACCGTTCGAGTATGTATCATTTCAACCCATAGGGATTTCTAAACTAATAGGGAACTTGCAGAGTGAGAACAAATATGATAATAATATAACATATCAATAACATGCATATATCATCAGTAACAAATTTAAATTTAATATAAACAACAAGTTATGGTGTCATATGTCATAGGTAAACAATTGCAGATAATGGCATATCATATTTAACAATTAAATAACTTAACAATTCAAATTTAACAGCATATTGCAATCGTCATTTCATGTGAAATCAATTTACTAAATATAAGATTGTTAATTGTGAGTGATTTCTCACCTTTCGAGGCTAGAGAACAAGGAAAATGAGAAACAATGGATATGGATTTGCACATGGATGCACAAGCAACATAGCGACAAAGCTAGAATTACTGCTATAAATCTAGACAGCGGAGAAACAAGGCGAGGTGAATTTAGATTTGGTGGATCAAATGCATCTTCTAAACATATCTTGTATATATAGAATTATTACAAAATTTATAACATAAATTCAAATAAATATTTGAACATATTATTTATATGTAAAATTGTTACAAAACTCTATTTTATAAAAATAATATAAATTTAAATAAATACAATTCTCACCAAAAGCTATATGTAAACTTCTTTAAACATATTATATATAAATAAGATAAGTTACTTATATATTAGCTTACAAATACTTTAAACATAAACTGAAATTGAAATAATATGTAAATACATTAAACATTCACATGGAAATACTTTAAACACATAACATAAATACACAGAACATATTATAAATTAAAATAAATTTCTTCAAACATTTCATGTATATATAACTTGATATATAAAGTGCGGAATCAAATGTAAATATATACCCTGATGTATATACATACACTTTAGTATCTATACACTGACCTTTTTATAAAACAAAACAAAAGAAGACAGGATGGTCACGCAATAAAGGCGAGAGGCAATGACCAGTTCATGCAATCACCTATATATATATATATATATATATATATATATATATATATATAAATTATAACGAGTGCTACTGCAAGCATAGAGGGGTTGGACAGCTGTTGTTCGATGGAGAAGGAGTAAAGAGAACTGACGTGCAGTAGACGAGGTAAGGCTAGTCGATGGCGTTGGATCTGGGCGAGGAGATGGGTTGGCTGACAGATAGGAGAGAGGAAGGAGACCGTCAAACAAGGAGATGCCGTGGAGGGCTATTTGTGGATAGGGATGTCTATTGTTGAACAATAGGAGAGTTGCCGGTTTCTCAGAAGGCGACAGTTAGGTGTGTGGTGGATGTCAAGACTAGTGGTTGCTCGGAAGCTTTGGATTCACGGTGGCGGAGAATGAGTTGTGGTCAGTTTCGACTGGGCTGCGCAGAGGGAAGGTTACGAGAGTGGAGCGCTAGGCGGTGGTGCTGACGAGGCAAAGGCGGAGCATCTGGGTTAGGCGAGGGAAGGGAAAATTTATTGTACGTGGCCAAAGAGGAGGGTGGAGGTGGGACATGTGGAGGTTACGTGATCTGTCGTGTGAGGCAAGATGGACGGAGGATGACGAGGAACAGTGGAGTATGGGCTAGCTGAGGAGATGGCCTACGCGTTTGCCTTAGGGTGCTGGTGGTTGTGAGGATCGGTGATGGTGGAGGAGGGGATCTGGGTCGAGGCTGTTGTGTCAGAGGAGGCAGAACCAAGTCGAGAGGGGAAGGGTTCAAGTGAATGGAGGCGAGTCTTGGCATTACGTGGAGGCTGGAAGTAAATGGGTGTGGCCATGATATTGATGCAGTGGAGGTTGAAGGTGGAAAGGTGATCTGCTGGCGTTTGACCATAAAGAATTGGAAGACAAGTTATGTCTCAGGTGGAACATTCAATCCCCAATGTAAAAGTAAGCGAACTGATATGAAAACACTTATATATTTTATTAATATTTTTTCTATTAGTTTTAGTGTTTCACAATGAAAAGGAGAAAAGGAAGGGAAAGCCAGAAAATGCACGAACCAACATAAATTGTAACGACCCAAAAATCCGTACCCTTTGAATCGACAATAGTCCAAACATGTCCGACCCAAAAAGCACCGACTGACGGAAAGTCAAGAGAAATAAAAGAAGAGAGAAGAAGAGAAGAAAGAGAGAAGATAGAACTAAACAGAACAATACAGAACCTCTCATCGCATCGGAAAACATATAATATCATATCAATGATCTTTACAAAACAGAAATTGTATATACGTACATCAATCAGAGTTCAATAATCAATCAACAGTTATCAGCCTAAACAGTTATAATAACTTTTACTTACAAATGCCGATAATTTAAAACAACTAAGCAATGCAGCGGATAATCAAGCAAATTCGAATGTATGAAAATGAAGGTCTCCAGCTCTCCTGCTGAAGCTTCAAAAGCACCAAATCTGAACCAGTAAATATACTCGGTCTGACCCGAGCATTGAAAGGGAAGAACGCCCGGATCAGTCTGGTAAACCAGCGTGAGAAACATACTCAACTGAATTTATTAAATTACCAAACTTTACCTTTATCAAAACAAAAGTATCTCGTAAGAAAAATCCATACATAAACACGGACATATTTTACCTGACGATAACTAAAACATTTCTTATCAAACTCGTGTGATATTATACTAGTGTCTAGTATACAAATAATATTCAAAATAGCCAAAATTGTTACCATCATTAAATTCCAGCATACCAGACTCTACAAATAAAATGGCAGGTACGTAGTGGAGTTTGAATTTCCGTACAAATGACCAGGTGAAGGGATTACCTTCCAGCAGTACATCTCTAGAAGAATGTATCGAGAACCATCACAAAGTTTCTCTACCAACACAAGACCGACCCACCTCTATAACCAGATGGTACCGAATATGTCATCCTTCGTTCGTTACCGACCTTTATCGAGGGCCCTCATATCATACAAACCATAATAATCAGATACATGACGTCATAACGTGCAAAGATATATATAGAAGAGGATGATCATACCCTAATGGGAGTGACCTACTTAGCCTTGCCGCATCTAACGCTGTTTTGGTCATTTCCGGTTGACGGGGCCTGATGAGGTAACAATTACCTTTCACAATCACATATCACATCACTTTGAATGCCACATGTCCATTTCCGTTGACTACTAATTGCCTTCCACAAAAATACAACCCTTAAGCTCATACGTCTCAAGGAGGGTGTTAAGCTAAGAGAAGTTGCCTTCTCCGCCACCACTGATGTACGTTTGTAAAATCCAATGTACGTAATATATAGAAATGCAAAGTCAGACAAACATCCATACAAGTTGTCCAAGAACAGAACAAACCGAAGGTACTTTCCTACCACATCCTGTCGGGTAATCCCTAGGATTAGTAGCGAATTGTCCTTACATTGGATATTTCATAATGAAGAGACCACTGCTACTGCATGTATATTGGGATTTTAACCCCAAACGATCAACAAACAGTCCTCCACTATGAAACTCCGGAATATCAATGTCATCAATAAGCAACCTGCACAATCGTTGCATATATGTTGGTTCGAAGTAGTTTTCGGATAAATTTGATCCCGGTCTCTTCGCACCAACAACGCAAAAACATTTCTCAACTTTACACAGAAACTAAGTCTCCTAGACTTATCACATCTCCAACTTTCAACTTGCTATGCTTCGGGCCAAGAAGGAAGCTCGATAGATTGGAGTAGTACTCCACACTATAAGAATCAACATCCTCAACACAAACGATAATCAAGCCTAAAAGAAGGCTGCGTGCTAAGTGTACGACTAAATAGTTCCCACATCAAGTTGAGGAACAAAAATTTTGGCCAATTTGATAGTCGGTTATTTAACTATCAAAGCAAACAAACAAATATTTAGTACCATATGCAATCACCAGGCCCTTATAATTAATCTTCTATTAATTAAATCATTTGCCAAATATTCCCTTCAAATTATCTTTAAAAAGATATTCTCAAAACCATTTCAACATTGGAAAACATTTCCATATACTTATTTAATAATAAGTAATTCACAAATCAATTTATTTTCAGCACTTGGAAAATATTCAATATACTTAAATCAAGATTAAGTATATATTTTATTCTTTAAGGAAAACATTCTTTTAAATATCTTTATTTTGGGTCAAAATGAAATGTTGCGTAAAACATCGGCACGACAACCCAAAATTAATAGTATAGGGATTCGAAAATAAGATAGATATATAAATCCCATATACTATATAAAAACATTTCCTTTCGAAAATCATTTACTAAAACAGCAATGTTATAGTCCACCATTTCCTTGCTTCTCGAAAACGTCTATTTCAATAATGACTGTTGAAATCTATGGTTTCAATACTTAACACATTTTAAAACATCTTCAAATGGTTTAATCCATTTAAAAGATCATTTTCAAAACATTTACTTATTTTCAAAAGATTATTCACTGTCTAAAATCGTGAATATAGTTCGTTCACCTAATTCAATGCTTCTACACCTTTTATTTTAAAGTAAAATCCACTATCCAAAATCGTGGATTTAATACCTAATCAAATTTATTACTATTACACTTTTATTAAAGGATTATCCACTGTCCAAAATCGTGGATATAATTCCTTTAATAACTATAATAATTAACTTATCAAATCAGTTGATTTCGGATTTACAAAACAATGTTTATAAATTCCTTTTATATTTTATAAAAACTTCAATTTATAAAATCCCTTCGTTAACCAATTCCATAAATATTTCAATTACATGCAAAAATCCAATTTGTAAGTTAATAACTTATAAATCATTTATTCACAAAATTCATTTATTTTATAACTTCACAAATTATAAATCTTATTACTTATAAGATTCATTTATAACTCCAATTCAACACTTATAAAATTCCTTTATAATTCCTTTATTCTGATTCATAAAAATATCAATTTTATAAATCTTATATGTAAAACCATTTATAATTATTCAAAAATCCCACTTTAAACAAGCTTATTCTTTTAATAATTTACAAATTGTTATTAAAGCTTATATAACTCCAAAATCATACTTAAGTATTATTTTCCAAAAATCGTAACTTCTATAACAATAAAAATTATAACTTTCATTTATTAAAAATCAATCCCTTTCTAAAAATTCATAATTCAATAAACGTGTATTTTCAAAATCACTTTAAAATCCTTTTTAAATTCGAAATCATCACTTAAATATTTTAAAATTCCAAAAATAGGCCTAATGCTGCAACAGCACCAAATATATCAATCACAGCATCCAAAATATCATATATCACATGATAAGAGCATATATCACAATATCTATAAATAAATCAATACTGTTGAGGAATCCAGTTGGATCCTCCAACTTGTCACCAGCAATAAATATACATATTAGAATATGTGTACAATGTCCGCTTCAAGGCAGACGTGCATACAAAGGGTCATCCTCTCATACACGGGAACGATAGGGTCATCTGCTCCATTAGGCAGGTATATATCCAAATACCAATCAATATATCATATATCATCCAAACAATCATCAATCATCGTATAATAAATTATTTCTCACCTATATAAAAATATCAGTGAGTCAGAAAGAGTGAGTTGTATTCACATTGCTTGTAGTCGTCCCGATAGCGATTCAAACTGATTAAAATTAAACGAGCGTTTAATTTCAACCAAAATTTTCACTGGCTCAAATAAATCCCAATCTAGGTCCATAATGTAGTGCTTGTCCATAGAACACAACTCAATTCGTTTCGTGCGAAACGAACATCGTATGAAGAAGTTATGGCAATTTTAATATCACACGAGTCATTATATAAATTAATTAACATTTTATTTTTTTATTTATAAAACCCTCACATTGTAGCCGTTCATTTTTCTTTGAAGAAATCTGGCCATATGAATCATCTTCTTCTCCATCAGTTTTCACGTACAAAAGCAAACCTAAAGGCCGCAGTTTTCATCGAATTTTCGCAATCCAATCGAGCACCTAGAAGTTGATCAGAGAATACCACGTTGAAGCCCTCATCCTTGCGCACCACCACACCCGAGCACGGCGAGCTCGGTCTAGAAGTGGCACAGGAAATTATGCCCAAATGATGCAAGAACGCGAGCAAATTATAGCCTCCACACGACGCCGTTTCAGATCTCCACCGTTGAGCTTATAGAGCTCTATATGCTCTACAACTTTGTAGTTGAAAGCATTTGCTAAAAGCTGATGGATTAGGAGAGATTGAACGAGAAAGGGAACAAATTTCTGGCCATAGACAGTATAATGGCAGCTAGCCCGAATTCTTGTTAGGGGTTTGTGAAAAATGAATAAAATGTTGGCCTTTTATAGAAAATTACGCGACTCTATTCATCCCGAAAATTTTCAAACTCGAAACGAAGCGTGTTGCCTGGCTTTTATAATATTTTATCCCTATTTCCAATGCAACAGAATATATATCGGAAGCCAATTCGATCGTATTGGGAAGGTAGGTTTTCAAATTGAATTATTTAAATTTAAAATTCACTTAAACAATTTTCTACGCATTTTAGCTTGTCCCGGACAAACCATAAATCCAATTGACACGAAATTTGAAATCTTACAATAACAAAATATTATGGATCCAATGAAACTAGTTTCGTCGAAATCTGAGACTGTTTGAAAAATGGCTATTTTTACTCATCAATTAAATATTAAAATATTCAATTTCTAGAATATAACTTTTAATTCAATTTTAAAAGTTCTCTAACATCATTCTAATTCACATATGATTTAATCACTTTATAAATCATTTTCATTCACATTAAATCCAATTTCCAACTATTTACGCAATTTTAAATATTAAATTAACAATTTAATTATTCAATTAAATCACTATATTCAAAATATAAGTTATTCGACTTATAAAATTTACTTTTGAATATTTAAAATCAATTAAATATATGAATTTCAAATGACTAAAATTCTGGGTTGTTACATTCTTTCCTACTTAAAAGAATTTCGTCCTCGAAATTACTAAGTAAGAAATGGTCACAAAATCAATTAACTTTTCAAAACAAATCGTTCAAACTAGATTTACCAAAATCACTTAAATGTTCAACTTTCCCAAAATCCAGTTGTAAAACTTACAAAAAAATTTCTAAGTTTTCAAATCTACTTAGTTGTCTTTTAAAAACCAACTACTATCATTTAACTTTTAATTCAAAAATCAAATTTTAGTTATCGAATTTTTTTTTCCAATTTTCCAAAATTTTCTAACCCTTAAATTTTCAAAAAAAATCGCCAACGTCTCCTTTGCACGGTTCGATTTGAAAAAAATATAGCAATATATATATATATATATATATCACAAATATACATCTCATCTTAGTGATGAGGCATCCCGAAGGGAAAAAAGTGTAAAATTACGATATGTAATCTGAGATATGTACCTTATATATTATTAGCGAGCATATACGACTAATATAGCGCGAAAGCGAGCTCCAAATGCGAAGCAAGCGCCATATGCACCTACTAAACAATCAACAAACAAATGAGAAACATGTATATGTGAAAGTAATATCAATATACAAAATATATCAACAACTATATATGTCAATATAGCAAATGTAATCAAAAGAAACAAATCCAACCATCAAACAACTATCATCCAACAAACCAAAATCTACATCCAATCAATCCATAACCAAATCAATATACATTCACTTCTTATTAATATTCATTGTACTGATTTTCAATTTAATCACATTTGATTCATTAACATTGGATTTACTAACATTCGTTTGTTCATATTTAATTAGTTTACATTCACTAATTCATATTCAAATTTGTTCACTTCCAAATCAAATCAAATCAATTTTATTTAAATTCACTTAACTTCCAATTTGAATTCAATTACTTAGCTTTCCATTTCATTAGTTCAATTTCATATGGATTTTCTATACAATCAATTAACATCCATTTAATAATCAATGCATATCCAACATTACCAAATTAATTTACTTTACATTGTTTACATTCAACTTGGTTTGACACTTTTAATTTCAATTTTTTAAACATTCAATTTAGATTGAATTCTAGTATTCACTATATTCACATTTTTATATAACACTTCCAATATTATTATTAATTCACAACTTCTTAACAACAACATTTTTAATGCTAATTCATTTTACAATTAAAGTTGAATTTCATAATGTAACTCAAGTTCATATTCATCAAATGACTTCATTTCATTAATTCACTTTATTAATTTACTTCGATACCAAAATCAGCTTGATTCAACATTACTTAAGTTATATTTCATTTTATTCTCACTTGCATTTACTTTCAGTATACAACTTAAGTTCATTACTAATTTTAATTCAAATTCTACTTCATTTAATTTTTACTTAAGTCAAATTCATATCACTATTCAAATTCAGATTTTGTTTTGCTTAACAAAATTGTTTAACCATTTTAACAATTGGTTATACTTACCTTATCTCATTTTATAAGTTATACAACTTAGTTATTCATATTTCCATTAACATCTACCTAAGTTTACTTCCATTCACTAAACTCATACTTTATAATTTCAAACTCAATTCACTTTATTAACTTTCCTTTAGTTAAATTTCAAATCATATATTTATTATGCTAACTCACATTTATTTCAATTTTACTAAAGTGAATTCTTACTTCATATTATAAGTCCAAAACTCGATTCTACTTATATTTATCAATTTCAACTTGGATTTTAAATGCAAATTCATTTATCACAACAAAACTCAAAATTTTCATTTTACTATTGCTAGCAAATCCATCACATAGAAACTCAAAAATGATACTGATGATGCTGCAGTCATCGCCCTTATTATTTTCCAGCAACAGTAGTGAATTCAGTGCTTTATACTCTTTTAAAATTTTATTTTATTTTATTTATAAATCACATTTAAAAATCTTTTACTTATATAATTTCACTATTTTCACTTCAGTTATATAAGACGATTTCAAATTTATTTATCTTACTTAGATTTATAACATTATAATCTCTTCAACTTTTGAAAAATATCTTTCAAAATTAACAAAATTCAAATTTCCTAAATAATTGGTTTAAATTCATTTTTATTTGCAACTCATATTTGTAAATATACTCAGGTTGTTCCATTTCTTATATATAATATTATTTCACAATTGTAAATCATATTAATTATAATTCTATACTATATGTAATTCATTAGCTTATATAATTTTTCTCTTACAATTGTTATTTTTATTTAGATTATTCAAACAACTTTTATTAACTTATATATATTTTTACATTTTCAAACAACCAAACAATCAGTTTATATACACTTTAATAATTCCTGAAAAATCATATCCATTATATATAAAATATAATCAAAGTAAAATTATTTCATTTACCTAATTTAAAATGATACTATGTCGACTTGCCTCTTTTAAGTGTTTGGAAATCCCTATCGATAACATGGCGTCCCACATAGCGACCAGAATTCAAAAACAGCTCAACGAATAAGAAAACACAATATAAAATATTTTATATCACCAATAAATACGCGCTCATATATATAATACACTCAACTCAATCTAGGGTGCTGCTGTCCCTATCTATACTGAGTACACATCAAAGCTTAGAAATATACAAAATCTAAGCTCTGATATCACGTGTGATGACCCGAAAATCCATACCATTTGAATCGACAATAATCCAAACATGTCCGACCCAAAAAGCAACGACTGATAGAAAGTCAAGAGAAAGAAAGATAGAGAGAAGAAGAGAAGAAAGAGAGAAGATAGAACTAAACAGAACGATACAGAATCTCACATCACAGCGGAAAACATATAATGTCATATCAAAGGTTTTTACAAAACAGAAACTGTGTATACATACATCAACCAGAGTTCAACAATCAATCAATAGTTATCAGCCTAAACAGTTATAATAACCCGTCTTTACAAATGCCAATAATTTAAACAACAACTATGCAATGCAGCGGATAATCAAACAAATACAGATGTACGAAAATGAAGATCCTCAGCTCTCCTACTGAAGCTCCAAAAGCACCAAATCTGAACCTGTAAATATACTCGGTTTGAGCCGAGTATTGAAAGGGAAGAACGCCCAGATCAGTCTGGTAAACCAGCATGAGAAACACACTCAACAGAATTTATTAAATCACTAAACTTTTCCTTTATCAAAACAAAAATATCCCGTAAGACAAGTCCACACATAAACACGGACATGTTTTTACCTTACGATAACTAAAACATATCATATCAAACTCATGTGATATTATACTAGTGTCTAGTATACAAATAATATTCAAAATAGCCGAAATTGTTACCATTATTAAATTCTAGCATACTAGGCTCTACAAATAAAATGGCAGGTACGTAGTGGAGTTTGGATTTCCATACAAATGACTAGGTTTAGGGACTACCTTACGGCAGTACATCTCTAGAAGAATGTACCGAGCAACCATCATAAAGTTTCTCTGCCAACACAAGACCGGCCCACCTCTATAACCAGATGATACTGGATATGTCATCCTCCAGTCGTTACTGACCTTTACCGAGGGCCCTCATAGCATACAAACCACAATAATCAGATACATGACATTATAGCGTGCAAAGATATATTTAGAAGAGGATGATCATACCCTAATGGGAGCAATCCACTTAGCCTTACCGCATCTAACCCTATTTTGGTCAATTTCGGTTGACGAGGCCTGACGAGGTAACGATTACCTTTCACAATCACATATCACATCACTTTGAATCCACATGGCCATTTCCGTTGACTACTAATTTCCTTCCACAAAAATACAACCCTTAAGCTCATACGTCTCAAGGAGGGTGTTAAGCTAAGAGAAGTTGCCTTCTCCACCACCATTGATGTACGTTTGTAAAAACCAATGTATGTAATCTATAGAAATGCAATGTCAGAAAAAACATCCATACAAGTTGTCCAGGAACAGGACAAACCGAAGGTACTTTCCTACCACATCCTGTTGGGAAATCCCTAGGATTACTAGCGATAAGTCCTTACATTGGATATTTCATAATGAAGAAACCACTGCTACTGGATGTATATTGGGATTTTAACCCCAAACGATCAACAAGCAGTCCCCCACTATGAAATTCCGGAATATCAATATCATCAATAAGCAACCTGCACAATTGTCGCATATATGTTGGTCCGAAGTGGTTTTCGGATAAATCTGATCTCGGTCTCTTCGCACCAACAATGCAAAAGCATTTCTCAACCTCATACAGAAACAAAGTCTAATAGATTATCACGTCTCCAACTTTCAACTTGCTATCCTTCGGGCCAAGAAGGAAGCTCGATAGATTGGAGTAATACTCCGCACTATAAGAATCAACATCCTCAATACAAACGATAATCAAGCCTACATAGAAGGCTATGTACTAAGTGTACGACTAAACAGTTCCCACATCAAGTCGAGGAACTAAAATTTTGGCCAATTTGATAGTCGGTTATTTAACTGTCAAAGCAAAAAACAAATATTTAGCACCATATGCAATCACTAGGCCCTTATGATTTATCTTCTATTAATTAAATCATTTTTCAAATATTCACTTCAAATTATCTTTGAAGAGATATATTCTCAAAACCATTTCAATATTGGAAAACATTTCCATATACTTATTTAATAATAAATAATTCACAAATCAATTTATTTTCAACACTTGGAAAATATTCAATATACTTAAATCAGGATTAAGTATATATTTTATCCCCACAAGAAAACATTCTTTTAAATATCTTTACTTTGGGTCAAAACGAAATGTTGCGTAGAACATCGTTACTACAACCCAAAATCAATAGTATAATGATTCGAAAATAAGATAGATATATAAATCCCATATACTATATAAAAACATTTCCTTTCGAAAATCATTTACTAAAACAACAATGTTATAGTCCATCATTTCCTTGCTTCTCAAAAACGTCTATTTCAACAATGAATGTTGAAATCTATGGTTTTGATACTTAACATATTTTAAAACATCTTTAAATTGTTTAACTCCATTTAAAAGATCACTTTCAAAACATTTACTTATTTTCAAAAGATTATTCACTGTCCAAAATCGTGAAAATAGTTCGTTCATCTAATTCAATACTTCTACACTTTTTATTTTAAAGTAAAATCTACTATCCAAAATCGTGGATTTAATACCTAATCAAATTTATTACTATTGCATTTTTATTAAAGGATTATCCACTGTCCAAAATCGTGGATATAATTCCTTGAATAACTATAATAATTAACCTATCAAATTCAATTGATTTCAGATTTATAAAACAATGTTTATAAATTCCTTTTATATTTTATAAAAACTTCAATTTATAAAATCCCTTTATTAACCAATTCCATATATATTTCAGTTACATGCCAAAATCCAATTTATAAGTAATAACTTATAAATCATTTATTCATAAAATTCATTTATTTTATAACTTCACAAATTATAAATCTTATTACTTATAAGATTCATTTATAGCTCCAATTCAACACTTATAAAACTCCTTTATAGTTCCTTCATTCTGATTTATAAAAATATCAATTTTATAAATCTTATATATAAAAAACCATTTATAATTATTCAAAAATCCCACTTTGAACAAGCTTATTCTTTTAATAATTTACAAATCGTTATTAAAGCTTATATAACTCCAAAATCATACTTAAGTATTATTTTTCAAAAATCATAACTTTTATAACAATAAAAATTATAACTTTCATTTATTAAAAATTAATCCCTTTCCTTAACAATTCAAAATTCAATAAACGTATATTTTCAAAATCACTTTAAAATCCTTTTTAAATTCGAAATCATCACTTAAATGTTTTTAAATTTTCAAAAATTAGCCAATGCTGCAACAGCACCAAATACATCAATCACAGCATCTAAAATATCATGCATCATATGATAACAGCATATATCACAATATATGTAAATAAATCAACACTGTTGAGGAATCCAGTTGGATCCCTCTAACCTCTCACATGCAACAAATATACATATTAGAATATGTGTACAATGTCCACTTCAAGGCAGACGCGCGTACAAAGGGTCATCCGCTTATACACGGGAACGTATATGGTCATCTGCTCCACTAGGCAGGTATATATCCAAATACCAATCAATATATCATATATCATCCAAACAATCATCAATCATCGTATAATAAATTATTTCTCACTTATATAAAAATATCAGTGAGTCGGAAATAGTGAGTTGTACTCACATTGCTTGTAGTCGTCGCGATAGCGATTTAAACCGATTAAAATTAAACGAGCGTTTAATTTCAATCAAAATTTTTACAAGCTCAAATAAATCCCAATCCAGCTCCATAATGTAATGCTCGTCTATACGAATCCAATGCAATTCATTTCGTGTGAAACAGACCTCGTATGAAGAAGTTATGGCATTTTTAATATCACATGAGTCATTATGTAAATTAATTAACATTTTATTTTTTTAATTTACAAAACCCTCATATCGTGGCCATTCATTTTTCTTTGAAGAAATCTAGCCGTATGAATCATCTTCTTCTCCTTCATTTTTCACCTATAAAAGAAAACCAAAAGGCCACCGTTTTCATCGAATTTTCGCGATCTAATCGAGCACCTAGAAGTTGATCAAAGAAACCACGCCGAAGTCAACATCCTTGCGCACCACCACCCCCGAGCACGGCGTTGGTCTCGAAGTGGCATAGGAAATTGTGCCCAAATTAAGGAAGAACTCGAGCAAATTATAGCCTCCACACGACGCCGTTTGAGATCTCCACCATTGAGATTGTAGAGTTCGATATGCTCTACAACTTTATAGTTGAAAGTATTTGCTAAAAACTGATGGATTGGGAGAGATCGAAGGAGAAAGGAAACAAATTTCTGGCTATAGACGGTATAATGGAGGCTAGCCCTAATTCTTGCTAGGGTTTGTGAAAAATGAATAAAATGTTGGCCTTTTATAGAAAATTACACGACACTATTCATCCCGAAAATTTTCGAACTCGAAATGAAGCGTGCTGCCTGGAATTTATAATGTTTTATCCCTATACTGAGTGCAATGGAATATATATCGGGAGCCAATTCGATCGTATTTGGAAGATAGGTTTTCAAATTGAATTATTTAAATTTAAAATTCACTTAAATAATTTTCTACGCGTTTTAGCTTGCCCCGGACAAACCATAAATCCGATTGACTCGAAATTTGAAATCTTACAACAATATAATATTATGGATCCAATAAAACTAGTTTTGTCGAATTCCGAAACTGTTTAAAAAATGGCTATTTTTACTCGTCAATTAAATATTAAAATATTCAATTTCTAGAATTTAACCTTTAATTCAATTTTAAAAGTTCTCTAACATCATTCTAATTCAAATATGATTTAATTCACTTTATAAATCATTTTCATTCACATTAAATCCAATTTCCAATTATTTACGCGATTTCAAATATTAAATTAATAATTTAATTATTCAGTTAAATCACTATATTCAAAATATAAGTTATTCAACTTATAAAATTCATTTTTGAATATTTAAAATCAATTAAATATATGAATTTCAAATGACTAAAATTCTGGGTCGTTGCATAAATTAAATACAGCGAGAATATCAAACACCAGGTAAAGGTTGAATTTCAGTAATAGCCAATGGCAGAGACAAACGAATGGACGTAAAAGGCCAAAAGGCTCAAACAGGTACCGATATGGCTGACCGTTTTCACGGATTTCACCGCGTACCGGACTTCGAATTGTAGGAATGAATATACCGCGAATATCAGCATGACAAGACAAACATAATGGTACATAGGTATCAAGGATACGATCATCCTATCAAAAATCAATTTTCACTGCCAAAACTACTGCTAAAACATCGAAAATAAGATAAACGGAGCTTGAGCAGTTTAAATTTGGCGAAACGAAATATGACGCCTCACTCAGAAAATGATATACAATTTTATTACATAAAAAGTTTAGATTTCAAAGATATTTTATTTTCATCAATTTAACTGATTTAAAATCAAAATCAAAATCACACTACAGAACTAAATTCTATATTTTCAAATGAAAATCTGACATTTACTATGTTTAAATAGGCGCATATAAAATATTAAATTATTGTTGCAAAATTTTAATAATTTATTTTCATGAAAATTCCAATTGATTACGTTATAAAATTTGCTAAAAATTACAGGTCATTAGAAACAAGGACACATGGGACGTGATTACAAAGACACTCCACTCAACTTAGTGAACTCGACAGTTATTGATCCAATGCAAGGCAGCGATAAGAAGGAATTCCATCAGAGGTCGCTTCCTCACTGAACTTGACGGTAATTGATCCTGTGCAAGTACATGAGTTAGTAATAGGAAGATTACCAAAAGAGCTTATGGAATAATCGAGTATGACTTCATAAAGATTGCTCATTTGGTCGAACTTACTAGTGGTTGATCCCCAACAAATATGTCGAAGGCAAGGGAAGAGTTGTCGAAAGAGCCAAGAAAATAACAAGGAACCACTTACTAGTATGCTTACCTAGCTGAACTTGTCAGTGATTTATTGTGTACAAGTTCTAAGGTAGCAATGAAAAAATTGCTAACAACCTAATGGCTAAGAAAGGATACTATATAAATACAAATGCAACAACTGATCTTGATCAGGTATGATAATTTCATTTAAATTTCTGTAAGATACATATGCGCTTGTGTAAGTGTTCATAAAAGAAATATAAGCTATGGGCCAAGGAAAGCATCATTCATAGAAAATGCTTACCATACTGAAGTTATTGATGATTGATTTCATACAAGTATGCACGATAGCAACAATAAAGCTAGCTAACGGAACAAGAAAATATGGTAATCATATAGAGAAAACATATCAAATTTCTAGCCAAGAAAAGGAGAATATGGACACAAATAAATACAGACGCGGCAAAGCATAAATATCAAAAGAGAATTAGCATCATAGCACAAACGTAAGATCAACATATGTCCAAAACTTTAGTAGAGGCCAATTACCTAGCCAAACATTTTAGTGATTGTTCTATACAAATATGCATGGTAGTAGTGAAGGAGTCATTAGTGGAATAACTTGGCATTCATGTAGTAAAAACACATCATGACTACTAATCTTAATCACTCAAACCGAAGTCAATGCAACTAAATATAGATTGTTGAATCAACGTACCATAAAGCCATAACGTATCCATTTCCCTAGAGCATCTCGATATACACAAAACATTCATAAGACAATGCTTGGCCCTCAAGACTTTGGGGTAGGGATGTTTAACCAAAGAGAACAACTCCCCAACGAACAGAGGTGAGAGTCAGCGGTAAATCATGTCAGATGATCATACTAACAGAAAAGTGTGAGCTACAATGCTACTCCAATAAAAGGTGTCCTGAAATGATCGACAAGCTTTCTTTCGAGTGAACAAGGCGCTACACAATATACTAGTATCGGGAAAACTTACTAAAAGGAAGGGAATAAGGATACATATATTCGAGGTTCGAGATAACCATTGCATTTTGGATGAAACAAAGCACACTTTGTATTTTACGAAAGTATGCTTGGAAGAGCAAGCGTTGTGGGTATTTTTGTCCATGGTATGGTGAATACGAAAAGATGTCAAGGAGCATGGATGCGGTTGGAAGGTGCACAATATAGGCACTATGATGTAATCACAATGGCAAGGAAAAATATTAGAGGAAAATTTGGCTTGTCAAATTATATAATCAAAGCACGTGTAAAAAGTTCCTTAGGTTAGGATATGCACCTAGGTCTAAACTGCATCTTGATACGAGCTATCGATTGAAAGATATGATCATTCCAAAATCTCTTTACCGCCTAACCAACATGGGCCCTAACTTGGAGAGCCACTACTTACTTCAGGAAAATGGAACACTTAGAGGCATAAGAATATTCTACTTGACGATATGAAGCTATTGGTCCAAGTTCCATTCAGTTCTTGCTCAAAATGAAGAAGTTATGGCATAAAAATATGTGTAGCTCAAGTGGTTGAGCGTTAAACATCTATTTGAGAGGTCAGGAGGAGTTCGATTCCTATAAAATGCATTATTTTTATGGAACATGAGAAAAGGTCTGGTAGGAAACCAAACCATTTACTACCTAACCCTTTATTACCTAACAAATCTCTACCCAACTTCACACCTACAAATACCTAATGGATGAGCACAACTATGAGAGAAGGAGGGGATGAGCAATAATAGCAGACAAACTTGAACCTCTAGAAACTACTTAACCAAATCTATGCCTAACAGAGTCTTTCCAAACCGAGTCACTAGAGCATCATCACTTTTCCTAAGTGCCACAAAAAAAGAGGCAAGAAGCTCCTAAAGCAAGATAGGTGGAATTGTGGGAAAATGTAAGGGAAATCACATCATACTCCCATGTGGTAGTCAAACTACCGGACAGAAATTCCTATTCGGCAGTCCAATTATCAGAGACGAATCCCTATTTGGTGGTAGGAGTGCTGGATAAGATTTATTATCCGATAATGAAGCTACCAGACAAAGATGTATGTTCAGTACTTGAAGCACCACCGAACTAACCACCTGCCGAACCAAAACTACAAGAAAACCAACAATTCATCGGTCCAGGCTTTGTCGAACAAAAGCATCGTCGACACCATCTGCCCAACATTGATTCCTATTTGATGGTTTACTATCAAATCCAGGCATGGCCGAACCATGACATGACAATGAACTAAGCATCACTGAGTCAACTACCTTCAAGCCAAGTACCATTGGACCGCATAAAGCATGTATGCAAAGGCAATCTTGAATATATGGAAGTTCTAGAGCATATCTTCTATATATGGAAATAACTGAACCGGGCATATTATATAAGGAAATTGCCTAGCTTATCAACCTGATCTCTATATACCTTCACTCCTATTAATACAAAATCTTCCAATAATAATAGGGTGACTTTGGAGAACTAAGCTTACAACGGTAATGGAGGACAGGACAGGGACAGCTACGAGCAGCCGAACAGGAGCTGCTTTGTAAGAATAGCCTAACATGAATAGCTTAGCAGGAACTGCTAAGAAAGGATAGCCGAATAGGAATATGCTAACATGATTCGCCTAACGGGACAACAGAATAGGGATAGATAAATGGGGATAGCCAAACAGAAGTTGTTGAATAGACTTCTTTGGGTCTATATATTACTTTCTACTAAGAAATATATCATCATATTTCTTACCCCAAGCATTGTATCAAAGACCTATATAAAGAATAATGAAAATTGATACTGGATATATGCACACTTTGCCCGAACCATTATAAATATTTGAGTTCTTTACTTTACTGTAATTTACTTTTGCATAACCCATATGCGATCTGCTCTCTAAGAATCAATCATAATACAAATATAACAGCTGCGTTATGCATCCCGCATTCACAACTCTACAATAAATAGATTTGGGGTGTTTGTCCACTTTTTGTGCAAACAACACACACGCATATATATATATATATATATATATATATATATATATATATATATATATATATATATATATATGTATATTAAACCCGAATATAATTATTGATGAGTTGCTTAAAATACAAAATACATGTTTATATATATAGATCCAAAAATATCCCTTATTTTTAATCCGAGAATTATATGCTGCAAAAATATCATAATTCTTATTTTTAATCTGAGTGTCTGTGTATTTTTATGTATTAGTTATTAATAAATATATATATGTAGGGAAGTTAATGACATCCCTCTTTTATATCACCCTTTAAGCCCCCTACTTTTCACTACAAGTTTGTATTGGAATAATAGCAGGATGTGAAAGAGAGAGAAATTAAATGACTAAATTTAAACAAATACTTGTGGTAGAAAGTAGGGGTGCTACAAAATAGGGGTGCCATTGAACCTAGTCCACATATGTTTTTGTGTGCATGTGTATAATTTTGATTTTTTTTATAATTATGACTGAATTATTTATTAGGAATTTGAATCAATATATATATATATATATATATATATATATATATATATTTGTGTGTGTGTGTGTGAATTAATTAAAATTGGATGTTATGTTATCAAAATTCAACCGACTGGCGAACACCTTGGTTGCTAATTATTTCCTTTCTTGAAATTTTTGTTCTTTCACCTTGGCTATGGGATGCAACTTTGTCTCCTTGGCTTCACCAATGTCAAAAATGGAGGTTAAGGTTAGGTTTAGTTCAATGTGACGAGAGAATAAATCAGGTAGCTATTTTGCTAACTAGATCACAAATATCTATCCTTTTTCTCTCTTACATTTGAAGACTTAGTCCTATGCCTCCTTTGCAAGCTATGGATGCTTGCTTCTCTGCATTTTTAGGCTTCCAAACTCTAGGCCAATATGATTCAACCATTAAGTAAATTATTTAATTAATTTATTTAAGTTCATTCTTTAATTAAATCAACATATGCTTGTTACACATTGTTTTATTTAATTTTAGGGATTTAATAAATAACTAAAATGCCACTAGAATTTAATAGATCATTTTTATGTAGTTTTATTACTAATTTATAACATTTATAAATTAATTTTATGTTGATCGAACTCAAGAATTAACTAACAATACAGTTGTTTTGACTCTCTATTGTGAAATCGGTCCTCGGTTTAAATAAGTTAAATACTAAAGCATGTATAGACTTTGCTAGATTATAGTATCAAGTACATTTTGGTTTCTTATAGATCATTTAGGAAAAATCAAATTTCTAATCTTTGTTAAGTTACATTTAGTAGTGACATTCTATACATGCTTTCTTTTAGTCAACACTGTATCATTAAAATAAATACAGTTTTTCTAAAGGTCAAAAACACTATTATTTATTTTGATAATAAGAGTAGTACTCTATTCAAGCAGTCCACTCATTTCGATTTCTCGAAAGTTCGAACCTATGACATCTAAAGCCTCTTCTCTAGCACCATACCACTTGCTACTTGAGCTAACGATCCTTGATGTTAAAAACTCTATTATTATCATCCATAGTTAATTACATAGACTATATTAAAGTTCTTGGTTCAATCCAATAACATTTATGAACTAATCAATTTACTATTGCCAAAGATTTTGACTTTAAATTATTTACTAATTATAATGATATTAACCTTCTACAACGAAGGAGAGGAACCCTCTTTTGAGTAGTGTTTCACTTCAAATAGTTCAACCGGTATCCAATTATGGGCGTCCTGCCATGTGCTTGACCACAATCAAAGTACTACTTAACTACTTAAGATCAGCGGTAAACTCAAGTTTAAAGACTGTTGTTTGTTGTTATCATGAGATCTTATATTTTGACTTAGTTGTATTAATATGAAAAAACTCTCATCAAGCTATTCCGTGATTGTTCTAAACAACCACAAGTAGGTAACCCATTGGTTCCCCTAACTATCATGAGTAATTTATTGTACATCATATGGAGAGTGTTACGTACAGTAGTCTCAATGGATGTATTAATATCATTTTCAGGATACAATTTGACTATGAACATTTAGGAAGAAAATGTTTAGATATCGATTTAATATTCATGGTTATGAACACATTCACAACTGCAATTGATAAAATAAAACTTATACGGATTTTCTATTTATATACGTTTAATGTAATTGTTCCATTATTTATATCTTTGTATAGAAACATGTATAAAAACAATAAACCAACGGCATATTTTATTTCAAATAACATGTGACGACCCGGAATTTCTAATAACTTAAATTGAAATTGTTAATTGATTTTAAAATATTTAAAAGTTAATTTTAACTAGATTCCAGATATCAATATTTACGGGATAATTAAATTTATTGAATTTAATAATTGAAAATTTGGTAAATTATTGAATCTGAAATTTCTAAGCCTGTTTAAATAATTTGAAGGCTTATAAAATTTATAATGATGATATTGATGATAATAGAATGGTTGATATTTAATTTAAAGGTAATTTGTTCAATTTTAATAATATATCGTTTAAATTGGAACTTGAAAATAGCCTTCCGAGGCACAGTCTCGGAATTCGACGAAACTAGTTCCATTGGTTCTGTAATAGTTAGTTATTATCGGATTTCAATTTTCGTAGCAATCGGAGTTGTCATTTGACCATGGCAGCTCAAAACGCTTAGATTTATTTTATCGATTTAATTGAAATGTGATCGTTTTCTTTTGTAACTCGCACATACGATTAAATTAGCTTCCAAAATGCGTTCCATCGTGTTCGGAATACGGGTAAAGCTTTATAATTGCCTCGTGGCATTGCTTAAGAGGAGTTCAAAAATTTAAGTAGCAATCGATGAAGCATGTTGAAGTTTTATACAAGTTAATGGGAAAAAATTATTAAAATAAATTAGCTAAGATATTTTTTTTCACAATCGTTCTCTGGAAGCTATCCCAAATATTTATCATTCTCGTCCCCTCTTCATTCTCTTAACAGATCGAAGAAAAAAAACTATGGCCGAAGTCTTCAAAACATTTGCAGTTCTTTTTCTCATCCTCTCTGCTTGCACATCTTTCTGCCACAATCTAATTTCTTCAAAAAAATAATTGACATCCACGCCACTATTCATCGGCCGCAAATCGACAGCCGTGTTTTGCAAATCCGCTAATCACTCGGGCACTGTGAACCGTGCTCGCGTGATTCGAGCCTCCTCGACTTTGAACCGCCACGAGTTGAGCCTTATCGCCTCGTTGGTCTTCTTGCCGAACCCCTTTTTTCACTTCAACACTTGGAAGATCGAAGTCAAGGGGAAGGCTCAGATCTGGATTGAATTCTCGAGCTAGGGCTTCGCTGTTACTTTGGGGAAGACGCGATTAAGGAGGAGGGGCTAACACTAGCAGTGGTTGTTCGTCGCCTCATAGGTCATCGGTTACGAGTGGAAGGAGCTGGCTAGAGGTAATTTCAAGCATGACCGTGAGCTCGAGTGCAATGTGGAGTTTGATAGTGGTAGTAGAAGGCGCTTGGGTGGATGGTACTAAAGTGCGACATTTCACTGTAGGGATTAAGGGTAGCAAGTTGCGATCGCGTCAGGAGGCGGCATGGTCATGCAAGCTTCGAGGCAGCTAATGCAAATCGCAGTGGAAGTGGGTTTCGACAATTATGAGTAATTTTATTTTCCCTTTACAACCTTAAAGTTAGCAAATTTCTTTGTGCATCTGTGTAACTCGAAGAATGGTTCGAGTGAAAAGGAGGAAACTCTAGTTGGAACTCGGGTTTCGCATGTGAGAAGCAGTTCTGTATTGTTGTAAACTAATAAATAATAATAATAATAATAATAGATATGTATAAACAGGAAAGAAAAAAAAGAGGAAAATAACTCGAAGTAGGGTCGAGTTATCAATGGGTTCAACCTAAGTCAGGAAAACCAAAATTTAAAACATGTGTAATAGGTTTTAGATATGTGAAAATGGAAATATTTTGATCATTTATAAATTTTTTAAATTTAATGTCTTTCAAAACTTTAATTAAGGGCGGTTTGATCGTTAAATTAAGTATGTTAAATAATTAATAGATATTTAAACCATAATTATTTTATAAATAGTGTTAAATATTACTTAAAGGTAAATGTTTGATAGCGTGATTTAGCATTTATCATAGAGGATGTTTACCTTAAGTATAATTAAGATTTGACAAGTTATGAAATAAGTTCAAAAAAAAATTAATTAAGTAATCGGTTGTAATTAGTGATTGATTAATTTGTAATTAGTGATTTACAAATGGGTCATTAGGTTTTATAAATTAACAATGAAGGTTATTGATTAATTAGTATGGAGTAATGAATCAATAATTATTTAATGAAATTAATAAAATATAATTATTTTGTGTAATAAATCAAGAGATTAATTAAGATTATTAATTAAGGAGAAATTCGATTTATTTAACCAAGTATGTAACGTCCCGCCTTTTCGCACACTTTAAAACGACACACGTGCCAATTCAAAGCATACGCAAGGGCGGATTGTTATGGGGTAAATAAGAAAAACAGAGAAGGAATAAAACAAAATAGAATCTCACAGCGGAAGGATAAAATATAATAATAAATATACAGTTCAAAACAGTTTACAAAACAGTTATTTCACTTATACAATGAACATCAGAGTTACACATACCAATACAACAATGCAGCGGAATAGAAAGAGTGTGGTGCAATACTATATATAGAATAATACTGATTCTTCGTCTTCGTCCTCCAAAGCTAAAATCTGCTATCCTGAAACGCTCGGACTGACCCGAGCGAATTTGAAAAGACAAAAACACTCGAGTCAGACTAGAAAATCTTATGTGAGTTAAATAAACAGAAATAAATATGAGTACAGTAACTCAAGAGATGCTCGGGATTTACATCTCCTAAGGATCCGTTAAACTATTTACTATATAGTATATTGCGCTATTATAATAGTGTCTATTTATAAAATAAACTTACTTTTTAATAGCATTAAGGGGTTACCCATATAGCCCTTAACACGTAATAGTCCCAGTAGTCCGTCCAATATCATAGTCCCTCCTGATCGGGAAGCCACTAGAGGATATCACACGGGCTACGGGAGAAATCCAAACTCGTACAAGGCGCGATAGGGTAGGTGACACGGCACAACTAGGCAATGCCAGGGTAGATATACCAATTGCTATCCAGGCTGATGGTAACGCGCAGCGCGCAGCTGCCGCCCACCTCGAACTAACTCCCCCAAAAATCAAAATATAGAAGTGGCCACTGAATCAATCCAAGTCAAAGTATAATATCGAAGAGGAGTGTCCGATCAGAGGAATGACCTCATTGGCCTGAGAATCGCTCCTGTTTTAGCCACCTTATGCCAACTCATGGGAGTTGGGTCCACGTATTTACCTTACAGGAAACGTCGTCACCACCTACTTCATTCTGGAATCTCCACCGCGTACACGGTTAGTCAAAGTGGTTTTTCGGTATCGACAGAGAGTATGTCCATATCCGATCCCGGTCTCTTTGCCAACCAATCGTTATTATAACACCGCGGTTTTTTAAAACATTTTATACTTTAAAACCAGAATATAATCCATTTCCAAACCATAATATTTCGATGTCATTTCTTCTTTTAAACCCAAACAACTCATTTTGATATTAATTTTATAAAACCCAAATCAATGATATCGTTTCCCAAATATTTCCTTTCCAAAATTTTTGTCACCTTTTATTATTAAAACTCCTTGAACCAAATATTTGGAAATTTAACTCTTAATATAATACTTAGAAATCCATAGAATTTAAAACCATTATTTTCAAAACTAAATGGTTTGGATATTCAACGGTATGCGAATTAAAAAGGTTTAACTTTACTGTTGCTTTATAAAGAAATAAATTACAAGGCTTTCCAAATATTTCTTCTTTTAAAGTTAAACCAAAATCCAAAATATTACTTCAAGTCCCAAAACCATTTCAATTTTATATATATTTATATCCATTTTTGAGCATTAATATTTCAACTAAAGTTGGATTTTTATCCTTTCAAAATCAATATTCTATTAATTAATCTTGACCATTCACATAAAATCCATAATTAATAAAACTTCAATTTCTAGTAAAATATATATAAATTTTCCAATTCAAATTTTTACTAGAATATTCATTCTATATATATTGGGAAAAATCCAATTTTTTTTTTTTTATCATATCTTTAAAATTTCCAACTTAATAATTAAAATAGATATAAATCATCAAGAATGTTCTTCCATTTTAAATAAAGGAATTTATGCACCTTTTTAAATTTCAAAATTTTCAACTTCATATATATATAAATATGGAAGAAAATATTTATCCAGTATAAAATTTAAGATTATTATAAACCGTATTCCATCCAAACCATAGAAATCACATTTAAAATAGTTATATATAGACCGCGGTGCCTGTATATAATTTTCTATCCTATGGTCAAGTGATACGGATATTTATCATTTCAATCCGCAATTTAAAAATAAAACTTTGCGGTTTTATCATTTCAAACCACAATCCCGAATGAAATGAAAAATGTATGCTAACTTGCAGTTTAATGATATCCAAATAAACGTCCATTCAACAACACATCCATAATCCAATCACAAACGTCCATCATCCAATCACAAACATCCATCAATATCAATCAATAACAATATATGTTTGGTAATATACAACAGGTAATCATTGGCAGTTTTATTTAAAATTATATTTATCAACTATTAATCTAACAGTTTATATTCCCCAATAATTTATATAACTGTTAATCTATGCAGTTCATATGCAACAATAATTTCTAATAGCCAATTTATACGCAATCAATCAATTTAATGAACAGCTAAATTCAATAAAATGCAATTCAACAGATATGGATGAAATAACATGCCAAAAGCTCATAAATAAATTTCTATTCATTTCTAAAATTTATTTAACAAACATAAAAGCTTCTAGTAATTGTGAGTGGGTTAAAACACTCACCTTTTGAATTTAAATCGAATTTAAACCCGATTTAAACCCAAAAATTTGCCCGTCTCAGAATTCGTCCAAACCAGCGTCATCAAGTCCGGAATTAAATTACGATCCTAACAAAAGAAATTTCGCGTGAATCCGAATTCGTATGAAGAAATTACAGCGATAAATGAGATTGAAATCAAATAAACAAAAAAAAACAAAATGAAACCAACTCACACCACAAAGTGGGCCACGTCAGCATCAAGTAACGCCCCATCTCCCTGCAGCTGCTCCCAATTCGCACTCTGCCATGAACGCACGAACGAAACTCCAGCCGCTACATAGATCAACGCGCCCCGACCACTTCGGCCCTGATGCCTTGCCGCACGCCACCTCCAGCGCCCCCTTGGCGAGGTGCTTCCTTCCAGACTGACGTGGCAGGTCCACGTGGCCCCACAGGCTGCAGCCGCACCCATACTTTACAAACCCTAATCGCAAATTTCTCCAAATCCAACCGTTGATTTTCGAAACAAAACACATAGATCGACTCCCCTCAGTCCCCTCTCCAATACCCAGAAACAGAATTCCGATCAGACGAAGTTTTGCGCGACGATGATGAAAGGTCACGGACTGTTTGAATTTATTCAGAGCAAACGATAGCTCCAATTGAAAAACGAATTGCACTGCTGGATTACGTATGTTGAGAACATCGACATATATTTTTTTGGGAAATTTTTGAGAACTTTGAATTTTCACTTTTATTCTGCAATTGAAATTGGATCTGAGGAGCATCCATTGAGGAAGAAAGAATGGTTGAAGAATGAACGTACAGCATAAGCAAATAAAATGGGCTAGGGTTTATAGCCATGCTTATATAGGTAGGCTAGAGATAGAGAAGATGGACTGGATAAGCGAACGTACGGAATAAAACACGGCCCAAAAAGCCCGCTATGTCTCTGGAATCGAAATTGTTAAAACTATATATCCAAATAGGTGTTTTAAAATATTCTGAACGTGATGGAAAAGGTTTCGCGACCAAATTTGATCGTATGAAGAAGTTATGCTAAAAACAAGATTTCCAAATTGATTTTCAAATTGATTTTTAATAAAATTGATTTTAAGGCGTTTCGCGTCCGTACGATCAAACGACAAGTCCGATCGATACGAAACTTTAAATCGTATAATAATTCACCGATACGGATCCGATGAAACTGGTTTCGTCGAAATCCGAGTCCGTGACAGAAATGGTTATTTTTAATATTTATTAAATCAATTAAATAAATCAAGAAAATCAAATTTTATTTTTCAACTTCTTATATTGGCCAAATTTCAAAACTTAGATAATTCAATCAATCCCAATTGATAAATCAAGCTTGGATGTGAATTTAAAATTTTTAAGTATATTAATTTGCAGTGTTTCATATCTGCACTGCTTATTTTTGGAAATTATAAATTATATTCTAAACTCAATTATTACATCCTATACCTTTATATTCTTACTTAAATCTAACTAAATAAATAATTGGATTTCCATCTCAACTTGAATCCAATTAGATAAATGGATTTGATTTCCTTTTCAACTCATTGTTAATTGTAATTAACCCTTTTTACCATAATTAAATTTCAAATTATCAATAAACTTTTATTCCCATTGATTTGCCTTAATTTATTCAAGGCAATCCTAAATTAATATCTATTGCAATGATTTCAAATATCATTCCCTGATTTTACTTGACCATTATAATTCCAATCTTAATGAATTCAATATTAATAGTTTGGTTAAGTTTATTTAATTCACCTTCTTCCTATTTCAAAGTTATGGATGTCAAAATGATAAAATTACATTAGTTTAAGATCTCACCCAAATGTTTTACAATTTCCATTATTAACTTCTATAACGTAATATTTTACGTTAAATTCCCTTTAATTACGCATAAATCCCAAATTTTTCTGTTCCAAATTTTCTTTCCATTCCATATCAATTGTCAAACCCATAAGAAAATTTTAACATTTGGTTCATACTTATTACACTAACCAATTTCTTTCAACAGTAATAATTACGTAAACTATTAGATGCTAAATCTATTAAATTGCAATAGATCCAATGGATTGCAATTTTTTTTCCAAATAAATTTGGACTTTTATTTGGTTATACACAAAATCCCGTTATTCCTTACCTAACAAGTTATAAATACTTAAGATCTCATTGCATCCACATTTCACATTTTTTATTTACTGATTTCTTTATCTTATTCTACATAAATTATTATAATGGGATTTTCTTTGGTTTACATCTTAACTGTATTTAACATTCCTAAATCACCAATTCATTTCACTCTAACTGTGGTAAATTGGCGGGTGAATTGAATAAATTTCCAAAATTAGATTAACAAGAAACAAGAGTAGTTAACATACAATAGTCGTTTACCCTAAATTCTAGTCACCTAAATAGGCTTTTATTACTTGCAAATAAATGTTACTATTTACTCTTATAGTACAAATCTCAATAATTATCCTATTTTAATTTGCTTAGGCCATTTATAGTCCACTATACATATCTACATAAATGGGCAATTTGTTTAATTTATTAAGTATCAAATTCTATTAAGCCCTGTTTATATTTTTTTTTATGCATTCTTCTCTTTTACTTTACAAAATGGAATAACTTTTAAACTCATCCACTTAATACAAAACCGTTATAAATCCAATAAATTACAAATCAAAGTTTGTGCATATTTTACCCAACTATTGTGATTCCTCACAAAACGTTGAATTTATTAAATGACCATCTATTAAAGTTAAATTCCCTTAATTGCTTCAATTGCTTGTTATTATATATAATTTCCATTCTTACCATTATAAATTCATTAACGTATTTACACATCTCTATCTTTCAATTTTTAATAACCAAACTGATTACAAACCCTGTTTCTATCAATTTCCATAAATATGTTCAAACTATACTTTTGTTTACATATAATAATTTTTATGTTTCTATCAGTTTTCTTCTCCTTTCACTTTAGGCATATTTTATTACTATCTACACTAATTACATCTTTGTATTAATGAACGCAATTCAAATTAATATTTATACTAACATTCACCAATTCAACGTTTGTTTGTTTCTTAAAATTAACTTTAACTCAATTTGCCAATTTACATTATCCATATCTTATTATCATAAACTTTTATAGTTACACAAAATGCAACTACTATACCAAATCTCTACATTTATTCATAATCAAATTAGAAATTATATTAATTTAATTTATTAATAGTATTAATTTAGCGGGTCGTTACAAAGTAAATAATGGATAGTTAATTACAGGATTGAGATTAATCAAGAATGAATAATATAGTGGTTGAATTAAAGTAATCAATATTAGATAAGACTATATACATATAATTGGAAATCCTTAATTTATTTGATTAATGATGTAATTAAAGATTGATTAATTAAGATTGATTAATCCAAAATAAGTGATTAATATAAGTAATTAAGGATAAATGAATTTAATATAATTTATTAATTTATGAGGTAATTAAGGCTTACTTATTGATTTTGGTTAAGGGTAATTAACATTGAGAAATTGATTAAAGAGATTTACTTTAATGTTATTGAAGATAATTAATCCAGTGTGATTAATTAAGATAAATAGTGAAGGATTGATTAATTAATTGATTTGAAATTAATTAATATTTAATGAAGGAATCTAAGCGATTGAGGTTTGAAATTCAATCTAAATGAATTAAATTGATTTGTGTGATTAAGCTTTGCTATGGATGATTGAATGGTACTGGATGTTTTGAATGAATTATTATCTTGGATATGAAATGTTGTGTATTATATTTGAATATCTTGGGTTAGGATGACATGTGACTCGAAGAGGCTGGGATCGGGTATTGGGAATTACCCGAAACCACTTCAAATTATTATAAATTGATATGTGAGATTAATAGGTTGGAATGAAGCGATTTAAGTGAATTTGACTATTTGATCTTAATTTTGGTCCTTAGAAACTTATGTGTGAAATTAGTTATGTCTATAATATATTGTGCACTTGTCAAATTGGTTTGAGTTATCCCGGGTTTTATATATGTTGTTTGCCTTGGTATTCCATGTTAGTGAGTTTACTCACGCTGGTTTCCAGCCTGACCCGGGTGTTACTTTGATGTAATGCTCGGGTCAGACCGAGTATTACAGATTTTCAGGTTAGGACGTTCTGGAGCTCAGGAGGCGAGTTGATGACAATAGCGTATAGAGTATATCCGCTGTATTTATATTATTGTTAATGTGAGACATGATAATTGTAAATATTCAGTGACTGTATATTATGTGAAACTCTGATGTATATTAAGTGTAACCGACAGATATAATATTCTTTTGTAAACTGTTATTATTCATTATTATATTTTATCCGCTGCGAATGTGAGTTGTTGATGTTTCTGTTCTTCTTCTTCTTCTATCTCTTTCTTCTTCTTCATAACTATCTGGAATTTTCGGGTGTGAAAATTTCGGGTCATTACAGTTGGTATCAGAGCAGAAAGGTTAAGCGAGAACCTTGGCTCTGGTGGGAATTACTCATTAAATAGAGTCCAAAGTACTCTAGAATGGGTTGAGTGTATATATATGAGCGCGTTCTTGTTATTGTCTTATATAAAGGTTTTAAATGATTTTATATAAAAGTATATTTTGATATATAAAGCAATATTTCCTTCTAATAAATATTAAGGTGATTGGTTGTTAATTATTGAAATTAAAATTAAGAAGTAATATAATACAACCAAACTGAAGTCTTGAATTGGAATTAAATTAAGTAGAAATAGAAATACAACTAAATTAAAATTACTAAATTGAAAATGAAATTCTAAATCTGGTTCCAGAATTTGAAAATTTTGTTTCAAAATAATAATAATAATAAATAAGTATTATTTGGATAACTGGGACTTGTTGCAAACAATGGGTTGTTTGAAATTTGGTTTGAGTTTAAAACCAAAGGTGGTTTAAAATTTTAAACATGGCTGGGAGGGCCAAGAAATAAATATGTATATATGTATGGATATACATGATATTAAAGATAATTTGAAATAAACTCTACGAGGTTGAGTTTTGATTTTTCCCTGAAATGTGATATAAAAACCCAAAGTGATATAAGTTTTGAACTTATAAAAGGGAAAGAATTTTGAAGTTTGAAGTGGGAATTCAATTTGAGAATGAGGTTGACTGGATTAAGTAAATTGAATTTAACTTGGGAGAAGTTAAATAAGTTTGAATGAACAACTTGGATTGAAGATTTTAAGATGAAATTGGAATTTAACTTGGAAAGTTGATTTGAATTGGGAATTTGTGTGATCTCAAAACGGGTTTGAGATTTAAAGAATGAAATGGATGGACATGTAAAAACAAATTGGATGATACCATCCTATTGTTAATAAAAATATCTAAATTTAGAATGGTATTGTATAATTAAAATAAATTTGAATAATTGAATTGTAAAATAAACTTGTTTAAGAACTGATTTCAATCTAGAAGGTAAAATTGAATAATTAAAATTTTACAATAAAATTGTATTGAACTCTTATTTGAACCTTGAAATATATAAGTTGAGATAATTTAAAATGGAATTTTGAGAACTTAACTCGAATCTCTATAATTCGAGATAGTTTAAAATTCAAGATTGAATTGAATTAGTTCAAAATTGAATTTGGTTTGAAGTAATTGGATTGGTGATTGAAGATGTATAAGTTTAAAAATTTTAATGGGAAATTGGACTGGAGTAAATTGAAGTGATTAGGATTCTAAAATTAAATTGATAATAATTCAAATTGATTGGGATAATAGGAAATTATAATTAAAATTGAACAGGATTAAAATTAACTTGAATTTGATTTAAATTGGGGAAGGAATCAAGATTGATTCAACTTGAATTGGGGATTAATCAAGTCCAATGGAATTTGGAGTTATTTAAGTTGAATTGTCGGGGAAGTGAACAGTTGGCTCTTGACTATTTTCAATATAATTTTTTTTCATATAAACTTATTTTTCTAAGCTATTAAATATATACAACCTTTCTTCCTTAAAGCCAAATTATTTTATACTTGTTTTACAATTATTTTGAAGCTATTGAACTATTTTTCAACCGTTCTATAAACTAATCACTATTTTTCAACTATTTTACAAATAAATTACTATTTTTTTCAATTACCTAAAAATTTATGGAACTATTTAACTATTTTCCAACTATTTTACGATTGGTTAACTATTTTATAGCTATTTTGTAAACTAATAATTATTTTTCAACTACTTATTTATTTTTCAATTTTCAAGCTATTTTCTAAATATAGACTGGTCGGAGTTCAAACTGTTATTGATTTAATATCCAACCGAGATAAGAATTGAGGTGATAATCCAAATGGGGATTAAGGCAATTGAAAATAAGTGAATGGAAATTTAAGTGAATGAGAATAGAAATGGGAATTGATTTGACTAATAATCAATGGAAATAAATACGCAGGATGTACGTATATTATTCTATGCCCATAGTGATTTGATCCAGATTCGAGCACCGAATTTCGAGATAGTTATCGATCCGAGTTTGGATTTTCACTCGATTTTCGACGGCGAACATTGATATGGATTGTTGATTGGTTCTGGATATTCTCTATCATAGTTAGGACTATGCAAGGAGAATGACAGTTTTTAATCAAGAAACCAGATCTGAGTCCGCGCTAGGAAGTCGGGTGGACGATACTAGTTCGGAAGTGAAATTGTGCGATCGAATGAGCGATCAGGTTGATACTGATGATATGTGTGCATCGTACGGATTTGAATGAAATTGATATTGGAAAGAGTAATCAAATTTGAATATTTGATTTGAATAAACAAAGTTATATATATCTTTGTTACATAAGATAAAGATTTCCTTGTTAAATCTATTGCCGGAAGAACATATTTTTGAAAGTGTTTGAAGTATAAAAGGGTTTTATACAAGTTTGAAATGATCCAAAGTTTTAAAAAAAAAATTATATATATCTGTGTATATATATAAAGGATCTTATGAGGATTTTGGAAAAGGTTTTGAGAATTGTTGGATTTCGGCAGGCTTTTGATTTTTGGGTAAAATCAATATGAGAATTTGAAAAGCCTAGTTTGAGAATTATCGATTTTGGAATAATCGATTTTGTATAAATGAGCTTTGTATGAGATCATACTAGGTGTATGATTTGAAGATACTATATGTGTATAGTATAAAATGTTCTGATGATGGCTCTGGGGAAAAAGGCGCTCCCTTGAAATGAACTTATCAGGAGTGCCACCGGGTGGTGCTGCCTTGAGCCCAGGGGGGTTCTAAAGTTGATCCTGTGAGGAGTTCGGACAAAACTAGTTCCTGAGGATTATTGGGTAGCGTAAGTCGATGGCGTTGATGCCTACAGAGACATTTGGGTTATGCTGTGACGATAGTGTAACTCGATGTCGCTGCGATCTACTGTGGGAACCATAGCGAAAATCGTGTGGAGGATGAGTGTCAACGGTCTACACTTGATTTTGTCGGGAAGGCAACGCAACATCGGTAGACTGCGATCTATGGTCAAGTGGAGTGGAGAAGTTTCATTTTTGGCAGCGAAATTCGATGGCGCTGATGCCTACAATTATATGGGTTTTTGCTGTGATAGCTACGTAACTCCAGTTGTAACAGCGATCTGTCGTGGGTTCCATGGTGTAATCGAGGGGCGCGGAGGCCTACAGTTATCTGTGGATTTTGTCGAGACGGCAACGTAACCATCGGGTTAACTGCGACCATGGATGGGGGTGATGATTCCCAGAGCATCCTCACTAAATATATTTCCTCTATTTTCAAAAAACTGTTTTCTAGATTTCCAATGAAATTATCTTCCAAGTATTTTCACTGGGTGTTGAAAACGGGTTTACCAAGTACTTATAGATTTTCAGTCCTGCGCCTGATCAACGTATGATTGAATTTCTGTGAGAACAAGGATGGACTGGTTGAGACATCGAGTTATAAAAAGTATTTTCTTTTTATAAAGAGCTATTTTATTAGTATGATGTGAATTCAAAAGCATTGCTAAAATTTAAAATAAAAAGTGTTGGAATTTTGGGGAAATAAAAAGGAAATCCAAACTAGAATTTTAGTGAAGTGATTTTGTAATTAAAATCGAATATTGATTTAGAAGTTGAAAATAAGCAAAATGGTTAAATAATTGCTTGACTGAGTATATTAATAAAATTTAACTTGGGGAAATAAATAAATGGTAAGTTAATAATGGAATTTGACAATGAATTCAAATTGTAAATAGAATTCGACTTGGATTTGATAATGAAATAAAAAGAGGAGATGTTGTAAAATAAAAATAAAATAGGGTTGGATTGGAAAATGTGATGGTTTGAGTTACAAATAAAACTCAAGTGTGATTCGAATAATATTTAATGAAATTTGCCAGTAAATTGGAGATAAGAGAAGTGTTGTCATATGAAATGAAAGTGAATAAAAATAGAAATGGTTTGAGTGCAAAACAAAATACAAGTGAATTGAAATAAATTGAGAATAGCCTTGTATTAATAAAATAAATTCGATAACGAATTAAGTTAGTAAATATAAAAAAAATTAAAATGGGTTGATTGAGTTAAATAATAAATGGATAAAGTCTGATAGAATAAAAATTAAACCAAAGTCGTGATTGGAATTGGATTATCAGACTGAACTTAAATTTGGTGGTATATTAATTTGAAGTATAAATGAGTTCAGTATGTGGTTGGATATTATTTTGATAAATTGAGAAGATGAATTAAAATTAAAATTAAAATGGATGGGCTTACTGAATTTAATGGAAATTGATTAAATGAGAATCAAATAGAAGTAAACTTAAGTGTATATTGGAATAAATTAAAGTAAATTAACTTGAGTTTAAAAATTTATGGAAGCTTGGCTTCGAATAAGGGTGAAACCCCATTCAATAAAGACTTAGATTGAATTAATTTGGGAAATGGTTATTAATTTATATGTATTGGATGTGCCAAGCTTAACAAATTGTTTTGAATGGAACAATTGCGGAAATGAAATGAAATGCAATGAATGGTTCATGAATAAATTAGAAATGAAGTGGAATTAATTACAGAATGAGTTGAAAAGTAATTTGAAGTAGTTATAAACTAAATAAATACTCTATTAAGCGAATATTGATGAATTGGTATAGAATGAATCGTCGTATGACGTAAATAAAAGTAATTAAAATTCTATAGGCTGATAAAGATTAAATAAATTGATTTTGAAATCAAATAAATTGAATATGAGCTTGTTTAGATTTAAAATCAATTGGATGTAAGAAATTGAGTTGTGAACCATTAAAACTTAAATGAAACGACATATGAATTGGTTGAAAAGAAATTGAATTAGCTTTAAAGCATATAAATTGTTTATGGGAAGTGTTTGGTGCTTGATATTTAGTAATGCATATGTTTAGCTATTAAAAGTTAGTAGAATGTTAATAAATTCTCTATATATGGCACTTAGATATTTAAATTGAGTAAGTGCAGGTATCTGAAGGCCGTTTGGCTGGATTTGGATTGCACTAATTGCTAAATAAATAAGCCGCATGCTTAAATGCTAAATAAGGTACGCCTACGCAATACAAATAGGAAATATGAACTGTTTTTGCTTTTTTCGACCGTGTGGGTCGATGTATATATATTTATATCTCTTGTCAAATTGCAAAAGCTCCTCCGTACAAAGGAAACTCCGCCAAAAAATTTCGGAAATTTTGGGAGTTAGAAAAATTTTGGAAATTTTTGGGAAATTTTTTTGTTAAGCAATTAAAGGATTTTAAATATGAAACTGAAATAGATTAGTAGATGGAACTAACAAGACTCAGTTATAAATGGAAAATAAAAATTTAATATTCAAAATTGAAATAAGTTGAATTCATATTAAAACGGGAAAAACGAATTTGAATAGGAGTAAATATGAAAACCTATATAAGAGAAGGTATAAAATGATTTGTAAAGTTTCGATTGAATATTGTTGCTAAACAAGATATGCAGGTGTTAAAAAGGGAAAAGAAAAGTTGGATTTGATTCCAAAAGATAAATATGAATTGCCCGACAAAAAGGTATGCATTTTAATTTCCGTATGAATTGGATTGGTTTTTTGATCTAGCCACTTGGCTTTCTGTTTTCTTTTTGGAATTTGGGAGCCCGTGGAGGCCTTTTGTAGTAGTACCAAGCTAGCCGCGCAAAGGAGACGCTGGCAAAAAATTTCGGAAATTTAGAGAGTTAGAAAATTTTTGAGAAAATTTGGATAATTCTAAATTTAGTTAAAAATTGAATTTTGAACGATTGAGAAAAAGGGATATTGTTTGGAAATTATAGAGGTTTTGGGAAGTTGGTTGAGGTGATAGTGGGTCTTTAATAAGGGATGATTGGTAGGATGTTGAACTGCTGGTTTTGGGAAAAGGATAAATGGGTAAAGTACCATTCTTCCTAACTAGTAATTTCGGGGACGAAATTTTTTAAGGGGGGAGGAATGTGACGACCCGGAATTTCTAATAACTTAAATTGGAATTGTTAATTGATTTTAAAATATTTAAAAGTTAATTTTAACTTGAATTCCAGATATCAATATTTACGGGATAATTAAATTTATTGAATTTAATAATTGAAAATTTGGTAAATTATTGAATCTGAAATTTCTAAGCTTTTTTAAATAATTTGAAGGCTTATAAAATTTATAATGATGATATTGATGATAATAGAATGGTTGAAATTTAATTTAAAGGTAATTTGTACAATTTTAATAATATATTGTTTAAATTGGAACTTGAAAATAGCCTTCCGAGGCACAGTCTCGGAATTCGACGAAACCAGTTCCATTGGATCCGTAATAGTTAGTTATTATCGGATTTCAATTTTCGTAGCAATCGGAGTTATCGTTTGATCATGGCAGCTCAATACGCTTAGATTTATTTTATCGATTTAATTGAAATGTGATCGTTTTCTTTTGTAACTCGCACATACGATTAAATTAGCTTCCAAAACGCATTCCATCGTGTTCGGAATACGGGTAAAGCTTTATAATTGCCTCGCGGCATTGCTTAAGAGGAGTTCAAAAATTTAAGTAGCAATCGATGAAGCATGTTGAAGTTTTATATAAGTTAATGGAAAAAAAATTATTAAAATAAATTAGCTAAGATATTTTTTTCACAATCGTTCTCTGGAAGCTATCCCAAATATTTATCATTCTCGTCCCCTCTTCATTCTCTTAACAGATCGAAAAAAAACTATGGACGAAGTCTTCAAAACATTTGTAGTTCTTTTTCTCATCCTCTCCGCTTGCACATCTTTCTACCACAATCTAATTTCTTCAAAAAAATAATTGACATCCACGCCACTATCCATCGGCCGCAAATCGACAGCCGTGTTTTGCAAATCCGCTAATCACTCAGGCACTGTGAACCATGCTCGCGTAATTCGAGCCTCCTCGAGTTTGAACCGCCGCGAGTTGAGCCTTATCGCCTCGTTGGTCTTCTTGCCGAACCCCTTTTTTCACTTCAACACTTGGAAGATCGAAGTCAAGGGGAAGGCTCATATCTGGATCGAATTCTCGAGCTAGGGCTTCGCTGTTACTTTGGGGAAGACGCGATTAAGGAGGAGGGGCTAACACTAGCAGTGGTTGTTCGTCGCCTCATAGGTCATCGGTTACGAGTGGAAGGAGCTGGTTGGAGGTAGTTTCAAGCATGGCCATGAGCTCGAGTGCAATGTGGAGTTTGATAGTGGTAGTAGAAGGCGCTTGGGTGGATGGTACTAAAGTGCGACATTTCACTGTAGGGATTAAGGGTAGCAAGTTGCGATCGCGTCAGGAGGCGGCATGGTCATGCAAGCTTCGAGGCAGCTAATGCAAATCGCAGTGGAAGTGGGTTTCGACAATTGTGAGTAATTTTATTTTCCCTTTACAATCTTTAAAGTTAGCAAATTTCTTTGTGCATCTGTATAACTCGAAGAATGGTTCGAGTGAAAAGGAGGAAACTCGAGTTGGAACTCGGGTTTCGCATGTGAGAAGCAGTTCTGTGTTGTTGTAAACTAATAAATAATAATAATGATAATAATAATAATAGATATGTACAAACAGGAAAGAAAAAAAAGAGGAAAATAACTCGAAGCAGGGTCGAGTTATCAATGGGTTCAACCAAGTCAGGAAAACCAAAATTTAAAACCTGTGTAATAGGTTTTAGATATGTGAAAATGGAAATATGTTGATCATTTATAAATTCTTTAAATTTAATGTCTTTCAAAACTTTAATTAGGGGCGGTTCGATCGTTAAATTAAGTATGTTAAACACTTAATAGATATTTAAACCATAATTATTTTATAAATAGTGTTAAATATTAATTAAGGGTAAATGTTTGATAGCGTGATTTAGCATTTATCAAAGAGGACGTTTACCTTAAGTATAATTAAGATTTGACAAGTTATGAAATAAGTTCAAAAAAAAATTAATTAAGTAATCGGTTGTAATTAGTGATTGATTAATTTGTAATTAGTGATTTACAAATGGGTCATTAGGTTTTATAAATTAACAATGAAGGTTATTGATTAATTAGTATGGAGTAATGAATCAATAATTGTTTAATGAAATTAATAAAATATAATTATTTTGCGTGATAAATCAAGAGATTAATTAAGATTATTAATTAAGGAGAAATTCGATTTATTTAACCAAGTAAATAATGGATAGTTAATTACAGGATTGAGATTAATCAAGAATGAATAATATAGTGGTTGAATTAAAGTAATCAATATTAGATAAGAATATATACATATAATTGGAAATCCTTAATTTATTTGATTAATGATGTAATCAATATTGATTAATTAAGATTGATTAATCCGAAATAAGTGATTAATATAAGTAATTAAGGATAAATGAATTTAATAAAATTTATTAATTTATGAGGTAATTAAGGCTTACTTATTGATTTTGGTTAAGGGTAATTAACATCGAGAAATTGATTAAAGATATTTACTTTAATGTTATTGAAGATAATTAATCCAGTGTGATTAATTAAGATGAATAGTGAAGGATTGATTAATTAATTGATTTGAAATTAATTAATATTTAATGAAGGAATCTAAGTGATTGAGGTTTGAAATTCAATTTAAATGAATTAAATTGATTTGTGTGATTAAGCTCTTCTATGGATGAATGAATGGTACTGGATGTTTTGAATGAATTATTATCTTTGATATGAAATGTTGTGTATTATATTTGAATATCTTGGGTTAGGATGACATGTGACTCGAAGAGGCCGGGATCGGGTAGTGGGAAATACCCAAAACCACTTCAAATTCTTATAAATTAATATGTGAGATTAATAGGTTGGAATGAAGCGATTTAAGTGAATTTGACTATTTGATCTTAATTTTGGTCCTTAGAAACTTATGTGTGAAATTAGTTATGTCTATAACATATTGTGCACTTGTAAAATTGGTTTGAGTTATCCCCGGTTTTATATATGTTGTTTGCCTTGGTATTCCATGTTAGTGAGTTTACTCACGCTGGTTTCCAGCCTGACCCGGGTGTTACTTTGATGTAATGCTCGGGTCAGACCGAGTATTACAGATTTCCAAGTTAGGACGTTCTGGAGCTCAGGAGGCGAGCTGGATGACAATAGCGTATAGAGTATATCCGCTATATTTATATTATTGTTAATCTGGGACATGATAATTGTAAATATTTAGTGACCGTATATTATGTGAAACTCTGATGTATATTAAGTGTAACCGACAGATATAATATTCTTTTGTAAACTGTTATTATTTATTATTATATTTTATCCGCTGCGAACGTGAGTTGTTGATGTTTCTGTTCTTCTTTTTCTTCTATCTCTTTCTTCTTTTTCATAACTATCTGGAATTTTCGAGTGTGAAAATTTCGGGTCGTTACATAAGATTATCTATAAGAGTTAAATTATATAATTAAATCACATAATTTTCCAAGGGCACACCCTTTACTCTATCAAAAATTATAGCCCATTAACTCAAATGGCTTGAACCCACCTTTTCAGTTTCCTTTTATTACTACTTGCAACTTGAAACCAACCCAATTATTACTTCAATTGGCCCATCTGTAGGATCGATTTCACCCTAGAGGGGGGGTGAATAGGGTGATGGTATAAATTATAAAAATTAATCGCGGAAGCTTATAAAATAATTTTAACACAGATCACAGAACAATAGCAGCACAGATAATAGCAGAATAATAAATGCAGAAATAGAACGACACATAATTTACCCAGCTTCGGCAAAACCCTGCCTACGTGCTGCCTCCAAGGTTTCTACTAGAAATTAGATAGTCCCTCGCTTACACACGTAAACTCGCGACATCCGTTATCGACTAAATCTAACTCTACGCTCAAAACCCTGCCATAACTCAGCCACTGAGTTGCGAATTCTCAAGCTACGCCACGTAGCTTGTCCCCTAGTCACACGACTAGAAAATTAAAACGGTTTAAAAACGAAAATACAAGTTAAAAACAATTTAAAAATTAAATAACCCTAATTTTAAAATACAAAGCCCTTTTGTAAAATAGAAGTCTCTTTAGAAAATAGGTCGTCCCCCATTGTAATTCGACCCGTCTCTTTTATTTGCTCCGTTCGTAATGGCGGCCATGGATAATGCGCGAGTAGCTTTGATCTTCTCTCGTTGCTCTCTTCGGCTGCTTCATTGTTCGATCGAGTTCGACTCCTTGCTTCGGTATGTAATTTTATGCTTTTGTGCTTTTGTGTTTTCGTACTTGAACTCGATGCCTATAGCCGATGATGATTGTGGGTTTATATATGCGTTCGATTTCCTTGAATTGCGTTCGTATAAACTAATTTGAATTTGTCAATTAATTTCACTCGGCCATTGATTTTCATGTGGATGATTGTGATTTTCTCTGACTTGTTCATAATCGTATATTTCTGATGCTTGATACCCACGGCTTTGAATTGCGGCTTTGAATTGCTGTGCTCATCACGGTGTTGATTTTTAACTTCGTCAATACTTCATATGCACTTGAATTTTTATTACTGCGTTGATTTGCTTTGACCATGTTGATTTCATTCTATATTTTCTGTACTGCTGGCTTCGGTCTTGGCTTTGTTTAACTGAATTTGACTTCACTGTTATGTTATTTACTACTTTCACCTTCTGGATTAAGTTCGGCTTTCTGACCCCTGTGAGCTTAGTATCTGGCATTGTTTGTGTATTTTGTTGGTTTTATTTGCATGTTGCTACATTGCTTACTGTCACTACTTCGAGCTCGCCTGCTGTTTGTAGTCAATTGCTTCGAATTGATCTTGTAGTTGATGTACTTCAGTTGACTGCATGTTCATTGGTTTCTTGCTCGAATTCGTCTTTGAGGAACACTGTACTTGTTATTGATACTGTTGTTGCACAGGTGTTTGTAGCTTGCCATTTTCACTGTCCACTTGTCACTGGTCTGGTTCTCTTGTGGCTTTGTATTTGTAGTCTTGTTCAATGCTCGGCCATGGATATTTGCAGTTGGTATTTTAATTGGATTTTTCTTCTGTGCATATTGTACTCAATTGTTGAACTGGTTTTGATGCCAGCCTATACTTTACATATGTGCACTGTGTGGTCTTGAGCATTGCTTGTTGCACTTGTACTTGGTCGAGTTCTTTCCTTGTGTTGTTTTGTCTTGTTGCAGTTTGATTGTGCGGTTGCATTTCATTGACATTGAGACCTGTAGTCTTCATTTGTGCTCTCTGTTTTGGGTAACTTCCCATGTGTACATGTCTCTTCCCTGTATCTTCATTCATGTTGGTTTAGTTGTGAGTAATTCTGTTCTTTAGTTGGCTGCACTGGTCTGGTTCTCGGTCTATTGCATTTGACTTCTCTTTGGTCATGGCTGATCTATTGTTTAGTTTGCATCATGCTTTTGTGCATTTGGATTTTTGGTCGACCCTATGAATTATGTATCTTGACCATTTCATTTGATTTATCACCTGAGTTGAATCCAGTTTTAAAACTCGGGTTTGACCTTGTGCTGAGAGTTGTGATATTTATGTTATTGCACGTGAGTTGAACCCGACTTTTCATTTGGGTTTGACCCGTGCTCACCTGTCCCTGTAAATCAATCAAGTGTATATGGGTGTGCAGGGCCTTGTGGCATGTACAGTGATACACTGTGCATGCCACATTGTTCGTGTGTGATGAATTCAAATTTAAATGATGACGAACAACCCAAATAACCGAGGCAAATAATATTTTCAAAATCCATATTTTATTTTATATTGCAAAAATATTTCTTTTTCAATTTTACTGCGTTAGTGAATATTTTTGCAGATTGCTCAGATGCTGGATTCTAACTGGAATGAAGATGAAGATAAAATATGAGTGAATGAGCGATATGTAGTGAGGACATTTGTAAATGTGAAATTGTGATGTAATTGAATTTGTATCAAAGTTGTATATATATAGTGAGAGCTTGAATTTGTACTATTCAAAATTGTAATAAATATTTGTTTGAATAAAATATTCGTTTGAATTCAAAATCTGTGTTGTTTATTTTATTCAGCAAATATTTATTTAATCTGTGAAAAATAAAATAGTACATTATCAAATACATTTAAACGAATGTATATATGTTTATTATCATCAAACAAAAATCATATAAGCACATATTCAACAATCTCCCCCTTTTGATGATAACAAACATATATTTAAGATTTTGAATATGTTAAATGTATTTGATCATTGATATGCTCTAATTGATCCCCCTATTTAACTGCTTCCTCTCTACACAAAGCTCCCCCTACAAATATGCATACAATTAAATAATATGTAAATGAGCCTAGATGCAAATGGAAAATTATTTGACCTTTGCTTGATTTTATTTGACAAAATCTTTACTTTTCTCTCCCCTTTTTGTTATCAGCAAAAGAATAATAGTAATAGAAAAGTAGAGATATAGTGATCGATATTAATTCAACATTAAAACTCAATTGAATATAAATATTAAATTTCAAAAAAAAATCAAACAAAAATCATAAATATTTTGTTAGGCGCATATTCCACTTTTAGAATGATGGAAATGATGTCATCATATAAAACCATACAGATGTGTCTATTCGTGGTAAGTTATATCAGGAATTTGAATATCTACTAACCATGTATAACCGTTAGGACTTTTAAATGAGATTAGTAGTATTCCAATTTTATTTTTAAAAAAAATGAATTCAAGTATCTTCTAACCATGCATAACCGTGAGGACTTTTAAATGGGATTAGAATCAACTTGTTTATTTTAAAAATTAACTTTTGATATGCGTTCCATACATGCATAACCGTGAGGACTTTTAAATGAGCATGGAAGCACATAACAAATTCCAAGTAATTCACCCATGCATAACCGTGAGGACTTTTAAATGAGAGTGAATACTTTGGTATTTATTATTATTATTATTATTATTATTATTATTTTAAAAAAATGAAAAAATGAAAAACGAACGATTCCTGTTTAAAGTACCACATATTGACAAACTATATAGAATTTTGATGAGTGATGGTTGTTAGAAATATGATAGATATAGAGATGGTCATGGAATTTTTTACCAACAAAAATTTTTATAACTCTTGTTTAAATTTCTAAAGAAATTTATTAATTATACCGTCTCGAGTCATAATATTTGATCAATATTAACACTCATCACTTTTTCAATCACTATTTTTCTTTTCGATAAACATTAGGGAGTCAGATTAGTCAAAATAGTCATTTAAAATCAAATTCAAAAATAATTATGAAATTGATTTTTCAAAAATGACTAATCTGAAACTATGGTCAAAAATGATTTTCTCCAGGGGGTTTTAAAAGAAAATTTTCTGCTATTTTAAAATTATTTGAAATGAAGAATATGCAGATATTTTCTTTGAAAAACGATGCAGTTACTAAATGTCTCAAAAATACGTTCAACTAGTAATTTTTCTATCAACCAGATTACCAGTGTAATCTGCATCTGAATTTCTCTTCCACTCAAAATCATCGTTAATTGAATTTGATTGACCAAACCATGAAGTGTGCACCAAAAATTCCAAACTCAATTTTTACAACAATTTAAATGACATTCTTTTGAATTTGAAATGAAGCCGTGTAAATAATCAAAAATATATCATAGTGTCAATCTTAGAAGCCGTAGAATAAACAACTATATTCATGAGCAATCATTATCATTCCAAACAGTTTCTTGAAGTTTCATCAATTTCTTAAAATCCTTTTTATAATTTTTTAAATAGAATTCATTAGGATTTTAAGTTGAAGTCATGTCAAAAGAAATTGTGAATATATAGTTAGCCGTATTATAACCAAATGTATTATCATCCAACAAAACACTATTTTTAATCCAAACTGATGTATAAGAAGTAATTCAAAGAATCTAGAGAATTTTATAGTGTTTTTGGCATAAGAATATAATTGGACAACAACTTTGAATAAGCCAGAATCAAAATCATCATTTTTTCATCAATCTCAATATTGGCTAAATTTTAATTCAGAATATGGTGCAGATTATCACATTTAATATATCGTTCAAATAAATATACCTGTTTTACCTTTATGATATTTTTCGTTGTTGTCCATTGTGATTCTGTCACCTTTATACTAGGCTAAGGAACTTTGCTTTGTCGTCCGTTGTGTTTCTGGAACAGCCAAAAATCCAGAGAACACTGTTGTTGTTCCTTAGCCTGCCACCACACCTACACGTTGAAAGATTTATGTGACCTATTTGTTTTTATAGGTCCATGGTTGTTAGTGGCAGAAAATTTTGAAAAACAATTTTGTAAAGACCCAAAATTATTTATAATTGTTCCCTTCGGCACCCAAATTTGTTTAACTTTGAGAGATTTTATATTTGTGCCTTTAGGAACCCAAATCGATATAGTTTTCATATGTTTGGGTCTATACCAACAATTATTGTGATTGTGTCCATATTTTCTACAAATTGTGCACATGGAATTAACTTGACTAATATTGCTTTCAACAATTTTCGAACAATTATATCCAAGTCCTTGTCTAACGGTATTAACAGTTTGCTTTTCTAATAGCATATTCAACGATTTTTCACTTTTTGAAAATTTATCTAAAGTCGTTGACAATTGTTGGACTTGTGTTTTGAGAGATTCATTTTCGTTTAATAATTGTGTGCACTTTTTTATAGAATTCTCTCTCCTAGTATTTTCATTCTCTTTTAAAATCAGAATTTCATTTTCAAGTGATTTTATTCTGATTTCTGATTTTCTAATTTCTTCTTCGAATGTTGGACACTTATCACACTTAGGGATCCTACTTTGGGTTTTAACTAATTGGTCAAGTTGTTTATTTAAATCTATCAAAGTATCTTTTTGTGATTCAAGTTTGGCATACTTATCCCTAAGCCGTTCAAAACAGCCATTTACTTCGTGGAAATAAATAAGTAATTCAAAGTGAGTAAATTTTGATACCTCGCTTGGCTCGTCATCGTCGCTATCAGTTATATTCCCATGAAGGCACATATCTGCTTTCTCACTCTCACTGCTATCGCTTTTATTCCACGTGGTTGTAAAACATCTTCGTTTTGATTTCTTTTCTTTGTCGAGTTGAAATCGGGGATAATTGGGCTTGATATCACTGGGTTTGTTGCAAATGATCCTGTGTTCTTCCGAGTTGTCCAGTGCTTTGATTATTCTGCTTTTTAATTTTTTATTTAGAGTTGGATTTCCGTATTTGTGATTCCACCTTTTGAATTTCTTCATTATTAATGCCAGCTCGGCTGCTCCATCATCATCATCCTCATCACAACTGCTATTTACCAATCCTGTTAAGCACATTTCTTTAATCGAGTCAGTTGTGGAGGACTTCTCATTGCTGTTGACTTTTGCACCATATATTGCATCGAAAGTATTCCAGATTTCCTGTGCATTTTCACAATAAGAAATGAAATTAAAATTATCTTGATTAATATGAGAATATAATATATGCATAGCAAGAGCATTAATCGAGATAATTTTCTTATCTGTTATGTCACACCCATTTTCAATAATATCCCAACATTTAATATTAACAGGTTTTAAATAAAATTCCATTTTCAATTTCCAATTCAAAAAATCTGTTCCATCGAAAATAGAAGGAATAATATTGGAACGGCCCTCAAAATTATTATTAAAAGAAGCCATTTTAAAAATTCAAATTTTTAAAACAAAAACCGATTTTTGAAACACGAATTTTTAAAACAAAAAATAATTGATTTTTGAAACACGAATTTTTAAAACAAAAATTGGTTTTTGTAAAATCAAATTTTTAAAACAAAAACGGCTTTTGAACCTGCTCTTATACCACTTGTAGGATCGATTTCACCCTAGAGGGGGGGTGAATAGGGTGATGGTATAAATTATAAAAATTAATCGCGGAAGCTTATAAAATACTTTTAACACAGATCACAGAAAAATAGCAGCACAGATAATAGCAGAATAATAAATGCAGAAATAGAACGACACAGAATTTACCCAGCTTCGGCAAAACCCTGCCTACGTGCTGCCCCCAAGGTTTCTACTAGAAATTAGATAGTCCCTCGCTTACACACGTAAACTCGCGACACCCGCTATCGACTAAATCTAACTCTACGCTCAAAATCCTGCCACAACTCAGCCATTGAGTTGCGAATTCTCAAGCTACGCCACGTAGCTTGTCCCCTAGTCACACGACTAGAAAATTAAAACGGTTTAAAAACGAAAATACAAGTTAAAAACAATTTAAAAATTAAATAACCCTAATTTTAAATACAAAGCCCTTTTATAAAATAGAAGTCTCTTATGAAAATAGGCCGGCCCCCTTTGTAATTCGACCCGTCTCTTTTATTTGCTCCGTTCGTAATGGCGGCCGTTCCTCTTGCAAATTTAGGGCTTCGTCCCTTCGATCCAATTTAGGGTTTGATGAAGCTGCCGACTTTATGTTTGATCAATCTTTTGGATAATGCGCGAGTAGCTTTGATCTTCTCTCGTTGCTCTCTTCGGCTGCTTCGTTGTTCGATCGAGTTCGACTCCTTGCTTCAGTATGTAATTTTATGCTTTTGTGCTTTTGTGTTTTCGTACTTGAACTCGATGCCTATAGCCGACGATGATTGTGGGTTTATATATGCGTTCGATTTCCTTGAATTGCCTTCGTATAAACTAATTTGAATTTGTCAATTAATTTCACTCGGCCATTGATTTTCATGTGGATGATTGTGATTTTCTCTGACTTGTTCGTAATCGTATATTTCTGATGCTTAATACCCACGGCTTTGAATTGCGGCTTTGAATTGCCGTGCTCATCACGGTGTTGATTTTTGACTTCGTCAATACTTCATACGCACTAGAATTTTTATTACTGCGTTGATTTTCTTTGACCATGTTTATTTCATTCTATATTTTCTGTACTGCTGGCTTCAGTCTTGGCTTTGTTCAACTGAATTTGTGTAACAACTCGCATATATATCGATTTTTGTATTTAAATATTTTATCGATACTCAAAATTTAGTCCGAAAAGCTACTTTTTGCATACGGTCGAATTAGGACTCGGGACCACTCCCATTGAGTTTAAAATGTCGTTTGCGACCTTTTTGAGTATAAGCCTCGATAAGTTTGGAGTAAGTTGATTTTTGCTACTTTTTCACTTAGGGCCTTGGTTTGGGCTGAGCCCAATAACCCCACTTATGTGTTCAGTCCCAACCCTTTCTCCTCTTCATTACTTCATTTCTAATTCCTAATATTCAAGCTTTCATAACAATGGAGAGTGGAAGAGGAAATTAAAACTCCAAGCCCTAGTTTTCTTTTACAAATCAAACTCTAGCTCCAAACTAATAGAAGAAGCCATTGGTAAGCCTTCTCTTCTTCTTCTTCAACTCATTCTTTTATCAATTTCAGATATTCCTAAACCTAACTTTGGGAATGTTCTTCTTTTAAAGCTTAGAATCAAGCTTCTTGAGTTGGATTTGAATAGTGGTTGATTCTCCTTTGCTTTAGAGCTTCTTCTTCATTTGTTTGGGTTCAAAGGTGAGATTTTTATCTCACATCTATGTCTATGATTATCTTCGATTGTTAGGTATGAATTCCTAACACATATTCATGTGCATTTGATTTTGGTTTGAATTGATTTGGTGTATATTCCAATTTTTCGTGTTTTGAAACCAAAATCTATGAAAATCATAGTTTTATTATTTGAACATGTTTTTGGTGATGCATCGTGAAGCTTATAGGGCGGGGTAGTCGATTAACATAAATCCTTAGTGTCCGTTGTTCGCCCAGTTGCATTTTGGAGAAGATTGTATCTTCATTTCATAGGCTAAGAAAACAGCCTTGGTGCCAGTCAGTCGACTGGTTTTGAAATTCAGTCGACTGGCTGTAGCACGTAGGCATTCCTAAGGCAAATTCCAGAGGCTCGGGTCCTCTGTTTCCATGCAATCAGTCGACTGGATTTTTAGGTCAGTCGACTGACTGTAGAAAATGAAATTTTCATGTTTCTGCTTCAGTCGACTGACTGCAGAGGGCCAGTCGACTGATTTGCTCCTATTTGCCTATTGTGGCTATTTGTCTATATTTTTGCTCGGTTTCCAAATTTAATCGATTCGTGATTATCTGATTTTTTGATTTTCATTTATTATCGACTTTGATGTCTTTATATCGGGATTTTTGGGAATATCCATTTTGATGGATTTGATATCGATTTATTGGAATTAATTCACGTCTTCGTATGTGAATTTTTATGATTTGATTGTTCTACAATCATTTTTGTGATTTGTCACTTTAAAAATATAAAGGTTTCAATACTAGTAGTAAATATCAAAACTCTTTCCTCAAAATGATTTCAACTCTATTTTCAATACCAAACTCGTTTATAAAATCGTTTTCCAAACTATTAGTATATGCAAGCCTTTATTTCACTCGTATGAGAAATCTAATTAAACAGCTTAGTAAAACGAGTGGTATGAAACGCTTGCGTTTACTTCGTTGGTTAATTCTTGGACTTGTTCGATTGAATATTTTGTGACAATTTTCTAGTGGAGACCTACAATTTGTTCGCAAATATTTAAGTTAAGCTAGTGGTTATGGGATATGAAGCTAAACTCATATATTTACTAGCTTATTGTAATTGACACTTCTTGATGATCGATGATGATCATTTTTGTGATTTAGACTAGCAATGTATGATGTCTCTTTGTCTGCGAGGGAGACTAAACCCCGTTTCTGTGGAGCTTCTGCTCAAATTGGTGGGGTAGCGACCCATGGTCCTCGGGCCGTTCGTGTGTCAAAAATTAATGGCTAGCTACCATGAGATAGCGTCTCGTTCGTGTGATACATATGTTGGTGAGTTTTCATGCTCCCGTTCGTGTGATAGGCCTCCCCCTTTTTTATGATTTCTGGATTTCGTGTGCTGAATTCTGGAATTTATGCTTCACCAATTTTAGTGATTTTCATTGATATGATTTATCAATTTTTGTGCATTGGTGAATCCGTGTGTCATTGACTTGTTGTGAATACAAGTTTTGGGTATGAAACGCTTTTTGGATCTTTGTGAAGATTCTTGTGGAATGGATCGATCTTTTGTTGATCATCATTTGCATGCTTATAGTAATATGCCATTATGGATGTTATATGTTTATGCCATATCTTTTACTTTATATCATGTCATCTGATATTTATAGCTAGACTGATCCATTTATTATTTTCTTATAAATAATACTCGGGTCAGACCGAGATGTTGCAGGTGCTTCTGCTTGACATATCCCCGGGATTCATTACTCTGACTTTTGGCTAACCACATAGATTAGCAGTTTTTTGTTGTATACACTTGAGATATAGACTCATATTGTATTCTTTTGTATAGCACATGTTTCTATTCTTTTGTATTATTGTGGATCTTTTTAACCACTACTCTGATATACACTTTCATGTGTTAGTTATTTATTCATATCTTCTTCCGCCTTTGTGATATGAATTGTCTGTGACTGATTTATGTTATGTTTATTTCTATATTTGTTCTGAAGATATTATAGCCACTGTGTAGTAGCTTTGAGTTTGTGTCGGTATGTCGGCTTTCCCTCTTGATAAAGAAATGCATGTTATACTATCTGACATATCGATGCTCGCGCAAGGCAATCACACGGATGGTCGCTCCTCAACAGCCTTATTCTCCGTGCTAGTTGACAGCATTACACCGTAATGTTCTTGGCTAGCGTGGGTATAGAGGTGGGGCGTCACAGCTTGGTATCAGAGCCAAACTTCGGAATAATGTAGAATAATTTAACAAGGATCATCGTCCTAAGTCCTTCTTAGGATTCGTGCCTTAGGATTTAATTCGAGTCTTCGTACCGATTCATCCTATTTTCTTTATGATTCTTTGCTTTATCTATCAAGATTGCTTGATATTCATTTGATGAATAACCTTTTTCTTCTTCTTTATTTCTTTCTAAAGGAAGAGAAATGGTTAGACCTGGCCGTCCCAGCACCGGTCAATCTGGTGCTACACCCCAAGATGGAGTTTTTATGACTACCCAGCAACTTCTTGACCTTGTCACGAATGCTCAAGCAGCTGGAGCTAATCCGGAACCTACTCACCCAAAGTCGGGATTTGCACGTTTGTGCAGCGATTATAACAATTTGGGTGGGAGCCATTTAAAGGTTCTGAAACTATTATTGAAGTACAGGCTTGGTTAAGGTCATGCGATCGAATCTTTTCTCGCATGAACCTCATTGATCTTCACCGAGTTCAGGTGGCTTCTAGCATGCTCCAAGAAAGAGCATTAGACTGGTACGAGCTTCTGATTGCTGAAATAAATGAAGCGGATCTCACATGGGAGAAATTCCGAGAGTGCTTCGAGGCTCGCCATTTTATTGACCTTGTTCAAGGTGAATCTTCCGTGACTGACTATGTCGCGTCTTTTGAATCTCTCTAAATATGGAGTTGAGTACATCAACACCCCATTGAAGAAGAACCAAAGATTTGTTTATGGCTTAAACAAAAATCTCAAGAAGCCATTACTTCTAAAATTAGAAGTTCCTTTCGACCAACTCATTGATACCGCTCTTCGTCTTGAAGAGGCAGATAGGGAAAGTGATGTTGAAGTGGTGGGTTCCAAACCAAACTTCAACAACAAGAAGAGGCCAAACAAATTCAAAGGTCCTTATCCCAATAAGAAAGGGAGGCAAGCAACTCCTGTTGCAAAGACCTTTTCCTCTACTGAAGGGAGATGCTTTAACTGTGGTTCCAGAGACCATTTTGCGAACAAGTGTTCAAAGCCTCGTACTTGTCGCTATTGTAAATGCCCGGACCATTTTATGCATATATGTCCCAAACTTCAAAATAGGAAGGAGGGAAAGCTTAGTGTTGCTCAAGCCCTTGGCAACACATCTCGTGGTCAAGGCATATCTCATTCTATCCTTGATGGTATTATTATATTTCATGATCAACCTATTCGAGTTCTTTTTGATACGGGAGCATCCCATTCTTTTATATCTAAAGAGCTTGTTGATACCTTTTCTTTAAGTGTTGTTGCTTTAATGACTTCTTTGAGAATTGCGAATCTGGTTGGTGGATCCGCAACAATCAGTTTATTGTGTAAAGATGTCGAGATTATTTTGTGTGATTTTTCTTTCCGAGCCGATTTGCATGTCATGCGTTATTTAGGCTTTGGAATGATTTTGGGAATGGATTGGCTTAACCGTTATGAAGCTCATATCCTATGTCATGAGCGGACTATTCATCTTCGACATCCTCTATCTGTTAAGTAGATTTCTATTAATCTTAAAGATTCGGATTCCAGCTTGGTTGCATCTTTATATTCTTCAAATCCTCGTGATGACGATAATGATGATGAGGAAGATATAATTTCTCTTATTCACGTTGTTCGTGAATTTTCCAACATATTTGAGCCTGTTTTAGGATTACCACCTAAGCGAGCAATCGAGTTCAGAATTAATCTTATCCCTGGAGCTCAACCTATTACTCGTCCTCCTTATCGTATGTCCAATAAGGAAAATGAGGAGATGCGCAAACAATTATCTGAATTGGAGACAAAGCAATTTATTCGCTCTAGTTCCTCGCCTTGGGGAGCTTCGGCTATTTTTGTGAAGAAATCCGATGGTACACTTAGGCTTTACATTGACTACCGCAAGCTTAATGATCTTACTATCAAAAATAAATATCCTTTACCTTGGATTGATGATCTATTCGATCAACTTAGTGGTGCTAGAGTCTTTTCACAATTGGACTTGGCAACCGGTTTTCATCAGCTTCGTATTGCAGAGGATAGCATTCTTTTGACATCTTTCCGTACGCGCTATGGATCTTATGAATGGCTTGTTATGCCATTTGGTTTAACGAATGCCCCAGCTTATTTCGTTGACCTAATGAATCGAGTTTTCAAAGACTTCCTCGATCGATTTGTTCTCATCTTTATTGATGATATTCTTGTGTATTCAAAAACCGAGGAGGAACATGAGAAGCATCTTCGGATTGTATTGGAAACTCTTAGGAGTAATCAATTAAAAGCGAAATTTTCTAAATGTCATTTTTGGCAATCTCGTGTGAAGTTTCTCGGTCATATTATTTCCGAATCCGGAATTTCCGTGGATCCTTCAAAGATTGAAGCGATTCAAGATTGGAAGAGACCGGAGAGTGTGACAGAGATTCGTAGTTTTCTTGGATTGGCAGGTTATTACCACCATTTTATCAAAGACTTTTCTAAGATTGTCGTGCCTCTTACTGGCTTGACTAAGAAAGGTGTTAAATACGTTTGGTCGGACAAATGTGAAACTTCTTTTCAGAAATTAAAAAAACTCCTTTCCGATGCTCCTATTCTTGTGATTCCCGAGGGGAATCAAGATTTCGTTGTTTATACCGATGCTAGTCGCGTTGGTTTGGGTGCCGTTCTTATGCAAAAAGAACGTGTTATTGGTTATGCTTCTAGGCAATTGAGCCGGCCGAGACTAGATATGCCACACATGATTTAGAACTCGCGGCTATTGTTTTCGCCCTTCGAATTTGGCGTCATTACCTATTGGGAGAGAAATTTATTTTTTACATGGATCATAAGTCTTTGAAATATTTATTCACTCAAAAGGAACTTAATTTGCGTCAACAACGTTGGCTCGAGTTCCTTGCTCCTTATGATCTTGATATTCTTTATACCCCCGGTAAGGGTAATCGTGTCGTCGATGCTCTTAGCCGTAAACAACAAGCTGTTGTTTCTATAATGATATCCGAATGGAACGATCTCGAGGTCTTATCCACTTGTGAGATTCGAGACCGCGTATCTGATTTATGCTCATCATTTGCTTTATGTAGCCTTGGGGCTCATCCTTCTCTTTTAGACCGCATTCTTGAAGCTCAAAGGCTAGATCCCGAATTGACTCTTCTTGGCCAAAATTTAAGGATAAAATTAATATTGAAGGTTTGAAAGACTTTGATATTGATTCTCGTGGCGGCATTCGGAGATTTGGTAGACTTATCGTGCCAAATATTAGTGATCTTCGTAAAGATGTTTTAGAAGATTCTCATCGTTCTAAATTTACCATTCATCCCGGTAGTAGTAAAATGCACGCGGATATGAAGCAACTTTATTATTGGGAGGGAATGAATCTTGACATCGCTAATTTCGTTAAGCATTGCATGACTTGCCAACTCGTTAAGGCCGAACATCAAAGGCCCGGTGGGTTATTGCAACCTTTAGAAATTCCAATTTGGAAGTGGGACCAAATTTCCATGGATTTTATTGATGGCCTTCCCCGTTCTCGTTCGGGTCATGATAGCTTATGGGTGATTGTTGATAGACTTACTAAATTTGCCCATTTTATTCCCGTTCGGTCTAACCGAACCGTACCTCTTTTGGACAAACTCTTTATTAAAGAGATTGTTAAATTACATGGGGTTCCTACTTCTATTGTTAGCGATCGAGATCCGTTGTTTACTAGTGGATTTTGGAAGAGTCTTCAAAAAGCTTTAGGAACGAAGCTTAATTTTAGCACCGCTTATCACCCCCAGTCTGATGGACAAACCGAGCGTGTGAATCAAACTCTTGAAAATCTTCTTCGTGCATGTGTTCTTGATTTTGGTGGAAGTTGGGAGGATCATATTTCATTTGTTGAATTTTCCTATAATAATAGCTTCCAATCTAGTATTGGTATGGCACCTTTCGAGGCACTCTATGGAAGGCCATGCCTATCTCCTTCTTGTTGGCTTGAGGCCGTTGAGAAGCTGGTTTTAGGTCCAGACTTTGTTCATGATTCCACAGAAAAGATTGAACTTATTCGACATAGGATGAAAGAAGCCCAGAGTAGACAAAAATCCTATGCCATTAACCGGAGAAGGAAGTTAGAATTTTCTTTGGGAGATTTTGTGTTCATTTGTGTTTCACCTATGAAAGGTGTTGTACGTTTCAGTCGATCGGGAAAATTGGCGCCTCGATATATTGGGCCATTTCCTATCACTGAACGTATTGGTTCCATGGCTTATCGCCTATCATTACCGACTCAGTTTTCTGCCATACATGACGTGTTTCACGTTTCTCAATTACGGAAATGTCTTCGAGATTCTGATTCTATTCTTGAACCCGGTGTTGTGGAAGAGATTGAAGTTTCGCCTAATTTAACTTTTGAGCAACATCCTATTCGTATCATTGCTTCGGAAGTCAAACGACTTCAAAATAAAGATGTTCCGCTTGTTAAAGTTCAATGGTCTCCAAATCCTAAGGATTGTTCTTGGGAATCTAGAGAGTTCATCGAGCGAACACATCCGGACTTACTTTCTCGAGCTCTTTCAGGTGGACCGCTTATTTCAAACTTCTTTTGTGTTGAATATGCTTTTATGGTTGTTACTATATATCTTCTTCTTAAATATTGTGAGGACGCACTTTCTTTAAGGAGGGGAGTCTGTAACAACCCGCATATTTATCGATTTTTGTATTCAAATATTTTATCGATACTCGGAATTTAGTCCGAAAAGCTACTTTTTTCATACGATCGAATTAGGACTCGAGACCACTCCCATTGAGTTTAAAATGCCGTTTGCGACCTTTTTGAGTATAAGCCTCGATATGTTTGGAGTAAGTTGATTTTTGCTACTTTTTCAGTTAGGGCTTTGGTTTGGGCTGAGCCCAATAACCCCACTTATGTGTTCAGTCCCAACCCCTTCTCATCTTCATTACTTCATTTCTAATTCCTAATATTCAAGCTTTCATAACAATGGAGAGTGGAAGAGGAAATTAAAACTCCAAGCCCTAGTTTTCTTTTGCAAATCAAACTCTAGCTTCAAACTAATAGAAGAAGTCATTGGTAAGCCTTCTCTTCTTCTTCTTCAACTCATTCTTTTATCAATTACAGATATTCCTAAACCTAACTTTGGGAATGTTCTTCTTTTAAAGCTTAGAATCAAGCTTCTTGAGTTGGATTTGAAGAGTGGTTGATTCTCCTTTGCTTTAGAGCTTCTTCTTCATTTGTTTGGGTTCAAAGGTGAGATTTTTATCTCACATCTATGTCTATGATTATCTTCGATTGTTGGGTATGAATTCCTAACACATATTCATGTGCATTTGATTTTGGTTTGAATTGATTTGGTGTATATTTCAATTTTTGGTGTTTTGAAACCAAAATCTATGAAAAACATAGTTTTATTATTTGAACATGTTTTTGGTGATGCATCGTGAAGCTTATAGGGCCGGGTAGTTGATTGACATAAATCCCTAGTGTCTGTTGCTCGCCCAGTTGCATTTTGGAGAAGATTGCATCTTCATTTCATAGGCTAAGAAAACAGCCTTGGTGCCAGTCAGTCGACTGGTTTTGAAATTCAGTCGACTGGCTGTAGCACATAGGCATTCCAAAGGCAAATTCCAGAGGCTCGGGTACTCTGCTTCCCTGCAATCAGTCGACTGGATATTTAGGTCAGTCGACTGACTGCAGGAAATGAAATTTTCATGTTTCTGCTTCAGTCGACTGACTGCAGAGGGCCAGTCGACTGATTTGCTCCTATTTTCCTATTGTGCCTATTTGTGTATATTTTTGCTCGGTTTCCAAATTTAATCGATTCGTGATTATCCGATTTGTTGATTTTCATTTATTATCGACTTTGATGTCTTTATATCGGGATTTTTGGGAATATCCATTTTGATGGATTTATTGGAATTAATTCACGTCTTCGTATGTGAATTTTTATGATTTGATTGTTCTACAATCATTTTTGTGATTTGTCACTTTAAAAATATAAAGGTTTCAATACTAGTAGTAAATATCAAAACTCTTTCCTCAAAATGATTTCAACTCTATTTTCAATACCAAACTCGTTTATAAAACCGTTTTCCAAACTATTAGTATATACAAGCCTTTATTTCACTCGTATGAGAAATCTAATTAAACAGCTTAGTAAAACGAGTGGTATGAAACGCTTGCGTTTACTTCGTTGGTTAATTCTTGGACTTGTTCGATTGAATATTTTGTGACAATTTTCTAGTGAAGACCTACAATTTGTTCGCAAATATTTAAGTTAAGCTAGTGGTTATGGGACATGAAGCTAAACTCATATATTTACTAGCTTATTGTAATTGACACTTCTTGATGATCGATGATGATCATTTTTGTGATTTAGACTAGCAATGTGCGATTTCTCTTTGTCTGCGAAGGAGACTAAACCCCTTTTCTGTGGAGCTTCTGCTCAAATTGGTGGGGTAGCGACCCATGGTCCTCGGGCCGTTCGTGTGTCAAAAATTAATGGCTAGCTACCATGAGATAGCGTCTCGTTCGTGTGATACATATGCTGGTGAGTTTTCATGCTCCCGTTCGTGTGATAGGCCTCCCCCCTTTTTATGATTTCTGGATTTCGTGTGCTGAATTCTGGAATTTATGCTTCACCAATTTTAGTGATTTTCATTGATATGATTTATCAATTTTTGTGCATTGGTGAATCCGTGTGTCATTGACTTGTTGTGAATACAAGTTTTGGGTATGAAACCCTTTTTGGATCTTTGTGAAGATTTTTGTGGAATGGATCGATCTTTTGTTGATCATCATTTGCATGCTTATAGTAGTATGCCATTATGGATATTATATGTTTATGCCATATCTTTTACTTTATATCATGTCATCTGATATTTATAGCTAGACTGATCCGTTTATTATTTTCCTATAAATAATACTCGGGTCAGACCGAGATGTTGCAGGTGCTTCTGCTTGACTTATCCCCGGGATTCATTACTCTGACTTTTGGCTAACCACATAGATTAGCATTTTTTTTGTGGTATACACTTGCGATATAGACTCATAGTTGTATTCTTTTGTATAGCACGTGTTGCTATTCTTTTGTATTATTGTGGATCTTTTTGACCACTACTCTGATATACGCTTTCATGTGTTAGTTATTTATTCATATCTTCTTCTGCCTTTATGATATGAATTGTCTGTGACTGATTTATGTTATGTTTATTTCTATATTTGTTCTGAAGATATTATAGCCACTGTGTAGTAGCTTTGAGTTTGTGTCGGTATGTCGTCTTTCCCTCTTGATAAAGAAATGCATGTTATACTATCTGACATATCGATGCTCGCGCAAGGCAATCACACAGATGGTCGCTCCTCAACAGCCTTATTCTCCGTGCTAGTTGACAGCATTACACCGTAATGTTCTTGGCTAGCGTGGGTATAGAGGTGGGGCGTCACAATTTGACTTCACTGTTATGTTATTTACTCCTTTCACCTTCTGGATTAAGTTCGGCTTTCTGACCCTTGTGAGCTTAGTCTCTGGCATTGTTTGTGTATTTTGTTGGTTTTATTTGCATGTTGCTACATTGCTTACTGTCACTACTTCGAGCTCGCCTGCTGTTTGTAGTCAATTGCTTCGAGTTGATCTTGTAGTTGATGTACTTGAGTTGACTGCATGTTCATTGGTTTCTAGCTCGAATTCATCTTTGAGGAACATTGTACTTGTTATTGATACTGTTGTTGCACAGGTGTTTGTAGCTTGCCATTTTCACTGTCCACATGTCACTGGTCTGGTTCACTTGTGGCTTTGTATTTGTAGTCTTGTTCAATGCTCGGCCATGGATATTTGCAGTTGGTATTTTAATTGGATTTTGCTTCTGTGCATATTGTACTCAATTGTTGAACTGGTTTTGATGCCAATCTATACTTTACATATGTGCACTGTGTGGTCTTGAGCATTGCTTGTTGCACTTGTACTTGGTCGAGTTCTTTCCTTGTGTTGTTTGGTCTTGTTGCAGTTTGATTGTGCTGTTGCATTTCATTGACATTGAGACCTGTAGTCTTCATTTGTGCTCTCTGTTTTGGGTAACTTCCCATGTGTACATGTCTCTTCCCAGTATCTTCATTCATGTTGGTTTAGTTGTGAGTAATTCTGTTCTTTAGTTCGCTGCACTGGTCTGGTTCTCGGTCTATTGCATTTGACTTCTCTTTGGTCATGGCTGATCTGTTGTTCAGTTTGCATCATGCTTTTGTGCATTTGGATTTTTGGTCGACCCTATGAATTATGTATCTTGACCATTTCATTTGATTTATCACCTGAGTTGAATCCAGTTTTAAAACTTTGGTTTGACCTTGTGCTGAGAGTTGTGATATTTATGTTATTGCACGTGAGTTGAACCCGGATTTTCATTTGGGTTTGACCTCTGCTCACCTGTCCCTGTAAATCAATCAAGTGTATATCGGTGTGCACGGCCTTATGGCATGTACAGTGATACACTGTGCATGTCACATTGTTCGTGTGTGATGAATTCAAATTTAAATGATGACGAACAACCCAAATAACCGAGGCAAATAATATTTTCAAAATCCATATTTTATTTTATATTGCAAAAATATTTCTTTTTCAATTTTACTGCGTTAGTGAATGTTTTTGCAGATTGCTCAGATGCTGGATTCTAACTGGAATGAAGATGAAGATAAAATATGAGTGAATGAGCGATATGTAGTGAGGACATTTATAAATGTGAAATTGTGATGTAATTGAATTTGTATCAAAGTTGTATATGTATAATGAGAGCTTGAATTTGTACTATTCAAAATTGTAAATAAAATATTCGTTTGAATTCAAAATCTGTGTTATTTATTTTATTCAGCAAATATTTATTTAATCTGTGAAAAATAAAATAGTACATTATCAAATACATTTAAACGAATGTATATATGTTTATTATCATTAAACAAAAATCATATAAGCGCATATTCAACACTATCCACCGGGATCCCTCAACAATTCTAACTTATTATCTCTTCCTCTTTACTAAGTCAGTTGGGCTTCCACCACATTGATAGCTAGACCATCATAATAACTTTATTCTAGACTCCCAACCCAATGATGTCAAACTGTCCAAGTAGAAGAAATGGACCTTTTTTTTCAAGAAATGCTTTACTACAAAATAATCCAATCTTTTACAAGTCCCTTCTCTTCACCGGTCCTTCTTATCAAAAAGAAATGGTTCATAGCATTTTTGTGTTGATTATTGCATACTTAGAGCAACAACCATTAAATAAAGATTTCTCATACCCACGATCGATAAATTCATCGTCCAATTATAAGATGCAATTTACTTTTGAAAAATTGGTCTTTGTAGCGATATTTTCTTATGCATGTACATTCCTTTGATGTTCAAAAATCGCCTTTCGCAAATACAAGGACATTATGAGTTCTTAGTTATGCCCTTAGCTTACTTAATGCACCATCAACATTTAAAGAACAATACATTTTATCCTCACCTCTGCAAATTCATACTTGTGTTTTTTTTTTCTGACGACATGCCTATCAATAACATATCACGTCCTTATGTATTTCACATCTTGAAACCACGCTAGATATTTTAACTCATCATCAATTCCTTGCCGATTTGTCAAAATGTGATTTAGACTAACCAAACTGGATTATCGATACATATTATTTTAGGAAAAGGACTTTGGGTCGATCCATCTAAAATTGACGTAATGATTCATTGGCTAGCATCAACTTCAATCTATATTTTTTGGAGTTTCCTGAGTCCTATAAATTATTATCATTGGTTCACTAAACATTACGAGCATATATCAGCCTACTAACTAAATTTTAAAAGATGGATCATTTCAATGGATGCGTCGGGTTCATTAAGCTTGAGTTTTGATTTCATTATTAATTATTATAAACCTGCATTGGAGAATACTACTACCAATGGATTACCAATGACAACTCAAGCTTCCATGGTAGGGATCTCAAGTCCACACTTACAAGCATTGGCTTCAGATCCTATAGCACAACACATACTCCAGCAAGCAATACTTTGATACAGAATGGTTGAGTGAAATTTTAATACAACCCCCTCCTTTATTTATTTGATATGCACACAACATGACAAATTATTCCATTTACAAAAGTAGAGAGCAACTCCAACAAAGTATTGGATCTCAGATAATCTGAGATGTGCACTAAAATGCGGTTCCAACAGAGTGTAGATAGTTAGATAATGTGGAAATGAGGGGTCAAAGTGTGGAGATATCGAATTTATTTAGGCGTCTGTTCAGCAGGTGCATTCGCGTCTACTTCCCAGATGCATGTTCAACGGGCACCTTAATTTACTCAAAAGAATTCGGACGCCTGTTTAACAGTCACCCAAGGCTCAGACGCTTGTTGAACAGACATCTAGTCTCATCTTTTTGGAGAACTTACTTCTCCAACATTTCTATGTCCCTAACAACCTAGAACTTACCACCTTCGTCTTGCTTCCTACTTTATCTTTCTTCTGAATTCTATCGTTTGTAAGCATGAATTCTTGTCGTGAGCTTAATTAAATGATAAATACATGTTTTTTAAACAATCGTCCTTGCCATTTAAATTGACTATATTTTTTCTGGAGGAAAAATTAAAATGTTCATTATGAATAAAGTTCACGATATTATCTTAGATGACAATGCACCTTCCATGGCAATAGCATACTCATCGAAATTGAAGGAAAGGGAGGAGAAATTTTGTAATCAAAAAAAATTTCCTCAAGCAAGTTTGACATCTTTGGCACCAATTGCATCTATGATTCTCATTTAAGCTTGATGATTCATTTGAAAATTTAATTAACAATAAAATAAGTAGAGCCAAAGACAAATAATGCGTATAAAACAATAGAAATCAACATAAAGATTGTCCAAAATGTTAATACTGTACAATATTAAAGAACCAACTCATGGATTCTTACTATAAACACAGCCAAATGTTTTTTATGGTCTCTTAACCCATTGATTATAATAATTTTAATCCAAATCAAATAAATTCCAAAAGCATATACCTTAAGCAGAAAATAATCAGCCAAAAATCCAAGTATGCAACTCCTAGAGCAAGTGTACCTCAATATTGATGCAAGGATCATGGGCGGATAGCCCTAAACAAATGCTCAAATATATACACAAATCCGTTCACTGAACAAGTATCAGTTCACCTCAAATTGTGAACGATGTAACAGACTTTTGCTATGGCTGTCACCACATAAAAAGGTGCATCTCTCACATGTAGAGTACTATCATTTAGGTATCGAGAAATTTCAAACAAAATTAACGTATAGATCGATATAATTTGGACATTTGTTCATAATTAACACAAAATTGTTATTCAACAAATTTATTAAAAGGAAAATTTTTTGAACTCGTCCCTTTTTACTCTTCTACACCCTTTAGATCCAATAGTTGGAGCCGACTGAATTCTAAACATACGATCGCTCGTGAAACTTGGACGTATTAGAATTGACTATTGAAAATTAATTGTCGTTTCCCATTGGCAATCGTCTCATAAAATTAACTAGCTTGCAAAAACACTCTAGGCCCATTAGGAATTACAGCCCAATATATCAAAATAGTTGAAGCCGCCTCTTCAATTTCCTTCAATGACCATGTGAACTAGAACCTAACCCAGTTATTATTTCAGCCAGCCCATCCACAAACATTCCTTGATAAGTCCAACATGTAATTTCTAAACGCTCCCTGTATGCTAAATCAATCGGGCTTCCTCCACATTGCGAATTGGACCATCGTATTAACCTTATTTGAACACTCAACCCATCAATGTCAAAAAAAAAAAAAAAAAAAAGGATATTGAAAACAAGTTCAACAAATGCTTCACACCAATATAATCCAACCTTGTCATTTCTCTTCAACGGTCCTCATCAAAAAAGAGAGGATGATTTATGACATTTTTGTGTTGAGTGTCATGCACTTTACATAATAACCAAGATTGATTTTCTACCCCAGCAGTCCATGCAAATTACTATTTGAAAATTGATTTTCGTAATGGTTATTTTCAAATCCACGTACATACCTTACGCTAAAACAAAAGGATATTATGAATTCTCACTTATGCCCTTTGGTGTAACTAATTGGCCATCAACATTTCAAGCAACGATGAACAATATATTTTATCCTCGCATCCCCAAATTCATACATGTTTTTATGATATACATGTCTATAGTAAGCATGGTCTTCCCCCATTTCATATTTTGAAGCCATGCTAAATACATTAACTCATCATCATTTCCTTGCCGATTTGTCTAAATGTGATTTTGGGCTCGTGGATGATATTATTTTCAGTAAATGATCAAAATGCTTGTCGTGGGTTGAATGGTATTATGTTATCAAACCGACCGTAGGGTGGTTTGCTTAGTATTGGTTGATGAGAATCAATTTGTCCAAAAAAAACAAGTATCACGTCTTCCGCTGTTCTACATGATTTTCGTCCTTTTACCTCGCTCTGGTCTCCTCTTCAAATTCTGAAATCGAGATACCAAACCAAGCAGCCCAACTTCCAAATTTAGGCTTTCAAAAGCCTAATTATCTACCGCATACTCTCAAATCAATTTTGCGCCTTTGCCCAGCAGAAGCAAGGTCCGCCCCTCCGCACCTTATGCCGCAGCATCCTCACCGCCTCCAATTTAATTTGGCATTGTCATGGTGATGTTGGCGATGCCGTCATGGGACGTTGGCTGCAGTCAGCCGGGTTGCAATATCTAGCTTTTCCCAATCCTTCAATGTATGTATAATATTTATTTTTTGTGGGTTTGGATCTGGTTCTCCCGGATCTGTGCTTGAACCAAAAACAATCATATTCTATTTTTTATTAAAAGCGAGTTGTTTGAACTGAATATGTTGTTTGTAAGATGCTCAGATGACCAAGCAATATAATATTGGAGCTATTTTATGGTGAAGAAACCATTGAATACTAGGTTGGTCGGCGGTAAGATTTCTCAGGTAGGATATCTTCTTTGCATTCACAGCTACGTTTCATGATTGCTCTTATCATAATGATGCAGCCAAGGAGGATTCGGAAATTTTTAGCCATTCATAATATCTTTCATGACCTACCTGGTTTAAGCTGAAATTATATCTTTTAAGGATAACCTACACCACAATTTAGTAGTTTTATTTTTGTGCTAGAGTTACTGTAACATATCGTGTTACACTAGTCATGCCATGAAATTGTTACCATCGATGTATATTTACATAACATCGTGGAGTGTTCTTTCTCATTAGCGCTTGTTTTTTATTTATTCCATCTATGGCGTCAATAAATTATATTTAATATTTTGATTGTAGTTTAGGTTTTGGTTGGATTGGGAGTGTTAATATGTTTAATAAGTGTACTATCACTAAACTTTTGTGATAATTATTTTTGGTCTACCTTACTCGCAATTCAAACTGATCATTAATGTTGGCCACTTAAATTTAATTACATATACATTATTTTGTTATGGTTATAATTGCGTTTCTAGTATTATTATAGTGGACTTGAACATCTTTTTCTTTCAAGATAGAATGCATCCAAATTTGTAATATAAGTCTAATTTAGGGCTGCACAAAGTATGAGTTAGGTGGGATTTAATAGGGTTGGGTTACATGAATCTAATACAAAAATGAAAGCATAAAGAAAAAAAATTAAAATATAATATTAAAATATTCAGCTTAAAATATCAAATTTAGCTAGCATAATGCATTAAATATAATTGATTCATTACAACACATATTTTATTAGAATTTCATTATATAATGCATCACACTAAATTAATTCACTGCATATTAGAGTAAGAATTTCATTTCAAAATACATTAAAATGCTCTTTGAAATCTCTTAGTTAATCCTATGCATTTTGGATTGACATAAATATGCTTTTTTTGGTATACTTATTCGAGAATACATAAATTTTGTTCTAGATTTTGACTATTCTAATTTTACATGGGCTGATATTAAATTAGTTTTTTATATAGGGTTGGGTTGGGTTAACATAGTGTTGGATTGAAAAAAATATCTTGTTATCCCGCCTTTTGGCAAAACCGAGATACCCAAAAATTAACTGGAAATCAGTGATTACTAGGCACGAATATCGATTATGCATTGCAGGTTCACTATGGATATCGACGAATTTTTTCTGAGTCCGGATCGGGCCACAATTAACGAGACATGACGAGCAAAGACATGAGAACCGGCATTTCAAATTTCAGTTTAGTCGGAGTTCGTATGAATTAGATATGATCGATACAAGTTGGAAAAAATATACTATTCGTATCCATCAAAGAGTCGAGGTGATGGCCTATTCGAATCCATCAGGTTCGTATCCATCGGAATGACATCGCCTCAATCTATTCGAATCCATCGAGTTTTGTATAGTTCGAATCCATCAGGTTCGTATCGATCAGATTCACGCATGCTCGATTAATCGTATCCATATGTTGGAATCAATCCAGAGTCATCACATTGGTTCTGTTCGCATCGATATTGTTCGCACTCCATTTGTACTGTTCGTGTCAATCTGGTTCGCATCGATCCAACGCTCGCTGTTTGTATCAATCCCCAAAGATCGATCGATGTAAATAGTGCGCTCTGATTGATGCGAAACGGCACTCTAATCATTGATGCGAACAACGTCATCGTATCGAAAACTCCCAGTTATTGGTGCGAACGTGTCAATGTAAACGAGGCGAAAGCCTCAGAACGAATCGGTCAACGTGGCAAAAAAGGTGGAGCGATCCAAGAATCTCACGCCACGTCGCCACGCACTCACGTGTCCAGGTCGATTCGAAGGGATGGATACGAAACCATGGATTCGAACTCAGCAGCATACGAAAATCACAATCTTGCATCGATCATATCTCATAAACCATAGGTCCAAATGCTACGAAATTTTCATAGGAGCTTACGTACAAGCTAAAGAACATTCCTGCCAAGTTTCAGCTCGGTTGGATCATTTTTTGATCGATACAAAATTGGTTTGTATCGATCGCAGATCGAGTCGAAACTTTTCGGGATCACTCGCGTGGGCCCGCTCACGTGCCAGAAGGAGTATCTCGAAGTTTGAACGCGATATCAACCTCCTACACCCATAAATAGCCCCGTGAAGCCTACTGAAAAATGATCTTTTGGCTATTCGACGTCCAGACTCTGCCGGATTCAATTCTACACCTTTCCATCACTGTTGTATTCGAACTTTAGAGCTATAATCTACTGTAACCTGCTGTAATTGATTGAAATCATCGAGTGAATCAATAAAGTCATAAACTTCAAAGTGGACGTAGGCTAGATCGCCGAACCACTATAAATCATGTGTTTCTGTTCGATATTTCTGCATTGTTGCTTGTTGTTAGCTTAGATCTGTGACTTGTGCTTGAATATCGTCGATTTATATTCATATATTGGTGCTTTCACGATACTTGGGGTTTGTGACCAATTTTGGCGCAAACATTTGGTGCTTTCACTGAGAAGGACTAGCACCCGCTACATCGGATTTGAAGTTCAGATTTAAAAGCTTGAAGAATTTAGACTTAGAGACAATGGCTCGACAAACAAGTGGAAGACAAAGAGCTGAAAGAAGCCAACAAGAAGGAAGTCAAGAGGCATCCTCTGGAGCTGGAGGAGGACAAGCTTCGATCTACATCACCAGGGATGAGATGGAGGCTATGGCGAATTCAATGCATGAAAAAATAATGAAGAGTCAGTAGGAGATGATGCAGAACTTCTTCGAGCAAATAAGAGCAGCGAATGCGCAGAACCTTAGACCAACTACAGCGACTGCGAATGCAAAGCAATGAGTTTGGATTGCAGAGACCAACGGAGGTCAAGCCTAAGGTCAGAATGTAGAATCAGAAGGCAATCAACGAAGGCTTGGGGGCAGGCCCGTAGGTTCTGACACTGGAAGACCTTTGGATGGAGCTCAACAGGATAGAGCGTGCGCTAACATTAATGAACCGCATGAGGGATATGTACCAGAATTCTCTCACGAACTCGGGGGGCAGATCGTAGGCAATGCTCAAAGATTTCAGCACGAGGATAATGACAGATTGGCAGAGATGGTCAGACGAGCCATGAGAGGCGGATTAGTAAATAGAGATCTTGAAGATGTGAACATGAGTCCTTTTTCTCCTCCGATTAGGATGGCTAGGAACCCGCCAGAATTTAAATTGCCATCAGTGGAAATTTACGATGGAAGGACGGACCCTGCGGTCCATCTAACAAAGTATGAGGCACATGGAAGTGCTGGGGGTATCACAGGAAGTTATGGCCCGGTGCTTTCCATTGTATCTGACAGATATCGCAGCATTATGGTTTAGGCAGCTGGAGAGCGGCTCCATAGGAACATGGGATGATTTAACCGAGAAATTCATGAGGCAATTCAGGGTTCACATCGCAAGACCCAAGAATGTGATGAGTTTGGCAACTTTAAAGCAAAAGGCTGGGGAGTCTTTGAGGAGTTTTCTGACGCGATTCAATGTGACAGCAGCGTCGGTGGATCGACCAGATCCATCCATGGTTATGATGGCAGCTGTATCCGGAATTGCTGATGGCATAGAGTTCAAAAATTCATTAACTAAAGATCCGCCTATGGATCTCGGAGAATTCTATCATGAGGCTGAAAAGTTTGTACGATTGAAGGATGCTAGTGCGGAAAGAGAAGAGGGAATAGATGTTTATGCTGTCAAGAGTGGAAATCCACCTGGAAAAGGTGCAGAGATTGGTAAAGGGAAACGAAAGGCTGAGGATAATGATGACCGGTCAAAACGACCGCGGAGGGAGCCATGATTCACCACTTATTCAGAGCTGAACGAGAGTTTGGAGCGAATCTACCAAGACACCAGAGAGCAAGTTCCCTATCGTAGACCAATGCGAAGGGTGTTAGAACCTCAATTGTTGGATTTTAATGACAACAACTATACAATTATGTCAAAGAATCTCTAAGCTAATTTGCAGGGACATGAGCATCAAAAATAGATAATCAAATATATTCAAAATGAAGATACACATTACAAAAGGATGAAAAAATGTATATGGAGATAAAAGAAAAGATATATACGATAGAGACAAGACGAATGTGACAAACAAAGTATTATTAGTTATAGAGTGTTGTGTCTAGAATTTATAAATGTTAAAATCTTCTCCAAATAGTATACACACATATACATTCATATTTTAATTGAAAAATCAAGCTTTCAAAAATTGCATGGAGCGAGACTTGAACCCGGGTCACTAGCTCAAAAGGCAAGTGCTCTAACCATTTGAGCTATGGTAATTTTTAGTTACAAGTCAAATTCAGACGTCTGAAATGGTCAATTCAGACGTCTGAATCTGTAATCAAAACTGAAATTTCATACAATATTCAGACGTCTGAATTGGAAATTTCAGACGTCTAAATCTGGTCAAAAATGACCTATTTCCTGTCTGGTTTACACGTTATCAATTTCAGAAGTCTGAATTTTTCAATTCAGAAGTCTGAATATCTATAACGGCTATATTTTTCAAAGAGGCACTTTCATTCGTGAAGAGATGCGTCCTTCATTAAAATAGATATGACCATATCTCTTCATGATAACTCTTCACGAACAAATGCACCTATTCACAATCTATATAAACACATTAGAATCATTCTTTTCAACAATCAATACAATCTATTCTTAATCTACTTTGATTCTAACACTCTTGTGCATTCAAGTTCATACAAAATAATTCATTTACTTTCATATTCTTCACACACACACATATATATCAAAAGGAGAAGATTATAGGAAGGTTGTACTATCAAGATACAAATCCGTGTTATCAAGAAAAAACTGTGTCAAATACGCTCTGTATAAGTTAAAGTCCTGTTCTGCTGTTCAGGCGAGTGAAGTCCTCTTCGGCTGTTGATGCGAAATCCTGTTCTGCTGCTCAGGTCCCTTGTTCGGCTGTTTAAGGGTTGTATAGACCTGTTCCTCCGGGTTAAGTGAGGGTTGTTATAGTTGAAATTCCAGAAGGAGTCTGGGACTGGACGTAGAACGGGAAGTTCGAACTAGTATAAAAATTCCTCGTGTGCTTGTTTTATTTTTCTTATTTACTCTGCTACAGTAACTTTGTTTTATTTCCGCACTAGTATATTATAATTCCATATAGCACGATCCGCACCACCATTTTCATTTGGTATCAGAGCCTGGTTTTCTAGAGATCGTAACAACATCCTAGAATAATTGGCTAAAAAGAGATCTAGTCAAGGCAATAAGAAGAGGAAGAGCAATAAAGAAAAATCAAAGAAGCAAACAAACATATGCTTCATGGCAAAAGATAATGAGGTTAGTGATCTAACTTTTGATGATATGATAGAAATAAATTCAGAAATTCTAGACACTTTAAAAAATCTCAAAAGAAAATATAAGGAAGCTCTGGAAAATCAGAAGAAAGCAGAATTCGAAAGAGATATGCTTAAAGACGAGAAGAGAATATTAGAAGAAGCACTTGAGAAAATTCAAGATTCAGACAATTCTCAACCCGCTCTATTAGGTCAAGAAGTAGAAGCTCAAAAGGAAAATAATAATACTCTAGCTTCTGAAAATCATGAGTTAAAAACAAAAATTAAAATTGTTGAGTTAGATAACTCTAGTCTCAAAACTAAGCTTGATGACATTACTAAAAATATTTCCAATTTTAATAAAGGAAGAGAAAATTTATCCAGGATTATTGAAAATTCTCAACCTTCTTCAAATAAGAAGGGATTGGGTTATGTTAAGAATCCAAAAGCTCACAATGATAAAAGCGGTTTAGGCTATAAACAAGTTAAAAGTAAAAATAGTACTAGATATGCATTCATGTATACTAATTTTAGTGCTAGTACTAGTAACCAAGATTGTTTTAAAACCAGTTATAGTCATAATAGCACTTTGTTTAGAAATGATAGAAATTATTCTTCGAGTACTAAGCAAATGACTAATAGTATTAAGATATGGATTCCAGCTAATATGATTGATCATGATAAACAACTTTATATTAACAACTATTATAAGAATGTGATTTGTAATGAAAATTATATTTACAAAGGTTCAACCACACCCAAATGGGTATGGTTTCCAAAGACCTAACCCCCCGGACCCTAACATAGTAAGTGGGTACCGAAAATGATTACTATTTATTGCAGGTACTCGGAAAACAAAAGGAAAATGATAAATTTTGGAATTTTAAAGAACGTTCCATACATTTAATAGAATTACGTGCTTACAATGAAATATAGACTTCAGCAAATATGGTAAAATCTATTTTATTTTTCCTTCATAATTAATAATGAGTTTATCTCGTTATTTACAAGATATTTTATATAATTTATTATATTTCCTCATTCTTTTTTATAATGACAAAGGGGGAGAAATTCATATGCATATTAAAAGAGGGAGATATTATACTTAAGGGGGGATGTTCTACTTAGGGGGAGCTTTAAACATATTAATATATTTTTTATATATATAGAATGAATATATTTTAAAACAAATTGTATAGTTGTCATCATCAAAAAGGGAGAGAATGTTAGAACCTCAATTGTTGGATTTTAATGACAACAACTATACAATTATGTCAAAGAATCTCTAAGCTAATTTGCAGGAACATGAGCATCAGAAAGAGATAATCAAATACATTCAAAATGAAGATACACATTACAAAAGGATGAAAGAATGTATATGGAGATACAAGAAGAGATATATACGATAGAGACAAGACGAATGTGACAAACAAAGTATTATTAGTCATAGAGTGTCGTGTCTAGAATTTATAAATGTTATAATCTTCTTCAAATAGTATACACACATATACATTCATATTTTAATTGAAAAATCAAGTTCTCAAAAATTGCATGGAGCATGACTCGAACCCAAGTCACTAGCTCAGAAGACAAGTGCTCTAACCATTTGAGCTATGGTAATTTTAGTTACAAGTCAAATTCAGACGTCTGAAATGGTCAATTTAGACGTATGAATTTGTAATCAAAACTGAAATTTCATACAATATTCAGACGTCTGAATTGGAAATTTCAGACGTCTGAATCTGGTCAAAAATGACCCATTTCCTTTCTGGTTTGCACGTTATCAATTTCAGAAGTCTGAATTTTTCAATTCAGAAGTCTGAATATCTATAACGGCTATATTTTTCAAAGAGGCACTTTCATTCGTGAAGAGATGCATCCTTCATTTCAATAGATATGACCATATCTCTTCATGATAACTCTTCACAAACAAATGCACCTATTTATAATCTATATAAACACATTAGAATCATTCTTGTCAACAATCAATACAATCTATTCTTAATCTACTTTGATTCTAACACTCTTGTGCATTCAAGTTCATACAAAATAATTCATTTACTTTCATATTCTTCACACACACACACACATATATATCAAAAGGAGAAGATTATAGGAAGGTTGTACTATCAAGATACAAATCCGTGTTATCAAGAAAACACCGTGTCAAATATTCTCTGTATAAGTTAAAGTCCTGTTCTGCTGTTCAGGCGAGTGAAGTCCTCTTCGGCTGTGTAACATCCCGCCTTTTTACACGATTTAAACAGACACATGTGCCAATTCAAACCATACGTAAGGACGGATTGTTATGGGATAAATAAGAAAACAGAGAAAGAAATAGAATCTCACATCGGAAGGACAAAATATAATAATCAAATATACAGTTCATAAATCTGTTTACAAAAACCTTTGATTTATTCATACAATACATGTCAGAGTACACATACCATATAACAATGCAGCGGAACAATATGAGTGTAGTGAAACCATATTATCTATAGTAATAATAATAAAATCTTCGTCTTCTTCCTCCGGAAATAAAATCTTCAATCCTGAAACGCTCGGACTGACCCAAGCGAATTGAAAAGACAAAACACTCGAGTCAGAACTAAAAGATCTTATGTAAGTTAAATTAACAGAAATAAATATGAGTACAGTAACTCAAGAGATGCTCGGGATTTACATCTCCTAAGGATCCGTTAAACTATTTACTATGTAGTATATTGCGCTACTATAATAGTGTCTAATTGTAAAATAAACTTACTTTTAAATAGCGTTAAGGCTTTACATTTTCCACCTTAACACATTTATATATTCCCATAGTCTATACAGTACCGTAATCTCCCCGTACTGGGCGTCGTCAGAGGGCACTCCATAGGTATGGTACAAAACAAAATCGTATAAGGCGCGCTAGGGTAGGTGACACGGCACAACTAGGCAATGCCAGGGTAGATATACCAATTACGCTTCCGGGGCGATGGAAACGCGCAGCGCGCAGCTGCCGTCCACCTCGAACAAACTCCCCACATCAAAGAAATCAAAAGTGAAGGTGGCCACCGAAAAATCCAAAGTTAGAGTATAGTATCGAAGGGAAGTGTCCAATCAGAGGTACTACCTCATTAACCCGTCAATCGCTCCTGTTTTAGCCACCTTATGCCAACTCACGGGAGTTGGGTCCACGTATTTACCTTACAGGAAACGCCGCCACCAACCTACTTCATTCTGGAATCTCCACCGCGTACATGGTTAGTCAAAGTGGTTTTCGGTATCGACAGAGAGTATGTCCATATCCGATCCCGGTCTCTTGCCAACCAATCGTTATTATAACACCGCGGTCATTTAAAATAATTATACTTTAAAACCAGAATAAAATAGCCATTTCAAAACCATATAAATATGATATCATTTCCTTTTAAAACCCGAATCAATACGATATCATTTTATTCCAATATATATACTTTCCAAAATCATAGGGTTTTCAAAGTAAAAATTTAGAGGTCAAAACTCTTGAACATAAAATTTCAAATTATACTACCTTGAAAATCATAACTTTGAAACAAGTTTCCATCTCTTAAATGGTCAAATATTAGATTACTTTTATAAAACAAAATAGCTTCTTTACATTCCACAAATCAATTCCAAATATCGATTTAAACTTCCAAATACCATTTTAATTCTTATGTTTCAAAGCTTTAAATATTTCACCATTTCAAAAACAACTCATTTGACAAACCCATATATATCAAATTCAATTACTTATTATTTAGACTTGAAATGTTTACTTAATGAATTCAATATAATCTAAGTAAAACCTTTATCTTCACATAACTGGATATTCTTCCAATTTATTATATATTCATTTAAATCAACCTGATATTCATTTAAATCGCTCTACACAAAATCAAGTTGTAAATCATATCCTTTAAAATTCTAACTTTTTATTAAATTCCAATTTAACTTAATATTCATCTTCAACCTTATTCTCTTTTAAGTCATTAAAACTCTAGAATTTAAATTTCAAATAAATGCTTGATCTCAAAAAATCAAACTTTATTTTATACTTCAAATCCATTTTATACAAAGTTTAAAACCCGGAATTTACTATATATAAATAACCTTTATTAATAACCAAATCAAAACTCATAAACCATATATATAACTTTACAAAATCATAGAAAACATTTCAAAATATTTATATATATATATATATATACCGCGGTGCCTGTATAAAATTTTCTACCCTATGGTCAAGTGATACGGATGTTTATCATTTCAATCCGCAATTTAAAATAAAAATGCGGTTGTATATCATTTCAAACCGTAATCCCGAATGAATGAAATGCATAGCAACTTGCAATTAATAAAATTAATCATCCATTCATCCATCAAATCATACATCCATTTATCACAGTCATCATCCAATTTCAAACAATCATCAATACATAACAGGTGATAAATAATGGTATCAATTATCAGTTTATACTCAAAATAAATTTAATAACTGTTAATTGGCAGTTTATATGCAAAAATAAACGTAAATTTAACTGGCAGTTAATATGAAATAAAAATTTAACATAACTATGACTGTCAGTTAATAAGCAATTAAATAAATTCTAACTGTCAAATTTATGCAATAAATAAATAAATTTACAGTTATATTAAATAAACGCGTTTAAACAGAATTAGTGAATAAAACATGCCAAACAGTCATAAAAAAATTTCTACCCATATCTAAAATTAATTTAACAAACACAAGAAATTTTAGAAATTGTGAGTGGGTTAAAACACTCACCTTTTGAATTTAAATCGAATTTAAATTCAATTTAAACTCAAAAATTCGACGGTTTCCGAATTGGTCCAAGCCAGCGTCAACAAATCTGGAATTTAATTACGATCCTAACAAAAAAAATCTCGCGTGAATCGGACTACGTATGAGAAAGTTATTCGAAAATTTCGATTGAAACAAAAATTAAATAAAACAAAATAAACAAATATACCCCATCACCATGCCACATCACAGGCCATGTCCTTCTTCTCAAATTTGAGCACGCTACAGCACCAATAAAAAAAACGGACAGTACCAACAGATTACGCTCTTCGAGAATTATGACATACAATTTTTCTGGAATTTTTAGAGGAGTTTGAAATATTTTTATTTTTTTTATTTTTTTTTTGGACTGTAATTGGATCTAGAAATTTTGCAGCCATTGGAAGAGAAGAAGTTGAAGAAAAGAACACACAGAGAGAAATGAAGATAGATGGAGGCTAGGGTTTACACAGCCTATAAATAGACAAAGTGAAATAAGATAGGTGGGCACGAATCATAAACGCGCAAAACGGTTGTTGGCCCACCAGAATATTTTATATTAATTGGATGCGTTACGGATTAGTAAATAAATTAATTTCTTCCTCAGACATTTACATTGAATTTTAAACGTATTTACAAATGTAAATTTAGATGCTTCATTTATAAGTTTCAATATAAATTCACAATTCATTAAATTCCAAATTCATAGATAAGTTTCCATTTTCAACTAAATTTCTAAATTACCGTAATAATTATCTTAGATTTTTATTCATTCTCAATAGATTTAACTATTGTAAATTGACTAAGTTTTCATACTATAAAAATCCACATTTCTATGTATATATACATTTGAATTCCATACTAAAATATTTTATTTATATTTCGCAATTACTTCCAATCCATTTTTTTTTGGCATCGCACTGTTACTTAAATAAATAGCCTATACCAACACTAATTATCATTAATTTGAAAACGGGTTACCAAATTTTGGATTTTATTAATAATTATTATTTATTACTTCATTGTTTATTCAAATTTAGACAATTTAAGATGTTTCTTAAATGCTGAGTACATTATTAACTTCAGCGTAAAACTTCAATTTTATTTTATCTACAAATTATAAATTAACTTTGCAGAAGTCCTTTAGTTGACCTTTCATTTAATTATCCTATCTATTGGTATCCCATAGATGGGAATTCCTAAAACATCTCCGAATTCCAACTTTAATTTCAATCACATAAAATGTTCTATTCAGTTTCCAATAAATTCAATAAATTCAAATTATCATGTTCTAAATCCAAATGAATCCATATATCCTGCCTTCCATTCTTTTAATCTTACTAATTATCATATTCTGAATAAAGTTTACGTTATTTCCACCTATAAGCTACAAATAACAACGAATGTTGCATTTGATTTAGATTCTAAATAAATTGATGGGTAATAATTAATAATTCTCACTATTGCCCGATTTATTCCCATTCATGCTTAAATTACCACCAAACAATCATTAAATTTACCTATCTTTTATTGATTCCATAAAATCTATTTGCCTGAGTTAGTTACTGCATTTATCAAATTCCAATTTCGCAATCACCTTAAATACATAAATTGGTATTGCATTAACATTTAAGTTTATTAGCTTATGTCAATACTATTAACATTAATTGCAATGTATTACCAATTTTAGTCACTACCCTAATTACTAACTCATATTAACCTACATTATTCCCAATAATTTCATTAGTTTTTCTTATATTAAATTTATCAACCATATTAATTAAGGTTTTTCAAAAATAATTAATAAAATTCCCTTTAATATATACAACTTAGCAATCTATTAAGCATGGTATTATATTTCACGTAAATGTACATTTAATTTCATTTATTACAATGTTATCCAAATAAATTGAATGATCTAAGTATATAACTCCTAATATCCACCCATCTTGCCTTAATCCCAAATAACATACAAATTAAACTACCGTTAATTTCAATTTACCCTATCATTAATTTTTATATTCCAAACAAATAAATTAATAATAGGTTAATTGAATCAGATTTACAATCCAACTTTAATTATTTGCTAATTTTGTCAGTTTGGACCACTTGGTAAATTCAGAATCCTTTAACAACTTCCTACATTAATTTATTTTTGAATAATCGCAAAATTTTCAATATTAAAGTACAAATCCAATTTATCAAAAATTAAAACTTAAATTTCAAGGAATTTATTTATTTAGGTTTAGATCCCGTTATTCACTAAAATTGGTTGGTATTTATTTCATTCGCCTCTTTAATTGTACGTAAATTTCTCATAAATACACCTAAAATTTCATTTAATTCCCACTGCTTCCTAATTTCCATTTCTACGTCTTAACGCACTCTATATTAAACTTCTAGACATTGTATTACTTATCATATTAATGTAACCTTTATTTAGTGTATTAACATTTATTTCAATTCAAATTCTATCAACCAATTAAACATGTAACCTATTACTATTGCTTACAAATCAAAATATTGCACCCATTGTCATCTTCTAAATGGAATTAGTCTTTATTTAAAAACTTATCTAAATTTACATTGAGACCATATTTAATCCTCTTCGATAATATTAATCCTCAATTTATTAAATGGAATCAATATATCTTACATAACATGTTTTACGCATAAATTTTTAATTAATATTATTTCAACTTATTCCCCATATTCTCAATAATTACCTAACATAAATCTACGCTTATTTTATTCTACGTTCACACTTCCGTTACTCTCAAATCAATAAGTAACGTTCATATAAATAAATGTTATGTCAGTTTCCTATTTATTGCGATATTTTTATTTATTTATTACTGCATAACTTTACTTATTTTCTTCCCATCACTTTAAAATTAATCGTTAAAGTAACGCTTATCAATACGCATCAAATTATTTACCAAATTAAAAGGTTTTGATTTTTTTAACAAATTAATTGACAGATTAATTAGGTAATGTATACGAATTGTTATTATACCCATAAATTTACACTTAACTAATTAAATTCCTTACCTATATTCTCTATCTTCCCATTATATTCAGGTACAATACTTACACCAATTTTTATTGAAAAATTTATTCATATTACAAACAAAGGCTTAAATTACCATTGTTAAATTAGCGTTCAATATATATTTATCACCTTTTATTATTTCTACCAAAATTTTTATTACAAAATTTTATTAAATAAATTAAATCGTCGAAATTTACGGGTCGTTACACTCTCCCCCACTCAAAACTTTTCATCCCCGAAAAGGAAAAAGAAGGGAAAAGAAGGATTTAGAATCTACATATCTTATTCAAAACATTACCTTATAAACAATTAAATTTACAATATCTGTTACTTTTCTTAAAATATACAAATTTACAACATTATCTTTTTATACTTAAATTTATTAGGGTTTGGAGAACATTTCAAAATATTTTTAAGTCCAAAATTTAAATATCTAAGTAGTTCCAATCACTAATCATCCAAATTAATACAACAACCATCAATTTCCACGAACGGCATACATACAATTACAAAACAACCATACAATCACACAATCAAATAGTTGTTTGGGTTCAAACTTGAAATTGTACGGAACGAAAAATAACTATCAAGTGCATCATTTACTCAACAGTCTTAGATGGAACAAAATAGATTATTTATTCATCCAACAACTTCAAATTTCCTTACCCAACCAACCATAAATCAAACAATAACAATTCAAACCAGCAACCAAACTAACTTATTATAAATTTCATGCTTTAGTTGTTTGATTTCCCTTTTTGTTTATATAGTGATTTTTTTCTCATTCACATTTACTTATCAAAGGTTTGCTCATTCATTTTTACTTATTACTTACAATTATTCAATTCCATTAACTCGGGTCATGCTGGTTCCTTATATTTTGTTATAATTATTCATTCATTTATAATAGCATGTCCTTATTTATTTACTTTAATTCCTTAAGTTTTATAATCATCTATCTATCATGCTTACCTTTATTTATATTTACTTGGTAAAATTTCAATTATATCTTAAGTTATTGAATACAGCAAATTCATTGAATGCTTCATTACCTACTATTACTTGTACAAATTTCTACTACATTTCTTATTAAACATTTCAACTTTTTATATTTGGTAAGTTATATATGTTAAAGAAAATGCAAATGAACTTATACAAGTTTTATCTCATCTTTTAATTAAATTTAATGTTTAACAATATTACTCTTTATCTCATATGTTACAAATTTCAAATTTCCCTTTATATCTTTGCATTAAATCTCTTACCTAAATTAGAGGTTTCAATTTATTAATCACTTACCTTTTATTTCACTACAATAATTTAAACAATTAATTAATGGAAATTTAAGAATTAAATACCGGGTTAAATTTCAAATTATTTTGAAATATTAGATAAATATATTCTTCTAACTTATATACCTCTAATTTTATTTAAAACAATTAAAAATTTATATCTTTTTCGAAAATGAATCTGCAGTAGAACTACTACAGTGGCCTTTCCCCTTCGAAACTCGAAAATGAAAGTCGATGATGCGGCCGCCATCACCGAAATTATTTTCCAGCGACAGAGAGGAAAGTACAAAACTTATTTTCTCAAAAATCTTCTTTAAAACGATTCTTCCGAATTATGTTAAATATTTATATCAGAAAATACTTATAAACAAAATTATTAATATATTTCAAAATCATTCAAAAGAAAATCCCCGGACTTAAGTTCTAAATTTCCAAATTTCATTTATCTTATTTTTCAATCTTATTTCATTATTATTTGCACTTTATTGCCTAACAATCAATCTATTGCACCCAAATATAAATATCAATTGAATTTTTTTTATTTTATATATAAAAATATAATAGGCAAAAAATTTTCATTCACCTATATTAAAAACAAATATTATGTCGGTCTGTCCTATTAAGTGTTTAAAAATCCCTATTGATGTCATAGCGTCCCATGCACTAACCAGAATTTATAAATACGAAACGGAACAAATTAACACAATATTAAAACCTTGTTATAACACTAACAAATACGCTCTCTCATATATACACTCAGTGACTCCCATAGGGTATTACTACCCTATTAGTAAAGAGTCAAACCCCACAAAGCTAAGGTTTATCGCTAAACCAAAGCTCTGATACCAACTGTAACATCCCGCCTTTTTGCACGATTTAAACAGACACACGTGCCAATTCAAACCATACGTAAGGGCGGATTGTTATGGGATAAATATGAAAACAGAGAAAGAAATAGAATCTCACAGCGGAAGGATAAAATATAATAATCAAATGTACAGTTCATAAATCTGTTTACAAAAACCTTTGATTTATTTATACAATACATATCAGAGTACACATACCATATAACAATGCAGCAGAACAATATGAGTGTAGTGAAACCATATTATCTATAGTAATAATAATAAAATCTTCGTCTTCTTCCTCCGGAAATAAAATCTTCAATCCTGAAACGCTTGGACTGAACCGAGCGAATTGAAAAGACAAAACACTCGAGTCAGAACTAAAAGATCTTATGTAAGTTAAATTAACAGAAATAAATATGAGTACAGTAATTCAAGAGATACTCGGGATTTACATCTCCTAAGGATCCGTTAAACTATTTACTATGTAGTATATTGCGCTACTATAATAGTGTCTAATTGTAAAATAAACTTACTTTTAAATAGCGTTAAGGCTTTACATTTTCCACCTTAACACATTTATATATTCCCATAGTCTATACAGTACCATAATCTCCCCCGTACTGGGCGTCGTCAGAGAGCACTCCATAGGTATGGTACAAAACAAAATCGTATAAGGCGCGCTAGGGTAGGTGACACGGCACAACTAGGCAATGCCAGGGTAGATATACCAATTATGCTTCCGGGCCGATGGAAACGCGCAGCGCGCAGCTGCCGCCCACCTCGAACAAACTCCCCACATCAAAGAAATCAAAAGTGAAGGAGGCCACCGAAAAATCCAAAGTTAGAGTATAGTATCGAAGGGAAGTGTCCGATCAGAGGTGCTACCTCATTAACCCGTCAATCGCTCCTGTTTTAGCCACCTTATGCCAACTCACGGGAGTTGGGTCCACGTATTTACCTTACAGGAAACGCCGCCACCAACCTACTTCATTCTGTAATCTCCACCGCGTACACGGTTAGTCAAAGTGGTTTTCGGTATCGACAGAGAATATGTCCATATCCGATCCCGGTCTCTTGCCAACCAATCGTTATTATAACACCGCGGTCATTTAAAATAATTATACTTTAAAACCAGAATAAAATATCCATTTCAAAACCATATAAATATGATATCATTTCCTTTTAAAACCCGAATTAATACGATATCATTTTATTCCAATATATATACTTTCCAAAATCATAGGGTTTTCAAAGTAAAAATTTAGAGGTCAAAACTCTTGAACATAAAATTTCAAATTATACTACCTTGAAAATCATAACTTTGAAACAAGTTTCCATCTCTTAAATGGTCAAATATTAGATTACTTTTATAAAGCAAAATAGCTTCTTTACATTCCACAAATCAATTCCAAATATCGATTTAAACTTCCAAATACCATTTTAATTCTTATGTTTCAAAGCTTTAAATATTTCACCATTTCAAAAACAACTCATTTGACAAACCCATATATATCAAATTCAATTACTTATTATTTAGACTTGAAATGTTTACTTAATGAATTCAATATAACCTAAGTAAAACCTTTATCTTCACATAACTGGATATTCTTTCAATTTATTATATATTCATTTAAATCAACCTGATATTCATTTAAATCGCTCTACACAAAATCAAGTTGTAAATCATATCCTTTAAAATTCTAACTTTTTATTAAATTCCAATTTAACTTAATATTCATCTTCAACCTTATTCTCTTTTAAGTCATTAAAACTCTAGAATTTAAATTTCAAATAAATGCTTGATCTCAAAAAATCAAACTTTATTTTATACTTCAAATCCATTTTATACAAAGTTTAAAACCCGGAATTTACTATATATAAATAACCTTTATTAATAACCAAATCAAAACTCATAAACCATATATATAGCTTTACAAAATCATAGAAAACATTTCAAAATATTTTTATATATATATACCGCGGTGCCTGTATAAAATTTTCTAGCCTATGGTCAAGTGATACGGATGTTTATCATTTCAATCCGCAATTTAAAATAAAAATGCGGTTGTATATCATTTCAAACCGCAATCCCGAATGAATGAAATGCATAGCAACTTGCAATTAATAAAATTAATCATCCATTCATCCATCAAATCATACATCCATTTATCACAGTCATCATCCAATTTCAAACAATCATCAATACATAACAGGTGATAAATAATGGTATCAATTATCAGTTTATACTCAAAATAAATTTAATAACTGTTAATTGGCAGTTTATATGCAAAATTAAACGTAAATTTAACTGGCAGTTAATATGAAATAAAAATCTAACAGACTGGCGGTTAATATGCAATTAAATAAATTCTAACTGTCAAATTTATGCAATAAATAAATAAATTTACAGTTATATTAAATAAATGCGTTTAAACAGAATTACTGAATAAAACACGACAAACAGTCATAAAAAAATTTCTACCCATATCTAAAATTAATTTAACAAACACAAGAAATTTTAGAAATTATGAGTGGGTTAAAACACTCACCTTTTGAATTTAAATCGAATTTAAATTCAATTTAAACTCAAAAATTCGACGGTCTCTGAATTGGTCCAAACAAGCGTCAACAGATCTGGAATTTAATTAAGATCCTAACAAAAAAAATCTCGCGTGAATCGGACAACGTATGAGAAAGTTATTCGAAAATTTCGATTGAAACAAAAATTAAATAAAACAAAATAAATAAATATACCACATCACCATGCCACGTCACAGGCCACGTCCTTCTTCTCAAATTCGAGCACGCTATAACACCAATAAAAAAAACGGACAGTACCAACAGATTACGCTCTTCGAGAATTATGACATATAATTTTTCTGGAATTTTTAGAGGAGTTTGAAAATTTTTTTATTTTTATTTTGGACTGTAATTGGATCTAGAAATTTTGCAGCCATTGGAAGAGAAGAAGTTGAAGAAAAGAACACACAGAGAGAAATGAAGATAGATGGAGGCTAGGGTTTACACAGCCTATAAATAGACAAAGTGAAATAGGATAGGTGGGCACGAATCATAAACGCGCAAAACGGTTGTTGGCCCACCAGAATATTTTATATTAATTGTATACGTTAAGGATTAGTAAATAAATTAATTTCTTCCTCAAACATTTACATTGAATTTTAAACGTATTTACAAATGTAAATTTAGATGCTTCATTTATAAGTTTCAATATAAATTCACAATTTCATTAAATTCCAAATTCATAGATAAGTTTCCATTTTCAACTAAATTTCTAAATTACCGTAATAATTATCTTAGATTTTTATTCATTCTTAATAGATTTAACTATTGTAAATTAACTAAGTTTTCATACTATAAAAATCCACATTTCTATGTATATATACATTTGAATTCCCTACTAAAATATTTTATTTATATTTCGCAATTACTTCCAATCCATTTTTTTTTGGCATCGCACTGTTACTTAAATAAATAGCCTATACCAACACTAATTATCATTAATTTGAAAACGGGTTACCAAATTTTGGATTTTATTAATAATTATTATTTATTACTTCATTGTTTATTCAAATTTAGACAATTTAAGATGTTTCTTAAATGCTGAGTACATTATTAACTTCAGCGTAAAACTTCAATTTTATTTTATCTACAAATTATAAATTAACTTTGCAGAAATCCTTTAGTTGACCTTTCATTTAATTATCCTATCTATTGGTATCCCATAGATGGGAATTCCTAAAACATCTTCGAATTCCAACTTTAATTTCAATCACATAAAATGTTCTATTCAGTTTCCAATAAATTCAATAAATTCAATAAATTCAAATTATCATGTTCTAAATCCAAATGAATCCATATATCCTGCCTTCCATTCTTTTAATCTAACTAATTATCATATTCTGAATAAAGTTTACGTTATTTCCACCTATAAGCTACAAATAACAACGAATGTTGCATTTGATTTAGATTCTAAATAAATTGATGGGTAATAATTAATGATTCTCACTATTGCCCGATTTATTCCCATTCATGCTTAAATTACCACCAAACAATCATTAAATTTACCTATCTTTTATTGATTCCATAAAATCTATTTGCCCTGAGTTAGTTACTGCATTTATCAAATTCCAATTTCGCAATCACCTTAAATACATAAATTGGTATTGCATTAACATTTAAGTTTATTAGCTTATGTCAACACTATTAACATTAATTGCAATGTATTACCAATTTTAGTCACTACCCTAACTATTAACTCATATTAACCTACATTATTCCCAAGAATTTCATTGGTTTTTCTTATATTAAATTTATCAACCATATTAATTAAGGTTTTTCAAAAACAATTAATAAAATTCCCTTTAATATATACAACTTAGCAATCTATTAAGCATGGTATTATATTTCACGTAAATGTACATTTAATTTCATTTATTACAATGTTATCCAAATAAATTGAATGATCTAAGTATATAACTCCTAATATCCACCCATCTTGCCTTAATCCCAAATAACATACAAATTAAACTACCCTTAATTTCAATTAACCCTACCATTAATTTTTATATTCCAAACAAATAAATTAATAATAGATTAATTGAATCAGATTTACAATCCAACTTTAATTATTTGCAAATTTTGTCAGTTTGGACCACTTGGTAAATTCAGAATCCTTTAACAACTTCCTACATTAATTTATTTTTGAATAATCCCAAAATTTTCAATATTAAAGTACAAATCCAATTTATCAAAAATTAAAACTTAAATTTCAAGGAATTTATTTATTTAGGTTTAGATCCAGTTATTCACTAAAATTGGTTGGTATTTATTTCATTCGCCTCTTTAATTGTACGTAAATTTCTCATAAATACACCTAAAATTTCATTTAATTCCAACTGCTTCCTAATTTCCATTTCTACGTCTTAACACACTCTATATTAAACTTCTAGACATTGTATTACTTATCATATTAATGTAACCTTTATTTAGTGTATTAACATTTATTTCAGTTCAAATTCTATCAACCAATTAAACATGTAACCTATTACTATTGCTTACAAATCAAAATATTGCACCCATTGTCATCTTCTAAATGGAATTAGTCTTTATTTCAAAACTTATCTAAATTTACATTGAGACCATATTTAATCCTCTTCGATAATATTAATCCTCAATTTATTAAATGGAATCAATATATCTTACATAACATGTTTTACGCATAAATTTTTGATTAATATTATTTCAACGTATTCCTCATATTCTCAATAATTACCTAACATAAATCTACGCTTATTTTATTCTACGTTCACACTTCCGTTACTCTCAAATCAATAAGTAACGTTCATATAAATAAATGTTATGTCAGTTTTCTATTTATTGCGATATTTTTATTTATTTATTACTGCATAACTTTACTTATTTTCTTCCCATCACTTTAAAATTAATCGTTAAAGTAACGCTTATCAATACGCATCAAATTATTTACCAAATTAAAAGGTTTTGATTTTTTTAACAAATTAATTGACAGATTAATTAGGTAATGTATACGAATTGTTATTATACCCTTAAATTTACACTTAACTAATTAAATGCCTTACCTATATTCTCTATCTTCCCATTATATTCAGGTACAATACTTACACCAATTTTTATTGAAAAATTTATTCATATTACAAACAAAGGCTTAAATTACCATTGTTAAATTAGCGTTCAATATATATTTATCACCTTTTATTATTTCTACTAAATTTTTATTACAAAATTCTATTAAATAAATTAAATCGTCGAAATTTACGGGTCGTTACAGGCTGTTGAGGCGAAATCCTGTTCTGCTGCTCAGGTCCCTTGTTCGGCTGTTTAAGGGTTGTATAGACCTGTTCCTCTAGGTTAAGTGAGGGTTGTTGTAGTTGAAATTCCAGAATGAGTCTGGGACTGGACGTAGAACGGGAAGTTCGAACCAGTATAAAAATTCCTTGTGTGCTTGTTTTATTTTTCTTATTTACTCTGCTACAGTAACTTTATTTTATTTCTGCACTAGTATATTATAATTCCATATAGCACGATCCGCACCACCATTTTCATTTGGTATCAGAGCCTGGTTTTCTAGAGATCGTAACAACATCCTAGAATAAATGGCTACAAAGAGATCTAGTCAAGGCAATAAGAAGAGGAAGAGCAATAAAGAAAAATCAAAGGAGCAAACAAACATATGCTTCATTGCAAAAGATAATAAGGTTAGTGATCTAACTTTTAATAATATGATATAAATAAATTCAGAACTTCTAGACACTTTAAAAAGTCTCAAAAGAAAATATAAGGAAGCTCTGGAAAATCAGAAGAAAGCAGAATTCGAAAGAGATTTGCTTAAAGACGAGAAGAGAATATTAGAAGAAGAACTTGAGAAAATTCAAGATTCAGACAATTCTCAACCCGCTCTATTAGGTCAAGAAATAGAAGCTCAAAAAGAAAATAATAATGCTCTAGCTTCTGAAATCATGAGTTAAAAACAAAAATTAAAATTGTTGAGTTAGATAACACTAGTCTCAAAACTAAGCTTGATGACATTACTAAAAATATTTCCAATTTTAATAAAGGAAGAGAAAATTTATCCAGGATTATTGAAAATTCTCAACCTGCTTCAAATAAGAAGGGATTAGGTTATGTTAAGAATTCAAAAGCTCACAATGACAAAAGCGGTTTATGCTATAAACAAGCTAAAAGTAAAAAATAGTACTAGATATGCATTCATGTATACTAATTTTAGTGCTAGTACTAGTAACCAAGAATGTTTTAAAACCAGTTATAGTCATAATAGTACTTTGTTTAGAAATGATAGAAATTATTCTTCAAGTACTAAGCTAATGACTAATAGTATTAAGATATGGATTTCAGCTAATATGATTGATCATGATAAACTACTTTATATTAGCAACTATTATAAGAATGTGATTTGTAATGAAAATTATATTTATAAAGGTTCAACCACACCCAAATGGGTATGGTTTCCAAAGACCTAACCCCCCGGACCCTAACATAGTAAGTTGGTACCGAAAATGATTATTATTTATTGCAGGTACTCGGAGAAACAAAAGGAAAAATATAGATTTTGGAATTTTAAAGAATGTTCCATATGTTTAATAGAATTACGTGCTTACAATGAAATATGGACTTCAGCAAATATGGTAAAATCTATTTTATTTTTCCTTCATAATTAATAATGAGTTTATCTCGTTATTTACAAGATATTTTATATAATTTATTATATTCCCTCATTCTTTTTTATAATGACAAAGGGGGAGAAATTCATATGCATATTAAAAGAGGAAGATATTATACTTAGGGGGGAGGTGTTATACTAAGGGAGAGCTTTAAACATATTAATATATTTGTTATATATATAGAATGAATATATTTTAAAAAAAATTGTATAGTTGTCATCATCAAAAAGGGGGAGAATGTTAGAACATCAATTGTTGGAATTTAATGACAACAACTATACAATTATGTCAAAGAATCACTAAGCTAATTTGCAGGTACATGAGCATCAAAAAGAGATAATCAAATACATTCAAAATGAAGATACACATTACAAAAGGATGAAAGAATGCATATGGGGATACAAGAAGAGATATATACGATAGAGACAAGACGAATGTGACAAACAAAGTATTATTAGTCATAGAGTGTCGTGTCTAGAATTTATAAATGTTAAAATCTTCTCCAAATAGTATGCACACATATACATTCATATTTTAATTGAAAAATCAAGTTTTCAAAAATTACATAGAGTGGGACTTGAACCCGGGTCACTAGCTCAGAAGGCAAGTGCTCTAACCATTTGAGCTATGGTAATTTTTAGTTACAAGTCAAATTCAGACGTCTGAAATGGTCAATTCATACGTCTGAATTTGTAATCAAAACTGAAATTTCATACAATATTCAGACGTCTGAATCTGGTCAAAAATGACCTATTTCCTTTCTGGTTTGCACGTTATCAATTTCAGAAGTCTGAATTTTTCAATTCAGAAGTCTGAATATCTATAATGGCTATATTTTTCAAAGAGGCACTTTCATTCGTGAAGAGATGCGTCCTTCATTTCAATAGATATGACGATATCTCTTCATGATAACTCTTCACGAACAAATGCACCTATTTATAATCTATATAAACACATTAGAATCATTCTTTTCAACAATCAATACAATCTATTATTAATCTACTTTAATTCTAACACTCTTGTGCATTCAAGTTCATACAAAATAATTCATTTACTTTCATATTCTTCACATACACACACACATATATATATCAAAAGGAGAAGATTATAGGAAGGTTGTACTATCAAGAGACAAATCCGTGTTATCAAGAAAACACTGTGTCGAATACTCTCTGCATAAGTTAAAGTCCTGTTCTGCTGTTCAGGTGAGTGAAGTCCTCTTCGGCTGTTGAGGCGAAATCCTGTTCTGCTGCTCAGGTCCCTTGTTCGGCTGTTTAAGGGTTGTATAGACCTGTTCTTCCGGGTTAAGTGAGGGATGTTGTAGTTGAAATTCCAAAAGGAGTCTGGGACTGGACGTAGAACGGGAAGTTCGAACCAGTATAAAAATTCATGGCATGCTTGTTTTATTTTTCTTATTTACTCTGCTACAGTAACTTTGTTCTATTTCCGCACTAGTATATTATAATTCCATATAGCACGATCCGCACCACCATTTTCAAAGGGATCCAACTGTTGACGAGAGGAAATCTGACAAATATTGCTTATTCCACGAACTGAACGGTCATAACACAAATGACTGTAGACATCTAAAAGATGAGGTGGAAGGGCACATCAGGAACGGTAGGCTACTTCAATATGTGAGAAGGAAAACTCTAGAGGTGGAGCCAGAGAAACCACCATCTACATCACATAGGGGTGACCCTAAACCGGGACGCCGGATGATTATCAATTGATTGAAATAACGATGAACAAGTCGTAAACTTCTCTAACACGGTTAGATCATTTACACATGTATGAGATCGCGAACGATCCACGGGCATGCTCTGAATAACTATTGACCGTATCATAGTAAGAGGTTACGCTTTGACATCTTTGCCTGGTTTTTGTTTTGATGAACGTTTGGATTCGGTTTATTTGAACATTTCTGTTATGCAATTCATATGAACATTACTTTAATATTTGCAATTCTGTGAAAGGAGTTACTTGTATATGCGTGGGACCGCGAACGGTCTACAAGCATGTCTTGTATGGTGGCAAATCGCCAATGTCATTGATTCAGAAATTCATCCGAACGTGATATCTGACTCTAGTAATGCCAAGCCCTCCTCAACATTCGATCGTGAACGATCACATTCTGCCTCGTGCGGCATTCGATCGCGAACGATCACACTCTGCCACGTGCGACATCCGACCGCGAACGGTCACAATTCGTCTAATATGACGTCCGATCGCGAACGATTGCAAGCCGCTTGGAATGACGTCAAACCTCGAACAGCCGCCCTTTGTTTGAAGCGGTATCCTGACCGCGAACGGTCAACATTTGCCACGAACGGCATCCGACCGCGAAGGGTCCCATTTCACCTCAAATGACATACGATTCCGAATGATTGTCATTCGAGGTCGTATGAAATTATCAAAGTTCTTAGTAGGTCGTCGACAGGATATGCACGTCCAGCTTATAGCATTACAAAACACATCTTCCTATCGCAAGGCATGTTTTGGGGGGCAAAGTGTTATCCCACCTTTTGGCAAAGCCGAGATACCAAAAATTAACTGGAAATCAGTGATTACTAGACACGAATATCGATTATGCATTGCAGGTTCACTATGGATATTGACGAATTTTTTCCGAGTCCGGATCGGGCCATAATTGACGAGACATGACGAGCAAAGACATGAGAGCCGGCATTTCAAATTTCAGTTTAGTCGGAGTTCGTATGAATGAGACATGATCGATACAAGTTGGAAAAAATATACTGTTCGTATCCATCAAAGAGTCGAGGTGATGGCCTATTCGAATCCATCAGGTTCGTATCCATCGGAATGCCATCGCCTCAATCTGTTCGAATCCATCGAGTTTTGTATAGTTCGAATCCATTAGGTTCGTATCGATCAGATTCACGCATGCTCGATTATTCGTATCCATATGTTCGAATCGATCTAGAGTCATCACATTGGTTCTGTACGCATCCATACTGTCGCACTCCATTTGCACTGTTCGTGTCAATCTGGTTCGCATCGATCCAACGCTCGCTGTTCGTATCAATCCCCAAAGATCGATCGATACGAATAGTGCGCTCAGATCGATGCGAAACGACATTCTAATCATCGATGCAAACAGCGTCATCGTATCGAAAACTCCCAGTTATTGGTGCGAACGTGTCGATGTAAACGAGGCGAAGGCCTTGGAACGAATCGGTCAACGCGGCACAAAAGGTGGAGCGATCCAAGAATCTCGTGCCACGTCACCACGCACTCACGTGTCCAGGTCGATTCGAAGGGATGGATACGAAACCATGGATTCGAACTCAGCAGCATGTGAAAATCACAATCTTGCATTGATCATATCTCATAAACCACAGGTCCAAATGCTACAAAATTTTCATAGGAGCTTACGTACAAGCTAAAGAACATTCCTGCCAAGTTTCAACTCGATTGGATCATTTTTTGATCGATACAAAATTGGTTCGTATCGATCACGGATCGAGTGGAAACTTTCCGAGATTGGTCGCGTGGGCCCACTCATGTGTCAGAAGGAGTCTCCCGAAGTTTGAATGCGATATCAGCCTCCTTCACCTATAAATAGCCCCCTGAAGCCTACTGAAAAAGGATCTTTTGGCTATTCGACGTCCAGACTCTGCCGGATTCAATTCTACACCTTTCCATCACTGTTGTATTCGAACTTCAGAGCTATAATCTACTGTAACCTGCTGTAATTGATTGAAATCATCGAGTGAATCAATAAAGTCATAAACTTCAAAGTGGACGTAGGCCAGATCGCCGAACCAATATAAATCGTGTGTTTCTGTTCGTTATTTTTGGATTGTTGCTTGTTGTTAGCTTAGATCTGTGACTTGTGCTTGAATATCATTGATTTATATTCATATATTGGTGCTTTCATGATACTTGGGGTTTGTGACCAATTTTGGCGCAAACATATCTCACTCGACCCATATATTGTATGGGCTACGAATTGTAACCCATATCCGACCCAAACTAGGATGGATTGGGGTTGGGTTGGGTCGGGTTGGTGGGTTGGGTCGGATTGAGTATGTGTTCTGTGCACCCCTGGTCTAATTTATTTTAAGTTGGACATTCTTTTTTCTGTATTTGGGGATACGTAGCTCAGACAGCCGAGGAAAAGCAAAAGGCTTTCAGACTTGCGGGGAATACTTACTGATTTTATAGTTAGAATGTTTTACCATGTTCTAATAACATTTATGGAAGACCAACATAAACTAAGATTATGAGTTTGACCAATATAATAAACAGATGATACTTAGATAATTTTATCATATAGATGTTTTAGAGACAGGCATGTTTATATATGTACTGCATTGACTATAGCTGTAAAGTACAAATAGGTCAATCAAAATGGTCCAGTTAAAGATTTGTTTATACACTAATTGTTGAAGTTACAACATAATATATGCTTGTACTTTCACTTTCCTTTGTATATCATTGCATATTAAATACTGACTTCTATAAATCTCATATGAAAAAAGAAGGAAAAGGACTTTCTGTAAAGTTCAAAACCGAGGTTTTTTTTGTATTTTGAGAGAATTGTTTACTGAAAAGAAAACCAGCACCAAAACTGTATAGCCGAATATGTAAGTACATGCGCGAGAAGCATAACTGTGGATTTAGTTTTTACATTTTTTTTTCTTCGGTACATTTTGACCAAGTATTAGCCCAATTCAGGCATATAAAAGTCGCTTCATCAAATTTACCTTAAACGTTTTAATACTGGGTTTATATGTTATAATATATGTAATCATGAAGTGTATATGCTTTCATATTGTTTTGTTTAGTCCTACGTCGTGGGATAAGTTCCATCCTTAGCTCTAAAGTCTTATGTAAAGTAGGCTATATAATGTAAATATATTACTAATCTCTGAAGAATGAATAATATTTCTTTTGCCTCTTTCTCTAATTGCTTCTACTCTTATTTCTTTATAACATATTTTTATTTGTTTACAACATGTTATCAGCACGAGCTGAAAATGAATTTTTTATATATTCCTGGAGGGCCCAGACAGAGCAGGATCGATGGCAGCGGCACCATTCTAGAGAGCCGCAGGCATGAGTTACATAACGTACACTAACATCTGCGCCGCACGCAGCTGTTTGAAAGGGCCCTACAAATCCGAAGTCACAGCTAGGGAGAAGGTTCATTTTTCCCTCACAATGGACTGGTGGAAAACCTAAAAAGCCCGGTAAGTTTTTATTTTCATTTTATGTTTTTACAGTTTTTAAATTCAGATTTATCGGATCTAGAGAAGTAGTCATGTAAGAATCAATTGAAATATGTGAGATTTAGGTTGATTTCGTGTAACCGTTTATGGTTTATAATATAGCTATTTGGTCTATGTTTGAAAGGTTTGATTGCTCAAGCTCCTTTTATTATTCGGTGTTTGAGCATGCATGCAGTTAATTTTTGATCAGCGTAGGCAATAGGTGTTCTGATTTTGGGTTGTTCATTTCTTTATAATAAGAGTTTTCTATTTTTTGCTTAGTTTGATCTATTATGTTTTCGATATGATAATAAACTGACAAAATGTTTTTAAATCTTTGTAAATTAAGTTTGCTACTGAAATAGTATTCATCTGTTGTAAATGATATTGTGTAATTTATATTCCTACCATTTTGGAGATTAAATGCTTACTAGTTTTGCTTCTCTAAACATGATTAGGGTATGATATCATATGCATGAACTGTATACTAGTGAAATCTTGAGCTAGTGAACCCGGGCTTTCTAGCATCCTTGATAGTTAATTTATTTCTTTGTACTCAGGGTATATTGGTGTGAGATGAGAGATTTTGTGGATTTATGTAGATATGGAAAGAATGTGTATAACAGCACCTTGTTTAATATTATTTTAGTCTTGGTCAAATAAAAGTAGTAGCATGCCATATGCTAATATAAGAAAACATGAATTGAACTCTGATTGAATTGTAAATTATATATAGCCCCAAATGGGTTTATAAATGATATGAATTGTGTGCTGGCCAGGTTCAGGAAACCGACACTGTTATAACTATAAAACTTATTTTGGAATTAAAACTATATTCATAATATGATTTATCCTGGTATTTTTTACATGATAAGAAATATACATATAGGCACCCAGCTTCAATGGTCCCATCTGTCAACTGTACAAAGATAATAAATGAAACCTGATATGTATGGTCAGATTTTTTTTATTGACTAAGTAGGTGCAAACCTAGATGTTATTAGACTTGGTGGTCTAAGGCCAATGCCCATCTTAAGCTTATATATGGCGCCGACCAGTTTCATGCTAAAGCCTTATATATTCTTACCACCTGCTGAAATTGAAATATGATCTACAATTGCCATAAAATTACTTGGAGTTTCATTTGTGAATCCATGGACTAGCTGGGGATATCATGTTCATTATTTGATATTTTATATAATTTGTTTCTTTCCCATAGACCTCCTACAATTACTTGTTCTGTTAGACCGTCAGATGAAACTTTTTACAATTTAAAATGATCAGTAGTCGTTTGAGTATTTATTATGTGAAATGAGCATATGTGACTCGTGCCCTCCAAAATATTTGCTTAATGTGCAAACTTGCATACCACTTCGTATATCTTTATAAAGCATGGTCATATCACTATATTCTTAGCATCTAAAAATATGATATAAAGCCCTCTTACATTATGGTCATACCAATTTTTTTCGTTGCTTTACTGTTAGTCATTCATTATACAGTAACAGTGCACATGAATGACATTTTTTTATATCTATGTTCTGTTACATCTAGCATTAAGCCACATGTGTTTTTATGGGCATTTGAACGTGCATTATGGATTATTTTGTAGTTCAGTTTTATAGTGTTTAGATTTGATGTATTATGTACATGGGAGGAAAACAAACGACAGTTGGATTCAATGTATAATTTAAGCAAGATGCTTCTATGTTGTAGTACCTAGTTACCATCAAAAGCCATACACCAGACACATACACCATTATTGCTTGATTTTGGTATGTTATTAGTTCACACCGTTGTAGTACACCGTTGACCACGATCTTAATTATCAATGTTGTACTGATCTCTAGAAGCTATGATCTCAGTTACATCAGAAGTGATGGTTATAAAATACCACCAGAAGAGATATAATATCCTTGTATATCACTACAAAAGCATTGTCTTTGAGAAATTTTCAAATATGATATAGCATTCAAAAAGTGATGTGACAATAAATAACCTAAAGAATTTGTAAATCAAAATAGAACTACTAGCAATGGTATAAAATACATTTACAAATTTCAATTGCTCATTATCATGGACCCGCAGCTCCATTAGACAAATTTAAATATTAAAAAACGATCCATGATCCAAAACTTACCATGAATTAAATATTGTATGCATAACTTTGAAGAAATATCTTTAAATATTCTCCTGAAGAGGTAGTCTATATGTCATATCATACGTCATGAAAGATGTAAATACTGTCTTGAAGAGATCTGTATGTGTAACTAATAAAACTTAACAACTTGAAGTTTTATATATAATTTATTTGAACAAGAAGTTCAGTATGGTTCCAAACCAGATTTTTTGAACATTATCATGCAGTTTTGAAGGATTCACATTGACATTGATCTATAAAAAAATCAATAGTTTGGATCCTTATAATAGTTTGTTCTAAAAATCACCAACTCAAATGAGAAAGAATATGCAAATTTAAAAAATATATATGTATACGTGGACGTACGTATATATATATATATAAATATTCAAATAACAACATAAAGTTTGTTATAAGCTCGTCTTATAAATTATGCATAGATATAATTCAGTGATTTAAAATCAATCAACATAAATGTTGAATGACCCAAAGTCATGTCTGTATTCAAATGATCTACACAATAAGTAAATTTCTCCAATTGGCTAGATCAATGAACGAGAACAAACTCTAATAAGCAATATCAACTGAATGCATCTTATGAACTAATAAAAGAATCATCCTCTTATAATTAATATGTATGATATATTTGCTAGTAGCAATATCATAATGGATCAAAATGAGAATCTAAATAAGATTATTATTAAATGCGATAATGTTCGTCAACATTGAGGGGAGGATAAAATGGATATAAGTTCATTTTGATTATCAATATTAAATATTTGTTATATACAATGATGTAAAATATTAAGCAACTTGAATAAGTCATCAATAATGTCCATGTTAAACTATCTCCAGCATAGATCTAAATCCTTGAAGGATCAAAAAGTAGACCACATCTGAAGTGTGGTACAAAAATCCGTTTAAAATACTTTTGGAGTAAGTAATAAAGATGCCAAGTAAAAGAAGTAGATGTTCTTGAAGAAACACTTAAGAGTGCTCTTGAAGAGACTCATGAAATGATTGTCAAATAACTCTAGAAGTGGTTTAGGTACCTAAAACATGGTAAATAAAGAGACATCAATAAATCATGTCTAGTACTTAAAAAAATCATCGATGATAAACTTGTGAATAATAAAGCGCTTATGTTTATAAATAGATTAAAAATCATTGATTAGAGAAAAACATGATTGGCCATCATGAAATTCTCCTAAATAAGAAATGTGAACATGTAGTTCGCAATACACACACACACACACACACACACTGAAATTACTGAAGCACATGTAGTGCTACATCGTGTTAAATGCTCTAGGCATGATGTTTTTATAAATAATTGAATTTTGAAGTAGCAAAAGTGTTTGAAATAATTAAAATACCCTGAAGATATGAATATAGGTTAAATTATACTAAATAATGAATTTCTAGTAGTTCCCAAAGAATATAAATTACTCTGCTGCATATAAAGAATGCAAAGAATAAAGGGTGTAGATTACAACTTTCTTTTAAATATTGTTGTAATGAAAATCTTGATATAATTCATGATGAGTAGATTACTTCCCGTTTTTAAGTACTGTTATAATGAAACTCTTAATTTCCATCAAAGATGTAGTTGTAATAAGAAAAATTGATACGATGGATCAAAATGAAAGCATACGAAGTGGTTTTCGTAAAAGTAGCATACAAAGTGCATAAAATGTAAACAATATTTGAAAGAAATAATCTTAGAAAAATTGATCGTATCAAAGGAAACTATTTATAAATGATGGAAGGAGGAAAATAAGAATTATTGTCTCCTGGTTTTAGTTTTCTTTATGCTTGTCTAAGCTATGTTACACATATATGGATCAAAAATATTTGCAGTTGATTTGGATTATCAATACATGTATTCAATCTTAAATGGAAAAAATATAAAACAGGGGGACCATACATAAGTATATCATAATGTACTATTTTTCCTTCACTAAGATTTTTCACATTGGGTTTTTCTTAGTAAGGTTTTAACGAGTCATTAGTTTGATCTTGAAGTATCAAACTTCATATGATGAAATGAGATAATAAAATATGTCATTGTACTCTATTTCCTTCACTAAAAAATTTTCCATTGGATTTTTTCTTAGTAAGGTTTTAATGAGGCATTGTTTTGGTCCCCAAGTATCAACCTTTTAGAAAGAATATCATTTTGAATATGATTTTACAAATTGCACTATTTTCCACATTGAAAGTTTTCCCCACTGGGATTTTCTAACAGAGATTTTTAATGAGGCAACGGATAATCTCTATATTGACTGAATGGATAAATGCAAGCAAGATAATATTAAGGGAGAGCGGTCATACACGTTTCAAAATGGACAATTTTAAGTTATCAGAGCATTCAAGATTTTGAAGACGTATATTTAAGGGGGAGTGTTATAATGTATGTAAATTATGAAGTGAATATACTTTTATATTGTTTTGTTTAGTCCCACATCGTGGTAAGTTCAATCTTTAGCTCTGAAGGCTTTATATAAAGTAGGCTATGTAATGTAAATATATTACTAATCTCTGAAGAATGAATAATATTTCTTATGTCTCTTTCTCTAATTGCTTCTACTCTTATTTCTTTATAACATATTCTTATTTGTTTACAACAGTTTATAGATTTATTTAACTTGTTTTAGCCATGAATATTAGAAAGAATTGGATTAAATTGAGCCCGGCCCATTGTCGATGCGAACTAATATATGACAAATGCACAGTACAGAGGAAATAAGCGATTGCAGCATCCAAATCTTTAGCTTCATCAACACTCTTGTTGTGTAATTCAGAACACGGGTCGTATGCACTCCAAAGTGCATTATTTTATTTATTCAACCCCAAATCTTTCGCTATTTGCAATATTTCATCAAACCCCAAAAATTTTAGTATTTGTAATTTTTTTGCTTATAATTAAAATGAACATTTTTTCAAATACATTGTCATCATGGTGTAATTAAATTATCAGTGCAAGAAATATAAATATTGATTCAAATAATATATTCAAAAGTTCGGTTTTTCCACTGTTGTGCGGTTGTCCTAGCAATACTTGGAAATACTCATCTATCAGCATGACACCCTTCCAAGCAGTCTATGGTCATTCTTTGCCAATTCTATCTAACTGTAGTATCTACAATACACGTATGCAAAAGGCGAAGGATTGGACTATTTTGAAGGAGTATGTACTACAAATTATTAAATCAAAGTTACAGAGGGCATAACTACAAATGAAAAAACATGTCGATCAATATCAAAGCGGCAAAGTGTTCACCGTGGATTCATGGGTTTTCATCCAACTAGAACCATATTGTCATTAGTCAATATGTCCTAACAATCACAAGGTCTCAAAAAATACTTCAGTTCCTTCCAAATCACTGAATGTATTGATCCACTGACATATAAATTGCTACTTCCTCAACATGATTGTATCCACTCCATATCTCCATATTCCACATTTCCGTCCTTAAAATTATTCCCAAAACCACACCCAACAACACTAACATCATTGGCTCCATACTACGACCTTAGGGACAAGGCCGTGCCCGAAGAGGAGGTGTTGATACACCAAGCATTATGCACGAAAGTGTACCTGATACATGCACATCGAAAACATTGCATACTAATGCTAGACCCAAGAGAAACGTGAAGGTTCAATTTGAATATTGAACTAGAAAATAGTTGTGCAAGCCTACAACGTGGTTGTGAAAGAGGACAAGAATTCTAAAAGTAAGATTCCATTAATAATAAACTTTTCACAAATTTATTTTTGTTGTCTTTTATCCCGTCGAACACGTGTCTGAAGACGAAACTCAGATATCAAAAGCTGATGTTGTGAGACGACACATTCTTTAGGTATGGCTTTGCAATCTACGCAAGCTTGTTTGTCATCTCTTCTAGTAATGACAATATCAATCTGGCTACAGTGTTGACAACTACTAAAAGTAAATACATGTGACTGTCTCTTTCTAAAAGAAAGTATTAGCTATCATGATGTCATAAGCAATAGCGAAACTCAGTATTTTAACATTGATATTGTAATCTAAATACAACACTGCTTTTTTTAATGGCCTCCTAACCTACCGTGTAAAAAAGTACAACAAAACCACATGCCCTACCAAAATGTTGTATCATCTGTTATTTGCATTTCCCAGTCTTCTTTGTTATGTCTCCTTGTTATCGATAAACAATAAATCAGCATCCCTTGAAATCATCTCTCATTCTCTTTAATGGTTTCCTCCTTCTCCTAAAGTTCTTCTTTCTTGCATTTCTTCGTATTTCATAGTCATCTATTTAATCTAATTACATGCTCTCTCCCCTCGTTAAATCTATTTATTTCCTACTTCAATCGTAATTTCCAACGACTACACTTATCATCATCTCACCTTTGGTACGTTTTCGACTCGGATCTACTATTTTCGCAAACCTCGGATCCTTAATCCTATGAGCCCATAACCAATGTTTTGTGAAGTTCTCTCTAAGGTCAAAAAATTGATACTGGGTTGATTAATAATGAACATATGCTGTTAAGCTCCATTGCGAAGAATACTATATGCAAACTTGGCCTTATTAAGAATCGGATGGTCCTAAAACGTCCGATGGATGTCCTAAAGCGGACTTTGGACGTTGATCCTCTAGTTGATTGCTTTATTATTCCAAGTTGGGTTTCCCTTCTCATGCTAATGAGAATCTACCTGTTCTAGAACAAGTTATCCCTCCTGCTACTCACGAATTCTACACCCACCAACCAATAAAATTGACATGTCATAACATATATCAGCGAACAAAAAGATAAACCGCAACAGCGAACAATTCAAAGACAAAACAGATAGAGCATAAGCAAGCAAAAATGTATATAGTTTACTGAATCCCAACAGTAAACACACTGCAAAGACAAAAACAGACTCTAGACTTCAATGCTATAATACTGGACTTGCTGCCTATCAATAAACTTCTGTTTCACCTTCAATGCCTCTTCCTCCACTGTCCCTCTCCTGACCTTCATATTCATCGACTTCTCCATCCTCGAACTTCTTCTCCTCGGCTTCACACTCATCATCGATTTCTCCGTAGAAGTTCTTTTCCTCAGCTTCAGACTCAGCGAACGAATGCAAAATCGACTTTGGTGAATGAGTTCTCATTCCATCTGCAGTCAAAGTTTGATACACCAAAACGCCATCTCCAGGCAGCTCCTGCTCCACATTATCCATGCATCTATACCCATCAACTTCAATTTTATCATTCCATGATCCAATCTGTGCATGACTGCCAAATACAGTAACGGCAACAGAGAAATCTTTAGGCTCAAAGCATCGAAGCACTCTTTCAACCAAGCTTGCATAATCGATTCTTTCAGGGTCGAACCCCATTGCTTCGTAGCTAGCATAGCTAAAACCATCTTCAGGAGTAACGTGTACAGTAGACAGTGCAGAGTCGACGATTCCATTCATAGAGTACCCACATGGTTCGAATTCATAATCGCATATTTGCATTTCGGATATGATGTTCATTATCCCTGACATTTTCGTCATTCTTCCAGTATAAGGATTGTTTTTCACTTTGCTGAAGAAGATGGAAGCTTTCTCACTGTTAAGGCCAGTCATGCACATTTCTAGGGTTACCGTTAATGGTTCTGGCTTATTCGTAGCATAATATATGTGCCAGTTTCGATTTGGGGTTTTTGGATCGCCAATAACATAAGCGTTTCCACCCGATTTGAGATTTCCAAAATGTTGGTTTAGTGTGGAAACTTCGTGCGTGAAGTTACGGTAAGGTAAGGGCTGTGCTTCGGGAAAGATGAAAGTGCCACGTGAGTACTTTGCGGATAGAATTGGAAGTGAGAGTTCTGAAGCAAGCTCGAGGATTTTAGGAATTGTTGCAAGGAGCTGGGTTGTGCCACAAGTTTTAAGTATGATCTTATATGGGTAGATGAAGAGGCTTGATTCGGAAAGCAAGTATGAATCGAAGTCCTTGTTTGAGAGGTTGGAGACAACTTTGCACTTAGCAAGGTCTAAGATTGAATCGATGTGAGGACGAGAAAGAGCACGAAGCCCGATACCGTTAGGGTCAAGGACGAATGAAGCTTCGGAAAATGTGATTTCGAGACGCTTCTCGAAACCTTCAAAACCAATAGGAGAGGTGTTGATTGCCATTTGGGGTGTTTAGAGTGAAAAAGGAGGACCGAGGTTACTTTGGTTATTAGAAAAGCAGCTAGCCAGAAAGTAAATAAATTGCAAAACTGAAAGAAAAAAAAGACCAAGGAAAAAAAATTAACTACTGGATTATAGATAAGGGATGTCAAGATGGTTTCCTTGCGCACTGCAAAAAGAAAAAAAGGCATATGCACTAAATGTAAGGACAAACAAATATTTCAAAACAAATAATAGTATTGCAAAATTTATCATTCAATCTTACGTTGGAGTAAGCAGCGGATCTGAATTTCTTAATTCCTCCGTTTGGTCGAACTTCCTCAATGCAGTAACCAAGGGGAGCTTCGTAATGCATGGAACTACCACTGCTAGATTTCTTGTTACCACCTTTTGACTCCATCAAAACATTCACGATAATTCCTGTATTGATTTTCATAAACAAAGAATAAAAACAAACAAAATCGGGTAAACCGAATGATGATTCAAAGAAAAGAAAGAAATCAGATAACAAATCATGTAACCCAATACCAAAAGCCAAATAAAAGAAAGAAATATCATCCTAATAATGTAAGTATTTATATATCTCAGAGCGCTTTTGGCAACAACTTATTGTAAGTCTCCAAAAAAAAGAGTTTCATTCAAGTAGTTTGAGTGAATAATAAAAAGTACAGGTGATGGGATAGATAAGTTGAAATTGTAACCAAATTTAGTAATAAAATTTGCAACAGAAAGTAAGCAAGTACTTGTTTCTTATGACTTATCAATTTGTTTGTCAATTTTATGTAAAAATATAGTGGCAAACACTTATATTTACAGGAGCATGCTACCTTTGATGCTTATAAGCTATACCCTCTCAGCTAATTGTTTAATTCAAGGTTATCCTCTTATAAATGGCAAATGCATGTTGCTATTTGACTACCTTTTTTTGACCTCTGAAATTTCTCATATAAAAATGAATTGGTTACAGTATGGTTGGTAGAACCAGAGATATGAATATGTGTGTTTTTTCTTGTCCTAATTTTGACTTGCTCTTTTTTTTGTCAAAAAATGCCCTTGGATATTTTGGAATTCACAGGGCTAGTGAAGGACAATCCTGTCCAATGGACAGTAACTTATATGAATTGTTAACACTCGCAACTCCGTTTTCGGTTAAGTGCAGGGCAAATTTTCAGAAAATTAATGAAGGTTAGGAGGGACCACAAGAGAATAAGATCACTTAGCAAAAACAAAACCAAGTACCTTTTTAGCCTCAATTTATTTAACCCAGAGATGAACCCACCCTATTTTAAATGGCAATTTGATAGATCATTGCCGAAAACAGTTCTACAATGACTCTTTGCGTATGTTACTGATTTTCACGAAGAAGGTCCATCATTTCCGAAAGTTTGCAATCAAATTTGACCAAAGGCTATCAAATAGTTCTTTTAAGCTTAACAACATTGTTATTAAAAATCTTGAAACATTTTTTAGTTGCAGATTTAAAATTTAGGGTTTATGAAGATGATGAAACCAGGTTTAGGAATAAAAATGAGAAGGGACGCCTCATGAACTGATTGTATATTAATGCTGTGGTAATCTAGTAACCAATGCAACATAGTTTAAAATATATCTTAGCACTCATAGTAACAATTTCAATTTGGATGAAATCTCCCTAAAATTAATCCCCTTTGATCAAAAATGAAGTCTCTTTAACAGTCCACTAAATTGCATTTAAGAAGTGAATAAAACACATTCATTTTTCTGTACTCAAATCTTGGAAAAGATGCATAGAACTGTGATAATGCACCGCAAATTTTATGCTAATGTTAGTACAATTGCACTAGTTGAACTATGAAGAGATCTAAATATTGGTACTAGTGTGTAGTCTTGTGGATAAAGGGCACTATGAAGTTTTATGAAATTTACACACAAAACCCAGAATTATTTCCCTGCTTTTATTCAGTAGCGAAATAACATGCTGCATTGATGTATTGTAAAGAATCAATCACAGCTGAATAGGCTCAATGATTGTATGAAAATTACACTTTTCATAAGCAGGTAAGCCCTAAAAAAAAATAACATGATCTAAATCGAGGAAAATAACACGACTTCAATTGTGATTCACTGTGTATGCAACAAATTTCATCGAACAGTCAATTATTTCGGATGTACAAAAAAAAAAAAAAAAAAAAAATCCTTCGCGCAACCGTAAACATATTAGACGCAGATCAAAGTAGTAAAATTAGGGCAAAATAAAAACTTGCAATTCAATAAAAGAAAACCTGAACATCCAGTTTGAAACCCTTATCTATAAAATTGTGAACGAAACGGTTTTCCTTGTAGATTTTGGTTGCGCAATGGAGTTTTGCTGATAAAGAAGAACAAGAGAGAGGATGGCAATATATATAGGAGATGAATGTCGAGGATTTCTGATCGATAAAACGATCCGTTGTGATTAAAAAATAAAAAACGGAGATGAATGAAAAGCAAACGGCGGCTGTTCCAACCTTTTGGGTTTTTGGGTGTAACGTTGTATTATTCTGCTAGAATTAATAATAAAAGGACGAAAACCGATCATTTAACTAAATAGTTTAAAGAAGAAAAATGTGTTATAACTTTTGATTTAATCCGAAATGATTATTGTATATATTCCTCAAATAATTATGTGCATTACTATTTATATATTTCATGTATCTACCTACGTATTGTAGTATTGTATGATGTAATAATAAACTCGATTGATAATGCATACTATGTATACTTAATATGATGGTTTCTCTAATTGTATGTGTTACTAAATCATTTGACATAATCTAATGTGTAATTTAAAATTCATACCATTTTATGTTGGGGTGTTCCAAATAGATCTGTCAACGGTATGATTTTCGACCATTATCTGACTCAAACATGCCTTGTTAATGTGCATACAGGTTTTGCTCCACCTATCGAGGTTCGACTAAGGCCTGACCCAGTTACTATTATGGTTGAGTATGGTTTGATCAAAACTCTGCTTGGCTTTGCTTGGGCACGACCTATTTACTAGTTTTATGTAGTATCAAAACATGAGTGTGTATGTTATTTATGTACTACTTTATTTGTTTGCATGTAGATATTTTTGCACAATTTTGTTATGAACTTAGCTACATCACTATCCAAAATGTATGTTAACATTGTTTGTATATAATTGATACAAAAATTACAAGTTTAAAGTATGATTTTATCATAAATATTATGAATAGGTATACGGGTATTACCAAACAGATTTGAAAAGACAGACGGACGGGGAATGAGTATTGGTTTTGAAATACCCATGCTCTTCCCATCGGATCGGGCCCAGGTGTGATTATTGCAAAAGGGCTTGGGCCTGGGTATTAAGATATCTTAACGAACTCTGCCCATTGACAAACCTATTCGTTTGTATAAGTTCTATACTACACAAAAGAGTTTCAAAGTTCCCTCAAAAGTCAAATAATTGAAGAAAAACTGAACAGATGATAACATAATAATTGGCAAAGTAGAAGAAATTAAAAAGAACCAAAGGAAAAGATAGTACAGGAAAAAAAGTAGGTGGAATTTACTAAAACATCTCACATTGCTGTAACGATTCAAAATTTTAGTAATTTGAATTTGAAATATTTAATTATTTTAAATATTGAAATATTATATTTATAAGCCAAACAACTTATTTCACATATAATGATTTATTTGAATAGTGAATTGAATATTGGAAATAGTGAATAATTTAATTTCGAATTTAATATGAATAAAAATGATTTGGAAATCTTATTTGAAATCGATAAATAAGAACGACAATAATAGACTTTAAACTTAGAATTTAAAAGTAATTAAAAGTGGTTGAAATAGTTTTAATACTAATTTGCTTTAATTAACAAGTGAAAATAGCCTTTTGGGACACTGCCTCGGATTTTGATGAAATTAGTGTCATTGATCCGCAATAACAAATTATTGTATATTAACGAATTTCGTTACAATTGGACGTATTGTGTAATTGTGCGAGCTCAGAATGCGTAGAAATTTATTGCATGAATTTAATTTTTATATAAATCTATTACTAAAAGCTAGCTTCTGCCTATATATGATCAAATTAGAGTCGATAATAGTTTCATTGAGTTCGAAATAGGGGTATTTGGTATAGAACACCAGATGGCACGCCTCGTTTGGAGTTCGATATTTTTAAGTACATTGAGCTACATATTTCACACACACTCACTCTCACACTTAAGCCATCACTCTACCAATACTTGCACAACCTATACTGTCCACTGGTCTACCATACTTCCCCCCTTTTATACGCAAGCACAATAGAGAATGAGTTTGCCCATTTCTTTTCAATTCATCTCCTCATCCAATGGTCGCTATTCGTCGGGCCACCTTAGGCACTTTCATGCCTCGACTTCAACTAGGAAAATGTCTGCGTTGACGAGATGAGCAACTTGGACTGTGTCGACTTCGGGTTCATCGGGAGTACCGTTATTGTACTACATCGTTGTTCCAAATTATTTGAGTTTCAGGTTCCTCGGGCATAACGTTATTGTACTACGTCGTTGCACCGGCTCTATGATTAGGGACCATGGGATAGCGATTCGTTTGTGATACACATGTTGGTGAGTTTTTATGCTTCCGTTTTTGATAGGCCTCCTCCTTTGTGATTTCTGGATTTCTAATTGATGATTTCTAGAATTTATGTTTCACCAATTTTTTTGTGATTTATATTGGTAAGCTTTATCAATATTTGTGGTTTGGTGAATAAAATAAAGAATATGACATTCTTTTTGGTGTTTTGAGTAGATTTGAGATATTGTATGATTTTCATTATTATATATATTTCTGTTATATCTCTTATCCTATCTTATTTTCTATGATATTTATAGCTAGACTGATCCGTTTATTATTTTCTTCTTAAATAATACTCGGGTCAGACCGAGGTGTTTCAGTTGCTTCTACTTGAACTTTTATCAGGGTCCGTCATTTGACTTTTGGCTAACTACTTTAGTTTGGTATTTTTTATTATTATACACTCGAGATAGAGACTCCTTCATGTATACATATTCTTTTGTCTAGCACTTGTACCTATTCTTTTGTGATGTAGTGGATCTTGTATAACCACTACTTTGATGCACACTTTTATGTGTTGTATTTATATCGGTTTTCGCCTTAATGATATAAATATCTACGACTGATTTATGTTATGCTTATTGTATATTTGTTTCTGAAGATCACATAGCCACTTTGTAGCAGCTCTGAGTTTGTAAATGATGTGTTATATTTCCTCTTGAAACGAAATGTATATAATATTATCTGACATATTGGTACTCGCATAAAGCAATTACAGAGATGGTTGCTCCTCAATAGCCTTATTCTTTGTGCTAGTTGACGGCATTACCCCGTATTGTCCTTGGCTAGTGTGAGTATAGAGATGGGGCATCGCATCTTGGTATCAGAGCCAAACTTCGAAAAAAATAGAATATTATAGTAAGGATCATCGTCTTAAGTCTTTCTTAGAAACGTGCCTTCGGGTTTAATTCAAGTCTTAGGACCTGTTCTATCCTATATTCTTTATGATGCCTTGTTTTATCAATCAAGTTTGTTTGATATTCATTTTGAGAATAACATTTTTCCTCTTCTTTCTTTCTTTCTTAAAGAAGAGAAATGGTTAGACCTGGTCGTCCCAGCGTTGGTCAATCTAGTGCTACCCGTCAAGATGGAGTATTTATGTCTGCCCAATAGCTTTTAGACCTTGTAAAGAATGCTTTAAGTTGTCGGACCCATCCCAGAGCCTACTCATCCTAATTCTGGGTTTGCATGTTTGTGTAGTGATTATCAATTTTGATGGAAGGCCATTCAAGGGTTCCGAAAGCGTTATAGAAGTCCAAGCTTGGCTTAGAACATGTGATCGCATCTTTTCTTGCATGAATCTTGTTACATCGAGTCCAAGTGGCTTCTAGTATGCTCCAAAAGAGAGCATTACATTGGTATGAGCTTTTGGTTTTTGAGATTATCGAAGCGGATCTAACTTGGAAGCAATTCCGGGAAAGATTCGAGTTAAAGTTTTATGCCGGAGGCTGAAAAAGTAACTTTAGTTCGGCGCTTTATTGACCTTATTCAAGGTGAATCTTCTATCATGGATTACGTCGCATCTTTTGAATATCTCTTTGAATATGGGGTCTTGTATATTAATATCTCATTGAAGAAAAATCATAGATTTGTCTATGGGCTGAATAAGAACCTCAAAAAGGCTTTACTTCTGAAACTGAAAGTTTCTTTCGATCAGCTTATTGATATCGCTATTTGGCTTGAAAAGGCCGATAAAGAAAGTGACGATGAAGTTGTGGGTGCCAAACAGAACTTCAACAACAACAAGAAGAGGCCTATTAAGTTCAAAGGCCCTAAACCCAATAAGAAAGGGAAGCAAACAACTTCGGTAGCAAAGACTCCTACCCCTAATCCGTGGGGAATGCTATAATTGTAGTTCTAAGGACCATTATGTAAGTAGGTGTCCGAAACCCCTTTTTTGTCATTTTTGCAAAAGTTCGGGTCATCTTTTATCTTCATGTCCCAAAATTCAAGGCAAGAAGGAGGGAAAGCTTAACGTTGTGCAAGCTCCTAGTGACACTTCTCTTGGTCAAAGTATTTCTCATTCTATCCTTGATGGCATTATTGTGTTTCGTGATCATTCTATTCGAGTTCGTTTTGATACGGGCGCATCTCACTCTTTTATATCAAAAGTACTTGTTGATGCTTTGTATCTAAATGTTATGTGCTTGATGACTTCATTGAAAATTGTGAATCCGGTTGGTGGATCCGCAACACTCGATTTATTTTACAAAGATGTCGACATTCTTTTATGTGATTATGCTTTCCGAGCCGATTTGCATGTTATGCGCTACTTAGGCTTCGAAATGATTTTGGGAATAAATTGGTTTAATCGTTATGAAGCCCACATCCTATGTCCCGAGAGGACTATATATCTTCGACATCCTAAATCTGTTAAGCAGATTTCTATTGTTCTTAAAGATTCAGATTCCAATTCAATGGCATCCTTATATTTTCTAAATCCACATGATGATGATAATGATGATGAGGAAGATGTATTTCCCTTATTCACGTTGTTCGAGAATTTCTCGATATACTTGAGCCCATTTTAGGATTACCACTTAAACGAGCAATTGAGTTTAGAATTAATCTAATCCCCGGAGCTCTACCTATCACTCGTCCTCCTTATTGTATGTCTAATAAGGAAAATAAGGAGATGCATAAGCAATTATCTGAATTGGAAGCGAAGCAATTTATTCGTTCTAGTTCCTCTCCTTGGGGAGCTTCAGCTATCTTTGTGAAGAAATCCGATGGTACACTTAGGCTTGCATTGGCTACCGCAAGCTTAATGATCTCACCATCAAGAATAAACATCCTTTGTCTCGGATTGATGATCTATTCGATCAACTTTGCGGTGCTAGAGTCTTTTCACAGATAGACTTAGCAACCGGTTTTCATCAGCTTCGTATTGTAGAGGATAACATTCCTTTGACATCGTTCCGTACTCGTTATGGATCTTATGAATGGATTGTTATGCCATTTGGTTTAAGAATGCTCCAGCTTATTTTGCTGACCTTATGAATTGAGTTTTCATAAACTTCCTCGATCGATTTGTTCTCATCTTTATAGATGATATTCTTGTTTATTCTAAAACCAAGGAAAAGGATGAAAAACATCTTTGGATTGTATTGGAAACTCTTATGAGCAATCAATTGAAAGCGAAATTTTCTAGGTGCCACTTTTGGCATTCTCGTGTGAAATTTTTTGGACATATCATTTCTGAATCCGGAATTTCCATGGATCCTTCAAAGATCGAAGCGATTCAAAATTGGAAGAAACAGAAGAGTGTGATGGAAACTCGTAGCTTTCTTGTATTGGCGGGCTATTACCGTCGGTTCATAAAAGACATTTCTAAAATTTCCATGCCTCTTACTAGTTTGACAAAGAAGGGAGTTAAGTACATTTAGTCAAACAAGTGTTGTAACAGCCTGGAATTTTTGATCATGAAAATTCAAGATAGTTAGGTAAAGAAGGAAAGAGAAGGAAGAAGAAGAAACAGAAAAACCAAATCGCAGATTCTCACTTTTGCAGTGGATCAAAATATAATATCAAATAATAATACTTATACAAAGAAAAACTGTATTTATCAAATTACACTTTAGTACATCAGAGTTACAACATTCCACTACAACAAAACAGTCTTTTTACAATGGGCAATGCCTGTTATAATATGGTTTTCGCAATGGGCATGTGTCCGTTGTAATAAGCCTCGTTGTAATAGATCCACCACATTTTACAACGGGCAAATCACGTTGTAAAAACCGTTGCAGTATACCTTTTTACAACGGGTTATGACCGTTGCAATATACTATAATACAATGGCCATAACCCGTTGTAAAATACCTATTTAACATCATTGTTGACCTTTGTAAAAATCTTATATAACAACGTGCAGTGACCGTTGTAAGAAGCCCATATAACAACGCACATTGGCCGTTGCAAAATAAATGCAAATTTAAAAAAAAAATTACAGGAACATCCATGCAATACATCCATACTAATATTAAATATTGTCATAAAATAATTAAAATCACATACGAAAAGACTAAAAGCTAGAGTCATAGAATTCTAACACTCTAAAAAGTTAGATAAGTTTACATGCCAAATACATAAAGCATTAACATATAACAGTCCGCTACAAATATCATGATCTAAGTACAATCATACTATACCACAGAGATGAAGTCTTTATGCCACACGACGGTTGATCCAATGGCCTCTTTGTAGTCTATAATTGATATAGCCTAAGCTCCCTTAGCATCCAGCACACTTCCATTTGAATATGCACAGGACTTGAAATATTTGTTTCAAGGTTTTCTTCCATGTTTTGACAGTTCTGCATATTACATGATGAGTTTTGAATGTTATCATCATGGGAATTGATATTAATTCGATCGTCATCACAACAACATGGCTCCACTATATTTGTCCTGTCCTAGCTACATTGTGCATTTCCTACTGTCATATACCACCATTACATAAACAATCCCCTACTCTCACCTACCACTTCACGGACCAAACACTCCATCAAACTACCTCTTACCTGCAAATTCATGTTGCCCTGCAACCTACACGCCCTCTTGCACTAACCATCACTGCCCTGTCAACTACTAATACCACCAAAAGTGCATACAACTCATTCCCCTGCCTTCTAACACCACTGCATCCCTTCCACATTATTCTTACATCACCTCTAACAACAACCTTCATACAAACAATACCCTGCAGCTACTTAACTTATACTCCAACACAACCACCCTACAAAACAATTATCCCTCTTCTAAACTGCTGCACATCACCACCCTTCACACCTGACACCACATCCATCCCCTACATCTCCTTAAAACAACCGCTTCACTTCTACCACATCCACATTCCATTTGCCTCGCCACTGTCATTGCAGTCATACTTTAAATTCAAAACTCAACCAACTATACAAAACTACCATATAACAACTACATCCTCATAACCAACTACATACCTCACTGTGAGCAATCAACACTTCATCGCCAAACATTCCTCTGCAAACTGCCTATCCACTGCTGCATATCCCCTTCAAACATTTTGTAGCTGTTAAAGTGAGGGAAAAAAGGTGATAAAAAATAGAGTTTAGGCAAAGAAAGGTGAAATTTGAGGGTGTTGCTCACAATGCCAACCAATAATTGCAGCAATTGAGCAATTGATTGATCGTATACTTAAGAGAAATGCTTAGTACATAGGTGTTGTCGGCTTTAAGAGCTATATCTCTATAAGGGAAGTTGTTCCATAAAGTATAAATCAGTTAATTAACAAGTTTGAATAAATATAAATAATTATATAAGCAGAAGGATAACAAATGAAAGCATTATGTTTAACTAAAATTGGTAACAATTTTTCAATGCTATAAATAATTTATCTAGCTCTATACAGTGGAAGACTAAGAATGGCAGTAAATAATTAAGTTGCATAATTCTAACGAACGTTTACCCAACTCAATTTAACTCGATTTCTGAGTAAATTTAACTCAACTCAAGAAGCAAACTCCAACATTTTACTCAACTAAAACCAATCAGCAAACTCAATAAACATTAACCGAACTCAACTCAAACAGCAAAGTGAAAATAAATTTGATTTTTAAATTACCTATTGAGAGCTGGATGTGCTAAGATTCTTCGGTGCTAGGGTCTTGAGGTGGAACTGAAGAGAGGTCGAGCTATGGTTCTCCTGTGCTAGGGTTTTGAGGTGGAAGTGAGGCGAGGTGGATTCCACTACACGATTCCTCAGGCGTCAGCCTGTGGAGAAAGGGGATTGTGGTCGAATGTGGAAGTAATGGAGAACGGGGAGTATTTTGGTGGAGAAAGAGGAGAGTAAATGTTTGATTTTGTTTTTAAGATTTGAAACTTAAGGCGAGGAAAAATAAGGGGAAGCTGATAACGAAAATTAAGCGGGAAATGAAATTTGCCAAGAAACGAGGGTGGGAATCTATTGCTTGTGTTATCCATTAATTTCAACTTAACGATGACAAAGCATTAAGTATAAACAAATGTATTATAAATTTTTATTTTTGAGTTTTAGAAAAATTCCAAAATTTTATTTCTAAATTTTATGAATATTTTAAATTTATTTCTGAAATTTTAAAATTTTGAAATATTAAATATAAATATTAATTATAATTATTAAATATCAAATACTAAATGATAAATAATACTTCTTAATTATTAATTATTTATTAAAAATTATTTAATAGTAATTATTAATTAGTAAAAATTAATTATTAAATGTTACTTCATATTTGTTAATTAAAATTTAATGTTAATTTTTAACTGTTAATAATTAATACGTATATGTTATTAATTTTTAATTTTTAATAGTAACTATTAGTCATAAATTACTAATATTTATTATTAACTATAAATTATTATATATTTAATATTAATTACTCTATGTTACTTACTAATAATTAGAAAGTAAAATTAAGCCTGTTAGAATACTGATTATGTATAACAATTAGTAATTAGTGATTATTTAATAATAATCATTAATTATTATAAGTTATAAATGATTAATATAATATTATGAATGATTAATTATTAAATATTAATAAATAATATAATATTATTAATGGTTAGTAATTAGTAATTAGTAATATAATATTATAATCAGTAATTAGTAGATATGATTAATGTAATAACATTAATGAATAATTATTAATAAATAATAAATATTAATTTTAAGAAAGCGTTGTAAGTATTAATTATTGGTTGTCAAAAATTGGCAACAAACATTTATTACAACGGGCATTTTATGACCGTTGTAAAATTGGCACCTATTACGGGAATTTTTAGCCCATTGTAAAATTGGCACCTATTACAACGGCCATTTTTAGCTCGTTGTAAAGTTGGCACCTCTTACAATGGGCATTTTGTGACCGTTGTAAAATTGTTGGTACCTCTTACAACGGGCATTTTGTGCACGTTGTAAAACTGACATATATTACAACGGGTATGAAAGGACCGTTGTAATAGCATTCTATTACAACGTTAGTCATTGCTCATCGTAAAAAAGGCGTTGTATAGGGCATCTATTACAACAGGCCTGAATGGACCGTTGTAATAGCCTACTAGTACAACGGGCAGTCAATGCCCGTTGTAAAAAGGGCGTTGTAATAGAGTATTTTTGTTGTAGTGTTTACACAAACATTGGACAGTTAAGATTAACTTGTCCTAAAAAACTACGATATATTACAGCGAAATACCCTCCATACGTTCCTACCATCTAGCTCGCCTCTTGAAATCCAGAAAACGTCCTTACCTGAAAATCTGTAATACTCGGTCTGACCCGAGCATTACATCAAAGTAACACCCGGGTCAGGCTGGAAATTAGCGTGAGTAAACCCATCGAATATGAAATACTAGAACAATAAACTTATTTTAGACCCGGGGTAACTCGTACTTTACTACGAGTTCTTAACTTGTTATAGTCAACTCTTATTCCGCAAATCAACCTCTAAGCACCCTTATAAGTTTCAAAGGTCCAGTGTACTTAAATTATTGCATCTAGCCTATTGATTACACATATCAAATCTATAAAGTATTATAAAAGATTTCAAATCGAAGTGATTTCGGGTATTTATTGATACCCGACCCCGGTCTCTTCGAGTCCCATGTCATCTTAACCCAAGTTATTCAAATGAAATACAATTCAATTTTAAATTCAGGATGCCAATGTTTACAAAGCAATTTATCAATGATAGATAACTACATTATCTCTGTTCAACCTAAACATATCATCTCACATAACATCATAATTCACATATAAGAGATATTTATAATCCAAGGCATTCAATATCATTCAGTCATCTATAAGCAAGGTTAATTAATCACACAATTAATTTAACCCAAATAAATTAATTACGTAAACCCAACTTAATAAATATTAATTACACAATTCCTAAATTATCAATCTAAATTAATTATCTATAATTACTTCATTAGGTAATTATCCCATTGGTTAATTACCCTCAATTAATTAACCTTTAATTATTAATTAATTATCATCAAATCGTTAATTAATTAACCCTCAATAATTAAATCCTTTAATTACTCACATTAAGTAATTATATTTAAGTAATTAATTTTTAATTACTAATCAATTAATCCTTAATTACCTATTGATAAATCTCTAATTACTTAATAAATTTATGCTTAATTGCAACTTATTTAATCTTTAATTAATTAATTCATATCTAATTATAAATCAATTATCTTAATTACTTAATTCATTAATTCCTAACCATCAATTAATAAGTCTCTAGTTAATTAACTTAACCCTTAATTTTAAATTAATTAATCCTTAATTATTCATTAATTAAATTTCTCTTTAATTACTTTCTTAACTTAATTACTCTTACATTAACTACATTAAATAACTACCTTAAGATACAAAATTTTAACACATTTAACTTAACATTATAAACGTTGAAACTTGTTTTTATTAAAAGAAAATAAAACAAATCCTATCGGCCTGAAGCCCACAGCCCAAATATAAACAAACCGAACCAAAAATACAAAGAATAGTACACGTGCCGAAGCCTAAACCATCAGTAGAACAAACCCGAAAACTATTCCTTCTTCCCTCAATACTTTTTTCCTTCAGACAATCATCCAAAAATACCTAGAATCGATGATAGTAACCAAAGGAGATCTACCTCCGATTAATTCAAACAACACACACGATCGAACATTGGAGCCCATGCCAATCATAACCAGATCAAACAAGACCACCCCTCTACTGAATCATCCCAATCAGACCACCTTCGTGCACGCTGTGCACGTACATACCATCACCCCCGACCAACCCATCAACGCGACACCACCGTCGAGTTACAAATTTCTACCTATTCCAAAATGCCTCATCGTCGAAGCCAGTAGACATGTCGATCGAAATTTGATCGGCTCCCAAACTTCCAGAACCCAGATGATCAACTCACTCCCACATATCAATGGTCCCCAGCGACGATTATCCACTGCCTCACATGCCGCCTAACACAAACGAAAGCCCACACTTTGCTCTGCCTTCCTGCCTAATATCGTCAAACTCGGTCGCCACTACTTCTCCTAAATTCTGTCGCCAACACTGATCCTCCATCATCTATCCAAAACCCTAAAACCTCTCCTCCTCGTCACCCTGCTGCACTAAAAATTAACTCACCATTTTTCCTATGGCCGCCACCTCTTCAGCTATCCCTCAGCCAAAAATCGACCGTCCTATCAACGCTGATCGCCAGAAAATGCACAAAACCCATTTCCCGATCAACTCCTGATTCCCCTCTAAATACTAACTTAAAAATTCAGGAATAACCATTAAAATTCATCATTTTCCAATTCGAATTAGATTATATGATCAAAAACTGAAATTTAACCATTTTAATTTTTGACTTAAATTGATTTCCTACTGTAAACTTCCATTTTCAACATAATTACTTCATAAATGAACTTGAAACCATTTTTAAAAATTTAATCTGATAAATACAAACAATTTCTTTTTAAAGATCACAATATAAATCTATTTATATAAGGAGATATAAAATTTTGAACTTGATTTAGTTGTTTTGAAACAGACAGAGGCAGATTTATTTATACTAAGGCAACCATGTATATATATACACCGGGATATAACAATACTTTAACAAATTTCATCTATGCAATCATCATTCACAAATAAACCTCAAGTATTTTCACAGGAATTAGACATAAAAGCAGATTAAGCTTCAATATGGAATGATTTGTTATACTCACCTGTGTTTGAAGACAGGGAACAACTTTTTTTTTGAAAATTTTGAAATCTGTTTGATTACAACTTTGAGACAGGAAACGTTCAGGTAATTTGCCTCGACCTAGTTTGAATTTGAATCTATAAAAGCTTTGCTTGATGATCTGCTTTCTTATAGGCTTCAGTTTTCTCTCTTTTTTTTTCCATTTTATTCTCTGGTTTGTTTTCAATTTTCACATGCCTTTGGTTTTGTTTTTAAAACGAACAGATAAAAGAAAGAAAAGAGTAAGGTAGAGATAATTTATAGCCTAGTTTAATCTTTTGATAATTATTTACATACAAATTTTAAAAAGAAAACAAAAGTGCCACATGTTAATTTGCATGCTTACTCAAGTTACAAATGTTAATTTTAAGTATTGTAAGGCTTACAAATGTTTAAAGCCTTTATTTTTATATTTATTATATTTTATAGATTGTGAATTATGTTTTTTAACTTTTCTTTATATATTTACAAACTATTTTAGTTTAAGTAAATTTTAAAAGAAAGCAAAATAAATCCTTTATCATATCTTATTTTAACTATCCTACTTTTAAATAAATCAATATTTATCTTTAGAGTTTTAAAATACATAGATAACTTTAAATATCTTTTGAAAATTTATTATATTGGATTCAAACCCATGCTTCAAATCACAATATATATAGACACACACACACACACACACACTCACATACTCGTAAATTTATAATCCTAACTTTATTGGGTTTTGCGTATATCTATTTACATATATGTTAATTTACTGAAAAATTTATTATTTCTAGATATTTATATTTCAATATTTATTACAATGCCAAATTTATTTGTATTTCCAAATATAAGAATTTTATCAGTTCAACTGAATAAACCGGTTAATTATTCACTTATCAGATGTCCAAAAATACAGGTTATCACATTCCTCTCCCCTTTGAATCTTTTCGTCCTCAAAAAGGAAAAAAATCAGAATTTACTCAATACTTAAAATCATATAATTTTCTTTGATCGTTTTTAAAATACTTTTATAACTCAATGTCTCAGCATCCTTGTTCTCATAGAACTACGGTCATGCGTTGATCAGGCATAGAACTGAAAATCTACAAGTACTTTGTAAACCCATTTTCAACACCTAGTGAAAACACTTGGAAAATAATTTATTGAAAATATAGAAATCATTTTTGAAAATAGAGAGAATATCTTTTGGTGAGAATGCTCTAGAAATCAACACCCCCATCCACGGTCGCAGTTAACCCATTAGTTACGTTGCCATCCCGACAAAATCCATGGATAAATATAGCCACTTCACGCCCCTCGATTACGCCATGGAACCCGCTACAGATCGCAGCTACATCTGGGGTTACGTTGCTATCACAGCAAAAACTCATATAACTATAGGCATCAGCGCCCTCGAATTTCGCAGCCAAATAAATGAAACTTCTCCACTCCACTTGTAACGACCCTAAATTTTAATTTAATTTAAATTGATAATTTAAATAAATTTTTGAATTAAAATTGTAAAAATTGATTTAAATGGAAGCGAGTTTCCCCGAATTCGACTAGAAAATATATATAGTCATATGGATTTGAAAATTTGTATATATGAGAATATATATGTATATATTGGATTTTAAATAAAATTTTAAATAAATGATTTTTAAAAATAAATATAGAGATATATATGTGTATACATTAGATATGAATTGTAAATGAATGGTTTAATAATAATTGATAATAATAAGTATTACAATTGATGGTTAATAATAATTTGAATTTATAAATTTAATATAAAACAATAAATATTAAAGTAAAATAAACAATTTAAGTTAAAATAAAATAGGAATAAAAATACAACACAATAAATATTTAAGTTGAAAATTAATATGTAAGTCATAAGAAAAGAAAAGAAATGACATTTAAATATGAAACAAAGTTGTAAATAAATATGCAAAATAAATAAAACAAAAGTATATACATTGACACAAGTATAAAAATAAATAAATAAATTGATTTAATTTTTTTTATAAATGATGATAATTTGAGTTATATAAAATATATGTGTATATATAGAGAAATATAAAACAATTTTTAAAGTAAAATTTATGATAATTATTTAAACTAAAAATAGAAGTAAATTTAAAATGCAAGAATAAAGCAAATACATTTAAGTAAGCAAAATAAAAGTATATGTTTATACATAAATAAACATATGCATAAATAAGTACAAACAAAATAAAGTAACTAGATACAATGTAAAATATGAAACAAGTCAATATAACAAAACAAATACATAAGGATTCAAAACAAATAAATAAGCAAAGTATGAATCAAAACAAAGTAGAACATAGAAACAAATTAATTAAATCTAACAACATGTTATTCATCAAAAGTACAAAGCAATATATATACTCAGCTGAAAATAAGAAGTAAGTAAAAACATTAACTAATAACTTAACAACATAATTAAAATAGAAACTTATTTACATTATAAAGTGCTAATTTATAACCAATATATGAAGTGTGGTATTAACAATTGTATACAACAAGACAGTAAAACATGTTTATGCAGGCAAGTAAAAATAAAAGATCCATCTACATACACAAATAAAAAAAATAAGCAGCCTATATCTTCAAGTACTGAAGCAAAGGACAGCAAGTATATGTTTGAGTATATAAACATAAAGTAAAAGCAAACAAGTACATAATGTTATATCTCTAGCCCATGACTGAAATCATCAGCCTCCATACCCAAAGAGATCTCTGCCTGCTTTGTACAAAAGGAAGAAAAATATTATCAACCTGTAGACATGTTCCCCTATATCATCTTCATGTAAATTCGTCCATCTTCCAAACTTAGAAAGATCAGAAGAAAAAAAAAAGAAGAGAAAAACAAACATCACTTTATACACAAGCTTGAAAACAATTTGCTGAGAAAAAAAAGGAAAAAAGAAAAGAAGATCAAAACTGCAATTTTTCTCAAAACCAGACTCTCTGTTAATTAATTCAAGGTGAGTAACTTCATTTTCAAAAGCTTAAGTATTTTTTTTTACTGATTGCTTGATTTATGTTTGATATGAGTATATAGATGGAAAAGATATTTGTATGATTGAATGCATGCTGTTAAAGACCTGTAGAACACCTCTGTTTCAATTTCAAGCTTAGGATTAACTTAAAGAAACCTTTTCTGCTTGATCCAGTGGAAATTATAACTTAGTATCTTAACAAGTTATGTTTGTTTGATTTTAAGCTAGGTGTTAAAAATTTGTTAAAGTTGAAACATCATGAATTTGTCTCTGGAAATCAAGAAAGATGAGTACAACTTTAAATAAGTTCAAAAACAAATTTCTTAATTTAAGAATCCAGGTATGTAAATTGAATCTATTTACTTAAACAAGATTTTTAAAACAAAAATCAAAATTTTTAGAAGTGTGGGTTGAGAGCAGTTTGGGTTTGACTGTATTTTGCATTTTGGGTCGCCGCGGGTGATCTCATTGATCGGAGGGGTCGGATTTTTGTCTGGAGTTGGAGGAGGCTAGCGTGGGTCAGGGAAAAATAACCTGAGGTGATGGAAGCGACCGTGGTGGCGGCGGCGTGGGTTTTTTTTCTCTAAACCTAGTTTTGGGAGCTCGGGGATTTTGGGTTGGTTCGTCGCCATCATTCGACCGAGTGTCTCGTGGCTTTGGAGGATGGTAGCGGGGGGTTAGACGATGTCGTGGACGGAGTCTTGGGTTCTCTGGTGGTCGGTGGAGGGGGCAGTTGCCGTTGACAGGTTTGAGGAGTACCTGTTCTTTTTGTTTCCAGGTTGTGTTTGGGTGTTGCTCGAATTGCCAAATTCGATTTTTCGGTGAGCTTCGTCGAACTGGGTGGTCAAGTTCGTTGATGGGGTCGAGAGTGACTGGTGGGTGGTCGAGATGTTGGTCGAAGAACGTTTCGATGATCGTACACGTGCACGCGTGATAGTTGTGCCTGGGGTTGTGAAGTTGGGAAGAAGATGAAACTGGGTATTTTGGTTAGTTGGGTGAGAACAGGGTTAGCATGTGTGACTCCATAGTGGTTACTCGAAGGCAATAGAGTGTTGGACTCGGAGCAAGTGTTTGCGTGATATGTTTGTACAGGTTTTAGAACTGAAACTTATTTTGGTTTTGGCAATTTAAATTCAAGTCTTAAACTAAAGTCTAAAATCAACATTGAATAAAAAACTCAAGTTTAGTTGAGACTTAAATCCAGAAATAAACAAAGTTTTGAATTTAAATTGTTTTTAATAAAAAAAAAAGTGATTAAGTACTTAAGTGAAACAATGGAATTTGAATTAAAATGGAATTTAAAGAAAATTTAAAAGCAAATTGTTTTTAAATTACCGTGTAAATGATAATTTATCTCAAATGATTTGTAATAAATAATCATTTTGAATCTTAAATTCAAAATGGAATTTGAATTTAAAATTCAAAAATGTAGTGTTCTAATACACTTTAATATTAATGAAGTCATTAATAAAGAAATAGATTATCTTAGAAATTATTAAGGTATTAAAATGAATAAGATAATTAAGGAATGACTTATATATTTAATTTATAAATTAATAATTTAGATTAATTTATAATTAGAGATTAATTAAGAAGTAAAGTAAGAAATGTTATTAGTTAATGAGAATAATTAACTATGAATTATTAAGTAATAAAAGTAATGTGATAAATTTTGATAACAAATTAGATTAATTAATTAAATCAATTGTAAATTGTTAATTACTTAATGAAAGCAATTAAGAGGTTAATTACTAATTGTAATTAAATTTGAATATTTTGATTAAATTATTGATAAAGACAAATTGGTAATTAATGATTTGTTATTATGAGATGATTGCTTAATGGTAAGTAATTAAAGAGTAAATTTCTTGAAATAATTAATTAAGAAGTTAATTAATTATATAATTGGTTTGAAAGTCAATTTAATTAATATGATTGATTCAGAATAATTTAATTAATTAAAGTGTTTGATAAATTAATTTATATCAAATGATTTGGAATTAATAAATCAGAATTGGATAATAAATTCATAAGTAATTAATTTGATTGAAGATAAATTGAATTACATAGGATTAAACGAATAATTAATCCTGCTTATGAATGTTTATTGAATGTTTGACCTTACCTATGAATGATTATATTGTATGAGATGCCTTGAATTGATTATCCTATCTGATTTGTGATATTTTGTTCTGTAGATTGAGCTGTGTATATTTATTTACATTTGTATACTATCTGTGAATCTGTGTATGGACGATAAGCGTTATAATTTATATCGTTTATCAACTATATTTCTGTGTTTTAATCTGTGATGATTGAATGATGTTGCACTATTGTGTTAAACCCCTGGACCACACCATACACACACAATTATGGATTTCACGAGGAAATCGATTAAGTCACAGATTTTTGAAATAGTTTAAAATTTGAATTTTTAAATTCAAATGTTTTGGAAATGGAATTGGAATAGAAGTGAAAAGCTTTTGAAATGGAATTTCAAAGATGGAAATTTATTTTGAATAACTGGATTAAGTGTTGAAATTTAAATACTTTAATTTAAATTTGAATTCAATATTCAAATTGAATTCTGTAATTTGAAATTAGGGATTAATGATATTATACTAGTCATTATGAGTTAAACCATTTTTAAAGTATTATTTTTGGGAATTTGAATTTAACCCAAGGATTTCAACTCGTATGAATGAATCAGATTTCCAAAATGAAAACTGTTGTTTTCAAATGATAAACACTTTTAGATAAGAACTGAGATTCCAGTTAATTAGGGGAATTTCAAGATTGAATAGAGAAATGATTTTCCTAAGTTATAAATGAATTCTTTTTGAAAGCTATGAATTAAATCTGTTTATTCTTAACAGATTTAAATTGATGATTTGTTTAAATCAAATTGAAATGAAATTGTTTTGAAGGCTATAAAGTTAAATCTTTGATTTAAAGATTTAACGAGTTAATCAAATCGAAATGAAAATTGATTTGGAAAATCTGTGAATGAATCTTTTGTTTAAAAGATTAAAATGTGAAAATTGTTTAAACCGTTAAAGGTTGTGAAAATGAATCTTTTTGTTTTAAAAATTGAAATGGTAAATTGTTAAACCATTTGAAAGAAAAACTTTGGATTTTTAAGTTGTGACTTAATTGAAATCCCAATATCCATATGTTTTTGAACTATTTCGCTCACTATTCGGTTTAGCCGGGAAAGAACCTTTGTGTCGTATAACCCATTCCGAATATGTGATACGTCGTTATGAATAGCATTGAAGATCGGTGTTGAAGACCCGGTATTTGCGAGAGCGATAGGATGACCTGTCGATTGACTCTGCACCGAGTAGCTACGGTATTGAGTTCTCCATATGTGATGGTGAATCCGATCAGGATTGTGAATATCCGGATTGCAAGGACTTCTTTGTAAGTGCCTTCGGTTTTGTTCGAGCCCGGAATAGACTTGTATGGATTGTATGTCTGACATTACAAATTGAGATATAAAGCAGATTTCTTTCAAATATATTTCTGTTGGTGGCGGAGAATTTATTCTTTTAGCTTAACACCCTTCTCTGAGACGTACGAGCTCAGAGGTTATGTAGTTGAATGTTATCAGCAATATATTCCCAATTTGGTAATGTGACATGCTGAGTGTTGCTGTGAAATGATCATTGTGTTGATTATTTATGATAGGATCATTTATTTGATCGTCTATCTTGGTGATCATTTCTATGATCATTTGTTGACCCAAAGCATGGCTTTTGTATAAAGTATGTTTTTGTGGACGAGACTTCGTCGAGCCTCACACCCCGGAAATGGTCAAAACAGGAAAGATGCGGCAAGGTTATGAGGGGTAGCTCCCTTTAGGGTATGTGCATTTCCTTCTGGATAGAGGTGGTATCATGGATGGAGCCCAGATATTTAACCTATGTGGTTACTGCGAATTTATTACTTTGTGGTTGTCGGTTATCGGGATCCCGTGAGAAAGGTCGTTTACGATCGGGGAATGGCGTGCTCGTGTCAGTAGTTACCCAGTTAGGGGTAACCCGGCCTTGTGTTGGCAGAGTTCCGGTTTGGTTCTCGGGAATGTCCTTCCAGAGGCATTCTCATGTGGCAATGGGAAGTTCCTTGGCCTGACCATTTGTTGGAAATCCAAAGAAACAATACGATCTTGTACGGTTTTAGTTGTAGAACCTATCATTCACTTATGGTGGCGCCCCACTGTTTGGATGGTAGCTATAGTAGGCATAGTTCGAAATGTCTATGTTGGCTAAGATTTATATCTTTACTTTCGAAATGATTTTTACTACACTATGCACTAGTAATAATATCAAATGTTTCTTTTAATACGTATCAAGCATCTTTGACTATCATAAGGAGTAATCTCCTCCGATTCTGCGTTTGCATTGTGTGTGTGTGCGGGAGGCCTTATGGTAGTCTCATTTTTCAAAAGCATTGCGAATTGACTTTAAAATTCTTTCTTTGATTGTTTTTATAAGATAAACTATTTTTGTTGCTCACACCAGTCCCACGACTGATCCGGAGTTTATTGTTTCTTTCCTAAACTCTGGGTGCTCATTATTTTCTACACGAGCAGTCTAGAGTTGGGTTTTACAGATAGTTAGATATAGTGGATTATCTGGAGTTAGTTCAGTCTTTGGACCACACCAGTCTTGCTGAGCTTGGTGATATGTTATTGGGGGTTCGAGCTTCTGCTGGATTGATTCTTGGAAATGGAGTTGCGGTTCTCGGAGTTCTCTTTTGAAGACTATCTTAGAGTTATACTGTTTTGCTGCTAGATGTTATCTATCGTTTTCTTTTCCGCTGCTATTTATTGTATCATATCTCTGATGTATATTGATATCTATTGGATCATCTGTTGTATCAGATATTGTATCAAAGCTGTATATCAATGTATTATTCTTTTATTCCGCTGTGTTGTTTACTTAATGATTGTTATAAGCTCCGGCGAATCGGAATTGAACGGTCGAATCTATGGAATTCGAATACGATATGAAGTATGGATGTCGATTTTCGAGCGGGCAAAATCCGTCTCGCTACATTTGGTATCAGAGCTAAGGGTTGAACTTTAGCTCAGGAGTGTAACACATTAAGTAGCTCATTAGAGATAGGGTGAAGTAACCCTAGAATGAGTAATCCTTAAGATATCCGTTTTAACGCCTCAGTAAATTCTCTTACTATCCACTGATAGTAAGTATGAGTGCAAGAAGAGAACGAGATAGGGGACAGGGAATGCGACTATAATTGGTCAATACTCTGTAACAACAGTGGAAATAACTTTCTCTATCAATTTTCTTTGATTCGTTTCCAAATTCTTTTGATTTCTTCATACCAGCTACGAAAAGAAGTTTCGGTGTGATGGTGGCCTTACGAATCGTTGCAGAAAATCTTTACTTTGTATTTTCATCGGTTTCTTATCGGTTTTTGATTTAAACCTTAATGAATGTGAATTGGAAATTTGGAATTGGGAATTTTGAATAAATTGGAAAATTTTAAATTTGAGTTAAATTGATTAAGAGAATATGAAGGATAAATTTGAATCATATCGATATCACGATTTTGTTTAAAACCAAATTTTGAAATTCTGTTGTAATTTCTTAGGTTGGTCGAAGTCCGAAGAGGGACAAATTGGTATATATTTTGCGATATTCCGACTTGAATTTGGAATCCATATCTTGTATTGGAGAAATTGTAGAGATTGAGTCTATCTCTGTGTTGTTTTCGTGACCTGCGAATTTCGAGGACGAAATTCTTTTAAGGGGGAAAGTTTGTAACAACCCTAAATTTTAATTTAATTTAAATTGATAATTTAAATAAATTTTTGAATTAAAATTGTAAAAATTGATTTAAATGGAAGCGAGTTTCCCCGAATTCGACTAGAAAATATATATAGTCATATGGATTTGAAAATTTGTATATATGAGAATATATATGTATATATTGGATTTTAAATAAAATTTTAAATAAATGATTTTTAAAAATAAATATAGAGATATATATGTGTATACATTAGATATGAATTGTAAATGAATGGTTTAATAATAATTGATAATAATAAGTATTACAATTGATGGTTAATAATAATTTGAATTTATAAATTTAATATAAAACAATAAGTATTAAAGTAAAATAAACAATTTAAGTTAAAATAAAATAGGAATAAAAATACAACACAATAAATATTTAAGTTGAAAATTAATATGTAAGTCATAAGAAAAGAAAAGAAATGACATTTAAATATGAAACAAAGTTGTAAATAAATATGCAAAATAAATAAAAAAAAAGTATATACATTGACACAAGTATAAAAATAAATAAATAAATTGATTTAATTTTTTTTATAAATGATGATAATTTGAGTTATATAAAATATATGTGTATATATAGAGAAATATAAAACAATAATTTTTAAAGTAAAATTTATGATAATTATTTAAACTAAAAATATAAGTAAATTTAAAATGCAAGAATAAAGCAAATACATTTAAGTAAGCAAAATAAAAGTATATGTTTATACATAAATAAACATATGCATAAATAAGTACAAACAAAATAAAGTAACTAGATACAATGTAAAATATGAAACAAGTCAATATAACAAAACAAATACATAAGGATTCAAAACAAATAAATAAGCAAAGTATGAATCAAAACAAAGTAGAACATAGAAACAAATTAATTAAATCTAACAACATGTTATTCATCAAAAGTACAAAGCAATATATATACTCAGCTGAAAATAAGAAGTAAGTAAAAACATTAACTAATAACTTAACAACATAATTAAAATAGAAACTTATTTACATTATAAAGTGCTAATTTATAACCAATATATGAAGTGTGGTATTAACAATTGTATACAACAAGACAGTAAAACATGTTTATGCAGGCAAGTAAAAATAAAAGATCCATCTACATACACAAATAAAAAAAATAAGCAGCCTATATCTTCAAGTACTGAAGCAAAGGACAGCAAGTATATGTTTGAGTATATAAACATAAAGTAAAAGCAAACAAGTACATAATGTTATATCTCTAGCCCATGACTGAAATCATCAGCCTCCATACCCAAAGAGATCTCTGCCTGCTTTGTACAAAAGGAAGAAAAATATTATCAACCTGTAGACATGTTCCCCTATATCATCTTCATGTAAATTCGTCCATCTTCCAAACTTAGAAAGATCAGAAGAAAAAAAAAAGAAGAGAAAAACAAACATCACTTTATACACAAGCTTGAAAACAATTTGCTGAGAAAAAAAATGGAAAAAAGAAAAGAAGATCAAAACTGCAATTTTTCTCAAAACCAGACTCTCTGTTAATTAATTCAAGGTGAGTAACTTCATTTTCAAAAGCTTAAGTATTTTTTTTACTGATTGCTTGATTTATGTTTGATATGAGTATATAGATGGAAAAGATATTTGTATGATTGAATGCATGCTGTTAAAGACCTGTAGAACACCTCTGTTTCAATTTCAAGCTTAGGATTAACTTAAAGAAACCTTTTCTGCTTGATCCAGTGGAAATTAGAACTTAGTATCTTAACAAGTTATGTTTGTTTGATTTTAAGCTAGGTGTTAAAAATTTGTTAAAGTTGAAACATCATGAATTTGTCTCTGGAAATCAAGAAAGATGAGTACAACTTTAAATAAGTTCAAAAACAAATTTCTTAATTTAAGAATCCAGGTATGTAAATTGAATCTATTTACTTAAACAAGATTTTTAAAACAAAAATCAAAATTTTTAGAAGTGTGGGTTGAGAGCAGTTGGGTTTGACTGTATTTTGCATTTTGGGTCGCCGCGGGTGATCTCATTGATCGGAGGGGTCGGATTTTTGTCTGGAGTTGGAGGAGGCTAGCGTGGGTCAGGGAAAAATAACCTGAGGTGATGGAAGCGACTGTGGTGGCGGCGGCGTGGGTTTTTTTTTTTCTAAACCTAGTTTTGGGAGCTCGGGGATTTTGGGTTGGTTCGTCGCCATCGTTCGACCGAGTGTCTCGTGGCTTTGGAGGATGGTAGCGGGGGGTTAGACGATGTCGTGGACGGAGTCTTGGGTTCTCTGGTGGTCGGTGGAGGGAGCAGTTGCCGTTGACAGGTTTGAGGAGTACCTGTTCTTTTTGTTTCCAGGTTGTGTTGGGGTGTTGCTCGAATTGCCAAATTCGATTTTCCGGTGAGCTTCGTCGAACTGGGTGGTCAAGTTCGTTGATGGGGTCGAGAGTGACTGGTGGGTGGTCGAGATGTTGGTCGAAGAACGTTCCGATGATCGTACACGTGCACGCGTGATAGTTGTGCCTGGGGTTGTGAAGTTGGGAAGAAGATGAAACTGGGTATTTTGGTTAGTTGGGTGAGAACAGGGTTAGCATGTGTGACTCCATAGTGGTTACTCGAAGGCAATAGAGTGTTGGACTCGGAGCAAGTGTTTGCGTGATATGTTTGTACAGGTTTTAGAACTGAAACTTATTTTGGTTTTGGCAATTTAAATTCAAGTCTTAAACTAAAGTCTAAAATCAACATTTAATAAAAAACTCAAGTTTAGTTGAGACTTAAATCCAGAATAAACAAAGTTTTGAATTTAAATTGTTTTTAATAAAAAAAAAAGTGATTAAGTACTTAAGTGAAACAATGGAATTTGAATTAAAATGGAATTTAAAGAAAATTTAAAAGCAAATTGTTTTTAAATTACCGTGTAATGATAATTTATCTCAAATGATTTGTAATAAATAATCATTTTGAATCTTAAATTCAAAATGGAATTTGAATTTAAAATTCAAAAATGTAGTGTTCTAATACACTTTAATATTAATGAAGTCATTAATAAAGAAATAGATTATCTTAGAAATTATTAAGGTATTAAAATGATTTAAATGAATAAGATAATTAAGGAATGACTTATATATTTAATTTATAAATTAATAATTTAGATTAATTTATAATTAGAGATTAATTAAGAAGTAAAGTAAGAAATGTTATTAGTTAATGAGAATAATTAACTATGAATTATTAAGTAATAAAAGTAATGTGATAAATTTTGATAACAAATTAGATTAATTAATTAAATCAATTGTAAATTGTTAATTACTTAATGAAAGCAATTAAGAGGTTAATTACTAATTGTAATTAAATTTGAATATTTTGATTAAATTATTGATAAAGACAAATTGGTAATTAATGATTTGTTATTATGAGATGATTGCTTAATGGTAAGTAATTAAAGAGAAAATTTCTTGAAATAATTAATTAAGAAGTTAATTAATTATATAATTGGTTTGAAAGTCAATTTAATTAATATGATTGATTAAGAATAATTTAATTAATTAAAGTGTTTGATAAATTAATTTATATCAAATGATTTGGAATTAATAAATCAGAATTGGATAATAAATTCATAAGTAATTAATTTGATTGAAGATAAATTGAATTACATAGGATTAAACAAATAATTAATCCTGCTTATAAATGTTTATTGAATGTTTGACCTTACCTATGAATGATTATATTGTATGAGATGCCTTGAATTGATTATCCTATCTGATTTGTGATATTTTGTTCTGTAGATTGAGCTGTGTATATTTATTTACATTTGTATACTATCTGTGAATCTATGTATGGACGATAAGCGTTATAATTTATATCGCTTATCAACTATATTTCTGTGTTTTAATCTGTGATGATTGAATGATGTTGCACTATTGTGTTAATCCCCTGGACCACACCATACACACACAATTATGGATTTCACGAGGAAATCGATTAAGTCACAGATTTTTGAAATAGTTTAAAATTTGAATTTTTAAATTCAAATGTTTTGGAAATGGAATTGGAATAGAAGTGAAAAGCTTTTGAAATGGAATTTCAAAGATGGAAATTTATTTTGAATAACTGGATTAAGTGTTGAAATTTAAATACTTTAATTTAAATTTGAATTCAATATTCAAATTGAATTCTGTAATTTGAAATTAGGGATTAATGATATTATACTAGTCATTATGAGTTAAACCATTTTTAAAGTATTATTTTTGGGAATTTGAATTTAACCCAAGGATTTCAACTCGTATGAATGAATCAGATTTCCAAAATGAAAACTGTTGTTTTCAAATGATAAACACTTTTAGATAAGAACTGAGATTCCAGTTAATTAGGGGAATTTCAAGACTGAATAGAGCAATGATTTTCCTAAGTTATAAATGAATTCTTTTTGAAAGCTATGAATTAAATCTGTTTATTCTTAACAGATTTAAATTGATGATTTGTTTAAATCAAATTGAAATGAAATTGTTTTGAAGGCTATAAAGTTAAATCTTTGATTTAAAGATTTAACGAGTTAATCAAATCGAAATGAAAATTGATTTGGAAATTCTGTGAATGAATCTTTTGTTTAAAAGATTAAAATGTGAAAATTGTTTAAACCGTTAAAGGTTGTGAAAATGAATCTTTTTGTTTTAAAAATTGAAATGGTAAATTGTTAAACCATTTGAAAGAAAAACTTTGGATTTTTAAGTTGTGACTTAATTGAAATCCCAATATCCATATGTTTTTGAACTATTTCGCTCACTATTCGGTTTAGCCGGGAAAGAACCTTTGTGTCGTATAACCCATTCCGAATATGTGATACGTCGTTATGAATAGCATTGAAGATCGGTGTTGAAGACCCGGTATTTGCGAGAGCGATAGGATGACCTGTCGATTGACTCTGCACCGAGTAGCTACGGTATTGAGTTCTCCATATGTGATGGTGAATCCGATCAGGATTGTGAATATCCGGATTGCAAGGACTTCTTTGTAAGTGCCTTCGGTTTTGTTCGAGCCCGGAATAGACTTGTATGGATTGTATGTCTGACATTACAAATTGAGATATAAAGCAGATTTCTTTCAAATATATTTCTGTTGGTGGCGGAGAATTTATTCTTTTAGCTTAACACCCTTCTCTGAGACGTACGAGCTCAGAGGTTATGTAGTTGAATGTTATCAGCAATATATTCCCAATTTGGTAATGTGACATGCTGAGTGTTGCTGTGAAATGATCATTGTGTTGATTATTTATGATAGGATCATTTATTTGATCGTCTATCTTGGTGATCATTTCTATGATCATTTGTTGACCCAAAGCATGGCTTTTGTATAAAGTATGTTTTTGTGGACGAGACTTCGTCAAGCCTCACACCCCGGAAATGGTCAAAACAGGAAAGATGCGGCAAGGTTATGAGGGGTATCTCCCTTTAGGGTATGTGCATTTCCTTCTGGATAGAGGTGGTATCATGGTATGGAGCCCAGATATTTAACCTATGTGGTTACTGCGAATTTATTACTTTGTGGTTGTCGGTTATCGGGATCCCGTGAGAAAGGTCGTTTACGATCGGGGAATGGCGTGCTCGTGTCAGTAGTTACCCAGTTAGGGGTAACCCGGCCTTGTGTTGGCAGAGTTCCGGTTTGGTTCTCGGGAATGTCCTTCCAGAGGCATTCTCATGTGGCAATGGGAAGTTCCTTGGCCTGACCATTTGTTGGAAATCCAAAGAAACAATACGATCTTGTACGGTTTTAGTTGTAGAACCTATCATTCACTTATGGTGGCGCCCCACTGTTTGGATGGTAGCTATAGTAGGCATAGTTCGAAATGTCTATGTTGGCTAAGATTTATATCTTTACTTTCGAAATGATTTTTACTACACTATGCACTAGTAATAATATCAAATGTTTCTTTTAATACGTATCAAGCATCTTTGACTATCATAAGGAGAAATCTCCTCCGATTCTGCGTTTGCATTGTGTGTGTGTGCGGGAGGCCTTATGGTAGTCTCATTTTTCAAAAGCATTGCGAATTGACTTTAAAATTCTTTCTTTGATTGTTTTTATAAGATAAACTATTTTGTTGCTCACACCAGTCCCACGACTGATCCGGAGTTTATTGTTTCTTTCCTAAACTCTGGGTGCTCATTATTTTCTACACGAGCAGTCTAGAGTTGGGTTTTACAGATAGTTAGATATAGTGGATTATCTGGAGTTAGTTCAGTCTTTGGACCACACCAGTCTTGCTGAGCTTGGTGATATGTTATTGGGGGTTCGAGCTTCTGCTGGATTGATTCTTGGAAATGGAGTTGCGGTTCTCGGAGTTCTCTTTTGAAGACTATCTTAGAGTTATATTGTTTTGCTGCTAGATGTTATCTATCGTTTTCTTTTCCGCTGCTATTTATTGTATCATATCTCTGATGTATATTGATATCTATTGGATCATCTGTTGTATCAGATATTGTATCAAAGCTGTATATCAATGTATTATTCTTTTATTCCGCTGTGTTGTTTACTTAATGATTGTTATAAGCTTCGGCGAATCGGAATTGAACGGTCGAATCTATGGCATTCGAATACGATATGAAGTATGGATGTCGATTTTCGAGCGGGCAAAATCCGTCTCGCTACACCACTCAACCGTAGATGGCAGTCTACTGATGTTATGTTGCCTTCCTGGCAAAATCAAACGTCGACAATTCACGGGTTCCTCAATTTTATTTCTCCCTCATAAAGGGAATAAGATATTTATATGGTAGCTACCGTTTCACTGGCTCTAGTATCCACGTAATTCAAATAACTGCAAATAACACGTATAATAAATATTTTTATTTTTCCTGATCGGTAAAATTCGCGTAAAAGAAAAAAAAAGAAAATTTTGTGAGTTCTCCATAATTGTTTGGCTCTTAGCATTCGGCTGAGACTCCCACCGCGACACCCGGGTACCCAAGAAAAAAAAAATTGAGACTTGAATCAACTTCTTTTCATTGATTCTTTACCCTCTTTTTTTATGGTAAATGATCCTACTCAATCAAATGAATAGATGTGAAAGCTATAATTGTTGACACTCACCTCCACACGATTTCCGCTATGGTCCACAGTAGATCGCAGCGACATCGAGTTACACTGTCGTCACAGCATAACCCACATGCCTTTGTAGGCATCAGCACCTTCGACTTTCACTACCCAATAATCCTCAAGAACTTCAGTCTGTGCGGACTTTCTAACAGGATCCACTTTAGAGCCTCCCCCTCTTTGAGGCTCAAGGCAGTACCAACCTATGGTACTACTGAGAAGTTCATGTCAAGGGAGCGCCTTTTTCTCCAGAGCCATTTTCAAAACACTTTATATATACACATATAGTATCTTCTAAATCATAAACTTAGTACGAATCTCATATAAATCTCAGTTTCTCAAAATCTATTATTCCAAAATCGATAATTCTCAATCTAGGCTTTCCAAATTTCCAAAATTGATTTTTCTTCAAAATTCAAAAGCCTTTCCAAAATCCATAGGGTCCAAAATCCTTTTCTCCAAAATCATTCTCATAAGATCCTTCATGTGTGTGTGTGTGTGTGTGTGTGTGTCTATATATATAATTTTGAAACTCTTTGGATCACTACATACTTGCATAAATTCCTTTTTTTATGCTTCAAATACTTTTCAAAAACCCTTTTCTTCTGGCTATAGATTCAACAAGGGGAGATTTATCTTATATAACAAAGATATATAACTTTGTTTATTCCCAATCAAATATACGAATTTGATTACTCTTATAAAGTTATTAACCATATTACTTACTTATATAAAGTAAATTTCTATCATAGAAATATCCAATATATACTTTTCATTTCAAAAACCATTTCACGTTTCTTATCCACAAATTCTCCAATATCAATTTCATTCAAACCCCTACGATGTACACATATCATCCGTACGCTATATCAATCTGATCGCTCACTCGATCACACAATCTCACTTCCGAACTAGCATCGTCCACCCGACTTCCTAGTGCGGACCCAGATCTGGTTTCTTGGTCAGAAACTATTATTTTCCTTGCATAGCAATAACTATGATAGAGAATATCTGGAACCAATCAACGATCCATATCCAGGTTCGCTGTCGAAAATTGAGTGAAAAATCCCAACTCGGGTCGACATACTATCTCAAAATTCTATGCGTGAATCTAGGTCAAATCACTATGCAAATAGAATAATATACATACATCCTATGTATTTATCTCCATCGATTATTAGCTAAATCAATTTCTCCTTCCTATTCACATTTCCTTTAATTCTATTCACTTATTCTCAATTGTTTCAATCCCATTTGGATTTTCACCTCAATTCTTATCTCAATCGGGTATCTAAACATAATAGTTTGTACTCTGACTAGTTCTGAAAATAGCTTCGAAAGTTAAAAATAGATAAGCAGTTGAAAAATAATTATTAGTTTATAAAATCGGTGTAAAATTGTTAAGTAATTGTAAAATAGTTGTAAATTGTAATTAGTTATAAAGTAGTTGAAAAACAATAATTAGTTTATAAAACAGTTGAAAAATTGATAAATAGTTCCAAAAATAATTGTAAAATAAGTATAAGATAGTTTGGCTTTAAAAAGAAAGATCGTATATAGTAAATAGCTTTGAAAAATAGATTTAAGAAAGCTTATATTAAAATAATCTATTTGAAAATAGTTCAGAGCCAAACTGTTCCACTACCCAATCTTTATTCTAACCAATTCAATTTTAAATTTCCACTTCCTCTTAACGGATCTAATCTCTAATTAATTTAAGCAACTTCAATTCCCACTCCAAATTTAACTTTATTCCACTTCGATTTCAATCTCAATTTATTCAAATAATTTTCAAATTGAGCAAATTTTCAATTTCAATTCATTTCAACTCCAGTTTGAATTAATCCCAATTCAAGTTGAATTAACCTTAATTCCTTTCAAATCAAATTTCATTTTAATTTTAAACCTATTCAACTTTAATTTCATTTCAAATTAATCCAATTCAAATTTTTCGTTTGAATTTTAAACTTATCCATCTTTAATCATAATTCTAATTAATTCAAATAAAATTCACTTTGAACTAATTCAATTTAAATCCCAACTTTGAACCATCTCGAATTATATAAATTCGAGTTAAATTTTAAATGTTAATTTAGCCCTTAAATCAAATTAACCTTTATTTTTAAATCAATAATCTAAATTTTTAAATAATTTAATTCTAAGTCCAAATTTCAAAATTCCATTTTAAATTATCTTTACCTAACTTATTTCAAAGTTCAAATAAGAGTTCAAAACAATTTTATCTTTCAACCTTGAAACCGATTCTTAAACAATTTTAATTTACAAGTTCAATTCTTAACATTCAAATCTTAAGTTCAAAGTGATTCCATATTCTTAATTTTCAATTTAAGTTTAATTTCCCTTAAATCTCAATAATGGATATATCACCACAATCCATTTCTTTATTCATTTAAACAAATCAAATTCATAGTTTAAAGATTATTAATAATAACAGGATGATATCATCCAATTTATTTTAAAACATCTATCCATTTTAAATTTCCAGATCTCAAACCCATTTTGAGATCACACAAATTCTCAATTCAAATCACCCATTTAAATTTCCAAGTTAAATCTCAATTTCATCTTGAAATTTCCAATTTAGGTTGCTTTTCCTAAACTTATTTAACTTTCCCTAAGTTAAATTCAATTCAATTTACTCCAATCAACATTATTCAATTTGAACTTCCATTTCAAATTTTAAAATTCTCATTTATAATCTTCCCACTTCAAGTTTCAAATTTCTCTCAATATTCTTTTTACTTGTAAGTTTAAAGACTTATATCACTTTGGATTTTCATATCACACTTCAGGGAAAAACTCAACACCTTAGAGTTTATTTCAAATCACCTTTGAAATTATGTATATCCACACATATATACATATTATCTTCTTGGCCCACGAAGCCATATTTTTTTTTAAATTTGAACCACCTTTGGTTTCAATTCAAAACAAATTCCTATAAATTTTCAAACAACTCTTGTTTGAATCAAGCTCTTTTATTCAAATAATACTATTTATTATTTCTTTTAAACACTTGGAACAAATTCCTAAATTTCTAGACTTAGATTTAAAACTTCATAACTTAAATTATCTTATTTTAGAAAGACTTCTACAGATTCAGAATTTTAAATTTTCAGTTTGAATCCATTTCAAACTTATCTTCATTTAATTTCAATTTGGATATAGTTTTATTACCACTTAATTCTTATTATTACTTTTAATTCAATTAATACAACAACCAGTTACCTTAATATATTAGAAAAACTATTGCTTAATAAACTTATATAAGATTCATTTACCTTTGAAACCATTTTAAAACCTTTATATAAGAAAATAACAAGTATTCTTTCTTATATATATATACACTCAACTCATTCTAGGGTACCATTGACCCTATCCTTAATGAATAAACCCACCAGAGCCAAGGTTCTCGCTTAACCTTGCTCTGATGCCAAATGTAACGACCCGAAATTTTCGATCACGGAAATTCCAAATAGTTAGGAAAAGAAGGAAAAAAATAGAAGAAGAAGAAACAGAAACACCAAATCACAGATTTTCACATTCGCAGCGGATCAAAATATAATATCAAATAATAACAGTTATACAAAGGAAAACTGTACTTGTCAAATTACACTTTAGTACATCAGAGTTACAACATTTACACAAACACTGGACAGTTAAGATTAACTTGTCCTAAAAAAACTACAATATATTACAGCGAAATACCTTCCATACGTTTCTACCATCGAGCCTTCCTTCTGAGCTCTAGAAAACGTCCTTACCTGAAAATCTATAATACTCGGTCTTACCCGGGCATTACATCAAAGTAACACTCGGGTCAGGCTGGAAACCAGCGTGAGTAAACCCATCAAACATGAAATACTAGAATAATAAACTTATTTTAGACCTAGGGTAACTCATACTTTACCGCGAGTTCTTAACTTGTTATAGTCAACTCTTGTTCCACAAATCAACCTCTAAGCACCCTTACATAGTTTCAAAGGTTCAGTTTACTTAAATTATTGCATTCTAGCCTATTGATTACACATATCAAATCTATAAAGAATTATAGAAGGTTTCAAATCGAAGTGCTTTTGGGTATTTACCGATACCCGATCCCGGACTCTTCGAGTCTCATGTCATCTTAACCCAAGTTATTCAAATGAAATACAATTCATTTTAAATTCAGGATGCCAACTTTTACACAGCAATTTATCAATGATAGATAACTACATTATCCCTGTTCAACCTAAACATATCATCTCACATAACATCACAATTCACATATCAGAGATATCGATAATCCAAGGCATTCAGTATCATTCAATCATCTATAAGCAAGATTAATTAATCACACAATTAATTTAACCCAAATAAATTGATTACCTAACCCAACTTAATAAATATTAATCACACCATTCTTAAATTGTCAATCTAAATTAATTATCTATAATTACTTCATTAGGTAACTATCCCATTGGTTAATTATCTCAATTAATTAACCTTTAATTATTAATTAATTATTCCTCAAATCATTAATTAATTAACCCTCAACAAACAAATCCTTTAATTACTTACATTAAGTAATTATCATTTAAGTAATTAATTTCTAATTACTAATCAATTAATCCTTAATTACCTATTGATAAATCTCTAATTACTTAATAAATTAATGATTAATTGCAACTTAATTAATCTTTAATTAATTAATTCATATCTAATTATAAATCAATTAATCTTAGTTACTTAATTCATTAATTCCTAACCATCAATTAATAAGTCTCTAATTAATTAACTTAACCCTTAATTTTAAATTAATTAATCCTTAATTATTAATTAATTAAATTTCTCTTTAATTACTTTCTTAATTTAATTACTCTTACATTAACTACATTAAATAATTATCTTAAGATATACAAAATTTTAACGCATTTGACTTAACATTATAAACTTTAAAACTTTATTTATTAAAAATAAAATAAAAGAAATCCCACGGGCCTGATGCCCACGGCTCAAAATAAACAAACCGAACCAAAATACAAAGAATAGCACACGGGCCGAAGCCTAAACCATCAGTGAAACAAACCCGAAAACTATTCCTTCTGCCCTTAATACTTTCTTCCTTCGGAGATCATCCAAAAATACCCAGAATCGATCATAGCAACTAAAGGAGATCTTCCTCCGATCAATTCAAACAACACACACGATCGAACACTGGAGCCCACGCCAATCATAACCAGATCGAACATGACCACCCCTCCGCCGAATCATCCCTATCAAACCACCTTCGTGCACTCTATGCACGTACACACTATCACCCCGACCAACCCATCGACGCGACACACAGTCGAGTTACAAATTTCTAACCGTTCCAAAATGCCTCATCACCGAAGCCAGCAGACATCTCTATCGAAAATTCGATCGGTTCCCAAACTTCCAAACCCAAATGATCAACCCACTCCCACATATCGACGGGCCCTAGCGACGACCATTCACTGCGCCTAACACAAACGAAATCCCACACATTGCTCTACCTTCCTGCCTAAAATCGTCGAACTCGGTCGCCACTGCTTCTCCTAAATTCTATCGCCAACACCTATCCTCCATCATCTATCCAAAACCCTAAAATCTATCCTTCTCGTCACCCCGCTGCTCTAAAAATTAACTCACCATTTTTCCTATGGCAGCCACCTCTTCAGCTGTCCCTCAACCAAAAATGGACCTTCGTATCAACGCCGATCGCTAGAAAATGCACGAAACCCATTTCCAATTCAACTCCTGATTCCCCTCTAAATACTAACTTAAAAATTCAAGAATAACCATTAAAATTCATCATTTTCCAATTTGAATTATATTATATGATCAAAACCTGAAATTTAACCATTTTAATTTCTGACTTAAATTGATTTGCTACTGTAAACTTTCGTTTTCAACATAATTACTTCATAAATGAACTTAAAACCATTTTTAAAAATTTAATATGATAAATATAAACTATTTCTTTCAAAAGATCACGACATAAATCTATTTATAAGGAGATATAAATTTGAACTTGATTTAGTTGTTTTGAAACAGACAGAGGCAGATTTATTTATACTCAGGCAAGCATGTATATATATACACAAGGATATAACTATACTTCAACAAATTTCATTTATGCAATCATCATTCACACATAAACCTCAAGTATTTTCACAGGCATCAGATATAAAAGCAGATTAAGCTTCAATATGGAATGATTTGTTCTACTCACCTGTGTTTGAAGACAGGAAACAACTTTTTTTTTCTGAAAATTTTGAAATCTGTTTGATTACAACTTTGAGACAGGAAATATTCAGGTAATTTGCCTCGATTTAGTTTGAATTTGAATCTATAACACCTTTGCTTGATGATCTGCTTTCTTACAGGCATTAGTTTTCTCTCTTATTTTTTTTTCATTTTATTCTTTGGGTTGTTTTCAATTTTCACATGGATTTGGTTTTGTTTTTAAAATGAATAGATAAAAGAAATAAAAGAGTAAGGTAGAGATAATTTATAGCCTAGTTTAATCTTTTGATAATTATTTACATACAAATTTTAAAAAGAAAAAAAAATGCCACATGTTAATTTGCATGCTTACTTAAGTTAGAAATGTTAATTTTAAGTATTGTAAGGCTTATAAATGTTTAAAGCCTTTATTTTTATATTATAGATTATGAATTATTTTTTAAACTTTTCTTTATATATTTACAAACTATTTTAGTTTAAGTAAATTTTAAAAGAAAGCAAAATAAATCCTTTATTAAATCTTATTTTAACTATCCTACTTTAAAATAAATCAATATCTATCTTTAGATTTTTAAAATACATAGATAACTTTAAATAACTTTTGAAAATTTAGTATATTGGATTCAAACCCATGCTTCAAATCACAATACACACACACACACACTCACATACTTGTAAATTTTATAAATCCCTACTTTATAGGGTTTTGCATATGTCGATTTACATATATGTTAATTTACTGTTAAATTCATTATTTCTAGATATTTATATTTCAATATTTATTAAAATTTCAAATTTATTTGTATTTCCAAATATCAGAATTTTATCTGTTCAACTGAATAAACCAGTTAATTATTCACTTATCAGATGTCTAAAAATCCAAGTTATCACAAGTGTGAAGCTTCTTTTCAAAAATTAAAAGAACTCCTTTCCGATGCTCTTATTCTTGTGATTCCCGAAGGGAACCAAGACTTTATTATTTATACCGATGCTTGTCATGTTGGTTTGGGAGCCGTTCTCTTGCAAAGGAAACGTGTTATCGCTTATACTCCTAGGCAATTAAAGCCTGCCGAGACAAGATATGCCACTCATGATTTAGAGCTCGCGGCTATTGTTTTTGCCCTTAGAATTTGGCGTCATTATCTTTTGGGAGAGAAATTTGTTCTCTACATCGATCATAAATCTTTGAAGTATTTATTTTCTCAAAAGGAACTTAATCTACGTCAACAACGCTGGCTCAAATTCTTTGCATCTTGTGATCTTGGTATTCTTTATACTCCTGGAAAGGGGAATCATGTTGCCGATGCCTTTACTCGTAAGCAGCAAGCGGTTCTTTCTATGATGATATCCGAATGGAATGATCTCGAGACTTTGCCTACTTGTGAGATTCGAGATCGTGAATCCGATTCATGTTCATCTCTTGTTTTATGTAGTTTTAAAGCTCATCCTTCTTTTTTTGACCGCATTCTTGATGCTCAAAAGCATGATCCCGAATTGGCTCATATTTGCCAAAGTTGTAGGGATGGAAATATTGATGGTTTGAAAGACTTTGAAATCGATGCTCGGGGCGGCATTCAAAAATTTGGTAGACTTATCGTGCCAAATATTAGTAATCTTCGTAAAGACATTTTAAAAGATTACCATCGTTCTAAATTTACCATTCATCCAAATATTGGGATGGAATGAAATCTGATATTGCTAACTTTATTAAGCGTTGCATGTCTTGCCAACTCGTAAAGGCTGAGCATCAAAGGCCCGGAGGGTTATTGCAACCTTTAGACATTCCGGTTTGTAAGTAGGATCAAGTCTCCATGGAATTTATTGATGGTCTTCCTCGATCTCATTAGTGCCATGGCAGTTTATGGATGATTGTACATAGACTAATAAAATCCATCCATTTTATTTCCGTTCGGTCTAATTGGACCGTACCTCTTTTGGCCAAACTTTATGTTAAAGAGATTGTTAAATTGCATGGTGTTCCTACTTCTATTGTTAGCGATTGTGACGACCCGGAATTCTTGAGCATTTAAAATCAGAATATTTAATTGATTTTAAATATTTAACAGTTAATTTTTAACTCGAATTCAAATATCACCATGTATTTGATAATTAAATTATTGAATTAAATAAGTTGAAGTTGGGTAAAATGTTGAATCTAGAGTTTTAAGCCTATTAAAAATAATTTGAAGGCTTATAAAATTTATATTGATAATAATGAAGATAATAAAAGTGTTAAAATTTAATTTGATAGCGATTTGTTTAGTTTTGAAATTTTCTCGTTTTAAATTGAACTTAAAAAATAGCCTTCCGAGGCACAGTCTCGGAATTCAACGAAACTAGTTTCATTGGATTCGTAATATTGTATTATTAACGGATTTCAAATTTCGTATTGATCGAAGTTGTTGTGTGAGCGTACGATAAGTAAATGTGCTAAAAATTAAATCGAAAATTCAATTTTATAACTGGTCCAAAAAGCTATCTTCTCCATACGATCGAATTAGGACTCGAAACCTTTTCCATTGTGTTCGGAATACGGATAAAACCTTAGAAACGTCTGGTGGCATGCCTTTTGCCTCGATAGAAGGTTGAGATTTTGAGTGGCCTAATCCGAGGCGATTTAAAATTTAAAAATTTGAATTTAAGTAAGTATATATTTATATACATCCAGCCAAACCCAGTTGAATTTTTAATCACATCACAACTTTCTTTTCTTTTCGATGTCACTGTAGCCTGTTGATTTAGGTACGCAAACATCTTTTTCTTTTTACGTTATTCCACAGCCGAGCCTTCCTTTCTTTCTTCTCAAAAACAAAATTATTTTCTTCCATCCCAGTAAAGGCAGATCTAATCATATACAAAATAAAAAAAGGAAAATGGCCAAGCATTCATATAGAAATCGAAGCCGAAATTGATATTCTTTGGGGCAAATCGTGTAATATCCCGGAAATTTGGCAATATAAATTTAATAATCTAGGTTGAAAATTAAATTGATTTGATAATTTTAAATAATAAATTTTGAATTAATCTAATATTCATCTTATAATAAATATTTAAATTGGTAGATTTTATCTTTTTAAAGCTAATAAATTGTTTTCCTGTTTATAATATATATAATTGTATATATTGTAAATTGATAAACTTTGATTTGGAATTTGGTATATGAATTGATTTTCAAATTCTAAATTTATTTTTAGTAAATTAAAATTTTGATCTAAATTTAACAATTGGCTTTTCAACACAATTTAATAAATAATGTTATGCTTTATACTTATGATAAATCTTATTTGTTTTAAAATTTTATTTAGCTTAAAAATATGAATTTAAATTAGATAAATATAGAAGCTAAGTTTTATTTTATATTACTTGAAATTTATATATAAGAATTTGCAATATAAATTACAAATGATCTTAATTTGTTTATAATCTCTTTTATAAATTATTTAATATTGCTTAATTTGTATTTTTAGATAAAAAGATTATAATACCTAAGTTCTTATGAACATAAATATATATTGTAAGGAATAGGATTAATTATTTTAATTTTTACAAGAGTTGTATATGCATATATATATAACTTGATTTTAAAATTTTATTTGATAAATTAATTTAAAATTTGGATTTAACGTTTTGAAATTTAATAGAATAAATACTTCAATATTTTTGAATAAGCTATATTTTTAATTTGTTTGTTTTCATTTCTTTTCAATTTAAAAAGAGATAAACTCATTTATATATACATAAGAATAGTAAATGAAGATTTAAAAGCTTATAAACAATTTTAAAATTAAAATAAAAACACTTAAATACATGTTTGAGTCTTTTAACATTTTAAAAAGACATGTGTTAGTTTCCTAACACCTAAATTGACATGTGTTAAGTTATAAAGCCATTAAAATGACAAATGTTTAAAATTTAACAAGTGTCTTTTTTTCTTTTTCTTGTATTTTTAATAAAATCATAAACTTTCTTTTATAAACCCGTCTCCTCTAAAATTCATTTTTTTCTTTCTGTTCTTTTTTTCCAAACTTGAGTGATCTTTAGCCATGAAAATCTGCAAAATTTAATCTTCAAAACAGAAAACAAAACTTGTAAAAATCTCCTCAAAAACCAAAAAAAAATCTGTTTGTACCTCCTTCAAAGCCAGAATCACACTCAAACTTAAAATACAAATCATAAAAACTGTAGCTCTTCAATCTCATCAACTTGAAGCAAATCTGCAACTTTATCAAAAATCTGCAAGCATCTGAAAATCAAATTACAGCATCAAAAACTTGCATGCAACTGAGATCCTGCATTTCTGTTTTGTAAAACATCCAAAAGCCTAGAATCTGGAAACATGCATGCATCAGGGAGCTTAAGCAATTAAACAAGACTAAAGTTAAATAGCAAAGCATCTGCAGTTAAAAAAACCAAACTAAAGTTCAAAATGCACAAGCTAGAACAAAGAAGCAAATCTGAAGCCCGTCAAACATGGATGCTCTGCTTTTATAGATCTGTGAGTAACATTTTTCTTTTAAACTTAAATATTTAGTTGCTGTTTTATTTTAGAAACGAAATGTTTGTATGTTTTTTTAAGCTTATACTAGTATATAGATGAATGTAGGTATAATTCATACTGAAGTGTGAATTTGTTTCTGTTTTTAAGTTCCAGGTTCTAGATATGTTCAAAATTATAACCTCAAGTTAAAATCTTTGTTGTGGTTTAAGATTTAAACAAGGTTTGGGATGTAACATAAAGTTCAAGTTTTAAACTTTATTTAATAATAAAAAAATCTTTGTAATTGATTCTGGAAGTAAAAATATAACAGGACAAATTTTGTAAATAGAAATTTGATCATCCAGTTCCTTTGGTTCAAGAATTTGAATTGATTACTTAAACTAATATTTGAATTTTAAAACTTAAATCATAAATTTTAGTTTGAAGTTAGAAGAGTATTTCTGGTTTGGCTAGAAAAATTGTTTTGGTAGAATTCTGTCAACCTAAGTGGATGGAGTGGATATTGTTTTTCTCTGGTGATGGAGTAGTGATAATAGAATCATGGAAAATTAATGGATGAAGAATCAATGCAGTGTGGCAATAGTGATTAGGGATTAAAGTATATAACCCTAGTTTTTCTGTGTTCAAGAAATTTGATCACCGCGATCAAATTAAGTGATTGAGCTCGACCAGATTCTAGTTAGGGATAGTGGATGTGTGTAACGTTTGCGATTTTTCGTTGCCGAAAAACCGAAAGGTTAGGGTTTAAGAAGAAGAAAAAGATAGAAGAAGAGAGAAAAAGATAGAACAGAACAGAAACAACAGAACAATATCAGAATCTCACAATTCGCAGCGGAACAACATATAATAGATAAATGAATAATCTTTAAACAAAGAACTATATCAGTTATTACATTACATCATATTACATTACATTACATCATCAGAGTGTACAACAACAACATGCAGCGGAAAAGAAATATAATATACTAGTAATACGCCATGCCATCCAGCTTGCTTCCAGTAACTCCTAAATTCCAGAATATCCTGATAAACCTAACTCTTGACTGCCCGTGTGGAAATTGGTGGGCACCCAGAGTTTAGGAAAACAATAAACTCCGAGTCAGTCATGTGACTGGTGTGAGAACTAAAACAGTTTATTTTTCTTTAAAATCAAAATAGAGGAATATTTTTAAAGTCAATTCGCAATGCTTTTAAAAATGAGACTACCATAAGGCCTCCCGCATACACACACAATGCAAACGCAGAATCGGAGGAGATTTCTCCTTATGATAGTCAAAGATGCATGATACGCATTAAAAAGAAACATTTGATATTATTACTAGTGCATAGTGTAGGAAAAATTCATTTCGAAAGTAAAGATATAAATCTTAGCCAACATACGACCATTATCGTATGCCTAGTATAGCTACCATGTTCAATTGCAGGTTACCGCCACATTCCATGGCAGGTTCTACAACTAAAACCGTACAAGTTTCGTATTGTTTCTTTGGATTTCCAACAAATGGTCAGGCCAAGGAACTTCCCATTGCCACATGAAAACACCTCTGGATTGACGTCCCGAGAACCAAACCGGATCTCTGCCAACACAAGGCCGGGTTACCCCTAACTGGGTAACTACTGACACGAATATGTCATCCCCCGATCGTAACCGATCTATCCGAGGATCCTCGATTTCCAACAACCACAAAATTTGCAGCAACAAAATAGGTTAAATATCTGGGCTCCATACCATGATACCACCTCTATCCAGAAGAAATGACATACACTAAAGGGGTGCTACCCCCTAACAACCTTGCTGCATCCTTCCTGTTTTGACCATTTTTGGGGTGTGAGGTCCGATGAAGTCTCGTCCACAAAGCCACGCTTCATACAAAAGCCGTGCTTTGGGTCAATCAAATGATCATAGAAATGATCACCAAGATAAATGATCAAACAAATGATCATATCACAAATGATCAAACAATGATCATTTCATAGCAACACTCAGCATGCCACACTACCAAATTGGGAGTATATCACTAATAACCTTCAACTATATAACCTCTAAGCTCGTACGTCTCAGAGAAGGGTGTTAAGCTAAGAGAATAAATTCTCCGCCACCAACAGAAATATATTTGAAAGAAATCAGCTTTATATCTCAACTTGTAATGTCAGACATACAATCCATACAAGTATGTTCCGGGCTCGAACAGAACCGAAGGCACTTCCAAAGAAGTCCTTGCAATCCGGATATTCACTAATCACGACCGGACTTCCCGTCACTAAGGGTGATAAAACCTCTATATTGGAGATCAGCCGATGTAGAGTAACTCGACGGTAATCCTTCCGTTTTCACAAATATCCCGTCTCCAACACCGGTCATCGAATGCAAATCCATTTCGACGTATCACATATTCGGAATGGGTTATACGACCCCAAGATCCTTTCCCGGCTAACCCGAATAGTGAGCGCTTATTCAAAAATAAGTGTGGCATTCAAATTCAAACAAATCTCAACAAATACCTATTTAAAGGTAAATATTGATAGTCGGTTATTTAACTATCAATAGGTGTGCTCAACATCACCAAATTCCAAATAATTTCCCGAATTATTTACTTTCCAAAATATCTTTACTAGATATATAATTTCCACACTTTAACCATTTGAAAACAAATTTTCAAATTACTTTTCAATCCTTTATCACTTTTGAAAATAAATTTCAATCATTTTCTAACTCGGAAATACTTTCATTTCAAAATGGTTCATTTAAACCAATTTAAATAAATCCCTACCGATTTACTTTATATTTACGTTCCAAATCCGTAAATTTATTCCCACACTTTAAAAATAAATCAACATTTATTTTTAAACAAATTCCCCTTTTCATTTATAAATTCCATAGTGAATTTACATTCCAAAATATTTATGAATATACGATTTCAATTATTCATTTTCAATTTATCTTCAAAAGATAAATTCTCTAAAACGTTCATTTCACATTGGAAAAATATTTCCATGCTTATTTAATAATAAGTACATCACAAATTTATTTATTTTCAACATTTGAAAATATTCGATATACTTAAATCAAAATTTAGTATATATTTCATTCCTTAAGGAAAACATTCACTTAACACATTTATTTGGGCTAAAACGAATGTTGCGTAAAACATCGTTACGACGACCCAAAATCACTAGTATAAGGATTCAAAGTTTAAATAGATATATAAATCCCAATACTATACAAAACATTTCCTTTCGGAAACCATTTACTATAACAACAGTGTTATAGTCCACCATTTCCTTCTTTCTCGAAAACGTCTATTTCAACAATAAATGTTGAAATCTATGTTTTCGATGTTTACACCTTTTAAAACATCATTAAAACGATTAACTTCAATTTATAATATTCATTTTCCCAAACATACCCATTTTATTTATAATGTATTCACTGTCCAAAATCGTGAATATACTTCCTTAACCAATTTCAACATTAAATTTATCAGATTCCATTGATTTCGAATTTATAAACAATGTCTATAAATTGCATTTCTATTTATAAACTTCGATTTATAAATCTCCTTTATTAATTCAATTCAATCTATATATCTCAAATATATACCAACAATCCATATTATAAGCTAAATACTTATAATTTATTTATTTACAAAATCGTTCTTTTAAACTTCACAAATTATAAATCTTATAAATTCTCATTCACTTATGAATACATTATACTTCATTTTAACACTTATAAAAAAACTTCGTTTTATAATTCCAATATTTTTAATTTATAAATATCCATTTTATAAATCTTTTATAAAAATTGTTTCTAATAGTCCAAAAATTCCAATTTAAACCATTTCATAAATTTATTAACTATTTATTTCAAAAATCACTTTTCACTTTCATTTCATAAGAATCATACTTTTATAACATTAAAATTTTAACGTTTATTTATTTTTAACAATTCAAAATTTAATAAAACGAATACTTTCGAAAATCACTTTAAAATTCCTTTTAAAACCAAAATCATTATTTTTAAAACTTCAGAAATGGATCCGATATTGCAGCAGCACCAAATAGTCAATCACGACATCCAAATATCATATATCGTTATGATAATCAACAAATATCAAAATATCTGTAAATAAATCAATACAGTTGAGGAATCCAGCTGGATCCCTCCAACCCGTTTCCCTGCATCCAAAGATGTTAGCACAATACCAATTCCGCTCCAGTACAGAATTAACGCGTTATATGGGATTTATAAAATATTATGCGCTTAATAGACGGCGCAATAAGGTCTCATCCTCTATATAATGCGGGAAATCAATTCCAAGTACATAAATAATACCAATTTCACTGTACTGTGAAATATTCGCGGTATATGTTTTTAATAAATAACCCCCGCTTACTAACGGCGCATAATGTCTATTTTAACAATCAATAGATAACAATCATCATTCATCATACAATCAACAATTTTAAATCTAACTATTTAAAATATAAATCGAACAATTTCGATTGAGTGAGAAGTTCTCACCTTGATTTCAATTTCGTTTTAGCGATTTATTTCGAATAAAATTAAACGTGCGTTTAATTTTACCCAAAATTATCACTAACTCCAAATGACTCCAACCCAACTCCATTGCGCAGTGCTCATCCATACGATTCCAACGCAATTGGTTTCGCGCGTTTTCGACCTCGTATGAAAAAGTTATGAATTTTTAAAGATTCACGAATTTATAATATAAACTTTACAAATTTTATTTTAATTTTAACCCACACTGCATTTCAACCGTTGATCCTACAACCTTCAAATCTCGGCCACATTCCTTTTCTTCCCAAACTCACGTTACAGTACGCAAGCAAACCCATCCCTTTGCCGTGCAACCCTATAGTCGCACCTCACCTCGAGCCACCGGACGACGATCGAACGATGCCGCACCACTCACCTGCCCACGACATGCACTCGGCCAAAAACCGGCCTCCCCTACGGCTGCCATCGACGAGAAAAACACCTCCGAAGTCACGACGTTTAAGACCAGATCCACGACAATCCACTACGAAATTTTAGATCATAACCGTATGGATTCGTAGAGCTCTCCTCCCTCTATAATATCCTAGTTGATCATTTTCGATGAAAGCGAGTGAATTGGATAAGATTAGTGGAAGAAGGATGGTGCAATTCTGGCCATCGAATTTATTAGGGCCGTCTAACCCTAGTGTTTTTTTTTGTGAAGAGAATGGGCCTATTTATAGAAGTTTGAACGACACTATTCATTCGGCTTTTCAAAACTCCGATTTACGCGCGGTGACTGGCGTTTCTGGGGTTTATCCCGCGTTTCAGACACAATGGAATAGGTTTCGGAAGCTAATTCGATCATCTGTGCGAGATATGGAATTAAACGATCGATTTAAAATCAAACCGATTAAACGATTTTCTAGGCGTTTTGGCTTGCACTGGACAAACGGTAAATCCGATTGACACGAAATTTGAAACCATACACTAATATCACATTACGGATCCGATGAAACTGGTTTAGTCGAAATCCGAGACTGTTTGAAAAATGACTATTTTAACTTGCCAAATTAATATTAAAAACAATTTCGACGCGTTTCGAGCTGCCACGATCAAACGATAACTCCGATTGCTACAAAAATTGAAATCCGATAATAACAAACTATTACGGATCCAATGGAACTGGTTTCGTCGAATTCTGAGACTATTCAAAAATTGGCTATTTTACAGTCGATAATTAAATATTAAAATATTCAATTTTCACAAATTAACTTTTAATTTGATTTCAAAAGTTCTATAACATCATTCTAACTTCAATATGATAAAATAAAATTTTACAAATCATTTTCAATCATATTCAATCCAATTTCAATTATTTCTGTATTCTCACATATTAAACTATCGATTTAATTATTCAATTAAATCCAATTATTCGGAATAAAATTTATTCGACTTATAAATTTCACTTATTAATATTTAAAATTAATTAAATATTCAAATTTTAATTAATTAAAATTCTGGGTCGTTACATACTTCCCCCCTTAAAAGAATTTCGTCCTCGAAATTAGCAAGTAAGAAAAATTTACAAAATCCATTTAATTTCCAAAACAAACCGTTCAAATTAGATTTTTCAGATCTCTTAAGTGTTTAACTTTCCCAAAATTCATAGTTAAACTTCTTACAAAATCTTTACTAAGTTTCCAAATCATACTTAGTTATCTTTTCAAAAACAACTACTATTGTTTAACTTTCAACTCTAAAATCAAAGTTAAAGTTTTCAAAATTTTCCAATTTTCTCAAATTTTTTTCTAACGCCTTAAATTTTCGAAAAAATTCGCCAGAGTCTCCTTTGCGCGACTCGATCCGAAAAAAAATGACAGTATATATATCACAAATATACATCTCATCAAGTGATGAGGCATCCCGCAGGGAAAAAAGTGTAAAAGTACGGTATGTAATCCGAGATATGTACCTTATTTATTTTTAGCGAGCATATACGGTTAATATAGCGCGAAAGCGAGCTCCAAATGCGAAGCAAACGCGATCCGCACCTACTAAACACTCAACAAACAAATGAGAAACATGTATATAGACAATAGTATCGATATACAACATATAACAACATAACAACTACATATGCCAACATAGCAAATGCAACAAAACAACAAATGCAAACATCAACCAACTATCATCCATAACCAAATCAATATTCATTCATATTCTCATTAATATTCAATGAATTGGTTTTCAATTTAAATCACATTTGATTTATTTACATTGGAATTTTACTAACATTCATTCATTCATATTCAATTAGTCTATGTTCACTAATTTATATTCAAGTTGGTTCACTTCCAAATCAAATTCAAATTCAAATTCACTTAACTTCCAATTTGATTTATAGCTTTCAATTTCGCTAATTCACTTTCATTAACACTTAATGAATTATATACAATAATTCAGCAATCAAATAACAACCAATGTTTATTCAATACAACCAAATTTATTCACTTTACATTTAATTTGGTTCAACACTTTTAATTCCAATTGGATCATATTTAAACAGATTTCCATTCAATTTATTCAACTACCAATATCATTAGCTTTTAATGAATTAACACTTACATCCATTATTTCATATCAATTATTTACATTTAATTGATTTACATTCAATCCATTTTATCAATTCAATTGCTAATTCCTTTAAGAATATAATGTTGAATTTCATTTATATAACTCAAGTTCAAATTCTTAATGACTTCATTTCATTAATTCACTTATTAATCTACTTCGATACCAAAATTAACTTCATTCAACTTTACTTAAGTTATATTTCATTTCAACCACCTTATCAAATCCAAATCAATTTATTTAACTTTCCTTTTGTTAAATTTCAAATTACATGTCTTTGATGACAACTCAAATTTATTTCAACTTGGATTTTATTGATTTACTTATACTTCCTTTAATTTAACTTCATCCTTTAAGTTAAATTTATTCTGTCAAAATTCAATCTGTATAAGTTATCAACTCATTTATCATTCCCATAAATATCTTAAATAGGATTCCAGAGTCCTTTCAAATCTTTCAAAACCATTTTTGAAATCAATTCAAATTATCTCTTGAATTTCCAAAACCAACTCAAAATTTTCCAAACAACTTCATTTAAAATAATTTGGCAGCAATCCCTCTTTTGGAAACCCGAAAATGAACACCAATGATGCTGCGGTCATCGTCGAAATTATTTTCCAGCGACCGGAAAGAGTTTAGAGCTTTAATTTCTCCAAAACAATTTTCCAAAATATCAAGTCATTTCAAAATACTTCTTTGGAATTTCATTTCAGATTATAAATCACATTTACAAACCTTTTACTTATATAATTTCACTTCTTATATATAAGGTTATTTTACAATTGTAAATTATTTCAATTATAACATCATACTTATAATTCATTTGCTTATACAATTATTCTTTTACAATTGTTGTTTTAATTTAACTTATTCAACAACCAAACAATCAATTCATATACACTTTAATAATTCTGAAAAATTATTCCTTTATATATAAAAATATAATCAAGGTAAAATTATTTCATTTACCCAATTAAAATAATACTATGTCGACATGCCACGTTTAAGAGTTTAGAAATCCCTATCGATAATATGGCGTCCCACACACCAATCAGAATCCACAAACAGCTCAACGGATAAGCAAACACAATATATTCACTAACAAATACACACACGTATCTATGATTACACTCACACTCATTCTAGAGTACTGCTGACTCTATCTCTAATGAGTTATTCCCAACAGAGCCATGGTTGTCGCTTAACCATAAGCTCTGATACCAAATGTAACGTTTGCGATTTTTCGTTGCCGAAAAACCGAAAGGTTAGGGTTTAAGAAGAAGAAAAAGATAGAAGAAGAGAGAAAAAGATAGAACAGAACAGAAACAACAGAACAATATCAGAATCTCACAATTCGCAGCGGAACAACATATAATAGATAAATGAATAATCTTTAAACAAAGAACTATATCAGTTATTACATTACATCATATTACATTACATTACATCATCAGAGTGTACAACAACAACATGTAGCGGAAAATAAATATAATATACTAGAAATACGCCATGCCATCCAGCTTGCTCCCAGCAACTCCTAAATTCCAGAATATCCTGATAAACCTAACTCTTGACTGCCCGTGTGGAAATTGGTGGGCACCTAGAGTTTAGGAAGGAAAACAATAAACTCCGAGTCAGTCATGTGATAGGCGTGAGAACTAAAACAGTTTATTTTTCTTTAAAATCAAAATAGAGGAATATTTTTAAAGTCAATTCGCAATGCTTTAAAAATGAGACTACCATAAGGCCTCCCGCACACACACACAATGCAAACGCAGAATCGGAGGAGATTTCTCCTTATGATAGTCAAAGATGCTTGATACGCATTAAAAAGAAACATTTGATATTATTACTAGTGCATAGTGTAGGAAAAATTCATTTCGAAAGTAAAGCTATAAATCTTAGCCAACATACGACCATTATCGTATGCCTACTATAGCTACCATGTTCAATAGCAGGTTACCGCCACATTCCATGGTAGGTTCTACAACTAAAACCGTACAAGTTTCGTATTGTTTCTTTGGATTTCCAACAAATGGTCAGGCCAAGGAACTTCCCATTGCCACATGAAGACGCCTCTGGAATGACGTCCCGAGAACCAAACCGGATCTCTGCCAACACAAGGCCGGGTTACCCCTAACTGGGTAACTACTGACACGAATATGTCATCCCCCGCTCGTAACCGATCTATCCGAGGATCCTTGATTTCCAACAACCACAAAATTTGCAGCAACAACATAGGTTAAATATCTGGGCTCCATAACATGATACCACCTCTATCCAGAAGGAATGACATACACTAAAGGGGTGCTACCCCCTAATAACCTTGCTGCATCCTTCCTGTTTTGACCATTTTTGGGGTGTGAGGTCCGACGAAGTCTCGTCCACAAAGCCACGCTTTATACAAAAGCCGTGCTTTGGGTCAATCAAATGATCATAGAAATGATCACCAAGATAAATGATCAAACAAATGATCATATCACAAATGATCAAACAATGATCATTTCACAGCAACACTCAGCATGCCACACAACCAAATTGGGAGTATATCACTAATAACCTTCAACTATATAACCTCTAAGCTCGTACGTCTCAGAGAAGGGTGTTAAGCTAAGAGAATAAATTCTCCGCCACCAACAAAAATATATTTGAAAGAAATCAGCTTTATATCTCAACTTGTAATGTCAGACCTACAATCCATACAAGTTTGTTCCGGGCTCGAACAGAACCGAAGGCACTTCCAAAGAAGTCCATGCAATCCGGATATTCACTAATCACGACCGGACTTCCCGTCACTAAGGGTGATAAAACCTCTATATCGGAGATCAGCCGATGTAGAGTAACTCGACGGTAATCCTTCCGTTTTCACAAATATCCGGTCTTCAACACCGGTCATCGAATGCAAATCCATTTCGACGTATCACATATTCGAAATGGGTTATACGACCCTAAGGTCCTTCCCCGGCTAACCCGAATAGTGAGCGCTTATTCAAAAATAAGTGTGGCATTCAAATTCAAACAAATCTCAACAAATACCTATTTAAAGATAAATATTGATAGTCGGTTGTTTAACTATCAATAGGCGTGCTCAACATCACCAAATTCCAAATAATTTCCCGAATTATTTGCTTTCCAAAATATCTTTACTAGATATATAATTTCCACACTTTAACCATTTGAAAACAAATTTTCAAATTACTTTTCAATCCTTTATCACTTTTGAAAACAAATTTCAATCATTTCCTTACTCGGAAATACTTTCATTTCAAAATGGTTCATTTAAACCAATTTAAATAAATCCCTACCGATTTACTTTATATTTACGTTCCAAATCCGTAAATTTATTCCCACACTTTAAAAATAAATCAACATTTATTTTTAAACAAATTCCCCTTTTCATTTATAAATTCCATAGTGAATTTACATTCCAAAATATTTATGAATATACGATTTCAATTATTCATTTTCAATTTATCTTCAAAAGATAAATTATCTAAAACGTTCATTTCACATTGGAAAAATATTTCCATACTTATTTAATAATAAATACATCACAAATTTATTTATTTTCAACATTTGAAAATATTCGATATACTTAAATCAAAATTTAGTATATATTTCAATCCTTAAGGAAAACATTCACTTAACACATTTATTTGGGCTAAAACGAATGTTGCGTAAAACATCGTTACGACGACCCAAAATCACTAGTATAAGGATTCAAAGTTTAAATAGATATATAAATCCCAATACTATACAAAACATTTCCTTTCGGAAACCATTTACTATAACAACAGTGTTATAGTCCACCATTTCCTTCTTTCTCGAAAACATCTATTTCAACAATAAGTGTTGAAATCTATGTTTTCGATGTTTACACCTTTTAAAACATCGTTAAAACGATTCACTTCAATTTAAAATATTCATTTTCCCAAACATACCCATTTTATTTATAATGTATTCACTGTCCAAAATCGTGAATATACTTCCTTAACCAATTTCAACATTAAATTTATCAAATTCCATTGATTTCGAATTTATAAACAATGTCTATAAATTCCATTTCTATTTATAAACTTCGATTTATAAATCTCCTTTATTAATCCAATTCAATCTATATATCTCAAATATATACCAACAATTCATATTATAAGCTAAATACTTATAATTTATTTATTTACAAAATCGTTGTTTTAAACTTCACAAATTATAAATCTTATAAATTCTCATTCACTTATGAATCCATTATACTTCATTTTAACACTTATAAAAAAACTTCGTTTTATAATTCCAATATTTTTAATTTATAAATATCCATTTTATAAATCTTTTATAAAAATTGTTTATAATAGTCCAAAAATTCCAATTTAAACCATTTCATAAATTTATTAACTATTTATTTCAAAAATCACTTTTCACTTTCATTTCATAAGAATCATACTTTTATAACATTAAAATTTTAACGTTTATTTATTTTTAACAATTCAAAATTTAATAAAACGAATACTTTCGAAAATCACTTTAAAATTCCTTTTAAAACCAAAATCATTATTTTTAAAACTTCAAAAATGGATCCGATGATGCAGCATCACCAAATAGTCAATCACGACATCCAAATATCGTATATTGATATGATAATCAACAAATATCGAAATATCTGTAAATAAATCAATACAGTTGAGGAATCCAGCTGGATCCCTCCAACCTGTTTCCCTGCATCCAAAGATGTTAGCACAATACCAATTCCGCTCCAGTACAGAATTATCGCGGTATATTGGATTTATAAAATATTATGCGCTTAATAGACGGCGCAATAGGGTCTCATCCTCTATATAATGCGGGAAATCAATTCCAAGTACATAAATAATACCAATTTCACTCTACTGTGAAATATTCGCGGTATATGTTTTTAATAAATAACCCCCGCTTACTAACGGCGCATAATGTCTATTTTAACAATCAATAGATAACAATCATCATTCATCATACAATCAACAATTTTAAATCTAACTATTTAAAATATAAATCGAACAATTTCGATTGAGTGAGAAGTTCTCACCTTGATTTCAATTTCGTTTTAGCGATTTATTTCGAATAAAATTAAACGTGCGTTTAATTTTACTCGAAATTCTCACTAACTCCAAATGACTCCAATCCAACTCCGTTGCGTAGTGCTCGTCCATACGATTCCAACGCAATTGGTTTCGCGCGTTTTCGACCTCGTATGAAAAAGTTATGAATTTTTAAAGATTCACGAATTTATAATATAAACTTTAAAAATTTTATTTTAATTTTAACCCTCACTGCATCTCAACCGTTGATCCTACAACCTTCAAATCTCGGCCACATTCCTTTTCTTCCCAAACTCACGTTACAGTACGCAAGCAAACCCATCCCTTTGCCGTGCAACCCTATAGTCGCACCTCACCTCGAGCCACCGGACGACGATCGAACGATGCCGCACCACTCACCTACCCACGACACGCACTCAGCCAAAGACAATGGAATAACAAACTATTTCGATCATCTGTGCGAGATATGGAATTAAACGATCGATTTAAAATTAAACCGATTAAACGATTTTCTAGGCGTTTTGGCTTGCACCGGACAAACGGTAAATCCGATTGACACAAAATTTGAAACCATACAATAATATCACATTACGGATCCGATGAAACTGGTTTAGTCGAAATCCGAGACTGTTTGAAAAATGACTATTTTAACTTGCCAAATTAATATTAAAAACAATTTCGATGCGTTTCGAGCTGCCACGATCAAAAGATAACTCCGATTGCTACGAAAATTGAAATCCGATAATAACAAACTATTACGGATCCAATGGAACTGGTTTCGTCGAATTCTGAGACTGTTCAAAAATTGGCTATTTTACAGTCGATAATTAAATATTAAAATATTCAATTTTCACAAATTAACTTTTAATTCGATTTTAAAAGTTCTATAACATCATTCTAACTTCAATATGATAAAATAAAATTTTACAAATCATTTTCAATTATATTTAACCCAATTTTCAATTATTTCTGTATTCTCACATATTAAACTATCAATTTAATTATTCAATTAAATCCAATTATTCGGAATAAAATTTATTCGACTTATAAATTTCACTTATTAATATTTAAAATTAATTAAATATTCAAATTTTAATTAATTAAAATTCTGGGTCGTTACAATGTGTGGATGAAGAAGTGGCCGGAGGTGGTACTTCTCAAATGATCGGAGTTTGGAGATTGAGGCGTTTGCAGTTCGACCCATTTTATTCCAGATTCGAGCTCGATGCTCGGTTTTTGATTTAGGGTTTCTGCAGTTGATTCGAAGGTTGGAATGGTATTAGGAGATGACGATGACTTGCTCATGGGGTCGCGAGAGGCCGGAGGTGGCGAGGCGGTTGGTGCAGGTGCATGGTGTCTTGTGGTAACAGATTGGGTTTGGGTGGATTGTGTTCTCGAGTTTTGTTTCGGGTTGATTCTCGTGTAGCTCGAAGAATTAGGGCACGGGACTCGAAGTTAATTGTGTATGGGATCGGGTGTATTTGATTGTTTCAGGAAATTTGGTTACTGTTAGTACATGGTTTAGGTATTAAAACCTGACAGTTTTAGTTGATGATTCCAAATGAGTGATACTCGAGTTACTCGAGTTATTTTAGTATTTAGCTCGAGTTAATTGTTCAAGTTTGAAAACTTGTCCTATTTCAAAATTTAAAATAAAATTTTAAACATTAAGCAAAGATTTAAAATGAGTTTAAATCTAGTTTTAATTATGGATGCAAGTTAATTTGAATCTCAAGATGGAAATGAACAAGTTTTTAAATTCAAATTTGTTTAAAATAACTTTAAAGAGGATTTATTGTTTAAGAATGTTTTAAATAAATTTGAATTTAAATCTGGAAATTTAAATATAAAGTAATGTCTAAACAAAGTTTAAATTTGATTCAAATTTGGATTTGAATCTTTGGTTTAAAATAAATTTAAATTTTATAAATTTAAGTGTTTAAAACAAATTTGAATAATAATGTAAAATTTTAATGGTTTTAATTTAAGAAGAAATTTATTTTAACTTTTGTAAAATTTCTTTTATAATAAAAGTATTATTTATCAATTAAAGGTTTTAGATTGATTTTTAAACTTGTTAAAGTTAAATAATAATTTAATGTTTTGTATTTCATTTAATTATTAGGGTAATTAAATGAATAACTAATTTATTTAATAAATTAATGTAATAAATAATTACTCAGAGTAATTAAGGTTTAAGATTAATTATTTTAGAGTAATTAACTTGTAATGAAGAATAATTAATTAAATAAGATTAGTTTTTAATTAATGATTAATAATTAATTAATCAAGTAATAATGGATTAATTAAGTTTTTAATTAACACTTAATTATTTAATTAATTTGGGATAAATTAATGGGTTAATTAATGATTAATTAATTTGAATTTAATAATGATTAAAATAAGTTAATTATTTTGGAAAATAATTAATGAATTGCTAAATAGTTAATGAGGTCATTAACTAAGGATTATTTAATAATTAATTAATGTGATTAATTTTAATTATTAATTAGATTAATTAATTTAAAGATAATCATTTGTGTAAGTTATTAAGTATGATTACTTAGGGAGGTAATTAAGGAATTAATTACTTATTGTAATTAATTGAGTTTAATTTGATTAGATTAAGTTAATTAATTCAGTTTAATTAATTTAAAATAATCATTTGATGATTTTGGAGTATAATTACTTAGTGCAATTAAATGAAGAGAAATTACTTAGGAAAGTAATTAATGGGTAATTACTCTATGTAATTAATTGAAGTGCTTTGATGTTGAAGTAATTTGAGTTTAATCACTTTGTAAATTAATCAAGGGATTAATTAGAGATAATTAAGTAAGGAGTAATTAATTTATTCGGTGAAGCGGTAGTTAATTACTAAATGGAGTTAATCTAGGGCGATTAACAATTATGGTTTAATAAAGATTAATTACTTAATGTAACTAATTTAAAAAGAAAATGTAACTAGAAATCATTAATTATTATAATTAATGATGTAATTAAAAATGGATTTAATTAGAAATAATCAATGAATTAATTGATTAATGTAATTAATTAAGGATTAATGTAATTAATTATAGTTAATTAATTAAGGAAGTAATTAAAGATTAATTACTGTATTTGGTTAAGTATAATTAATTTGAGAAATTTGTTAGTGAATAATTACTTGAATGTAATTAAAAATTAATCAGGATGATTAATTAAAATAAATAATTGGTTGATGATTAATTAATTGATTGATAATTAATTAATAGTGATGTAAGCAAGTTTGATAATGATGAAATAATTAATTTAATTTACTTTAAATTAATTAGAATGATGTAATTAATTTAATTCATTTTAAATTAATTATATTTGGTGTGGTGATGATTGCTTATATAGATGGATGATGTTGTTTGCCTTAAATGGTTTGATCTTAGATATGAGATAGATAATGTTGAGTGATATAGATGCATTGGTTGCATAGTGATGATGATTTGGATTACCTTTTGGATAATGATAATATGGTTATCTGTTGTGATAATATTGATTATCTATTGTGTATCTGTGATTTATCTATCAGTGTATATAGATAATTGAATTGTTTTAAACCTTTAAAACAACTTGGCCTTAAAAGACACGCTTTGGATTTCGATGAGACCGGGATCGGGTTTCCATATTTGGATATCCGAAAACCACATCGATCCAAATTAATGATAGGTCATGAATCTCTTGTGAAGAGTGAAGACTCGAGGTGTAAGGACTATATGACAGTATAACTCGGGGGGTGATTCCGTGATGAGTTTGATGGAGATAGTTCTTATAGGTTCGAGATGATGATTCAGAGTGCAAGGGTTATCTTCGTTAACTTTGAGGGTGATTCCAAAATGAGTGTAACGAGATAGTGCCTTCGGTTTCGTTCGAACCCGGAACGAACTTGAATGGATTGAATGCTTTCAGAACATCGTCAGGTGGACGATGAGCATTCTAAGAGATGTGTTCTCTAAAGGTAATCGTAGCCTTAAGCCTCATCAACCAGAAATGGCTAAAACAGGGGAGGTACAGCAAGGCTTCGTGGGTAGCTCCCACTGGAGAGCGAGATTTACCGCTGTCTAGAGGTCCCTTTTTATTTCGGCTGTGTGGGCGGTTGGATGTACACCAACTGTAGGGTTGTCTTGTTCGGGACTGTCCAGTAAGGGATGGTTCCGGTCTTGTGTTGTAGGGGAGCGGGCGTACTCCTCGGTACGTTGATTTAGGCCACGTACTGTGACGGACGGTACCCCAGTAGCCCTGCCATTGTATGGAATCCAAAATCCAATAAGTGCCAACGGTTTTGATTGTATTACCCGCTTTTGTGGCTAGTAGCTGGAATTTAATAATGTAACAATTTCGGCTATTTCATATTTACTTGAAAACCCTAGACCTATTATAATATCACTGGATTTCCTATCAAATGTTTTGGTTAGCGTAAGGTAAACTTTTCCATGTTTATGTGTGGGAAGTCTTACGTGATACCTTTCTTTTCAAAAGTTTTTCAAAGTTAAGCAACTTTAACCTGTTACTTACACCAGACCCATGTCTGACCCAGAGTTTATCTTCTGTTTTCTTAAACTCTTGGGCACTCAAACTTTTACGAGTAGCCAAGGGACTTCAGGTTAGCTTTTGACGAATTATGGAGAAGCAAATGGAGCAGGAGGCTTCTGCGTTGTAGATATATATAGTTCCGCTGTGTGTTCTCTATGTAGATATTTCTTTGTTGAGTTGTATAACTAGACAGGTGTTTATAACTGTTTAGTATGTGATGTGTAATTCTGTGTAACTCTGGTAGTGTTGTATATCTATGTAAACTTTTGTTATTAATATAATTTATTCGTTCCGCTGTTGAGATTCTTATATTGTTTTTTCTTTCTTCTCTTTCTTTTCTCTTTTCTATCCCTTTCTTTCTTCATGATGATACGACTTTTCTGTGGAGAAAAAGTCGGGTCGTCACAAATCGCGTTTAAGTTGAATCGAGTTCGAGTTGGGGACCGTGGCAAGCGTCGATTGGGCCGGAAGGGGGATGTCGTGGCGCCGGGTAATTTAGGGATCGCGTAAAGCTCGACCTGGTGGTAGCAGCGCACGAGACAGGACGGCGACGAAGTTGGACTTTGGCCGATGATCGATGGTATTTCGTGACGTTAGGGTTTGACGAACCCTAATTCGCAATAACACTGGGTGAAGTTTGTGGTGTGAGCGGAAGGTCGTGACCGTTTTAAGTGGTGGCGTGTTGTCGGTATTTGGATTTTGAACTGGAGGCGAAGTCGAAGGCTCGATCACGAGCCGTGGTGGTTGCGATGGGACAACATGTGGTAGGGTCGCGTGCTAGCAGGTTTAAGGATGATTCGGCGATTTGATTTCACTCTGTCATTGTGCTTGTGAGGTATTCTCGAATTTTCCTATTCCAATTTAAACTTAATAAAATATATATGCATGCAGGAGGAAAATAAACTTAATAGTTACGATAGAAAAAAAATGTATTTGAAAACTAATATGAATTAGATTTTCTTTGAAATCTATATAACGTATTTCACTAATATATAGTTCATAAGTAAAATAAATATAATTTCACCGATTTATTTTATAATAACGTATTACAGGAATTAAATTGTGTAAATCGACCTATCTAAACCATTTTTGTTACTAAAAGATTTAATAACGAAAAATTAGTTCAAAATTTAATTGAATGGTAATTAAGGTTTCGATTTATATTTCGAATATTAATAAATCGTAAATTGGTTTGTACAAGGTTAAAAATCGCGGAAACAAAATGAATTTGAGGTGAATGGCAATCTTAAGCCAAAGGTGAGTTAATCTCACTCATCTGAATTTAAATTTAAATTTAAATGGTTAAATTTAAATAATTGATTGATTGATTGGATTTGGTGTGGTATATTATATATAGTGGTATATAGTATATCTTGGAATGTTTGATTTCCCGCATTATATAGCGGGTGAGACCCTATGCGATGCATAATAGCGGATGATATTATATTTAATCCCATATACCGCGATATTCCACCTCGAAGTGGAATCGGTATTTTATGTTGTGCTAACATCTGTGAATGCAGGGAAACAGGTTGGAGGAATCCAACTGGATTCCTCAACATTTATTTAAATTATTTAATATTTTCTGTTGTGATTATTTGATATTCTATGATGAATTATATTGGAATATTGAATGCTATAGTTTGCTTGAATATATTTCGGTATATTGAATTATCAAAATATATAAATTGGATTTTTGGACAGACGATAAGAGAGTGAAGTTTTAAGTAAAATAATTAATACGAATTGGAATAAATTAAGAATGAATTGAAAATGAATGAAAGTAATATTAAAATACTAATAAATAAAATAATTTCGAGTATAGGAAAAGGATTTTGAATAAACAGAAATCGATGAATTGTAAACTTAAGTGATATCAATTAAAGGAATAAAGAATTATTTTAAAATTCAAAGTTTAAATTTACTTAAAGGAATAAGAAGTAATTTGGGAAATCTAAAATTTGTATTTTCAGTTAAAAGTATTTTAAGTCATAATTAAGGAATAAAATCTGAATGAATGGATTTTGGAATGAATGGAGTAAATTGGAAATCAATTTGGAAATTGATTCAAGTGTTTGAAATTGGATTTTCTTAAAGGAAAATATGACTATAGAATTTATAAACTGGGTTTATAAAAGTAAAGTAAAATAATATTATTGGATATTTGGAGAATAAATTCACGGTGTAATTTATTAAGAGAATGAGAAAATTTGTTTAAAAATAATATTGATTTATTTTAAGAATGCGAAGAGAAGTATATTTCCCTTGATAGTCAAGTACGTTTTCAAAGTAAATTTTTAAATATAAAATAAAAGTTTTAACTAGTTTTAAAAAGTTTATTTTAGAAAATTTATTATTGCTAAATGTTTAAATTTTAAAGTAAGTATTTTTCAAATCTATTATCGTAGTAATTATTTAAAGGTGATTTAGTATTTTGTTTTAAAAGGGAAAAATCTAGTTTTATATTTTATAAAGTAACCTTATTTTAATTATTTCTAAAGTATTATTTTTAATAAAGTATTAAAGTAGTTTTTTTTAAATTTAAATGTTAAAGCATATTTTACAATAAAGTGTTTTTAAATTATTTTAAAAATCTAAAGTTCCATGCTTGGTGATTTCAGTGGAAATAGAAATATTTGGGAAATTTATTCTGTAAAAGGAAGATAGTTTGAAACTGTTTTCAAAAGGGTTGAAATGGAAATATCTTGCGAAGATATTTTGAGATAAATAAATAATTTGGGAAATTATTTATTGTTTGATGGATGTTTGTGAATATTAATTGACAATTAAATAACCGACTATCAATATTGGCCACATACGTTGATCATTTCGAAGAGACAGGGATCGAGATTTATTTCTCGAAAACCACTTCGATCCAGTTTGTACGTTTTCATGGTAAAACGAGTTCGGAGTCGAAGATGGAGCAGTGAAGTGCAAGGGCTAGTCGCTACTAATCTAGAGGATATTTCCAAAATGGATGTAGTAGGAGTAGTGCCTTCAGTTCCGTTCGAAGTTCGAACCCGGAACAGACTTGTATGGATGAATGCTTTTAGAACATCGTCAGGTGGACGATGAGCATTCTAAGTGAAACGATCTAAAAGGTAACGCTTAGCCTCAAGCCTTATCAACAGGGAATGAATGAAAATCAGGGGTTATGCAGCAAGGCTTGGTAGGTAGCACCCATTCAGGGTGAGGTCATCCCTGTCTGGATGTCCCTTTTATTTCGGCTTAGTGGTGCGGTTGCTGATCCCAACCGTGGGGTGATCTCACTTGGGATTATCCAGTAAGGGGTAGTCCCGGTCTTGTGTTGCAGGGGGTCGGGAGTGATCCTTGGTACTGTGATCTAGACCACGTACTATGACAGGTGGTACCCCAGTGAATAGTCATTAGTTGGAAATCCATTCTCCCAACGCGCCTTTTACGAGTTTTGTTTGTATTACACACTCTGTGGCTAGTAGCTGGAATTTAATCATGTAACAATTTCGGCTATTTTAATAAGTATTTGTATATAGACCTTATTGTAATATCAAAGGATTTTATAAGAAATGTCTTACCTATCGTAAGGTAAAAACCCGACATGTTTATTTGTGGCGTGGTCTTACGAGATGCTTTTATTTTCAAAGGATTTTTGAAACTTTAATAATAAATTTGAGTGTGATTTCTCACGCTGGTATCCAGACTGACTCGGGTGTTATTTACCTATAATGCTCGAGTCAGACCGAGTATTATAGAATACATGACATGATGCTGTGGAGCTCAAGAGACGAGCTGGATGGCGATACGTACTTCTGTATTTGATTATTATTCCACTGTGTATCCAATTGTATGTTAATGATGTTGAACTCTGATGACGTACTCTGATGATGTATGTATAAACAGATATAGTATTTGTTTTTGTGTAAAGACCATTGATTATCTGTTATATTTTATTCCGCTGCGATGGTTAGATTCTGATGTTGTTTTCTATTTTCTTCTTCTACCTCTTCTTCTTTAACCCAAATGGTTCGTATTTCTGTTAAACTTGAGTTGATTGATGTAGAATTGTGTCGACTCTAGGGGTACGGATTTGCGGTTCGTTACAGTTGGTATCAGAGCTTAGGTTAGTGATAACCTTGGCTCTGGTGGGAATTACTCATAGAATAGAGTCCATGGTACTCTAGAATGAGCTCGAGCGTATTAATAAATATGAGCGTGTATTTGTTAGTGTATATAAAATTGTTTTTATATTGTGGTGATTTATCGGCCGAGTGTTTATGGATTCTGGTCGACGTGTGGGACGCCATATTATCGATAGGGATTTCTAAACTCTTAAAGAAGATAAACCGACACAATATTGTTTTAAATAGGGTAAATGAAATAATTTTACCCAAAATCTTTTTGTATATGAAAGAAATGAAATTTCGTAAATTGTTATAGTTATATATGGATGTTTGATTGTTAGAAAGTGATAACATTAAATTATTATCATTGCATGAGAATTGAATAAGAAATTGAAATAGTAACAAAAAAATTAAGGAATAAATTAATAAATAAGTGGAATTTGTAAATGTGATTCATAATTGAATAAGGAACTGAAATCATAATTAAACCAAGAAACAAATTCATATACGAATGAGATTTGTAAATGTGAATTATAATGTGATTAATAATTAAAATAAGATAAAATTCCAAAGTAATGTTTAAATATAAATTTAAAGGATTTGGGATTTGGAATTTGGAAATTTAAATTCTTTTGAATTTGAAAATGATTCTCAAAACGTTGGGAAAAATAATATATATTTGAAAAATATTTTTAAATCGGATTTGAAATCTAGAGAGATTTGGAATTTAAAAATATTTGAAATGTTTTAAAAGAGATAAAAGCATCGAACTCTTTCGGTCGCTGGAAATAACTTCGGTGATGACTGCAGCATCATCGATGTTCATTTTCGAGTTTCCAAGAGAAAAATTGTTACCAAATTATCTTAAATTGGAATTGTTTGAAAAAGATAAATTTGATTTTAGAAATGCAAGGAATTTTGGATATAGGTGATTTCAAAGGGAATTTTGAAATGTTAAAAGACTGTTTAAACTCTGGATTCTTGACTAAGAATGTTTATGGCATATAATAAGTTTGATAACTTGTAAACTTGGAATTTCTTGAAATAAAATTCAACTTGAAAGAGTTAAATTAAAGGAAGTAGGAAACTAAATAAGATGGTAAACCAATACAATGTACTGAATTAAAAAGAAATGGGAATGGAATATAGATAAGTTGGAAACTTAAAGAAGTGTAAAAATTTGAACGGAAATAGAATGTAATTGAACCTAGTAAATAAAAGTAAAAATTTACTGGAAGTGAATTGGTGGGAGGGAAAATTTATTCAAATTTGTAAGTAAGAAAAATGAAAAATGAATACTGGAATTTAAAATTGAATTGTGTTAAATTATGTGGAATGGGAAAATTAGTCAGGTTGGACTAAATTAAAAAAAGTATTGGAATTAAGATTTGTAAGTACTAATATTCATGTGAGTAGGCACATGAGTTGAAATTTTTTATATTGGAATGATATTAAATGGAATTAAGTCTTTGCTTAACAAAATTCAAAAGAGAATGGTGTGTAGCTAGATTCAACTGGAGTCAAGCTAAATAAAATTGGGTTGAAATAAATTCAGCTGAGTATATATAACATTGAATGGGATAAAATTCATACTGAAATAAATAAATGTAAACTAAGTAAGTATCGAATTGGAATAAATAAGCTTAGGAAGCTTATAAAAAAAATTGAAAGAGCATTGAAATAAAAATATATAATCCCTAGTTAAAAGTAAAATGTTAATGTGGTTGACTGTAGATGGATGGAGAAGCATGAATATAAATAAGTGAGTAGCTTATAAAATTTAAGAAGGGAATAAATAAGCCGGAATAATAGTATTGGTATTCTGGAAATGAGATAAAAATTCAAACTTTGGATATAAAATAAGATTGAACTCTAGGAAATCAAATAAAATGATTTTCAAGACAAATGAAAAAGAAAATCTAGTATGGGATTATAAATTGGAAGTGTTGTTGAATGAAAATTGAATTGGATTAAAATGGATATGGTGTGAAATGTAAACAAACCCAATTCAAGCATAAATTGAATGGCCTTATTATTAATAAATTCAATAATGAATCGTTAATGTGAATTAAAATTTAAAAAAATGGATAAAAGAATAAACTAATTGAATAAAATAAACTTAAGTTATTAGGTAGAATAGTTTGAAGAAAATAAGTAACTTAAGTAAATTGTGAGATAGTTATTTAATATCTTGGTTGTCGGGTTTAATAAAATGGTTTGGAATCAAACTTTTTGGATATGAAAGAAAATGCAATGGAAAGCTTATGAATAAATTAAAATGGGATGGAATCAAGTGTAAATTAAGTTGGAATCAATTTAAATGGTTATAAAGTTTAAGTAATTATTTATTCACATTAATATTGTCGGATTGCATAAGAAAATGGATCGTTCGATGTAAACGAGATTAGATAAAATCCTATGAGTTATTAGAAGTGAAATTGGATGATTTTGTAATCTATTGGAATAAATATGAGTTTGTTTTGCTTAGAAGAAACTAAATATAAGCGTGTAAGTTTTAAATCACTTAAACTGAATGAAATGGTTTGAGAATTGGTTGTAAGCATTTGTAATAAGTGTCCGAACCTTGTATGTGCTTATTGAAATTATATAACGTGCATTATATGTGATAGCTATTGAAAGTAAGTGAAATGCATATATTTAATACTTATATGTTCGAATTGAGTAAGTACAGGTACCGGGAAGCCGTTTGGCTGGATTTGATCGTGCAAATTGCTAAAATAATAAGCCGCTTGCTTAAAATGCTAAATAAAGGTATGCCTACGGAATTAAAATAGGAAATATGAACTGTTTTTATTTGTCCGACCGGGTGGGTCGATGTATATATATTTATATCTTTTGTCATATTGCAAAAGCTCCTCCGTGCAAATTAGACTCTGCCAAAATTTTCCAAAAATTTTGGAAGTTAGAAAATTTTTTGAAAATTTTAGTTAACGACAAAACGATTTCAAATTGAAAATTGAAATAAATTAGCGAATGAAACTAATTTAAAATAATGATATGAATCAATATAAATGGAAGATAAAATTCAATATTCAGAGTTGAAGCTAAATTGAATTCATATGAAAATGGAAGAACCAATTTGAATAGAAGTAGATATAAACTAAAGTGGTGCAGTGAAAATAAATAAAGAAACATATAAAATGCTTATACTAAACTTAAGAAAGGAATGATGAATTCTTAATTGGAAATTGATATTAAAATATATTCTAAGTTAATATTTGGATGAATAGAAATTGACATTTTGTAAGGAAGTTAATAAAATGTTTTGAATGTTGTGATTGGATATTATTGCTAAGTAGGATATGCGGGTATTATAAAGGGAAAAGAAAATTTTGATTTCAGAAGATAAATTTGAATTGCTCGACAAAAAAGTATGTGTTTAAATTTCTGTATGAAATTTGATTGGGTTTTGATCTAGCCACTTGGCTTTTGTTTTCTTTTGAAATCTGAGGGCCCGTAGAGGCATTTTGTAGTTGTACCGAGCTAGCCGCGCAAAGGAGACACTGGCGAAATTTTTCGGAAATTTAGGGAGTTAGAAAATTTTTGTGAATTTTTTGAAATTTAAAACTTGGTTTTGAATTATAATTTGAACGGTTGAATAAGTAAAGATGTTTAGGAACTATGGAAAAGTTTGGAAAGTTAGGAATTGTGATAGAATGTTCTTAATGAAAAGATTGTTTTGGAAAGTTGATAAAAAACTATTTGGTTTTGGGAAAAAGGTAACATGTATTGGACCATTCTTCCTAACAAGTAATTTTGGGGACGAAATTCATTTAAGGGGGAGGAATGTGACGACCCGGAATTCTTGAGCATTTAAAATCGGAATATTTAATTGATTTTAAATATTTAAAAGTTAATTTTTAACTCGAATTCAAATATCACCATGTATTTGATAATTAAATTATTGAATTAAATAAGTTGAAGTTGGGTAAAATGTTGAATCTAGAGTTTTAAGCCTATTAAAAATAATTTGAAGGCTTATAAAATTTATATTGATAATACTGAAGATAATAGAAGTGTTAAAATTTAATTTAACAGCGACTTGTTTGGTTTTGAAATTTTCTCGTTTTAAATTGAACTTAAAAAATAGCCTTCCGAGGCACAGTCTCGGAATTCAACGAAACCAGTTTCATTAGTTCCGTAATATTGTATTATTATTGGATTTCAAATTTCGTATTGATCGGATTTGTTGTGTGAGCGCATGATAAGTAAACGCGCTGAAAACTAAATCGAAAATTCAGTTTTATAACTGGTCCAGAAAGCTATCTTCTCCATACGATCGAATTAGGACTCGAAACCTTTTCCATTGTGTTCATAATATGGGTAAAACCTTAGAAACGCCTGGTGGCATGCCTCGATAGGAGGTTGAGATTTTGAGTGGCGTAATCCGAGGCGAATTAAAATTTGAATTTAAGTAAGTATATATTTATATACATCCAGCCAAACCCAGTTGAATTTTTAATCACATCACAACTTTTCTTTTCTTTTTGATGTCACTATAGCCTGTTGATTTAGATACGCAAACATGTTTTTCTTTTTACGTTATTCCACAGTCGAGCCTTGCTTTCTTTCTTCTCAAAAACAAAATAGCTTTCTTCCATCCTAGTAAAGGCAGATCTAATCTTATATAAAATTAAAAAAAGGAAAATGGCCGAACGTTCACATAGAAATCGAAGCCGAAATTCATATTCTTCGGGTTAAATCACGTTTAAGTTGAATCGAGTTGGGGACTGTGGCAGGCGTCGATTGGGCCGGAAGGGGGGTGTCATGGCGCTGGGTGATTTAGGAATCGCTAAAGCTCGACTGATGGCAGCAACGCACGAGACAGGACGACGATGAAGTTGGACTTTGGCCGATGATCGATGGTATTTCATGATGTTAGGGTTTGACGAACCCTAATTCGCGATAATGCTGGGTGAAGTTTATGGTGTGAGCGGAAGGTCGTGACCGTTTAAGTGGTGGCATGTTGTCAGTATTTGGATTTCGAACTGGAGGCGAAGTCGAAGGCTCGATCGCGAGCAGCGCGAAGTGGTGGTTGTGATGGGACAACAGGTGGTAGGGTCGCGTGCTAGCTGGTTTAAGTATGATTCGACGATTTGATTTCACTCTGTCATTGTGCTTGTAAGGTATTCTCGAATTTTCCTATTCCAATTTAAAGTTAATAAAATATATATGCATGCAGGAGGAAAATAAACTTAATGGTTATGATAGAAAAAAAAAGTGTTTGAAAACTAATATGAATTAGATTTTCTTTGAAATCTATATAAGGTATTTCACTAATATATAGTTCATAAGTAAAATAAATATAATTTCACTGATTTATTTTATAATAACGTATTATAGGAATTAAATTGTGTAAATCGACCTATCTAAACCATTTTTGTTACTAAAAGATTTAATAAAGGAAAATTAGTTCAAAATTTAATTGAATGGTAATTAAGGGTTCAATTTATATTTCAAATATTAATAAATCGTAAATTAGTTTGTAAAAGGTTGAAAATCGTGGAAATAAGACGAGTTTGAGGTTAATGGCAATCTTAGACCAAAGGTGAGTTAATCTCACTCAGCTGAATTTTAATTTTAATTTAAATGGTTAAATTTAAATAATTGATCGATTGATTGGATTTGGTGTGTTATATTACATATAGTGGTATATAGTATATCTTGGAATGTTTGATTTTCCGCATTATATAGCGATGAGACCCTATGCGCCGCATAATAGAGGATGATATTATATTTAATCTCATATACCGATATTCCACCTCGAAGTGGAATTGGTATTTTATGTTGTGCTAACATCTGTGGATGCAGGGAAACAGGTTGGAGGAATCCAACTGGATTCCTCAACATTTATTTAAATTATTTAATATTCTCTGTTGTGATTATTTGATTTTCTATGATGAATTATACTGGAATATTGAATGCTATAGTTTGCTTGAATACATTTCGGTATATTGAATTATCAAAATATATAAATTGGATTTTTGGAAAGACGACAAGAGAGTGAAGTTTTAAGTAAAATAATTATAGCAAATTGGAATAAATTAAGAATGAATTGAAAAGGAATGAAAGTAATATTAAGATACTAATAAATAAAATAATTTTGAGTATGGGAAAAGGATTTTTGAATAAATAGAAATTGATGAACTGTAAACTTAAGTGATATCAATTAAAGGAATAAAGAATTATTTTAAAATTCAAAGTTTAAATTTATTTAAAGGAATAAGAAGTAATTTAGGAAATCTAAAATTTTTATTTTCAGTTAAAAGTATCTTAAATCATAATTAAGGAATAAATCTGAATGAATGGATTTTGGAATGAATGGAGTAAATTGGAAATCAATTTGGAAATTGATTCATGTGTTTGCAATTGGACTTTCTTAAAGGAGAATGTGACTATAGAATTTATAAACTGAGTTTATAAAAGTAAAGTAAAATAATATCAGTGGATATTTGGAGAATAAATTCACCAAGGAATTTATTAAGAGAATAAGAAATTTTGTTTAAAAATAAACAGTGATTTATTTTAAGAATGCTAAGAGAAGTATATTTCCCTGGATAGCCAACTACGTTTTCAAAGTAAATTTTTAAATATAAAATAAAAGTTTTAACTTGTTTTAAAAAGTATATTTTAGAACTTTTATTATTGCTAAATGTTTAAATTTTAAAGTAAGTATTTTTCAAATCTATTATCATAGTAATTATTTAAAGGTGACTTAGTATTTTGTTTTAAAAGGGAAAAATCTAGTTTTATATTTTATAAAGTAACCTTATTTTAATTATTTCTAAAGTATTATTCTTAATAAAGTATTAAAGTAGTTTTTTTTTAATTTAAATGTTAAACCATATTTTACAATAAAGTGTTTTTAAATTATTTTAAAAATCTAAAGTTCTGCGTTTGGTGATTTCAGTGGAAATAGAAATATTTGGGAAATTTATTCTGTAAAAGGAAGATAGTTTGAAACTGTTTTCAAAAGGGTTGAAATGGAAATATCTTGCGAAGATATTTTAAGATAAATAAATAATTTGGGAAATTATTTATTGTTTGATGGATGTTTGTGAATATTAATTGATAGTAAAATAACCGACTATCAATATTAGCCATACGTTGATCATTTCGAAGAGACCGGGATCGAGATTTATTTCTCGAAAACCACTTCGATCCGGTTTGTGCGTTTTCGTGGAAAAACGAGTTCGGAGTCGAAGATGAAGCAGTGAAGTGCAAGGACTAGTCGCTTCTAATCCTGAGGATATTTCCAAAATGGATGTAGTAGGAGTAGCGCCTTCGGTTCCGTTCGAACCCAGAACGGACTTGCATGGATGAATGCTTTCAGAACATTGTCAGGTGGACGATGAGCATTCTAAGTGAAACGATCTAAAAGGTAACGCTTAGCCTCAAGCCTCATCAACTGGGAATGACTGAAAATCAGGGGTTATGCAGCAAGGCTAGGTGGGTAGCACCCATTCAAGGTGAGGTCATCCCTGTCTAGATGTCCCTTTTATTTCGGATTAGTGGTGCGGCTGCTGATCCCAACCTTGGGGTGATCTCACTTGGGATTATCCAGTAAAGCGTAGTCCTGGTTTTGTGTTGCAGGGGGTTGGGAGTGATCCTCGGTACTGTGATCTAGACCACGTACAGTGATAGGTGGTACCACAGTGCCTTGTCATTAGTTGGTAATCCATTCTCCCTACGCGCCTTTTACGAGTTTTGTTTGTATTACCCACTCTGTGGCTAGTAGATGGAATTCGATCATGTAACAATTTCGGCTATTTTAATAAGTATTTGTTTATAGACCCTATTGTAATATCAGAGGATTTTATGAGAAATGTTTTTGCTATCGTAAGATAAAAACCCGACATGTTTATTTGTGATGTGGTCTTATGAGATGCTTTTGTTTTCAAAGGATTTTTGAAACTTTAATAATCAATTTGAGTGTGATTTCTCAAGCTGGTATTCCAGACTGACTCGGGTGTTATTTAACTGTAATGCTCGGGTCAGACCAAGTATTATAGGATACAGGACACGATGCTATGGAGCTCAAGAGACGAGCTGGATGGCCATATGTACTTCTGTATTTGATTATTATTCCGCTGTTTATCCAGTTGTATGTTAATGATGTTGAACTCTGATGATGTATGTATAAACAGATATAGTATTTGTTTTTGTTGAAAGACTATTGATTATCTATTATATTTTATTCCGCCGTGATAGTTAGATTCTGATATTGTTTTCTATTTTCTTCATCTACCTCTTCTTCTTTAACCCAAATGGTTCGTATTTCTGTTCAACTTGAGTTGATTGATGTAGAATAGTGTCGACTCAAGGGGTACGGATTTGCGGGTCGTTACAGCGATCATAATCCATTATTTACTAGTGGATTTTGGAAGGGTCTTCAAAAATCTTTGGGAACGAAGGTCAATTTTAGCACCGCTTATCATCCTCAGTCCGATGTACAAACAGAGCGTGTGAATCAAACTCTTGAAAATCTCTTTCGTGCATGTGTTCTTGATTTTGGTGGAATTTGGGAAGATCATATTTTCCTTTTTGAGTTTCTTATTATAATAGCTTCCAATCTTGTATTGGTATGGCACCTTTCGAGGCACTCTACGGATGGCCATTTCGATCTCCTTCTTATTGGCTTGAGGCCGGTGAGAAACTGGTTTTAGGTCTAGATTTTATTCGTGATTCCACAGAAAAGATTGACCTTATTCGTCATAGGATGAAAGAAGCTCAAAGTAGACCAAAAATTTATGTCCATAACCGAAGAAGGAATTTGGAATTTTCTATGGGAGATTTGGTTTTTATTTATGTTTTACCTATGAAGGGTGTTGTGCGTTTCAGCCGATCGGGAAAATTAGCACCTCGATATATTGGCACATTTCCCATCACCAAACGCATCGGTTCCGTGGCTTATTCCCTTTTATTACCAGCTCAGTTTTTTGCTATTCATGACGTTTTCCATGTCTCTCAACTACAGAAATGCCTTTGAGATTATGATTCTACTCTTGAGCCCGGTGTTATTGAAGAAATTGAAGTTTCACCTAATTTGACTTATGAGCAACATCCTATTCGTATCATTGCTACGGAAGTTAAACGCCTTCAAACTAAAGACGTTCCTCTTGTGAAAGTTCAATGGTCCTCAAGTCCTAAGGATTGTTTTTGGGAATCCAGAGAATTCATCGAGCGAACACATCCGGCTTACTCTCTCGTGCTCTTTAAGGCGAACTTCTCATTTCAAAATTTTCTTTTGTGTCGATATGCTTTTATGGTTGTTACTCTTTATTTTCCTCTTAATTATTGCAAGGATGCAATTTCTTTAAGGAGGGCAATCTGTAATAACCTGCAAATTTTTACGATAATATATTTAAATGATTTATTTAAATATAGCATCGTTAGTTGGATTAAAGTTCAAAATGATACTTTTTGTAAACAGTCAAATTAGGACTCGAGACAACTTCCATTGAGTTCAAAACAACGTTTACGGCTTTTTTGAGTATAAACATCGATATGTTTGGAGTTGAGTAGAATTTTTCTATTCCTATTGGGCTTTAGGTTTGGCTTTCAGCCCATCTTACTAATACCCTAACTCCCCCTTCAAATCCTCTTCATTCATTCTATTATTTCACAATACTCAAGATAAAGAAAAATGGGAGAAAGAAAGGGAAATTAAAAGTCCTAAATCCTAGATTGAAATCAAAGAGAAGCTTAGGTAAGCGTCATCTTCACCTTCTCCATCTCAATCTCCCTTCAATTTTCAGAAATTCCTAAACCTCAACTTAGGAAATATTTTCTTATAAGCTTAGATCGGTGAAGTGAAGAGTGGTTGATCTTTCTTTTGTTTTAAAGCTTCCCACTTGTTGTCTTGGGTTTAAAGGTGAGTTCTTGAACTCACATCTATGTCTATACCTTTGATAGTTGTTAGATTGAATTCCTAACATCTATTTCATACCCATTTTCTTTTGAATTGAATTGGTTTAGCGAATTTTCCAATTTTTGGCATTTTGAAGTCAAAATCTATGAAAATCCTTTTATGGATGTTTGGACATGTTGTTCGGAGTGTATCGATGAGTCTGTAGGGCTGGATTGTTGCTTGGCATAAACCCCTAGCCATCATCGCTCATTCAATCGCTTCCGATATGATTTGGCCGTCAATGGCCTAGGCAAAATGTGTCCTGAGCTTCAACTTAGACTTTTGGAATAACACTCAAACGTTTGGGCCATCGGAATAAAAATTCCAGATGCTTAGCTCAAATGTTCGAGCTTACTTCCTAGATGTCTGGGCGATCTGGAATAAAATTTCCAGTCTTTCAGCTTAGACGTCTGGAAGAACCACCAGACGTTTGGAGCTGCTAATTTCAGCCAATTGCCTGTTTTTGATGGGTTCTCGTTTAAATCGATTTTTGGTTGATCCGATTGGTCGTCGTCATTTATTATCGACTTCGATGACTTCTTTCTGAGTTTTTGGGAATATGTGAATTTTTGACGATTGATTATTTTTACAATTATTTCTGTGATTTGTCACTTTAAAATAGAAAGGTTTCTATACTAGAAGTAAATATTCAAACTCTTTCACAAAAATGATTTCAATGTTATTTTTAATACAAAGCTCATTTTAAACCTGTTTTCCAATCTATTAGTATATACAAACCTTTACCTCATTCCTATGAGAAATCTAATTAAACGACTTAGAGAAATAAGTGGTATGAAACACTTACGTTTTCTTTGTCGGTTAATTCTTGGACTTGTTCGATTGAAATCTTATGACAATTTTCAAGTGGAAACCTACAATTTGTTCATAAATATTTAAGTTACGCCAGTGGTTATGGGACATGAAGCTAAACTCATTTATTTACTAGCTTAGTGTAATTCACACTTTTTATTGATCTATGATTATCATTTTATAGTTTAGACTAGCAATATGCGATGCCTCTGTGTCCACCCTCGTTTTGTGAAGCTTCATCTCATTTTTATAGGATAGCGACCTATGGGTTTTATGGAGTTCGGTTCATCGGGCGTACCGTTGTTGTACTACGTCGTTGTTTCAAATTATTTGAGTTTCAGGTTCACCGGGCGTACCGTATTGTATTACGTCGTTGTCCCAAATTATGTGAGTTTCAGGTTTCTCGGGAGTACTGTTATTGTACTACGTCGTTGCACCAGCTCTATGGTTAGTGACCATAGGATAGCGACCCGTTTGTGATACACGTGTTGGTGATTTTTCATGCTTCCATTTTTGATAGGCCTCCCCCTTTGTGATTTTTGGATTTCTAATTGATGATTTCTAGAATTTGTGTTTCACCATTTTTTATTTATTTATATTGGTAAGTTTTATCAATATTTATGGTTTGGTGAATAAAATAAAGAATATGACATTCTTTTTGGTGTTTTGAGTAGATTTGAGATATTATATGATTTTCATTGTTATCATATATTTCTATTATATCTCTTGTCCTATCTCGTTTTCTATGATATTTATAGCTAGATTGATCCGTTTAATATTTTCTTCTTAAATAATACTCGGGTCAGACCGAGGTGTTTCATGTACTTTACTTGACTTCTTATTAGGGTCCGTCATCTGATTTTTCGCTAACTACTTTAGCTTGGTAGTTTTTGTTATTATACATTTGAGATAGAGTGTAACAACCCGCATATTTTATCGAGTTTATATTTAAATATTTTATTTAAATATTAAATCGTTAATCGGATTTTGGTCCGAAAAGCTACTTTTTGCAAACAGACAAATTAGGACTCGAGACCACTTCCATTGAGTTCGAAATGCTGTTTACAACATTTTTAAGTATAAACATTGATATGATTGGAGATAGTAGAATTTCACTACTTTTTCACTTGAGACTTTGGGTTGGGCTTTTAGCCTATTAGACCCAACCTTCACCCCTCCTCTTCATAACTTCATTTCTATTTGCCTAAGCCTTCAAGCTTCTTCAAAATGGTGGAGGGAATGGGAAATTAAAATTCCAAAACTCAAATTCAATTGCAATCCATCTTTCTACTCCAAATTCAAGAAGAAGATGTTGGATTCAAGCTTCTTGTGCTTAGATAGAAGAGGGATTGATTCTTGCTTGCTTAAAACTTCATTTTCATTGATATTTGGTGCAAAGGTGAGATTTTTATCTCACAATTCTAGCCTATAACTATATTGGACTATTTGGAATGATTCCCTATCATGTGTGCACGCACATTTGCATTTGGTTTGGAATGGATTGGCGAAAAACTCCAATTTTTAGCGTTTTGGTGAATTTCATGCATTTGGGTCGTTCTACCCGGATTTGGCTCGCTCGGAGTTAGGTCGTAGGTCGCAAGGTCGCTAGGTCGTGGGTCGTTTGGGTCTAGGTCGCTCGGCATGACTCTGGGTCATCGAAATGCTTGTTTGAGTTAGGTCGCGCCTCTTTTAGGTCGCGTCTCCTTTAGGTCGCGACTCTTTTAGGTCGCGTCTCCTTTAGGTCGCGCCTCTTTTAGGTCGCGTCTCCTTTAGGTCGCTCTCCACTAGAACCCTTAAGTAGTTTGGCCTTAGGTCGTTGCACCGTTAGGTCGTTGGAAACCACTTGATCGTATGACCTGGTTAGGTCGTTAGGTCGCGATGGCTTTAAGTCGCGCACCTATTAGGTCGTTCGCCCCTTTTTGTTGTTAGGTCGCTCAACTGTTTATGTTGTTAGGTCGCGAACCCACTTAGGTCGCTTAACCTTGTTTTCCTCTAGGTCGCGTGGCCTTTAGACCCTTAGGTCGTGAGCAGTTAGGTCGTTAGACCTAGGTTGCCTTTTCCCCTTAGGTCGTTGGACCGATAGGTCGCTTCACCTGTGCTCACGTTAGGTCGTTCGACCCATTCATCTTTAAGTCGTTCCACTTGCCTATCTCATAGGTCGCGTTCCACCTAGGTCGCGTGAACCTATAGGTCATTGGACCCTTAACTCGTAGGTCGTTGGACCTTATCCCGATAGGTCGCTCCCTTCACTAGGTCGTACCGTTTTGGTCGGGGCGCTGCCCCGCACCCCGCCGGGGGCGCTGCCCCCTGGACCCCCGCGACCTGACCGGGCAGGTCGAACCCCGTAGCGGTGGCGTTGCCCCCGCACCCCCACCTAGGGGGGTTGCCGCCCCCCCTGGACCCCCCCTCCGTAGGGGATCTTTGATGAAAGGTGCATTTTGAGCCGATTTCCTTGGATTTCATTCACGTCTTTGAACGTGAAGTTTTTTGGTGATTTGTCACTTTAATAAAATAAAGGTTTCAAAACTAGTAGTAAATATCAAAACTCTTTCAATAAAAGGATTTCAACTCTATTTTTAATAACAAAGCTCTTTTCTTAACCCGTTTTCTAATCTATTAGTATATACAAACGTTTTCCTCACTCGGATGAGAAATCTAATTAAACGGCTTAGTAAAACAAGTGGTATGGAACGCTTGCGTTTGCTTCGTCGGTTAATTCTTGGACTTGTTCGATTGAACCTCTTGTGACAATTTTCTAGTGAAGATTTACAGTTTGTTCGTAAATATTTAAGTTAAGCAAGTGGTTATGGGACATGAAGCTAAACTTTTATATTTACTAGCTTAGTGTAATTGGCACTTCTCGTTGATCATGACGATCATTCTTATGATTTAGACTAGCAATTGTGCGATGTCTCTTGTTTGCTTGGTTAGACTAGACACCACTTGTGTGATTTCATTCACACATACCTTTTTACCTTCTTGGTTAGTCTAGACACCACTTGTGTGATTTCACTCACACATACGTTTTTGTTTGCGAGGTTAGACTAGACACCACTTGTGTGATTTCACTCACACATACCTTTTTGATTTTTGGTTAGTCTAGACCTCATCTGTGTGATTTCAACTCACACATATGGGGTAGCCCCCATGGTCTTCGGACCGTCATGTGATAGGCCTCTTTCCCCTTTTCTGTGATTTCTGGATTTCTTGTGTTGATTTCTGGAATTTATGTCATTGACTTGTTATGAGTACAAGTTTAGGGAACGATGCCCTCTTTGGATCTTTGAGAAGATTCTTGTGATATCGATTTATCTCTTATTGATTGATCTTCTGTTGGTCATCGTTTGCATACTTATAGTAGTATGTCAGTATGGATATTTTTATGTTATGCCATACCTTTTATTTTATACCATGTCATCTGATATTTATAGCTAGACTGATCTGTTTATTATTTTCTTAAATAATACTCGGGTCAGACCGAGATGTTACAGGTGCTTCTGCTTGACTTCTTCCCAGGATTTGCTACTCTAACTTTTGGCTAACTATTTAGATTAGCAGTTTTTGTTGTATACACTTGAGACATAGACTCATAGTTGTATTCTTTTGTATAGCACGTGTTGCTATTCTTTTGTATTATTGTGGATCTCTTTGACCACTACTCTGATGTACACTTTCATGTGTTAGTTATATATATTCATATCTTTTTCCGCCTCTGTGATATGGATGCTGTGACTTATTTGTGTTATGTTTATTTCTATGTTTGTTTTCAAAGATTATTTATAGCCACCGTGTGATAAGCAATTACATGGATGGTCGCTCCTCAACAGCCTTATTCTCCGTGCTAGTTGACAGCACTACACCGTAGTGTCCTTGTCTAGCGTGGGTATAGAGGTGGGGCGTCACATAAAGACTCCTTGATGTATACTTATTATTTTGCCTAGCACTTGTACCTTTTCTTTTATGATGTAGTGGATCTTGTGTGACTGCTACTTTGATGTGCACTTTTGTGTGTTGTATTGATATCTGTTTCTGCCTTAGTGATATGAATATCTGTTACTGATTTATGTTATGCTTATTTTATATTTGTTTTCGAAGATCACATAGCCACTATTTAGCAGCTTTTAGTTTGTAACTGATGTGTCAGAGATCCTCTTGAAATGAAATGCATATAATACTATGTAACATATCGGTACTCGCATAAAACAATTACATAGATGGTCGCTCCTCAATAGCCTTATTCTTCGTGCTAGTTGACGGCATTACCCCATAGTGTCCTTGGCTAGTGTGGGTATAGAAGTAGGGCATCAAGCTGTTTAGTTCTCTTCTTGTCTTCTTCCTTCTTCTTTTCCCTAACGATCCGGCTTTCTGGCATTCGATTGCAGGGCACGCAATAAATTGGACGTATTAGTGTTGATTTTATGGGTCGAAAATCAGGTCGAAAATCCTGTTCGTTACAATTGCTAAATATATTCTATTCCTATTCTATTATATATAAATTGAATAATTAACCATTGGTATTCTGGCTTCTCATCTCATTTCATCCTAAATACTGCTTTCTCATTTAGGGTTAATTTTACATTTTATGACTCCAAAATTCCCATATCTCCCTAATCATTGTCAAGGCCCCATCTGTCCAAATCCTCTCTCTAACTTTTATTCTGTGCACTCCTTTCATCCCCTAAACATCTCCGATGTCTTCGTACTAGCTCATTTTCCAAATTTATTAAATATTTTGAAATGATCTCTCCTCATTTTTATTCCATTTTCTTCATTATTCATCTTCCAATCTTCTTAAACGGTTCCATCCTCTAACCCTAAATTCCATACTTTCCAAATTTATCAACCTTTTTGATATGTTTAGTCCTTATTTACTTTCTAATTTCTTTGTTATTTGGAAATTGTATAGATCTAGCAGTTGAAAGTAATGCTTGCCAGTTAGATATAAACCTAAAATGTTACATCCATTAGTTAATAAATTTCTGTATCAGTTGAAAATGGAGGAGTAATATGTAAATTTTGGTATTGTGCGGCTTTTGGTTTTCATTTTATGATTGTAATCACTAATCAATCTAATATTTTGTTTGCACATTTGGTCCACTTTATTTTTCTTTTTTTCCTTTAATAAATTAACCTTAAATTACATTTGTTTATATTTTGAAATAGATAAAAGCTACCACAGTGGAAAATTCATCATGTTGCGATTGATCACATTAAGAATCATCAAAATATTATATATATATATATATATATATATTTGTTCTACAAAAGTTGAGGTTTTTAGTCTTATAGAAATTTAAACTCATATAGAATTACTACTGCCATTAATTTCTTTAGCTACATTACATAATTTTTAACGTGGGTGAATTAGATTCAATTGATTTGTAATTAGCATCTTTGTATCTTATTGATAGTTGTTTTACTCTTTCCACACTATTAGCATGTAATTCAACAAGGTTTACTATTTTTTCCAATTGATCAATATAACGGTAATTATATGCAATGGTAAAACAAATTGATTTAGTCATAATGATGTTCTACTATTAACTTGATGATGATTTACATAAATTGTGAATACGATGAATTGGGTAAATTTTGGTATTGTGTAGTTTCCAATTTCTTATTGTAATAAATCTTATATTTTTATGCACATTTGGTATGCTCTTTTTTTCTTTTTTGTCACTAATAAATTATCCTTAATTTATGTTTGTACGTATTTTGAAAATAGATGGAAGCAAGCATTGTCGAAAACTCATGCATATTACGATAATTAGTTTAATAATTATGGGAATATTTTGTATATGCTTCCAGTTTTCCAAAAGTTGAGGTTTTAATCTTATACTATAGTTTAAACTCATACAAAATTACTACTGCCATCATTTTCTTTGTCCACATCAAGTATTTTTTGATGTGGATGAATTAGATCTATTTGATGTGTAATTAGCATCTCAATATCTTATTAGTAGTAGTTTTTGATGTGGACGACTACCACTTTACAAGTACACTAAACTTTGGTATAACAACAAATCAATAACTATAAGAAATTTTAGTTTACCACTAAAAATGGTACAGTAACTGTACTAGAAAAATGGTAATTGTAATCATTATCATAACAACACCAACTAGAATTCCTTACATGATTATGACATTAAATCAATTGTGTGTTTATTTATGTGTGTGTATACATGTCTTCTGCGTGTGTAAATACATACTCATATACATAATAAATACAAACATATACACACATTTGGTGTGGTAGTATTTCACTATACTTTTTTGTGTTGCACCCCTTATGCTTTATATCAAACTATTCTAAAGATAGTTTTGTACTCAAGAGACCGCAATCAAATTTTCCTATTTTGGAAAAATAGCATGTAGAGCAGCCTACCTATTTGATTAATTTGAGCATGCTAAATATTCAAATTGCTTTCCTTGAGTTCTATCTTTTGACAATTTCCCTTGAGTTCTTTAAACTCTTAGATGTAACATTGTATGAATTTTAGCTTTTTCTAACATTCTTTAGATCTTGGTAAATTCCATATAATTCCAGAATAAACAAAATGTATTTAGTATATAACATATTAACTCATTAATTGGAAACTACAAACCATAATCATTTCTAATATGGTATATCATTAGTTTTATTAGAGAAAATAAGAAAAAAATTGAACTTATTAAAGCAGGTTGAAGGAATGGGCAAAGGTGGATAAATTTAAAGCATTAATGAGAATTTGCTATATACATTTTGATCTAAAATTAATTTTTTATCATGTTGACTGTATTACAATCCTTCTAAAGGTTTATATATGCATATACATATACATATACATATATCTATACATATACGTATACATACATACATACATACATACATACATACATACATACATACATACATACATACATACATACATACATACATACATACATATATCTATACTATATTATGATTAGTGAGTTTGATTTCAAGAGCATAAAAGCCCCTTGAATTTGGACAGCTGAACCATCATCGAATTTGTACGTATTTTTATCTACCCTCTTTTCGTTCATGAAAGTCTTTTGTTCTCTCTAGCCCTACTCTCCTCCTCCCGCTTTCCTTCACCTGAAATCGATCGAATCCCTTCCGCCACTCCGTCTTTTTCTTCCGTTCTCCAATTTCCTTCTCCACTTTTTCACCGTACAACTTAAATCAATTTTCCTCTAATCTAAATCACCTTCCCCAATTTTACAACCACAATCACCCAATCTCGATGAAAAAGATTATGTTGCCTGAGGTGAAGCGTGGATCCGCCTTCATCGGGTTTGTTGCCCCAGAAGAGAAGGATTGGCTATCGATATTGGTTATAATTTGTTGTTTTGACTTCTATTTCCATTGACCTAATTTACCTGGTATATATATATATGACAACTTTATATGCAACAATGGCCTTTAGTATAACATTGATACTTAAAAGGCATATGTTTTCAATTTATATCATATATGTATGTATTAGATATACTATGTAGTAGAATCAAGAATTCTACCTATTATTTTCACTGAATAGATGTGTTCAGAGTAAACTCAAGTAAAATACTCTATGATTCCACTTATATATCTAGTGTAACTATAACTTTTGTTGCTATAACCACCAAAGAGATTTTGAATTTCTAAAGTTATGGACACAAGGATTGAAGATATTATCATTCTCTTAGGTCTTACCATGTTTTGAATTTATGTGCATGTATGCTGAGTACAAGTGTTTGTAGTTGTGACGCCAAAAAAGGCACGACACGCAAAAATCTACTTAAGTAAGAGATCTAACAGAAAAAACAAAAAACTAAAAGAACATGTAAGAGTTTTATAGTAGTTCGACAATCTCCAACCGGTGTCCACTTTATGTTTTATTTACTAGAGATTTTAGTCACTAGTACAAGGAATTTACTGATCTAAGTCCCAGAACGGCAAATGGTAGCTTTCTAAGTTTCTTCAATGGAGGAGAGGCAAGAGATGATGAAGAAGTAGAACCAAAAAGTCATTTTCCAGTAGCTATAGGGTATGAATTTATAAAGAAAATTGCTAGTTGAGTTAGAAGCCCATGGAATCCAAAGTCCAAACGCATGCCCGAAAGTGTAGGAGAGAGCACGTGGTCTTATGGCCAAAATCGACCCCTCAATACCAAGAATACATCACAAGAGCTTTTCTTTGGCTATAACTAAAATTTTCCACCTTCTTTTCTTTTTTATCTTCAAATTGATGTATTCCAAACTATTTTCCATAAAAGTTGAGTTAATCCCAGTGATTCCTTTTATAGCGCTTGTATTATCCTACTTTCTTCTCATAAGTTCTTAGAGTTGCTCGTCTTTTCTATAAGGAAAGTACTTCACAAAGATTACCAGAGGTTATGCATTTAATATAAGGAGTTTGGGGGTGCTAAGTGGAAGGATTACCTCTCGGTGTCGAGAGGTCCTCTCGGTCTTGAGTGGTCCATTTAGCCCCGTTTTTCTTGAAATTTATTGAATTCCTTCCTTTTGTCCATCTGGACATGTTTCCAAACTCGTGAGTCATTTCGTCTTTGTTTTGACCTTCTACTTCCAGTTGAAAATCCGCTTGGTCAAAAAGCCGGTTAATATTTTCCCTCTAAAGTATGCCTTATGAAAGTAAGGTATGCTTTACGCAAGAATAAACTTCAGCTATTGTCAACTTCTAATGGTTAAGCTTTCCAACTTTCCATCGATCCAAGTTGTGATGAATCATCCAATTACTTTGGATTCCCTACAAACCGAAGATTGTTCCAAACCTATTATAGCTACGAACTATAGTCCTTGCTTAAGTATTCATTGTAAATCATAATCGCTCTATTTTTACTTGGTACCAAATTGTATATCAAAATAATCCCATGTTCGCCCGGGATTTATCTATTTTACTCTGATTATTAAGCATTCAAATCTTCATGTCAAGTCAATATCCATTCAAAGGTTCACTCTCACTGGATCATTTATTATCCAAACTAGGGTTTGATCTCTCCGGACCATATAATCATCCAATATAGGGTCAAATCTCTCCGGATCATTCAATCACCCAGTCCAAGGTTCAACCTCTCTGGATCGTTTAACATTCAATCTAGGGTTTGAACTTTCTGGATCCTTGCCGAGCTTAATCCGCTCACTTTTTAATGAGGGGACTCAACGACATGCAAGTCCATCTGCTCACTCTCCAGTGAAGGGACTTACTTTTGATCTCTCTAGGTCCTTCCTGAGCCCAATTCCCCCACTCTTCTGTGAGAGGGACCAATGACAAGCAAGTCCATCCACTTACTCTTCGGTAAGAGGACTTACTTCTTATGGTTACTACCCCATCTCTTCGGTTGGACTACCACAATCAGTCATCACGTTCAAGTGGATTTCAAAAATCAAACATACAAATCAACGAAAACAAGCAAACATTCTAAATATTCATCTCAGACATCCGACTCAGACCTTTCCTAGAGACCAATAGAGGGCATATACACATATAAACATCCAAGGTTATCATCATCTTAACTATTCAAAATGGAAAGCAAAGTGTGGGAAATGAACATGACTCCTGTCATCCCAATCATGGGATTACCATCCTTGACCTAGATCTTCTGTCATTCCTTAATGCATTTGTTACAGATAGTGGTTGCTCTAGTTGCATTATTCCAGTTCAGTTTCTTACGTAATATTGCACCTAGTTGCTCCAAATTTATTCTTCTGTCAAACCACAAAGGTGTCTACACTTATTCATTTATTGTCAGTCTAACTCGTGGAACAGGAAAAAATTTCCAAGCCTTCTCTCCCGATCCATGGGTTCCCTCTTAATCAGCCTTCGATAGAGGATTTACCTCCTCTATCTAGGTATATCCTCTCCGAGGTTTTAGTGAGATCGGTGTAAAAATATAACTTTAATTCCCTCCTCTACAGTTTTGGTCCTTTAAAATCATAATCAGCTTTTCACTTTCGCTTATCCTCCATATCCTACTCTAGATAGTCCTTCGTTATCTACAATACTAATATTAGCATTATCAACCTTGGCATCCTCTTAATGTAGACACATCTCAACTTCATGGTAAAACTCCACAAGGTCCATCGGTGGATTCCTTTCTAATGCAATCTTGAAGTCGGTCTTGCTTGCGACTCCAAACATTGCCACCATCGGAATATCGATGGATCCAACTTATCGACTACGGTGGTTGTCACATTAAATATCGTTAAATTACTTCTTAAGGTCTCTTTATGCCTTCGATGTATACATGGTAGTGTCATCACATTCTTTGATCGAGAGATATGCACTTTGAATTATCTCAAGAACTTATTTACTAACACGGTCCATGTGCTTACGGACCCATTCTCCAACTGTTAGAATCATATTGCTGCTAAATCTATTAATGTAATAGGTAGCACCACCCTATCACCTCTTTAGAAGCGCCTAACATCTCTATATGCTAGATGTATCTCATTAGATGAATCGTTGAATCCATCTATCCATCGTACGTTTCCAATGTCAGAAGCTTAAAATCGAGAGGAGTCCTCGTATTTCGAATCTTAGAGGTGAATGGATTCCTGTTTGCATCCTCCAAACTCTAATATGGTGATCCACCCCTCACTATCCTTCTGACCAACTTAGCCATCCATTTGTTTCTGTCCAACGAAAATCTTCCATCAATAACTACACTTTGCCCTTTGATTTTGTGGGGGAACTCGAACACATACTCCAGTAGCTGCGTGTTTGCATTCTGATCCGACCTTTGGCTTCATTCCACCCCTCGTTTCTTGGGGAAACTCTAGCACATACTCCTTCGATGCTATGCATTCACGTTCTGATTTGCGTTTCTGGCTCTTGTAACATTCACTCCTAACATTCTAGCTTATCCCAAGTTTGATTCTAGATTTCGCCCAAGTAGAATCCTTTCGGTACTAAGAGAATCAGGATCAGTGCTGATAGGTCTTATTTATAGAGGGATCATTCTAACTTGCTCCGCTTCGACTCCAGATGCTCGTACATTAGTTCCTGACCTTTGGTCCAAAATTTGATCAACACCAACTTTTTGTCCTAACTTTCTGAAAAGTACATCTAGCATCTCGTATTGTCTAGCCTTTATTCCATCTCACATTTCTTTTATCATCATTTCATCTCTGGTCACGTAAGTGGAATGATTACAATTTGTCGACACCTCCTTACTGCTCCATGCTCTAATTACCCCTTTAATCCTAAATTTGATGTTAGCCCTCTTTATATTCTCCTAACTTTAGGTCCAAACTTCAAATGTGAAATCTAGTTCTTTCTCAGTGAAAGCATCAAAATGTTAAAGCCAAAAATGGAACAACACCCAAAAAAACATTGAAGTATAGAGATCTAATATGAAATAGCAAGAAAGTGAAGAACACATAAGAATTTTTTATAGTTGTTTGGTAATCTCTGGCCTACGTCCACTTTATAATTTATTAATTATAAATTTAAGAGCCACCTTAGGCTGCAACCAACTTTCACCAATCACTTAGCAGAGTATGTAATGCATAACATAAAAGAAAATGAACATTGGAGTAGGAAATGGGAAAAATACTCTATGTTTTGAATTATTTTAAATTTATTTCATTACCTTTCTTTTTTCGGTATACACCACATCAATCTTATTAGTAAATCAAAACAAAAATATGAGTTGTCACTATCTAATAATAGGTTACCACACCTAATAATACTTGCTTAAATATGGAGAATATGCAGTCTTCCATTAACTTTGCATGTAGTAAGAAAAAAGTATCAATGAATCTTCTTTCTTTTATATTTCTAAAATCTCATGGCTTTAGGTTTTTTGTTTTGGTAGAGTTTTACTTAGACTTTGCAAACTCTAATCAGGAGGATACAACTCTTAAGGTGCATTGTCATTGATGTTGTCTATGAGGGCATATTTAGAATAGTTGAATAATAAGTATCAAAGGACAATTTTTCTTTACGGTTGATAATGCTCTTGAGGTTTTAGGAATCAGATTAGAAGATAGGATAGTTAAGGAGATTTTAGACGATATGGGAAAGAACATCTCAAATGGCAATTATAAGAATGAATATGAACTTAAGGACCCCAATATGGTCAATATGGTGAAAATTAACCGTTTATACCTTAATCACCTTTTGCTCTGATTTGGCATGCTTCATGACATATTGAACTGGCATCCAAATTAACAATCTCTATATTAAAAGAGAGTATGTTTTCACTTTGGATTTTTAGTAGAAATAGCATTCTAGCTTTGAGCTAAAATTAAATTAGGTGTATATATGTATGTATATGTGTATGTGGTGCTACATGAGTGCCTTGTTTGGATCTTAAGTGGAAAAATATTATTTTGTTGGATTTTAGGATGTTAGGCTCTGTGAAACAGTATTTCATAATATCCTAAATGCACGAATTACAAACTACTTTGTACAATTTATTAACAAAATAGGTATCTTCTGCTTTTTCGTGCCATAAATTTAGGCATGAGTTTCAAAAATTATCTTAAAATGAATATCATATATCTTAAGAAATTGTTTTGATAAAATGAGATGATATTCCAATGCTTAATTATTTAAAAAAATAAACTACTAATTCACATAATTACTTTTAATTTGACAAGTGGACAACTATTTATGGTGGATGCATAGCTTAACATAAAGTAAATAGAAATTTTTTCACTATTTCATGATTCTCTGCATATCAAAAATAATTTTATCAATGGAAGATGAAAAGCATCCTCATATTTATTGTTAATTTTTGTGTATTATGTAATACCAATCTAAAAAATTAATTTACCAAATTGCACTTGCTCAAATGATTGAAAATTAATGTGTTTTTACATCCTAAATATCAACTCTATAAAATTCTACTTAGTCCGAATGATTCTTGTATTCAGAATAATATTTCAAATCAACTTTTAAATTAACTTTTTAACACTTGGAATTAACTTAACATTTTTATCAAAGTTAACGATCTCAGTTGCTATAGACATGATGTTTATAGTGTAGGCTAAGTATCCTTAAAGTTTCACTTGATTTCAATAATGTTACAGGTGTAGTAATGAGATATAGGGGAAGAAAGTTGTAGTGCAACCTTACCTTATGCGTGAGTGTATACATGTATACACACATGCTTAAATACACATACATAGTATAAACATATAAATACACATAATATTTTCAAAATTTTGGCAAAACCATGTGCAAAACATAGGTTCGTGCTAGTTTAATATATTAGAGGCAATAAAAAATGTATATACTAACTTAAATATTAGCATTAAAAAATTTAAATTGACATTAGAAACATGATAGGAAAAATAAGTATAGCCATTATAATTGTTGTCACTGATAGTATTTGGAAATAAATTTGAATTCATATATATATATATACACACATTCGTTTATGCATACATACATGCATACATACATATAATGAGAGAGAGACTAGGCACTTTTAAATGGCCTTTAACTCAAATTTAACTATCATAAAAATAAGTAAATTAGAATACAATACTGTAATTAAATAATTGACCTTTGTTGTTTAATTACTACAAAAAAGGTATGTCTTCGAGATTATACAATCAAATACAATGATAAAATATTGTCGCTTATAAAAGTAAATAATTATCTAGTAAGAATATTTATTAATGCTACAAATTCATTTGTCTCCAATGTTTATTGTTTAGTAACCTACATTATATTTGACAGATTCAAACTTGAAAAAGAAGCTCTCTATTGCATGCATCCATAAACATTGAATGAAATAGCCCAATTCACGAGCCACGACTATCACAGCGGAATAGTTTTTCTCGTTCCTTGTCCATATATTACACCAAGATCCTGAGTAAAGTTGTGATAATGAAAGTTTCAAATTTTATTAAAAGTGAATGCACATAAATTAATAAGTGATTATGATATGTTATGATGTAAAGTGCATTATACTAAGCTACCTACTATATAAAATGCATCATTGAACTACACTACTTGGTTTTTGATTTCACCCATGAACCATAAGACTAGAATAATATGCTACAAATCTATGAAAGTATGAGGATTCTTTTTGATAATTCAGTGTTCAAATATTGCCTAGTCCATGCCTGTCAATTTATGCTTACTCTTTACCAAGCTAAGTTAACATAATTTCAAAAAGATAAAGTGCAACTTAAATTCGCAAATAAGTTGATCCTTGCCAAAAGTTGATCATTGTATTAACCTAAAAACCAATCTCACACGTCAACACCAATCATCATATCTCATCCTTAATACAATGGTACATTTATATATAAATTATAAATGGATTATGAATTATGACTTTCACATAGTAAACTTTAAAGAGAACATGCATAATCACATGCATGTCTATTTAAGAAGATAAGAAATGCTTATGAACTTTCAGTAGCTATTCATTTCTCTCATATCCTTCTATCATGTTAATTGTTGTACCAAACATGTTAAAATAAAATAATTTTATCATATAATTTATCATTAGAAACATGAAGGAAGCAAATATATATAATATTATAATAGTGAGTTATTGAACTTTTTACCCACCCTTTTCTTCGAGATTCATAACAATTTTCCCATTTTATGATTTATTTGGAAATAAAGAAAAATAAGGACAAATTTTTAATAAGCCACTCAAAAAACTTATTTCAACTATAGGTCTCTCTTGAAACTAATTCAAAAAATACATCTCTTTTTGAGATTATACATTAGTTCATACACAAGTGTAAGATATAAAATTTGTGCAATTGTAATGGTGATGTGGTTCGCTATTGTAAGGTGGTAAAGTTTATTGATTTTGTCCAAGGTCCTGATTCAATCCCCACATTTGAATTTTCATTATCAATTTTTTAAAACAACTTTAGTAATATGCTTTTTGTCACTTGCTAAAAGGACCAGTAGTGTACGAAGGATGTATGATCTGAAAATCATATAGTCATATAACTTTTTAATATGCTTTTTATAACTTACTAAATATTTTTTGTAACATTAAATTCGTTTCATAAAAATGCTGTTATATTTTATCGATCTAGAGAATTACTCCAATAAATATTACTTATTGTTTTAAAACTTTATTCAAACATATAAGGCTGGCTTTTTCCATTTTATAGTTTTTTTGAACTCTTTCTTTCGAATTTTTCTGAAATTTTTGTTTTCCCTAAATTTCCAAAAACTAGTTTCAAAGGAATTCCTTCCAAAAGTTGGGGAAAAAGTCAATTTTTTTTGCAATTTCCATGAAATTTCCTTTTTTTTCCAATCATATTGCTCAAACTTTTTTAATTGAGTTAAACTTGTCATACCGATTGGATCAGGAGTATGCAAGTGGACATTTAGGTTGGCTTTACAAGTCACTTTTGGGAAGTGGATTTACAAATCGTACCATGGAAATTTTTGGTTAATGTTATATTATTAGGTTAAGCTATATGTGATTAGAGTTCCCATACTCACATGTTGGCAATCTTCTAGAGGCATATAAATGATATATGATGCATGAATGTTCATACCATACACCCATTGTTGTTTTTTAATTTTTGCCTTTGGCTTCTATAGAGATTTTCAATGTTTTAATTTCATAAAGTAAATAGATTGGATTATAAGATTTTAGCCACACAAGTGTTTTGGCATTGATTTGGATTCTCTATATTAAAAATAATGAATATATGCTACGACCAGTAGATTATATATATATATATATATTTATATATATATAAAATAAAACCAATTTGTTGAAGAAGACAATTAAATAATAAGTGAATTCGACATTCGTACTTTGCATCAACCAAGCAGTGTAAGCTAAATTCCACATGCTAGTCAAGCTGTTAATTGAACGATGAGTAAAGACCCAGAGAATGCAGTTTGATAAGATATGTCACAAATCTTGCAAATTATTTCAAACATGGCCATTCTTCCTCTCCATAGCATGCTTCTATCCCACTTTTGATCGAAAAATAAGATTCCATGTCCCGTATTAAATTCGAGTTTCGTCAAATGAAATTTTAGTGTTGACGGAATGGACTTGGAATAAATTGTACCATTCCGTCGACAATCAGGAGAATTGGAAATGCTTCAAATGATATAGAAACATTCCATATCCACCCATGGCAACATCTATGGATAATGTTACTATCAACAAACTTATTTTCCTTAAAAAGATAATAATAAAATATAAAATTGATATAATTTTTCTAATTACCAATTATATTTTATCATCATCATTACGAAAATAAGAAAAATATTATTTACTATAATTTAATTTTATCTCTTACAAAATATATTAATAAAAATGAAATTGATATTGAAAACAAAATACATTACAACATAATTAATAGTTACATTTTCAAAATATAGTAAAGAACTTTTTTATTTTTTGTAATCATGATGATAAATATAATTAGCAGTTAAGAAAAATTATGTAGTTTCATATTTTATTATTGACTTTATAATAAAAGAAAAATAAGTTTGTTGACAGTAACATTATTCATGCATTAGCATCAGAATTTAAAAAAATAAATAAAGAATAGTTGGCATATTTCTTTAGTTTGGCAAAATATAATAACAAGTTTTTGAAATGAACTTATTATTACAAAATATATAGATAGTAAATTATAAAAAGGACATTACAAATTATTAAAAAAATGACTGACAAATGAAAAATATTTTTTTACAATATTTTCTCCGATTCGACAAAATAAATTAAAGCTTTTATCAAATTTATTATTAATATAGTTAGTAAGTGGTAAAAGGCATTTTACAAAAGTTATTTCTGAAAATGATATTGGAATGTTAAATCAAGTTAACAACAAAAAGTAACTTTCTTAATATGCGTTTTATCACTTACTAACTATATTTGTTATTGCCAATTATTTGTTGTTAACTTGATTTATCTTTTCATTACCAATTCTTTCTAAATAACTTCTGTAATATGCCTTTTATCACTTGGTAACTATTTTTTTTGTAATAATAATTTTGGCCAAAGCTCTATTTTATTTTATCAAAGTAGAGAAATATTCCAACAAATATTTTTCATTCGTAAATCTTTATTTTATTATAATTTCTATATTATCCATTTTATAACTTATTATATTTTTGTAATAATAAATTAGTTTGATAAAAAATGTTATTATATCTTAACGAACTAGAGAAATGTTCAAACAAATATTCTTCATTTGTTTAAAAATTTTGGTGCAACATTTACAAACAATGTTATTGTCAAAAAACCTATTCTTTATTACAAAGTTACTAATAAAATATGAAATTGATATAATTTTTCTCAATTACTAATTATATTCTATCATTATGATTATAAAAATAAAAAAATGTTCTTTACTATATTATGGAAATATAACTATTAAGTATACTTCTATATACTTATTTTCCATTTCAGTTTCATTTTCATTGATACCTTCTTTTTTTCAAAAATGTTTATTGATATCTTTTATAATAGATAAAACTATATTATAGTAAAGAACATTTTTCCTACTTTTCATAAATTAGATAATAAAATATAATTAGTAATTGAGAAAAATTATACCAATTTCATATTTATTATTGACTATTGTAGTAAATGGAAAATAAGTTTGTTGATAGCAACATTATTCATACATGTTGCATAGAAATTTTAAAATAATAAAGAATATTTATTGAAATATTTCTTTTGATCAGCAAAATATAATAACATTTTTCTGAAACAAATTTATTGTTACAAAAATATAATTAGTAAGTTATAAAAAGTAGATTAAAAAGTTACAAAAAAAGAATGACAAATGAAAATATTTGTTGGAATATTTCTTTAGCTTGATAAAATATAATAATGCTGTTATAAAATAAATTTATGATTACAAAATATATAGTTATTAAGAGAAACAAAGTGTAGTACATAATTTATTTAAAAAAAATTTATAATGAAAAGTTAAACAAAGTTAACAATAAATAATAATAGTCGTAGTGGAGACTGAACCTATGACTTTGGACTAAAATCAACAATTCTTCACCTCCTTAAAATAGCCAACTGCACCAGTGTTACAATTGCATAAATTTCATATCTTACGCAATTCATAAATACGCATGAATAAACATAAAATCTCAAAATTAGACCTATTTTTATAAATAACTTTAAGAGAGGCCAATAGTTGAAATAAGTTTTTCAAAGATGCTTATATTAAAATTTTATCCACAAAATAATTTATAATTAAACTGTGATGATAAACATGTCACATTGGAAGACAATTAGAATGATATATGATATAAATTTGGAAGTTTTTGATTATAATCACTCTAAGGTCATGAATTGTACTTCCAGAGTGTTTTTTCCTCACTTACGCTGAGTGGAAAGGACCAATATTGATAGAACATGTTTTTTTTTTGCAAAGCAAGCCGGTTTTATAGTGGGCTGTCCACTTTTATTACGAAAGTAATAAAGTTGAAGTACAAGAGTAAGGTAAGAGCACCTACACTACTAAAAATACTGGAAAAATACAGCACAGGTATGTGGCAGACTAGCCACAGTAACTAAATAAACAAGACTAGAGCTCCTCCGTAGAGGAAGAAACACCAACATCATCAGTAACCAAAAGCACAAACCCACAAAGACTAGCAAAGGGCCTGAAAAGGGAAGCAAGACAAGGGTCATAACCCTTAGCATGTTACATATTAAATAATAGTAAAGCAGAAGAATTTCAATCTCTCTTATTAATTCTAAGGGTTTTCTCCACTCTCCGTAATTCTCTCAAGATACTTTAATTTCAGATTTGTATAATTTACCATTTTGAAGCTATTCTACCAAGTTTCTTACACTATTTTACATTCAAACTAATTTTTAAACAATTACTTACAAGTCTCTTCTTAACTCTCTTCTAATACTTTACATTCAAGCCCATAGATTTAAATTAATTACATAATCCAAAATCTAAAACGTTTAATAAATTCAGCTTACTAATATTTAATCCATTAAATAAATCATAAAAGATGACAATTTTAATACGTATACTTTAGTCGCATTAACAAATCGGTAAATCAAATTTTCATTTAGACACAAAGATATATACGTCATAACATAAACTATATACATTAACAATAATGATAAATTTGTTTTGTAATACATTTATCTAAACGATCCTCAATTACACGAAAAAAATTCCGTTTTTAACTCAAACACCTACATTTTAAAACTTCTATAATCAGTTACAAACTCTTCTCAATTCTCTCCTAATATTTTATATTAATGTCCATATGTTTAGCTAATTATGTAGTTTTAAATTTAAGATATCTAAATAATACAATTAACTAGTATTCATTGGTTCGTCTAACAAATCCTAAAAACAATTTAAATATGTATACATTACTAATATATTTGAGCAAAATTATATAACAATATATTTATAAAGATATATAAATCACATGACATAAAATGTATAAATAAATAATAGTAATTTTTATTTATAATTCATTTACCTTAAAATTTTTATCATATAGCATAATAGAAGTTCCTTGTTAATAACATTTAAAGGATATTTATACTTTTATAACATTGCAGTTGAATGCACGGATTACTCCATAAAAATTAGTTTATACAAAATTATTGTTTTTAACGTGCTATTAAACCTTTTCGTACTCATAACTCAACTAATGCCATAGAACTCTATTTTGTAGTTAATTTTTTTAACGTGCCCATCTTGTAGAAAAAACAAAATCCATCATCAGAATCATAGTTAAAATTATTTAGTAAATAAAATATCAAATAGTGAATAATGGTTCACATGTAGGTAAGCCAACCATAAGATTCTCCTCTCATTCACAATTACATACAGAGCTCTTCTCAATTTTGTCCTACTTTTATTTACATTCATCTCCTTATAAATTATTTAAACGAATTCAATTATGTAATATTCATTTATTATAAATTCTAAAAAAAAAAGAATTTGATATGTATACAACAAGGGTATATGAACCATACCTGACTTATTCCTGCAACTAAAGAGTTAGTACATAATGAACATAATATGCTACTTTACAAACATCACAAAGATGCACTACATCCTATGTACAACGTTGGGTGCTTAGGTATCCAAATCTATAGTACCTACGACAAGTGACATCCTTAGAGTGACAGATTATGGGAAGAAGAACTAAAGCAAACATAACAACCATCAAACAATCCTCACTGTCACTCAATGTGCCTTTGATGTATGATAACTCATATAATCATTTCTCTACGAGGGATTAATGGAAAAATATTGGTTTTTAGTGTACTTGCTCATAGCCTGAAGCTGACACTAGACCCATTCCACCAGTCTAAGGTATAAGGATCCAATCCACCTTGCCGGGGCAGCCATTCCAAGTATCCAACGAGCGCCTTCACAACACCCCTACTTTAAAGTATAACAAAAAAGACTCTAAGTAACAACGAACCCTTAGCACGTATATCTAAGTTTTTCTTTTCCCATCTAGTTTAAATTCATCCTTAAGGAACCATTCCATGTTTCGATAGAACCATTCAACATTCTATCCATGGGTCACGATTCCAAGATACCATCTATTATGGATAATCATCATCCTGACCCATACAACGTCGAACCGTCATCTTTGGAACATAACTCCATTTGCTGTTAAGTTACCATCATCGAAGGCCCAAAGCAATCATCCCTCATCATGCTACTACATTACCATCGAACCTCAAGCGAACTAACAAACACCTTCAACATGACTTGTAAATTCCCCATACTTCCTTTAGAAGTTGCATCAACTCTGCCATAATAAATCATGTCGGTACCGATCAAAAGAGGTCGGTAGCGATATGAATTCATTTTCTTATACTTGGCCAAAATTTTCTAAGTTCCTTTCCTTCCCGATCTCTTCTCTTTTAGCCTACTTATAACCCTCTTGCTCCATTCCTAGAGTTCCTAGGTCCGTGGAACCAACCTGCTACCAAGAAAGGAGGTCGGTATCCATCAAAAGTGACCGGTATCGAGTTTGTACTTATCGAGTTATTGGACCTTGTCTTTTGGAGTTCCTTCCTTGACCTGTCCTAAAGCTTACCATGAAGTTTCACCACCTTTGTCCCAAAGCAGCTCCTTTTATCAATCAAAACTGCAAATCACTAACTCTCAACTTTTTTCTCAGTAGCAAAATGAGGTTCAACAATAAACCAACTCCGAACAACTTGCAACTAAAATCAGAGGCTCCACCCTTCCTTCAGAGACCCTCCTTCAAGTTTCATCCAAGTCTGAGCAATTTTGCCTTCTTTTTTTTCAAATCGATGAATTCTTTCCTAACTAAACAAAACATAAGCAAACCAAATTAAAATAATTCATCCAAACTTAAATATCATTCATAAACATCCATCTAAAATAAATAAGCAATTTAAACATAATGATCATACAAATTCTAGTCTACATCTAACTTTTACACCAAAATGACAATATGGTCCAAAAAGGTCCGTAAAACTAATTAAAATCAAATCCAATAATTTTAATTGCAGCCATAAACATTTTCAGAAGTTTAATTGAAGTTTAAAATCATTTCAACATAAAAAATCATGTTAAAACACTAACTTTAATTATATGAACAAAATAGTGAGAAATCAATAACCACTCACCTAATACCCAAATTGCCACTTTAGATGCATAACAATGACATAAATAGCCAAGGACATAGATTCCAAAGCACCAAGATGATAGATCTACAACCCCCTTCTCTAATTACCCTTCTAAATGATGGATTTGATTAAGATTAGTAATGAAAAGATGTCCCCTTTAATTAAGTTAAGGTTAATGGAGGTTAGGAATTGTTTTGGGAAAGTGGGAAATGACCTAATTCTATCGCATCTCCCATTCAGGCACAATTCTTGAAATTCATCAGTGGACCTAGACACGAGCTTAGTTTAATTACCCACCAATCTATCTAGCAGTAATGGGGCATACAATGCTCAAATCTTCTAAACGAAAAATCTGATTTCCTATCACGACCACTCTATGAAAAGGGAAACCGTAAGCCTCATCTAATAGAAGCAGTTTCATATCCTAATTCGATTCCTATCAATTTTTTTTTGGAATTACAAGAATTTCTAGGTCTAAAATGTTTGATAAAAATTCTAAAGGTGGAAAATGTCCCTAGAGTCATTTCCCAAAATTTTAGAGTTATACAACCTCATATGAAATAAATAATAATAATATTTACAATCCCTTGACATGTAAAATAGGAGTCATTACAGGAAGTTATGAGAATAAATAATGTATACATAAATATAATAATTAATAAATAGCTTGGTACAAGGAATTTAGTAGGAAACAAATCTTAGGTTGCAAACTTATTCCTCAAGTGAAATTAAATGCATTGATAAAACGTAGTTTTTGAATAACCAATATATATGCAAATAGGTGATGCTATGAAATAATTAGTAGGAAAAAACTGACATCAATATTTGAAAATGAAGACAAAGATCAAACTTAAATTCTGGTTTTTCCGATAGCCAAGATGTTTGTTTATTGAATCTATCATTAAATAATAAGAAGGAAAGATGAAATCGATTTTGGATAATCAAAGAGAAATAAAATCGAACTTAAGATAAATAAAAAAGTCAAACTATAGATGGATTAAACCAATCTTACCAATATAGTCAAAATTTTATGAAACGACCTGACTCGACCTTCGAAAATCGGCACTGAATACGACACTCGTATTCCAATGCCGCAGATCCGAACGTCGAAGTTCGTCGGAGCTTATAACACATCAAGTATAACAACACAGCGGAAGAAAAAGAAATGAATATCATTGATATACAACATTCGATACAACAATGATACAATATGAATCAATATCATAGATACAAGATAACAATGCTACAACGGCATAACAAATAGCCAAGAGATAACTCCAGCAGCAATAGCAACACTAACTCCAAAGTACCAATCCGGCAATAGCTCGAACCACCATCTTGTTTCACCAAGCTAAGAAAGTCTCGTTCACGAATCCAAAGACTCCAATATCCAAGATCTCCAAAGAATACCAAAGAGGAAGCTAGAAGCTACTAAATGGATATCTATATCTACTATCTGAAAAACCCAACTCTAGACTGCCCGTGTGAAAATTATGGGCACCCAGAGTTTAGGAAGGGAACAATAACCTCCGGGTCAGTCATGCGACTGGTATGAGCAAACGAAAACAGTTTTAGCTTTTAAAAAAACAAAAGAATTTAAATTTGAAATCCGCAATGCTTTTTTTAGAAAATTAAACTACCATAAGGCCTCCCGCCACACACACCATGTAAACGCAGAATTGGAGGAGATTTCTCCTTATGATAGTCAAATATGCTTGATACGCGAAAACCATTTGATATTATTATTAATGCATAGTGGAAAACATTTCGAAAGTATAATATTAATCTTAGCCAGCATAGACATTTCGTACTATGCCTACTATAGCTACCATCCAAACGGTGGTGACCACCATAAGTGAATGGCAAGTTATACAACTAAAACCGTACAAGGCACGTATTGGATGATTGGATTTCCAACAAACGGTCAGGCCAAGGAACTTCCCATTGCCACATGGGTACGCCTCTGGAGAGATGCCCCGAGAACCATCCCTCAGTTCTCTGCCAACACAAGGCCGTTGTACCCCCTGCCCTGGAGTATCACCTCAGATATTCCACCCCAAATCGTAACCAACCTTTATGCGAGCGCTCGATACCAACAACCACAAAGCAATGTATTTGCAGTAATCACATAGGTTAAATATCTAGGCTCCATACCATGATATCATCTCTATCCAGAAGAAATGGACATACCTTAGGGGCGCGACCCCTGAAACCTTGCTGCATCTTTCCTGTTTCGGCCATTTCCGGGCTGTGAGGTCCCGATGCAGTCTCGACCACAAAGCTACGCTTTTCACAAAGCCTTGCTTTGATCAACAAGTGATCAGCAGCACTTCGTATGCCACATTACCAAATTGGAAATGTATCACTAGTAACCATCAACTACATAACCTCTGAGCTCATACGTCTCAGAGAAGGGTGTTAAGCTAAGAGAATAAATCTCCGCCACCAAACAGAAATGTATTTGATAGAAACTAGCTTTATATCTCAAAGTGTAACGTCAGACACACATCCATACAAGTCTGTTCCGGGTTCAAACAGAACCGAAGGCACTTCCGAAGAAGCCCTTGCAAATCACTTTAAATTAATTAAATTTCTTTAAATTTACTTAATCAAAATTAAGATAGTAAAACCTTAATTAAGATAAAACATTATCTTGTTAATATCCTCATTAACATAATTACCCATTTATCTCTAAAATTATCTTAGTTAAATCATTAATTAGGCTTTAATATAAATAATCATTTATCATTAAAATTTAAAGTTATCAAAACATAATTTTTAAATGGCTTAAATATTTATCCATTAATAGTTTTAAAAACTATCTTCAATTTGAATTTTAAAACCTGTCTTTTTATATAAACTTTAAAATTACATTCATAACTCAAATTTTTAAATCACTTTAAAGTTTCTTAATCAAAGTTTAAAGTTATCAACTTCAAAACTTCTCAAATCAAAATGTTTAAGAAAACATTTATTAAAACATCAAGTAATTTTATATAAAAGCTTTTAACCAATTTAAATTTACAGTCTTTTTTATTTAAAAAAACCTTTTTAAACCTTAATTACTGTTCCCTTATGCTGCTTCGGTTAATCCCGATCCTTACTTGAGACTGCTTCGAGTTAACCCACATATTTCCCTTGCTTCGAGACAAACCCGATCGATCTTGAGTTCAACTTCGAGTCCAACTTCTTCGTCCCAGACCAACATCATTTCCCGGATACACAAAATCGCATGCTCATGCACAGCTGCCTAACCGTCCTTCGACCATCGCCCCTCCGTTCGATAAGTCAATGATGACTTCCACAAAACTTTCCGATCACCCACTTCCATCAGGTTGAGCTGGAATTCGAAACAACCCATTATATCACCCAGGCATTTAAACGCAGTCAACCCAAAATGCCTCGCTGACGACCCTATCGTCCATCAGAGACCATGCGAGTCTTCCCAGATCAGCCCCACCAACTTGAGCTTTGATTCCCCTGGGTCCGGATAACTTCGATCAACCTATGACGGTGCATTTCTACTTCAAAAATAGACAAGCATACAAGCCTTTAAAACCCTAAAACATCATCGTACCCATACCACGATTATTCAAAAAATCAAATCGTATTTTTCCCATGATCATTGATGCTCATACAACCTTCACCAATGATCACAACGTCCAATTCATCGGAAATTAACGAGAATTTACAAAAATCCCTTTTTAGTTCAAACCCAAAATTCCCAATTTATACTTACCTAAAATCCTTAATTTTTTCCCTAAAATTCGTGATTTCGTAATACGAATCTGTTAGTAATGCCAAAACACACGATCAAAATCCTAAATTTTTGACTTAAATTATGCTATTACTGTAAATTCCATTTTTTGAAATGATTGTTCACTGAACCCACCTGATTTCATTTTAAAAACGATATTACTAAGTTACAATCATTTTACTTTCAAATATTACAGCTTGAATATGTTAGATAGGAAGCTATGATCTTTTATTTGATGAACTATGAGCCTGTAATATCAACAAGAACGAAATACAACCATGCATTCCAGAAATAGAGAGAAATTCAATCATTCTTCTCAGATGAACTCAACATACTTTCAAGCATTATCCAATATCAAGATAGAATGGTCAGTTAAAAAGGTTTGCTCACCTTGGTTATTTTTGAAACAGAGACAGTGAAGCAGTTTTGAACCTGGTGTGCATTGTAAACTTGAACCTGCTTTGTTTGAGATCATCTTGTGTGAATCTGATTCGTGTGAATTTCTTAGATTTGATACTAAGTTGAATATATGAGTTTTATCAAAAATCATTGTTCCACTGTATGTTATATTTTCCAGATTGAAAGCTTGTGAAAGTTCAGGTCTGAACTTTGTTTTGATCTCCACTGATTTTAACTCCAGGTTGAAGACTTTGATCTCCAGATTCATCACTTGATCAGATTGTTATTGTTTTGAATTTGAGGTGCTTCTGTTTTCTAGTTCAAAGAATTTTGAGGTGTTTTGAATATGGATTTCTCAGATTTTGATCTGGGATTTGATAAAATTGAATTTTTGTTTTGAGATTTTCATTTTGAACTGTTTTGAAATTTCAGATTTAAGAAAATGTTTTATTTAATTCAAATTAAAACATAAATGCCACTTGTTCTAACAAATAAAGACATGCTTACACTTGTTAATGGTTTGAGTAAATATTTTTACAAATGTCATTGAAGACAAAATTTTATGTTTATATCCTTGTCTTGAATTAATTTAGAAAATTTATTTTAAACCCTTGTTTTAAATTAATTCATGCATTTGCATTTAAACCATATTTTATTTACAAATCATGTTTTAATTTAAATACTGAATTTATATCCTTATGTTAAAATAATTTATGTAATATTTTTTTTTAAACTTAAGATATAAAAATTATTTCAAATATAATTTCTTTAAGTCTAATTAAATTTCAATTGATTAAACTATTGAAGTGATTTCCAATTTTTATTGAAGCGATTAAAATATACATTACTAAGAAAGAAATTTCTCAAGTAATTTTTTTTTTATTGAATTCAAATTCAAATCTCAAATTATGATCTATTTATAAAATATTCACTTTTGAATTCCAAATCATAAATCTTTATTTGTTTTAAAGATAAAAACATTTTTTTCTCTTATTAATGAATCAAGTTATTAATGTTTATATATATTTATTCAAATGTCCAAATAAATTCACAATTGAATTTGAAATTAAAATATTATTCAAAATATTTATTTCAGAATTTCCAATTTAAAATTCTATTTAAAAATCTTATTTACATTCATTTACCTTAATAAACAAACAAATATTTATTAAATTTTTGAAAAACACCAGTTTAAATCATAATTAAATTCCAAAAATTAAATTTATTTCTAATTTCTATTTGATTTAAAAACGGGAATGTTACATTTTAAATATCCAATACATTTGTATGTAGTTGATACCATGAAAAAAGAATAGAGAAAAAGGTGAAATCCAAATTTGTAATTAAAAGAATGATATTCAAACTTATCAATAAGCTATGATTCTTCCAATACTCAGGAGAGAAGAATAACTCATTTCAAAGAATTAAATAAAGCATGATACCTCCATGGGATGACAACTGATTTAACAAATATAATGGTTCTAGAAGCCCATAGAAGTATAGTTTTATTTTTACTTTAGTTAAAAGGGTATTTCAAAAACTTTGATTGAATATCTCAGGTGAAGAGGAATACATTTAACCATGGAGAAAAAGTTTTAGGAGAGAACACTAGAAACAGTATAGATATAAATTCTTGATAGGAAGTTATAAGAATAAATAATGTATATGTAAATATAATAATGAATAAATAGCTCAATAAAAGGGATTTAATAAGAAACAAATCTTAGGACTGACATCTTTAAAAGAAATCAAACATACCAATAAATCTCATTTTTGAATAGCCAATGCATTGCAAATAGGCGATGCGATGAAATGATAAGAAGGAAAGGTTGAAATCAAAATTAGATAAATGAAGACAAGGTCAAACTACCAATAAAATCTGGTTTTTCCAGTAGTCAAAATATTTGCTTGTTGATGCAACCATGAAATAATAAGACGGAAAAAATAGATCAAAGTTAGATAATCAAAGACAAATAAATTGAAAATTAAGATGAATAAATCAAATATAATAATAAAATCTATTTTTTAATATCTAGTCAATAGTTGCTGCCATGAAAAAAGAATAGAAAAAGTGAAATCAAAATTTGGCAATAAAATATAATAATTATCAAACTTATAAAAAGTGGTTCTTCTACTAATAAGAGTGAAGAATGAAGTTTTTCTAAAGGAATTCAAAGGAGCATGATTTCTACTTGAGATGGAAAATGATTCAACATATTTTGTTAGATCTAGAATCCATAGAAATTTAATAATTTTTTCTTTCCTTACGATGAAAGCGAATTTTGAAAATTATGATTGAATATTTTAACGGAGAGGAAAACATCTAAGGGAACAGAAAACTTTTTGGAGTAAATATTAAAAATTGTGTAAACATAAATTCATGTCATGAAGTTATGAGAATATACAACATATACATAAATATAATAGTAAATAAGTAACATGATAAGGATTGTAATAAGAAATGAGTATATGAATTGAGATCAAATAAGGAATGAGAATACATAAAGTCACATATTCTCTTTTATAAATAATAGAATAAATTAGATGTGATGGAACCGGAACAGTCTAGAACGGGTGAAATATAGGGATTTCGAAAGGTAAAACTCCCTATTTGGATCATAGCGAGCATATGAAGTCTAAAGGGTTACACTAGATCCTGTAACTTAGCGGAACAAGGATGTTAAGGATAAATTAACACCAAAGTGGGATGAATAGTGTTTAATGGGTTATATGAATATTATTTAATTTCTTTATGGTTTTACATGGAATGATGGAACTAACAATCATAAAAACAATCACAGTATCAGAGTACAGATAAAAGTAAATGCTGTAAAAGTAAAAAGGAAAGAATACACTAGAATTTTATACTAGTTCATAGTTACCCTGCATCCAATCCCACACAATTACTTGTATCAACTAGTAAATGCAAATACAATCTCGATTTCATGGCTGTAACACCCCACATCCCTTAGATACCCGAAAGGACATACTAAAAGATGTGGTGCGTTGTAAGTATAATTAAAACTAGCAGAGACTAAGATTCATAAGACAAATAATAATAACACAGCGAAAATAATTATAGTATTTTGTTCAAAACCAAACTCCATAATAAGTCATCAAATAATAAATACATCAAATGTCAAACTATTCATATATGTCTTTAATCAAAAACCATAGTCTCCGTAAAATCGGAGTATATTATCCCTCATTATAGTGCCCGTACAAAATAAGAACTAACACTAAAAATGAAAGAAATACATAGCTGCAATCTCCTCTAAGAAACTTCAAGCAATGACAATCTACTGACTTCTCTCTTGATTACATATGGGGGAAAAGGGGAAAATAGTGGAGACTAAAAGTGTGATGAATGATAGTAATTACTAGAGTCTTTAAACAAGATAAAACTAATAGACTCTACAACAGTTCTAGCACAAATAAGGATAACAAGGGAAATAGGGTAGAAACAAACTGGAAATAAGTACGATTAATTATTGCCTAATTTATATGATAGGTTAACTTTGATTGCTTACACTTGTCTTTGATTTCTTCTTTGATTATGATGAATTCCTAATCTAGTAATTAGAATGTAACCCTGATTCTACCCTTTTTGATCGGCCTACTACTCCATAGACCTTTCTACGGACCAGGCGCTATATAACTCCCTACGTAGTAGCCATTGGTATCTATGAAAAATGTACAGAGCAACCACTATGGACCTGATGACATATATAGCTCCTACACAAAAGGCAATGGTGTCTACAAAAGACACTCGTACTATGCGCTTGGAACTCATAGTATTACCGAGCATCCGAATGGAAGTCACACACATAACTGCCACCATGCCCATGCTATCTTTTGCTCCACCTATTGGGTCTGCTTATTACCTCAAACTCCAACATAAGCGTGCCCCTCATCTCACTTCAGGCTAATGTGAGATCACTGTGTATCCATAGAAAAATAGGGAAAATGCTGTTGGTACCGACCCTTTATCCAAAAGATATCTAGTTGCGTCCCTTATGCAAATCCTCTGTGATTTGGACTTCTAATTGACCAATTACTACCCTTTTTAGCATAAGCGTGCCCTCATCTCACTTCATGCTAATGTGAGACCACCGTTTTGTCTAATAGGGAATGCCATTAGGTATAGGTCATACTTTCATCTTTGCTTATTAACTTAGATAAATTATTTATTATCTATACTATAATTTATCCCAAGTCTTAAATTAAGCCTCATTCCGTTCGTTTTCTTATTATAAGCTACGTTATAATCATGCTTATTACTTTACCTAAGGTCAAAGTGTGAAGGTAAGCTTCTTTCATGTTTTACTCTTTTTAGTACAATTCTAGGTTATAACTAGGCAAATTTTTTAATTCAGTCCAATTAACGTCATAGTTAGGTGCAATTTCAGTCCAATTCCATTTATATTACAGTCTTTGAAATTTACATCATATGTTCCATTATTTCAGCTTTCTTACAATCTAATCCATATTTGCGTTAATCCCACTCTAATCCATACGCGAAGAAAAAAGAGGAATAAAAGAAAACTAAAAATAGAAGAAATTCTAAAGCATAGAAAAAGATGTAAATAACGTAAAAATAACAGTTAATAAACTCGAATACTGCAAATAAAATGTAAATAAATGGAAAAGCTATAATTAACGGAAACAAACAAAAATTACTGAAAAGAATAGCTGAAAGGAAATAGACTGAAAATAATTCTAAAAAAAGCTATAAATAAACTACTGAAAAGGGTATTCCAAAAATCATAGTAGAACTACAACTATTGGAAACCCTATCATTTTAAATTACGTAAAGAAATATTTAAAATAATTACAATCACTCACCTCTGGTCCCAAGCCCTTCCTTTGGTCTTCCTGGATCAACTTGGAATTGTAAAATAATTTAATTTATAACATTTTTCTCTTTGGAATTTTTTTTCCATTTAGGGTCCTTCCTTGAAAGGTAAACCCAATTGGAGAAAATATAGAATGAGAAAAAATGTTAGGTCTAGGGGTCTATTTATAGGAGTAGAAGTGGATTTCGGGCCATTAGATTTTGAGATTGAATAGGATGCAACCACATCATAGGTTGAATAGGAGCCATCAGATGCAAGAACAGAGGGACCGGATTAAAATAAAGAATGCAAAACACGTAAGTCGGTTAAACAAAATTGCACCTCATTTGAAGAACAAGCATACGTTCATTAGCCCCCAAAACAAAAAGGCGGGTCGATCCGGCGGTCCACCGCCTACTGCCCAGGTCGATCGGCCGGTCGACCTGTCCGTGTGTATATATATATATATATATATATATATATATCCATTTCTTTGTTTATTCCATAAATCGATCATATTAGCTCGGTTTTTGAGTTCTATATAGGAAATTGACCAGAAAATTACCATGGACCCAATGGTGCAACTCCCATGGCTCGATTCTAATAATTTCACAAAATTATTTTATCATTCAATTAATTAATGAATTAATTATTATGGGTTAAATTTCTGGTTGTTTCATTCTCCCCTCCTTAAGGGATTTCATCCTCGAAATCTCTATGGATAAAAGAATGCACTAAATGTTTTCATCCAATTCTATAATCAACTACTCAATCATCAACCATTCATCCATTGTCTTTAAGTTTTTCTAATACATTTTATGATACTTATGCAATTAGTGTAGTGTAAATGTCCTTATCTAATGCAAAAGATTAGACGGTCCACTAATTCAATTGATCTCCTTTTATGCAATCATGTCTGTGCCATGTATCCAAATAAATGCTAAAATTTCATAATGATAATTGATAATTCTACATGCAAGCTACAATCATCATCCAAATGTAGTAATCATGTGGTAAACATCCATTCATAGCAACCATGGAAATAAAGATTAAAATTCACACATGTCCATATGCATGTGCTCTAGTGTCTTAGTTAGGCCGATCCCTAAAGAATAATAGTACCTAGTGTACCTATATGCGTCCATAGCATCCACTAGCAAACACTTGTAATCACTAGCATACATCATTCATAACATTTTCTATTAACATGTTTACATCAAATCCTATTGTCCATAGGTTAAATCCTAAGTTTTACCCTCCTAAAGAATAATAAAGGAAATAACCTATTCAAATCTAAAGATGGAAAAAGGAATTCCAAACTTACTATCAAAAAGATGCGGATAGGAAGTACAAATCTTCTCTTCAGCTTTCCAAATGGTGTCTGCAACATCATCTTCCCATTGCACCTTCAACAGTGGAACCTCTTTGTTCCTTAGTCACTTGATGTCTCTTCCAACAATCTTCGTGGGGATGCGCAGCTTCCTCCAACTAACTAGGCTCTACAACCTCCACCGAGTCGTGTAAGCACTTTCACAAGTGCGAAACATGGAAAAAGTCATGCACTTTTGCGAGCCTATCGGGTAATTCACTTTGTAAGCCATTTTCCCAACTCTCACCACGTTAGGGAATGGTCTAACAAATCTAAAGGCTAACTTTTCATTCGACCCAAACCTTACCACCTTTCTAAGCAGGGATACTTTGATAAAAATTAAGTCTCCAACCTCAAATTCTAAGTCTTGCCTCCGCTTGTCCACATACGAATTCTATCTATCTTGAGCCGTCTTCATCCTCCGTCGAATCAAATCCACTCTCTCGGAGGTCTCCCTAATCATATTGGGTTCAAGCAATAATTTCTCCATAGACTCTACCCAACATGATGGGGACTTGCAAGGTCTCCCATATAAAGCCTTAAGTGGTGCCATTCCTATACTTGTTTGGTAGCTTTTATTATACGTAAACTCAACCAACGAAAGGTTCTCCTCCTAAGTTCCTCCGAAGTCCAAAATGCACATCCGTAGCAAATCCTCAAGCACCCTATTGATCCCTTCCGTTTGACCATCTGTCGAGGGGTGATAGGCCATACTCAATCTTAGTTGCGTCACTAGCACCTCCTGTAAGCTCCTCCAAAACTCACTAGTGAAAATGGGATCTCTATCACTCACCATGCTAGAAGGAACTCCATGAGGTCGGACTATCTCTCGAATATACAAGGATGCCAAATATGAAGCCGTACGCTTACTCTTAACTGGGATGAAGTGAGCACTCTTGGTCAATCTATCAACAATCACACAAATGCTAGTATTCCCCTCCCTGGAATGGGGTAAACAATCTATAAAATCCATATAAATGCTGTCCCATTTCCACTTTGGTATATCTAAAGGCTAAAGTAATCCACCGGGTTTCTACCGATCTTCTTTTACCCTATGGCATATGAGATACTTAGCTATGAATTCCGCCAGTTCCTTCTTCATCCTACCCTAATAGAACATCCTCTTCATATCCCGATACATTTTTTCACCACTCGGATGAGTAGTCATACGGGAATGATGCGCCTCTTCCAAAATTTCTTTCAACAAGTCACTGGCGTGTGGAACACAAAGCCTCCCATCTCTCCTAAGTCATCCCTTGCTACCTATGGAATAAAGTTGGAGATTCCAAAAGACCTCTCCTTGGCCTATCCTAGACATAATGTCCATGAGCTCCGAATCCTCGCCTTGCCTCGATCCAATCTGATCTATAAGGGTAGGCATCACCTCTAATGTCACCAACAATCCAGGGCTAACGTCCGTAGAGGGCTTAAAATCAAAAGTAGAAATAAACTCCAAGCTCCTCCACTCTACGAACAAAGGACTAAGGGTTTCTTTCTTTCTACTCAATGCATCCGCAACCACATTACCCTTGCCAGGGGTATAAGCTATCTCAAAATCATACGAGGCTAAAAACTCCATCCATCTTTGTTGCCTCAAGTTCAAGTCCTTCGGTGAGAATAGTTACTTCAAAGACTTCTGGTCGGTAAAAAGCTCAAACCTCTCTCCAAGCAAATAGTGCCTCCAAGACTTAAGTGCAATAACTATGGTAGCCAACTCCAAATCATGTGTAGATTAGTTCTTCTCATGCATCCTCAACTGCCTACACCATAACACAATACCCTCCCTTCTTGCATCAACGCCGCTCCTAGACCCATTCCACATGCATTAGTGTATGCAGCGAAAGGTTTAGTTCCGTCGGGTAAAACTAACACTAATGCAGTAGCAAGGGCTCTCTTAAGCTTCATGAAGGAGTCCTCACAATCCACATCCCACATGAAAGCTTTATTCTTCTTAGTAAGGTGCGTGAGTGGTGCCGAGATCTTGGTAAAGTCTCTAATGAACTTCCTATAGTAGCCAGCCAATCCTAAGAAGCTCCTAACTTGGTAACGTTCTTGGAGGCATTCCAATCTTGCACTGCAATAATCTAGGTGGGGTTAACAACTAAACCTTTCTTCGATACTACGTGCCCCAAGAAATGAACTTCTTCTTTCCAAAAATGACACTTCAAAAATTTAACTCTCAAATGATGACTACGAAGTGTGTAAAAACTTCTTCCGAATGAACAACATGCTCCTTCACATTCTTGGAAAATACCGAGGTGTCATCCACAAATACCACCACAAACTAATTTAGGACATCCTTAAAGACACGGCTCATCAAATCAATGAAATAGGCTAGAGCATTGGTTAGCACAAAATGGCATAACCAACCACTCGAAAAATCCTTCTGGTGTTTTAAATGCAGTCTTATTTATGCTATCATTAGCAACTCTAAGCTGATGGAATCTCGTGGCTAAATCATGCTGAGAGAGAACCATAGAACCTACCAACTAGTTAAAAAGATCATCAATCCTAGTGAGTGGATATCGGTTCTTCTTTGTGAGCTTATTTAATTGTCTATAATCCATGCAAAGTTGGAGGGAACCATCTGCCTTAGTAGCGAAGATGACTGATGCACCCAACCGTGATTTGCTCCTTCTTATGAATCCCTTCTTAATCTGCTTCGGAGGACCATAACCTTTCTTCTTCTTCTTCTTCTTCTTCTTCTTGTTCTTTTCCCACACTTCTTCTTTGGACCCTCTGACTTAACCTCTTCATTAGACTCTCCCTCTTTGAGTGTGTACGACATAAGTGCCATCTTGACCAAAGACTAATAGGTAGCTCCCATCAGTACATAAGTCAGCAATAATCCTTAAAGGAGTTGATTCAATCCCTTCGCAAACTTCATAACTTTATTATGCTGCGTATTCACCAAATCCATACCAAACTGCGACAACTCATTGAATCAGTTAACTTATTCCTTAACAAACAAACTCCCTTGCTTTAACTTGATAAACCTTTCTAGCTAAACACTCTCTTTCGCCTGAGAAAGAAACTTCCTATCGACTCACTCCTGGAGTCCATTCCATGTAATATTCCTTCCCTCCGGCTCGATTACTTCCTACCAATAAGATGCCTCCTCCTTCAGCTTCCAAGTGGCTAGCTAAACTCATTGTTGACCACCCAATCCCAAAAGACCAAAAATCCTAGCTGTGTCCCTAAGCCATGCTCTCGCCTCCATAAAAGTCTCCTTGCCAAAACAGGTATTTCCGCCCAAACTCGCAAAATCTTTACAAAGCTTAGAGAAATTGACAGCGTTAGGTAGGTTGATGGGATTCCCACCCGCTTGTAGGATTGGGCCCAGGTCCATGCACTTCTAGAGTCGTGGCTTGTAAGTACCTACGAAACAAGGCTGGGATAGGGATGCCCTAAGGAAGGTTCAGGGCATCAGCCATTCTACCAAAGGAAAAAGATAGCTTACGAAAGAGTCAATGGAAGATTGAACTGGACTTTTGAGGGGATATTTATAAGAATACTTTTATACTTAAAATCATTTGTAAAACTTCTTTTTTGAAAAATTCTTTTCAAACAAGTTATTTCGAAAAATAATTTACTTTTAAAATAATTTTTTATTAATCCTATAACCTTAGGCTCTAATACCAAATGTAACACCCCACATTCCTAGGTATACCCGAAATGACAAACTAAAAGATGTGGTGCATAACTAAAACTAGTGGAGACTAAGATTCACAAGATAAATAATAATAACACAGCGGAAACAATTATAGTATTTTTTCAAAACCAAACTCCATAATAAGTCATCAAATACCAAATACTGCAAATGTCAAACTACCTATATATGTGTTCAATCAAAAATCATAGTCTCCATAAAATCTGAATAAAAGTATCCCTTATTATAGTGCCAGTACAATATAAAAACTAAAACTGATAATGAAAGGAATACATAGTAGTGGTCTCCTCCAAGAAACTTCAAGCAACAACAATCTACAGACTTCTCCCTTGATTGCCTATGGGGGGAAAAGGGGAAAATAGAGGAATGGGTCAAACTAAAAGTTTGATGAATGATAGTAGTTACTGGAATCTTTAAGAAAGATAAATTTAATATACTCTACCACAGTTCTAGCACAAATTAGGATAACAAGGGAAATAAGAAAGAAATAAACTGGAAATAAGTATGATTAATTATTGCTCAATTTATAAAATAGGTTAACTTTGATTTCTTGCAATTGTCCTTGATTTCTGCTTTGATTAGGCTCAGTTCCTAACCTTGTAATAAGGATGTAACCTAATTCTACCCTTTTTGATCGAACTCCATAGACCTTTTCGCGGAGCCGCTATATAACTCCTTACGCAGCAGCCAATGGCATTTATGAAAAATGCATAAAGCAACCATTGTAGACAGGACAACATATATAGCTCCCTACACAGAAGAAAATGGTGTCTACGAAAGACACTCATACTAAGCGCTTGGAAATCATAGCTATTACTGAGCACTCGAATGGAAGTCGCACGCGTAACTGCCGCCATGCCCATGCTACCTTTTGCTCCACCTATTGGGTCTTCTTATTACCTCAAACTCCAGCATAAGCATGCCCCTCGTCCCATTTCAGGCTAATGTGAGATCACTGTATGTCCGTAGAAAAATAAGGAAAATGTTGTTGGTTCTGTCCCTTCATCCAAACAATATCTAATTGTGCCCCTTATCCAAATCCCCCGTGATTTAAACTTCTAATGGATCGATTGCTACCCTTTTTAGCATAAGCGTGCCCTTGTCTCGCTTTAGGATAATGTGAGACCACTGTTTTGTCTAATAGGAAATGCTATTAGATATAGATCCTACTTTCATCTTTGCTTATTAACTTAGATAAATTATTTAAATATCCTTTATTATTATCTTTACTCTAGTTTATCCCAGGTCTTAAAATAAGCCTCATTCCATTTTTTTCCTTATTATAACCTACGTTATAATCATGCTTATTACTTTACCTAAGGTCAAAGTGTGAAAATAAGTTTCTTTCGTCTTTTACTCTTTTTAGTATAATTCTAGGTTATAACTAGGCCAATCTTTTTAATTCAATCCAATTAACATCATAGTTAGGCGTAATTTCCGTCTAATTCCATTTATATTACAATTTTTGAAATTTGCATCTTGTGTTCCATTATTTCAGTTTTCTTACAGTCTAATCCATATTCACATTAATCCTACTCTAATCCATACGTGAAGAAAAAGGAGGAATAAAAGAAAACTGTAAATAGAAGAAATTCCAAAGAGTAGAAAGAAGATACAAATAACGTAAAAATAACAGTAAGTAAACTAAAATACTATAAATAAATGAAAAAGCTATAATTAACAGAAATAAACTAAAATTACGAAAAGAATAGTTGAAAGTAAATAGACCGAAAATAATTCTAAAAAAACTGTAAATAAACTATTGAAAAGGCTATACCAAAAATCGTAGTAAAACTATAACTATTGAAAACCCTATTATTTTAAATTATTTAAAGAAATCTTTAAAATAATTACAGTCGCTCATCTCCGGCCCTAAGCTCTTCCTTTGGTCTTTCCAGATCCACTTGGAGTTGTAAAATAATTTAACTATTACGATTTTCTCCTATGGAAAAATTATTCCACTTAGGATCCTTCCTAGAAAGGTGAAACCAATTGGAGAAAACCTAGAAAGAAAAAAAGTGTTAGGTCTAAGAGTCTATTTTTAGGAGTAGAAGTGGATCTCGTACCGTTGGATTGGAGGTTGAATAGGGTGCAACCACGTCATAGGCTAAATCGGAACTATCAAATGCAAGAATAGAGGAACTGGATTAAAATAAAGAATTCAAAACACGTAAGTCGGTTAAACAAAATCGCACCTCATTCGAACAAACGAAAATACGTTCGTTCATCACCAAAACAAAAAGATAGGTCGACCGGGCGGTCGATCGGGTGGTCGACCAGTTGGTCACCTGCCATATATATATATATATGTGTGTGTGTGTGTGTATGTATTCCGTTTCTTTGTTTATTTCATATCTCGATCATATTAGCTCAGTTTCAACGTTCTATTTATGGAAATTGACCAGAAATTTACCACGGACCCAATGGTGCAACTCCCATGGCTCAGTTATGATAATTTCACAAAGTTATATTATTATTTAATTAATTAATGAACTAACTATTATAGGTTAAATTTCGGGTTGTTACAATGGCTATGGGGCACATCCTTAAGAATCCTGAGCTCTAGGTAGAGCCACTTGATTTTCGGGCTATAAGCACACCCACTAGCTTTATGGGCTACTAAGCACACCCAATTGATTCAAACATACTCATACCTACTTGGATTTCAGGGATATCAAGCACACCATAGAGTATTAGAGTATGATTTGATAGAGTTTAAATCTTAAATCTTTGATCCTGATTATAGTTATCTTCTAACTCTTTGAATATCACTTTTATCTTGAAAGAGATGGGAGAAACAGAGAGTATATGAAAGAGAATCAAACTAGTAGTGATTGAATCTGATTCTAGTGAGTTTTGACAGAATTTCGGTAGAAATTAATATAGAAATCAACAGAGTGAAAAGAGGAGAGAAAAATAAGAAAATAACTAACGAAAATTCGTTTGGAAATCTAGTATATATAGAGATACAACGGTCATGTCCATTCGTGAAGAGATACAAAGAAAAGACACTTCCATTCAAATTTGAAATTTGAAATTTACGGCTAATATGTTGACATATTTGTGGAGGATATGTCGACATGTCCCTTTGTATTTTGAAAATTACTTAATAAAAATTGTTTTGAAAATATTAAGTTGGTAAAATATTTTGAAACTTTACATAGTTTATACATATTTTAATCATGTTAAAACTAAATAAAACTTTATAAAGTAATTTTGAAAGATTTAATAAGAATATTCAATATAATGTATATTTAAAATCGACATAGTTGTAATTATTAAACTGCAAACAAAAAGTTAATATATAAACTTAAAAATATTAAAATGATATTTCTATAAGTATAGGAGATTGAAAATCATTTTGAGAAATATTTTGAAAAGATTATTTAAACTGTGAAATAGTTGTAAAACAATTTTAAAACAAAATTAGAGAAGGTACGAGAGATCAGTAAAGTGATACCAAGGTTTTAACATAAATTCTATGACTCTATAACTTATCTGGAATATCTTGAAATCTTGACCTCTTCAATACTCATGAGCGTTCATTCTTGAACTCTTGAAAGTTTATATTAGCATCTTGAATCTACTCTTGATACTCTTCATAATCAATACATGCCTAATATCCTACACAATACAGTATATATATCTTGTTAAAACATTAGTGTCTATATTTTAAATAATATCCTATAGTTGTTATCATCAAAACAATACCTGAGATACTAACAATCTCTCCCTTTTTAATAATGACAACTCTGTATATAAATATATTACAACTCCCCCTGAGTTACAAAACTTCCCCTTAATCTATGCCTTGATTTTATATATTTCTCGCCCTTTGTCATCAACAAAAAGAACTAACTAAAACTATAGCTCCCCCTAACTAAGATACTAAAGTAAAAATGATAAGAATGATATATAAGAAATGATGAATGATAACACAAATCATTAATAGTAACTATACCAAACTATATACTCATTCAATATTATAATACAAAGTAATCACAATCCAATCAAACCCTAAACTATAAACATGTATACAAATTAAAACTGTCAGATCAAATCAAATATACATACCACACATTTAAACAATCAAAGAAAATCAACTATTATCCAACCGTAATTTCCTAATGATTTGGAATTTGAATAGGAAAGTGAGGATAATGAAGGCAAAAGTTTCCTTTTTGTTCGATGAGATTTCCATCTCGATCCAAACATGCTTCTCCAATGCATCGAACTTTGTCATCTTCCATGTGTTCTTCCTCTTCTTCCTCTTCTTCCTTATCATCGCTGCCTTGAATAAGGTTTGAATAGTCAAAACTACAGACCCATATTCAATAACTATTGGGTTTGTAGGATTATCCAACATATATTTTTGCGAATTACATAGAATTCTGCTTTGTTTCTCCTGTTCCTTGGTCGTACGAAGTTGCGCTACTTGAATTTCAGTGAACATTTGTAGGATATTCTTCATTTCACCCTCCGTTTTATCGACCTTGTCCATTATATTATGAGATAATTCTACAAACCTTTGAGAGTAGAGGAGGCTATGGTTCGTTTGTTTAAGAAGTTTAACACATAGAGAATACAGAAAAATGAAGAAGAAAGTCAAAATTTAGTTATTATATTACCAACAATATGAATTTTTAAGGGAAAATAAAAAACAGAATTTACCATCATATGTCGACATGTGAGGTAGGGTACGTCGACATGCATGTTATTACTTTGGTTATTTTGTTTTTCTTTATATTTTGTTATTTTTACTTCATTATTTTTATATCTCTATCAGTGAATAAATTCCTAAGTCTCTTCTTAAATTAGTAAATGATGTTTGATTCAGTGGTTTTGTTAATATCTCAGCTATTTGATTTTCGGTGTTTATAAATTCAAGTGATATTATTTCTTTATTCACATTTTCTCTTAAGAAGTTGTGTCTTATATCAATATATATAGTTCTAGCATGATGAGTTGGAATTTTAGATAGATTGATCACACTTGTATTTAGGGGTGGGTACAAAATTTTTTTGTACCCATCAAGACATCTCCCTTTCCTTCCAATTGTCAATGGAATGATACTCAATGTTCCAAATTCCATTCCGCTAACTATGGAATTTCATTATGCGGTAGATGGAAAAGGTGGAACTGAATATGGAATTTCATTTTTTTCTATTGATGCATATAAGCTTGCATAAGAATGCACTGTTGCATTTGATAATAGGTGCCTCGAGCAGTGCTATTCCCATTGACACTACTATAGGCTATCCACCAATTTTTCTCCCAAAATATTTTTAATAAAATTCAAATCTCTAATATCATGTTCACGATTTGGGCTCCCGATCCACAATTAAAAAAAGGAGAAAAGAGACTACTGGAAGAAAGTCTACAAAAACATCATGTCCTATACGCAAAAGCGACAATGTACAATATCAATGTAAATCACCGATTACTACCTCCCATAGAATAATATCATAGCGATAAGAGCGCCATATCCTTTGGGTCTTGCTTTAATCGAAGCCCCAATTCAAAATCAATAAAATCAACAAGAAATTCCATAACCCTAGATTTCATAAAAGCAGATAAATTTTGAGATGGCGATAATTGCAAATTCTCGTAGAGGAAGTTGTTGCCCAAGTATGGATCTATTTCTATCTAAAGAGATGCAGCTCATCCAGATTATTATTCCCATGGAATCCGCTCACTAAACTACCTCCTACCTTGACAAACTCGGTTTTCTCAATTTAAAGATGTAAAGTTTGAAGCTTTGTTTTAAATTTTGTATCCAAACTATTTTGCATACAATTTTGTATCATGACTTTTGATTTTGATGTAAATTATGTTTGGATGTTACTGTTGTTAATTTGTATTTGAGCCGATATTTGAAGGAAAATGAATATATTACCCCAATTGAACTTGTACTAAGTAGGTTAATTACAGGTATCAGATAAGAATTTCGCCTGTCAGTGTTTGGATTTGATACTTCTACACATTATTCACAATGAAAAAAAGAATCCAGTTAAGCTGATCATACAAGAATATCAGAAGGAATAAAATTTCCGTGAAAAAAATAGAAATTTCCACTTTTTTCCATCGAAAACCGGAAGGTATTCCTTCCGAGCTATTTTAAATGGAAAAATATGGAAATGGAAATTTTCGAAAATACGTGGAAGGAAATTCTAGAAAGTTGGTAAAGCAGGAAATAATCCAGCCCTTCTTGTATTATCACAACATAAAAGTGATTTGGTAAAATTTAAGACAAAATCTATTAAAATTTACTGCTTATAGATACCTATGAACGTGCTAACGCTGCTGAAATGTATTCTGATTTTCTCGTAGATAGAAATATAGAGTCCAGTTTCTTACTAAATCAGGAAACCAGAGAGTGTCCCAAAAAGTGACAAGTTCCGCTAGTACTTTTTCGATCTGATTTTCAACTAGCATAGTTAGAATCACTATATGAAATTAATTCAAAAGAGTCTTCTTTTGAGTAAAAGAGTCCATAGTCTAATGTGTTATTTGCATATCTTAATTTTTTTAAGGATTTTAAATGAGTTTTCTTGGGTTGAGATTGATATTTTGCAAAGAGACAAATACTATGCCTTATATTAGGTCTACTAGCAGTAATATAGAGCAGTGATCCGATCATTCCTTTATATAACTTTTGATCTACATCTTTTGAATTTTAATTTAATTTAATTTTTATTAGTTACTATGGGAGTTGATATACCACAGTATTTAATATACCGAATTTCTTTACTAAATGTTTAGCATATTTTTCTTGACAAATATAACGACCTAGAATTTTAGACATTTGATATAGGAATATTAAATTATTTAAAATAGTGAAAAGCCAATTTTATGAGTCAAATAGACTTGAATTTCAAATATAATGGTTATTTGAATATTTGGAATTGTTTAAATAATCGAATCCTGAATTTAATATGAATGAAAAGGATTTTGAAAGTTGATTTAAATTCTATTTGAATAAGAATAAAGACATCAAACTTTTGAATTTAAACGTGAATAAACTTATTTAATAATAATTAGTTTAATTAACACGTGAAAATAGCCTTCTAGGGCACTGCCTTGCATTTGGAAGAAACCAATTTTCATTGGATCTGTAATAGTGAATTATTGTATGTTTGCAAATTTCATAGCGATCGAATAAATCAGTTGTTCATGCGATCTCAAGCCGCTTAGAAAACTAATTATAGAAATTAATATAATATAAATGGGTTTGAAAAACTATCTTCTATATATGATCGAATTAGGTCCCGATAATAGTTCCATTGAGTTTGGAATAGGGTTATTTAGTATTGAACGCCTACCGGTATGCCTCGATAGGAGTTTGAGATTTTCGGACATTTAAAGCTAGATTTCTATTATTAAAATAATATAAACCATCACTATTCTTGCCATACCTAGCCCATACTTGGCAATTCCCCTCACGTTCATGCCCATGCTTTCCCTTCTCTTTTTAAACGCAACAGCAGCAACAAACTGGTTGGTTTTCTTCAATCTAAAACTTAGCTAAATCAAACAGTCGTAGTTCAATGGGACCGCTAGATGCGGAATTGGGTGAAGACATCAACTAATAAAATGATCGCGATGATGAGTGGAGCAACTTGAATGGTGGGATCATGCTAAGATAAGGTAGGGTGGCAGCGGAGATCGGTTAAACGGTGGTAGTTTTGGTCCCTGATTACGACATCATGGTGATCTAAAGGCAAGTGGTTCTGAAGGAAATTTGTCGAGAATGGTGTAGGCAAGGTTCAGGCAAAGTTTGGTGGCACGGGATAGACCATGGCATTGGAAATTCGACGATTAGCGGTGCTAAAACATGGCTAATCTCCGGGCGATCGACGACAGATTGGGGGGAGTCGGACTAGAGGGAATTGGCATGGCATGGCAGTAGCGGTCTTCGGTGAGCTCGTGGCGACAGCTGGCGACTCGACGTTGTGGCGACACGGTGGGAAACATGGTCTTGTTTTGGGTTAGCCTGGAACAAACGTAAGTTAGGAGGAAGGAAGGAAATTTAAGGTTTTAAATTAAATTAATTAAAGTTAATTATAACTTAATTATCTACAAACGTTCGTTAATTTTGTAACTTTTCCATATGAGGTCGAAATAAAACGCGATAATTTGCATTGCTGTAACAATCCCGGTTTCAAGTCGAAATTTAAATTGGTAATTAATATAATTTTTGGACTAATTATGAATTAATTTGAAAATTTTCCAAAAAACTATAAGATTTGTGTTTGTTTATATATTTATATATAAATGATTGTAAATAGAATCTTGATTTGAAATTCAAAAATAAATATATTGAAAATAAATTGGATTTAAAATTTTGTATTTTAAGAAACTAATATATATATATATATATATATATATGATTATTTATTAGGGTATAATTAGACTTTAAAAAATCAATTTCTTTAAAATTGATATAAGCATAAATAATAAATAAAATGAATGAATACAAATATTGAACAAGAATGGATAAAAGCTTTAAAATATATATATATATCTTCTGAAATTAATAAGATAAATATAATATAAGTATGATAACTTAAGTTTAAAATTTGAATAAGATATTCTTTCTCTTTAAGATAATACATATATAAAAGTAGTTTGTATATTTATAAATATAAGAACATAATAGGTAAAATTATATAAATATAAATATGATTGTTTTGACATTTGTAAAAACATAATAACATGCAATTAACATGTGTTGCCTTAATATAAATTGTAACTACAAGTGTTAGCTTACATAAACAAGTGGCAATAGCTTATATTTCTTTTAGTTTGATAATGTAAGTAATATGAAGAGGTAAAACCAGGCCATTTTCATTTTAAAACTTCTCACATTTTTCTCAAAATCTTTCTTCTTACTTCCATTCCCAAAATCAAAATAAAACTTGAGAAAGCTTAAACTAAAGAACAAAACTGAAATCTAACATCATCAAGCTTCAGAGAAACTCAAACATATCAAGTGGCAGATCATATTCAAGTTTCAAAACACTTCCAGTTTCAAGGCTCTCTGTTTTCAAAACTAGGTGAGAAAACTACTGACCTATAATTTAATGTGGTGATTGACACTTGAAGTGAAGAAGTGAATATTCTTTGTATGAATATTTTGTCTGGAATATGGTTTGAATGGCTCTATATATATAGTGTGCATGCCTGTATATGGATATATATGTTTCTGTTTAGTTAACAGGTCAACAAATTCAAGAAAATTCATATCTTCCTATTTAAAACAACTTAAGTTATTATTCCTGAGAAGAACATATTTATAACAATGTACAGTCACTTTTAAAAATAATTTCGGGTATAAATATTAAGTAAATATTATAAAAAGATAATTTACAGTAAAATCATTATAAATCAAAAAATTCGAACAATTCAATTTTATGATCGAATTACATAATCGAATTCGAATTAAGAAATGATGATTTTAGATGAAGGTCTTATGATTTTTAAGCAAGTAGACGTTGAGAATTTTCAAGTTGAATGAGAAACATGTTTTGGGTAAATTCCGGTGATCGACGATGAACTGGGTGTCGTACTTCTTGTTGAGGTAGCTGGGTTGCTGGTGATTGTCGAAAAAATAGTGAATGATTTTATAATGAGCCATGTTGGCTCGACGAAGCTGTTTTAGGGTTTAAGGACAGGGTTTGATCGGCGATGATTCTCGAGTTTGTACGTCGTCGTGAATGGATTGGAACAGACCAGACCAGGGGGATCGATGCATGGATCGGAGGCGAAGGTTCTGGCATGAGGTTGTGGTCTCCAATGGTCGGTGGTGATAGGTCGAGGTGGTTTTATCGATCTGGTTTCTTCCTGGTGGGTTTCGAAATGGGTTTGATTATGTTTGGCGAGATGGTTCGTGGTTCTGGGTAGTTAATCGGGCAGAGATAATCAACGATTACTTGCTAGAGGCAGCGACTTTGGTCGGAGGGTCGGCGATCAGTAGTGCATGTGTACGCATCCATCTGTGTGTGTCAAGGATTTGAGAAGAAAGAAGAAGAAGGCGACTCGGGACTAGGCTCATGTCCAGGTTTTTAAAATCCGAAGTGATTTGAACCAGGTTTTAAATGTTTAAAGAAAACTTGAACCAGGTTTTAATAGGTAAAGTAAAAGCATAAGCAAGTTTTTAAAATATTAAGAAACATGTATCAGGTTTTTAAAATTTTAAAATTTTTAAAGTTTCAAAATTCAAGTAGATAAACAAGTTTTAACAAGTTTTCTTAAACTAGTTCTTTTATATAATATGTGATTATTTAGTTTTGAAATTAGTTAAAGGTTTAAAATTAATTATTTTAAAATTAATTCTTAAATTATTTAAATAAGTTTGAATAATTAAATAGTTGATTAAAGAAGGTGAAATGATTTTAATTATGAATTAAGTTAATTCATGTGTTGATGATAAATTATTTCAAAGGTTTATTAAAGATTTAAAAGATAATTAAGTAATTGAGGTAATGATTTATTTTAAAAAAAAGTCTTAGGTAATTAAATATGGATTAATTACTTAATGTAATTAAAGGATTAATTACTTAATTACTTACATGGATAATTTATCAAGGTGATTAATTAATTAATGTGATTAATTAAAGGTTAATTTGTTTATGTGATTAATTTAAAAGATAATTAATTAAGGTGATTAATTTTTTTATGTAATTAATTAAAGGGTTAATTACTTAATGAAAGTAATTAAGGATAATTAATTAATTACTAAAGGTTAATTAACCAAGTGATTAAAGTATAATTAAATAATTAAAGGTTAATTATTTGATGATTAAAGGTTGATTGATTTATTAATTAAGGATGATTGATTAATAATTAAAGGTTAATTAATTTATGTAATTAATTAAAGGATTAATTAATTATGTAATTGACTTAAGGATTAATTTATTTATGATTAATAAGGATAATTAATTAATATAAGTAATTTAGGGATTGATTAATTAATTTCATTAATTAATTAAAATAATTGCAAATGGTTTGTAATTAATTAATGATAATTACGCAGGATTAGTTGATTAATTCATAAGTAATTAATCTATCTGAGTTAATTGGATTAATTTTAATCAGGTGATTAATTAATCTTGCTTATAAATGTTTGGATTATATTAAATGCCTTGAATTGTTTGATACCCCTGATGTGTGTTGTTATGTGATATGAATTATTTTGAGTTGAGCTGTGAGCTTTAATTTATTTACCAGTAATGAATTTACATGTTTATCTGTGAATGAAAGATAAGCGCTATAATGTTATACCGCTTATCGATATTGTTGTGCTTGAATTGATGATGGTTGTGATATTTTATTGTTGCATATGAAAACCCTAGACTACACCACACACACAAATACGGATTTCACGGGAAATTGGTTAAGTCATAGATATTTTAAATTTAATATTATTTTATTCAAAATGGTTTAAAAGTTGAATTTTAAATCCGAAATGGTTTGGAAGTGGAATTAAGTTGAATATGAAGAACTTTTGAAAAGGAGTTTTGAAGTTAAAAATTATTTTGAATGGCTTGTTTAAGTTTTGAAATTATTTTGGAAATTATGGTTTGAAAGGGTTATACAAGTTATACTACATATATATATATGGATTTTAAACCATTTGGGAAGTATATTAAATGAATTATTTTGGGAGTTTAAATTTAACCCAAATAGAACTTGCCAAGGATACGGCAATTCGCTGATTTTCTGATTTTACTTTCAAGGCTATAACTTGAGTAAATTTATTTGGATTTTCCCGAAACGAAAGACCCTTTGTTTTCAAATGAAAACGGCTTTCATATAAAGAAAGAACTTTAAATTTTGTTGAAAGGATTTCAAGTTGTGGGTAAATCAAATTTGAAATGGAAATTGTTTTGAAAGCTATGAATGAATCTTTGTTAAAGATTGGTGAACCTTGTTTCAAATTGAGAAGGATCTTAAAGGCGAATCTTTTGTTTAAAAGATTAAAAGTGGAAATTTGTTTAAACCATTCAAAAGGAAAGGTTTTTGGGCTAAAAGTTGTGATTTAACTAAGATCCCAATATATCCATATGTTTTTAAATTAGCACTCATTATTTGGTTTAGTCATGAGAGGACTTTATGTCATAAAACCCATTCCGAATAGTGATACGATGAAATGGATAGAATTTAAAGACGGTGGTGAAGATCGGGTATTTTTGAAAGCAAAAGGATTACCTATAGAATGTCTCTGCTCCGAATAGCGCCGGTATAGAGATTTCCCAATGTGATGAGCAGTCCGGACGTGATTGGGATTATCCGGATTTGCAAGGACTTCTTTGAAGTGCCTTCGTTTCCATTCAGACCCGGGATGGACTTGTATGGATGTAAGTCTGACGTTACACTTTGAGATGTAAAGCTGGTTTCTATCAAATACATTTCTATTTGGTGGCGGAGAATTTATTCTCTTAGCTTAACACCCTTCTCTGAGACGTACGAGCTCAGAGGCTACGTAGTTGATGATTACTAGTGATATATTCCCAATTTGGTAATGTGGCATGCTAAGTGTTAATCATCGGTTGATCGAAGCATGGCTTTTACGAAAAGCGTAGCTTTGTAGAATGAGACTTCATCGAACCTTAGACCTCAAAAATGGTCGAAACAAGAAGGATGCAGTAAGGTTATGAGAGTTGCGCCCTTTAGGGTATGTGCATTTCCTTTTGGATAAAAAGTGGCATCATGGTACGGAGCCCAGATATTTAACTTATGTGGTTGTTGCAATTTGTTGGCGAATCCAGGGATAAAGGTCGGTGACATCCGGAGGATGACATACTCATGTCAGTAGTTACCTAGTTATAGAGGTAACCCGACCTTGTGTTGGTAGAGAGCTGGCTAAGTTCTCGGGGCGTCCCTCCAAAGGCGTACCCATTCGGATAAAGGAAGTTCCTTAGTCTTGGCCATTTGTTGGAAATCCAATCACCCAATACGAGCCCTTTACGATCGTAGTTGTCTAACCTGCCATTCTTAAATGGTAGCTATAGCAAGCATAATATAGTGGTACCTATGTTGGCTAAGATTAATATTGTACTTTTGAAATATTTTTCCACACTATGCACTAATAATAATATCAAATTTTTTTAGCGTATCAAGCATGTTTAACTATCGTAAGAAGAAATCTCCTCCAAGTGTGCGATTGCATTATGTGTGTGGTGGGAGGCCTTATGGTAGTTTCATTTTCCAAAAAGCATAGTAGATTTCTTTTTATTTCTTTTTTGTTCAAAATAAACTGTTTTTGTTTGTTCACACCAGTCCCATGACTGACCTGAAGTTTATTGTTCCCTTTCTAAACTGTGGGTGCCCACAATTTCCCACACGGACAGCCTAGAGTCAGATTATCAGGTAATCGGTTAGTAGGTGTAACTTTTGGCAGTTTTTGGAGCCTTTGGATTTGAGCATCGGATTTGCTTCTAGTTCAGCATGATGGGTGTTCTTGCTTCGGGTTTGGAGTTTTGGAGCTTTAGCAATGAAGATGTTGTCTTTCCGCTGCTTTGTTTTTCCACTGTTGTATCTATCCCTGATATTGTTGATCACTTCATTTGTATCATTGTTGTGTATCAATAGAAATTCTATTCTGTTTCCATTGCGTTTTTATCACTTAATGTTGTTATAAGCTCGGACAAATCAGATTTCAATGTTTGAATCTACGGCATTCGAATATGGGTGATGTATGGATGTCGATTTTCAAGTGTTGGAATCCGGGTCATCACATTTGGTATCAGAGCTAAAGGTTGAGTAAGAAATTTTGCTTTGAAGTATAACACATTAGGTGATTCATTAGAGATAGGGATATAAATTCCCTAGAATGAGTATATCCCTAAGATATATTATTGTTATGCCTCTGTCAATTCTCTTACCGTTCACTGATAGTAAGAATGAGTGCAAGAAGAGGACGAGGTATGGGATAGGGAAGTACCATTGCAAATGGTTGATACCCTATAACAACAAGGAATAATCTTTTTCTGTTAATCTCTTTTGATCATCATTCGATTTCAATTCTTTGATGACTTTCAGGCAGCTACAAGAAGAAGCTTTGGTATGGTGGTGGCCCTGCGAATCTTTGTCAACGTTGTAGAAAATTCATGTTTTGTATTATTATCATCAATTTCCTATCAACTTTTTGTTTTTGACTTTAATGAATTTGAAATTTTATTAGAATAAATTGGTTAACAAAATATGAAACTATATTAGATTGAATTCATTTGTCTATTCTTTTGGGTCTCGACACATTCTACGAATGGTTAGTTATCCCTTCGGACTAACCAATACCCCTGCATATTTCGTAGATCTGATGACCAAAATATTTCGTGAAGTATTGAAAAAGTTCGTTTTAATATTTACTGATGATATTCTGATTTAGTAAGCCAAATATAGAATTGATATTCAGTTTGATCTGGTGACCCATTTCTCTATCTTTGTGTGTTCGTCTGTTCTTTGGTTGTCTCCCTGTCTAGCAAATTTTAGGATGAAATTTTCTTAAGAGGGGAATCTGTAATGATCCCGGTTTTAATTCAAAATTCAAATTGGTAATTAATATAACTTTTGGATACAATTGTGAATTAATTTGAAAAATTTCCAAAAAACTATAAGATTTGTGTTTGTTTATATATTTATATACTAATGATGGTGAACAGAATCTTGATTTGAAATTCAAAAATAAATATCTTGAAAATAAATTGGATTTAAAACTTTGTATTTTAAGAAACTAATATATATATTTATATGATTATTTATTAGGGTATAATTAGACTTTAAACAAAATCATTTTCTTTAAAATTGATATAAGTACAAATAATAAATAAAATGTACGAATACAAATATAGAACAAGAATGGATAAAAGCTTTAATATATATATATATATATATATATATATATATATATATATATATATCTTCTGAAATTAATAAGATAAATATAATAAGTAAGATAACTTAAGTTTAAAATTTGAATAAGATATTCTTTCTCTTTAAGATGATACATAATAAAAGTAGTTTGTGTATTTATAAATATAAGAACACAATATGTAAAATTATATAAACATAAATATGATTGTTTTGACATTTGTAAAAACATAATAGGATGCAATTAACTTGTGTTGACTTAATATAAATTATAATTACAAGTGTTAGCTTACGTAAACAAGTGGCAATAGCTTATATTTCTTTTAACATGATAATGTAAGTAATAAGAAGAGGTAAAACCAGGCCATTTTCAGTTTTAAAACTTCTAACATTTTTCTTAAATCTCTCTTCCTACTTCCATTTCCAAAACCAAACTAAAACTTGAGAAAGCTTAAACTAGAGAACAAAACTGAAATCTAACATCATCAAGCTTTAAAGCAACTCAAACAAATCAAGTGGCAGATCAAATTCAAGTTTCAAAACACTTCCAGTTTCTAGGCTCTCTATTTTCAAAACTAGGTGAATAAACTACTGACCTATAATTTAATGTGGTGATTGATACTTAAAGTGAAGCAGTGAATATTGTTTGTATGAATGTTTTATCTGGAATATGGTTTGAATTGCTCTGTATATATGGTGTGCATACCTGTATATGGATATATATGTTTCTGTTTAGTTAACAGGTCAACAAATTCAAGAAAATTCATATCTTCCTAGTTAAAACAATTCAAGTTATTATTCCTGAAAGGAAAATATTTACAACAATTTAAAGTCACTTTTAAAAATAATTTTAGGTAAAAATATTAAATAAATATTGTGAAAAGATAATTTACACTAAAATCATTATAAATCAAAAAAAATCAAATATTTCAATTTTATGATCGATTACATAGTCAAATTCGAATTACGAAATGATCATTTAAGATGAAGGTCTTATGATTTTTAAGCAAGTAGATACTGAGAATTTCAAGTTGAATGGGAAACATGTTTTGGGTAAATTCCGGCGATCGACGATGAACTGGGTGTCGTACTTGTTGTTAAAGGTAGCTGGGTTGCTGTTGATCATCGGAAAATAGTGGATGATTTTATAATGCGCCGTGGTGGCATGGTGAAGCTATTTTAGGGTTTAAGGATAGGGTTTGGTCGACGATGATTCTCGAATATGTACGTCATCGTGAATGGATTGGAATAGACCGGACCAAGGGGGATTGATGTGTAGCTCGGAGGCGAAGGTTGTGGCACGAGGCTTTGGTCTCCAGTAGTCGGTGGTTGATGTGCACGTAAATGTGCATATTTTTATCATCATATTTATTATTATTATTTTTAAATTAAATAAATGATCATATTGGGTATTTTAACTTGTTTAAACCAAAATTCATATTATTTGAAATTGTCACATATTCATCTTCATCCAAGGGCAAAACGGCCATTTTTGTGCGTATATTAATTTGAGAAAAATTAATTGAAAATTTGTATATATTTTTGTAGGAATTTGATCTCAAATAGAAGTGGTTTCATGAAGATATGCATGCACAAAATTAATACAAAGGAACGAAGATGGAAATAATTCAAAGTGAAGAACATGGAGGACCCCACCTACCCACCTACCTTAATGTATAAATTAAAGGCTAATGCACATGCTTTTGGAGTTAATGGCTTCTTGTACACATAATGGGGGATTAAGACATGTTAATGGTTACTTGGCCTCCACACTTCCTAAGGGGCATTTTGGGCATTCCCCAAAAATATGAATTAGGGTTTCATACATGTATAAATACCCATATGTTTCATGTAACCTCTCCTCTCTCTTCTCTTAGTTTCTTTTAGGCCTCCTTCTCTTTAGTTTAGATAAAAAATAAAATGAAAGGTCCTCTTTCTCTTTTCATGGCTACTTAGCCATTTTTATTTTATGTAATCTTTTTTTATGCAATTTATTACATGCTCTTTCCTTTTCATGTTCATTTACTTTCATGTTGTAGTGTAGATTTTCCTTTATGCAATTAGAATAGTTTTCCATTTCACTTTGCTCTCTTTTCCTTTTCTTTTTCTCTTATGTTGCAAGCTACATTTGTTCATATGATAACAAATATGAGAGGCTAAACCCCTTCAATTTAGGGGTAATGAAGCTCTCTAATCATGTAGCTTCAACTTAATTTGATGTTTATGCTCTCTTTTTGTGCTTAATGAGAATGATTGAAGTGGTTTAATGATGTTGTTTAGCTTTGAATTTGATAGTCTATGTTGTTCATAACAAATAGTCTATGCTTAAACAAACATAGCACAATTTGCCTCTTCATCTAAATATGATTATGGCAAAGAAGTGAATGTTGAAATTGAAATTTGATAGCCTATATTTCTAAAAAATAGTTAATAGGCTATGCTTAAAATAGATTTTTATTTCAACTTTGTTGTCATATTTCATGAAAGTTAAATGTGTATTAGTGGTTGTGTTATAGTTTGATGGTTTATATTGAGCTAATTAATAGCACAAATATATCATACTTATGATAAACACATCAACTAATTACACTAATGAAAAGAAAAGAGAGACCATAACTTCATTTTGTTGATTTATATGATCTAGAGAGTGGATTTATCTCTAAATTGTTCTTTTAACTCTCATATTTTTATCATTTTCTTTTGCTAGTTTTTGTTAGTTTCTTACATTTCTAACTATTCACTCTCGACATCGGTATAATTTGATTGAATAGAATTTTAAAATCATCAATTCCCTGCGGATCGACCCGTATTCGCCACGTGCTACATTCGTACACCGTGCGCTTGCGGTTATTTTTAATTTAAATTCGTTTGACGGTTTTCTAAACCGATAGAATTTCCGTCGACAAACAAGTTTTTGGTGCCGTTGCCGGGGACTTGCTTTGATTTTGATTTTCTATTCTTCGAATTATTTTTGTTTGATTTTCTTTTGTGTGTTAAAAAAAATTGTGTTGTGTGTGTGTTGTTTTATTTTTGTTTGCATGGTTGTTGTGTTTTCAAGTTGTTTTGTTCATTGCATTTCATATTAAAAGAAAAAAAATCAACATACACAAATTTAAAAAAAAAAATTCACTTTCATTTGCATTCTGTTTGAATTTACAACTGCTATTTGATTTGCATCACACTGTTCACTGTTCACTGCTCCCATTCCTCTCTGTTCATTTTCACTTCAACATTACATTTTGTTTTGAACTGTCTGCTGTCATCTAACACAAAAACTTCACTGTTGCATTACTTCTACCATTCCCCTTCATCCCAACTGCTTCCAATTCCATATATGCACCACCTTGTGCACACATCCTCCACCATTAAAATTTCTACCAACTTTCTCTGACATCAACAAAACCTCAAACTATCTCAACAGACCACTTCACTGCTCAAACCAAAACATACAAAATCCAACTAAACAACCAACCACGAACATTTGCCTTGCAAACATCACTCAACATCACATAACTCCTCATAACTGCGCATTCATAACAACCTACAGACATCAAACTCCTGAACATACACCATCCACATACATACAACCTCATACCCATTTCACCAACAACTGCTTGACTCTTCCTGAACACCTATCTACACACTTCATAAACTGTTCCACCCACATATCAATATTTCATTTCCACTGTACTGCTTGCAACGGACCTTCCACTATTTAACCGATCCTATCAACAATCCCCCTCCCTCTTCCAGACCATATCATTAATTCTATCGTCGCTGTTACATTGCAGCTCCACTACCTTCAACACTGCATATCAACTTTCACTGCCTACATTCCACCTCACCATTGCTTGCCATTGCATTTCACAAACCAAATCATCTACAGACATCTACAGATTACGACAATTCTCAAGGCAACAACCACCACTGCAGTTCATCGATTTCCCCAATCATCAAACATCTTCTCCCATGCAACTTCAAACCTCCTTGCTCCACAATTCCCAACATCACAAACCGAGTTCAACCGCGCAACTTCAAACTGCACAGTGCAACTTCATTTTCACAAACCTCTTCCACAATCACCTCCAAGAAACTTCCAGAACTCACCAATACAAAACTCCTCAACTGATAAACAATACAACAGCCATCCCCTTACACTGCTTGTTGCCTTGCGACACCCTTTTCACCAACAACCCATCATCTGCATCCACTACTCTTCAACCATAATTAGCCTCTAACTAATCTTCAAACTTCATCCATATTTCTTTGATTACCTGCAACCATCACAGTGCCTACCAGAAAAGTTGAAGCTCCTCCTATCAACAAACACCCCATCACCATCATAGTGTTCTTCCATCACCAAGCCGCACAGTTCCACCCATCTCCCACCATCTTCAACATCAACTCCATAGCAATCGCCATCCCTCAACCAAGAACCATATCGACAATCATCACGACCACACAATCGAACAACACAAAACAATCGCGACCACCTAACCACGCTTCATCTCGAACCCGCAATCACTTCGAACAGCTCCACATCACCTGAAATTGTATCGGCAAACTCCACCTCCTCCTTCACCTACAGCAGACTCCCCCGCCATACTCCAACCATCATTCACAACCACCCAGCCGTGCCTCTGACTTACAACTGTTAACCCAAACGCTTGTTCGAATCGAGAATTTGCAAATCGAGAATTTGCAAATCTGATTTGGTTGTGATTTGATTTGAATTTGGGGTTCTGATTTGGTTGTGATTGCAAATCGAGAATTCGCATATTGAAAATTTAATTTTTTTGAATCGTGAAATAACTGAAGTCGCTATTTTGGTTTTGTTTGTGAACCATTTTGAAGTGGACCAGTTTTTAGAGCGAGCCGGGTTATAAGTTAGTGGGTGATTTTCTTTTTCTTTTTTTAATTTGTTTTGTTAATTTGTTTTTAGTCCAATAAAAAAAAGCTTTTGCTTAATCTGTTTTGTTTGCTTTGTTTTTATTTTTGTTTCATCCTTTCAAAAAAAAGTTTCACTTTGTTTGATTTTCATTTGTTTTCACTTGTTTGAGTTTTACTTGTGTTAGTTTTCATTTTTTTTCTTTTCTGCTTCTTTTAATATTCATCTTTGATAAATATAATTTTTTTTAAGTAAAACCCTGCTTTTAAGTTTCCTTTCAAAAAAAAAGTTGTATATATCTTGCTTTATTTCAAGTTGCCAAAGCAAAATTACAGAAAGAGCAGAAGTGCTTGTTAAATAAATTGCTTGATTTGAAGTGCTTGCCAAAAAAAAATAACTGCTTGCTTGCTTATAAAATTTTATGTTTTAGTTGTCTTTCATTGTTGTTTGCTTGCATTTAAGAGAAATTTTTTTAAAAAAAAACTCAAAATCAAAAAGCAAAAACAAAATTTCATTCTAGTTGCATTGTTAATACACGTTTTATTTCAGCTTTGCATTTCATCTTAGAATTTGATTAAATAATAACTCACTCAATTGTATATTGACAGTTGTCTTCCTTGAATAATTCAATTTCTTGGTGTCTAGGCTACGGCAGAGTAATAACCATTTATAAATATTACGGTGATTCGTAAAGATTATAGTGGTTGTTCCTCTGAAGGTACTTAAACCTTCGGCTGCATTGCTACGGTGATTCGTGGTGCACTGATAACCCCTGCCCGTTACCTGGCTGAGAAATATTTTTGTTGATTTAAGACAGTGTGTGACTATACAATTTTGTGTTAACTTAGGATAAATCATTTGTAATTAACCCTTGCATTCATTTAGTTGCATTAGTTCGTGCATATTTAAAAAAAACAAAAAAATCCAAAATCCAAAACTAAAAAAATTGTAAATATTCCTTTTTCTTTGAAATTTTTAAATCCTTTTCTTTGAAATTTCAAAAAAAATCCAAATTTTTTTTAAAAACCAAAATTCAACAAACAAAATTGAAAAATAAAAACAAAACAAAAATCGATTTTCCTTTTTAAAAATAAATTTTCTTTGTAAATATTTTCCATTTATAAAAAAAACCAAAAAAACATTCTTTAAAATGTCTGAATTTCCATATTCACTTGAATTTTACAATAGTTGTGAAAATCAATATAATCCATGCGATTTCAGTCCAAATTCGTATGGATATTTTAACAACAACTATTGTGTAAATAATTCAAATTTCGAACAACAAAATTTTCAAAACAATGACTAACCTTCGACTCTTGAAAATAGCATTGAAATGGTTTCATCTTTACTCGAACTTTCTACACGACAAAATCAAGAGATAAATGATTTATGTAATTCTTATTTGTGTAATAACTCGAGTCAAGGATTTCAAAATTTGAATTCAATTCAAAATTCAAACGATTACGATTATAACCCATGCCAATTTAATTTCGAACTCCAAAATGAATTTCAAACTCAACATGAAAATGGAAACAACTTTTCAAATGAATTTGGCAATTGGGAATAATCTTAACCATGTTACGAGTGAAAATGTTTGTTCTCAACAAATCCAACCCGAAAATTCTCAATTCAATAACTACAAATTGGATTTTGTTGAACAAATGAATGAATTTTATGATGATCACACGGATTTGTTGTTTGAAACTTATATGAAACAACGTGAACAATAAAATCAAATTCCAATGTGTGATGAGTCAAGTGAGAATCCATCTTTTACCCAAATCGCTGATTTTCAAATAACAACTTTTGAAATTGAAAATCTTAATGAAGTTGTTGAAAACATGGTAATTGGATTGGATTTCAATTCTTTTAAGGATGTGGAACCAAATTTGAAATTCGATCTTCCTTTTCTTGATTTCGAAAATTTGAATACAACTACTTTGAATTTTGAACTTGAGACATGTAATAAAATTGTTGATAATCCAACAAAGGAAGACGAATTTAATGAACATGAATTCTTTGGACTTTTCAAAAATGAGTTGTTAAATTATGAAGGGGAAGATTTACATCACCATTTTGATTTTGAAATCAATAATTTTGAAGAATTTTTCAATGACAGACTTGAATTTTAATTTGGTGAAAATAAACTTGAATTTCAATCACTTGTTTTATCTGCCCCAAAAATTATCGAAAACAAAACAACTCATTCAATTTTCAATAGAACGACATTCGTTTTTTCAAATCAACATTCAACTTCAAAATCTTTTATGGATTGGTTTTTCGAGCTTAAGCTGTGTCTCGTATACTCGACGAGACAAATGAATCGGTTTTTGGAAGACCGTTTCATTTACTTTTTGACAATATACTTTCTGATCTCGTGTAAATACCATTCGTTTTCATGTAAATAATAATAAACATCCCTTTCACTTGGGTTGACTGTGGGGACACAGTCAAAATCAAGTGTGGGGGGGGGGAGACTCATCTTCATTTTTTTTTAGGGTTCATTTTTGCTTTAAAATCACAAAAAAAAAAATTAAAAAAAATCCCAAAAACAAATTTTCTTTTGATTTATTTTTAAAAGAAACACTATAAGATAAATATATGGTTTTGGTTTATTAAATTGTAATTTTTGGAAATTTATTTGTTAAACAAAAATAAAAATGAAATTTGATTACAAATAATAATGGTTTAACTAGTATATAGGAAGATTCATACATGTTAATTATGAAGTATATCCTAATTGAAAATCTTTGTTTTAAAAAGTGGTTGATTTAAAGTAAAGGATATAACATTTTTTTGTCTTCTTAGTTAAATGGTGCTAAGATGATTTTGAAAAACTCTCTCTCTCTTTCTTAAAAATAAAATAAAAAATAATAATAATAACATCCAAGTATGCACTCTCATTTAAAAGTTCTCACGGTTATGCATGGGTGAATTACTTGGAATCTTTGATTATGTGCTTTCATACTCATTTAAAAGTCCTCACGGTTATGCATGTATGGAACACATGTTAAAAAAAAGACTTAATAAAAACCACCTACGGTCGATAGGTGTATGCACGAAAGTGTGTACACTCGCCATGCTTTGTACTCCCCTCACATAAGCCCAAAAGGCCGTGCATGGGTGGTATATCTTGCCTCAGTTTACCTGAGCTAGGTGTGTAATTTTTCTTGCAAATAATGAGAGAGCAAGCAATTGAAATCCTAGCACTATTTTTACTTATTTGATTTGTTATTGAAAAGAAATGAAAATACCACTTTGATAAACTTTGATAATCAAATAAGGATCCATTTTATAATTACACTTTGTTATCAACAGAAACAACAAGTTAAACTATTGTCTATCTGTTATGATAACTTGATTTTCGTTGGAAATTTTGACGAGTAAATGACATAAATTTTCAAGATAATAACCAAAACCTATATTTAACTTATTCGTGTCAATTTAAAAATAAATCCTTCATTTTTAAATATTTTCAAAAATTTGCATTCATCTCTTTGTAAATAAATCTTGCATTTTGTAAATATTTTCATCGTGCATTTGGATTTTGTGGGTATTATCCGCTGAAAACCCTCACGAGACAACACTCGTCCTACTGGAAACACCCAGAGGTTTAACGGCTTGTTGCATACGCTCAATGCAATCGTGTTTCCTACGAAAACGGATTTATCTTAGTTTTCCTTTATTCGAGGACGAATAAAAAGATAAGTGTGGGGGTATTTGATGTGCACGTAAATGTGCATATTTTTATCATCATATTTATTATTATTTTTAAATTAAATAAATGATCATATTGGGTATTTTAACTTGTTTAAACCAAAATTCATATTATTTGAAATTGTAACATATTCATCTTCATCCAAGGGCAAAATGGTCATCTTTGTGCGTATATTAATTTAAGAAAAATTAACTGAAAATTTGTACATATTTTTGTAGGAATTTGATCCCAAATAGAAGTGGTTTCATGAAGATATGCATGCACAAAATTAATACAAAGGAATGAAGATGGAAATAATTTAAAGTGAAGAACATGGAGGACCCCACCTACCCACCTACCTTAATGTACAAATTAAAGGCTAATGCACATGCTTTTGGAGTTAATGGCTTCATGTACACATAATGGGGGATTAAGACATGTTAATGGTTACTTGGCCTCCACACTTTCTAAGGGGCATTTTGGGCATTCCCCAAAAATATGAATTAGGGTTTCATACATGTATAAATACCCATATGTTTCATGTAACCTCTCCTCTCTCTTCTCTTAGTTTCTTTTAGGCCTCCTTCTCTTTAGTTTAGATCAAAAATAAAATGAAAGGTCCTCTTTCTACTTTCATGGCTACTTAGCCATTTTTATTTTGTGTAATCTTTTTTTATGTAATTTAATACATGCTCTTTCCTTTTCATGTTCATTTACTTTCACGTTGTAGTGTAGATTTTCCTTTATGCAATTAGAATAGTTTTCCATTTCACTTTGCTCTCTTTTCCTTTTCTTTTTCTCTTATGTTGCAAGCTACGTTTGTTCATATGATAACAAATATGAGAGGCTAAACCCCTTCAATTTAGGGGTAATGAAGCTCTCTAATCATGTAGCTTCAACTTAATTTAATGTTTATGCTCTCTTTTTGTGCTTAATGAGAATGATTGAAGTGGTTTAATGATGTTGTTTAGCTTTGAATTTGATAGTCTATGTTGTTCATAACAAATAGGCTATGCTTAAACAAACATAGCACAAATTGCCTCTTCATCTAAATATGATTATGGCAAAGAAGTGAATGTTGAAATTGAAATTTGATAGCCTATATTTCTAAACAATAGTTAATAGGCTATGCTTAAAATAGATTTTTATTTCAACTTTGTTGTCATATTTCATGAGAGTTAAATGTGTATTAGTGGTTGTGTTATAGTTTGATGGTTTATATTGGCCTAATTAATAGCATAAATATATCATACTTATGATAAACACATCAACTAATTACACTAATGAAAAGAAAAGAGAGACCATAACTTTATTTTGTTGATTTATATGATCTAGAGAGTGGATTTATCTCTAAATTGTTCTTTTAACTCTCATATTTTTATCATTTTCTTTTGCTAGTTTTTGTTAGTTTCTTACATTTCTAACTATTCACTCTCGACATTGGTATAATTTGATTGAATAGAATTTTAAAATCATCAATTCCCTACGGATCAACCCGTATTCGCCACGTGCTACATTCGTACACCGTGCGCTTGTGGTTATTTTTAATTTAAATTCGTTCGACGGTTTTCTAAACCGATAGAATTTCCATCGACGAACAGTGGTGATAGGTCAAGGTGGCTTTATCGATCGGGTTTCTACCTAGTGGGTTTCGAAATGGGTTCGAATTATTTTATGAGATGGTTCTTGATTCTAGGTAGTTGATCTGGTAGAGATAATCGACGATGACTTGTTGGAGGTAGCGACGTTGGTCGGAGGGCCGGCGATCAATGGTCCACGTGTATGCGTGCATCTATGTGTGTCAGGGATTTGAGAAGAAAGAAGAAGGAGGCGACTCAGGACTGGGCTCGGGAAGATGATGGCATGGCTCGAATTTGTTCTTTGGCTAGTTTAGTTTGAGACCGGGTTTTAAAGTGTAACAACCCGCATATTTTACGATTGAGTATTTAAATATTTTATTAATGGATTATAGTCCAAAAAGTTACTCTTTGCATACGGTCGAATTAGGACTCAAGACCACTTCCATTGAGTTCAAAACGCCGTTTGCAATCTTTTTGAGTATAAACTTTGATATGTTTGAAGTTAGTGGGATTTTGCCACTTTTTCGCTTAGGCTTTGGTTTGGGTTGAGTCCATTAACCCCACTTATAGTCTAGCTCAGTCCACCTCTCCTCTTCACTTCATTCTTATTTTCCTAACACTCAAGCTTCATCAAAAATGGAGAGAGGAATGAGAAATTAAAACTCCAAGCCCTAGTTCATTTGCAAAATCCAAGCTCTAGTTCCAAATTCTAAGAGAAGCCATTAGTAAGCATCTCCTTCTTCTTCTCCAACTCATTCTCCTTTCAATTTAAGAATTTCCTAAACCTAACTTAGGAAATATTTTATTTGTAAGCTTAGATTGAAGCTTCTTGAGTTATTATTGAAGAGGAATTGATCTTAGCTTGTTTTAAAAGCTTCTCCTTTATTAATTTTGGTTTAAAGGTGAGATTTTTATCTCACATCTAAGTCTACGATTATCTTTGATTTTTAGGTATGAATTCCTAACACTTATTCATGTGCATTTGATTTTGATTTGGATTGGTTTTGTGAATATTCCAATTTTTAGTGTTTTGGGTTCAAATCTTTAAAATCCTAACTTTGATGTTTGAACATGTTTTTGGTGATGCATCGAGGAGCCAATAGGACCGGGTAGCCGATGGGCGTAATCCCCTAGCGTCCGTGCTCGACCGGTTGTAAATTTAGTGAGTTTGCACTTCTATTAAATAGGGTAGAAATTGCAGAATTTGGGTTCGGCCGACCGAACTCTCTGAGTCGGTCGACCGAAGCTGTAGCGAAATCTTTCTACTATTTTCGGTCGACCAACTAAGAGAGTACAGTCGACCGACCTGCTCTTGTTTCCCTGTTTTGCCTATTTATTCTCATTTTGCTTTGCTTTTCCAATCTTTAATCGATTCTTCTTCTCCGATTAGTTGTTATCACCTTCGTCGACTTTGATAACTTCTATTTTTGGAATTTTTGGGTGTTTCCACTTCGACGGATTCGGTGTCGATTTCTTTGGATTTTTATTCACGTCTTCGAATGTGAATTTTAGTGATTTATTGTTCCTACAATCATTTTTGTGATTTTTCACTTCAAAATATAAAGATTTTCAATACTAGTAGTAAATATCAAAAAAATTCCATCAAAACGATTTCAACACTATTTTATTACAAAGCTCGTTTCTTAAACCGTTTTCCAATCTACTAGCATATACAAACCTTTATCTCATTCGTATGAGAAATATAATTAAACGGCTTAGTAAAACAAGTGGTATGAAACGCTTGCGTTTACTTCGTCAGTTAATTCTTGGACTTATTCGATTGAACCACTTGTGACAATTTTCAAGTGGAGATCTACAATTTGTTCGTAAATATTTAAGTTAAGCTAGTAGTTATGGGACATGAAGCTAAGCTCATATATTTACTAGCTTAGTGTAATTGACACTTCTTGTGATCGTTGATGATCATTTTGTGATTTAGACTAGCAATGTGCGATGTCTCTTTGTCTGGGAGACTAAACCCCCTTTTTAGTGGAGCTTCGACTTCGTGGGGTAGCGACCCATGGTCTTCGGGCCATTTTAGTGGAGCTTTGGCTCATGGTCTTCGGGCCGTTTTAGTGGAGCTTTGGCACATGGTCTTTGGGCCGTTTTAGTGGAGCCTCAGCTGAAAATTAATGGTTAGCAACCATGGAATAGCTTTCCGTTTTGTGATACACGTGTTGGTGAGTTTTCATGCTCCCGTTCTAGTGACAGGCCTCTTTCCTTTTTTTGTGATTTCTGGATTTCTATTGATTGATTTCTAGAATTTGTGTTTCACCAATTTTCGTGATTTGCATTGATAAGCTTTATCATTATTTGTGCATTGGTGAATTTGTGTGTCATTAACTTTTGTGATTGGCATTGATATAATTGTCAATATTTATGGTTTGGTGAATAAAAATAACGAGTATGACATTCTTTTGATCTTTGAGAAGATTCTTGTGATATTGATTAATCTATAGTTGATTTTCAATTACATGCTTATCACAGTATGGCATTATGGTTATTATACGTTTTTTTCATATCTCTTATTCTATATCATTTCATCTGATATTTATAGTTAGATTGATCCGTTTATTATTTTCTTATTAAATAATACTCGGGTCAGACGGAGATATTACAGGTGCTTCTGCTTGACTTCTCATCTGGGATTATTATCCTGACTTTTGGCTAACTACTTAGATTAGTAGTTTTTGGTTGTATACATTTGAGATATAGACTCATTGATGTATACTTATTCTTTTGTGTAGCACTTGTAGCTATTCTTTTGTGAAATTGTGGATCTTGTTTGACCACTACTCTGATATACACTTTCATGTGTAATATTCATATCTGTTTCCGCCTTTGAGATATGAACTTCTATGACTGATTTATGTTACGCTTATTTCTATATTTGTTTCCGAAGATATTATAGCCACCGTGTAGTAGCTTTGAGTTTGTATCGTCATGTCGGATTCCCCCTTTGAATGCAAGTATATTTTTATCTGGCAAACCGGTACTCGCACAAAGCAATTACACGGATGGTCGCTCCTCAACAGCCTTATTCTCCGCGCTAGTTGACGGCATTACACCGTAGTGTCCTTGGCTAGCGTGGACATAGAGGTGGGGCGTCATATAAAGTATAAAAGGTTTTTAAAATTTAAAATGTAAATCATGTTCAGATTTTTAAAATCTGAAGTGATTTGAACCAGGTTTTAAATCTTTAAAAGAAAATTTGAACCAGGTTTTAATAGGTAAAGTAAAAGCATAACCAAGTTTTTAAAATATTAAGAAACATATATCAAGATTTTAAAATTTTAAAATTTTAAATTTTTAAAGTTTCAAAATTCAAGTAGATAAACAAGTTTTAACAAATTTTCTTAAACTAATTCTTTTGTATAATATGTTATTATTTAGTTTTGAAATTAGTTAAAGGTTTAAAATAAATTATTTTAAAATAAATTCTTAAGTTATTTAAAAAAGTTGGAATAATTAAATAGTTAATTAAAGAAGGTGAAATGATTTTAATTATAAATTAAGTTAATTCATGTGTTGATGATAAATTGTTTCAAAGGTTTATTAAAGATTTAAAAGATAATTAAGTAATTGATTAAGGCAATGATTTATTTTTTAAAATTGTATTGGGTAATTAAATATGGATTAATTACTTAATGTAATTAAAGGATTAATTACTTAATTACTTATATGGATAATTTATCAAGGCAATTAGTTAATTAATGTGATTAATTAAAGGTTAATTTGTTTATGTGATAAATTTAAAAGATAATTAATTAAGGTGATTAATTTGTTTATGTAATTAATTAAAGGGTTAATTACTTAATGAAAGTAATTAAGGATAATTAAATAATAATTAAAGGTTGATTAATCAAGTGATTAAAGAATAATTAAATAATTAAAGGTTAATTATTTAATGATTAAAGGTTGACTGATTTATTAATTAAAGGTTAACTAATTTATGTAATTAATTAAAGGATTAATTAATTATGTAATTAACTTAAGGATTAATTTATTTATGATTAATTAAGGATAATTAATTAATATAAGTAATTAAGGGATTGATTAATTAATTTCATTAATTAATTAAAATAATAGAAAATGGTTTGTAATTAATTAATGATAATTAAGCAGGATTAGGTGATTAATTCATAAAATATATCTAATTTAATTGAATTAATTTTAATCAGGTGATTAATTAATCTTGCTTATACGTGTTTGGATTGTATTAAATACCTTGAATTGTTTGATATCTCTGATGTGTATTGTTATGTTATATGAATTATTTCGAATTGAGCTATGAGCTGTAATTTATTTATCTTTGATGAATTTACTTGTTTATCTGTGAATGAAAGATAAGCGCTATAATGTTATACTGCTTATCGATATTATTGTGCTTGAATTGATGACGGTTGTGATATTTTATTGTTGTATATGAAATCCTAAAACTAAACCACACACACAAATATGAATTTCATGGGAAATTGGTTAAGTCACAGATATCTTAAATTTAATATTATTTTGTTCAAAATGGTTTAGAAGTTGAATTTTGAATCCAAAATGGTTTGGAAGTGGAATTGAGTTGAATATGAAGAACTTTGGGAAAGGAGTTTTGAAGTTAAAAATTATTTTGAATGGCTTGTTTAAGTTTTGAAACTATTTTGGAAATTATGGTTTGAAAAGGTTATACAAGTTGTACTATATAAATATATGTATTTTAAACCATTTGGGAAGTATATTAAATGAATTGTTTTGGGAGTTTAAATTTAACCCGATTAGAACATGCCAAGGATACGCCAGGTCGTTGATTTTCCAATTTTACTTTACAAGGATATAACTTGAGAGTAAATTTAATCAGATTTTCCCGAAATGAAAGACCCTATGTTTTCAAATGATAACAGCTTTTATATAGAGAAAGAACGTCCAGTTTTTGTTGAAAGGATTTCAAGTTGAAATCAAATTTGAAATGGAAATGGTTTTGAAAGCTATGAATGAATATTTGTTAAAGATTGGTGAACCTTGTTTCAAATTATGAAGGATCTTAAAGGTGAATCTTTTGTTTAAAAGATTAAAAGTGGAAATTTATTTGAAACATTCAAAAGGAAAGGTTTTTGGGCTAAAAGTTGTGACCAAACTAAGAACCCAATATATCCATATGTTTTGAAATTCGCGCTCAATATTCGGTCTAGCCGGGAGAGGACTTTATGTCATAAAACCTATTCCTAATAATGATACGACGAAATGGATAGCATTTGAAGATGGTCGTGAAGACCGGGTATTTTCGAAAGCGCAAGGATTTTCTGTCAAATGTCTCTGCACCGAATGGCGCCGGTATAGGGAGTTCGGACGTAATTGGGATTATCCGGATTTGCAAGGACTTCTTTCGAAGTGCCTTCGGTTCCATTCAGACCCAGGATGGACTTGTATGGATGTATGTCTGACATCACACTTTTGAGCTCTAAAGTTTCTTTCTATCAAATACATTTTTGCTTGGTGGTGGAGAAATTATTCTCTTAGCTCAACACCCTTCTCTGAGACGTACGAGCTCAGAAGTTATGTAGTTGATGGTTACTAGTGATATATTCCCAATTTGGTAATATGGCATGCTAAGTGTTGATCATTTGTTGATTGAAGCATGGCTTTTTTGAAAAGCATAACTTTGTAGGACAAGACTTCATCGAACCTCACACCTTGAAAATGGTGGAAATAAGAAGGATGCAGTAAGGTTATGAGGGTCGCCACCTTTAGGGTATGTGCATTTCCTTCTAGATAAAAAGTGGTATCAAGGTATGGAGCCCAGATATTTAACTTATGTGGTTGTTACAATTTGTTGGTGAATCCCGGGATAAAGGTCGGTGACGACCGGGGAATGGCATACTCGTGTCAGTAGTTATCTAGTTACAGAGGTAACCCAGCCTTGTGTTGGCAGAGAGCTGGCTAAGTTCTCACGCCATCCCTCCAGAGGCATACCCATTTCGGATAAAGGAATTTCCTTACCTTGGCCATTTGGTGGAAATCCAATCATCTAATACGAGCCCTTTACGATTACAGTAGTATAATCTGCAATTCTTAAATGGTAGCTATAGCAGGCATAACATAATGGTACCTATGCTGGCTAAGATTAATATTATACTTTCGAAATGTTTTTCCACACTATGCACTAATAATAGTAATATCAAAAGAATTTTTGCGTACCAATCATGTTTGACTATCATAAGAAGAAATCTCCTCCAAGTGTGCGATTGCATTGTGTGTGTGGTGGGAGGCCTTATGGTAGTTTCATTTTCCAAAAAGCATAGCAGATTTCTTTTTATTTATTTTTTGTTTAAAATAAACTGTTTTTGTTTGCTCACACCAATCCTATGACTGATCTGGAGTTTATTGTTCCCTTTCTAAACTCTGGGTGCCCATAATTTTCCACACGGGCAGCCTAGAGTTAGATTATCAGGTAGTTGGTTAGTAGGCGTAGCTTTTGGCAGTCTTTGGAGCCTTTGGATTTGAGCACTGAATTTGCTTCAAGTTCAACATGATGTGGTTTCTCGCTTCGGGTTTGGAGTTTTGGAGCTTTGGCAATGAAGATGTTATCTTTCCATTGCTTGATTTCCGTTGTTGTATCTATCTTTGATATTGTTGATCACTTCATTTGTATCATTGTTGTATAAATTTTTGTTTATCAATAAAAATTCCATTCTATTTCTATTGTGTTGTTATCACCTAATGTTGTTATAAGCTTCGACGAATTGGATTTCAACGTTTGAATCTACGACATTCGAATACGGATAATGTATGGATGTCGATTTTCAAGCGTTGGAATCCGAGTCATCACAGTTACACTTGTTACAACGAAATCTACAATATGGAATTGGATCGATTAAGATTTGAGCATGTAGAATTTTAGGCTAAATTCAAATGTTGTTCGAATTCAATCAGAATCAAAATGCTTCTACAATAGTTGGAATTTCAGTGAGTCAAAATCACCATTTTGATTAACTAGTGTGTTGTATAGTTGAAAAAAATTATTGATCGGATGTTGGATTATTTACTAATTGATCAGTTGGTTTAGTTTTATTCCCGCCTCTAGAGCGGATAACCCTTTATATATACCTACCTAGTAGCAGATGACCCACGTTATATGATTATATATATGAGCTATGATGTGGGGGGACAAGTTAGAGGGATCCAATAGGATTCCTCACCATTGTTGATTGTAATTCAAATAATATTCCTATCATATGAATTATTGAAAACTAAACCTGATTGTTCACTTTATTGATTATGACAATGTTATATGTTTAAAATATAAACCCTGTAGTGATAGTAAATTTATATTGATATTAGTTAAACATTAGGTAGCTATTGGCCTCGAATTAATATTTTAAACATACATAAATCGCCATTTGAGTTGAAGTTGGTTTTGAGACAGGAAATGATTTTAAACCCGAATTTAGGTTTCAAAAATATTTGGTTTTAAAGGTTTAACTTCTATTTTGCTCCAGTCTTTTTATCTATCTTTTCTAAGTTATTTATTTATATTTAATATTGATTCAAGATTATTTAAATTTAATAATGTTTCAAAGATTATTTGTTTATATTTAATGTTATTTTAAAGTTATTCATCAATGTTTTAATATTTCGAAAAGTAAATTATATAAAAAATTAATATGGCTTGAAATTTATAATAATGATTTACTAAAAATGTTTTGGAAATAAATTTTTACTATTTGAACCAATGATAAAGATTAATTATTACTGTTTATTTAAAAATGTTTTGAAATAATTAAATATTATTTTTAACATGTTTTGGAGTTAATAATTATTATTTATTTATAATGTTTATTGTTAATAAATTATTACATTATATAATAGTGCTTTAAAGTAAATGCTTTTTATTTATTTATAATGTTTTCGAGACTCATAAATATAGTTTATAAATGGACTTGGATTTCATAAGAGGGGTTTTTATAAAATGATTTGAAGACTTAAAGGAAGATTATTTACAAGGTAAAGAGGTTTTTATAGATGGTTAGATATTTATAAACGAATTTTAATATTGAGTTTATATAATTATAAGAGGAGTTTTATAATGAGTTTATGGATTTATAAAGAGTTTATGAAGGACCGGAGAAATAATTTATACAAAGAGATTATAAACGAATTTTAGAGATTTATAAAGGAGTTTATTAATTATTTTTGAAGTGTATAAAAAGGGGAAATCTTTCTCAGTCTTGTGAACATACTTAAACTGTTGAGATAAGTATATGGATATTTTCTAAGTATTGAAAATATAAGGTATTTGTGAAAATATATTTGTAAAAGTATTTTGATATACATACAAGATAAATTTAATCAATGAAATGATTAATTAAGGAGGCTAGTGGTTGCTTATACGCTTAACTAATGTTGGTTTTCCCTATGGAGTTAAATCCCTAATTTGGTTGTGTGTTTGTGGATAGTTAAATAACCGATTATCAAATATAGACCCAAAATGTGACTTTATAAATATCTAGGAGAAATACATGAGTTATATGGCATAGCCATCTCTAATGATGATAAACTGAGCGTACAAATCTTATTTCATTCCTCGAAGACAAACGATAAGGAAACCCATCCATTAACAGTTAGGAGACAATCTCCACTCTTATATTTGATTGTTTATTTCCTAAAGAATTATGGTTGATTATACTAAAAAATTACTGAAAGTTGTTACGAAGAGATTGGGATTGGATATGTTATATGAAAAACCACTTCGAGCCAACTTAAGATTTCAAAGCGAAGACATCTTGAAGATGATGAGATTTGAAGACGGACCTCTGTGAAGTGTAGGGTTGCTTGCTACTAACCTGAAGGGTGATTCCAAAACGAATGTAGTAGAAGTAGTGCCTTCGGTTTCTCCATCTCCTGGACAACATGTACGGATGAATGCTGGCATTGCATTGTTGCTTGGATGTCACGATCCACCTTTTTCCGTACAATTCGAATTGACACTTTACCACAATTATCTAGTTCAATTTGAACAGAAAAGAGGATGGTAAGAAAAGAAAGCAGAAAGAAGATAGAAAGAAAGTAAAATAATACAGAATCTCATAATAGAAACAAATAATTTATAATATAGAAAAAGTCTACATAAAAAAAAACTGTAACTTAACATATACAGACATCAATAAGAGTATACAATCTATTCAGCACAGACAGTTATAACAACCCGTGCTTACAATTGCTGGTATACACAACTAAATACAATGGAATATAATCGTCTATGTGAATATGACTCTGGGCCTCCTGCTCCTTTCTTGAAGCTCCACTCTTTCCAGCTAAACTTGAAAATATGCTTGGTCTGACCCCAGCACATACGAAAAACCATGCCTGGGTCAGTTTGGTGAAACCAACGTGAGAATTTAAATCACAAGGAAATTTATTCATTATAACTTTCGATATCCTTTTGAAATCAAAAGTATCCCGTAAGATCACAGCACATATAAACGCAACGGGTTTTTCCTTACGGCAACCAAAACACTTTTATAGAAAATCCAATGATATTATAATGGTGTCTAAGTACAAATACTTATTCAAATAGCTGAAATGGTTACACTAATTAAATTCCAGCATACTAGGCTCTACAACCAAAACTGTAAAGGTATGTATTGGGAAATGGATTCCATATGAATGACTAGACACTAGGTAACACCTTCACAGTACACGTCTAGAAATAGTGTATCGAGGACCATGCCGAGAGCCATTTATACACAAGACCGGACTACTCCTAACGTGGATAGATCGAATATGCTATCACCCTGGGTGTTCCCACTCTTTTTGAGCTTCGACCCCATATCGTAGTAATAATATCCGAGGGTATCTAGAAAGATGATAAACATACCCTAATTGAGTGGGACCCACTTAGCCTTGCTGCATCTCCCCTACTTTTCAGTCATTCTCGGTTAATGAGGCTAGAGGCTACAATTATCTTTCTAAGGAATTTCCACGTAAAATGCTCATTGTCCTCCAATGACAATGTAATGATATCATTCATTCATACAAGTCCATTTTGGGTCCAAATGGAACCGAAGGCACTATTCCTACTACATCCGTTTTGGAATCATCCTCAGGATTAGTTGCGATTAGCCCTTGCACTTCACTGCTCCGCCTTCGGCTCCATGCTCTTGTTTTCCCTTCGAAGACATACTCGCTGGATCGAAGTGGTTTTTGGATAACTTATCTGATCCTGGTCTCTTCGAAACAACGTTCAATATTTTCTGGTAAACTCAACCCAGATTCTTCAGGAAATAGACCGATGAAAATAAGATCGGAGACCACCTCCTAACCGTTAGTAGATGGATTTCCGTACCATCATCCTAGAAGAATGAAACAAGTTTATATGTGCAGTATAGCACCTCGAACGATAACTGTACCACATAATTCCCGTGTTTCTTCTAGATATTCCCAAAGTTATGCTTTTGGGCCTAGAATTGATGGTCAGTCATTCAACTATCCATTATACAATCATCCAAACAAAGATTTCATTTCCCATTGAAAACATTAAGCATTATTAATTTAAATTTTAGTAAATTTAAATTACTTAATCAAAACAGCATATGCTTATCTCACCAGATAAGTAAATTCACAAACCATTCATTTCAAAATATTTAAAACCCTTTTAAAATAAATATGGAAAGCATCATTGTGGTATCAACCATGGATTCACAGCTCAATGGTTACGTCTCTATCCCAGAGAAATCCAAGACTTGATAGCAGGCACTCTCTGCCTTTGATTTTCTCCATGAAAGTATACCATTACTTTCCGAAAGCTATATTAAAAAATTTTCAAAAATAACACTTAAAACGTTTCAATATAAATTTTCCAAGTTCTAATTAGGTAAAGGTTTACTATATAATATATTATTTTAAGACATTATTATTATTTTAATAAATTTATCTTTGGAATAAATATACATTTTATTACTAATTAAACCTTAAGTAATAATTAACTTTAAACAATCACTATAAAAATAACTTTAATTAATAACTAATATACTTTAAACAATCTAAATAATTAAAAAGCTTTAAAACTAAATTTTATAGTTTTAAATACGTTTAAGAATAATAAAATAATTACTTTAAATTATTATCAAAATATTTACCATTTAACTTTAACAATATCATTTATAACTAATAATCATCCTTAAACAATTTTGGTTCAACAGTCAACTTCCAAATCGGAAAAAGGCTTACATATTTCAGTGGTACTTGATCAATTTACCATTCGTTCCATAACAGTCCAGAATAATATATAGATATTCACATCAATCTGCTTTTAACAATCAATTCAACATCATATTGTCCAATATAATTATCAGGATGAATAAAAGAAGTCCATACAAATATAATAGCAGAGTAGTGTTTTATTTCTGCTAGGAAAAGTCCAAAAAAACGTATATTCAGTAGTAATGGTAGAACGGTGATTTATTCTGCTAACATGGTCCAATTAAATATAATTAGTGAAATGGTGTTTTATTCCACTCAATAGATAATAAAACCTCATAATTAAATTAAATTAACTCGTTGTTAATTTTATCTGCGTAACTAAATTGATTGACAAACCATATAAATTTAAGCGACATCATTCGTTTTAAAATCGGGTGATTAATTTCCATCCTTTTAAATATAGCATAACTCTTTACTTTCTCAAACTCGACAATAATTTGTATGATGATGTGGTGTTTGTCGATACAAACCCATCACAACAAATTTCGCTACAATCAGAATTTGTATGCATTAGTTATGGCATTTTAATTTACAAAATATATATATATGATTTAACATTTTATATTTAAAATCAACCGTTTCACAATACCATAAATTATCACTAAGTCAAATCAGATAACGAACTTCATGAAAACAAAGTAATCGATGATACAAACCCATTGCAAAAAGAATTGCGATAATCGGGTTTCGTATGGACGAGTTAGATCATTTCAAATATTTTAGCTTTTATATTTATATAAACTAATACTTTTTTATATATAATTTACAAACATGGACCGAAGCCCAAACCCATATCTCCTCTTCTTTCACCCTCCCCTTTTCCCTTTAAAATTTCCAGTACCGAGTCTTCAATTTAAAAAAAAAGAGCCAAGAACCCAAAACGATTCAACTCCATCTGTCAACCCACTGTCTTGACCTAATCCTAGCAAATTGGAGACTATGCTCAACTACAGCACCCACCATCACGCCCCAACACCCAAAAAATCCAATATCGTGCACTTGTGCACGTGCACAATAGTCGAGCCACCATTTCACGAAGCCGAACACAGCCACAAACTCACCTTCACCTGCCTGATCATCCCTAACTCAAGATCCTCGACTCCATTGCTTCCTGACCAAAGTCGAACACTGCCGCGCCCATCTTCCACCATTGAACAAAATGAAAATGCCTCTCCCCCCTCATCCTACCACCAGAATGCATGCCACCCCAACAACGTGACCCTTACATCACACGTCACCTTTCAACCGAGCGCGGTTCCACTCGATGCCCCTCCTTGCTGGAGTTTACCGCATTTCAAAACCCCATCCAAACCCCACTTAAATCCTAAAATACCTTGCCACATCAAAAACAAGCCCTAAAACAGAAATCAGCCACGGTGAATCATTTCCACTCGCCCCACCCCTCCTCTTCCAGACCGCACTACTCCTCGACAACCACATCGCCAGAAACTATTTTATAACCAAATTCTGTCATCTCGAGATTTCTTACAATATAGTCCATAAGAAATGATGATTTCTTCCCTAGAAATCCCAATTTTGCATTCTTATCGTGATTATAATCTGAGTTGATGATTCAAAGATGTTGAAAATCACCCAATAGTTGATTCCTTACTGTAATCTTGCAATTTCTCACAATATATAGAAGAATCAACCCTCAAACTATTTTTAATGTAATCTATACTTGAAAACAAATACTTTCTTAGTTTACATGATTAGCAAAATCAAATTGAGGAGAGAGATAAAGATTTTAAACTAGACGTCTATTAACATAACAGAGTTATGAAAATAGTTCTAGTATATAAAATTTAAACATTTAAATTCTTTTGAAATCTTCTGGCTGAATCCTAGTTTTAGATCTGCAAACATTTGATTGAAAAAGCAAGCTGATTTTTTTCTTTTTCTTTTTATAGGTTTTGAGTTTACAGAGCTTTTTTTTTTAGAACTGAGGCATACACCCTCAAACCATACCTTATATATATGCTTATGCAAGAATGAGATGATGATGTATGCGTATAATTTTTGGCTTAAGGAAGGATTTGATTTGATGTACAGTGTTTTATAATTGATGGATTGAAATGATTTCGAAGTGATACGTTGCTTTGGTTTGAAAAGAAGCTAAAACTAATGCTTTGCACTTTGTTGTTTTTGATCAGATAATGCTTATATGTGCATATATATGTTTCCACTTTTATTTGTATATTTTGTTGCTAGGTAATGTAAATACTTGTTCTTGTTTTTGGTGGCATATAACTTTTTTTTCTTTCTTATTAGGCAAAAGTTTATTATAACTTTGTTTTACCTTTTTACTAGTTTAATTTTTATTTGTTATCTTCATGCTTTTACTCTTTATGTACTTCTTACTTTCATTTGATTTTAATAGGTAATGTAAATACTTGTTCTTGTTTTTGGTGGCATATAATTTTTTTTCTTTCTTATTAGGCAAAAGTTTATTATAACTTTGTTTTACCTTTTTACTAGTTTAATTTTTATTTGTTATCTTCATGCTTTTACTCTTTATGTACTTCTTACTTTCATTTGATTTTAATATGCTTTCATATGTATGTTTTGCAAACAAGACGTAAGGTGGTTTTGAATAGACCATTTAAGTCTTCATAGACACACCCACACACATACATATACATTCTTATTAAACATATGACTCAAGGCATTTCAAGTCTTGTCATTCTATTTTTATTTAAATAAAATTTATTTTTTGCGTCTCTTTTATATTTTACAAATGTATATCTCTCATTTCTATCATCGTGTATTTTCATATACATCTCTTCGTTCATTTCTCAATATATATAAATATATATTATTTTTAATAAACTGTATTTATTTAGTTCATATATATATATATATATATTTTACTTACCATTACATATATTGTTTTCAACGTACTATTTTTATATAGTTTATAGCGTACAATATTTATTTGTTTATAAATACTATAATTTTCCTTTTTAAACTTATATTTATATAGACACACACACACACACAGAGTCTCCTTAACTAATATGTATATATGTATATCCATAAGAAAAATCCAATTTTAAAATCTTCTATTTAAAATACACTATATTGTTCATAAGCCCAAAATCATTTCTATATAAAATATTTTTTGTTGCTTTTTCATCTGTATTTATTTGCTATGAATTTATTTCCAAATTATATATAAATTTTGTTGTCCTGAATATATATATATATATGTATGTATATGTATGTATGTATGTATAAGAAATTCCATTTTAAATCAATTTCCTATTTTATAAATAAAAATCTGGAAATTCAAAATATTATCTTGTTTTGAAAACTGCATATTATTGCCAATTGTTATTTAACAGGGACTTTTATTTGATTAAACTACTATATTATTGAATATTAGAAATTCGAGACGTCAAAAATCCAGGATCGTTGCTCTGGAGGACAGTGTTAGCATTCCAAGTGAAAAGTGATATGTAAAAGGTAAGACGTAGGTTCAAGCCTCATTAACCGGGAATGACTAAAATAAGGGAGAAGCAGTGGGTCGCTTCCGATTCGGGTATGATCATCCATATCTAGAGTCAATATTACCTCTCATTTATATGCTTCGACGCACATTAACTAAGGGGTCATCACATTCGGTACTACTAGTCAAGTGGTAGTCCCGTTCTGTGTTAGTAGAGGAACCAGGCGAGGTCATCGGTGTTATTTTATCTAGAGATGCATCATGGCAGGTGGTACCCCTATCATTGTGTGGAATCCATTCTCAAATAAATGTTGTACGGACTTAGTTGTGCCCAACTATACTAAAATGTGATATGTAAGCATTTCAACTATATTCATATTTTACTTTTATCCCCAAACATTATTATAATATCACTGGATTTTCTATTGAAAATGTTTTGGTTATCGTAAGATAAAAACCCATCCTTGTTTATGTGCAGTGTGGTCTTACAAGACATTTTTAATTTAAAGGTTTTAATAACTTAAAAATCCAGTTGGGTGTATTTTTCTCATGCTGATTTTCTGGACTAACTCGAGTGTTATTTATTATAATGCTTGGATCAGGCCGAACATATTTAAGATTACTTTAGATGATTAGAGCACAAAAGACGATCTGGTCGTCCAAGACGTATCTACGCATTTCTTTATGTTTCATTGTGTTCTCTGTTGGTTGTATTATCAACAGTTGCAAGGACATGCTGTTATAACTATTCGGGCTAAAATAGATTAGTATACTCTGGTTGTTGTGTGCGTGTGGGTGTGTGTGTGTCTATATATATATATATATATATATATATATCATGATTTTGTTTCTTTTGTAAAGATCTGTTTCATATTATAGATTATTCGTTCCACTGGGAGATTCTATATTATTAGTTTCCTTTTTCTCTTCTTTTTCCTTTCTTCTCCATTCTTTCTTTTTTCTAACTATCCACCTTTCCATTCAATCTGAGTAGGTCATGTATGGTTGATTGTTTGCTTAAACTGTACCAAAAATTAGGTCGTTACAGTTTGGTTTAAGAGTTCAGTTTGAGCAAACAGCTAGGCTTTGGTTGGGATTACTCATTATAGATAAGATCCGTAGCACCCTAGAATAGGCTAATGTGTGTGTATGAGCGCATATTTGTTAGTGATATAAAATTGTTTTATATTCTGTTGATTAATTAGTGAGTGGGTTATGGAATCTAGTCAATATGAGTAATTAACGTTATTGATATGGATCTCTAAAATCTTGAACAGAGCAATTTGACATGGTATTGTTTTGAAATTGGGTAAATGAAATAATTTTACCTTGATTATATTTTATATATAAAGGATTAATTTTTTCAAAATTATTATAGTGTATATAGTGTGTTTGGTTGTCAATAAATGATAAATTTGATTATTATCAATTGTTGTTTGTTGTTTTTGTTCTAATAAAAGTTATTTTATTATAATATATATACAAGGACAAATAATTAAGAAATGGCTTTATATAACCATAGTGAAATTATATGTAAGGAAAAATTTACAAATATGATTTGTAAATAAAAAGGATTAAAAGCTGAGAATTTGAGAATTTAAATCCCGTTGATTTTGAAAATTGTTTTTCGAAGTTTTGAAGAAATAATAATGATTTCATTTAGAAGTATTTTTAAAAGGATTTAAAAGAAATAAAAAGCACTAAACTCACTTCGGTCATTGGAAAATAATTTCGATGATGACCGCATTATCATCGGCATTCATTTTCAGGTTTCTAAGTGAACGGATTGCTACCATAAGAGATTTGTTTTGGTAAAATAAGTTTTGATTTCAAAAATCCATAGTATATTCTGATAAATATAAGAAAATAAGTTTATAACTTATAAATTTTGAGAATTAGTAAGTTAAAAAAGTTTAAATTTGTTGAATATGAATAGTAAGAAAAGTAAATATGAAGTTGAACTATGAAATGAAATGGAATTTGAGTTAAATGAAATGAATTTGAAAAAGGAATTTGACTGAAGTAAAGGTGAATGAGGTGAATTAATGATACGAGTTAAATGAAATTAAATTTATTTGGAATGAATTAAACAAATTAAATCAGTAAATTGAATAAGAACTTAATTATTGAAGTGATAATAAGCATTAATGGTGTTGTATAAAATGTTTACAATAACTTATGTAAAATATGAAGGAATGGTTCTTTAGTGACATTAGTATTGAAAAAAATATACCAAGTAATAAATGAATGTAAATAAAAGAATCCGAGTAATGAGAAACCAATTGAAGTAAATACGTAAGTTGTACTTATATTGTTTTATTCGCATAACTTTTTTATCCGGATTGGAGTATATGACTTCGAGATGATTTACATCTGTCCGGATTAGGTTTTTTCACTCATTCTTCATGGAAAACACTGGATATAAATTTTATTTGATTTTGGAGTTCTCTATCATAGTATATGGCTATGCAATAGGAACGATAGTTTCTAATCAAGGAACCAGATCTGAGTCCGCACTAGGGTGGTCGTGTGAATGATACTAGTTCGAAAGTGAAATTGTATGATCGAGCGATCAATCATATTTGATATTTCATATGGATGATATATGTATATCATACGGGTTTTAATGAATTAAAGGTTGACATTTGAAAATGAAAAATTATATGATTATTAATTAATTAGATGAATTTTATATGTTTGATGGTTCTCTGGTTACATTTGTTACATTTACATATGGTTATTGTATAGTCTATGTTATATTTTAATAATGCTTTATATATACTTTGTCTCATTTAGTGTTGAGTGATTAGTAGGTGCAGATGGCGTATGCTACATATTTGTATCTCTTATGTGCATAATGTTGTATTTGTTTGCTAATGCTAATAAAAGGTACACATCTCAGATTACATATCATATTTTTATATTTTTCCTTACGGAATGCCTCATCTTGAAGATGAGATGTATATTTGATTACATATATATTGTAAAAAAAATTGATCGAACTGCGCAAAAGAGACGCTAGCTAAATTTTCCATAAATGTTAAAGCGTTAGAAATTTTTGAGAATTTTGGAAAAAAAATTATAACTTAAAATTGATGTTTGTGCTATAACTTGAAATGGCATTGATTTATAATTATGAATGAACTTAAAGACTTAGAAAATGTGATAACAAAGTTTCAACAAATTGAGTTTGAAAAGCTAAAGGCTTAAAAGAATTTGACAATCTATTTCAACTAATTGATTTTGAAAAGTTAAAGGGTTTTGTGGCATTTTTCTTACATTGAAAATTTCAAGGACGAAATTCTTTAAAGGATGAAAGAATGTAACGATCCAAAATTTTAGACATTTGATTTTATGAGTTAAATAGACTTGAATTTCAAATATAAAGGTTATTTGAATATTTGGAATTATTTAAATAATTGAATTTGAATTTAACGTGAAATAAAATAATTTTGAAAGTTGTTTACATTCTTTTTCAATAAGAATGAAGATAGTGAACTTTTGAATTTAAAGATGAATAAATTGATCTAATAATAATTAGTTTAATTAACGTGCGAAAATAGCCTTCCAAGGCACTATCTCGGATTTGGATGAAACCAATTTCACTAGATCTGTAGTAGTGAATTATTGAACGAATTTCATGGCGATCGGGAAAATTGTTTGTTCGTGTGAGCTCGAAACGCTAATTACAAAATTTAATATAATATAATTGGGTTTGAAAATCTATCTTCAATATATGATCAAATTAGGTCTGGACAACAGTTCCATTTAGTTCGGAATAGGGGTGTTTAGTATAGATCATCGGGAAGACACGTTAATAGGAGTTCGATATTTTCGGGCATTTAAAGCTAGATATTTTTTTTTATTAAAATAGTATGGGCCATTACTATTCTCACTATACCTAGCCCATAGCAGGCCATTCCCCCATGTCCATGCCCATGCTTTCACTACCATTTTTAAACGTAGCAGCAGTAGGAAATTGGTTGGTTTTCTTCAATTTAAAACTTAGCTAAATCGAACGGACATAGTTCGATGGACCACCAGAGGTGGAATTGGGTGAAACCTTCAACAATTAAATGACCATGACGATGAGTGGAGAACTTGAATGGTGCAATCGTGACAAGGCAAGGTGGCAGTGGAGCTTGGTTGAATGGTGGAAGTTTCGGTTGCCGATTGCAATGTCATGGGTGATCTAAAAGCAAAGGGTTTCGTAGGAAATTTAGCGAGAATGGTTTATGCAAGGTTAAGGTGAAGTTTGGTGGCATGGTGTGGACTGTGGCGTCGGAAATCCGATGGTGTGTGGCACAAAAACATGGAAAATTTCTTGGCGATTGACGACACATAAAAGGGAGAGCGTCGAACCAGAGGGAATCAGCATGGCATGGTGGCGACGGTCTTCAGTGAGCTTGTGGCAGTGGTGACACGGTGGGAAACGTGGTCCCGTTTTGGGTTTGCCTAGAACGAAGTGAGTTAGGAGGAGGGAAGGTTATTTAAGGTTTAAAATTAAATTAATTAAAGTTAATTATAATATAATTATCTACAAACGTTCATTAATTCGTAAAATTTTCATACGAGTTTGAAATTGAATGCGATGAGTTGCATTGCACTCTTTATAGCGAAGTCTACAAGATGGAATTGTTGATTAAGATCTGAATATGTAGAATTATAAGCTAAATTCAAATGATGTTCGAATTCAGTCGGAACTAAAATGCTTTGGTGATAATTGGAATTTCGATGAGTTAAACTTGACTTTTTGTTTAACAAGTATGTTATACATTTGAATTTTTTTATTGATTAGGTGTTTGGATGATTACCGTTTTATCAGTTGGTTTGGTTTTATTCATGCCCTAGAGCGGATGACCTTTTATATATACCTGCCTAGTAGTGGATGACACACAATATATGATTATATATATGAGCCATGATGAAGGGGTTGGGTTAGAGGGATCCAACAGGTTTCCTTGCCATTGTTGATTTTAACTTTAATAATATTGTTATCTTATAAGTTATTAGATATTAACCTTAACCGTTGACTCAATTGATTATGACTTTGTTATATGTTTAAAACTTAAACCCTGTACTGATAGAAAATCAATATCGATATTGGTTAAAGGTTGGATAGCTATTAACCTCAAACTAATCTTTTAAAAATAGTATAAATCGCTATTTGAGTTGAAGTTGGTTTTGAGACATGAAATGATTTAAATTGGAATTTGGGTTTCAGAAATATTTTGTTTTAAATGATTTAACTTCTATTTTTCTCCAACCATTTTATCTGTCTTTTCTAAGTTATTTATTTATATTAAATATTTTTTAAAGATTATTTATATTTAATATTATTTTAAAGATTATTTATTTATATTTTATTTGGTTTTAAAGTTATTCATCAATATTTTAATATTTTAAAAAGTTAATTACTTAAATAATTAATGTGACTTGAAATTTATAATAATGATTTATTAATAATGTTTTGGCAATAAATTTTTGCTATTTATAATTGTGGTAAAGATTAATTATTATTGTTTATCTAAAGATGTTTTGAAATAATTAAATGTTATATTAAGATATTTTGGAGTTAATAATAATTATTTATTTATAATGTTTATTTTAATAAATTATTATTATATAATTGTCTTTTGAAGCAAATGATTTTTTTTACTTTATTAAAATGTTTTCGAGACTTATAAATGGATTTTATAAATGGACTCGGGTTTCGTAAGAGGATTTTTTATAAAATGATTTGAAGACTTAAGGAAAAATTATTTACAAGGTAAAGGAGTTGTATAATTGGTTAGATATTCATAAACGAATTTTAAAGACGAGTTTATAGAATTATAAGAGGATTTTTATAATGATTTTATGGATTTATAAAGAGTTTCTAAAAGACTTGAGAAATAATTTATAAAAAGATATTGTAAATGATTTTTAGGGATTTATAAAGGTGTTTATAAATGATTTTTGAATGTATAAAAAGGGAAAATCTACCTAAGTCTTGTGAACATACTTATACCATTGAGATAAGTATATGGATATTTTCTAAGCATTTAAAATACAAGGGATTGTAAATATATCTTTGTAAAAGTATTTTGGTATAAGTATTTACAAGATGAATTTAATCGAAAATATTAATTAAGGAGGTTAGTGTTTGTTTATGTGCTTAACCAATGTTGATGTGAGATGGAAACATTTCAGCTATATTCTTATTTTACTTTGATCACTAGACATTATTATATTATCACTGGATTTTTTTATAGAAAATGTTTTGGTTATTGTAAGATAAAAACTCGTCCGTGCTTATGTGCGGTATGGTCTTATAAGATACTTTTAATTTCAAAGGTTTTTGTAACTTAAAAATATAGTTGTGTGTGTTTTTTTCACATTGGTTTTCCAGAATGACTCGGGTGTCATTTTATTATAGTGCTTGGGTCAAACCTTGCATATTCACAGATTACTTTGGATGCATTGGAGCTCAGAAGATGAGCTGGAGGTCCAAGACGTATCTACACGTTTCATTTCATTCAGCCGTGTTGTTTGTTGGTTGTACTATCATCAGTTGTAAGGACAGGCTGTTATAACTGCCTAAGCTAAAAAATATTAGTATACTCTAATTGATGTTTGTGTGTTTATATATATTACAGTTTTGTTTCTTTCGTAAAGATCCATTTTATATTATAGATTATTCTTTCCGCTATGAGATTTTGTGTTATTAGTTTTCTTTTCCTCTCCTTTCTCCTTTCTTCTCCCTTCTTTCTTTTCCCTAACTGTCCATCTTTCTATTCAACTTGAGTGGGTCATGTATGGTTGGTTGTCAGCTTAAACTGTATGGAAAGTTGTTGTTACAGTAAAGGCCACAAGAACATATATGATGTAAATTGCAACTGCATGATATGATATAGTAAAATAATATTGTATAAACATATGTATCGATACACACACGAATATATATATAGGCATACATATACATACATGCATGCACACATATATACAAACATAAATTCTCTTTAAATTATGTTTATGTAAATAATGATTCAAGAGCAATTAATGTAATAAATCCGAAATTCGAATCATTTGTCGAGGAAAGATCTGATTGACATATAAAATTTTAGAAATTTTTTCCAGCTTCCTCTCATGTAAAATCTATTTAAGTTTAGATCCATTTCAAAAAAAGTAATTTGTAAATTTCATAATTTATTTTATCCAAAAGGGATACAGTATATAGGAATTTACATAATTGCAAATTGTATGAAAAGATCAACCAATGCTGGTATAAAATAAATAAATAAACATACGATGATACATGTATATATTTAAAATTAATTATGTGTAGATAGAACATTTATATATATATATAACTTCCATGATTATAATTTATGTAAGTACACAAACACACACACACACATATATATACGTACATATATATATGTCAAAATAATTAATAAAATAAATGTCAAAATTATTATTAGATTGAGTGTATGAAAAATTATCATGATTCAACATAAAAGTTAAGACCGCAATTTTAAATTCACATCAACACACATGCATGCGCATGCGCGCACACACACATATATGCATATATATATGTGTGTGTGTGTGCGCGCGCGTGCGTTTTTGTGTGTTTGACTATATCCAAAACAATTAATCATTGTGTGTGTGCGTGTATCATTCACTGTTGCATAAAATACATTTAATAGAGATGATTCACAAATACATAAGTTCACAATACAAAGATGAAATTTCATTGTTGTGTTTTTTATTTGATTCACTTTATAAACAACACATGTAATAAATAAAAAATTAAATAAAAGACAATGGCAATTTATACATAGACACATCATGCACACACATATATCACATACGTAAATTTGGGTCAAGGTTAAACATGTTTAATTATGTTAAAAAAGATTTACCTTGTAGATTATGTGCTTCACGACATCTTGATCTGAAATTTCTTCTCAAATCTCTAAGATCAACACCTAATCCTTATAAGAGACGGATGAACCACTTGCGTTTATTTCATTTATTTTTTCATTTTAATTTGGAATTCGAAATATTTTGGAAAGGGGATGATGAAAATTTAGCTACGGAAGGAAGAGGAGGTGGAAAAAAGGGTGCTGTTATTGGCACCTAGAAAAAAGCTTCTGCCTCCCATAACTAAAACCGACCATAAAAAGTTTATTTTTTGTTTGACGATTTTTATCAACCTAGGAGTTATAATAATGCATTGTGAAGATTAAAGGCTACTTGTTAATTACCATGCTTAACGATGGAAAAATGAGGAGAAAGGAGCTCTTAAAGGTAAACGACACAAGAGTTGAAGTGGTTTGGCAAAGATGCCTATATCCACTATGAAGGTCTCAAACTATATGACTCTATTGTAATTACAAGAAATTATAAGAGAATTATAAGAAAACATGATGCGCCTAATACAAATTAAGCTGCTAATCATAGGGAGCTGCTGTATCAAGAGATTTGAGGGGCGAATCACGGGTTCCAATGGACCGGGTCCCAACCCCTTTGAAGTAGCCATGCATGGGGTTCTTATAGTAGTTAAAATGATGTTTGGATGGCAAATATTGCATTGCAAAACCCATGAAGCGTTCCTGGCCATTAATCGGGCTGAGTGGACTTGATAGGAGAAAACTAATGAATGAAAGGAATGTATGGATGAGATGAAGGTCAACAGGAGAACTATACCGGGGGATGCTCCATCATGCTTTGCATTAAATCTCTTGTACTTACAATATTCTAGTGGAAGATGGACCGTGCTTCTCGTTAGAAGTAGGCGCACCTAGTTATAGATCTTGTCACTGTACTCCTACATGCTTAGGTGGTAAGACGTGCCATGATGGTATGTTGAGACCATAAGGAGGATAGAGAACTAGCAAGAACCAAGAGCAGGCCAAGCCAGTAGAGACAGTATGCACTGCATGTTATAGTTGATAGTATGGAAGTTCAATCATCGACGAGTCACCATTAGTTAGTCTCAAGCTATGTTAGTCAGGAGAAAATTGAGGGAGAGATGCTTAAGCAAGTGTGCTGGCTTAAAGAAAGGTTGTAAGCAGGTTAGGGAGAGGCGGTCCACTAATGAAAGATGAGTTGAGTTGGGTTTGTGCCTTGTCTTAACGGGCTACCCGGTCGTCGGGACTGCTGCACCAGGAGCCTTAATCATCGAAAGGCTTAATATGCAATTGAGCAAAGGAACTATGCAGGCCTAAGCTAGATTTGGGTTATCATCATACATAGGAAACCTAGTCGACTTGCCCCTATCCATGACTGGCTTACGATTAGACCTAGACCTAGTCGGCCTGGACTGGACTGGTCCAGGCTAAGATAAAATCCTATTATTCTACCTTCTTAGTTAAAAAAAATTGAGCAATATTTTTCCCCGTAAGTCCATACTTTAGAGGGGGCATGGGCTTGTAAAATCGTGAAGACTCCATCGATTGACGATTATGCCATGCAATTAATGTAGTACACATGTGGAATCGTACCATTGCCTGTGGTAGTTGTGTTTCTCAAGACGTACTAGGGATACGTCATTTTACCCACTTGTATGGTGTAACACAAAACTTATCACTATCTATTGGTTGAGATGCATTTTTCCTTTTTGATCATAATGGTTGCGATTGAAAGGAGAGGTATATAAATACCTTCTTTTCTTTCCCTTTAAACCCATGGAGCTCTTTCTATATAACTTAGTTAGCAAATTCAAACTCTGCACAATTTTCTATTAGTAAAAATAGTTTACTTTGCCTTTCCTTCCTCTTCCAACATTTTTGAGTGCTTGGGTTTTTATCAATTTATTTGGGATCAGAAGGAAGGGGGTAGCACTTTAGGTATCAACCCATGTTTGTCGATTGCAGTTTGGACTGTTGCTTTGATTTTTGCTTCTTGAGATGGATTTCTGCTTTGACTTAGACCTACACCCTTTGGCCAAAGTCTTAGTGGTGATCAAACATCAGTCTAAGACTAATGATTTAGGTAAAGATGAAGGGCTCCCTTATTGCTCTGACACTCTCGACCTTAGGTCGGTTTGGATGATTCAACGCCTTGGTAGAAAGAGTAGTGGCTATTGTCTCTGCTTCTTCTGCCATGGCCAAAGCCTTGGTGTGCTCCTTTGCTAGGTTGTCTAGAAGCTTTTTCAGGTCTCTTGAGAGATATATGGAAAGCTTCAAAGATAGTAGGATTCTCCCCTTCCTCAGCATGTACTAGATCAATTAAAGCGCTTATAGCGCCTTTATCGACATAGCAAGGTGTGTTTTAGGCAATGATAAGAGTGCAGGTTGGCATGCCTTAGAAGTATGCTATTTGCATGCTTCTCCTTATCTTTCTTGTTTTCTTCTTTTTAAATAGTTAGATGTAGAAAATCTTTGTTACCCAAGCAAGAGGGGCATTATACCCCTGCATTTTTTGATCTGAATAAGAGCAGAACTATTTATTGTAAACTTATTGTCTACGAAACTAGTTGTATTCTTTGGTTATTTTCCTGTGATTGGTAGAATAGCATATCATGGAGAGCAAGAAAATTCCCTTGAACTAATCGACCAATCTATTTTAGCTCATAGGCTAGGTCGGTCAATGGAATCAGAATCGAATGTTGATCGAGCAACTCGATCATTCATCAGGTGTCGAGGCAAGCATATGACAACTGAGTTTCATTGTATTGCTTTGTTAATGGGCGATATTAGCATGAACCTAAGCATTGAGTAGCTCGAGGTTCTCCTGGCGATGCGTAGCCAAGAGGACTTCTTAGGTTATTTTCAAAAAAAGTTTCCCATTTAAGGCACGCTATGTAGTAATATTATTATATGACAAGCCAAACTACGGCATTCCTATGGGCCAAGTGCTAGTCATGCATCAAGTGGCGAGCAGCATTAGGATTGAGTGGGGGTGCATGTTGGCCTATAGGTTCTTCTGGGTGACAAGCAATCATGTGTAGAGTGGTGAACTGGTCTGACTCAACCCAGAGTGCATGAGGGCTTGAAGGTTATCTTAGGTGACACATCACCTATTGTTAGATGAATGTAGGTCCTAGCTCAGACCGAATGGCATGCCTAAGTTGAGCACTCTTGTACAAGGGTGTGATATAATGGTGAGACGAGCGATATACACCATCATTCATTAGAATTTAATATATATAAATTGTTAAAAGTGAACTTATAAGTGAGTCTCTTTGCAGTTGGGTGGTGTTGGCACCAACATAAGCCCCAAGTGGCTTGAAGGATCTCTAGGGTGACATGTTGCAATTAGGAGAGATGGATGATCCCAGCTTGATCCTAAACTTTGGGGGTATTGAAGGTTCTGTAGGATGACCATACTACAATAAGGAGTTATAGGAGGTGTTGGCTAAAACCTAAGCACCAAGGGGATTGAAGGTTCTCCCGAGTGACATGATGCAATAAGAAGCTATAAGCAGTCCTGACTCAAACCTAATCACCAAAGGTCTTGAATGTTCTCAAGGGTGATAAGCCACAATAAGGAGCTACAGGCGGTCCTGGCTCGATCCTACGCTCTAAGGGGCTTGAAGATTCTCTAAGGTGGCCACTACAATAAGGAGTGGCAAGAGGTCCTAGCTCGAGCCTAAACATTGAAGGGCTTAAAGGTACTTTAAGGTGACATGCTGAAATAAGGAGCTATAGGAGTTCTCAGTTCGAACCTAAGAGCCGAGGTGCTTGAAGGTTCTCTAGGGTGACATGATGCAATGAGAAGTGACAGGTGATCCTCGCTCGACCCAAAGTGTTGAAGGGTTTGAAGGTTCTCCAAGATGACACGATGCAATAAGGAACTATAGGCGGTCTCAGCTCCAACCTAACCATTGAGGAGCATGAAGGTTCTCCAGGTAGACATGTTGTGATAAGGGATACTGGCAGTTCTAGTTAGAAATAAAGTTCTAAGGGTTGAAGTTTCTCTAGGGTAACACGATGCAATAAGGAGTGATAAGAGGTCCCGATTCGAACCTAATTACTGAAAGGCTTAAAGGGTCTCTTGAGCGACATGCCATAATAAGGAGCTATAAGTGGTCCCGGCTCAAACCTAAACTCTAAGGGGCTTGAAGGTTCTGTACGGTGACTAGTTGCAATAAGGAGTTATCGATGGTCCCAACTTGAACCTTAGTGCTAAGAGGCTTAAAGGTTCTCCTAGGTGATACAATATGATAAGGAGCTATAGGAAGTCTCGGCACGAACCAAAGTGCCAAGTGCTTGATGGTCCTTTAAGAAAAGGAAACCAATACCCACTATCTCAAAAAAGCATGTATGAGTTTAGTATACAATACAATGTCATACATACATGAAATTTCATAATACACAATGATATATAATAATATTCCACACTCCATTTAAGCCCAGCATCCATAAATTGGTCATCTCATCCTTGAACATGAAATGTCTCAGACTAACCCTAGTATTATATAAATAACATATAGATCAGAGTAAATCTAAAATGCAGGTGTCAATGTACATCACAATAATTGCACCACATCATAAAACTATGAACAAGTAATATCACCCATCTAAAAGTTAGACCAAATTACATAGTAAGTATATAATGCCAAATGGGTGAAAAAATTTATACATCCAAATACCATCAAGTATAAGAGATCATAAATAACATAGGACAAGCTCTCAGCAATATATAAGATTATCCCTTAAATGATCATATAGTAGACAAACTCAGGGTCCGTTATGCTCAATATAAAAGAAAACTTACACAAACTATCATCCAATGAAACATACAAATAAAAAAATGACATACCCTCAGTACCCAAGGCCATCTCTTAGATAACCATAAAAAATATGTACAAGGTCCAACTCCGTACTCTCAATATATCTAGCTATGGTCAATAGCAATATAATCGATGTATATAGGGTTACACAACTTCATAGACACACAATTACATGAACAAACCAAGAGATCAAATAAGATAATGTTGAACTAAACTTTCAGCCTCATAATAGACAATTTGGCTCTTAGTTTATGAAATGATCATATGGTCTCTTAGACCACTAGTGATCCACTCAACCAAGTGATCGATTACCACGACGGCCATTGTGACCCAATATCCATCTGGTGTAAGACTATGCTATGCGATGGTCATAGGCCTATAAGTGACCTAATGATAACTAACTGCTAGCCTATTTGACATAGAGGTAGTGGCTCTCGGCCATATACATCAAAAGGTGTCACGGATTTGGAAGCAACCCTGCAATCAGGCCACTAGGTTAGTTACTTGCTAATATGGCTATTCCATATCGAACAATAGCAGTACACACAAGATGTAGGATCATTTTCACCCTAGAGGGGGGATGAATACGGTGGACTATAAATTAATGCGGAAATAAAAATAAACACAGAAAGTAATGCAGTGGAGATCACATACAGATTTACCTAGCTTCAGCAATAACCTGTCTATGTGTTGCCCCAAGGTTTCTACTAGAAATTAAGTAATCAGACGCTTACAAAACATGTAAACTCACGGCACCCGCTAACTAATTAACCTAACTCTAAGCTCAAAACCCTGCCTCAACTTAGCCACTGAGTTGCGAATTCTCGAACTACAAAATCATAGTCCGTGAACAGCTTAAAACTAGAGTTTGACTTTAAATAAAAACAATAGAAACAAATAAAACCCTAATTAGCTTTAAAGGCCAAAGCAAATATTTTATCGACCTAATTAAAACAAGATAACACGTTCTCCCTTTTCTTATTTTCGTGGCCGCTCCATTTTGCTTCTCTTCAAAAATTAGAGTTTTCAAATTGAAGCAACGCTTGTGATATTAATCGATTGAAGTATGCTATTGCGTTGATTGGCTTTGTCAACCGACTTCCTTGGCTTTGTTAGCTTGCAGCTGCTCCAATTGTGTCAGGCTCGATTGGTATGAAACTGGTGTGTGATTTTGCCCCTTTTCGATTTTGATTATGCTTGACTTTGATTTGAGTTATAAATTGGTTCGTGATTTATTTCAAGTCTTGCTTTGGTATTTGCTTGAGCAAGAATTCGAATGAATGTTGATGATAGTTCCGGGTTTAATTTATAGGGGTGAAAACCATATACTTTTTTTCATATATATTGGTTTGAATTCTTCAATTGATTTTCTCGGCCATTCGATTTTTGCTTGAACGATTTGATGATTTTTGACTTGTTCATTTCATACGTGTTAATCCATGAATTTGAATTTTCCCCATTCTTTTCTGCTATGACTTTGGCATTTGAATTTAATCCTCTCTTTACTACTATAACCGGTTCATCTCGTTTCCTCTGACTGAATTTCTTTAGACTTGTTCAAATGTATGATCTATGGCTTGAGATAAAAATTGGCTTTCTGACTTGCTGTTCCATTCTTTTCTGGAAATTGAATTAGAGATAATCTTGATTTATTACCTTCTACAACTTTAAATAATTTTCATAATTTTTAGTTGAACACTTCAACACTGTTATGTTTGACCAAAACTACTCCTTGACTATTTTTGAACTACTACTGATACTATGCTTTGATCATGTTCCTCGGTATAAATTACAGCTGCTTCAATGTATTCTTTGTCGTATATGTTTATACATGTGTGATTGTTGCGCCTATTGCACTCTCCACTTCGAGTACCAACTTTGTTGTGTCTGATCTGGTTCCATATGTTAATTTAAGTCTTCATGTTGCATTGTGTTGCATTTTGGAGTGGTATAGTGATCGTGATGTTTGAGTTATAATGTCTTGACTCCATTTGCTTGTTTTCATGTTGCATGCTAGACTTGTTATGTCGAAACTTAAATGTTGCATGTCTTGATTCCTTGTATTCGTCTATGTTGAACTGCACTACGAAGTCAAATTGCATTAGAAACTGAACTTCATTGTTATTTCCTTTGCTTGATCATTTTGCTGGGTTGAATGGAACTGCATTGGTTTGCTTTGCGTTAAATTGCTTTTTTGTCTTTGATTATTGAATCTGGCGTGTTTCCATGTTGTCATGTTATTTTCCTTTTGCGTTTGTTCCATTTGAGGTTTGGCGCACTTTGTACGTTTGGTGGTCTGCACTTGGTTCTCGAGACTCATGTGTACATGTGTCCATGTGTAGATGTCTGGTTCTTTCTTATTGGTTAATTTTGCACTGCAGCCACACTTGTCTTTTCAACTCCTAGTTGCCTTTGAAAATGAATTTCATATGCGTATTGGAACTGGCTGTTTTGTTTCCTTGCACTCATGTTAATGATGACTGGTCTATGGTTCCTTGTATGCACATATGAACTGTTCTGTTTGTCTAAACTGTAGACTGGTCATAATGATTTTGAAGTCTATTTTTTCTTTTGTACTTGAGCCGAATCCAGTCTAGACTTGGATTTGACCTTGTACTCACCTGTCCCTGCTATTTTAATAAGCGAGTGTACGGTGTGCACGACCTTGTGGCATGTATAGTGATATATTGTGCATGTCACAAGTTGTTCGTGTAAGATGAATTAAAAGAAATGATGATGAACAACCAAAATAACTGAGGCAAATAATATTTTCAAAATGCTGCAAAATATTTGCAATTGAAAATATTTGCAAAATATTTCTTTTTCAATTGTACTGCATTAATGTTCATTTTACAGATAGTTCAGATACCGATACAGGTTGGAATAGAGTTAAAGATCAAATATGAGTGAAGAATGAATAATGTAGTGAGGTGTACTATGTATGTAAAACTGTAAAGTGAAATTGTGTTATAATTGAAATTGTGTTGTAACTGAAAATCTGTAAATGTAGCGAGTGCTCAAATTTGTACTATTTGAATTTGTAATAAAATATTTATTTGAATAAAATATTTGTTTAAATATGAATTCTAAGTTATTTATTTTATTAAACAAATATTTATTTAGTTATATGGAAAAATAAAATAGGACAATAACAAATACATTTAAATGAATATATATATATATATATATATATATATGTTTATTATCATTAAAAAAAAATCATGAGCTATTGCATTCTACAATCTCTCCCTTTTGATGATAACAAACATATATTAAAATTTTGAGTCTTTTAAATGTATTTGGTTTTGATGAATCCTATTAGCTTCTCCAATTTGGATACTCCCCCTACAACAAAGCTCCCCCATCACATATGCATGGACATAAATAAAAAATATGCAAATAAAAAACAATTAACAATGCAGTGAACCTAGATGAGAATATGCAAATAAACCTATTTGAACTTATTCGCCAAAATCTTAATTTCTCAACCCCTTTTGTTATCAGCAAAAGAGTAATAATGTTAGATAAGAGTGGTAAATTGATAGACATTAATACAACATTAATACCTAATCGAGTATAAATATTAAATTTTAATAAAAAATCAAACAAAAATCATAAATACTATGTTAGGCGCAAATTGATATCAGCATAAAAAAATTATATAGTCGAATCTATTTGTGGTATATTTATGACAGGAATTTTGAATACTTAATAACCTTGCATAACCATTAGGACTTTTAAATAAGATTAGTAGTATACCTTATTTTTATTTAAAAAATTGAATTTCAAGCATCTTCTAAACACGAATTACCGTGAGCACTTTTAAATGGGGTTAGAATCAACTCTCCTATTTCAATAAATTTTGATATGTGTTTCTATACATGCATAACCATGAGGACTTTTAAATCAGCATGAAAGCACATAATCAAAGATTTCAAGTAGTTCACTCATGTAGAACCGCGAGGACTTTTAAATGAGAGTGAGTGCTCTTGGATGATTTTATTGCTAATTAATAAAAAAAAGAATAATTTCCTATTTAAATACCACATTTTGATGCACCATATTGGATTTTGATGAGTGATATTCGTAGAAATATGATAGGAATAGAGATGGTCATGGAAATTTTACGAACCAAAGTTATTACAATTTGTTTTTTAATTTTTTAAAGAAATTTACTAAATATATTATCTCAAGTTATACTGTACGATTAATATCAACACTCATCATTTTTCAGTCACTATTTATTTTTTGGATAATTAATAGGGAGTCAGATTAGTCAACACAGGAATTTAAGATCAAATCAAAAATATAAAATCAAATTTCTTAAATGCCTAAACCGAGACAAAGTTGACAAAACTATTTTCTGAAAGGGGTTTCGTAAAAATGTCTTCCAGTTGAAAATCAGTTAAAATAAAATTTATGTAGATATTTTCTTTGGAAATATGATCTCTAATGAAATGATGTCTAACATCTATATGCTTGGTGTGAGAATGATGTACAGGATTATTTGTGAGATCAACTGCACTTTTGTTATCACACATAAGCTGAACTCGTTTAAAATTTAGACCATAGTTATGCAAGGTTTTTATCATCCATAAAATTTGAACAAAGCAACCACTTAGAGCAATATACACTACCTCAGTGGTAGATAGTGCAATACAAATTTGTTTTTAACTAACAAATGTCTCAACATAAAACATGTTTCACTAGTACTTTTTCTATCAACTGGACTACCAGCATAATCTGCATCTGAATATCCTTTTAACTCAAGGTTATCAATAGTTGGATACCATAAACCAAACCGTAGGGAGTGGAACAGATATCTTATGATCATTTTTACAGCTAGTAAATGAGACTCTTTTGGGTTAAAAACTTTAAAACAAGAAAAGGTAAAGTAATCTATATTAAGAAAAAATATCCATTAAAAAATTCTTCAAAGCAGTTTTGAAACAGAATGGATAGACATGAAGAGAGTCAATAAAAAGTCATTGTTGTTTCAATAAAAAGTCATTCTTGTTTCCAAGTAGTTGACAATCTTTGTTTCGAAGACTCGGTCAATTTGAAATCTTTATTTGGATTGAAAAGTTTGATTTGGCTCATAGCATGAAAGTTTTAGATGTTCAAAGATGTTACTTGCCAAAATTGGTTTTAAGTCAGTTCGACAAATAAATCTAAAATTATACTTGAAATACCACAACTTGTATGTGTAAATGGATATGCTTTTCGAGTTATATATTGTATTCATTGCAATTCTTTATGATATTTCAAAGTGAATCAATAAAGAACTCAAGAAAAGAAAATTTGTAGCATAATCAGTTAGCTTTCTAGAATTTCAAAAAATCAAAGTTGAGTTATTCAAGATATGATCAAATTACTATAGCCGTGTTAAGAAAGTTTTGAAACTATTTTCAAACTATACTCCAAATGATTTGCAGATTTTTACTCTCTTAAATTCAGATACTGGGAAAACAAAAATAATTTTTCATAGCATTTTAAATCTATTTTCAGAACATCTTGAATTTTACAAGTCAAAGAAGATCAATATATGGCAGAAACACTACAGCAATCTTAATAAAAACAGAATAAAATTACAATATAGAGTCTAGAGATCATACCTACTTACCTTTGATGTCGTGATTATTCAAAACATATATGTCTCTATCTCTTATCTCTAGGCTAAGGAACGTTTGAAATGTCGCCCGTCATATGCCTCGAATAGCCAGAATCCAGGTACCACTCTTGTTGTTCCTTAGTCTGCCATCAGACCTACACGAGAGAAGAATTTTATGACCTATTTGTTTTTATATGTCCCTGATTGTTAGTGACAAATTTTTTTGAGAAACAAGTAGAACCAAGACAGTCTATGTTCATTCTTTTGGCACCCAGATTTGTTTGATTTTAAGGGATTTTGTATTCGTGCCATTAGGAACAAATTGGTACAATTTCACTGCTAACTCTTTCAGATTGAGTGTATCCAAGTCCTTGTCTAACAGTATTAACAGTTTGTTTCCCTAATAGCATATTTAGTGAATTTTCTCCTTCGGAAAATTTTCCTTAAGTTGTAAATAATTGTTGGGCTTGTGCTTTGAGAGATTCATTTTCACTCAATAACAAAGTGCACTTTTTAATAGAATTTTCTCTTCTAATTTTTTTTATCTTCTTTCAAAATCAGAGTTTCATTTTCAAGCGATTTAATTCTAGTTTCTTATTTCTTTTATTTCCTCTTCTAATAATGGACACTTATTATACTTAGGGCTCTTATTTATATAGTTTTTAACCAATTGATCAAGCTGTTTATTTAGTTCTATCAAACTATCTCTTTGTGATTCAAATTTATCGTATTTCTCCCTAAGTCTTTCAAAACATCCATTTACTTCATGAAAATATATAAGTAATTACGAGTGAGTAAGTTTCGATACCTTGCTTGGCTCATCATCATCGCTTTCCCTTGCTTCTCCTAAAAGACATAGATTTTCTTTTTCACTTTCGCTTCTAGTGCTTTTATCATTTTGATCACTTTCATCCCAAGTGGCTGCAAAAATTCTCCTTTTCGGTTTCTTTCATTTGCTAAATTAATTTTAAGGACAATTTGGCTTGATATGACCAAGTTTATTGCACTTGTGAAAAATGATCTCCTGCTCTTCTGAATTGTCTAGAACTTTGATAATCTGCTCTTCAGTTGTTGATTTAGGACAGGATTTCCATATTTGCGGTTCCATCTTTTGAATTTCTGTACTATCAGTGCCAATTCAACTGCTCCTTCACCATCACCATTATCAGCTTCACATTACGTTTTTCCTTTGAGAGCTATTGATTTCCTTAGCACATCTACTCCTTTGTATTCTTCCTTGAATTTGATTTATAACTTATAAGCGGTGAGGTATCCGATAAGTTCTTCAACTTTAACTTGTTTCAGATCCTTTGATTCTTGGATAGCAGTTACCTTTGCTTCAAAATTTTGTGAAAGAATTTTGAAGATTTTTTGGACTATTTCCAGTTTTGTGTATGATCTTCCTAGAGATTTTTATTTGTATACAAGATTATAAAGTCATCGATACATTTCTTTGAAACTTTCATCCTTTGCCATCGTGAAGTTCTCGTACTCGCTACTAAGCATGGAAAGACGAGATTCTGTAATTTGGGAGGTTCCTTCATGAGTCACTTCAAGTGTGTGCCAAATTTCTAGCGTAGTTAGACAATGAGGGACACGGTTAAATTAAATTTGATCCAATGAACAAATAATAGAATTCATAGCTTTGGCATTAACAGTTTGCAATTTATTTTCAGATTCTATCCATTGATCCGTAGGTTTTTCAACTTCTTGATTATCTACCATTACTGTTGGTGTGCGATATCCTGTTTCAACAATATTCTAAACATCCATTGTTTTTAGACAAATTTTCATTCTACTTTTCCAACAAGCATATTCACCATTGAATATGGGTGGTCTAACTATGGACCGACCCGCTGCAAAAGCATTATTAAATGAAGCCATTTAAAAAAAAATCAAAATTTTTAAACAGAAAATGGTTTTTATTCCTAGCTCTAACAACACTTGTAGGATCATTTCACCCTAAAGGGAGGTGAATAGGGTGTACTATAAGTTAATGCGAAAATAAAAATAAACACAAAAAGCAATGCAACAGAGATCACACATAGATTTACCCAGCTTCTGCAGTAACATGCGTACGTTGTAACAGTCTCGATTTTTCGATGCTCGAGAAATCGAACCATTAGGGTTAAAGAAGAAAGAGGTAGAAGAGGAGAAAACAAAACAAAGAAAGAATCTTACTATCGCAGTAGAATAAAATATAATAGATAATAACAGATCTTTACAGAAAGAAAACTTTATCTGTTTTATATATACATCACCAGAATACATAATCAGAGTTCAACAACATCAATAACATACAACTGGACAGTCATATAAACTTGTCCTCAAAACTGAATACACAGCGGAATAATAATCATGTACGGAAGTACGTATCGCCGTCCAGCTCATCTCCTGAGCTCCACAGCAACATATCCTGTATCCTATAATACTCGGTCTGACCCGAGCATTATAGTTAAATAACACCCAAGCCAGTCTGGAAAACCAGCGTGAGAAATCACATTCAAATTAATTATTAAAGTTTTCAAAAATGCTTTGAAAATCAAAAGCATCTCATAAGACCATGTCACAAATAAACATGTCGGGTTTTTACCTTACGGTAGCTAAAACATTTATTATAAAATCCTCCGATATTATAATAGTGTCTATATACAAATACTTATTCAAATAGACGAAATTGTTACATTTATTAAATTCCAGCTACTAGCCATAGTCGGGGGTAATATAAACAAAACCGTAAAAGCACGTAGGGAGAATGGATTTCCATCTAATGACTAGGCACTGGGGAACCACCTGTCACAGTACGTGGCTTAGATCACCATGCCGAGGATTACTTCCAATCCCCTGCAACACAAAACCGGGACTACCCCTTACTGGATAATCCCGAGTAAGATCACCCCACGGTTGGGATCAACAATCGCACCACTAAGCCGAATAAAAAGGGACATCTAGCTAGGGATGACCTCACCCCAATGGGTGCTACCCACTTAGCATTGCTGCATATCCTCTGATTTTCAGTCACTCCCGGTTGATGAGGCTTGAGGCTAAGCGTTACCTTTTTAGAACATATCACTTAGAATGCTAATTGCCCACCTAACGATGTTATGAAAGCATTCATCCATACAAGTCCGTCTCGGTTTCGAACGGAATCGAAGGCACTACTCCTGATACATCCATTTTGGAATCATCCTCAGGATTAGTAGCGGCTAGCCCTTGCACTTCACTGCTCCATCTTCGACTCTGAACTCGTTTTTCCATGAAAACTACAAACCGGATCGAAGTGGTTTTCGAGAAATAAATCCAGATCCCGATCTCTTCGAATATATACATTCAATTTAAATTCAAATTCAAAGCATCTCGATTTACACGCTCCAAAATTCCAAACCCCTATCGAGGCGCGCCGCTAGACGTTTATAATGTTATATCCCTATTCCAAATGCAATGGAAAAGGTTTCGAGTCCTAAGTCAATCGTATAGAGAAGATAGCTTTTTGGACCCAGTTATTATATTAAATTTTCGATATAAATTTCAGCACGTTTATATGTCGTACACTCACACAACAACTCCAAACATTACGAAAATTGAAATCCGATAATAGCGCAATATTACGGATCTAATGGAACTGGTTTCGTCGAATTCCGAGACTGTGCCTCGAAAGGCTATTTTTAAATTCAATTTAAACGATAAAATTTCAAAACTTAACAAAGCACTTCCAAATTCAATTTTAAAAGCTTTTATTATCTTCAGAACTATCAATATAAATTCCACAAGCCTTCAAATTATATTTAGCAGGCTTAAAACTCCAGATTCAACATTTTATCCAACTTCAAATTATTTAATTCAATAATTTAATTATCAAATAAATAGTGATATTTGAATTCAAGTTAAAAATTAAATTTTACATATTAAAGTCAATTAAATATTCCGATTTTAAATATCCAAAAATTCCGGTTCGTCACATTCCTCCCCCCTTAAAAGAATTTCATCCCCGAAATTACTAATTAAGAAGAAAGGTCCACAACCCGTTAAACTATTTTCCCTAAAACCATTCAGTTTCAAACACTTACCAAAAAACCTTTTTATAAAGACACATTATCACTCTTACTAACTTTCCAAACTCTCCCATAGTTTTCAAACAATACTATTTGCTCAATTATTCAAATTTAATTTAAAACCAAATTTTGAATTAACAAAATTTCCTCAAAAATTTTCCAACTCCCTAAATTTTCGAAAAATTTCGCCAGCGTCTCCTTTGCGCGGCTAGCTCGAACAACTACAAAATGCCTCTACGGGCACCCAAATCCCTAAAAGAAAACAAAAAGCCAAGAGGCTAGATCAAAAACCCAATCAAATTTCATACAGAAATTTAAACACATACCTTTTTCCCGAGCAATTCAAATTTATCTTCTGAAATCAATAACACCAATTTTCCTCTTCTTTTATAATACTTGTATATCCTACATAGCAATAATATCCAATCACAACATTCAAAACCATTTTATTGACTCACTTACAAAATTTTCAATATTCATTCCATTTAGGCCCGTACCTATATCATTCGTACGCAATATTGAATACGATCGCTTACTCGATCACATAATTTCATTTCTGAACTAATATCGTCTACCCGAATTCCTAGTGCGGACTCAGATCTGGTTTTCCTGATCAGAAACCGTCATTCTCCTTGCATAGTCACCAACTATGATAGAGAATATCCAGATTCAATCAAAAATCCATATCCAGGGTTCGCCGTTGAAAATCGAGTGAAAAATCCTAACTCGGATCGATATAACTATCTCGAAATTCTATGCTCGAATCTAGATCAAATCGCTATGCAAATAACATAATATATGTACATCCTACGTATTTATCTCAATTGATTATCAACTATATCAATTTTCTTTTTATTCACATTCCTTTTGATTTCTATTCACTTATCAACGCTTATCATTTCACATATTTTTATTAAATCTTCACTCAAATGCTTATTAATATATTTTCTTGACACGCATATTACTTAAGAATTCTACCATTTCTTCTTAAGTTCAGTATAAGTATTTTATACTCTTATTATATTTATTTTCACCTCTCCACTTTAGTTTGTATCTACTTCTATTCAAATTGGTTCTCCCATTTCCATATGAATTCAATTTATCTTCAATTCTGAATATTAAATTTTATCTTCCATTTATAACTGATTCATATCATTATTTTAAATTAGTTTCATCCACTAATTTATTTCAATTTCCAATTTGAAATCGTTTTGTCGCTAACAAAAAAATTTCGAAAATTTTTTCCAACTCCCAAATTTTTTGAAATGTTTTGGTAGAGTCTCCTTTGTACGGATGAGCTTTTTCAATTTGACAAGAGATATAAATATATATATACATCGACCCACCCCGTCGGAAAAGCAAAAAACAAACAATAGTTCATATTTCCTAACTTTTATTGCGTAGGCGTACCTCTATTTAGCATTTTTAAGCAAGCGGCTTATTATTTAGCAATTAGCGCGACCAAAATCTTGCCAAACGGCCTTCAAGTACCTATACTTAATTTAAACATATAAGCACTATATATAAGAAGTTTATAGCATTTCACTTATACTTAAATAGCTAAAACATGGATTCTATAACAATGCATGTTATATACTTTCATAAGCACATATGTAAGGTTTCGACAATTATTTAAATTGCTTTCAATCAACTCTCAACCCATACTATTCTAAGTGATTTACAACTCACTTGCTTGCATACGATTCACTTTTAAACCAAATGAACTTATATTCCTTTCAACTAATTCAAAAATCAATTTTATTTACTTTTATTAATTCATAGAATTTTATTTAATCTCAGTTTCGTCAAACGACAATTATTTTTATGCAAATTCGACGATATTTATGTGAATAAACAATTATTTAAGCTTATAATCATTTTAAATTGATTCCAATACAATTTATATTAACTTTTATTCCATTCTAACTTATTTACAAACCATTCACTTGCATTTCATTCATTCTCACGTTGGTTTCATTTAAACCCATTCCATTAAGCTTGACAACATTCCATGCTAAGATTAATAACCATTTCCCAAATTAATTTAACCCAAACCTTTATTTAATGGGCTTTTACCCTTACTCGAAGCCAAGCTTCTATTATTTTTCAACTTAAGTTAATTTGCTTTCTTCAAACTTTTTCAACTTCTTAACTTAGGTTCACTTCTATTAAGTTTGATTTTTACCTTCCAAAAATCACTTCACATAATTTCTTGAGTTCCACCTATTTTATAATTCAAATTTCTAGATATTTTTTTATTCATTTCTCAAAATACAAACAATTTTATTTTGGCTTATTTATTCCACTTCTAAGTTTTATATGTCGCAACTTATTTATATCCACACTTTCATCCATTTACCATCAATCCCATTCACATTTTACTTTTAACTCGGGATTATACATTTTATTTGGCCAAGTATATATTTTTATTCAATGGGTTTTCAATTCTTTTATAAGCCATCGAAATCTATTTATTCTCATTCAATCCTATTTAACCAAACTCCAGTTAAATCTAACCCCATGCTATTCTTTTGACTTCACCATCCATTTAAATTTTATTAAGTAAGAACTTAATTTCATTTAATGTATCCACCACATGATACAGTTCCATTTCAATTACATTTCAACTTTAATTCAAATCCAATCACAATATAATTAAACTTAGCTTGTGTTCACTTAATTCGACTTACTCTTCTAACTCATTAACTTTTTACAAGTTAATTCCATTCCAGGAAATTTTTAAACTTTATAAATTTCCAAATCTTTTTATAATACATAACATTTTTAAAATAAATTCCAGAGTCTCTTTTAATCGATTATTCAATACTTCAAAATCATTTTTTTTGAAATCAATTATATCCAAACCAAACATTCCTTTGCATTACAAATCAAAACGGTTTCACCAAACCAAAACTTCAACACTTCAAAAACCATTTTTGAAATCCATAATTCAATTGCATATCCAATTATTCCTTGAATTTTTAAAACCAACCCAATTTTGCAAACAATTCCAATTTAAAACAATCTGGTTGCAATTTCTCTCTTGGAAACTCGAAAATGAACATCGATGATGTTGCAGTCATCAACGAAGTTACTTTCTAGCGACCGAAAAGATTTTAGTGCTTTTATCCTTTCAAAACATTTCAAATATCTTAAATTCCAAATCTCACCAGATTTCATATCCAATTCAAAAATATTTCTGAATAATATCCTTATTATCCCCCTAAAATCTTTGAAAATCATTTCCAAACTCCAAAGGAATTTCAATTTCCAAGTTCCCAAACTTCAAAACTTTCCAATCTATATTCAAAGATTACTCTAGAATTTTATCTCATCTTCAATTATAGATCACATTTATAATTCATATTTATAAATTTCATTTTATGAATGAATTTATTTCGTTAACCTTTGGTTGTATTTCCAATTTCTAGTTAAATTTCCGCACAACAATGATAATAATTTAATATTAGCATTCCTAACGTACAAGCAACCATATATTAGCTAAAATAGTTTACAAAAACTTTTTCTTTTATATACAAAAATAATTTGGGTAAAATTGTTTCATTTTCCCTATTTTAAAATAATACCATGTCGGTTTATCTTGTTTAAGAGTTTAGAAACTCCTACGATGACACGGCGTCCCACACATCGACCAGAATCCATAAACACTCAACCGATAAGTCCACATAATATAAAACAATTTTTATATATACTAACAAATACGCGCTCATATCTATTAATACACTCAAACTCATTCTAGAGTACTACAGACTCTATTTAATGAGTTATCCCCACCATACCCAAGGTTCTCGCTTAACCCTCTGCTCTGATATCAACTGTAACAACCCCGATTTTTCGACGCTCAAAAAATCCAAACTTTAGGGTTAAACAAGAAAGAGGTAGAAGAAGAGATAACAAAAAACAACAGAATCTTACCATCGCAGCAGAATAAAATATAATAGATAATAACAGATCTTTACAAAAAGAAAACTATATTTGTTTTATACATACATCACCAGAACATATTATCAGAGTTCAACAACATCAATAACATACAACTGGACAGTCATATAAACTTGTCCTCAAAACTGAATACACAGCGGAATAATAATCAAGTATGGAAGTACGTATCGCCGTCCAGCTCGTCTCTTGAGCTCCACAGCAACATATCCTGTATTCTATAATACTCGGTCTGACCCGAGCTTATAGCTAAATAACACTCGAGTCAGTTTGGAAAACTAGCGTGAGAAATCACTCTCAAATTAATTATTAAAGTTTTCAAAAATCCTTTGAAAATCAAAAGCATCTCGTAAGACCACGCCACAAATAAACATGTCGCGTTTGTACCTTACGATAGCTAAAACATTTATTATAAAATCCTCTGATATTATAATAATGTCCATATACAAATACTTATTCAAATAGCCGAAATTATTACATTTATTAAATTCCAGCTACTAGCCACAGTCGTGGGTAATACAAACAAAACCGTAAAAGCACATAGGGAGAATGAATTCCAATCTAATGACAAGGCACTGGGGTACCACCTGTCACAGTACGTGGCCTAGATCACCGTACCGAGGATTACTCCCAATCCCCTGCAACACAAGACCGGGACTACCCCTTACTGGATAATCCCAAGTAAGATCACCCCACGGTTGGGATCAGCAACTGCACCACGAAGCCGAATAAAAAGGGACATCTAGACAGTGATAACCTCACCCTAATGGGCGCTACCCACTTAGCCTTGCTGCATATCCCCTGATTTTCAGTCATTCCCGGTTGATGAGGCTTGAGGCTAGCGTTACCATTTTAGAACATATCACTTAGAATGCTCATCGCCCACCTGACAATGTTCTGAAAGCATTCATCCATACAAGTCCATCCCCGGCTCGAACGGAACCGAAGGCACTACTCCTACTACATCCATTTTGGAATCATCCTCAGGATTAGTAGCGACTAACCCTTGCACTTACTGCTCCATCTTCGACTCCGAACTCATTTTTCCATGAAAATGTACAAACCGGATTGAATTGGCTTTCGAGAAATAAACCCTGATCCCGGTCTCTTCGAAACGATCAACGCATTGGCCAATATTGATAGTCGATTATTTAACTATCAATTATCATTCAAGAACAACCATCCAATATAAATAATTTCACCAAATTATTTATTAATCTCAAATATCTTCACAAGATATATTTCCACTTTTCAACCCCTTTTTGAAAACAGTTTCAAACCATCTTCCTTTTATAGAATAAATTCGCCAAATATTTTCTATTTCCAATGAAACACCAAGTGCAAATACTTTAGATTTTTAAAATAATTTAAAACACTTTATTACAAAATACACTTTAAACATTTAAATCTAAAAAAAACTACTTTAATATATTCAAAAATATATACTTTTAGAAATACTAAAAATAAAACTATTTTATAAAATATAAAACTAAATTTTTATCTTTTTAAACGTAATATCAAGTCCCTTTAAATAAGTACTACTATAATAAATATGAAAAAAATTATTTAAAACTTAAATATTTAAAAATAATAAATTTTCTAAAACATACTTTTAAAACAACTTTAAACTTTTAACTTATACTTAAAAATTTGTTTTGAAAACGTACTTGGCTATTCAGGGAAATACACTTCACTTTCACATCCTTTAAAAATAAATCACTATTTATTTTTAAACAAATTTACCCATTCTTTTAAATAAATTCCCACCGCGAATTTACTCTTTTAAATATTCCCTGATATCCATTTCATTCTAGAAACCCAGTTTATAAATTCCATAATCTCAACCTCCTTTTAAAATCTCGGTTTTAAACACTTAATCAATTTTCAAATTGATTTCGAAATTACTTCATTTGGAATAAATTTTTTTACTTACTCATTTATTTCAAAGCCCATTAACTTCAGATTTTATTCTTTAATTATGACTTAAAATCTTTTAACTAAAAACACCAATTTCAGATTTTCCAAATTCCTTCTCTATCCTTCCAAATAAATTTAAACCTTGAATTTTAAAGTAAATTCTTTATTCCTTTAAATAATATCATTTGGGTTTTAAAATTCAATATTTTCCATTTTTCTTCAAAATTCCCTTCCCATACTCGGAATTTATTTATTAGAATTTTAAAATCACCTTTTATTCTTTTCAGTTCATTCTTAAATTTATTCAAATTCTCTATAATTAATTTACTTAAAAATTTACTATTTTCTTTTCTTTTCAAAAAATCCAATTCTATATATTTTGATAACTCAGTGTACTGAAATATATATTCAAGCAAACCATAGCATTCAATATTCCAATTATCAATATAATTCATCACAGAATATCAAATATTCATAACACAAAATATTAAACAATCTAAATAATTTTGAGAAATCTAGTTGGATACCTCCAACCTTTTTCACTGCATCCACAGATATTAGCACAACATAAAATACCAATTCCACTTCGAGGTGGAATATCGCGGTATATGAGTTTTAAATATAATATCATCCGCTATTATGCTGCGCATAGGGTCTCATCCGCTATATAATGCGAGAAATCAATCACTCCAATATATACTATATATATACTACTATATATAATATAGCACATCAAATCAATTCAATCATCCAACCAATTATTTAAATTTAACCATTTATACTTAAATTAAAACCCAGATGAGTGAGATTAACTCACCTTTGCCCTTATATTGCAATCCGCTTCAACCTCGATTTGATTCACCATGATTTTAGACCTTGAATAGATAGTTTAAATGAATCGTAAAATCAATTATATTCATTAATAAATTCAATTAACTAAGAATTTTTAATTAGACGAATTTCCTCTTATTTAAAATCCTTTAGTGACTAAAATAAATTAAATAGGTTTATTTAACAATTAAATCACCAAATCTATTTTTTTAAATAAACTAGTAACTTAAATATGAGTATATGTATGTTTAATTTATTTTCAACTTGAAAATACATATATATACACTTATATAGACTTCATACAATCTAATTTATATAAATTTTTCCAACTTTTAAAATCTCTATATTTATATACTTTAAAATCCTTTTTATGAATATATTCTTTGTATGCGTATATATATATATATATATTTATATATATGAATTAAAACACGGTTCTCTTTTTTTTCTACTAAGCAGCAAAAAAATTTGAAATTTACTTTTACGGTAACACGCTTTTCTTCTCTTTTTTCAAAGTATAAAATTTTAAACCGAAGAAAGAAAGAAAGCAAAAAAAACGAAAATACCTCAGCTCGTGACATTCTCGGCACGGCCACCCCTTTCTTGCAAACGAAACCCTAAATCCCCGTTCGCCCTCGAACTGTTTTCCCTAGGGTCGAAATCGAAGACGATGATGAAGCCTCCTATCACCACCGCATCTCGAGCACTTATCCCATCACAACTTCCCTCGCCAAGCACCCTTGTTCGATTCTAGGCACGCAAGCAATCACCTTCCTCAAAGCGCCACCAGATAGCATATAACCCATCGCAAGTTTCCAATCGACATCGAACGCCAATTATGCTTTGAGACCCTAGCTCAACCTTGACGATGGGACGGTTCGAACTCCAACTCGTACTAGAGACGATGAGATTAACCTCCAGAATGAATTGGGAGGAAATGGTAAGGATTCGATCGAAGAAATTTTAGTGAAACCATTATTGATTTTTTTTCGAATTCGATTTTCCTCTTTAGTAAATGATTCGGCTGCGCTATTTTAAAAAGGTGAAAGAAAAAGGGGAAAAGAAGTTAGCGTGTACATGAGCCTTTGCGTGTTTGATAGAAAAAGGGACAGGATTGGACGGCTAGGCTTACATAGGTATAGGATAGGATGGCTGATGGGAAAGAATTTCAGCTAAAGGTTGGCTAGTGTATGCGAATATATACATTCAATTTAAATTCAAATTCAAATCATCTCGATTTACACGCTCCAAAATTCCGAACCCCTATCGAGGCATGCCCCTGGACGTTTATAATGTTATACTCCTATTCCAAACGCAATGGAAAAAGTTTCGAGTCCTAAATCAATGATATAGAGAAGATAGTTTTTGGAGCCGGTTATTATATTAAATTTTGATATAAATTTCAGCGCGTTTATATATCGTACGCTCACACAACAACTCCAAACATTACGAAAATTGAAATCCGATAATAATACAATATTACAGATCCAATGGAACTGGTTTCGTCGAATTCCAAGACTGTGCCTCAGAAGGCTATTTTTTTTAAATTCAATTTAAACGATAAAATTTCAAAACTTAACAAAGCACTTCCAAATTCAATTTTAAAAGCTTTTATTATCTTCAAAACTATCAATATAAATTCCACAAGCCTTCAAATTATTTTTGACAGCTTAAAACTCCAGATTCAACATTTTATCCAACTTCAAATTATTTAATTCAATAATTTAATTATCAAATAATTAGTGATATTTGAATTCAAGTTAAAAATTAACTTTTAAATATTTAAAATCAATTAAATATTCTAATTTCAAACATCCAAAAATTCTAGGTGGTCACATACTGCTACCTCTAAGATTTCTACTAGAAATTAAGTAAACAGACGCTTACAAACATGTAAACTCAAGATACTCGCTAACTTGATTGACCTAACTCTAAGCTCAAAACCCTACCATAACTCATCCACTGAGTTGCAAATTCTAAAACTAAAAAACCATAATTCGCCAACAAATTAAAACTAGAGTTTGACTTTAAATAAACACAATAGAAACAAATAAAACCCTAATTAATTTTAAATCCCAAAGCAAATATTATATCGGCCCAATTAAAAAAGATAACATGTTCTCCCTGTTCTTATTTTCGTGGCCGCTCCTATTTACTAATATTCAAAAATTAGAGTTTTCAAATTGAGGAGCCGCTTATTATATTGATCAATAGAAGTATGCTATTGCGTTGATTGGCTTCGTTAACCAACTTCCTTGGCTTTGTTAGCTTGCAACTTCTCCAATTGTGTCCAGCTCAACTGGTATGAAATTGGTATGTGATTTTGCACCTTTTTCGATTTTGATTATGCTCGACTTCGATTTGAGTTATAAATTGGTTCGTGATTTATTTCAAGGCTCGTTCTGGTATTTGCATGAACTAGAATTCGAATGAATGCCGATGATGAATTTTGGGTTTAATTTATAGGGGTGAAAACCCTATACTTTCGTTCGCATATATTGGTTTGAATGCTTCAATTGATTTGCTTGGCCATTCGATTTTTGTTTGAACAATTTGATGATTTTTGACTTGTTCATTTCATACGTGTTAATCCATGAACTTGAATGTTGCTCCATTCTTTTCTGCTATGACTTTGGCATCTGAATTTGATCCTCTCTTTAGTACTATGATTTGTTCATCTCGTTTCGTTTGATTGAATTTCTTTAGACCTATTCAAATGTATAACCTATGACTTAAGACAAAAATTGACTTTTTGACTTGCTGTTCCATTCTTTGTTGGCAATTGAATTAGAGATAATCTTGACTTGTTACCCTCTACACTTTAAACAATTTTCAGAATTTTAGTTGAACACTTCAAAACTGTTTTGTTTTACCAAAACTGCTCTTTGACTTTGTATATGCATAAACTTATAGATGCTTCAATATACTCTCTATTGTATATGCATATACATGTGTGATTGTTGTGCCTATTGCACTGTCCACTTCGAGTACTAACTTTTTTGTGTCTGGTCTGGTTCCATATGTTAATTTAGGTCATCATGTTGCATTGCTGTTACATTTTGGAGTGGTCTAGTGGTCATATTGTTTGAGTTATAATGTATTGATTCCATTAGCTTGTTTTCATGTTGCATGCTAGAGTTGCTATGTCAAAACTGAAATGTTGCACGTCTTGATTCCTTGTATTCATCCCTATTGAACTACATTATGAAGTCAGGTTGCGTTTGAAACTGAACTTCATTGTTATTTATTTTGCTTGGTCATTTTGATAGGTTGAATGAAACTGCATTGATTTGCTTTGAATTAAATTGCTTTTGTGTTTTGGTTATTGAATCTGGTGTGTTTCGATGTTGTCATGTTGTTTTCCTTTTGACTTTGTGCCATTTGAGGTCTGGTGCACTTTGTACATTTGGTGGTCTGCATTTGGTTCTCGAGACTTATGTGTACATGTCTGGTTCTTGCTTCTTGGTCAATTTTGCACTACATTCACACTTGTCTTTTGAACTCCTGGTTTCCTTTGTAATTGAATTTCATATGCATGTTGAAACTGACTTTTTTTGTTGCCTTGCACTCATATTAATGATGAATGGTCTGTGGTTTCTTGTATGCACTGTTCTATTTGTCTAAAATGTAGACTGGTCATAATTATTTTGAAGTCTGTTTTTGCTTTTGCACTCGAGATGAATACAGTCTAGGCTTGGGTTTGACCTTGTGCTCACCTGTCCCTGCTATTTTAACAAGCAAGTGCATATCGGTGTGCATGGCCTTGTGGCATGTACAGTGATACACTGTGTATGTCACAAGTTGTTTGTGTAAGATGAATTTAAAGAAATGATGATGAACAACCCAAATAACCGAGACAAGTAATATTTTCAAAACACTGCAAAATACTTGCTATTGAAATATCTGCAAAATATCTTTTCTCAATTTTACCGCGTCAGTGTTTATTAATGCAGATACTTCAGATACTGGATACAGGCTGGAATAGAGTTGAAGATCAAATACGAGTGAAGAGTGAGTAATGTAGTGAGGTGTAGTATGTATGTAAAACTGTAAAGTGAAAATTGTGTTGTAATTGAGGTTGTGTTGTAAATGAAGATGTGTTAATGTAGTGAAAGTTCAAATTTGTATTATTAGAATTTGTAATAAAATATTTATTTGAATAAAACATTTGTTTAATTATGAATTTTGATTAATTTATTTTATTAAAAAATAATTATTTAATTATGTGGAAAAATATAATAGTACAATAACAAATACACTTAAATGAATATATATACATATATGTTTATTATCATCAAACAAAAATCGTATGCTATTATATTCTACAATTGATATCAGAGCAATCGGAATCGGAGCCTAACACCACGATAGAAAAAGTTCGAAACTTGTGGTGGCATGTATTGGCATGGACGACATGTATGGTTGTGACGTCACTCTATTGAACATTAACATTGTATGGGCGGTGTCAGTGCAATAGAGCGTCGACATGGGCATTGGACTTTGGAAGCATGGTGGTATGTAATGTCCCAAATCATCCAATATGGTACGGTCGATGATTATATAACCAACTAGTCACCCTCCCCTTACAATCTAGCTTTGTAAGGTGAGTTCTACCTAGTTTGGTTTATAACATAAGGTAGACACACTTGTGTCTCTCAGCTTGCTCACTCTCAATTTGCATCAACATAAATAAAATGCCCCAAAGATTCGACCTTGACAAGTGATATTTACTTATAGAAAGTAGTCAAACAAACATTGACATAAGCATCCCATACCAACTAACGATATTCTTCTGTTTGCTTAATGTTGACAAATTACACTCACACATCTTATTCTATATAAAAAATGAAAGAATATCTAGAAAAATTATTACCAAAAGTCACGTACTATATGATATTACTAATCTATTTAATCATATTCCCCATTACACGGAATTAGTACTAATACACATGTTCATTTAAAGAGAAATATATTTATATAATTAATAAAAGCATTTAAAATCATAAACCGTTAAAATATTTGTTTTTCAACCTTTTGTGGATCAAAATTAGAATATCGATATCCATAAATAACTTTCAAAAACAGTCTCTATATTTAGAATCTTAATAACATTTTATAATAAAAGTTATAATGCATAAAATGTATTTACTAATTTTCTACAGTTAAATATGATTTCTATCAAACTTAATCCAAATAAATTCCTTTATTGCAAATCCATCAAATATATTTTCACAACTCTTATACATTCTTATAAACCATGACATACTCTTTTTAAAACACTTAAAATATTGTTTAGAAAATATCTCATACTTTTTTAGAAATTGCACAAGATTCTTAAATAATAATTTATAGCCAAAAAACTCGATTTTACTTTTAGAAGTCAATACCTTGATAAAATAATTAATAGACAATTTCAATAAAGCTTTTTCTCCATAGCAATTTATCATTTACAATGTGTCCATTTTCCACTAATCAAATACATTTTACTTCAAATTTTAACTAAAAGCCTTTTTCCAATCAAAATGGGACCGTTGCACTGTTGGATAATGCTGGATAACTTCAGGCCATGCTCTACCAGTGCACTATTCCTCTTGGACTGGTGGACCGGTGCCTGACCAAGAACCAAAGTGTTTCAGGTCATGCAACCAATCCTTAGCTGCTTCGGCCACCCCTTCCTCTACCTTTTGAACTTCTTCTCGTCCATTTCTTCATCACAATAAGAAATTAATGCAAATAACTTCATTTAACTCAATTTTGATCATAGCAAAACCCTTTCAAATAGTTTCAAGAGTAAATAAACAACATCAAGTCACAAAATAAACATACGGTAAGCAGTTGAAATAATATAGACATTTATAGGCATAGATTAGTGAGTGTCATTACTCACCTGGTCATAACTTGCTTTATAAGCTACCACCACTTTCCTCTTCATTTACAAATTCTGTAATTCTAAAACTTAATCAAAACACCAACTTCTTCATGGATAAAGGTGTATCATGGTGTTGATATTAACATATATTAACTTGAGAATTTATAGGATTTTATATGAATTTCATTTGAATTTTAGAAAGAGTAGAAGGTTTTTGATAATTTTGGTTCATGAATCTAAGAAGAAAATAAGGAGGAGAAAGTATAGTGAATTAGAAATGTGAAGGAGGGATGATTCTATACATAGAAAAGTGTAAATAGAGTGCAATGGTTTGAGCTAAATGGGCTTAGATTTCATGCATATTAAAACAAATATTTTTCTTTTTCATTCCTTCTCTTTTGCAAAGCTATTTCCTATTTAACTCAAATAACCATTAAATCTCAAAATAAAATCATATTTATATTACCTAAGTGATAACATAACTTTATAGAATTCTGTAAAATTTATTTCCCATATTTTAACGTATTTTAATTAAATCATTTCTAATAATATCTTAAGCCCATTTACAAATTGAGTTCCAAATCTCCTTGCTTAAATAAAAATAATTTTCTTTTCTCTTTAACATAAACTTTAAACCTTATCTATTATCATTACTAAACTTTATGAAAACATTTTAATCAATTTTATTATTTTTAAAATCATTTTAATCTTAAAATATCAACATTTGTCAAAAATAATTAAATTCTTCATCTATTAATAATTCAAGCTTTTAAAATATTTATCATAAAATAATCAATCGTCAAACTCCCATTTTCCACAAAATACTTAATATTGAATCTCAATATTATCAAAATAATTCAAAATTATTCTTAATCCAACTTTTATAAGTCTATTTCAATTAATCAAATCACTATTATTAATTTTTTTATTAATTGCTTCTCAACATCGGGTGTTATGAGACTTTTCAAGCTTAAAAGGGAAGCCTTGTGTAGGGACTGAGTCTTTCATGTACTCAAATGCATGGTTTCATACTTGAAAGAGGATTATTGGATTGTTGGCCTAGATGATTTTGCTAGAGGGCAGTTTGGCTTCTTGGCACTTGGAAGGATGCTATAAATTGGAAGGATGTTGCTGTGGTAGAGACCAGTGAAGAAAAGATAATTTTAGATGATTTTAGAATACATTTTGAGGCTATGTTTCTTTTTTTAGCCAAGCAAGGAGTGCAATTAGAGAAATTTATTCATTTAAAGCGAGGAGACATGATGGAGAAATATGAACCAATTCAATGTGGTAACTAAGTTCAGCCTCACTGGAAAATGCTTTAAAGTTTGCATAAGGGCAGAAGCAACCTCTTTAAGATTTGGGCCTTATCTTCATTTCTATCGGAGAAACTAATGAGAGTTTGGTGGAGATGGCTCCACTAAATACCAGTTTTAAGGATGAAGTGGAAGAAGAGTCCAAGAAGGTAGGAAGAAAGTCAATCTAGCAGAACATGTGCAAGGGTGGAGTGAGAGCTCAGGGTAAGATAAAGAAGCAAGGATTTAGTGTAGGGATGTAATAAAACGAGCATATGGTAAAGGATTGCAAAGTGAGTCTCTTGAAGATCAAATGCTACAACTACAATCAATTTTGGCACTTAAGGAGGGAGATTTCGACTGCACCTAAGATCTCTACCTAGGTGGTTCTAGCTTATGCCCTTGACACTATTCCTAGTTGGAGTGTAGCTCCAGTTGTGGATAAGGGAAATAAGGTCATTATAGAAGATGTGTTAGCTCATTCTGATTTATCTATTCGCATTTATTTGACATCGATGCATCACAATCTTTTATTTCAAGTAGACTGGTAGATTAATTGCACTTAGGAATCAGTATCATTAAAGACTCCATAGTAGTATTAGACCCTATTGGGGGACTGATTCACTTATCCATGGTTTGTAAGGGTTTGCAGTTATATATTTTAGGGTCGAATTTGATTGCAATGTTTTTATTATAGGATTTTCTAGGGTTGGTTTAATTTTGAAAGCACTGGATGACCATATTAGAGCAGTAATATATTTCTATAAGAAGGTTGTTCATTTGGGTACTTGTAGTGGGCGCGACCTTGAGGTATACTATGACCCCTAATAGTTTAGTGATGTCGAATTACCTATATTCTTTAGACCTATAACATGATGAGTTAGCTTCAAGATAGATAGTTCACGACAACCCATATGTCTTTTCCAAAAAAATTGGTCTTGCGTCCCATTGGAGATCAAATTTCGAATTTATCTTGAGAAGAATGCTAGATCCTTTATCTTACCTCTTAAGCACATGGCTATAAAAGAATGACAAGAGAAAAATAAGCAAATAAATGAATTATTGAAAAAGGACTTATTCACAGAAACGTCTCAAAGTGGGGAGCACCAATTGTCTTTGCTACTAAAGCAGATGGCTCCTTAAGACTTATATCGATTATTGAGGGATAAATAAACTGATAAAGAAGAATCATACACCTGACCAACTTTATGAGTGATTAGCCGTGCCATTTGAACTGACCATTAACCCAGCATATTTCGTCAATATCATGAATTTAGTCTTTAGGGATTGCTGAAAAAGTTCATGATTGTATTCATAGATGACATACTTGTATATTCAAAAAGTAAGGAAGAGTATTGGTTCCATTTTGAAGAAGTGCTCGATACTCTCCTCAAGCATAAGTTAAAGGAAATTTTTTATAGGTGTCACTTTTGGTCCAAGGAGGTTCACTTTCTAGGACACGCTGTCTCCGAGCATGAACTAGCGGTCGATCCTAGTAAATTGCAATATAGGATTAGCATGTACCAAGGAATACTATAAAGGTGAGAAGCTTTCTCAGTTTGATCCGAAATTATAGGAAGTTCATTAAAAACTTTAGGAAAATTATTGCACCATTGACACACCTTACTAACAAAAAAACTAGTTTTCTCATGGAACCAAGAATGTTCAGATGCTTTTATAAAGCTGATAGAGTTATTGGCTAGTGCACCTACTGTAATACTTCCTAATGGTTCAAAGGCATATTTGGTATCTACTGATGCATGTGGTATTGCTCTGGGCATTGTGTTGATGTAGGAGGGTTGAACTATTTGTTATGCCAGTCAAAAACTGAAAGTTCACGAGAGAAACTATCCAACCCATGATTTTGAGTTGGCAACCGTTGTTTTCTCCCTCAAGTCATGGAGGCTTTGTCTTTTGGTGGAGCAATTTGGCCTGTTCATGGATAATAAATCTCTAAAGTATTAATTCTTATAAAAAAATTAATTTAAGGCAGTAGAGGTGGATGGAGTTCTTAGCTTATTATGACTTTAGTATCTCATATACCTTAGGCAAAGGCAATGTTATAACTGAAGCCTTGAGTAGAAAGCATGTGACGTTGAGCCCTTTATGTTTAGAAGGAAGCACTAGGAGTTCATTTCTACATTTGATTCTTGACTTTCATTCGACATTACACTAGGATTGTTGGTAGCTTTGGATGTTCAGCCTTCACTTATAGACTGTACCGGTTCAAGTCAGAGATAAGAAATGGAGTTATTTGGATATTTTAGTGAAGATGAATAATAGGAAAATTCTGAGTCGTTTGGATCTTTGTTCCATTGATTCGAGGGATAGATGAGGAGAGATGGTAGGTCGTGTGTTCCTCTTATTAAGGAATCAATTGACATGGTGCTAGAAGAGTCCTATTATTATAGGATGATCATTCATCCTAGGGGTGACAAAATGTATCATGATATGAAAAGAGTATTTTTAGGCTAAGAATGAAGAGACCTGCAGCGGAGTTTGTTTTCAAGTGTATGACTTGTTATAGAGTAAAGGCAGAGCAGAAAAAGCGTGATAGATTATTACTACCTTCGGATAATCAATAGTGGAAACGTGAGAGTATCTCTATGGATTTTATTAATAGATTACCTAGGAGCAAAACTGGGAATGAAAGTGTTGTTGTCATCATCAATCGACTAAGTAAATGCAGTCATTTCATCCTAATTAGGAGAAGAGGATGGCTACATCTTTGGCATTCTTATACATAAGGAAGGTGGTTCAACTACATCGAATTATTTCTAGAATTGTTAGCGATTAAGATCCACTTTTCACTAGTGAGTAATAAAGGTGTCTTTAGGAGGCCTTGCACACTGAACTAAATATTAATATAGCCTGTCACACATAGACGGATGGATGGACGGATGGACGGAGAGAGTTAGTTGGATATTGGAGGATTTGTCGAGTATGTGTATTTTGGATTTTGGAGTTTCTTAGGAGGATCGCCTACCATTAGAGGAGTTCACTTGTAAAAAATTTTATTAGGCAAGTTTTGAAATGATACCATCCAAGTGTTGTACGGGAGGCCTGTAAATCTCTATCTAGTTGGTGGGATAATATTGATAGAATCATTCTTGGGCTAGACATAATTAGGGAGACCTCTAAGAAAGTAAATTTGATTCGTAGAAGAATGAATTCTACATAAGATAGGCTGAAACCTTATACTGACAAGAGACACACTATGTTGTAGTTAGCGGTGGACGACATGGCCTTTGTAAAGATCTTGCCACTTAGAAACATTATGCGATTTGGTAGTTTAGGAAAGGTGGCATTGAGGTTTGTAGGGAAGGGCCTTTTACGATCTTGTAAAGAATAGGGAAGTTAGCATATAGGGTGGTGCTTCCTAAAAAAGATGGTGGGGGTTCATAATGTCTTCAATGTGTCACACTTGTGGAAATGTTTACATGATTCCACCACCATTGTTGAACCGAGTTAGTTGGAAGATGTTGAGCTAAAGAGAGGGTCACTTGTCCACCATCCACCTAAATGTATTGTTGAGCCTGGGATAGAAGACTCTATAATAGAGTGATCAAACTGGGTAGGGTCCAGCGGGGAGACGATCTAGTTGAGAATACGTGGGATCCCGAGGAGAAGATTCGAGATATTCATTAAGAACTCTTTTTCGGTACGTTTCCATTTAAATTAGTATAATTATTAGCTCATATAGTATTTAGCTTAGAATATCTCATAGTAAGAATTATTAGGCATAGTTGTGAAGGAGTCATTAGGACATGAGTTAGATGATGGTTGCTAATGGATGAATTTTATTGGTTAGCACTGCACTTATAGCCTGATATATTTAGGCTAGCCCTTGTCACACACTACCTTTCTCATTTTATTTATCAGTTTTATGCATGTGGTTATCGCATTTTTGCATATATATTAAGCGGTTGTGCATTCATATAGGATTGCAAGTATATAGGGCATTGCATACATTTTGGACACATGGCATAAGCACTTGCATTCAGGAGGTCGACTAGTTTATGAGACTACCTATATTACATTACTGATATGTTCATATAAATTCTATATTTATATATACATGCTGCATTAGAAACTGAAATTAAGGGCAATGGTTGCAAGTAGTTAACGGTTGAGTAGATGATTGTATAAATGAGTTGTCTTTTTCTTTCCTTGGAGATTTTGTAGGCGAAATCCTATTAAGGAGGGAAGAATGTAAAACCTTGAAAATTTTAGTAGATAAATTAAATTAGTAATAAGGGAAAAAATGCAATTTTACATTAATAGGTGAAAATATAAATTTTAAACATTGGAATTACACCTCGAGACTCATTCCATTTTATCCAGAACATCGTTTATATTTAAAAACGACAATGACTCGTTAAATTTGATAAAAATGGTCGAAAATAGTGGAAAATATGACTAGTGGTGTTTTTGTTAATATGGATTTCAAGCCTAGATTAGAAAGCCCTGTTTTTCGACTATAAAAGGATCTTCGCCTCGATTAATCCCAAACCTCAGCCGTCATTTGTACTACGATTCTCCTTCCTCAAGAACTTCTTAACCTAAGCCAAACTTTTCTTCCTCTTTTAAAATTCTAAATCAAAAATAAAATAAAATAAAGTAAAATCAAGAGAAAGAAAGGAAATCAGCAAAGAGAAGAGAAAGAGAGAAGTGAGGGGCAAATCAAATTAAGCTAGGGAAATGGAGGGTTAAAACGACGATTGAGTTGACTTCTAGAATATGTTGATTCATAGGTAATCAAATTTATTTATATTTCTACCTAATCTAAAAATATACTCTTCTAATTTGAAATAGAAATTCTAGGTTATTGTATATGTATTAATTTCAATTAAATATAGATATGGTGGAAAGATCCTAAATTAGTATATTATAACTATAGAAAATAGGAAAAGATAGACCAGGTTAATCCACCTCCAATTATATATATAAACCCTCATTTAATAAAGTCTACTTTGATTTGAAAACGTTGATTTGAATTGGATAATTGATAGTACAGGAATACTCCTAAACTCCACCTTGAATTGAATATGTGATTTGAAATATACATAGAATTCTCCTAGGATATGTTTGCGCCTAAATTGGTCACAAACCCCAAGTATCGTGAAAGCATCAGTGTATGAATACAGATCAACAATATTCAAACACAAATCTCAGATCTAAGCAAACAACAATCCAGAAATACAGGATTTACAGTGGTTCGGCTATCTCCGTCCTACGTCCACTTCAAAGTTTTATCTTTTATTGATATTCTTCGCTGGTTACAGTTGATTACAGTGAATTACAATGAAGATTTCAAGTACAACAGTGATAGTGAGATCTAGAATTGAATCCGGTAGAGTTTGGACGTTGAATAGCCAAAAGATCCCATTTCTTTAGGCTTCAGGGGGCTATTTATAGGCGTCGGAGGCTGATATCACGCTCAAACTTTGGGAGACTTCTTCTGGCACGTGAGTGGGCCCACGCGACCGACCCCACCAAGTTTCGACTCGATCTGTGATCGATACGAATCAATTTCGTATCGATCAGAAAATGATCCAATCGAGCTGAAACTTAGCAGGAATGTTCTTTGGCTTGTGCGTAAGATTCTATGAAAATTTCATAGCATTTGGATCAGTGGATTTTGATTTATTGTCGATATGAAATTGGATTTCTCGGAGGCTGTCTGGTTCGAAACCATGATTTCGAGTCGATCTACTTTGACTCGACGAAGCACGTGATTCTGCGGCGACGTGGCGCGCATTTCTCGCATCGATCCACTCTTTGCTCCGGTTTGACCGCGTCGCATCCATGGATCTCGCCTCGTTTGCATCGAGTTCCTTTTTCTAATTCGTATTGATGGACACGAAGTAGTGATAACTCGATGGATTCGAACAGCGGCAACATCGATGGATACGAACCAATGAAGGCTGATGGTTACGAAAAGGACATTCTTCGATGGGTACGAGCCAGTAGATACTTGATGGATACGAAGTAAGTTTTAGCCGATCGATACGAAATGCATGCTTTGTCGATGGATTTGAGCAAGATTGAGTTTAGCCGAGGCTTCTTAATGGATTCGACCTGGATCAATGCGAATCTGATGGATTCGAATTGAGGTGTGATGATGGATGTGAATCCTACCGATATGAAGACAGTGGATTCGTATAGAGGCTCAACTATGGATACGAATTAGACACTGAACATCCAATACGAAGCGTACTGCTCATTGATGGACATGAAACCGATCGATTCGAAGTAGGGCATAACTATGGATGCGAAGTGAAGCAGTCTGATCGATGCGAACGTGATCGATACGAATTGACGCAGATTGATGGATACGAATGTAAGGGTTTCTCCTTCAAAATGCATCGATCATAACTTGATCATGTGAACTCGGATTAACTTGAAATTTGGAATATAGGCTTCCATAGCTTTGCTTGTCATGTCTTGTCAGTTTTAGCTTGATCCCGACTCGGAAAAAATTCATCGATATCCATAGCGAAGCTGCAATGCGTAATCGACATTCATGACTAGTAATCATTGGTTTTCAATTAATTTTGGGTATCTCGGCTTTTCCAAAAGGCGGGGTAACACTTTGCCCCCTAAAACATGCCTTTTTGTAAAAGGTGTGTTTTGAACAGTCTCAAATCAAATGCAGTGAGTTCATGTTTTATTCAAAGCTTATAGCAGTGTCAATCAAGTTTGCGGCTGTTCGAAGCCAAATCGTTATTCATTTCTTCCTGCAGAAGTTAAGGATGAAATTCTACAGCCTCTCTGGACTATCGGTGGTCACTCCGGGTCCATTCCAGACTTAGCGATCGGATAAAAAGATCCTGTTGCACTCCGGCATTGCCTCCTATCCCTTGCACTCTGGCCCCAGCTAGGGCATATAGCGATGTCTTGGCCGTTCTAGACCGATCATAGCCTTTCCTGGCTCATGTTGGATCCCATCCTGTCACTCTCCGGTGAAGGGGAAACAGCGTTAAGTGAGTCGATCCTGTCGCTCTCCGGCGAAGCAACTCACTTCTTGCACTCCGGTTCAGTGTATCTGAACATTAAGCGATGTCATGGCCTGAATTATGGGCCGATCATAGCCTCTCCGGGCTCTTATCGAATCCCGATCCAATCACTCTCTGGTGAATGGGAAACGACGTTAAGTGAGTCGATCCCGTCGCTCTCCGACGAAGCAACTCACTTCTTGCACTCCGGACCCTGCCTCTTTGGGTAGGGTCATAAAGCGATCGTGTTCAAATTGGTTTATAATATTCATCCTTTACCTCTTCGGTCAAAGGTTTATTTCAAGAAATTCAAGTTCATTTATTAAATTCAATTCCTAGATGTTCAATCTCAAACATCAGGAAAAACTAGACATTGCCTCTCTGGGCGGAGTGATCTATTACCATCTCAGAGCATGCCTAGGGATCTCTCTGATTCCCGTACATGTGCAAGTGGAATAGCTGTTTTATTTTTAAAATCAAATCTAAGAAATCTAATCAACCAAAGTCCAAATCCTGAACTTGGCCCTTGCCATCATAATCAGTTGATGACGAGTCTCGATCCCGATCCAGGATCAGTTCTGTTAGGTGGAGGCGGTAGTTTTTTAGCTCTCATAGCCGCTGTACGTTCTCTGGTATATTGTGGCAATCTACCACTCTTGGCATGTTCTTCCACCTCATCCTTTAGGTGACGGCATTCATCGGTAGTGTGCCCATCCAGCTCATGGAATAGGCAATATTTTCCACTTCTACGCTCCCGCTCTGTGGGATCTCTCCTGGGTGGTTATCGATAGGGGAGTTGCCCCTGAGTCTCAGTGTAAATTCTTTCTAGACTTGCCGTCAAATCTGTGTACTTCCTGAATCTGGGCACTCGGAATTTCTTTCATTTATCAGGACCATCATGTCTGTCATCCTGCTTTCTCTTTCCTTTGTCTGCTCCAGACAGTTCTCTGGCGGTTCCTTCGCCCTGCACAACGTTTGTTTATCACCTCTTGGCTCGCGATTCTTCCAACCAAATGAGTATTTCAGCTTCATGATAGAATTCTCCAAGATCTTGTGGTGGACCTCTTGCCAATGAATCTTTGAATTCGGTGCCTTCCCCAACTCCTGCCACCGCCGCCATCAAAATCATCGATGGATCCGGGCGATCTACAGAAGCCACCGCTGCATTGAATCGCGGTAGAAAATCTTTTATGGACTCTCTGGTCCTTTTCTTTATCGAAGCCAAAGTCATCACACTGTTGGGTCGCATCATGTGGACCCTAAACTGTCTCATGAAGCAATCTACGAGCTCACCCCATATTCTGATCGATCCAGTCTCTAATTTTCTGAACCAAAGCGCAGCCAAATCTGATAAAAATAAAGGGAAACATCGTGCCATCACTTCCTTGGATGCTCCCAGCACTTCCATACGTCTGATGTATCTGGTAATATGCATGGTCAGGTCTGACTTCCCGTCATAAGGTTCCAGCATTGGTAGTTTGAACTTTGGAGGGTTCCTTGCATTTCTGATATTCGGAGTGAACGGACTCTGACTAACTTCTTCCAATCTTCCACTCAACAAACCTCCTCTCATGATTCGTCGCACTAAACCAATCATTCTTTCATCTCCATCCGGGGGCTATCCCCTTGTCATGTTTCTATCCTGCCCTCCAGGTCTCAAAGGGTATTCTGGTACATACTCTTCGTGGGGCTCATTAACATTAGCATTGACTCTAGCCTGTTAGGCTCCATCCATTGGTCTTCAAGTATCGGATCCTGAGGGTCTGCCCCCAAGTCCTTGCTGATTTCCTTATGATTCTGCATTCTGACCTTGAGGTTGACCTCCGTTGGTTTCTGCAGTCCTAACTCCTTGTTCAGCATTCATAGTTGTTGTAGTTAGTCCCAAGGTTCTGCACGTTCGCTGCTCTCATCTGTTCGAAGAAATTCTACAGCATCTCCTGCTGACTCTTCATTATCCTTTCATGCATTGAATTGGCCATAGCTTCCATCTCGTCTCTGGTAATGTAAATAGAAGCATGTCCTTCTCCAGCTCCGGAGGATGCTTCTTGACTTCCTTCATGTTGGCTTCTCTCAGCTCTTTGTCTTCTGCTTGTTTGTCGGGTCATTGTCTCTAAATCTGAATTCTTCAAGCTTTTAAATCTGAATTTCAAATCCGGTGTAGCGGGTGCTAGTCCTTCTCAGTGAAAGCACCAAAGTGTTTGAGCCAAAATTGATCACAAACCCCAAGTATCATGAAAGCACCAGTGTATGAATACAGATCAGCAATATTCAAACACAAATCTCAGATCTAAGCAAACAACAAACAACAATCCAGAAGTAACAAATATAAACACGGGATTTATAGTGGTTCGGCTATCTCCGGCCTACGTCCACTTCAAAGTTTTACCTTTTATTGATGTTCTTCGCTGGTTACAGCTGATTATAGCGGATTACAATGAAGATTTCAAGTACAACAGTGATAGTGAGATCTAGAATTGAATCCAGCAGAGTTTGGACGTTGAATAGCCTAAAGATCCCTTTTCTGTAGGCTTCATGGGGCTATTTATAAGCGTAGGAGGCTGATATCGCGCTCAAACTTTAGGAGACTTCTTCTGGCACGTAAGTGGGCCCATGCGACTGAACCCACCAAGTTTCGACTCGATCTTTGATCGATACGAATCAATTTTGTATCGATCAAAAAATGATACAATCGAGTTGAAACTTGGCAGGAATGTTCTTTGGTTGTATGCAAGCTCCTGTGAAAATTTTATAGCATTTGGATCAGTGGATTTTGAGTTATGGTCGATACGAAATTGGATTTCTCGGTGGCTGTCTGGTTCGAAACCATGATTTCTAATCGATCTACTTTGGCTCGACGAAGTACGTGATTCTACGACGATGTGGCGCACATTCCTCGCATCGATCCACTCTTTGCTCCGGTTTGACCGCGTCGCATCCATGGATCTCGACTCATTTGCATCGAGTGCCGTTATCTAATTCGTATTGATGGATACGAAGTAGTGATAACTCGATGGATTCAAACAACATCAACATCGATGGATATGAACCAATGAAGGTTGATGGTTACGAAAAGGACATTCTTCGATGGGTATGAGCCAGTAGATACATGATGGATACGAAGTAGGCTTTAGCCGATCTATACAAAATGCATGCTCTGTCTATGGATTCGAGCATGATTGAGTTTAGCCGAGCTTCTTGATGGATTTGAACTGGATCGATGCGAATCTGATGGATACGAATTGAGGTGTGATGATGGATGCGAATCCTATCGATATGAAGATAGTGGATTCGAATAGAGGCTCAACCATGGATACGAATTTGACACTGAACGTCCAATACGAAGCGTACTGCTCATTGATGGACACGAAACCGATCAATTCGAAGTAGGGCATAACAATGGGTGAGAAGTGAAGCAGTCTGATCGATGCGAACGTGATCGATACGAATTGACGCAGATCGATCATAACTTGATCATGTGAACTCGGATTGACTTGAAATTTGGAATACAGGCTTCCATAGCTTTACTTGTCATATCTTGTCAGTTGTGGCTTGATCCGGACTTGGAAAAAATTCATTGATATCCATAGCGAACCTGCAATGCATATTCGACATTCATGACTAGTAATCATTGGTTTTCAATTAATTTTTGTGTATCTCGGCTTTGCCAAAAGGCGGGGTAACAGGATATACTTAGGTAGGTTTAAACAAAGAGTGCATAAACACAAATATGTAATCCCTAGAAGTAGGGAGTCAAATTATGTAACCAAGGGTATGAAATACATATAGAAATTTGATTGAAACAAGTCCTTAAAACCTACGTGTGAAGCTATGGAAAGACGAATAAAAATAACTGAAATAAAAAAATTATGAAAATTTAGAAAAATACGACCAAAGCTCTAAACAAAAAATTTAAAATTTAAATAAACATCTAAAAAAATGTGTGTTCAGATGTCTAGATTTTAGGAATCTCAACCCGAAAGGTTTGTGTTGAAATCCAACCTAATTCAAATGTCTAAAAATTCAATCAAATTTCTGAAAATTAAGTCGTACATTTGAGTAGGGGATTTAGATGTTTGAATATCTAGGAATGTTTTTTATAACATCAGACAACCAGACGTCCGAATGGGATTTTCAAACGTCTGAATAGTTTCATAAAGCTTAGGTTTATCTTGGACCTAGTGTAGGCCAAGTAGGACATATCAAGGAAACTTGTTCCCACTTCCGTGATTTTAGAGGCAACCACATAATTGAAGGAAGGCATTCAACGAGATGGAGAAGTATCACATTTTTTGACATCCTATGTTCACACTTCATGAAGTTATAAGGCGTGGCATTCGATGATGTGTGTGGTTCTACCTCGAAGGTGTACTTTAGAGCAAATGATAGTAATAGGAGGTTATTAGATGTCATAGGGACAACTGTGTCTAGGCATTGTTATATAGGCCCAGTATTGTGCATATTTACAAGCACTAACGAAAGGTTATTCAATGTTATTAGGAAATTAGGCCTAGACATTATGGTGAATGCCCGGTGCGGTGCATAGAAATAGTATATCAGACACAAATGGGAGGTTACTCGACGTTTCTAGGACAATGTATACTCGATGGTGTGCATAGGATAACGAATATGAGCTGGTGGGTTGTTTGATGCTTTTGGGGCAAGTAGGCTCGGGTATTGTAGAAAAAACTCAGTGGAATTAATGGATTGTTATATTATACACCTGGGACTCATATTTGAGGTTGTCTACTTAATGTAGAAGTATTGTGATTGATCATTAGGGGTTTTTTCAAATTTTAGGTATACTTAGGGTGACTATTATATCTAGTATCTGGCTAAAGTACTTTGGTAGGAGATTACTTATGTATACATAGTCCACAAAAAAATAAACACCCCTGGCCATGTAGACTATAAATGAAGCTAACTGCTTATGGATGCCATATACTAGTAATACAATGCATTCACTAGAATTTGTTTGATCTACTCTTCGTCATCCGCTTTATACTAATTATAGAAGGAAGGGTTGGATAGGTGATTTGGTGTGGACCTAGTGCATGGAGGAGGTGAAAGAAGCGATCAAAGCTATGTTATTTACAACTACTTCCTACGTATCTTATATTTTACTACTTCTGTCAGATAGGCATTATATTACTATCAAACTTTGTATTTTTCAGTTAAAGGCATTGTTGTACGGACTACGTTATGTTGAAATTATTATCTATTTGGACTATTTTTATTATTTATATTTTATTTTCTCATGTTGTAAGATCTAAAAGTATAGAATGTACTAAATTAGAATTACCTCGGTATCGTGTAAACTTTAAAACTGAACATCTCGTACTCCATGGCACGACGCGAGTTCAAATGCTATTTTAGGCATTGAATCGGTATGTCTATAGGTGCGGGTTGTTACAGTCCCAGCTCAAACCTAAGCACTAAGGGGCTTGAAGATTCTCTGAGATGACACACTGTAATAAAGAGCTCAGGCCATCTAATTTCTGTCCAAGCACTTGTAATTCTAACACTGCCCTCCAAGCGACAATGCAATGTTAGCATCCACCTACAGAAGTTGTTGAAATATGAACAAACTAAAATCATTACTCCTGCTACATCCATTTTGGAATAACCCTTGGTATTAAAAGCAAGTAGCCCTTGCACTTCAAAGATTCAATCATCTTCCAGATGTTTCTAATTCAAATTCTTACATTGGTTTGAAGTGGTTTTCGGGTAATTCGTGCTATTCGATCCTGATCACTTCGAATCAATACTTATTAATTTTGAAAGGGACAAGTTATCAATAGTGGAGAAATCCACTATCTGGGATGTGTATAGATTTGCATATGGAAAATACTTATCCCCACTTTTTGATTTTTAACAGTATTATCCCTTGATTGACAATAAAGTCGGACAAGTTAGAAAAACTAATCTTGACTCGATGTAAATTCTTACTTCTTAGGATAGAGACGAGTTCCCGTACCTTAGAATTTGGTGTTAGATATACGATGAAACCCCTTACATATACTTCATTTATCATGAAAATTCATCGAAATTAACTCCCTTCTACCTATCACGTTTCCGACATTCCGACTTCTTAATCCCACATCAAGAAAATCAAATTCTAGATCTCACAGATAGAGGCCGGTCTGCTCATTGACTTTTAGTGCTAAATACTAGACGGCTTGCATTATTTTAAATAATTCAATATAGTGTAACATATATTTATGTATTATACATGTAAATACTTTAAAAAACTAACTAATTGATTTGATGTAATTTATCTTATTAATAAATAATAAAATTTTGAAATGTGTTTATTATATTTCCAAAGCATATTAGAAAACCATATTATAAAATTTATTATGTGCATTATTTTCAAAGCCAACTTTTAAAATCATATTATTACATTTATAATGATGTCTTATTTTTAAGCTAACTTTAAAATTTAAAATCTTTTTTTAATTTCAAAGAGATTGAAATCACATTATAACACTTATAGTGTATTTCTTATTTCAGATTTAACTTTTAAATTTAAAATGTCATTTTTAGTTTTCAAAAGAATTTTGAAATAAGCCCAAGACCCATGTCAAATTGGGTCTTTTCTATTAGGGGCACCCTTTGGACTCGCTTCACTTTTCGGGCTAGGCCAGTAACTAGGGAGGTTAGGTACTTGATAACCTAAATGCAAGCTAGGACAATACTTTTCTAAAGATCATACTAAATTGTTTATCTTAATTGGTTATCCCTAACATGACTAATCTAGACCGCGTAGACTATTTGGCTCTAGTACCATTGAAGGATCTAGGCTAGTTAAAAGCTGGTGAAATAGGTAAATTTCAAAAAAATCTCTATATTGGATCTATTGGACCTATGAATTATAAAACATTATTAAATTCAATCTAATAATGTTTTCAATAAAATCATATTTTACTTAATATGGTTAAAAAAAATTCAAATTTATTTTATATTTGTATGTTATATTGAATATATCAAATATATTTGTGTGCTTGAATGGTAAGAGCAACATATAAGTAATGCACATGTGTGTATGTATAAACATGCGAAAGTTTAGGGAAAAAACTTTCATTTCTCTTTCTTCACACAAATAATTAATTAAGGAAAGATGAAACTATAAATATTGATAAAGAAACATTTTATTTCTCTCTCTTTAATTAAATGACATTTACTGTTGAATTCAAGCATGCTTTTTTCGTTCAAGTTTTTGACTGATATATATGTCTTTATATGTAAACCTGCTTACACTTATGCATAATATGTTACCGAAGTATTTTAACAATAAAAAAAGTTAACTTATATGTAGTAAGGCAATCAATGAATTAAAGTAGGCATTTTGAAGAAGAAAAGGTGAAGGATTTTCCTCCTTCCTTTACTCATTCATTCAATGTCATTTCAGAATAGAAATTAAACTCCTAACACATACGTAAAAACGTACATACGTAAATACATATATATGTACATATGTACATATGTACATTGTGTGTATGCATGCATATGCATTAATTTGGACCATTCTCATATTTTGAAATCCGTAATTAACAAACATTAAACAAGTCGTAACTTAGGAAAGATTTTAAAGTTGAACTTGTGATTTTACACAAAGGTATATTTTCTAAACTATGAATTAAGACAACATACATACATACATACATACATACATACATACATACATACATGTACACTTACATATTTATAAGTAATTACAAACTATGTTTTAAAATTAAAATAACAAATGTATATGTAAATTTTATGATTTAGTATATATGCTAGGATTAAAAGATAATAAATTAAAAGGCAACATTAAATTAGTAAGGATTTAAAAGTTTATGATATGTTACACAAATTTTTTATGGTTTTATTTAAATAAATTTCAAACAAAAATATACATTTATTATTATTAGATTCAAACAAAATCATATAAAACTTATATTTAATTTCCGTTAAATAAATATTTTCTATAATAAGAACAAATGAACAACTTAAGCACACATAAATTCATGGTAAAATTCCAGATCTAAACAACATGAGCATCATGAATGACTAACTAAATAAAATATAATATGTTATAGATCTAATGCAACAACCCGTACCTTAATGGGTCAGAAATTTCGATTAATGGAAACCCAAGTTCATTAGGATGCAGATCGTTGATTTTGTTAGCCTATGATAAAGATAAGTATATTAGAAAGCTATATACATAAACTCACATCGGAATAGAAAAATATATTAGAACATATATGCTGACTAAGGTTACCTTTGAATCATTTATACTTTTGGTATCTGACTGCCTTGCCATCACCAAGCATGAATGAGAAGACTTGTGACATCCCCTATTTGGAGGCCCGAAGCTAAGCGCTATAGGTGTTGTATTCATCCATAGTATTAACTTTCGGTGACCAAATACGGTAATGTTAATTGTATCCATAATATTAAAAGCACATGAATATGATAAAAAGTCGCAGGTTTCTAAAAGAACAACATTTTTTATTACATTTCCAAAACATGTTCCATATTTAAATTACATAATCCCACCGCTTTCCCAGGTTTAGATAAAATATAATTATTACATAAATATGCCAACAGCGACATATGGTGATACCCCCTTGGTTGACTAGAGTACAATATTTACATATATACACATACAAAACATCGGAATCAATTCAAAATAAAAAAGCAACTCTTGATTAGCTACTTGTCACCACCTATTAGTCACCGATAGCTTTACTCGCTAGTCCTAATAAAACCTGTAAACCTCAACCTCAACCTCAGTCTACTCAAATAAATTTTAAGCATCCGAGAGTTTAAGGGGAAAACATAAAATTCAAGTCAGACATTATTCCTAGTGTGAATAATACTATAATCAAAATTATTCGATATTAAGTGAGACCATGCCGCTTAGTGGAAAGAGTTTCCCCTTACTAATATCCTTTTAAAACATATCTTTTGTGAATTATAATCCTATAACCAAAATTGTTAAACATATAAAGCAATATCATGTATTTATGCATATCAGTGATCAAATGGACTATCTGTCCACACTGTAGTTTTGTTTGGCTAACTAATAACCTTTGGCTATAACGAACTTCCTTTTTGGACGTTTAAGCAGACACACATGCTAGATTCAAACCATTCAAAATGGCAGATTGTTATGGGGTAAATAAGAAAAGAGAAAAAAAAAATACAGAATCTCACAGTGGAAGGACAAAATATAATAATCAAATAATAATTCATGAAGCTTTTTATAAATACATTTGATTATTATTTTTCAACACAAAAATTAGGGTTACATAAAGCAAGAATAAATAAATAAATATATGCAGCGGAATAACATTGATGTAGTAAAATACATATCATAAATCATAAATAACAATAGTACAAATCTTCGTCTTCTTCCTCCAGAAATAAGGTCTTCAAACCTGAAAATCAGGCTGAACCGAGCGAATTGGAAAGACAAAACACACGAGTCAGAACTAAAAGATCTTATGTAAGTTAAATCTACGATAAATAAATACGAGTAGAACGGTGTCAGAGATGTTTACGGGGTTTGACATCTTCTATCCAGTGTCTAACGTGAGTGAAGTAACTTAAGAGATGTTCAGGATTCCCATCTCCTAGGGACCCGTTAAACTATCTACTATGTAGTACAATACGCTATTATAATATGTCTACAGTAAAGTAAAAGTATTAAAATAGTGTTAAAGTGTTACTTATATCCCCCTTAACACATTTTATATATTCCCAGAGTCTATACAATGTCATAAGCTCCACCAATCCGATGGTTTACTCAGAGGACACCCCATAAGTACGGTACGAAACAAACTCGTAGAAGCCGCCCTAGGGCATATGAGCACAACACTCCAGGCAATGCCAGGGTAGACTAACCAATTGCAGAACTGGGCTTGTGGTAATGCATAGCAGCTACTTCCACTCACCTCGGAACACACTCCCATAATCAAAATCAAAGGGTAACCACCAAATCATCACAAAATCATAATATGGTTTCGAGAAGCATGTATGATCAGAGGAATGACCTCACTTGGTCAGGTATAGTCCTGTTTTAGTCACATCTAAGCTAACTCATGGGAGTCAGGGTCACGTGATACCTTATACAGAAATCGTTCAAACCATCCAACTTCATTTATGGAATCTCCACGACGTACATAGTTGTGGAAGTGGTTTTCAGTATTGGCAGAGAGTATGACAATATCTGATCCCGGTCTCTTTAATAATCAAATACGTATTTCACACCGGATGGTTCTTTAACATTTCAAAAAGTCAATTTACAATTAGTATCAAAATATCATGTAACACTCCTGCTTTTAAACAAATTTAAATTTGTAATTAATTTGATTCCTAGATTAAATTAAGAATTGATTTGGTGAATTAATATAAATTTTGATTTAATTATGAATTGATTAGAATTAATTTGAATATTTGGGGATAAAATAAGAATTGCATTTGGAATATGATAAATAAATTGGATTCTAGAGATAAATTGAATTTAATATTTTTAGTTTTATGCTAATAAGAATTTGTTTCTAATTTTATTTAAACTATGCATTATAATTTGAAAATGAAGTTTTGAATATGATTTCAAAATATAATATGAATTTGATAAAAGAATTTAAAACACCTTTTCTTTGAAAATGAATAAATATAGTTTAATATCTTAAGTTTAAAAATATAAATATATTGAAAATAAAAATTGTACTTACTAACTTATAAATATTCATAAGTAATATATATAATTTTATTTCAAACCATCTTTTGCTTTAAAAAGATTATATAAATGATTAATATAGAGATGTATTTACTTAAATAAGAAATATAATATAAAGATATATTTAAATAATATTTGAAACGTTTAAAATATGGTAAAATTTTTGAATGTTGTTTAAAAACTAAATTTTATAATGTGAAAAGACATGGGTTACTTAGATTATCATTGTATTTACAAGTGTTAAATTTTGTATAAACAAATTTACAAAAGCTATTCAAAAAATTGTATAAAATAAAATAAAACAATGGGAAATGTGTATGAGAACAAATAAAGATAAACCAAGGTTTAAAACATAAGTTTTTCATTTTTACATTTGTAAAAATTTAAGCAATATGAAATAACAAGTGTTAACACAAGTGTACAAGTGTAAGTTTATTTTAAACAAGTGGCATTCAAATTTATTTTCTTTTAAATTAAAATGTAAATAACATACAAAAGAGTAAATATCAAAATTCTTCTTTCATATTCAAATCTGAAATAAAAGAAACAAACCAGATTCAAAAGTAAATTCAACAGCAAATTTAAACAAGAATGGATCAAAGAAAGATAGTTGAAAACCTGGGAAAACAGAAAATACAAAAGAAAATGCAAAATACAACCTGATCAAGAAGAAGCTCAAATCAAAGGTATTGCAAAACCTGAAACCTGGAAAATAACAAATTCGATTTCCAGTTCATCCATCTAGTCCTCTGTTCAAAAGAAATTAAGGTGAGAAAACTTCATTCTTTTTTTTCCATTTCTTTGATTTTGATACCTGTGATGTATGGGAAAATAATGAATGAATGCGTGTATATATCAGCTTATATACATGTATTTATATATGTGTATGTTGGTGCTCAGGAATGTTTGCTCTGTCTCTAGTTACAGATTTTAAAAATTTGATTAAATTTTCAAATCATTTCACCTACAAATGATTTTAAACAGGATCTCTGAAAGAAAGGTGTTTGTGTGTGAGTAACATCATTTTGAAAAATAAAATCAATAGGAAAGATTGAGAAAATGCTTTGGAAATTATAAATAATAGTGAATTGGGAAGAATAAGTGAAAATTCAAACTCAACGATCTGTAAATTCAAGTATATATCCTGAATCCTCTAAGAAAAACATGATTTAAAACAAAAATTGTGATTTTTAGTTTAGTATTTTGGTTGCAGTTCGTAGATGAACAGAAAACACTATTTGATCGATTTCTGACAATCGCATAATTGTAAAATCTTGAATTGTTCTTCGAGGTAGATGGAGGAGTACAGATTATGGGAAAAATGTAAAAAAATTATTTATTGCAAAAAAATTTTGGGTCGACATAGAATTAGGGTTTAATGTGCAGTATTTGGTCGGCTTGGTTCTCGTGCTCGTGAGGAGCTAGTGGTGGATCGAGTTCGATGATATTCAGGGAGTTGTTGGCTTGGGGGTTGACGAAGACGTGGCCAGAAGCATACGACCTCTGGTGGTCGAGAATGGAGGAGCGAGTTGATTTCTTCTGAAGGTTTTTGTTTAAATTCGATCGAGTTGTTTGATTTTGGGTTCGGCAAGAATTTGCGATTCCAAGTGTTTGGGAAGGTAGTTGGTGATGGCGGCGACTCGTCGTGGGGTTCTACGTTGCTCGGAGGTGGGCCGGTTGATGGTGCAGGTGCACAGTGCACTTTGGTGCATATGGATGAGGTTGGGTTGGAGAAGAAAGGAGTTACTCGGGTTCGAACGCGAAGAATTTGGTGGAAGAACCGAAGCCGTGCTTGAATTTTTTTTCCTGTGATTAACTCAAGTTGCTCAATAATTTAACAGGTTTTTAAAAGGTTAAAACAATATTTTGTTTTAAAGAAAATTTAAAGGAAGAAGGAGTGGGAAAGGCTCGGGGATTGCTCGAGTGTTGTTCGGGTAGTGTTGACTGAGAGCTCGAGTTGTTTGTTGATAACAAATTTTGAAATATATAAAGAATTTTATACCAGGTTTTCAAAGCAAAAGGAAATACAAGTTTAAGGGTGAAAGCAAATCAAAGTTTCAAGTTTTAAAAATGTTTTAAACATACGTAACTTTTATTTTTAAAAGTTTATTTTAAATAACTTTATAATATTAAAGAATAGTTAATTAATATAAAGAATATTTTGATGGTTAAGTGACTTTTAAAATTTAAGTTAAGTTTACTTATTAAAGGAATTAATAATTAAAGGTTTATTAATTAATGTAATTACGTAAGGAATAATTAATTAATAGAAGTAATTAAGATTGAATTAATTACAATTAATGGTTAATTAATTAAGATAATCAATTATGAATTGTTAATTACTTAATAAAAGTAATTAAGGAATTAAATTACTTATTGTAATTAATTCTGGATATTTTTATTAATTAAAGCTGATTAAGTAATTAGAGATAATCAATTATTGTAATTAATTAAGAATAATTAATTAAGTGGTAATTAATTAAGGGTTGATTAATTTATTAAGGAATTAATTAAGGGAAATTAATCAATGGATAATTAAATAATTAGAGGTTGAGTATTTAATAATTAAAGGTTGATTAATTTAATTAATAAATGATTAAAGGACAATCAATCAAATGATTTGAAATAAATTAATGTTAATTAACCATGATTGACGACTTATCTGATTCAAACAAATCTGATAATTAATTGAGCTTATTTATGGATGACTATATTCTATTGAATGCTGTGTATTGGATTGATAACTCTGTTATGTGATTGTGATTGTGATACTTTGTAATGTGAATTTCTTTGTGCCGATCTGTTATATCTGTGATGAATATACTGTTGTATGAATATGAAGATCCTTTTTTGCCCGTAAAACGGCAACTAAACTTCGATGCGACAGAAAATCAGATTCCAGTTGGTTATCCGAAGCCCACATCGAATTGTAACGATGAATCATTATGATTGATAAATTTATTTTAATTGTGGAACTGTGAATAAAGATAAGCGTTATGGGTTATACCGCCTATCGATATTGATTGAATCTGTGATGATGATGTTGCACTATTGCATATAAAACCCATGGACTACACTATACACACACAAATATAGATTTTATGAGAAAATCGGTTAAGTCATAGATTTTTGAAATGGTTTTAAAAGTTGAATTTTGAAATCAAATGGTATGGAAATGCAATTGGGTTAAATATGAAAAGTTTTGAAAAGAGGTTTTTGTGGATAAAAGTTATTTTGAATAACCTGAAAAAGTTTTGAAATTTAAATAGTTTGAATTAAATTTGAATTCAAGGTTTGAAATTGAAATTTGTGTTTGGAGATTATAGTTTAAAAATGTTATACAATGTTATAATGTGTTTATATGGACTTTAAACCATTTTAAAACATATTGTTTTGAGAATTTGAATTCAACCCAAGTTTTATACTTGAAGGGTTTTAACCTGAGCAAATGTAAACAGATTTTCCGAAAACGAAAACCACTTGTTTTCAAATAATAACAGCTTTCATTTAAAGAAAGTATTTCCAAATTATGTTAAAAGGTTTCAAATTTGAAATGGAATCGAAATGTTTTGGAAGCTATGAAATGGGACTTTGATTCAAAGACCGGACGAGTTAATCCAACTTGAATTGGAATTTTTTTGAAAGGCTATGAATGAATCTTTGGAAACAAATTTTGAAAACTATAAGTTAAGTCCTTATTCAAAAATTTAATCCAACTGAAATAGAAATTGTTTTGAAATCCATGAGTGGATCTTTGTGAACGGGGTGAACTTTGTGAATTAAATCTTTTGTTTAAAAGATTAAAGTGTGGAAATAATTTAAACCATTGAAGGTTGTTAAGATGAATCTTTTGTGTTTAAAAGATTGGAAATGATAATTTGTTTTAACCATTTGAATGAAAGGTTTTGGGCTTTAAGCTGTGATTTAACTGAAATCCCATATCCATATGTTTTTAAATATTGCGCTCACTATTCGTTTTAGCCGGGAGAGGACCTTTGTGTCATATAACCCATTCCGAATATGTGATATGTCATAAATGGATAGCATCTGAAGACCGACGGTGAAGACCGGGTACTTGCGAGAACGATAGAATGATATTTGTCTCTGCACTGAGTCGCGCTGATATAGATATTCCCTAAGTGATGGGAAGTCCGATCGGGATTGTGGATTCTCGGATTTGCAAGGGCTTCTTCGGAATTGCCTTCGGTTCTATTTGAACCCGGAACAGACTTGTATGGATTGTATGTCTGACATTACAACTGAGATATAAAGCTGATTTCTTTCAAATGCATAACTGTTGATGACAGAGAATTTATTCTCTTAACTTAACACCCTTCTCTGAGATGTATGAGCTCAGAGGTGATGTAGTTGAAGGTTATTAGTGATACACTCCCAATTTTGGTAGTGTGACATGCCGAGTGTTGCTGATCATTTGTTGATCGTAGCATGTGAAAAAGCGTAGCTTTGTGGACGAGACTTCGTCGAACCTCACAACCCGGTTATGGTCAAAACAGGAATCGTGGCAGCAAGGTTATTTGAGGGTAGCGCCCTCTGAGGGTATGTTCATTTCCTTCTAGAATATAAGTGGTATCATGGTATGGAGCCCAGATACTTACCTTGTGGTTGCTGCAAACTTATTGTTTTGTGGTTGTTGGTTAAGAGGTACCTCGGATAAAGGTCGCAAACGACCGGGGGATGGCATGCTCGTGTCAGTAGTTACCTAGTTACAAAGGTAGCCCGAGCTTGTGTAGCAGAGATCCCATTAAGTTCTCGGCGACGTCCGTCCAGAGGCATTTCATTTCATTTTATTCGGGAAGTTCCTTTGCCCGACCATTTGTTGGAAATCCAATCTTCCAAATACTAGCCTTTTACGGTTTTAGTTGTAGAACCTTCCATCTAACATGGTAGCCATAGTAGCCATACTATAATGGTACATATGCTGGCTAAGATTAATATTATACTTTCGAAATGCCTTCCACTATGCACTTATGGTAATAATATCAAAGGATTTCGCGTATCAAGCATTTTTGACTATCATAAGAAGAAATCTCCTCCAAGTCTGCGTTTGCATTGTGTGTTTGGTGGGAGGTCTTATAGTAGTTTCATTTTCTTAAAAGCATTGCGGATTTCAAATTTCAAATTCTTTTGTTTGTTTTTTTTAAAGATAAAACTATTTCTGTTTGCTCATACCAGTCCCACGACTGACCCGGAGTTTATTGTTCCCTTCCCAAACTATGGGTGCCCACTATTTTCCACACGGGCAGTCTAGAAGTGGGGTTTTCAGATAATTGATATAGATATCGATTCTGTAGCTTTCAGAATTCTCTTTGGAATTCTCTGGGAATCTTGGATGTTGGAGTCTTTGGATTCACCGGACCAGTCTTGCTTATTTTTGTGCAAATTGATGGTGGCTCGAGCTAGTGGTTTGGAGTTTTGCTTTGGAGCATTGGATTGGAGTGCAGTTTGATATCGGAGTTATCTCTTGGCTATTTGTTTTCCGCTGTTATATCATATTGCTATTCCACTGTAGCATTGTTATCTTGTATCTCTGATATTTGATTCATATTGTATCATTGTTGTATCAAATGTTGTATATCAATGATATTCATTCTTTTTCTTCCGCTGTGTTGTTATACTTGATGTGTTATAAGCTCCGACGAACCGGATACGACGTTTGGATCTGCGGTATTGGAATACAAGTGTCGTATTTGGTGCCGATTTTCGAAGATCGAGTCAGGGTTACAAGTGGTATCAGAGCTAAAGGTTGAAATTTTAGCTGAGGAGTATAACACATTAAGTAACTCATTAGAGATAGGGTGAAGTATAACCTAGAATGAGTATATCCCTAAGATATCCGTTGAAATGCCTCAGTAAATTCTCTTACTATCCACTGATAGTGGGTATGAGTGCAAGAAGAGGACGAGATAGGGGACAAGGGAGTACGACTACAAATGGTCGATACCCTGCAATAGTGGAAACAACATTCTCTATCAATATCCTTTGATTCGTCTTTTCAATTCTTTGATGATTCCTGGCAGCTCCAGGAAGAAGCTTTGAAATATTTACATGGGACAAAAACTCCATATGGGTCAGAATTATTTTTTTGGATGAATTGTTTGCTTTGGTTGCTATGGTTGATAGGTATATTTTGGTTGTTTAAACTAAAAGTTTTGGGATTGCATCCAAATATCTGTTTATTCTGTTGGGTCCAGATATATTCTACGAATGGTTAGTGATCCTTTGGACTAACCAATGCCCTGTATATTCGTAGTTTTGGTGACCCGAATGTCTTGTATTGAATGAGTTCATTCTCATAATTTTTAGTGATATTCTGATTTGGTAAGCCAAATGCAGAATAGATACCCAGTTTGATTTGGAAACTGTCTCTTTATCTTTGTGTATCCATCCTTTTTTGTCTCCCTTTCAAATTTCGAGGACGAAATTTTCTAAGGAGGGGAATCTGTAACATTCATGTTTTTAAACAAATTTAAATTTGTAATTAATTTGATTCCTAGATTAAATTAAGAATTAATTTGGCAAATTAATATAAAATTTTGATTTAATTATGAATTGATTAGAATTAATTTGAATATTTGGGGATAAAATAAGAATTGTATTTGGAATATGATAAATAAATTGGATTCTAGAGATAAATTGAATTTAATATTTTTATTTTTAGGCTAATAAGAATTTTTTTCTAATTTTATTTAAACTATGCATTATAATTTGAAAATGAAGTTTTGAATATGATTTTAAAATATAATATGAATTTGATAAAAGAATTTAAAACACCTTTTCTTTAAAAATGAATAAATATAGTTTAATATCTTAAGTTTAAAAATATAAATATATTGAAAATAAAAATTGTACTTACTAACTTATAAATATTTATAAGTAATATATATAATTTAATTTCAAACCATCTTTTGCTTTAAAAAGATTACATAAATGATTAATAAAGAGATGTATTTACTTAACTAAGAAATATAATATAAAGATATATTTAAAATAACATTTGAAACGTTTAAAATATAGTAAAGATTTTGAATGTTGTTTAAAAACTAAATTTTATAACGTGAGAAGACATGCGTTACTTAGATTATCATTGTATTTACAAGTGTTAAATTTTGTACAAACAAATTTACAAAAGCTATTCAAAAAGTTGTATAAAATAAAATAAAATAATGGGAAATGTGTATGAAAACAAATAAAGATAAACCAAGGTTTAAAACACAAGTTTTTCCATTTTTACATTTGTAAAAATTTAAGCAATATGAAATAACAAGTGTTAACACAAGTGTACAAGTGTAAGTTTATTTTAAACAAGTGGCATTCAAATTTATTTTCTTTTAAATTAAAATGTAAATAACATACAAAAGAGTAAATATCAAAATTCTTCTTTCATATTCAAATCTGAAATAAAAGAAACAAACCAGATTCAAAAGTAAATTCAACAGCAAATTTAAACAAGAACAGATCAAAGAAAGAAAGTTGAAAACCTGGGAAAACAGAAAATATAAAAGAAAATGCAAAATACAACCTGATCAAGAAGAAGCTCAAATCAAAGGTATTGCAAAACCTGAAACCTGGAAAGTAACAAATTCAATTTCCATTTCATCCGTCTAGTCCTCTGTTCAAAAGAAATTAAGGTGAGAAAACTTCATTATTTTTTTGCCATTTCTTTGATTTTGATACCTATGATGTATAGGAAAATAATGAATGAATGTGTGTATATATCAGCTCGTATACATGTATTTATGTATGTGTATGTTGGTGCTTAGGAACGTTTGCTCTGTCTCCAATAACAAATTTTAAAAACTTGATTAAATTTTCAATTTATTTCACTTACAAATGATTTTAAACATGGATCTCTGAAATAAAGGTGTTCGTGTGTGAGTAACATCTTTCTAATAAAATCAGCAGGAAAGATTGAGTAAATGCTTTGGAAATGATAAACAACAGTGAATTGGGAAGAACAAGTGAAAAATTCAAACTCAACGATTTGTAAATTCAAGTATATATCCTGAATTCTCTAAGCAGAACATGATTTTTAAAACAAAAATTGTGATTTTTAGTTTAGTATTTTGGTTGCAGTTCGTAGATGAACAGAAAACACTATTTGATCGATTTCTGACAATCGCGTAATTGTAAAATCTTGAAATTGTTCTTGGAGGTAGATGAAGGAGTATAGATTATGGAAAAAATGTAAAAAAAATTATTTATTGCAAAAAAATTTTGGGTCGACATGGAGTTAGGGTTTAACGTGCAGTATTTGATCGGCTTGGTTCTCGTGCTCGTGAGGAGCCAGTGGTGGATCGAGTTCGATGATATTCAAGCAGGCGTTGGTTTGGGGGTTGACGAAGATGTGGCCAGAAGCATATGACCTCTGGTTGTCGAGAATGGAGAAGCGAGTTGATTTGGTCTGAAGGTTTTTGTTTAAATTTGATCGAGTTGCTTGATTTTGGGTTCGGCAAGAATCTGCGATTCCGAGTGTTTGGGAAGGTAGTTAGTGATGGCGGCGACTCGTCGAGGGGTTCGACATTGGTCGAAGGTGGGCCAGTTGATGGTGCAGGTGCACAGTGCACTTTGGTGCATATGGATGAGGTTGGGTTGGAAAAGAAAGGAGTTACTCGGGTTTGAACCCGAAGAATTTGGTGGAAGAACCGAAGTCGGGCTTGAATTTTTTTTCCTGTGCTTGAGTCGAGTTGCTTAATAATTTAACAGGTTTTTAAAAGGTTAAAACAAAATTTTGTTTTAAAGAAAATTTAAAGGAATAAGGAGTGGGAAAGGCTCGGGGATTGCTCGAGTGTTGTTCGGGTAGTGTTGACTGAGAGCTCGAGTTGTTTTTTGATAACAAAATTTGAAATATATAAAGAATTTTGTACCAGGTTTTCAAAGCAAAAGGAAATACAGGTTTAAGGGTGAAAGCAAATCAAAATTTCAATTTTTAAAATGTTTTAAACATATGTAACTTTTATTTTTAAAAGTTTATTTTAAATAACTTTATAATATTAAAGAATAGTTAATTAATATAAAGAATACTTTGATGGTTAAGTGACTTTTAAAATTTAAGTTAAGTTTACTTATTAAAGGAAATTAATAATTAAAGGTTTATTAATTAATGTAATTAAGTAAGGAATAATTAATTAATAGAAGTAATTAAGATTTAATTAATTACAATTAATGGTTAATTAATTAAGATAATCAATTATGAATTGTTAATTACTTAATGAAAGTAATTAAGGAATTAAATTACTTATTGTAATTAATTTTGGATATTTTTATCAATTAAAGTTGATTAAGTAATTAGAGATAATCACTTATTGTAATTAATTAAGAATAATTAATTATGTGGTAATTAATTAAGGGTTGATTAATTTATTAAGGAATTAATTAAGGGAAATTAATCAAAGGATAATTGAATAATTGGAGATTGAGTATTTAATAATTAAAGGTTGATTAATTTAATTAATAAATGATTAAAGGACAATCAATCAAATGATTTGAAATAAATTAATGTTAATTGACCATGATTGATGACTTATCTGATTTAAACAAATCAGATAATTAATTGAGCTTATTTATGGATGACTATATTCCATTGAATGCTGTGTATTGGATTGATAACTCTATTATGTGATTGTGATACTTTGTAATGTGAATTTCTTTGTGCCGATCTGTTATATCTATGATGAATATACTGTTGTATGAATATGAAGATCCTTTTTTGCCCGTAAAACGGCAACTAAACTTCGATGCGACAGGAAATCGGATTCCAGTTGGTTATCCGAAGCCCACATCGAATTGTAACGATGAATCATTATGACTGATAAATTTATTTTATCTCTGGAACTGTGAATAAGGATAAGCGTTATGTGTTATACCGCCTATCGATATTGATTGAATCTGTGATGATGATGTTGCACTATTGTGTATAAAACCCCTGGACTACACTATACACACACAAATATGGATTTCACAAGGAAATCGGTTAAGTCACAGATTTTTGAAATGGTTTTAAAAGTTGAATTTTGAATTCAAATGGTTTGGAAATGCAATTGGGTTGAATATGAAAAGTTTTGAAAAGGGGTTTTTGAGGATAAAAGTTATTTTGAATAACCTGATAAAGTTTTGAAATTTAAGTAGATTGAATTAAATTTGAATTCAAGGTTTGAAATTGAAATTTGTGTTTGGAGATTATAGTTTAAAAATGTTATACAATGTTATAATGTGTTTATATGGACTTTAAACCATTTTAAAACATATTGTTTTGAGAATTTGAATTCAACCCAAGTTTTATACTTGAAGGATTTTAACTTGAGGAAATGTAAACGGATTTTCCCGAAACGAAAACCACTTGTTTTCAAATAGTAATAGCTTTCATTTAAAGAAAGGATTTCCAAATTATGTTAAAAGGTTTCAAGTTTGAAATGGAATCAAAATGTTTTGGAAGCTATGAAATGAGTCTTTGATTCAAAGACCGGACGAGTTAATCCAACTTGAATTGGAATTGTTTTGAAAGGCTATGAATGAATCTTTGGAAACAAATTCTGAAAACTATAAGTTAAATCTTGATTTGAAAATTTAACGAGTTAATCCAATTGAAACAGAAATTGTTTTGAAATCCATGAGTGGATCTTTGTGAACGGGGTGAACTTTGTGAATTAAATCTTTTGTTTAGAAGATTAAAGTGTGGAAATTATTTAAACCATTGAAGGTTTTTGAAATGAATCTTTTGTGTTTAAAAGATTGGAAATGATAATTTGTTTTAACCATTTGAATGAAAGGTTTGGGCTTTAAGCTGTGATTTAACTGAAATCTCATATCCATATGTTTTTAAATATTGCGCTCACTATTCGTTTTAGCCGAGAGAGGACCTTTGTGTCATATAACCCATTCCGAATATGTGATATGTCGTAAATGGATAGCATCTGAAGACCGGTGGTGAAGACCGGGTATTTACAAGAATGATAGGATGACCTATCGATTGTCTCTGCACTGAGTCGCGCCGGTATAGAGATTCCCTAAGTGATGGGAAGCCCGATCGGGATTGTGGATTCCCGGATTTGCAAGGGCTTCTTCGGAAGTTCCTTCGGTTCTATTCGAACCCAGAACAGACTTGTATGGATTGTATGTCTGACATTATAAACTTAGATATAAAGCTGATTTCTTTCAAATACATATCTGTTGGTGGCGGAGAATTTATTCACTTAGCTTAACACCCTTCTCTGAGACGTACGAGCTCAGATGTTTTGTAGTTGAAGGTTATTAGTGTTATACTTCCAATTTTGGCAGTGTGACATGCTGAGTGATGCTGATTATTTGTTAATAGAAGCATGGCTTTGTGAAAAAGCGTAGCTTTGTGGACGAGACTTCGTCGAACCTCACATTCCGATTATGGTTAAAACATGAATCGTGGCAGCAAGGTTATTTGAGGTAGCGCCCTCTGAGGGTATGTTCATTTTCTTTTGGATTATAGGTGGTATCATTGTATGAAGCCCAGATACTTACCTTGTGTTTGCTACAAACTTATTGTTTTGTGGTTGTTGGTTAAGAGGTACCTCGGATAAAGGTCGCAAACGACCGGGGTATGGCATGCTCGTGTCAGTAGTTACCTAGTTACAAAGGTAACCCGACCTTGTGTAGCAGAGATCTGGTTAGATTCTCAGGGGCGTCCCTCCAGAGGCATTTCATTTCATTTTATTCGGGAAGTTCCTTTGCCCGACCATTTGTTGGAAATCCAATCTTCCAAATACGAGCCTTTTACGGTTTTAGTTGTAGAACCTGACACCTAACATGGTAGCTATAGTAGGCATACTATAATGGTATGTATGCTGGCTAAGATTAATATTATACTTTCGAAATATCTTCCACTATGCACTTATAGTAATAATATCAAAGGATTTCACGTATCCAGTATTTTTGACTACCATAAGAAGAAATCTCCTCCAAGTCTACGTTTGCATTGTGTGTGTGGTGGGAGGTCTTATGGTAGTTTCATTTTTTTAAAAGCATTGCGGATTTCAAATTATACATTCTTTTGTTTTTTTAAAGATAAAACTATTTCTGTTTGCTCATACCAATCCCACTACTGACCCGGAGTTTATTGTTCCCTTCCTAAAATCTGGGTGCCCACTATTTTCCACACGGGCAGTATAGAGTTGGGTTTTTTAGATAGTAGATATAGATATCGATTCTGTAGCTTTCAGTATTCTCTTTGGAATTCTCTGGGAATCTTGGATGTTGGAGTTTTGGATTCACCGGACCAGTCTTGCTTATTTTTGTGCAAATTGATGGTGGTTCGAGCTAGTGGTTTGGAGTGCAGTTTGATATTGGAGTTATCTCTTGGCTATTTGTTTTCCGCTGTTATATCATATTGTTATTCCGCTGTAGCATTGTTATCTTGTATTTCTAATATTTGATTCATATTGTATCATTGTTGTATCAAATGTTGTATATCAATGATATTCATTCATTTTCTTCCGCTATGTTGTTATACTTGATGTGTTATAAGCTCCGGCGAACCAGATACGATGTTTGGATCTGCGACATTGGAATACAAGTGTCGTATTCGATGCCGATTTTTGAAGGTCGAGTCAGGGTCGTTTACATATCATATTTCAAACCATATTATTTTCAAATCATATTCACTTTCAAAAATCATATTCACTTTCGAAATCATATTTACTCAAATATGTCATTTCACAAAAGGTATCAATTTCAAATTCCAAGTTATTTGTATCATCATCAAGGATTTAAATATAAATACTTCAACTTTACACAATCTGAAGTTTTAGAAAATAGTTTAGGTAATTATAAATAGTTTATATAGTTTTAAAATAGTTTAAAATAGTAAAAATAGTTTAAATATATTAAGATTTAATTTAATTATATTTTTTTAAATGATCTATAGAGATTTAAAATAGATTAAATAGATTTAAACGATATTATATAGATTTTAATAAGATTAAATAGATTTAAATTATATTAAATAGTTTTAAATAGATTAAATAGATTAAATAGATTTAAATTATATAAAATAGATTTAAAATAGGTTAAATAAATTTAATTTGTTTAAAATTGGTAAAATAGATTAAATTGGATTAAATAGGTTATAATAGATTAATATAAATTAAAATAGTTCTAATTGATTAAAATAGTTAATTTAATTAAAATAGTTTTATTTAGTTTAAATAGATTTCAAAATTATATCCAATCATTGTCAATAAATCAATTCCAATAAATTCATTTATATTTGACACATCAATTTTGAAATTCCATTTTAAATCCTTTGAACAATTTATTAATTCAATTTCAATTTTAGTATTAACACCTGGATTATCGGAAATAATTTAGTTTATATAAATCAATTTCCATTTCAAAATACCAGTTAACTGAATTCAAAATTTAAAGGTTCAAAAATCATTTAATTTAACCAATCCGGCGTCCATATATAATTTTCTACCCTTGGGTCAAGCAATACAGATATTTATCATTTCAATCCGCAATTTATAATTTTACGGTTATATATCACTTCAAACCGCAATACCGAATTAAATAAAATCCATAGAATCGCTCAAGTCTATCATTTTAACCCATAATGATTTTTCTCTTATATGTAGATCATTTGGGTATGTATCATTTCAACACATAGGGAACCTGCAATATTATAACAATATAAAATACAATATCCAGTCATCCAATATCAGCAATCAAAGATACAGTAAAATCATCATCCAAATCAATGAATAAACATCAGTAGATAACTAATAATCAATACATGCATTGAATTGAAAATTTTAAAATTCCATATTAAATTAAATGATGATTAAATGCAATAAAAGTCAAATTTAACTGGAATGACAATTTAAATATAACAAACATTAATCAATAAATTTCAAATTACGTCATAAATTTAATTTAACCAACATAAGATAGTTTAGTAATTGTGAGTGGGTTAAAACACTCACCTGTGATTTTAAATCGAATTAAAACCCAATTTAGGCCAAAAATTCAAACAGTCTTAGAATTTGACCAAAGCAGCATCAAAATGTCCAGAATTTTGATACGATCCCAATGGAGAAAACTGCGCGTGAATTCGAGCTCGTACGCGAAAGTTATTAAGGTTAGAACAATTGCAAATAAAATTAAATTAAAATTAAATACACAAAAAAACAAAATAGACCTTACCACGTCAGCTTTGTTCTAGCTTAAACCTTATGTCATGCCAAAGCTTCTCGTATGCGACAGTAACCAAGCCACCATCATACATGATCGAACATCGATCATCACGGCCAGCCGTGGCCATATAGACACTGTCGCTTCCCCCTCCCACGACCTACCACTTCACCAGAGGCGCACACAACCGGACTAGCCCCAAAAGACTCAGCCGCCGTCGAAACCATAAACCCTAATCGAATTTTCCATTATGATATAGCCCTCAAACCTCCAAGAGAATATCACCGACGAATAACACGCTCGACTCTCCGCACAACAGTACCAACGAATCGACGATCAGACCAGGTTGATTAAGACACGGCGAATGCCCGAGACTTCACTCAATTCTGGCCACACCGAAACGCAAATCGAAAAATAGACTGCAGATTTGATTTGCCCTTACCAAGAGCTTCAAATCAATATAAAATTTGATAGGGTTTATGGGATTTGATTTTTCAATTTGATTTTGGTTTGCAATTGAATTTGGAATTGGTTTTGGTTTGTCTGCCATTGAGGAGGAGAAATAGACAAAATTGAATGTACGGATAAATGGATAAGGAAAATTTAGGGTTTATAATAGGCTATTTATAGGCAGATCAGAAATAGAAATGAATGGACTAGATCGATTTGAAAGTTGAACGATAAACGACCTGAAAAGCCTGTTTCGTTCCCGAAACGAAAGTGGGTTATCCCATATATCAAAATTGATGTTTTCAATATTTTTAAACTGAATGGAACATTCAGGCCTAATTCCATCGTACGAAGAAATCAACTTAAAATCAGCTTATTTCAAAATGATTTCAATTAAATTGATTTCTATGCATTTCGTGTCCGTATGGTCAAACGACAAGTCCGATCGCTACGAAACTTAAAATCCAACAATAATTCACTTTTACTGATCCGATCAAACTAGTTTAGTCGAGTGCCGAAATGGCTATATTTCAAGTTGATTAAATAAATTAACATTAAATTGATTAAATCATCTTTCAATTCAAATTTAATAACTAACAAATTTCACCATTTTTTATTTGTAACAGCCCATAATTTTGTAAATATCTTTAAATATAATTTATTTGAAATTTGAAAATCATTTAAAATTTGAAAATTTGGAATTTTACAATGAAATTTTGGGAACTATTTTTGCATATATAATAAGACAAATATTTTTCCTGAAATTTGAATTTTGGTCAACTATGGTCAAAGGATGACTTTCAGTTGAAATTTTTAAATTTGAATTTTAAATTTCTGTTCTTTTTCGTTGAAGCTTGAAATGATTTCAACATTCTCCATGCTTTTCGTTTCGTCAATTTCTGATTTATACTTTTTAAATCTACAAAGTTTCAACAGCTTACACGTAAATATTTTTCAGTATTTTATTTGCTATTTAATTTTGGCCTTGGGCTTGATTTTGTTTATGTTTTAGCTTGTTTTGATATTGGGCTTTGCTAATGGGCTTAGGAATTTACTAAAAGACACATCTTTGTCCATTCATTTGAAAAGATCCTCTCGAAAACTATTTCACATACAAAACTTTCTCTCTTCATATCTTTCTCATTTCCACTTTTCTGAACAAAATTTACAGTAAGTTTTCTTATCTCCTTCTCCTTCCTTTTATTCTTTTTCTTTTGTATTCTCCTAAAGAGTAGTCCGGCCTCACCAATTCTCCCCTAACCGAATTCATCTCCACCCAATCACCACCATATGCCCGGCCATCACTCATCTCCACCATCGGCCCATGGCCATGACTTCCCTAGGCCAAACCACCACATCTCCTTGCCAAAAACCCTAGCAGCCCCTATGTTTTCCCTTTCTCTCTTCCTAATTGCCTCGGCCACCATCTCAAATTGCCTAGCCATGACCATCCCCTTCCCTTAGCCGTGCCTAGTTGCCTTTAAACCATCATATCTGTAAGCATTCACCTCATAGCCGAGCACAAATCATTTTAGGTCGAACCCAATGGACCATGGCCGAACCCAAAAGGCATGTGCCTTGACCTTTTGCCTTCCTAATGACCTTTGGCTTGCCACCGCTTCATCTACCCCACAGCCGTACCCTATGCACAAAATAGACAAGCCTGGCCGTGCCATCTCATTGGTGTTGAGCCCAGACCATCATGGCCGAGCATAAGTGCATGTGACCGAGCCCAAACACAAGTGGCCGAGCCTATTCCCTATGTGGCCGAGCCCATTTGTGTTGTTGCTAGCTATTTACTTTGTGATTTATTTTATTCTTTTATATAGAAATAGTTGTTTATATATATATATATATATATATATATTATTTTGTTGTGTACAAGATTTGGATCTTGGCTCTACATCCACTCAAGTCTAATTCGTGCTTTGTGGTGCTTTTCAAAGTTTGTTCTTTTGTCTTGAATTGTCATCTCTAGCTTTAGAGGTTGAGTTCATCACTCCTGACTACGTACTTATATTATAGTAAATTGATGATTTGTGAATTGTAGTAGTGATATGCTATGTTGATAGTAGTTTCATGTATGCCTGTGACATGATATTATATGATGTTATCACCTTATACCATACCTGTTTTACCTCATGACAAGCTATGCTATGTTATTCCGTTTATTTATATTCTACTTCTCACACTGCAAGTTCCCTGTTAGTATAGAATCACTATGGGTTGAAATGATACATACCCGAATGGACTTTAGAATAGGAATAATTCGTTTTGAGCTGAAATGATAGGATCAAGCGATTTCTATTTTACTTGGGATTGCGGGTTTGAAATGATAAAATTTGGGACTTTATATTTTATGGATCAAAATGATACATATCCATGTCGCTTAACCTAGGTTAGAAAATATTATACAAACCCAAGGTTAACTTTTAAATAATAATTTTATAAAAATTATTAAGTATTTGAATTTTTAAGAATACGAAATTTTAACTTAAATTTTGACTTAAATGAGTTAAATAATATATATTGTTTTTCTAATAGGTTAAAATTTAATAAGTAAATAAATGGTTTGTTAAAAATCAAATTTAAAGATTTATCTATGATATAAATTTAACTTAATAATTTAATTTAATTTTATATGGAATTTAAATCTAATCTAGTAATAGTGATAGATTTTATTTATGAAATGGATATATTTTGTATAACTAAATAGATTTTAAAACTATGATAAATTGAAATATTATGTTTTAAACATGTTGTAGTAAAATTTGTAGCATTTTTAAAATGCTATGCTATTTTAAGTTAGACTTTTAAAATGCTATGCTGTTGTAGGTTATGTTTTAAAAGTGCTACTATTTCTTAAATCTAACATTTTCAAAGTGCTATCATATAAGTGTCATATTTTTCAAAGTGTTATGGTTTCTAACTTATTACATTTGTAAATGTTAAAACTAAGTGTACAGTTTTTTGTAAGTGTTACATTTTTGGAAATTGATATTATTTTTAAAGTATAGTGGCATTGAATTTAATTGGTTTTGAAATGAATATGCTTGATTTGAAAGAATAAACCATTTGAAATAAATAACCATGGGTTATAATAACGATTGGTTGTTAAAGAGACCCGGATCGGAAGTTGTCATACACTCTGCTAACTCTGAAAACCACTATAATAACCGTGTACGCGGTGGAGATTCCAGAATGAAGTAGGATGGTGGCGGCGTCCTATTAAGTTATATACGTGGACCCGACTCCCGTGAGTTGGCATAAGGTGGCTAAAACAGGAGCGACTCTCGGGCCAATGAGGTAGCTCCTCTGATCGGACACACTCCTTCGATACCATTATATTACTTTGTGATTGATTGGGTGCACCCTTTGATTTTTTTAGGAGTGTGGCTTGAGATGGATAGTAGTGGCTGCTATGCGTTACCACCAGCCCAGATGCGTAATAGGTATATCTACCCTGGCATTGCTTAGTTGTGCCGTGTCACCTACCCTAGCGCGTCTTGTACGGGTTTGATTTGTGTCGTACCTATGGAGTATTTATGTTAGCCTCCCGGACGATGGTACTGTATAGACTATTGGCACTATAAAATATGTTAAGGTCGATAATGTAAAGCCTTAACGCTATTTTTAAATAGTTTACTTTACTTTAGACATTATTATAATAGCGTATATTACTACATAGCAGATAGTTTAACAGATCCTTGAAGAATGGGCGATCCCAAGCATCCTTTAAGTTACTTGTGCATTTCTATTGCAGTTCACTTGACTTGATTTACATTATATAAGTATATATGTCCTGACTCGAGTGCTTGTGTTTTGCTTTACGCTCGGGTCAGCCTGAGTATCACAGCTTTGGATTTCATCTTCTAGAGCTAGAGAATTTGCTGGAGATTATCTATCTAGTTATTTATCTATTTCTATTTCAGTTGTTTCTATTTAGCTTACGTATTAGTGGATTTATATTGTATTTTCTTTCAGACTCTAGCATTTTGTATTTGTTTTGAGACTATGCATAGTGGCTTCATGAATTACTATGGTTATTTTATTTCCGCTGTGAGTTATTCTAATATTCTATGTCTATGATTCTGTGATTGGTTTTATTTTCTCCAAATTATATTAACAATCTGTTTATTCAAGTCCGACATTTTTGGTTTATTGTCGATTTGAATGGTCCAAAATAGTGGGTCGTTACATTTGGTATCAGAGCTTTAGTTTTTGGCAAACCATAGCCCGTAGAATAAAAACTCATTATAGATAGTTTAGAAACACCCTAGAATGAGTGAAATCCATCTTAGAATCATTTCCTTGTGAGATAACGTATTTTGTAGTATAAAATGATTTTTCAAATGATTTTAAAGGATTTTAAGATTATTTTGGATATAAATTTTCTTGTTTTAAAATCAAATTTTGCTAAACTTCCTTTCCTTATCCACCTTGTTAATTAAATTCTTTGATTAGGATTTCCATTCTTGTTGAATCTTTTCTTTTGTTTTTCAATTACCTTTGTCTTAAAATTCATTCTTGATTTTCAGGATGGATCGTAGGAATGCCAGAGGTAGGGGTCATGGTGTTGCCCCAATTCTTGAGCCTATTGCATCCATTAGGTTCACTACTATCTGTAGGAAATTCACTGAGCTTGGTGGTACCAAGTTTACTGGATCAGAGAGCATTAGCGAGGCTCAGCAATTGTTGAAGGGCTTAAAGAGGATTCTCTTCGGTCTTGAAATCACTGAAGTTCAAAAGCGTCAGTTGGCAGCTTGGCAGTTGAAGGGGGCAGTCTTAGATTGGTGGGAGTCTGTTACGGCTCAGACTATTGAGGCTGATATTTCTTGGAAGCAGTTTAGGTATCCTTTTGTGATAATTTTGAATTTGGTTCAGTTTCTCACTTTTGAATCTTTCTTATGTTTTGATATCGTGCTTTAGGGATGCTTTTATGGGGAAGTGGATGCCCGAAGCAGGGAAGTCTCAGCTATACAGTGAGCTTATGGATTTTAAGCAGGGAGACATGTCATTTTCTGAGTATGAGCGGAAGTTCAATGAACTTTCCAAGTTTGGTCCTAACCTGATTGACACCCCTCTTAAGATGAATGAGAAGTTCATAGATGGAGCTCACCTAGAGTTTTATGATCGTCTCATTTCTCATGTGCATAGTTCTTTGGCTGGTTTGATGGATATGGCTATTAGATATGAGAACCCTACTTCTAAGGATCCTTCTGTTGCTCGTGCTCCTTCATCTCAGCCTTCTTCTGGTAAACCTAAGAAGAGGAAGCCTAACTTTTATCAACAGAAGAGGAATTGGATTAAGACTCCTGGTTTAGGATCTTCTTCTTCTCAGAGGCAGCCTATCGACCTATCTTCAGTCACTTGCTTCAAGTGTGATCAGAAGGAACACTATGCCAATAGTTGTCCTACTTCAGTTGTGTTGTTGTTCCTTCTCTCGCTCAGTCGAATAGGCATGATCTTTGTCGTATTTGTCTGCAACCTGGCCACTTCAGGAAGGATTTCCCTACACAGAAGAAGGGCAAGCCATCTAGTATCTTTGCTATTACCTCTGCCACTCCACCTGCTCCACCAGCTCTTAGTGGTACCCAAGGTACTCTTTAGGGCACCTTTTCTCTGTTTATTTTTCCTATTCGTGTTTTATTTGATACCGGAGCTTCCTATAGTTTTATTTCGGTGGATATTTGTGATAAGTTTGAGCATCTCCTTTCTCCTAAGTTTGCTGATGAACTTTTGTGTGTTAAAAATCCTATCGGGTGTCCTGCGAACCTTAGTAGGATTTGTAACCAAGTAAAACTCCTCTATTCTGATCATCGCTTCAGTGGTGATTTCTATGTTATGGGTTTTGATGCTTTTGATCTATTTCTTGAAGGTGATTGGCTGAAGAGGTATGAAGTTGTTATCTCTTGTAAAATCCGAACTTTTATCTTGTTGATGATTTGGGTAATTCTTCGGTGATTCAGTGTCGTTTGCCTCAGAATTATGCCAACAGTTTTATTTATATTCTTGATTCTTCTCCGGATGATCTTAACTCGACTCATGTGGTCAAATTCTATCTCGATGTATTTGGTGAAGTCACCGCTTTACCTCCTAAGCGGGAAATCGATTTCCGCATTGATCTTATTCCTGGAGCTCGACCTGTAGTTCTTCCTCGAATGGCAGCCCGTGAGAAGGTTGATTGAGGAAGCAAATTAAGGACTTGTTCTTCAAAGGTCTGATCAGACCCAGCCATTCTGAATGGGGAGCAGTGGTGGTTTTCGTCACTAAGTCTGATGATTCTTTGAGGATGTGTGTTGATTATAGGGAGCTGAACAAGTTTACTATGAGAAACATATATCCTATGCCTCGTATCAATGATATGTTTGATCAGCTCTATGGAGGTATTATTTTCACTCAGCTTGATCTTGCCACAGGTTTCCACCGGCTCAGAGTTGCGGAGGAAAGTATTCCTAAGACTTCTTTCCGTACTGAGAATGGTTTCTATGAATAGTTAGTTATGCCTTTTGGTTTGACTAATGCCACGGCTTTCTTTGTTGATTTGATGAATCGTGTATTTCATGATGTTCTTAGCAAAAAATTTCTAGCCTTTGTTGATGATTTTCTTACCATCTCTAATTCAAGGGAAGAGCATGAGTCACATTTGAATTTTATCCTAGAGACTCGTAGAAATCATCAGTTGAAGGCTAAAGTCTATAAGTGACATTTATGGAAGTAGGAAGTCTAATTTCTCGGGCTTATTGTTTCTAGAAACGGAGTTTCTGTTGATCCAATTAAGATCCCTGTGATCAATGTAAGTCTTTCTTATCTTTTCTCTTTGTAAAAAATCACTCTACCTTTTCTGTCGTCCTTATTTCTCCCTCTTCTGTTGCAGGACTGGGAAACTCCTAAGACCCTATCTGATATTCATAGTTTTCTGGGCCTTCCCGGTTATTATCGGAGATTCATTGATAATTTTTCTTGGATTACTGCACCTCTCACTGCTTTGACTCGTAAGAATGCTAAGCTTATATGGAATGATAAGTCTGAAGCCGCATTCAATGAGTTAAAGAGTAACCTTACTTCTACACCAGTTCTTATTGTTCCAAATGGAAATGAGGGATTAATGGTATACACTGATGCTAGTCGTGAGGGTTGGGGAGCTGTTCTGATGCGAGATGGGAAGGTTATTTCTTATGCCAGTCTTCAGTTGAAGGGCCATGAAGCCAATTATGCAGCCCATGATTTGAAATTGCTTGCTGTGGTTTTTGCTTTGAAGCTTTGGAGGCCCATCTTTTGGGTACTAAGTTTGATCTCTTTACAGATCATCAGTCTTTGGGATATATCTTTACCCAGAAGGATTTGAATCAGCGGCGGGTTAGATGGGTTGAGTTCCTTGCTTCTTACGACCCCGAAATTAGCTATACCTCTGGGAAGGCTAATGTTGTGGTCGATGCTTTGAGTCGGAAGAAGGCAATGTTGTGTCAGCTTGTTGTTTCTTCTTCTCCTCTTTTGGATCGTATTATTGCTAAGTAGGATAAGGATCGAATTATTAGATTGATTAAGGAGAATGTTCATAATAGGGTTGGGGGTAGTAGTCTTGATGGTAGTGGAGCTCAGATCGATGATAGAGGGATTTTGATGATTAATAATTGGATTTGTGTCTCGAATGTCGATGGATTAAGGCAAGAGTTACTTAGGGAAAACCATCGATCCAGATATTCATCCTGGTGTAACAAAGATGTATCAGGATATGAAGAAGCTTTATTGGTGGAGGGGTATGAAGCGTGATATCTCTATCTTTGTTAGTAGGTGTGCGACTTGTCAACAAGTCAAGGCCAATCATCAGAAGACTCCTGGTTTATTGCAACCTCTTGAGTTTCCCAATTGGAAATGGGAATAGGTTTCTATGCGTTTTATTGATGGATTACCGAGGACCAGGAGAGGTGAAAGTATTTGGGTTATTGTGGATATATTGTCCAAGTCAGCTAATTTCATTCCTGTCAAGTCTACCCGTTCTGCTTCTAGTTTGGCTGAGATTTATATAAGGGAGATTGTTCGCCTTCATGGTGTTCCTGTTAGTATTGCTTGTGATAGAGATCCCATCTTTATCAGTCAGTTTGAAGAGTTTTTCAGGAATCTTCGTGTGCTCACCTGAATCAGATTCTAGAGGATCTTTTTCATGCTTGTGTTCTTGATTATGGAGGATCTTGGGAAGATCATCTCCATCTTATTGAATTCACCTATAACAATAGTTATCAGGTATAATCTAAAATCTTCTATTTTAATCTTGTATTAATCCTTTATCTATCTCATTTCATCCCTGAATCCAGGCTAGTATTGCAATCTCTCCGTTTGCTACTCTTTACAAATGACCTGGCAGATCTCCATCTTGCTGGATTGAATCCTGTAATCGTTTGGTTCTTGGTCCTATATGATTCTGAATTCTAAGAGAGTTGAGGAGATTAAGAGGAAGATGAGGAGTGCTTAGAATAGGTAGAAGAAGTATGCTGATCGGCGTAGGAGGAGTTTGGAGTTTTTTGTTGGTGATCAAGTTTTCCTTAAGGTCTCTCCCTTAAGGAATGTGATTTGGTTTGGTCGGAAAGGAAGCTTGCTCCTAGGTTTGTTGGTCCTTTCCGCATCTTAGAGAGAGTTGGTTCTTTAGCTTATCACCTGATTTTCCTAAGAATCTGTCTGGAGTACATAATGTATTCTATGTTTCGCATCTTCTCCGATACCTTCATGATCCACCTTTGGTTGTCCAGCCTTCTGCTCTTGAGAGTTTGGATATTGAGCCAAACCTTACTGTCGAGAGGAAGCCACTTCGTATTATCGATAGAGGTGCGAAGCAGCTGAGAAGGAAATCTTTCAACCTGGTCAAAGTGCAGTGGACTACTGATGATCGGGATTGTACCTGGGAGATAGAGGAGAGCATGCGTGCTTCGAATATGGAATTGTTTGTTTTATGTACTATTCGTTATTCTATCTTATCTTTCTTTGTTTTCCGTATCTCACTCCTTTTCGAGGACGAAAAGTTTGGGTGAGGGAGAGTGTAACAACCCATAATTTTTGTAAATATTTTCAAATACAATTTATTTGAAACTTTGATTTTAAATCATTTAAAGTTTGAAAATTTTGAATTTTACAATGAAATTTTGGGATTTGTTGAGAATTATTTTTCCAAATAAAATAAGATAAAGATTTTTTCTGAAATTTGAATTCTGGTCAAGTTTGGTCAAAGTTTGACTTCCAGTTGAAATTTTTAAATTCGAATTTTAATTTTCTATTCTTTTTTTGAAGTTTGAAATATTTCAACATTCTCTATGCTTTTTTTGTTTCATTAAATTCTGATTTATACCTTTTAAATCTACAAATTTTCAGCAGTTTACATGCAAATATTTTTCAGTATTTTATTTTCTATTTAATTTTAACCTTAGGCTTGATTTTGTTTATGTTTTGGCTTGTTTTGATATTGTGATTTGCTAATGGGCTTAGGAATTTCCTAAAAGGCACATCTTTGTCCATTCTTTTGAAAAGATGCCTCTCCAAAACTAATTCACATATAAAACTTTCTCTCTTCATCTCTTTCTCATTTCCACTTTCCTGAACAAAATTTACAGTAAGTTTTCCTATCTCCTTTTTTTCCTTTTATTCGTTTTCTTTTGTTTTCTCCTAAAGAGTAGTTAAGCCTCACCAATTCTTCCCTAACCAACTTCATCTCCATCCAATCACCACTATATGCTCGGCCATCACCCATCTCCACCTTCGTCCCATGGCCGTGACTTCCCTAGGCCAAACCACTACATCTCCTTGCCAAAAACCCTAACCAACCGCATGTTTTCCCTTCCTCTCTTCCTAATTTCCTTGGCCACCATCTCCTATTGCCTAGCCATGACCATTCCCTTCCCTTAGCCGTGCCTAGTTGCCTTCAAACCATCATAGCCGTGACCATCCACCTAGTAGCCGAGCACAAATCATATTAGGTCGAACCCAAAAGGCACGTGCCTTGACCTTTAGCCTTCCTAATGACCTTTGGCTTTCCACCACTTCATCTACCCCATAGCCGTAACCTATGCACACTATAGCCAAGCCTAGCCATGCCATCTCCTTAGTGGTTGAGCCCATACCATCATGGCCGAGCAAAAGTGCATGTGACCGAGCCCGAAACACAAGTGGTAGAGCCTATTCCCTATGTGTCGAGCCCACTTGTGTTGTTTCTAGCCTATTTACTTTGTGATTTATTTTATTCTTTTATGTGTAAGTAGTGTGCTTATATATATTTTATTTTGTTATGTACAAGATTAGGATCTCTCTCTACATCCACTCAAGTCCAATTCATGCTTTTCATAGTTTGTTCTTGTGTCTTGAATTGTCATCTCTGGCTTAAGAAGGTGAGTTTATCACTCTCGACTATGTACTTATATTATAGTAAATTGATGACTTGTGGAATTGTAGTAGTGATTTGCTATGTTGATAGTAGTATCATATATGCCTTTGTTATGATATTATATGATGTTATCACCTTATACCATACCTGTTTTATCTCCTGACATGATATTCTATGTTATTCTGTTTATTTATATTCTGCTCCTCACACTACAAGTTCCCTGTTAGTTTAGAATCACTATGGGTTGAAATGATACATATCCGAATGGACTTTAGAATAGGGAAAAATCGTTATGAGCTAAAATGATAGGCTCAAACGATTTTTATTTTAAATGGGATCACGGGTTTGAAATGGTAAAACCTAGGATTTTATATTTTACGGATTGAAATGATTCATATCCGTATCACTTGACCTAGGTTAGAAAATATTATACAGACCCATGGTTAACTTTTAAATAATAGTTTTATAAATATTATTAAGTATTTTGAATTTTTAAGCATATGAAATTTTAACTTATATTTTGATTTAAATGAGTTAATATTTATTTTCTAATAGGTTGAAATTTTATAAGTAAATAAATGGTTTGTTAAAAATCAAATTTACAGATTTTATCTATAATGTAAAATTAACTTAATAATTTAATTTAATATGGAATTTAAATCTAATCAAGTAATAGTGATAGATTTTATTTATGAAATGGATTTGTTTTGAATAATTAAATAGATTTTAAAACTATGATAAAATTGAAATATTATGTTTTAAACATGTTGTAGTAAAATTTGTAGCATTTTTAAAATGCTACGCTAGTTTAAGTTATGCTTCTAAAATGCTATGCTACTGTAGGTTATGTTTTAAAAGTGCTACTATTTCATAAGTGCAACATTTTCAAAGTGCTATTATATAAGTATTACATTTTTCAAAGTGTTATGGTTTCTAACTTATTACATTTGTAAATGTTATAACTAACTGTATAGTTTTTGAAAGTGTTACAACTTTGGAAATGGATATTATTTTTAAAGTATAATGGCATTGAATTTAAATGGTTTTGAAATGAATATGCTTGATTTGAAAGAATAAACCATTTGAAATAAATAACCATGGGTTATAATAATGATTGGTTGTTAAAGAGCTCTGGATCAGAAGTTGTCATACTCTCTGCCAACTTCAAAAACCACTTTAATAACCGTGTACGCGGTAGAGATTTCAGAATGAAGTAGTTGGTGACGACGTCCTTTTAAGGTATATACGTGGACCCGACTCCCGTGAGTTAGCATAAGATGGCTAAAACAGGAGCAATTCTCGGGCCAATGAGGTAGCTCCTCTGATCGGACACACTCCTTCGATACCATTCTATTACTTTGTGATTGATTGGGTGCACCCTTTGATTTTTTTTGGGGAGTGTGGCTCGAGGTGGGCGGTAGTGGCTGCTATGCGTTACCATCGGTCTGGATGCATAATTGGTATGTCATCCCTGGCATTGCTTAGTTGTGCTGTGTCACCTATCCTAGCGCGCCTTGTACGAGTTTGATTTGTGTCGTACCTATGGAGTATTTATGGTAGCCTCCCGATCGGGAGGTACGAAGGTACTGTATAGACTATTGGCACTATAAAATGTGTTAAGGTGGAAAATTTAAAGCCTTAACGCTATTTTTAAATAGTTTACTTTATTTTAAACATTGTTGTAATAGCGTATATTACTACATAGTAGATAGTTTAATGGATCCTTAAAGGATGGGTGATCCTAAGCATCCTTTAAGTTACTTGTGCATTTCTATTGTTGTTCACTTGAGTTGATTTTCATTATATGAGTATGTATGTTCTGACTCGAGTGTTTGTGTTTTTCTTTACGCTTGGGTCAGCCTGAGTATCATAGCTTTGGATTTCATCTTATGGAGCTAGAGAATTTGGTGGAGATTATCTATCTATCTAGTTATCTGTTTATTTCTATTTCAGTTGTTTCTATTCAGCTTATGTATTAGTGGATTTCTGTTGTATTTGCTTTCAGATTCTAGTATTTTGTATTTTTTTAAGACTATGTATGTAGTAGCTTCATGAATTACTATGGTTATTTTATTCCGCTGCGAATTATGCTGATATTCTGTGTCTGTGATTCTGTGATCGGTTTTATTTGCTCTAAATTATATTAACAATCTGTTCGTTTTGAATTATTCAAGTCCGACATGTGTGGTTTTATTGTTGATTTGAATGGTCCAAAATAGTGGGTCATTACAGTATTACTCAGACATTTACCCTAATTTAAGATAAATTTACCTAAAGTTTCAGTGTTAATTATTTTTCAAAATACAGAGTTCAATTTCAAATGCAATTAATCCAATTAATTATAATTTAATCCCAATAAATTGATTTGATTTTGTTTTAGTTATTTTTATTCAATCAATTATTACTCTAATAACACAGTTTACAATTATTGATATCTTATTTCACTAATATACTATAATTTTAATCTTTTATCTATATTAACTACTATATTACAATTATATTGAATTTTGTCGAGTTTTCACATTAATTAAAATTTGAAATCCCAATTAACTTGTTTATCTTGGTTTCATTCCTTTATTAAATCAATTATTACCTTATGAATAAAATTTACACTTTCCTATTTATTTTACTACATTCTCAATTTACAGTTATTGTCTTAACTCACATTAATGTGACATTTATTTACATTTATTTGTAATTGACTAATTAAATTGGTAACAACAACAGTCACCATTACTACATTTAGTAACATTTGTAATTTTATTATTTACAAATAATTGTTACAACTATTGCTACCCCACTACTATTATTAGTTACAATTAATTACGCTTTATTTCATTAATTAATCAACATTTGAATTATCAATTTCTCTTTTAATGCAATTTTCCATTAATACATACATAACTATAATTTATTTACAACCTTTATCAATTATAATTCTTTAATCCTTTTAAATTAATTAGAATTACATTTAAAGCAGTTATCGGTTACCTTCGATTAATATTATTTCATTTTATTCCAGTTATATTCTTATTATTAAATCGCAAATTTTTATTTCTTCCAACATTAAATTACAAACCCTACTAAATTAACTATTTTAAATTATCGAAAATTACAGGTTGTTACACTCTCCCCCACTCAAAAATTTTCATCCACGAAAGGAAAAAGAAGGGAAAAGAAGAAATTAAGTAATCAATATATCTTATTCAAAATATAAAATTTATAAAAAATTAATTTACATAATTAAATAATATAAATAAAATATATCCATTTATAACAATTAAATCATTTATATTCAAGTTAACAAAAGTTTGGAAAACATTTCACAAAATTTTCTAAGTCCAAAATTCAAGGAAAATTTTGGCAGAGTTTCCATTGTACGGAGAAGTCTAGAAGAAGTATAATATCAATAATAAACACACACACACACACATATATATATATCATATATATCATATTTTAAAATAATATATCCCAACCACGGGAAAAATAATATAATACCGCTAGAAAATCGTAATCCGAGAACGTACCTATTTTTCGGGCAAACAACGCTTATTTTATGAAACCAAAAATAGTAATTATTGCTTCCATAAACCTGTATTTCACTTATGTAATCCAAAGAAGTTAATAATTAAGTAAAAGAGAAATATTTATATTGTTTTCGACCAAATAACAAACAAATCAATACCATATAACAACAATCACTTGCAAATAAACAATACAAACATCATTTCAATAAGGAAAACAATCATTCATCCATTTAAACCAAAACAAATGGTTTGTTCGAGTTCAGAAACTTTTAATCATATAAAATGATAAATAAACCACAGTGTATACCATACACTCAACAGTCTTAGATAAAACTCAATAGATTATTTTTACATCTCTATACAATGTAGAACTATCATTTCCCAACCAATCCATAAGTCAAACAAATAAAGAATTCAACCCATTTAAAGTTTACTCTATTTATCTTTTCACATCATTTATTATTCGTTTTTTTTCATACAATGATTTTCTTTAATTCACGTTCATTATTTACAAAATTTAAATTTTCATTTACTCATGTAAGGCTTACTTCACTACTTCACACTCTTTACTTACATAAGTTATATCCATTTCAATCTATTACTCATGAATTCATTGTTGAAGTATTTTATACATTTTATTTCAGTTTACTTCACATTAACAATTTAGTCTGATTTCCTTTTTTTTTTTCCATCATTTACTTTTCTTTTCTTATTCATATAATGTTTATTTTCATTAATTTACATTCGTTATTGCTTACAAAAGTTCATTTCTCCTTTATTCATGCAGTGCCAATTTCTTTCATTTTATTACTTTACATTCATTGCTTGAGTAAGTTATTTTATTTCAATTATTGGATTATACATTATTAGCTAAGTTTCTTTACAATTTAATTCACCATTTTTAGATTTTTTTTTTTCACATTCATTCTTCCATGTATTGTATTATTGAATATTAACTCCATTTCTAAATCATTTCAATGGTTTCTGAAGTTATAGCCATTCAATTTATATATAGTACCCATTTTAATTATAAATGGCTTTAATATTAATTCTAGTTTATTATTATTTACTTACAGTATTCACCTTTTACTATTAAATCTGATTATAGATAGCTCAAATGCCAACTTAAGATTATAATCATTTTCCTTACATTATTCACTTCTATTACATTTAATTAGTAGTATTTCAACTATTAACTTCAGTTTAATAACAATTTATAACATTAGAATTCTTATTTATTGATGTAATTCCATTGAACATTTATAGATGCATTCTTAAAAACACACAGACACACACACACACACACACACATATCTTACCAAAATATTAAAAAGTTGAAATGTTAATAAGAATAGGTAATAGAATATTACTTAAGTTTCTCTTATTTATTTAGCTAACAAAAATGTTCAATAGGCACCATTTTTTTATTTTCATTTCCTTTTTATTTACAATTTTCAAAATTTCAGTTTCTTATCTATTTCACTAATCATTTTAATATCAAATTTCTTATTTTCGTTTTAGAAACTTCCAATTATTAATATAGCTGAGGTTCCATTCATTACATTAATTTCAATTTATAATTTACAGAAATTTAAGAACCAAACAACCGGGTTTTATTTCAATTATTTTAAAATAATATATAATCATATCTTATATATATATCAAATCATATTTGGAGTTCAAAATTAAGATTAATTTATCAAAAAAATTACTTTGAAACTCGAAAATGAATGTCGATGATGCATGCACTCATCAACGAAATTATTTTCCTACAACAGAGAGGGGAGTACAAAACTTATTTCCTTCCAAAATTCTTTTAAAACATTTCTTCCAAATCACATTGAAATATTTTTATCATAAAATACTTCCAAAAAATATTAATATTATATCCCAAAATCTTTTGGAAGAAAATTTCAAAATCCTGGAACTTAAGTTCTCAAATTTTCTAATTTATATCCATTTTAGTTGTAAATCTTATTTTTTCCATCAGTATTTATAAAAATTCGCTACCTAACAAACAAATATATAACAGCCAACTATAACATTTATAAAATTTTATTATATTATATACAAAATATATAAAAGGCAGAATTATTTAGTTTACCTATATCTCAAAACAAATATTCTGTCGATCTGCCATATTAAGTGTTTAGAAATCCCTATCGATTCCATAGCGTCATATGCACTGACCAAGATTTATAAATACAAAATGGAGCAAATTAACACAATATAAAAATCTTTTATAACACTAACAAATACGCTCTCTCGTATATACAATCAACGACTCATTCCAGGGCATTACTATCCAATTTCATAGGAGTCAGACCCCACAAAGCTAAGGTTCTCGCTAAAACAAAGCTCTGATATCAACTGTAATGACTTGCCTTTTTGGACGTTTTAAGCAGACACACATGCCAAACTCAAACCATTCGAAAAGGCAGATTGTTATAGGGTAAATAAGAAAAGAGAAAGAAATGAAACAAATACAGAATCTCACAGCGGAATGACAAAACACAATAATCAAATAACAGTTCATGAAATTGTTTTATACATACATTTGATTATTCTTTTATAACCCAAAAATCAGGGTTACATAAAACATGAATAAATAAATAAATAGTTGCAGCGGAATAACATGATGCAGTGGAATGCCTATCATAATAATAGTGCAAATCTTCTTCTTTGTCCTCCAGAAATAAGGTATTCAACCCTAAAACTCAGGCTAACCCGAGCGAATTGGAAAGACAAAACACTCGAGTCAGAACTAAATGATCTTATGTAAGTTAAATCAACGGTAAATAAATATGGTTGGAATGGCGACAGAGATGTTTACGGGGATTGATATCTCCTTTCCAGTGTCCAATGTAGGTGCAGTAACTTAAGAGATGTTCGAGATTTCCATCTCCTAAGGATCCGTTAAATTATTTACTATGTAGTAAAACACGCTATTATAATATGTCTACTGTAAAGTAAAAGTATTAAAATAGCGTTAAGGCGTTACCCATATCCCACTTAACACATTTTATATATTCCCGTAGTCTATACAATGTTGTATGCTCTACCAAACCGGTGGTTTACCAGAGGACACCCCATAGGTACGGTACAAAACAAACTCGTAGAAGGCGCTCTAGGGCATGTAAACACGGCAATCGAGGTAATGCTATGGCAGATTTACCAATTGCATAATCGGGCTTGTGGTAATGCATAGCAGCTACTACCGCCCACCTCGGAGCACACTCCCATAATCAAAATCAAAGGATGGCCACCTAATTATCACAAAGTCATAAAATGGTATCGAAGAAGCATGTCCGATCGGAGTAATGACCTCACGTGGCCTAGGTATAGCTCCTGTTTTAGTCACATTAAGCTGACTTACGGGATACAAGGTCACGTCATACCCTATATAGAAATCGTTCGTCAAACCATCCTACTTCATTTCTGGAATCTCCACCACGTACATAGTTGTTAAAGTGGTTTTTGGTATTGGTAGAGAGTATGACAATATCCGGTCCCGGTTTCTTTAACAACCAAACGCTTATTTCACACCAGACGGTTCTTTTACATTTTCAAAAGTCAATTTACAATTGATATCAAAATATCATATTCTCAAACCAAAACATTTTCAACTCATATTCACTTCCAAAAATCACATTCACTTTCAAAATCATATTTACTCAAATATATCATTTCACTAAAGGTATCAGTTTCAAATTCCAACCTAGATTTTATCATCATCAAGGATTTAAATATAAATACTTCAACTTTACACAATCTAAAATTTTAGAAAATAGTTTAGGTAATTAAAAATAGTTTATATAGTTTTAAAATAGTTTAAAATAGTAAAAATAGTTTAAGTAGATTAAGAATTGATTTATTTAGATTTTTTTTAAATGATCTACACTGATTTAAAATAGATTTAAATGACACTATACAGATGTTAAATAGATTAAATAGATTTAAAATATATTTAAATTATATTAAATAGATTTAAAATAGATTTACTTTTTTTAAATTGGTAAAATAGATTAAATTGGATTAAATAGGTTATAATATATTAATATAAATTAACATAGTTTAAATTGATTGAAATAGTTAATTTAATTTAAATAGTTTAAATTAGTTTAAATAGATTTCAAAGTTCTATTGTAACGACCCGCATTCGTAGCTATTTAAATTATTAAATTTAATAGAATTATTAAAAAAAATTAGTGAAATATTAATGTAGTTATTGCATATGAACTTGAATAAAAATTCAAAATAATAAACTCCGAAGATCTTGGCAATAATAGATATTGAAATGAATTTTATGTATGGAATATATATAAAACCAGTAGTTGAATTCGTTAAATGTAAAAAAGTAATTGGTTGATAACTAAAATTCATTTGGAAGCTAATACCGAAATATTGACTATTGGACAATTAAATTGTAAATTAAATCTTGAAATTTTTACAAATGACTGAATCCTAAATTAAATTTGAATGATAGTGATTTCAAAGTTGATTTAGAAGTTATTTAGATATGAATGAAGATTGTCAACACTTAAAAATTGAATATAAGTGATTAATTTAAAATTTGGAAATTTATGGTTTTAATTATCAAGTAAAAATGGCCATTTTGGCCATTGTCCCGGAGTTCGACGAAACTAGTTTCATCGGATCTATAACGGTGAATTATTGTGGGATTTCAAATTTTGTAGCATTTAGAGTTAACGTTTGGTCATATGGAACAGAAACCCGTTGAAATTAATATTGGAAATTTAATATTTTAATTTGATTCATAAAGCTATCTTCCATATATAATCGAACTGGACCTCAAAACATATTCCATTGCATTCGAAATGGGGTATAATATTATGAATGCCTGGCGGCACATCTCAATCGGGGTTTAGAATAAACATCTAGATATTTTAGAAAATTTATATATATATATATATATATATATATATATATATATATATTTATTTATTTATCTACCTTACCCCAACAACTCGTACACTCCGCATACATTCTGTCAATTCCCGTCTCTCTCCTTTTCTTTTCTCCCCATTTTTCAAATTAAGCAATAGTCCGACCAAATGGAAAAAAGATAAAAAAAAAAAGGATTGAAGAAATTATACGAAGAATAATCGCAACTTGAAGCTAAAGGGGGTGATATCCTCGTTCATCGCGAGCAGGCTAGGGTTGGAGGCGACTGGAAAGATAGCACGACATAGGGGTGCTTACGTTCGTCGCCGCAATGATTGGGGGTTTGTCGATCGTTTAGCATGTGCATGAGATTCGGGAGGTGAGGCGGCCATTGGCATGGTTCGCAATGAGGTGGTTGATATTTTGGTGCGTTCGTGATGGGTTTTCGATCATTTCGTGGCCAGCGGTGAAGGTCCGAAGCCTGGGGTTGATGGCGCTATAGTTAAGGATGTCGGTGGCAGTGCGTAGATACGGTGTTGGATCTGGGTAGCGGGTGCGTAGAGTGTCGATCGCGGCTGTATTCTCGTGCAATTGTGCAGGCTTGAACGCGAAGATTAGGTATTGGTTACTTAACTATTGTTAATTAAATTTTTATTTAAGTTAATTAAATTTCTAATTATCGTTATATTTAAAATTGTATATCAATGAATTGCAAAAAAAGACTTCTCCGTACGATGTCTATCTCATGTGAAACGAGTCGCAGTGTGCTTATATCGACATCGTCTACAGCTTAGAATCAAAGTGGTGTTATTTGAAGCTGAAATATTCTCAGTTTCAAATAAAAGGTGAGTGTTTTAAAATGCTCACAACATACTAGAATATTTTTATCCTTGTTAAATTTGAATTTATGAAGTGATATGAATTTATTGGTCGTCGTTTGATAAATTTGGTTGTCATTTGAATTAACCGTTATAAATTAAAATTGACGTCTAAATTTGATATTGGAATTGAATTGCCCGTAAATTACCCAATATTAATGACTATAAAACTGTTGTGAATTATATTGTATGTTTGTATGATTCATTGTGATGGATGCAAATTGATTGATATTTGGATGTTTGGATGATTATTGGTTGATATATATCCTGTTATTACCCTGAATATTATTTACAGTGTATAAAACTGTATATTGAATAATTTCGAATAAATTAAGAAATAGGTTGAAATTATATATACCTATGATATTGTGATTTGGATTGAAATGATATATATATATATATATATATATATATATATATATCTCCTTGAAATTAAATTGAAAAACTGATCACTTGGCCATAGGATAGAAAATTATATACAGACAGTGGTTTGGTTAAATTAAATGATTTTAAAATCTTTGATTTGAAATTATTTAAATGGTTTTTATTTAAAAGAAATAAAAATCAATTTATAGAAATCGAATTAATCTCGAATTCGAGTTAGAAAGGTTGATGTAAATTTTTGGTTAAAAGAAATTGTTAAATGATTGAAGTTGAGATTTTGAAGTTAAAATCGGAATAGGATTGAATTTCATAAATTATTTTGTTTTCAAAAGATTGAATTTTATTCGAACTTTGAATAATACTAAGTAAAAGCAATATAGAACAATATTTTGAAATTGAGCTTGGAACTTAATTATATTTGAAAATTAGATTTTTAATTTAATATTGAAGTTAAATTTAATTTAAGTGACTTAAATCGATATTTTGAAAATCGAACTCAAATTTATATAAATCGAGATGATTAAAAAATATATGAGGATTGAATTAAAATTAACTCAAATTGGAATTGGATTGAATTAATTAGAATTAGGGTCAGAATTGAAATTGATTTGACTATAAACTAGAATCGAAGTTAATTCGAATTGAGAAGTGGAATTTGATCGGTTTGACTTCAAAACTATTTTCAAGTAAACTACTTTAGCATTAAATATTTAAAATCTATATTCTTTAAATATTTAAATTAATTTGTTTTTCAAATTATTTTACTATATAAATCAATTTAATATTTAAACTACTTTAACTATTTCACCGTTCAAACTATTTTTAACTATTTTAAATATTTAATCTAGTTTTAACTATTTTACAATGTAAATTATTTTAAGACTATTCAAACTATTTTTCGAAAATTCAAACTGGTCAAGGGTAGAGTGTCATTTTTAAATCATGGATTTAAATACAAATTGGTTTAAATGAAGTTATAACCCAAAACTGAAATTCGAAACAACATTGGAATCAAAATCAAGAAATTAAGGCGAGTTTGTTTTTTAACTGAAATAGTACATTTTGAGTAAATATGATGATTTCAATATGGATATGGTTTCGAAGCGAATATGATATTTTGATATCAAGTACGAACTGTTTTAAAATGTAAAAGTACCAACCAGTGTGTAAAACGATGTTTAGTTGTTAAAGTGACCAAAGCCGGATATGAGCATACTCACTATCGATATCGGAACCACTTTAACAACTGTGTACAAGGAGGAGACTCCAAAATGAAGTGGTTGGATTTGGCACCGTTTGCTGAATTTGAAGAAAGAGAATGATGATGGATAGACTCCGCACTTGTGCCAATTTGAAATGACTAAAACAGGACAGCTTGACAGGGCCAAGTAGGCTAATTACCCCGAGCGGACAGCCGTTCTTCGATTTTCTTGGACTCGGTCCGTAGTATTACTCTTGTTGTTGGTTTCGATTGGTGCACCTTGAATGGGATAGCCTCCCTTTGAATCGATGTGGGATGGATGGATGCGGTGGGCGGTCATGAATATGATGCGCCCTACGACCCGAACTGGTAGTATCCTACCATGGGCATTTCCTCACGTGCCTTGTCATACTTTTATCCCCAAGCGAGACACATACAATTATGATTTAGTGTTGTTGTATCACGGCGCATCCCTATCCACCGATCATTTAACTGGTGTTTTATATGTAAACTGTACGACAACGCTCAAAAACGCGTTAAAGGGGATCAATATAAAGCATTAACTCTATGATAAATATTTATTTTACCGATTAGAAATTATATATATAGCGTATATAAATATTTTGATGGATCCTAGGAGTTGGAAAATCCCGTAATATCTCTTGAGTTTTTACACGCACGTTATACACTGGATATGAGATGTGAAAACCCATAAGCATCTCTGACGCCGTTAGACTCATGTTATATGCGATATCGATTTGACTTATAAAGATATTTTAGTCTTGACTCGAGTGTTTTGTCTTTTCATTACGCTTGGGTCAGCCTTGAGTTTTTCGGCTTATTGAAGACTTATTCTACAAGAGGAAGACGAAGATTTGGTATAACATTACTATTATTATTCCTACATCATATTGTCTGCTGCATTATATATTATCCAGATGTATATATAACTTTGGTAAATGTTGTATAAACTATAATAAAATGTATAGTAAACGGCTTCATGAACTGTTTATTTGATCATTATATTTTATCATTCCGCTACAAGATTCTGGGTTTGTTTTCCTCTTCTTTTCTCTTATTTTCTTATTTAACCCCTAAAGATTCATATTTCCATTCCATATGAGTGGGACACATGTGACTTATTGTGTACTCAAAAGGATCAAAGATACGGGCTATAACATTTTGTATCAGAGCTTTGGTTTAACGATAACCTTAGCTTTTGTGGGGTTCGACTGACTATAGATATGGTTTTAATACCCTAGAATGAGTCTTTTTGGGTGTATATTTTTGGGAAAGCGCATTTATTAGTGTTATAAAATGTTTTATATTATGTTTACTTATCTGTTGAGTTGTGTATGAATTCCGATCGATGCGCAGAACGCCACATTATCGATAGGAGTTTCTAAACACTTAAACGAGGTAAGACGACGTAATATTGTTTTAAAGTCAAGTAAATGAAATAATTTCACCTAAATTATATTATATATATATAAATTGATAATTTTATTGAATGATAGTTCTTGGGAGATGATAATTTTTAATTATCATCGATTATAGGTTGAATTAAAATAAAACAAATACTTTGTGAATTTTATTTTCTAAAGCATTCGATAATTAAATTGGATTGAATCTAACTACAATAAAATTGCTTAAAATAACAAGTTGTAAATTTATGCAATGTCTTGGTAATAAGGTAATGAAATTTTTATAAGTAGATTAATAATATAGTTTGTAAACGGCGAGAATTTTAAAAAGGCTAAGAATTTCTAAATTTAAAGCCTATTGCTTTAAAAATTTGTTTTCGAAGCCTTCAAAAATTAATAATAATATTATTTGGAAGGGTTTTGGCTACGAAAAAATATTTTGAAAGGATTTTGAAAGAAATAAAAGCATTTAACTTGCTCTATCACTGAGAAATAGTTCTAGGGATGATTGCAACATCGCTAGTATTCATTTTTGAGTTTCCAAGTGAGAATTGCTACTAAAAGAAACTTATTTTTGATTAAACAAGTTTTGACTGTGAAAGTAAATATATTCTTAAGTATGGTTTGATTAACATATGGAAGTAGTTTTGAACTTATAATTAAAAGTAGCATAGATAAAATAAGCTAAAATCTATAGATGGAACATGGAAAAAGAATTAAAATTTAAAACTGCTGAATATTTTATTAAGCAAGCAAAAAGGAAATTTAAAATTTGAGATATGAAACAAATAATTAACTTAAGAAATATTAAATAAATAGGGTTAGTAAAAGGAAGCAAACAAAATATAGTTTAACTCAAGAAGGCTTTAAAAAATGAATTGTATTGAAATGAATTTAATATAATAGTAAAATGAAAGTTTAAGTGAATCAAGTATATAACTAATAAATTTGAGTAATATTAAGCTAAAAACAAATATTAAATTTGTGGAATGTGAAAGAAAGGAATTTTTTTTAACTTGAATGAAATAAAATAAAATAAGTAATGGATTAAAATGAAATGGTGTTTAACTTAACATTAAATAAATTGAATTGGATATTGAATGAAACTAGATAAAGTAGTAAAGTGGATCAATTACACTTAAAATATAATGTAAATTAATAAAATGTATATGCACTTGAAATTTTAAAATGAAGTGAACTAGCAAAGTGAGTCAAAGAATTAATATGAACTTAAACTATGAAAAATAAAGATGGAGTGCATTTTATAAAATGGGTGCAATAGACCTGTATCAAAGAAGATATACTAAGTGTAATGAAATACAATTTAACTTAAATAAGATTGGTTGAAATGAGTTATAAAATGTTCCATAAATGAATTTATATTAATGTGTTAAACAAAAGGTGAAATAATTGAAATTTGAATAAATTGATTGTAAATAAAGTAGATGTGAATAAATTAAAAGTAAATCAATCAAATGTTAATAAATTGAAACAAATCTAATGACTGTTAATGAGGATGATAATGTATAAATTAAACATTGGCAATGAAAATGTAAATTGTGATAGTTGTGAATTAAATCGAATGTAGATCAATCGTTGGATGATCTGTTTAGCTTTAGATCATTGTTTTAATTATTTTAAGTGCTTATGAGGTTGTATGGTTGCATAATTGTGCTTATGAGGGTTGTATGTTCTACATCTTATTTAAGTGACTAATATTCCAAATTGAGTTGAGATACGTACATACGAAGACCGTTTGGATGTATACGTGGATCTTATGTGCTTTTACTTGTTTCATACAAGTGAACTCACTCGTATTAAAAATGAAAGGTACATTTTCCCTTTGGGATGCCTCATCATTGATATGAGATGTATATTTGATATATACTGGGTATATTGTGTTATATATTGAATTGTAATTTTTTTTCGATCGAGCTGCGCAAAGGAGACGCTGTCGAAATTTTTCGTAAATCCAGGTGATAAAATTTTTGAGGTTTTAAAATTTTTATAACTTGTTTCCTTAAGAAAATTGTAATTTTCATGAGCCAATCGGATTGGAGTAGTGGAAGCGGAGAAAAGGTTTTCTAATATTTTTATGTTTTATGAGTTGAGTAATTTTTAGAAATGTATGGTATGTTAAATTCCCTACTTAACCTCTTTTCGAGGACGAAAAGTTTTAAGTGGGGGAGAATGTAACGACCCACATTTATAGCTATTTTAAATTATTAAATTTAATGGAATTATTGAATAAATTAATGAATTATTAATGTAATTATTTCATATGAACTTAAATAAAAATTCAAAATAATAAACTCCAAAGATCTTGGCAATAATAGATATTGAAAAGAATTTTACATATGGAATATATTTATAACCAATAGTTAAACTGAATAATAAATATTGAATTCGTTAAATGTAAATAAAATGATTGGTTTATAACTAAAATTCATTTGGAAGCTATAATCGAAATATTGAATATTGGACAATTAAACTGTAAGTTAAATCTTGATTTTTTTTAAATAAACGAATCCTAAATTAAATATGAATGAAAGTGATTTCAAAGTTGATATAGATGTTATTTAAATAATAATGAAAATTGTCAACACTTAAAAACTGAATTTAAGTGATTAATTTAAAATTTGAAAATTTATGTTTTAATTATGAAGTAAAAATAGTCATTCTAGCCACTGTCTTGGATTTCGACGAAACTAGTTTCCCGTTATAGTGAATTATTGTGGGATTTCAAATTTCATAGCATTTGGAGTTAACGTTTGGCTGTATGGAACAGAAACACGTTTAATTTAATATTGGAAATTTAATATTTTAATTCGATTCGTAAAGCTATCGTCCACATGTAATCGAACTGGACCTCGAAACATATTCCCTTGCATTCAGAATGGGGTATAACGTTATGAATGCCTAGCGGCACGTCTCAATCGAGGTTCAGAATAAAAGTCTAAATATTTCAGAAATTTTAATATATATTTATCTACCTTACCCTAACATCTCGTACACTCCGCATACATTCTGTCAATTATGGTCTCTCTCCCTTTCTTTTCTTCCCTCTTTTCAAATTAAGCAACAGACTGACCAAATGGAAAAAAGAGAAAAAGAAAAAAAAATAGGGATCAAAGAAATTATACGAAGAATAATCGCAAACTTGAAGCCAAAGGAGGCGATATCCTCGTTCGCCGCGAGCAGGCTATGGTTGGAGGTGACTGCAAGGGCAGCACAACATGGGGTGCTCGCGTTCGTCGCCACCACGATTGAGGGTTTGGTGGCATCGTCTAGCGTAAGCATGATAGTTTGGCGACAAGGCGGCGATTGGCATGGTTCGCGATGAGGTCGTTGATATTTTGGGGCATTCATGATGGGTTTTCTATCATTTCATGGCCAGCGACAAAGGTCTGGAGCGTGGTGTCCATGGCGTTGTATCTGAGGTTGTCAGCGGCAGTGGCTAGACGCAGCGTTGGATCTCGGTGGTGGTCTTCGTTAGCGGGTGTGTGGAGGATGGATCGCTGCTGTATTCTCGTGCTACTGTGCAGGCTTGAAAGCAGGAAGAGATTAGGTATTGGTTAGCAAATTGTTGTTAATTAAATTGTTATTTAAGTCAATTAAATTTCTAATTATCGTTATATTTAAAATTGTATATTAATGAACTGAAAAATAATAACTTCTCTGTACAAGGTTATTCTCATGTGAAACGAGCCGCAGTGCACTCGTATCGACCACGTCTATAGCTTGGAATCGAATTTGTATTATTTAAAGTTGAAATATTTTCAATCCCAAATAAAAGGTGAGTGTCTTATAACGATCACAACGTATTAGAATATTTTTATCCTTGTTAAATTTGTATTTATAAAGTGATATGAATTTATTGGTCGTTGTTTGATAAATTTGATTGTCATTTGAATTAACCGTTATAAATTAAAATTGACAGCTAAATTTGGAATTGAAATTGAATTGCCAGTAAATTACCCAATATTAATAACTATAAAACTGTTGTGAATTATATTGTATGTTTGTATGATTGATTGTGATCGATGAAAATAGGTTGATATATGGATGTTTGGATGATTATTGGTTGATATATATCTTGTTATCAATCTGAATATTATTTACAGTGTATATAACTGTAAATTGAATTATTTCGAATAAATTAAGAAATAGGTTGAAAGTATATACCTATGATATTGTGACTTGGATTGAAATGATATATATATATATATATATATATATCCTTGAAATTAAATTGAAATAACCGTTTGGCCATAGGATAGAAAATTATATACGTAGGGCGGTTTGGTTAAATTAGATGATTTATAAATCTTTGATTTGAAATTATTTAAATGGTTTTGATTTAAAAGAAATAAGAATTAATTTATAAAAATTGAATTAATTTCGAATTCGAGTTTGAAAGGCTGAAATAAATTTTTGGTTAAAAGAAATTGTTAAATGATTGAAGTTTAGATTTTAAAGTTAAAATCGAAATAGGATTCAATTTCATAAATTGATTTGTTTTTAAAAGATTGAACTTTTATTCGAACTTTGGATATTACTAAGTAAAAGCAATATAGAACGATATTTCGAAATTGAGCTCGGAACTTAATTATGTTTAAAAACTGGATTTTCAATTTTTTTTTTTGGCAAGGCCAGGATTTTTAATTTAATATAAAAGTTAAATTTAATTTATGACTTAAATCGATATCTTGGAAATCAAACTCAAATTTATATAAATCGAAATGATTAAAAAAATATGAGGATTGAATTAAAATTAACCCTTATTGGAATTGGATTGAATTAATTGGAATTAGGGTCGGAATTTAAATTTATTTGAATAAAAACTAGAATTGAAGTTAATTTGAATTGAGAAGTGGACTTTGATCAATTTGACTTCGAAACTATTTTCAAGTAAACTATTTTAGTATAAAATGTTTAAATATATTATTCTTTAAATATTGAAATTATTTTGGTTTTTCAAATTATTTTACTATATAAACAATTTTAATATTTAAACTATTTTTACTATTTTCACCATTCAAACTATTTTTAACTATTTTAAATATTTAAACTATTTTTAACTATTTTATTATGTAAACTATTTTAAAACTATTCAAACTATTTTTCAAAAATCCAAACCGGTCAAGGGTAGAGTGTTATTTTTAAACCGTGGGTTTAAATACAAATTGGTTTAAATGAATTTATAACCCAAAATTGAAATTCGAAACAACATTGGAATCAAAATCGGGATATTAAGGTGAATGTGATTTTTAACTGAAATAGTATATATTTGAGTAAATATGATTTCAAAATGGATATGGTTTAAAAACGAATATGATATTTTGATATCAATTATGAACTATTTTCAAAATGTAAAAGTATCAACTAGTGTGTAAAATGGCGTTTGGTTGTTAAAGAGACAGGAGCGGGTATGGGCATACTCTCTATTGATACAGAACCACTTTAACAACCATGTATGCAAAGGAGACTTTGGAATGAAGTGGTTTGATTTGGCGTCGTTTGCTGGATTTGAAGAAAGAGAACGATGATGGATAGACCCCAGCACCTGTGCCAATTTAAAATGACTAAAACAAGATGGCTTGACAGGGCCAAGTGGGCTAATTACTCCGAGCAGACATCCGATCTTCGATTTTCTTGAACTTAGTCCATAGTATTACTCTTGTTGTTTGTTTCGATTGGTGCACCTTGATTGGTATAGCCTCCCTTTGACTCGATATCAGATGGATGAACGTGGTGGGTGGTCATGGTTATGATGCGTTACCACCGGCCCTACGACACGAACTGGTTGTATCCTACCTTGAGCATTGCTTCACGTGCCTTGTCATACATTTATCCCTAAATGAGACACATACGACTTTGATTTAGTGTTGTCGTATCACAGTGCATCGCTATCCACCGACTGTTTAACTGGTGTTTTATATGCAAACTATAGGATAATGCTTAAAAACGCGTTAAAGGGAATCAATGTAAAGCCTTAACGCTAAGAAAAATATTTATTTTTGTTTGCACCAAAATCGGGCACAACACACTTCAGATGTGTTTGAAGAGATAAAATGAAGAGAATAGATGTAAAATGAAGCAGATCTAACAAACACACCAATAAACATATAAGAAAATCCATAGAAACATAGAGTTTTAGAGTGGTTCGGCGTATGGCCTACATCCACTATGAAGTTGATGATTTTATTGACTTTCACATGCCGATTACAACTTATTGCAGCAGATTACAGCAGATTATAATATTGAAATTCGTGTACAACAACAGCTATGGAGTATAAAGATGGATTCGGCAGAGTCTGGACGTCGGAGAGCCAAAATATCCCTTTTCTATAGGCTCTAGGGTGCTATTTATAGGCGTAGGAGGCTGATATTTCGCTCAAATCTCAGGAGACTTCTTCTGGCATGTGGGGGGACCACGCGATCGATCCCATAAAGTTTCGGCCCGACCCGTGATTGATACTAACGAATTTTCTATCGATCAAGATTTGATCCAATCGAGCTGAAATTTGGCATGAACCTTCCTTAGTTCGCACGTAAGCTCCTATGAAAATTTCATAGCATTTGGACTTGTGGATTGTGAGATATGATCGATGCAGTTGGAATTTTTCGGTCCGTGATCGATACGAACGAATTTCATATCGATCAAGAATTGATCCAATCGAGCTGAAATTTGGCATGAACATTCCTTAGGTCGCACGTAAGCCACTGTGAAAATTTGGTCGCATTTGGACCTGTAGAGCTTGATTTATGATTGATGCAAGTTTGGATTTCTCAACCGTGATCGATCAATATCTTGAGCATATGTACTCCGATTGATTTGAAATTTTGAATGTTGGCTTTCCTAGCTTTGCTTGTCATGTCATATCAATTGTAGATTGATCCGGACTCAAAAAAATTTATCGACATCCATAGCAGACCTATGTATTAGCGATCTCCAGGACAAACTATCCCTTGTTTCTAGTCAAGTTCTTGGTATCACGGCCTTGCCAAAAGGCGGGATAACATTTGCCCCCAAAGTACGTCTTGTGTGAACATGACGTCTTTTGAAAATTACCATCTTCATTCTGAAAAGTTCTATCCGTTTCACTGAGTAGTTGCCATCTTTTCATCAAAAGATGTAGCCTTTGGTTGATCTTTAGTGACGTAGATGTCAAACTGTTGATTGTCAATGATCATGCAGTGTTTTGTTGTGATCGAGTGTTGAGCACTAGTGCTTTTTTTTCATCATTCCGATCGTCATCAGGTAAGCATTCAATTCCTCATAATTTTGAAAATTAAATGTTAGTTTGGCATACATGCACATATTTTAGCCTGACTCCTATTCACGTTTGCACATTTGCATATTGTTGTCAAGTTCTTTAGTTTTTGTTTGGATTGAGTTTCATATCAATCCACTCCTGGATTGAAGTGAAATTTGAGTTATAACAACGTTCAATGGCTGTTTTAAGTCCTTCCTTTGTATCGATCCTCTCCTAGATCGATCTGAGATGTTAGAATGTATGATTCGTTATTTGTTACAAGGAAGTTGAGTTTCAGGGCGTAATAGATCGATCATTTCTCATGAGTCATTTGTGCAGCTTCGACATTAGAAAGCCGATTATCGGAAGTTCCATCTTTGTATGTTCTTCATTGGTTGGACGGTTCTCTACTGTTCTTTGGATGGTCGTCTAATGCAATGAATCTAGATATGAAGTATGCTAATGTTTGACCATTGATAGCTCTCCGAAGGAGATAAGTGATGTCAAATTGGGTGCCTGATATTTTATTTGAGTAACCTTCCAGACATCTAGGATTGCCATAGGACCTACCATAATGGCCGGTCGATACAAATGTTAAGGGGTAAGCTTGTCAATAGTTAGCTTTCATCATATACTGGTCTTTGGATTCATTTATCTTTATATAGCAATGCGATGCTTATGGCGTGTGTTAACACGGCCAAATTAATGTGTGAATCTTCGCTATCCAACAGCTTGGATAAAATTCTTTAAGCGATCTATCAGTGCTAGAACTTCATCAACGCAGTTTTTAGTCCATTCGAAATTTTCTTCCCTTTCGTGTCAGGTTGCGGAAGAGAATAAACTTACAGACGGCCCTAGAGTTGAATCAGCTTGGGATAATCTTTTGACTTAGCTCTATACCTGCTTGGTTTCTTGGGTACATGGATGACCCTAATCTTTAGCATTTTCTGACATTAGCCTCAATCCCATGAGAATCAATGAAGAAACCTGATAATTGTTCTGATACAACGCTGAAAGAGCATCTCAAAGGATCAAGTTTAATTCTACAGTTGTTGGAGAGCACTGAATATTTTTGCAAAGTCATCAATGCGGTCGTTCGATGGTCGTGATCTCACGAGCGTATTAACCACATATACTTTCATCGATCGGTTGATCTAATTTTTGAATGACCCATTAATCGTCCTTTTGTAAGTAGTAAAAGCGTTCTCAAGTTTGAATCTAAGGAATGTATCATAGCACTATAGGTGCGAGTTAGTAATGAAACAGTTGTATTCTTGGTATGGGACATGTTTCAATATCTGATTGTATCTGGAGTTTGCATCCATGGATGAGATTAATTCATGTCTGATGGTTGAGTCTATTAGTTGGTTGATCATTGGAAGTGGAAAGCTATGCTTTGATATGCGTCATGCAAATCTGAGTAGTCGGCTTATGTCCGCCACTCTCCATTTGTTTCCCTCATAAGTAAAGCATTGGATTCTCATTTTGGGTGGAGACATCACATATAAACCTGTTGGTTTTGAGTAGATTCGCCCCCTCCTTAAGTGCACCAGATCTTTCTAGATCTACATCGCTTCATTTTTATTCACCGAGAAATGCCTCGAGTTGACATTTATTGTAGGGTTCTCAATGGTTGGTGAGCGTCCACATATATATGAGATCGAGCCCAAGCGAACACATCGAGATTCACTTGAAGTAAAATAGTTAAATCTTTTACCCTCATTGTGCTGAGTTGTGATCTGATCTGCAATACTAGTGATGGGTTGTAGGAACTTCATGTGCTTATTTGCAATGGTAAATGATCAGGCTTGTAGGGATGTGGAATCAAAGGTTTAGTAGAGTTTATCCTTGTATTGCGTGTTGCAGCATAGCTGGCTCCAGCTATGAGTTTGAATCTACTTGTGTTTTTGAGCAATGCACTTTCCATTCAATGTACTTGCGATCCATTGCTCATCGGAAGGGTCAGAATGATGATCAGTTGCCCATAAGTCCAGGTGTCGATCTGATAATTCTATCTCTAAGCATCCTTTCGGTCGTAACGTCTAGTTGTTATAAATACTAGGCACGAGCTATGGGATTGATTAGTCGTAACCAGCTCTTGGTTGATCACACTCATGCCCCCAGTCTTGGGTTGATGGATGTATTATGCGAATGATTAAGCCTAGCTTCTGCTGTGTTTATACTGTAGTCCAAGCTTAAGGGCTAGAGTTGTTTGATAAAGGATCAAATTATATTCATCTTATTTCCCGTGCATGCCCCCAAGTCTAGGGAATATCTCGATAAGTGGAAAGGTAGATAATGTTAGCTTTAATTTCGTATTCTATCCCGTTGAACCATGATATCGAGTTAACCGATGGAAGGCTGAGCTGTGTCGTATTCTGCATTTTGTCCTAGTTCTTTCCTTTAGGTAGAATACTTTTTTGCCTCGTCGAATTCACTTTGCTGCTTATGTGGTCATACTCCAGGCAAAAATTGAAGAGTGAATCGTCCAGTGAGATCCAATGTAGGATAGATGCTTCCCTTATCGAATCGAGGGTAATAATCGGTGCATGGACAGTTAGGTTGCACTCATTGTGAATAGCTCGTTTAGTCGGATCATGGTAAGAGTCGAAGAATGAATGGTCGCATTGCATTCTTTTGGAGTTGGACGATCAACCACGTCCATTTCGATTTACGTTCTCCCGTCAGATCTAGGGACAAAGCCAGCTCAAATGCAGTCGGGTCATGCTCATCCAGTCTCATGCTCTTCCTGCGGATTGAAGGAAGGCGATGGAGGACGAATGGTCAAGTCACACTCATTCGTGGGTCTATCCATGCTTTGGTGGTCGAAGGTATTCGATGGGCGCTCGTGTAACATCGACTTATAGTCGAAGAGGATCGATATTGGCCGTCGATTTAGCGACACAATGTAGAATGTACGGACCTCATTGCCTATCGGTCCATTGGTATGGTATGAAAGGTGCAGATCGATATGGCCTGTCGATCTGGCAGTACGATATAATTGGCTTCCTGTAACTTCGGGCATCATTCTGATTGGTTAGCATTAAGGTCTCCTTGCAGTCATTGCCTTAAGTTGTAAAGGACACTAAGCTAGCGATGTAGCGAGTCACCTTTCTCTTCTTTCAATGATTTGTTCTTCTGCCCACAGTGTTGGGTTAGCAGAGTTAGTTTGTGGGCGGTCTAATTGCATCTGTAGCAAGTTTATACTCCTTCCGTCGACTTTAGGTCGGAGTTGGTGAATGAATGACCGGATCACATTCATTCATTTGTCTACGCTCGTAGTCGTACTCCGAGGATCAGAGTCAGTTAAATTGCCATTAGTCACGCCTATTTGATATTTACATCCCTGTCCACTCTTTGAGGACTAAGAATTTTAGCAGAAAATGGTCGAACCACATTTTCCTCGATTAATTCCTTTGATACTAGTCAATGGCGAAAGTCGAAGTGTAGTCAGTCACATTGCGACAACTTTAATTTGATGTTTCCCTTACTAAATTAGAGAAAGGAGTTGATTGGCGGATGGTTGGGTCACATCCGTCCACGTTGCATGCACAACCCGCCCGGTCATTGGCTAGAGTTAGCGAATGAACGGTCGTGTCACGTTCATTTGTGATAGGATGGATAATCACATCCATTTAGAATAAGACGTTCAGCTAGGTCCGTTTTGCAAATCTGCATCTCCCTGTCGAATCAAGGAAGAAATTTTGTCTTGTTCGGTTAGAGTGCATCCCTAAAAGGTTATGTTATAGGTCCCATGCCGGGGATAAGTGTTGATGCATGAACGGTAATGTCATGCACGCTTAGTGCTAGATGTTCGGATCGCATCCGATTTTTTATGGTAAGTGTGCCCCCATGCCAGGGGAAGAGTTGGAAAGAAGACGGCAAACCACATCCACTTTTGGTACTTATATTCCAATCCATGCTTCAAGGATTGGAGTTGGTTGATGGGTGGTATGTCACACCCATTAGGTCTTTATACTCCAGTCTGCGCTCTCGGGACCAGAGTTAGTTAATGTTTACAATCCAGTTCGCACTCTGGGAATCTGGAATTAGTTGATGGGTGGTCAGTCACACCCATTTGGCATTTGTGCTCCAGTCCACGCTCTCTGGACCAGAGTGAGTCAGTGTTTTATATTCCAATTCGTGCTATGGGAATCTGGAGTTTGTTGATGGGTGGTCAGTCACATCCATTAGGTATTTTAGGATTATGTCCACACTCCGGGGACTTAAGTTGTTTTACGAGTGGTCGGTCACACCCATTTTGATGTTTATACTCCATCTCGCACTACGAGAATCGGGAGTTGGTTGATGGGTGGTTAGTCACACCCATTTTTGTGTTTATACTCTTGTCCGCGCTCTGGAGACTTAGAGTTGGTTGTTGTTTATACTCCAGTTTACACTCTGGAAATCCGGAGGTAGTTGATGGGTGGTCAATCGCACCCATTTTTGTGTCTATACTTTATTACGTGCTCTGGGGACTTAGAGTTAGTTTATGAGTGGTCGTTCGCATTCAAGTTATATTTATACTCTGTCCACACTCTGGGGACTTAGGATTATTTGCAATCGATAATCTGGTTCACACTCTGGGAATCCAAAGACGATCAATGTTTGTAATCCAGTTCATACTCCGAGAGCCTGGACTTGGTGCGTTATACTCCAATTCGCACTCCGGGAATTTGGAGCTGGCGTTTACATTATGGTTCGCACTCTGGGAACCTAGAGTTGTTGTTTATACTCCAATTCACACTCTGGGAATTCGGAGTTTATCGACAAATGGTCAGTCACATCTATTTAGGCTTTTTTGGAGTACGTTCGCACTTTGGGAACAATGGATCTATCGGGATCGTGGATGGTCGGATCACATCCATCCCGTGTTAATAGGTGAGGTCGTTAGATGGACGGATCCATCCTCCTCAAACTTGGTTAGGACATGGTCAAAGTCATTAGGTGGACAGATCCACCCTCTCCAAAATCGCATTTATGAGTTTTATACTCCAACTCGCACTCTGGGAGTTTGGAGTTGGCCGACAAACGGTCAGTCACGTTTGTTTGGGCATTTGGATAGCGTTCGCATTTAGGGAATAGCGGAGTTATCAGGATCGCGGATGGTCAATTCACATCCATCCTGAGTCGACAAGCGAGGTCGTTAGATGGACGGATCCATCCTCCTCGAACTTGTTTTTAGTGCGGTTGAAGTCGTTAGGCGGACGGATCCACCCTCTTCGAAACCGCATTTATAAGTTTGTACTCTAGTGCGCACTCTGGGAACTCGAAGTTAGTTAGAGGATTGTCGTGTTTCAATCCCTTTTGATTTAAGTGGGTCGGCCCTGAGCTCGGGTTTTACTTAATAAGTGATTGGTCGGATCTTGATCACTTTTCGCTTATTTTCCCTCAATGAAGGACAAGATTTAGTTAATGGACGATCGAATCACGTACATGTTCATTTGGACTCTACTTCTGCCAAGCCTAAGGAGTAAGATTAGTGTTCTGGCACCAAAGAGCTTTGGCAAGCTTTGAGCTCGAGCAGAGGATAGGATTGTCGATCTATATCCACTTTGGGTTGTGTATTTTCCCTTAATTCAGGGGCAAGAGTTGGATAGAAGATGGTCGATTCACTTCCATGTTATGCTTTGCGCTCTTCCGGTTGAGCTGAGGAAGAGAGTTGAAATGATGGCTTATGCTGATTAGCGAGTAGGCAGTTGGTTGTTGATGACTATAAATTAAGGGTTGGACTCTGATGAAGTCGGTTTAAGGCAGGATTATTTTGTGGAATCACATATGCAAACTGGAGAGTGAATAGTCAAATCATATTCATTTTAAACATGTGTTCTTAAATAACCCCAATTGTCTAATGCAGGATTGGATGCATGAACGGTCAAGTCACGTCCACCCTTGGTGTGATTTCGATTCTAATAGGCATATAAGAAGCATAAGTATTTTGGGGAGCTTCAATTACGAGATGGATAGTGCATTGTTGGGACATATAACTCCAAGTCCTTCTGAAATATCCTAATCAAATTGCGTACGCTGTTGAGTGGATGGTCAGTTGCACCCACTTTGTACTGGAGTCTTGACCTTGTCAGTCTCTTCTGCTTTGATGACCTACCCCCAAGTCAGGTGCATATAGCAGCTGATGAGTGGTTGAATGATGCTCGTCATGATGATACCTAAATGATTTGATCATAGTTCGCGGAGGTTGTTTTGCACCCATCCTTAAGTACTTAGTAACCCGCATCATTTGCAAGTAGTTTAATTCAAGTCAGTTATATTTTGCAACATAAACGGAATTGAAATAGAAATAATTCAAAAGAGATCGGATTAAACCTCATTGATAAGTGAAGCGGCGTCGTATGCTCGCTATTGCACTTCGGCCCAGCCCTTCACAGTTGGAAGTCTAATGCAAATGGTTCAGTTCGATCAAAGTTCTTGATCGGTAGGGGTCTAGGGTTCCCTGTCCATCGTTTTATGGGGATTGCACATATTGTCGAAGCATTCCTTTCCGGAGTAGCCTTATGGTGCTGGCGTCCACGTTAGCCGTCTAAGGAAAAGGAGCTTCTCGATTTAGAGTATGGAGTAGGTTTCCTCCTTATCTTGCCACATTGATCCTTCATCTAGTTCATCAACTCAATATTGGATATGATGTGTTGGTGTTGATATTGGCGGATACCCGCCAGTTCTCTTATCAAATTCATGATTGACGGTCTTCTTTGAGGAATGGAGGAAGACATCTGCATTTTATGGCATTCATCACTCTTGGTGGAATCTATGCACCATTCTCACTTCTTGAGGTAGTATCGAAGGTTGTATTTCCATAGTACATTGACATAGTCAACATGTTGAATTTTCAGTAGAAATTTTGCATGTAGGATGGTATCAATGAATAGGTACCAATTGGGAAAGATACTCCAATCAACATTATCAAGTCCATTTTAAGGTTACAGGGTCTTGTAATACTAGTGAATGATGTATGCACGATTTGCCCAACGTTCGAGTGGTTGGTAATGCCGGTTGGATGGCAAGTTGGTTAAAATGGGCTAACAGATTGGTGATTGTCCCAAATTTTCATCCAGATAGGAGAACTGTATAGGGTACTAAGGAAGTTCTCTTGAGGTTGTATACCATGCTTTTAGTCGTATAGACGTGGAATGATTACGATGTGGGCATTTGATGATGGTTCAGTGGTGACCAGCCATGCTTTGAATTGGCAGAGTTGACAGTGTAGAGTAGTCGTCATATTAGCCATCACGCCATAATTGTCAATTCAGGAGTTTTAAAAGCCGATCAATTGGTGGAAGTTGCAGTCCACCTTAGAAGCATGATACATTAATCAACTCCAGTCTTTGTCATATTAGCTAGGTTCTCCAGCCTCTGGGAGCATGGGTTGAGTAGTATTTCTTTACCTATTCCTTGATTGCAATTCAACAGTCGTTGCTGTAATCCCCTACGTCCTGTCCAGTCATGGAACGATCAGAATGTTTCGTTTACTAAGTTGAGTTTTGAATTTCATCATCATTCTCGGTATGAAGTGGTGTTTGAGGTTCGATGTGAAATGCAGCTGGCTAGATCGATCGTCGGATGCACTTCGTATCCATCATTTCGTATCGATTGAATTTCGTATCGATCAGTTTTCGTGTCGATCTAATTTCGTATCGATCACTTTTCGTATCGATCATTGTTGCTCCAACTTGATGGATACGAACAGTAGTTCCATGATGCCTACGAAGTAATGTTTACTTGATGGACACAAACTAACGAGCCCTGATGGATTCGAACATGGTCTTCCAGGATGGATATGAAGTGGTACATCCTGATCGATTCGAATGAAAGCTTACTGAAGGATACGAACAAGGTCGATGCAAAGGAAGCCGCCTTTGGATGGATATGAAGTAGCGCTCCCCGATGGATATGAAATAGTCAATAGGTGATGGATACAAAGAGAGACTATCTGCCGATGGATACGAAATCAACTGATTTGCGAAATGATAGGTTGAGACTTCAATCTATTCGAAATGATGGATACAAAAATCACCACATTTACTGGATACGAAAGCATGGATACGAAAATCACCACATTTTCTGGACACGAAAGCATGGATACGAAAATCATCACATTTTCATGAATACGAAAACATGGATACGAAAATCACACATTTTTATGGATACGAAATTCATCACATTTTCATGGATACGAAAACATGGATACGAAAATCACCATATTTTCTGGATACGAAAACATGGATATTAAAATCATCACATTTTCATGAATACGAAAACATGGATATGAAAATCACACATTTTCATGGATACGAAATTCATCACATTTTCATGGATACGAAAACATGGATACGAAAATAACCATATTTTCTGGATACAAACATGGATACGAAAATCATCACATTTTCATCAATATGAAAACATGGATACAAAAATCACACATTTTCATGGATACGAAATTCATCACATTTTCATGGATACGAAAATCATCACATTTACTGGATACAAAAGCGTGGATACAAAAATCACCACAATTTCTGGACACGAAAGCATGGACACGAAAATCATCACATTTTCATGAATATGAAAATCACACATTTTCATGGACATGAAATTCATTATATTTTCATGGATACGAAAATATGGATACGAAATCATCATGAATGTATTTCCACTTAGATCTGGAGCAATCTGAATAGAATAGAAGGAACCACTAAATGATAGATCTGGATCTTCTCCTTAGATTCTCGCAATCCAACGACGGTAGTAGATACATAGAGCGGGAGAAAAGTAAGGTTTTCTCAGTGAAAGCACCAAAGTGTTTGCACCAAAATCGGATACAACACTCTTCGGATGTGTTTGAAGAAATAAAATGAAGAGAATAGATGTAAAATGAAGCAGATCTAAAAAACACACCAATAAACATATAAGAAAATACATAGAAACACAGAGTTTTAGAGTGGTTCGGCGTACGGCCTACGCCCACTATGAAGTTGATGATTTTATTAACTTTCACATGCCAATTACAACTTATTTCAGCAGATTACAGCAGAATATAATGTTGAAATTCTTGTACAAAAGCAGCTATGGAGTACAAAAATGCATTCGAGAGAGTCTGGACGTAGGAGAGCCAAAAGATCGCTTTTCTGTAGGCTCTAGGGTGTTATCTATAGGCGTAGGAGGCTGATATTTCGCTCAAATCTCGAAAGACTTCTTCTGGCACATGGGGCCCACGCGATCCATCCTACAAGTTTCGGCCTGATCCGTGATTGATACGAACGAATTCCTTATCGATCAAGATTTGATCCAATCGAGCTGAAATTTGGCATGAACCTTCCTTAGGTCGCACGTAAGCTCCTGTGAAAATTTCATAGCATTTGGACTTTTGGATTATGAGATATGATCGATGCAGTTGGAGTTTTTTGGTTCGTGATCGATACGAACGAATTTCGTACCGATCAAGAATTGATCCAATCGAGCTGAAATTTGGCATGAACATTCCTTAGGTCGTGCGTAAGCTACTGTAAAAATTTGGTGGCATTTGGACCTGTAGATCTCGAGTTACGATCGATGCATTTTGGATTTCTTAACCGTGATTGATCAATATCTTGAGCATACGTTCTCCGATTGACTTGAAATTTGGAATGTTGGCTTTCTTAGCTTTGCTTGTTATGTCATATCAATTGTAGCTTGATCCGGAGTCGGAAAAATTTACTGACATCCATAGCAGACCTATATATTAGCGATCTCTAGGACAAACTATCCTTGGTTTTTAGTCAAGTTCTTGGTATCACGGCCTTGCCAAAAGGTGGAATAACAATTTTATTGATCAAACGTTATATATATAGCGTATTCTACTACATATAAATATTTTGACAGATCCTCAGGAGGTGGAAAATTCTGTAGTATCTCTTGAGTTATTGCACGCACGTTATACACTGGATATGAGATGTGAAAATTCATAAGCATCTCTGACGCCATTACACTCATGTTATATGTGATATCGATTTGACTTACATTAGGATGTTTTAGTCCTAAATCCAGTGTTTTATCTTTTCATTACACTTGGGTCAGCCTTGTGTTTTTCAGCTTATTGGAGATTTATTCTGGAGGACGAAAATGAAGATTTGGTATATTATTACTATTATTATTCCTGCATTGTATTTTCTACTGCATTATATTTTATGTTGATGTATATATATAACTCTGGTAAATGTTGTATAAACTATAACCAAATGTATAATAAACAGCTTCATGAACTTTTCATTTGATTATTATATTTTATCGTTCCGCTGTAAGATTCTGTGTTTGTTTTCCTCTTCTTTTCTCTTATTTTCTTATTTAAACCCTAAAGATTCGTATTTCAGTTCCATATGAGTGGGACATATGTGATTTATTGTCTACTCAATGGGAACATAGATATGGGCTATTACATATATCCAAACATTTTCAACAACTCAATTCCAATAAATTCGTTTATATTTGACACTTCAACTTTGAAATTCCAATTTTAAATCATTTGAAGAATTTACTAAATCAATTTCAATTTTAGTATTGACACCTAGATTATCAAAAATAATTCAGTTTATATAAATCAATATCCATTTCAAAATACCAGTTAACTGAATTTAAAAATTAATGATTCAAAAATAATTTAATTTAACCAATCCGATGTCTATATATAATTTTCTACTCTAGGGTCAGGCAATACGAATATTTATCATTTCAATCCGCAATTTATAATTTTACGGTTATATATCATTTCTAGTCGCAATCACTGATTAAATAAAATCCATAAAATTGCTCGAGTTTATTATTTCAACCCGTAACGACTTTTCCCTAATCTACAGATCGTTTGGGTATGTATCATTTCAACCCATTGCGAACTTGCAATATTATAACAATATAAAATACAACATGCAGTCATCCAATATCAGCAATCAAAGATACATCCCAATCATCATCCAAATCAATGAATAAACATCAATAGATAAGTGACATCAACACAGGTATTGAATTGACAATTTTAAAAGTCAATATTAAATTAAACGATGATTAAATGCAACAAAAGTCAAATTTTACCAAAATGGCAATTTAAACATACCCAAGATCAATCAATAAATTTCAAATTACGTCATAAATTTAATTTAACTAACATAAGATAATTTAGTAATTGTAAATTGGTTAAAACACTCACCTTCGATTTTAAATCGAATTAAAACCCAATTTAGGCCCAAAATTCAAACAATGTTAGAATTTGACCAAACCAGCGTCATAATGTTTGGAATTTTGATACGATTCCAGCGGGGAAAACCACTTATGAATTCGAGCTCGTATGCGAAAGTTATTAAGGTTAAAACAATTGAAATTAAAATTGCATTAAAATTAAATAAACAAAAAAAAAACAAAATAGACCTTACCACGTCAGCTTCTTTCCAGTTGAAACTCTATCTCGTGCCAAAGCTTCTTGTGCGCGACAGTACCCAAGCCGCCATCATACATGATCGAACGTCGATCACCACGGCCAGCCACGGTCACATAGGCACGCCACTTCCCCCCAACGATCTGCTGCTTCAGAGGAGGCGTGCGCGACCAGTCTAGCTCCAAAAACACTAAGCTGCACCGAAACCATAAACCCTAATTGAATTTTCCATGACGATCTAGCCTTTAGATCTCCAAGCGAAAACAACGTGCTCGACTCTCTACATAACAATACCAACGAATCGACGATCAGACCAGGTTGATCAAGACGCGAAAAACGACTGAGGCTTCATCACCTAATTTTGGCCATACCCAAACTCAAATCGAAAAATAGGCTGAAGATTTGACATGCACTCATTGAGAGCTTAAAATTAATATATAATTTGATAGGGTTTGATGGATTTGATTTTTCAATTTGATTTTGGTTTGCGATTAAATTTGGAATTGGTTTTGGTTTGTTTGTCATTGAGGAGGAGAAATAAACAGAATTGAATGTACAAATAAATGAAATAAGGAATAGTAAGGGTATAACAGGCTATTTATAGGCAGATTAGAAATAGTAATGAATGGAATATATCGATTTGAAAGTTGAATGATAAATGACTCGAAAATCCCGTTTCGTTTCTAAAACGAAAGTGGGTCATCCCATATATCAAAATAGATGTTTTAAATATTTTCAAACTCAATGGGATAGGTTTCAAGTCCTAATTCCATCGTATGAAGTAGTTAGCTTAAAATCAGCTTACTTAAATTGATTTCAATTAAATTGATTTATACTTTAATGACCCATTATTTTCCACCATTCAAATCGACAATAATCCACACATGACGGACTTGAATAGTACAAAATAATAGATTGTAATAAAAATTCGGAGCAAATAAAATCAAATCACAGAATCACAGACACAGAACATCACAATATCTCTCAGCGGAAAATAAAATACCATGGTAGTTCATGAAGCCACTATCACAAAGTCTCAAAACCAAATACAAACATCAGTCTGAAAATAGATACAACATAAAATCCCAAATATAAAGAAGTCCACTAATACAAAGCTGACAATAGAACAACAAAACTGAAATATAGATAACTAGATAAGCTAATAAATCTCCAGCGATTCCAGACCTCCAGAGAGTGGAAATCAAGGCTGACCCGAGCGTAAATAAAACACAAACACTCGAGTCAGGACATCCATACTTATCCAATGTAAACCAACTCAAGTGAACTATAGTAAAGGTACAAGCAACTTAGAAGATGATTGGGACCGTCCATCCTCTAAGGATCCATTAAACTATTTACTATGTAGTAATATTACACTATTATAATAATGTCTATCAGTAAAATAAACATACTTTTAAATATCGTTAAGGCTTTACATTTTCCACTTTAACACGTAATAGTCCCAGTAGTCCATACAATATCTTCGTATCTCCTGATCGGGAGACTACGAGAAGATATGCATGGGCTACGGGAGAAAACCAAACTCGTAGTAAAGGCTCGATAGGGGTAGGTGACACGGCACACAAGGTAATGCCAGGGTAGATATACCAATTACGATACCCGGGCTGGTGGTAACGCAGCAGCCACATACGCCCACCTCGGAACACATTCCTAAATCGGAGGGTGGCCACCAAACAATCACGGGTAATAGAATGGTATCGAAGAAATGCGTCCAACCAGAGGATCTACCCTTTTTGGCCCAAGAACTCTCCTGTTTCTGCCACCTTATGCCAACTCACGGTAGTCGGGTCCACGTAACATACCACAAGAACGTCGTCACCATCCTACTTCATTCTGGAATCTCCACCGCTTACACAGTTGTCAAAGTGGTTTTCGGTATCGACGAAGAGTATGTCCATATCCAATCCCGGTCTCTTTGCCAACCAATCGTTATTATAACCCGTGGTTATAACTTTAAAAATAATACTTTTTACTTCAAAATAAAATATCATTTCAAAACCCAATCTTTATCAAACTAAAGATCCATTTCCAAAACATTTCAATATCAAAATATCCTATTTTTCAAAACTTCCTTTTCAAATCATTATTTGAATTCAAATCCAAATATCAAACTTAATGCCCTTTTTAAATTCAAAGATAACATTCATTTATTTCAATTCAAATCATCTTTTAAAATGATTCATTTTCCAAGCAAATTTATTCATTTAAATCATTTTAAAGTAACGTTATTATTCTTCCAAGACAAGTATTCAAATTTTAAAGTTTCAAGTCATTCTGAGCTCATTTACTAAGTCAAAACCCACAATTATTAAAATTTTAGCCTTTCGTAGCATTTAGAAAAAGCAGTTATAAGTTATACTTGAAAACATTTTGTAACGGGTCGGATTTTTCCCGCTCAAAAATCGACATCCATACTTCAAATCGTATTCGAATGCCGTAGATTCGACCGTTCAAATCCGATTCGCCGGAGCTTATAACAATCATTAAGTAAACAACACAGCGGAATAAAAGAACAATACATTGATATACAGCTTTGATACAATATCTGATACAACAGATAATCCAATAGATATCAATATACATCAGAGATGTGATACCATAAAATAGCAGCGGAAAAGAAAATAGATGACATCTAACATACGGAACAATATAACTCTAAAATAGTCTTCAAGGAAGAACTCCAGAAATAACTGCAACTCCATTTCCAAAAATCAATCCAGCAATAGCTTGAACTCCCAATAACAATGTACAAAGATAAGCAAGACTGGTGCGATCCAAAGACCGAACTAACTCCAGATAATCCACTATATCTAACTATCTGAAAAACCCAACTCTAGACTGCTCGTGTAGAAAATAATGAGCACCCAGAGTTTAGGAAAGAAACGATAAACTCCGGATCAGTCGTGGGACTGGTGTGAGCAACAAAAACAGTTTATCTTTTAAAACATTCAAAGAAATATTTCTAAATTCAATTCGCAATGCTTTTAAAAGATGAGACTACCATAAGACCTCCTGCCACACACACAACGCAAACGCAGACTTGGAGGAGATTTCTTCTTATGTTAGTCAAAGATGCTTGATACGTATTAAAAAGAACATTTGATATTATTACTAGTGCATAGTGTAGTGAAAATCATTTCGAAAGTAGAATATAAATCTTAGCCAGCATAGGTACCATTATATTATGCCTACTATAGCTACCTCCTGAGGAAGCAGGTTCTACAACTAAAACCGTACAAGTCACCTATTGTTTCTTTGGATTTCCAACAAATGGTCAGGCCAAGGAACTTCCCATTGCCACATGAGAATGCCTCTGGAAAGACATCCCCGAGAACCAAACCGGAACTCTGCCAACACAAGGCCGGGTTACCCCTAACTGGGTAACTACTGACACGAGCACGCCATTCCCCGATCGTAAACGACCTTTCTCACGGGATCCCGATAACCAACAACCACAAAGTAATAAATTCGTAGTAACCACATAGGTTAAATATCTGGGCTCCATACCATGATACCACCTCTATCCAGAAGGAAATGTACATACCCTAAAGGGTGCTACCCCTCATAACCTTGCCGCATCTTTCCTGTTTTGACCATTTCCGGGGTGTGAGGCTCGACGAATTCACGTCCACAAAAACATACTTTATACAAAAGCCATGCTTTGGGTCAACAAATGATCAACACAATGATCACCAAGATAGACGATCAAATAAACGATCCTATCACAATAATCAACACAATGATCATTTACAGCAACACTCAGCATGTCACATTACCAAATTGGGAATATATCGCTGATAACTTCAACTATATAACCTCTGAGCTCGTACGGCTCAGAGAAGGGTGTTAAGCTAAAAGAATAAATTCTTCGCCACCAACAGAAATATATTTGAAAGAAATCGGCTTTACATCTCAACTTGTAATGTCAGACATACAATCCATACAAGTCTGTTCTGGGTTCGAACAGAACCGAAGGCACTTACAAAGAAGTCCTTGCAACCCGGATATTCACAATCCCGATCGGATTTTCCCATCACTTAGGGAGTTTCTATACCAGGAGCGACCCAGTGCAGAGACAATCGATAGGTCATCCTATCGCTTTCGCAAATACCCGGTCTTCATCACCGGTCTTCAAATGCTATCCATAACGACCTATCACATATTCGGAATGGGTTATACGACACAAAGGTCCTTTCCCGGTTAAACCGAATAGTGAGCGAAATAGTTCAAAAACATATGGATATTGGGATTTCAATTAAGTCACAACTTAATAATTCAAACTTTCTTTCAAATGGTTTAACAAATTACCATTTTCAATCTTTAAACAAAAAGATTTATTTTCACAACCTTTAACGGTTTAAACAATTTTCACATTTAAATCTTTTAAACAAAAGATTCGTTCACATATTTTCCAAATCAATTTTCATTTCAATTTAATTTAACTCGTTAAATCTTTAAATCAAAGATTTAACTTACGGCCTTCAAAACAATTTCATTTCAATTTGATTTAAACAAATCATCAATTTAAATCTGTTAAAAATAAACAGATTTAATTCATAGTTTTCAAAAAGAATTCATTCATAACTTAGGAAAATCATTTCTCTATTCAATCTTGCAATTCCCCTAATTAACTGGAATCTCAGTTCTTATCTAAAAGTGTTTATCATTTGAAAACAACAGTTTTCATTTTGGAAATCTGATTCATTTATACGAGTTGAAATCCTTGAGTTAAATTCAAATTCCCAAAAATAATACTTTAAAAATGGTTTGACTCATAATGACTAGTATAATATCATTAATCCCTAATTTCAAATTACAGAATTCAATTTCAAGTATTGAATTTAAATTTAAATCAACTTATTTAAATTCCAAAACTTAATCAAGTAATTTAAAAATAATAAATTCTATTTTGAAATTCCATTCCAAAAGCTTTTCATATTTATTCCGATTCCATTTCCAAAACATTTGAATTTAAAAATTCAAATTTAACTATTTCAAAAATCTGCGACTTAATCGATTTCCTCGTGAAATCCATAATTGTGTGTGTATGGTGTGGTCCAGGGTTTAATCACAATAGTGCAACATCATTTCAATCATCACTGATTAAACACAGAAATAATATTGATAAGCGATATAAAACTTATAACGCTCATCGTCCATTCACAGATTCACAGATAATATACAAATGCAACTAAATATACATTGTTCAATCTACAGAACAAAATATCACACATCAGATAGGATAATCAATTCAAGGCTTTTCATACAATACAATCATTCATAAGCCAGGTCACGTATTCAATAGTCATTTATAAGCAGGATTTATAAATTATTTATCCTAATTAATTCAATTTATTTCCAATAAATTACTTATGAGTTAATTTACCAATTCTGATTTATTAATCATTCGATATCAATTAATTTATCAAATACTTTAATAAATTAAATTATCCTTAATTTATCTTATTCATAAATCTAATCTTTAAACCAATTTCAAAATTAAGTAACCCTTTAATTCATTATTTTAAGAAATAATATACAAATGTAAATAAATGAATAAATCCTTTTAATTTCTTACCATTAAGCAATCATCTCGTAACCCTAAATCATTAATTTCAAATTAATCTTTATCATTTAAATAAATTTACTTTAATAAATCTTTAATTAATATTAATAAATCTCATTTATAAATAAATCCTTAATTAACCTCTATTTGATTTATTATCCTTAATTAATCATAATAAGTAATTATTTCTGATTGCTTCCATCATGTAATTTACAATTTACAATATATATTTGGTTATCTAAATTAATTTATCTAATTCGTTATCAAAATTAATCATATTAAGTAATACTTAATTATCCTTAGTTAATCATCTTTATTTACTAATAACAGTTCTTAATTACTTTTAATTAATCTCTAATTTTAAATAAATCTAAATCATAAATTTATAAATTAAATAAATGAGTCTTTAATTAATTATCATATAAATTACATCACTTAATGCCTTAATTGTTTCTAATATAAAATCAATTCCTTTATTAATGATTTCATTAATCATTCGAGTGTATTTTAAACTTATATTTTAAATTTAAAATTTAATTTTCCTTTTTAAAACTTTAAGATTCAAAGTTCTATTTGAATCTAACTTAAATCTGATTTAACTTTACTCATATTCAGTTTGCAAATTCATTTAAATTTGGTTTAAATTTCAATTTGCAAACAGGTTTTTTTTTTCAAAACTGCAACTCTGTTAAACCAACCCGAGCCAAACGAAGATGACTTCGAGTCTAACACCTTAGTGCTTCGGGCCAAACATGAAAATACTCGAGTAAAAACTCGAGTCACTTATTCTGCTTCATCCCCAAACTAACAAAATTACAGACCACCAGAGCAACCGTGCTCGTGCACGTGCACATGGACGCGGCGGCGCTCCGGTCACCTCCGATGGCTTCCACGCATCAGCCAGCATCCACGCAATCACCTCCGACCACCCAAATTTCCTCACGCGCGCAAAATCGAATTTGAGTTGTACAACTCAAATCTGGAACTCGAACTGCAAACGAAAGCCCAACCTGTCAACGTTTCCCCCACGACGCTCCGACCACCAACGACCTTCCACCTCCGGCCACAGCTTCGCCTACGACCAAGCCACCAACACCTAAAACCCCGAAGCAATCGACGCTTCGATGCGTACGAACCGACCCCAAACAATTACACAGTCAAAAATTAGGTCTAGGAAAAAGAACCCATCACCGTCGCCACCTCGTTCACTTGCAACCCCAACCAATATTTTTCCTAGGGCCACTGATCACCCCTCCACCTCCAGGAGGAAGCTCGACCACCACGACTCCATAGATCATCAGAGTTCGGCCAAAACTCAATTTCCAGGAAATCCCCAAATTCACATCCAATGCCTCACTTTAAATCGTGATTTTGATTTCAAAAATCACAACTTTCCAGGCCAAATCAATTTATGTATTTGAATCAGAGAATTGTATAAATTGATTTTTAACATGTTTATAAAAGTATACAGTAAATCTGGATTTCCAGGACGATACTACTTTGTTTTTAACTTAAACAAGTTTTTAAATTAAACTCTATGGTTTAACTAACATGTTTCATTAAATACTTAAATCCAAATATAAATTGGATCAAGAGATATTGATTTTCAAATAAGCCTTTAGCTTGAAATTTTGGTAACAGAATGTTACAGGGAATGCAAATACACACACACACACACACATTCATATATCAATATGCAGATTGGTTGCCAAACACTTATATATATAGGAAGCACATACTTTCCAGACCACTACATAAACAAGAGTCTACTCAAAGATTTTTAAAGGTGTAAGGTTACTCACTGTATTTCCAGAGGAAGAGGAAGACAGAGCTTCTCTACTTGAAACAGACTGTTGAATCTTCAAGCTGAAACCCCCTTTTCTTTTGATCTCTGGTTTGAAGTCATTTGTTTTGATTTATATTGTTATTTAAATTTTGAATCTTTGTTTAAGTATGAAGTAATATTTACTTCAGATTTTAGCTTCAAGGAACGAGCTGATGAAAATATATAGGAGAGCAAGTTTATAAGTTGATGTATATATAAAAGAGGAGTTGTACAGGTTGATTATTGTTCTATGCAAGGTGATGTTACCTTCTCTTTGTACTATAAGCATGGTTGAAGATGCTTTGTTCAATAATTATGTATGTACAGTTTATATATGTGCTTGTTTGAGTTGAGATGAAAGCTTTATTACTTTTCTTTGTACTTCTTTATTTCAGCCTGCATTTTCTTGCCTGCATATACTTTTGCATGTTGACTTGCTGATTTCATGCTTTATACTTTTTAAATCATGTTGTTAAATTTTATTCTAGTGCCATCACTTCTTATTTATTTCTTTGCTTTGTTTTGTTTCTTATATTTGTTTAGGCCTTGTTACTTAGTACTTTGCATATTTATTCTCTTTAGTTTTGTTTTATACTTATTGTTTTTGTTTTATATTTGTTTTATACACTTTCATATTAATTCTTTTTGCTTTTGCTTATTTATATTTTAATTTGTTTTGTCTTCTATTTTAAAATGAAAAAAAATAAATTTCTATAAATGTTGTGTTGTTATGCTTTAATCACTTTACTTTGTTTCTTCCTTACATTATATTTGAATTGCATACTTATATATTTGTTTGTAATTTATCTCATTTTAAATTCACAAATCCTAGTTTTCTTTAAAATATATATATATTTAAATCTGAAATAACCATTTCTATCTATAAAAATCCATTTGTATAAATATTATACTATTAATATTGTTTAAATACAACTCATTATTTAATTAAAACAATTTATAAAAGAATATCTTTATTTTGATAAATAACATATTTTTATTTGCTCTTATTCTTGCATTTTAAATTTACTTCTATTTTTAGTTTAAATAATTATCATAAATTTTACTTTAAAAATTATTGTTTTATATTTCTCTATATATACACATATATTTTATATAACTCAAATTATCATTATTTATAAATTTTTAAATCAATTTATCTATTTATTTTTATACTTGTGTCCAAAGTATATTATTTACTTTTCAAAATCATTTATATAAGAATTTATTTAAAATCCAATATATATATATATATATATATATATATATATATATTCACATATATACAAAATTTCAAATCCATATGACTATATATATATATATTCTATTTGAATCGAGGAAACTCGCTTCCATTTATATTTAATTCTATAATTTTTATTCAAAATTTCCTTTAATTATCAATTTAAATTAAATTAAAATCTAGGGTCGTTACAGACTTCCCCCCTTAAAAGAATTTCGTCCTCGAAATTCGCAGGCACGAAAACAATACAGAGATAGACGAAAGATAGAAGAAATATCTTTTCAAATCAAACTGGATATCAATTCTGCATTTGCTCACCAAATCAGAATATCAACAACAGATACAAGAAATTATAACAGAATTTCAATTTTTGTTTTAAACAAAATCGTTTTATCGATACAATTCAATTTATTCTTCATATTCTACTAATCAATTTAACTCAAATTAAAATTTCAATTTATTTAAAATTTTCAATTCCAAATTTCCAATTCATATTCATTAAGGTTTAAAATCAAAAACCGATAAGAAACCGATGAAGATACGAAGTAAAGATTTCCCACAACGATTCGTAGAGCATCACCGCACCGAAACTTCTTCTTCTAGAGCTGGTACGAAGAAATCAAAAGAATTTAGAAACGAATCAAAGAAAATTGATAGAGAAAGTTGTTTCCACTATTGTTACAGAGTATCGACCATTTATAGTCGTATTTCCCTGTCCCCTATCTCATTCTCTTCTTGCACTCATACTTACTATCAGTAGATAGTAAGAGAATTTACTGAGGCGTTAAAACGGATATCTTAAGGATTACTCATTCTAGGATTTACTTCATCCTATCTCTAATGAGTTACTTAATGTGTTACACTCCTGAGCTAAAGTTCAACCCTTAGCTCTGATACCAAATGTAACGGGTCGGATTTTTCCCGCTCAAAAATCGACATCCATACTTCAAATCGTATTCGAATGCCGTAGATTCAACCGTTCAGATCTGATTCGCCGGAGCTTATAACAATCATTAAGTAAACAACACAACGGAATAAAAGAACAATACATTGATATACAGCTTTGATACAATATCTGATACAACAGATAATCCAATAGATATCAATATACATCAGAGATATGATACCATAAAATAGCAGCGGAAAAGAAAATAGATGACATCTAACATACGGAACAATATAACTCTAAAATAGTCTTCAAGGAAGAACTCCAGAAATAACTGCAACTCCATTTCCAAAAAGCAATCCAGCAATAGCTTGAACTCCCAATAACAATGTACAAATATAAGCAAGACTGGTGCGATGCAAAGACCGAACTAACTCCAGATAATCCACTATATCTAACTATCTGAAAAACCCAACTCTAGACTGCTCGTGTAGAAAATAATGAGCACCCAGAGTTTAGGAAAGAAACGATAAACTCCGGATCAGTCGTGGGACTGGTGTGAGCAACAAAAACAGTTTATCTTTTAAAACATTCAAAGAAATATTTCTAAATTCAATTTGCAATGCTTTTAAAAGATGAGACTACCATAAGACCTCCTGCCACACACACAATGCAAACGCAGACTTGGAGGAGATTTCTTCTTATGTTAGTCAAAGATGCTTGATACGTATTAAAAAGAACATTTGATATTATTACTAGTGCATAGTGTAGTGAAAATCATTTCGAAAGTAGAATATAAATCTTAGCCAGCATAGGTACCATTATATTATGCCTACTATAGCTACCTCCTGAGGAAGCAGGTTCTACAACTAAAACCGTACAAGTCACGTATTGTTTCTTTGGATTTCCAACAAATGGTCAGACCAAGGAACTTCCCATTGCCACATGAGAATGCCTCTGGAAAGACATCCCCGAGAACCAAACCGGAACTCTGCCAACACAAGGCCGGGTTACCCCTAACTGGGTAACTACTGACACGAGCACGCCATTCCCCGATCGTAAACGACCTTTCTCACGGGATCCCGATAACCAACAACCACAAAGTAATAAATTCGTAGTAACCACATAGGTTAAATATCTGGGCTCCATACCATGATACCACCTCTATCCAGAAGGAAATGTACATACCCTAAAGGGTGCTACCCCTCATAACCTTGCCGCATCTTTCCTGTTTTGACCATTTCCGGGGTGTGAGGCTCGACGAATTCACGTCCACAAAAACATACTTTATACAAAAGCCATTCTTTGGGTCAACAAATGATCAACACAATGATCACCAAGATAGACGATCAAATAAACGATCCTATCACAATAATCAACACAATGATCATTTACAGCAACACTCAGCATGTCACATTACCAAATTGGGAATATATCGCTGATAACTTCAACTATATAACCTCTGAGCTCGTACGGCTCAGAGAAGGGTGTTAAGCTAAAAGAATAAATTCTTCGCCACCAACAGAAATATATTTGAAAGAAATCGGCTTTACATCTCAACTTGTAATGTCAGACATACAATCCATACAAGTCTGTTCTGGGTTCGAACAGAACCGAAGGCACTTACAAAGAAGTCCTTGCAACCCGGATATTCACAATCCCGATCGGATTTTCCCATCACTTAGGGAGTTTCTATACCAGGAGCGACCCAGTGCAGAGACAATCGATAGGTCATCCTATCGCTTTCGCAAATACCCGGTCTTCATCACCGGTCTTCAAATGCTATCCATAACGACCTATCACATATTCGGAATGGGTTATACGACACAAAGGTCCTTTCCCGGTTAAACCGAATAGTGAGCGAAATAGTTCAAAAACATATGGATATTGGGATTTCAATTAAGTCACAACTTAATAATTCAAACTTTCTTTCAAATGGTTTAACAAATTACCATTTTCAATCTTTAAACAAAAAGATTTATTTTCACAACCTTTAACGGTTTAAACAATTTTCACATTTAAATCTTTTAAACAAAAGATTCGTTCACATATTTTCCAAATCAATTTTCATTTCAATTTAATTTAACTCGTTAAATCTTTAAATCAAAGATTTAACTTACGGCCTTCAAAACAATTTCATTTCAATTTGATTTAAACAAATCATCAATTTAAATCTGTTAAAAATAAACAGATTTAATTCATAGCTTTCAAAAAGAATTCATTCATAACTTAGGAAAATCATTTCTCTATTCAATCTTGCAATTCCCCTAATTAACTGGAATCTCAGTTCTTATCTAAAAGTGTTTATCATTTGAAAACAACAGTTTTCATTTTGGAAATCTGATTCATTTATACGAGTTGAAATCCTTGAGTTAAATTCAAATTCCCAAAAATAATACTTTAAAAATGGTTTGACTCATAATGACTAGTATAATATCATTAATCCCTAATTTCAAATTACAGAATTCAATTTCAAGTATTGAATTTAAATTTAAATCAACTTATTTAAATTCCAAAACTTAATCAAGTAATTTAAAAATAATAAATTCTATTTTGAAATTCCATTCCAAAAGCTTTTCATATTTATTCCGATTCCATTTCCAAAACATTTGAATTTAAAAATTCAAATTTAACTATTTCAAAAATCTGCGACTTAATCGATTTCCTCGTGAAATCCATAATTGTGTGTGTATGGTGTGGTCCAGGGTTTAATCACAATAGTGCAACATCATTTCAATCATCACTGATTAAACACAGAAATAATATTGATAAGCGATATAAAACTTATAACGCTCATCGTCCATTCACAGATTCACAGATAATATACAAATGCAACTAAATATACATTGTTCAATCTACAGAACAAAATATCACACATCAGATAGGATAATCAATTCAAGGCTTTTCATACAATACAATCATTCATAAGCCAGGTCACGTATTCAATAGTCATTTATAAGCAGGATTTATAAATTATTTATCCTAATTAATTCAATTTATTTCCAATAAATTACTTATGAGTTAATTTACCAATTCTGATTTATTAATCATTCGATATCAATTAATTTATCAAATACTTTAATAAATTAAATTATCCTTAATTTATCTTATTCATAAATCTAATCTTTAAACCAATTTCAAAATTAAGTAACCCTTTAATTCATTATTTTAAGAAATAATATACAAATGTAAATAAATGAATAAATCCTTTTAATTTCTTACCATTAAGCAATCATCTCGTAACCCTAAATCATTAATTTCAAATTAATCTTTATCATTTAAATAAATTTACTTTAATAAATCTTTAATTAATATTAATAAATCTCATTTATAAATAAATCCTTAATTAACCTCTATTTGATTTATTATCCTTAATTAATCATAATAAGTAATTATTTCTGATTGCTTCCATCATGTAATTTACAATTTACAATATATATTTGATTATCTAAATTAATTTATCTAATTCGTTATCAAAATTAATCATATTAAGTAATACTTAATTATCCTTAGTTAATCATCTTTATTTACTAATAACAGTTCTTAATTACTTTTAATTAATCTCTAATTTTAAATAAATCTAAATCATAAATTTATAAATTAAATAAATGAGTCTTTAATTAATTATCATATAAATTACATCACTTAATGCCTTAATTGTTTCTAATATAAAATCAATTCCTTTATTAATGATTTCATTAATCATTCGAGTGTATTTTAAACTTATATTTTAAATATAAAATTTAATTTTCCTTTTTAAAACTTTAAGATTCAAAGTTCTATTTGAATCTAACTTAAATCTGATTTAACTTTACTCATATTCAGTTTGCAAATTCATTTAAATTTGGTTTAAATTTCAATTTGCAAACAGGTTTTTTTTTTTTCAAAACTGCAACTCTGTTAAACCAACCCGAGCCAAACGAAGATGACTTCGAGTCTAACACCCTAGTGCTTCGGGCCAAACATGAAAATACTCGAGTAAAAACTCGAGTCACTTATTCTGCTTCATCCCCAAACTAACAAAATTACAGACCACCAGAGCAACCGTGCTCGTGCACGTGCACATGGACGCGGCGGCGCTTCGGTCACCTCCGATGGCTTCCACGCATCAGCCAGCATCCACGCAATCACCTCCGACCACCCAAATTTCCTCACGCGCGCAAAATCGAATTTGAGTTGTACAACTCAAATCTGGAACTCGAACTGCAAACGAAAGCCCAACCTGTCAACGTTTCCCCCACGACGCTCCGACCACCAACGACCTTCCACCTCCGGCCACAGCTTCGCCTACGACCAAGCCACCAACACCTAAAACCCCGAAGCACTCGACGCTTCGATGCGTACGAACCGACCCCAAACAATTACACAGTCAAAAATTAGGTCTAGGAAAAAGAACCCATCACCGTCGCCACCTCGTTCACTTGCAACCCCAACCAATATTTTTCCTAGGGCCACTGATCACCCCTCCACCTCCAGGAGGAAGCTCGACCACCACGACTCCATAGATCATCAGAGTTTGGCCAAAACTCAATTTCCAGGAAATCCCCAAATTCACATCCAATGCCTCACTTTAAATCGTGATTTTGATTTCAAAAATCACAACTTTCCAGGCCAAATCAATTTATGTATTTGAATCAGAGAATTGTATAAATTGATTTTTAACATGTTTATAAAAGTTTACAGTAAATCTGGATTTCCAAGACGATACTACTTTGTTTTTAACTTAAACAAGTTTTTAAATTAAACTCTATGGTTTAACTAACATGTTTCATTAAATACTTAAATCCAAATATAAATTGGATCAAGAGATATTGATTTTCAAATAAGCCTTTAGCTTGAAATTTTGGTAACAGAATGTTACAGGGAATGCAAATACACATACACACACATTCATATATCAATATGCAGAGAGGTTGCCAAACACTTATATATATAGGAAGCACATACTTTCCAGACCACTACATAAACAAGAGTCTACTCAAAGATTTTTAAAGGTGTAAGGTTACTCACTGTATTTCCAGAGGAAGAGGAAGACAGAGCTTCTCTACTTGAAACAGACTGTTGAATCTTCAAGCTGAAACCCCCTTTTCTTTTGATCTCTGGTTTGAAGTCATTTGTTTTGATTTATATTGTTATTTAAATTTTGAATCTTTGTTTAAGTATGAAGTAATATTTACTTCAGATTTTAGCTTCAAGGAACGAGCTGATGAAAATATATAGGAGAGCAAGTTTATAAGTTGATGTATATATAAAAGAGGAGTTGTACAGGTTGATTATTGTTCTATGCAAGGTGATGTTACCTTCTCTTTGTACTATAAGCATGGTTGAAGATGCTTTGTTCAATAATTATGTATGTACAGTTTATATATGTGCTTGTTTGAGTTGAGATGAAAGCTTTATTACTTTTCTTTGTACTTCTTTATTTCAGCCTGCATTTTCTTGCCTGCATATACTTTTGCATGTTGACTTGCTGATTTCATGCTTTATACTTTTTAAATCATGTTGTTAAATTTTATTCTAGTGCCATCACTTCTTATTTATTTCTTTGCTTTGTTTTGTTTCTTATATTTGTTTAGGCCTTGTTACTTAGTACTTTGCATATTTATTCTCTTTAGTTTTGTTTTATACTTATTGTTTTTGTTTTATATTTGTTTTATACACTTTCATATTAATTCTTTTTGCTTTTGCTTATTTATATTTTAATTTGTTTTGTCTTCTATTTTAAAATGAAAAAAAAATAAATTTCTATAAATGTTGTGTTGTTATGCTTTAATCACTTTACTTTGTTTCTTCCTTACATTATATTTGAATTGCATACTTATATATTTGTTTGTAATTTATCTCATTTTAAATTCACAAATCCTAGTTTTCTTTAAAAATATATATATATTTAAATCTGAAATAACCATTTCTATCTATAAAAATCCATTTGTATAAATATTATACTATTAATATTGTTTAAATACAACTCATTATTTAATTAAAACAATTTATAAAAGAAACTATCTTTATTTTGATAAATAACATATTTTTATTTCCTCTTATTCTTGCATTTTAAATTTACTTCTATTTTTAGTTTAAATAATTATCATAAATTTTACTTTAAAAATTATTGTTTTATATTTCTCTATATATACACATATATTTTATATAACTCAAATTATTATTATTTATAAATTTTTAAACCAATTTATCTATTTATTTTTATACTTGTGTCCAAAGTATATTATTTAATTTTCAAAATCATTTATATAAGAATTTATTTAAAATCCAATATATATATATATATATATATATATATATTCACATATATACAAAATTTCAAATCCATATGACTATATATATATATATATATTCTATTTGAATCGAGGAAACTCGCTTCCATTTATATTTAATTCTATAGTTTTTATTCAAAATTTCCTTTAATTATCAATTTAAATTAAATTAAAATCTAGGGTCGTTACACATTTTAATTCAGCAAAGACAGCACTTAAAAACTGCTGTTAAAACTCAGTTTTAGTTATATTTTAGTTCAAAATAGCAAAGACATCATTTTCGGAAATGCTGTAATAGCTCAGGTTCCAAAACAAGGGTTTTAATTCATTTCTGCAAAGACCGCAGCCCACTACAGCATTTACAGAAATGCTACAATAGATCCGAGTTAAGTTTTTAGCCTATTAGTTCAACAACATCAACTACAGCATTTCAGAACAGCATAATAGCCTCTTTTATTCAGTTTTAGTTCATTTACAAAAACCATATCATTTCTGAATACTATTAAAAGTGATTTCCAGATTTTAGTGTATTTCCAGCAATTAATAAAATTCATTTAAAACCCTTTAAACATTGTCAAAAGTCATATTTTAACATTAAAAATGTTCATTAACATATCATTTAAAATATCATTTTTATAAAATAAATTTCTTATAATTAAATCCAATTTCAACAAATTACTTAATAAAATTCAAGTGTAAAAGTTTCCAATTCTTCACATTTTGAAATAAATAGCTTAATACTTAATTTTTCTCCAAATTTTTTTTCCAATAAAATTTAATTTCCATTTTTATTTATATAACTAAATTTTATTTAACAAAATTCCAATTTTCCACTTAAGTTATATTTTCAAAATTCAATGTAACTATTCATTTTTCCAACATTTTAGCCTATAGAAAATTCTAAATTTCTATATTTAATATTTAGAAATCCAATTTAAATCAAATTTTCATATGTAGACACTTTTAAAATTACTTAAAAATTCCAAAATTTTTTATAAAAATAACCACGGGCCTGTATATTGTTTTCTAACGTAGGTCAAGTGATACAGATATATATCATTTCAATCCGTAGTTTACAAATAAAAATCTGGGTTCTATCATTTCAAACTCGCAGTCCCAAGTCAAAATAAATAATCAAAAACTGTTCAGGCCTATCATTTCATCCCATAACGATTTTTTCCTATTCTAAAGTCCGTTCGGGCATGTATCATTTCAACCCATAGTGATATCTAATCTACAGGGAACTTGCAGTGTGATTAACAGATATAAATGAACTGTTTAACAATATATAACAGTAATAGATGAGATGACATGTAATTTAACAGGTTTAACATCATATATAAATAATCACAGGCGGTTATAAAATCATTTATAGTTCTACACATTCAAATGTTGTCGCTTCACAATTGCATAAGTATATAGTGTCGTGTGAGATTTACTCACCTCTAAATGCAGGAGATTGCAATACAACTGACATAAAGGAATGAAGAGAAAAATCACAAGACTACAGACTCGAGTGCAGGGCGAGATCCAATGCTACAGACCTTGTGTTATAACCCAAAAAAAATCAAAATAAACCATAAATTCAATATACTTTGAATTGATGTAACTTTTAAATGAAAAGAGATTTGAATGTCAAATCTTTTTCCTTACTTTCTCTATTCTTTTGCACGACATAGGGATGAAATATGGTCAGGTTTGGACAAGACATGGCTCAGGTTTGGGCTAGCATGGCTTGGGTTTAGGCAAGAACATGGAGAGGAGTTTGTAACATGAGAAGGTGAAGGGGTTATGTAATATAGTGGTTTTGCTTCATCAAGGAGGTTCGACCATGGATGAGTGGGCTCAGCCTAGGGTGCGCCATGACTAGACTATGGCTGGAGAGGTGTGTGGTGGTTAGGTCAGTGAAGTGGCGGCGGCTATGGTGGTGGCCGTGGTTGAAGGAGATGAGGCAAAGTGGCTTGGTTATGTAGGGTTTTAAGGCATATGTTGCATTTTTTTGGAGTTTTATCACAATAGAGCACTCGGCCTTGGTCAAGACCAGAAGGCTAGCTGGTGATGATGATAGGGAAGAGGTGTAGGAGGTGGTGGCCCTGGCTATGGAGGAGAAGCCGAGCAAAACTAGCAAAGAAGACAAGGCAAAACACTTAGAAAAATAAGAAAAAGAATAAAAAGAAGGAAGAAGACATTACCAAAATGTTTCTAGCCCTGGATGGAAATGAGATGTATTTTTTTTTTTGCAGGAATGAGGAATGAATGTCATGGCTTACCAAAGAAAATTACACGGCCAAAAGAAAATAAATGAGGAGTTATGAAAAAAATGAAAAGTCTAGAAATGAAAAGCCATAGGAAAAGGAAGAGTCTTGTCTCTTCAATTTACCATTTCTTTTTTTTAAAACAAATAAAACAAAATAATTTCAGTAAATACATTTAAGAACCAAAAAAAGTGAAATAAAATGAAAATATATAATTAAATTTAAAGAAAATAAAAAAAATTAAGGAAATTGCTTAAAAATTCAAAACAGTGTTCAAAAATTATAAATAAATCATCACTAGCCTTGGAAAAATATCCACTTCATTTTAAAAATATTATAAAGAAAAAATTTGAAATAAAATAACTTATTTATCATTTATAAATTGAAATAAATAATTATTTTAGAGAAAAATAGAAAAAGAACTGAAGAAATTGTTTAAAAATGGCAAACAGGACACGAAAATTGCAAAAAAATTACCATTAACTCTAGAAAAATTCCTACTTCACTTTAAAAATATTTTAAACAAAATTTTGAGTAAAATAATTTCTAAAACATTTTCAAAGTGAAATAAATTAAATTAATAATTAATTTCAAAAATATTGGGTTGTTACACTCTCCACCACTGAAACCTTTTAGTCCTCGAAAGGAACGGAAACAAGGAAATAAGACAAACAAGATAAAAAAGCAAAATAGTACCTGGAATAAACAATTCTAGATTTGAAGCACGAATGCTCTCCTCCGTCTCCCAAGTACAATCACGATCATTAGTACTCCACTGTACTTTGACCAGACTAATAGATTTCCTTCTTGGCTGCTTCGTACCTCTACCGACAATACGAAGTGGCTTCCTCTCGACAGTCAGACTAAGCTCAATATCCATGCTGTTAAGAGCAGAAGGCTGAACAAACAGAGATGGGTCATAGAGATACCCGCGAAGATGTGAGATGTGGAATACATCATGCACTACAGAAAGCTTCTCGGGTAACTCCAGACGATAAGCCAAGGAACCAACTCTTTCCACAATACAGAAAGGACCAATGAACCTAGGAGAAAGCTTCCCTCTACGACCAAAGCAAATGACATTCCTTAAGGGAGAGACCTTAAGGAAAACCATATCGCCAACAGCAAACTCAAGCTTTAGCCTTCGCCTATCAGCATACTTCTTCTGCCTATCCTGAGCAACCCTCAACCTTCTCTTAATCTCCTCAACTCTCTCCGAAGCTTCCAAAATCATATCAGGACCAAAAACCAGATGATTACCGGATTCAATCCAGCAAGATGGAGATCGACAAGGTTGTCCATACAAAGCAGCAAATGGAGACGTCTTGATACTGGCCTGAATTCAAAGATAAAAAGAAGATAGATAATAGATTAAGATAAGATTAAAACAGAAGATAAGATAATACCTGATAACTATTATTGTAGGTGAATTCGACAAGATGCAAATGACCTTCTCAAGATCCACCATAATCAAGCACACAAGCACGAAAAAGATCTTCGAGTATCTGATTCACTCTTTCTGTTTGACCGTCGGTCTACGGATGATAAGCAGTGCTCAGATTCAAATGAGTACCCAAAGATTCCTAAAAATCTTTCCAGAACTGGCAGGTAAAGATAGGATAACGATCATAAACAATACTGAGAGGAACACCAAAGAGACGAACAATCTCCCTCACGTTGATCTCATACAAGCTAGAAACAGAACTGGTAGACTTGACCGGAATGAAATGAGCAGATTTGATCAGCCTATCCACAATAACCCAGATACTCTCATTGCCTTTCCTAGACCTCAACAATCCATCAATGAAATCCATGGAAACCTGTTCCACTTCCAGTTGGAGATCTCAAGAAGTTGCAACATACCAGGAGTCTTCTGATGATCGGCCTCGACTTGCTGACAAGTCACACACCGACTAACAAAAATAGAGACATCCCACTTCATCCCTCTCCACCAATAAAGCCTCTTCATATCCTGATACATCTTCGACACACCAGGATGGATAGAAAGCCTGGATCGATGATTCTCCCGAAGCAACTCCTGCCTCAATCCATCAACATGCGGGACACAAAACCTGCCATTAATCCTCAAAATCCCTCTATCATCGATCTGAGCTCCACTACTGCCACTACCACTTCCACCAACTCTGCTCTGAACACTCTCCTTAATAAGCCTAAGCATCCTATCCTCATCTTGCTTAGCTATGATGCACTCCAAAAGAGGAGAAGAAGAAACAACCATCTGACACAACAAAGCCTTCTTCCGACTCAGAGCATCGGCCACAACATTAGCTTTACAGGGAGTGTAGCTAATATCAAGGTCGTAAGAAGCCAGAAAGTCAAGCCAACGGACTTGCCTCTGGTTCAAATCCTTCTGGGAGAAGATATATTTCAGAGACTGATGATCGGTAAAAAGCTCAAACTTGATTCCTAGCAGATGATGCCTCTAAATCTTTAAAGCAAAGACAACAGCAAGCAACTCTAAATCATGGCAGCATAATTAGCTTCATGGGCTTTCAACTGACGGCTAGCATAGGCAATGACCCTACAATCCTGCATGAGAACAGCACCCAATCCCTCATGAAAAGCATCAGTATATACCGTCAATCCTTCACTTCCGTTCGAAACGGTAAGAACTGGTGCGAAAGTTAGATTGCTCTTTAACTCGTTGAATGCAGCTTTACACTTCTCATCCCAGATAAACTTAACATTCTTACGAGTCAAAGCAGTGAGAGGTGCAACAATCCGAGCAAATTCTCGATAAATCTCCGGTAGTAACTGGCAAGGCCCAGAAAACTACGAATCTCAGAAGGAGTCTTAGGAGTTTCCCAATCCTATAACATATTAGGGAAAATAAGAACCACAGAAGAGATAGAATAATTAAATAACGAAGGAAAAAAGAAAGAAAGACTTACATTGATCGCAGCGATCTTGGTTGGATCAACAAAAACTCCATTACCAAAAACAATATGTCCAAGGAATCAGACTTCATCCTTACAGAAATGGCATTTAGAAAATTGAGCCTTCAACTGATGATTTGTGAGAGTCTCAAGAACATATTTCAAATGTGACTCATGCTCCTCCTAGGTCTTAGAGAAGACAAGGATATCATCGACAAAGACTAGAACAAATTTATTAAGCACAGCACGAAAAACACGATTCATAAGATCTACAAAGAAAGCAAGAGCATTAGTCAAACCAAAAGGCATGACTACCATTCATAAAACCCATTCTCAGTCCGGAAAGCAGTCTTGGGAATACTTTCCTCAGCAACTCTAAGCTGGCGAAAACCTTTGGCAAGATCAAGCTGAGAAAAACAAGTGGCGCCATAAAGTTGATCAAATATATCATTGATGCGAGGCATCAAATATCTGTTTTTCATAGTGAGCTTGTTCAGCTCCCTATAATCAACACACATCCTCAAAGAACCATCCGACTTATTGACAAAGTCCACCGCAGCTCCCCATTCTGAATGGCTAGGTCTGATCAGACCTTTGGAAGACAAGTCCTCAATCTGCTTTCCTAACTCAACCTTCTCACAAGGTGCCATTCTTCTAGGAGGGAGAGCTATAGGTCGAGCACCAGGAATAAGATCAATGCGGAAATCTATCTCCCGCTTAGGAGGCAGAGTGGTGACTTCGCCAAAAACATCTGGATAGAATTTGACCACACGGGTCGAATGAAGATCACCTGAAGCAAAATCCAGAGAATTTATAAAGCTGCTAGGAAAATCCTGAGGCATGCGGTACTGAATAACAAAGGAAGTACACAGATCATCCTCAAGATAAATAGACCGTGATTTACAAGAGATATGGGCATTTTGCCTACCAAGCCAATCACTTCCAAGCAACAAATCAAAAGCATCAAAGCCCAAAACATAAAAATCACCACCGAAGTAATGATCAGAATAAAGAAGCTTCGCTTGTTTACAAATCCTATTAAGGTTTACGAGGCCCCCAGTTGGATTTGAACACATAAAGGCACAGAAACTTACTTAGGAGAAAGGAGATGCTCAAACTTATCACACAAATCAATAGATGTAAAACTATAGGATGCACGAGTATCAAACATAACACGAACATGATGCTGAAATCAAGAAAAAGAACCCTGGAGAGTACCTTGGTCATCACTAGAAGCTGGAGAAGAGGAAGAGGTGACAACAAGTATACCAGAAGGCTTACCCTTTTGCTGGGTAGGGCAATCCTTCCTGAAATGGCCAGGCTGGAGATAGATGTAGCAGATGCAGTTTTGTCGGGATCCGAAGGTCGGCATTCTTACGTCCACTGTATCAAATGCCACATAATCGAATGCCGGAAAACCGAGTTGTTAGGGTTAAAAAGAAGAGGTAGAAGAAAAAGATAGAAGAAATAAGGAAACAGAACAGAAATAATATCAGAATCTCACAGTCGCAGCAGAACAACATATAATAGATAAATGAATATCTTTAAAAAACAAAGAACTATCTCAGTTATTACATTACATTATCATCAGAGTGCACAACAACAATATACAACACAACAAAACAATGGACAGTTAAACAAACGTGCCCTTACAAGTGAAATTACAGCGGAAAGATAATATCATATACAAGTAAAACGTCTCGTCATCCAGCTCGCCATTTGAGCTCCATAGCACTTCTGAATCCAGAATGACCTGATAACCTGACTCTAGACTGCCTGTGTGGAAAATTATGGGCACCCAGAGTTTAGGAAAAGAACAATAAACTCCAGGTCAGTCATGGGACTGGTGTGAGAACTCAAAATAGTTATTTATTTTTGAAAACAACAACAAGGGAAATGAAAAAAAAATATCCACAAAGCTTTTGGAAAATGAAACTACCATAAGGCCTCCCCGCACACACACAATGCAAACGTAGAATTGGAGGAGATTTCTCCTTATGATAGTCAAAGATGCTTGCTACGCAAAACAAATCATTTTTATATTATTTTTAGTGCACAGTGTAGAACGCGTTTCGAAAATAGAATATAAATCTTAGACAACATACAACCATTATCGTATTCCTACTATATCTACCATGTTCAATAGTAGGTTACCACCACATTCCATGGCAGGTAATACAACTAAAACCGTACAAGGCTCGTATTATTTCTTTGGATTTTCCAAAAAATGGTCAGGCTAAGAAACTTCCTACTGCCACATGGGATCGCCTCTGGCGGGACATCCCGAGAACCGAACCGGATCTCTGCCAACACAAGGCCGGGTTACCTCTGTAACTAGGTAAGTACTACTCGAGTATGCCACTCCCCGGTCCTTGGGACCTTTATCCGAGGGCCCTCTATCGCCAAGCAACAACCACACAGAAAAATGAGATTGGAGCAACCACATTGGTTAAGCATCGGGGCTCCATACCTGACACCACCCTTTTCCAGAAGGAAATGACACGCCCTAAAGGGCGCGACCCTCATAACCTTGCCGCATATTCCTGTTTCGACCATTTCCGGGGTGTGAGGTTTGACGAAGTCTCGTCCACAAAGCTACGCTTTTTCACAAAGCCACGCCTTGATCAACAAATGATCAATAAATAATCATCACACAGCACCACTCAGCATGCCACATTACCAAATTGGGAATATATCGCTGATAACCTTTAACTACATAACCTCTGAGCTCGTACGTTTCAGAGAAGGGTGCTAAGCTAAGAGAATAAATTCTTCGCCACCAACATAGATGTATTTGAAAGAAATCTGCTTTATATCTCCAAATGTAATGTCAGACACGTAACCATACAAGTCTGTTCCGGGCTCGAACAGAACCGAAGGCACTTCCAAAGAAGCCCTTGCAACCCGGGTATTCACAATCCCAATCGAACTTCCCATCACAAAGGAAATCCCCATACCGTTGCTAACGGTGCAGAGACAATCGATATGTCATCCTATCGTTTTCACAAATATCTGGTCTTCAACATCGGTCTTCAATGCTATCCATTACGTCGTATCACTATTCGGAATGGGTAATTCGAATAACGAGCTCAATAATTTAAAAATAAGTGTAGCATTCAATTTCAACCAATTCACAACAAATAGCCATTTAAGGGTCAATATTGATAGTCAGTTATTTAACTATCAATCAATATTCATAACATAACCCAATTTCAAATAATTTCCCAAATTATTTATTTCCACAAATATCTTTACAAGATATAATTTCCACACTTCAACCATTTGAAAATAAATTTCAAATCATTTCCCCCCTTTAAATGTTTGAAACCAAATTTCAAATCAATTTTCATAAACGGAAACACTTTCAAATATTTATCCATTTTCAATTTAAAATGGTTCATTTAAATTAATCAAATAAATCCTTACCGATTTATTTTAAACTTACGTTCCAAATCCGTAAATTTATTTCCACACTTTTCAAAATAAATCAATGTTTATCTTTAAAACAAATTTCCCTTGTAAATTTCCATTGTGAATTTACATTTCCAAATATTCACCTTTTATACGATTTTTCAAATCGATTTCAATTATTCACTTTCAATTTATCTTTAAAAGCTATAATCTCAAAAATTCACTTCATATTGAAAAACATTTTCATACTTATTCAATAATAAGTAATTCACAAATCCATTTATTTCCAACATTTGGAAAATATTCAATATACTTAAATCCAGATTAAGTGTATATTTTATTCTTAAAGGAAACATTCTCTTAAACACATTTATTTGAGTCAAAACAAATGTTGCGTAAAACATCATTACGACAACCCAAAGTCACTAGTATAGGGATTCGAAATTAAGATAGATATATAAATCCCAATCCTATACAAAACTTTTCCTTTCGGAAATCATTTACTACAACAACAGTGTTATAGTCCACCATTTCCTTCTATTTCTCGAAAACGTCTATTTCAACAATGAATATTGAAATCTATGGTTTCGATACTTAATACATTTTAAAACCTTTTTGGATCGTTTTAAATTCTATTTAAAATATCACTTTCCCGAAATATTTCTTTAATATATTATTCACCGTCCAAAATACTTAATATACTTCGTTGACCAAATCCAATTTCTACATATTTTACTTGAAGGATTTTCCACCGTCCAAATCATTGATATATTTCCTTTAATAAGCCATAATAATTAAACTTATCAAAATAAGTCGATTTCGTATTTATAAAACAACGTTTATAAATTCCATTTCTATTTATAAAAACTTCGATTTATAAATCTCCTTTATTAACCAATTCAATTTATAACTCAATTTTATAAAAAAAATCTAATTTATAAGTTAATTACTTATAAATCTTTTATTTTACCAAAAATCTATTCATTTTATAACTTCGCAATTATAAATCTATAGATTTCATCCACTTATCAAATCCATTTACACTTCATTTTAACACTTATAAAAACTCGTTTTATAATTCCAATATTTTAATTTATAAATATCAATTTTATAAATCTTTTATATAAATCATTTATAATAATTCAAAAATCCCAATTTAAACCATTTTATAAATTAATCAACTACTTATTTCAAAAAAAAAATCACATTTCGGTTATATTTCACAAAGATCATGATATTTATAACATAAAAATTTCAATGTTTATTTATTTAAAATGAATCAATTCCAAAATTAAATTTTATAATGAATTCTCAACTTAAATTTAAATAAAAATCAAATTTTATTTATTTTCGGCATCTAGCGATACCAAAAATATATTCGGCTAAAATTTAGCCTTTAACGATTTCAATCACAAAGATAATCACGCAGATTATAAATAGATCAACACATAACATTGAAACCAATTCAATCATTTGAGGAATCCAATTGGATCCCTCCAACCTGTTTCCCTGCATCCAAAGATGTTAGCACAATACCAATTCCGCTTCAAGACGGAATATCGCGGTATATGAGATTTATAAAATACTATCCGCTATTATGCGGTGCAATAGGGTCTCATCCGCTATATAATGCGGGAAATCAACTCCAAATACATATAGAATACCAATTCCATATCAAGTTGGAATTATCACGGTATATGTTTTTAATAAATAACATCCGCTTAATATACAGCGTATATGGTCTATTTCAGTACAACAAATAATAACTATCATCCAATCACACAATCAAGCAATTTTAAATTTAATTATTTTAAATTTAAATCGAAACAATTCGATTGAGTGAGAAGTTCTCACCTAGAGTTTCCGAAAGCAGTTGTAGCGTTTTATTTCGAATAAAATTAAACGTGCGTTTAATTTTACCCAAAATTTTCACCATCTGCAAACGACTCCAAACCAACTCCATTGCGTAGTGCTCGTCCATACAAACCCGTCGCAATTTGTTTCGTACGTTTTTGACCTCGTATGAAAGAGTTATTGCAATTTAAAGTTTGAACGATTTAAAATAAATTAAATTAAAAATTTTCTTTTATATTTTTTAACCTAACAACTTTCGGCTGTTAGATCTCCCTGCACGCATCAAGACCGTTACATGCGATATCCCCTTCTTTCCAGTATACATCGCGCTCGAACCCAACCAAGCCGTGCAAACCCTAATACACGCGACCACAACGAGCACTTTGAAGACGATCAGGAGATGCTACTTCGAAGCCCTCGCCTAGAGCTACCATCGGCCAGATTTTGGTTGAACTCGGCTCCACCATTGCTTTGAAAAGCGTGCACGAACGTGGGGCTTTCAATCCCAAATTCACGTCGATCCACTTCGTTTTAAACGATCATAACCGTTGGATATTAAGATCTTGGAGTGCTCTACATTTTTCATGTTGAAAGTTTTCCGAATTAATGTCTGGATTAGAAGAAAATGAGGGAGAAAGAGGAGAAAATTTCGGCCATTGGAGATATGGAGGCGGCGGCTGAAGCTTGCCTTCTAGGGTTTTGCAAATGAGATGATGTATGGTTCTTTTATAGAATTTCAACGAAAAACACTATTCACTCGATTTTACGAACTCCAAATCTCGCGTGGTGAGTGGCGTTTTTAGGGTTTACCCCACGTTCCGGACACAATGGAATATGTTTTGGAAGCTAATTTGGTTATATGTGCGAGTTACGGAAATAAACGATCAAATTTAAATTAAATCGATTAACCCAAATTTCTATGCGTTTTGGCTTGCCCCGGACAAACGCTAAATCCGATTGACATGAAATTTGAAACCTTACAATAATATAACATTACGGATCCGATGAAACTGGTTTCGTCGAAATTCGAGACTGTTTGAAAAATGGCTATTTTGACTAATCCATTAAATATTAGAATATTCAGTTTTCACAAATTAATTTTTAATTCAATTTTAAAAGTTCACAAACATTGTTCTAGCCCCAATATGATTTAATTCAACTTTATAAATCATTTTTAATCACATTAAACCCAATTTCCAAATTTTTCTGTAATTTCAAATATTAAATTGCCGATTTAATGATCCAATTAAATATAAATATTCGAAAAATAAATTATTCGACTTATTAATTTTACTTATTGATATTTAAAATCAATTAAATATCTGAATTTCAAATGTCAGAAATTCTGGGTCGTTACAAACTTCTCTCTTAAAAGAATTTCGTCCTCGAAATTACCAAGTAAGAAAAATGCCCCAAATTAATTAATTTTTTCAAAACAATTCGTTCAAATTTGATTTACAAATCTCTTAAGTGTTTAACTTTTCCAAAAATTCAATAGTTAAACTTCTTACAATAACTTTACTAAGTTTTAAAATCCATATATAGTTATCTTTTCAAAATCAACTATATCATTTAACCTTTAACTTCAAGTCAAAACTTAGTTTTCACAAAAAAATTCCAAAATTTCCCAAAAATTTTCTAACGCCTTAAATTTTCAAAAAAATTTCTCCATAACCTCCTTTGTACGGAGGGGCTTTTACAATATCACAATAGATATAAATATATGTACATAGACCCACCCAGTCGGAAAAACAGAAAAACAGTTCATATTTCCTATTTTTATTGCATAGGCGTACCTTTTTAGCATTTTTAAGCAAAGCAGTTATTTATTTAGCATTCTACGCAACCAAAACCAGCCAAACATTAGCCCCGGTACCTGTACTTACTCAATATAAACACATAAGTGACATATATAAGAAGTTATTAACATTTTACTCTTTTAAACAACTGCAACACATGCATATTAAAAGAAACGCATATTAAACAAAGTTTATAAACAACTTATATGATTTCAACATTACTTGTAATTGTTCACAACCAATTTATACACAACGACATTCAATTATTCATTTTCAATTAGTTTACATTCACTAATTTACATTCACATTGGTTCACTTTCAATTCAAGCAATTTCTATTCAATTAAACATACTTAACTTCCAATTTGAATTTAATTGCTTTTGCTTTCAATTTTATTCATTCAATTGCATATGAATTTCTATTCAATCAATTAACAATAATCTAACAACCAATGTATATCCAATACAACCGAATTTATTCACTTTACATACAAAATTCATATTCACTTAGTTTACCTTCAATTTGGTTTAACATTCAATTAGCTGTAAATGAATTTACACTTATATCCATTATTCTATATCAATTCATTACATTCGATTTATTAATATTCAATTCATTAGTTCAATTACTAATTTATTTTACAAATAAAGTTGAATCTCCTTTATATAACTCAAATTCATATCCATTTAATGATTTTATTTCATTAATTCATTTTGATACCAAAATCAACTTCATTCAACATCACTTAAGTTATATTCCATTTAAACATCATTTGTTTAACTTTAACTTAAATTTCCATTTCAACAACATATCTAATCCAGTTAAAATCCAATTCAAATTCCAACTCCAAAGTAAATTCTATTTAACTTTTACCGAAGTCAATTTTTTTTACCACTTCTTCAGATTCATACTTCGTTTTGCTTAACAAAATTATTTAACCATTTTAATAATTGGTTTTACTTACATCTTCACATTTAATAAGTCATACAACTTATTATTCAACTTCCAAATCTGATTTAATCTATTTAACTTCCTTTAGTTAAATTTCACATCATATATTTTATCATACTAATTTCATTTCAACTTTACCAAAGCTAAAATCTTTATTATCTCATATTATAAGTTCAAAACTTGATTACTTATATTCATCAATTTCTACTTGGATTTTAATACCAAATTTGTTTATCACAACGAAATTCAATTTCAATTTACTATGGTAGCACATCCATCACACAAAAACTCGAAAATGATACTGATGATGCTGCAGCCATCACCCTTATTATTCCCTAGCAACAGTAGTGAATCCAATGCTTTAAATTCTTTAAAATTTCTTTTATTTATAAATCACATTTATAAATTCTTTTCTCATATAATTTCACTATTTCCCTTTACTTATACAAGATTATTCCACCATTGTAAATCTTTTCAATTATAATTCCATACTTATATAATTGTTGCTTTTATATAATTTATTCTTTCACAATTGTTGTTTTTATTCAGATTATTTGAACAACTTTAATTCACTTATATATTTTCATATATTTTCAACAATCAGACAATTCAATTTTTACATACACTTCAATAATTTTTGAAAAATTATTCCTTTATATATAAAATAAAATCGAGGTAAAATTATTTCATTTACCCCATTTAAAATGATACTATGTCGGTTTATCTCGTTTAAGAGTTTAGAAACCCCTATCGCTGATAGTTAGCTAGACTGCACCGGCCAGAATTCATAAACAATCAACTGATAAGTCAACACAATACAAAACAATTTCATATTCACTAAAAAATATGCTCTCATATCTATTATTACTTTCAAACTCATTCTAGAGTACTGCTGACTCTATCTCTAATGAGTAATTTCCAACAGAGCCAAGGTTGTCACTTAACCATATGCTCTGATACCACGTTGTAAGATCTAGGCTTTTCAACCATCGACAGCGGCTAATAACCGCCGTGGCAACGACTGGTATCCCAAACTTGCTTTTACGGCCAGCCTTTCGACTGTCACGGCTTACGTCTAACCAACCCCTATTGACTAAGAGAGGACATGTAGGGGTAAGAGTCTCCCGTTCGCCACCTAACCGCGAAGCGAGAACCCCCCATCACGTTTCACTAAGATAAGCAAGACTGGTGTGAGAACTCAAAACAGTTATTTATTTTTAAAAACAACAACAACAAGGGAAGTGAAATAAAAATATCCGCAATGCTTTTGGAAAATGAAACTACCATAAGGCCTTCCCGCACACATACAATGCAAATGCGGAATTGAAGGAGATTTCTCCTTATGATAGTCAAAGATGCTTACTACGCAAAACAAATCATTTTTGATATTATTATTAGTGCATAGTGTAGAAAGCATTTCGAAAATAGAATATAAATCTTAGCCAACATACGACCATTATCGTATGTCTACTATAGCTACTATGTTCAATAGCAGGTTACCGCCACATTCCATGGCAGGTAATACAACTAAAACCGTATAAGGCTCGTATTGTTTCTTTGGATTTTCCAACAAATGGTCAGGCTAAGGAACTTCCTACTGCCATATGGGATCGCCTCTGGCGGGACATCCCAAGAACCTAACCGTATCTCTGCCAACACAAGGCCGGGTTACCTTTGTAACTAGGTAACTACTACTCGAGTATGTCACTCCCTGGTCCTTTGGGACCTTTATCCGAGGGACCTCTATCATCAAGCAACAACCACACAGAAAAATGAGATTAGAGCAACCACATAGGTTAAGCATCAGGGCTCCATACCTGACACCACCCTTTTCCAGAAGGAAATGACATGCACTAAAGGGCGCGACCCTCATAACCTTGCCGCATATTCCTGTTTTGACCATTTCTGAGGTGTGAGGTCTGACGAAGTCTCGTCAACAAAGCTATGCTTTTTCACAAAGCCACGCTTTGATCAACAAATGATCAATAAATAATCATCACACAGCAACACTCAGCATGCCACATTACCAAATTGGGAATATATCGCTGATAACCTTCAACTATATAACCTCTAAGCTCGTACGTCTCAGGAAGGGTGTTAAGCTAAGAGAATAAATTCTCTGCCACCAACAGAGACGTATTTAAAGAAATCTGCTTTATATCTCAAAATGTAATGTCAGACACGTAACCATACAAGTCTGTTCCGGGTTCGAACAGAACCGAAGGCACTTCCAAAGAAGCCCTTGCAATTCGGATATTCACAATCCCGATCGAATTTCCCATCACAAAGGAAATCTCCATACCGCAGCTAACGGTGCAGAGACAATCGATAGGTCATCCTATTGTTTTCACAAATATCCGGTCTTCAACACCGGTCTTCAGTGCTATCTATTACGTCGTATCACTATTCGGAATGGGTAATCCGAATAGCGAGCGCAATAATTTAAAAATAAGTGTAGCATTCAATTTCAACCAATTCACAACAAATATCCATTTAAGGGTCAATATTGATAGTCGGTTATTTAACTATCAATCAATATGCACAACATAAACCGATTTCAAATAATTTCCTAAATTATTTATTTCCACAAATATCTTTACAAGATATAATTTCCACACTTCAACCATTTAAAACAAATTTCAAATCATTTCCGCCCTTTAAATCTTTGAAAACAAATTTCAAATCAATTTCCTTAAACGGACTTCCAAATATTTATCCATTTTCAATTTAAAATGATTCATTTAAATCAATCAAATAAATCCTTATCGATTTATTTTGAACTTACGTTCCAAAACCATAAATTTATTTCCACACTTTTAAAAATAAATTAATGTTTATTTTTAAAACAAATTTCCCTTATAAATTTCCATTGTGAAATTACATTTCCAAATATTCACCTTTTATACGATTTTTCAAATCGATTTCAATTAATCTTTAAAAGCTACAATCTCAAAACATTCACTTCATATTGAAAAAAATTTCCATACTTATTCAATAATTAGTAATTCACAAATCCATTTATTTCCAACATTTGGAAAATATTCAATATACTTAAATCCAAATTAAGTATATATTTTATTCTTTAAGGAAACATTCTCTTAAACACATTTATTTGAGTCAAAACGAATGTTGCGTGTAACATCGTTACGAAAACCCAAAATCACTAGATAGGGATTCGAAATTAAGATAGATATGTAAATCCCAATACTATAAAAAACTTTTTCTTTCGGAAATCATTTACTATAACAACAGTGTCATAGTCCACCATTTCCTTCTATTTCTCGAAAACGTCTATTTCGGCAATGAATGTTGAAATCTATGGTTTCGATACTTAATACATTTTAAAACATTTTTGAATTGTTTTAAATTCTATTTAAAATATCACTTTCTCAAAATATTTCTTTAATATATTATTCATCGTACAAAATCGTGAATATACTTCGTTGGCCAAATTCAATTTCTACATATTTTACTTCAAGGACTTTCTACAGGCCAAATCGGGGATATATTTCCTTTAATAAGCCATAATAATTAAACTTATCAAAATAAGTCAATTTCGGATTCATAAAACAACGTTTATAAATTCCATTTCTATTTATAAAAACTTCGATTTATAAATCTCCTTTATTAACCAATTCAAGTTATAACTCAATTTTATACCAAAGATCTAATTTATAAGTTAATTACTTATAAATCTTTTATTTCACCAAAAATCTATTCATTTTCTAACTTCACAATTATAAATCTATAGATTTCATCCACTTATGAAATCCATTTACACTTCATTTTAACACTTATAAAAACTCGTTTTATAATTCCAATATTTTAATTTATAAATATCAATTTTACAAATCTTTTATATAAATCATTTATAATAATTCAAAAATCCCAATCTAAACCATTTTATAAATTAATCAACTACTTATTTTAAAAAAATCACATTTCGGTTATATTTCACAAAGATCATGATTTTTATAACATAAAAATTTCAACGTTTATTTATTTAAAATGAATCAATTCCAAAATTAAATTTTATTATGAATTCTCAACTTAAATTTTCAAAAAATAAAATTTTATTTATTTTCGGCATCTAACGATACCAAAAATATATTCGGCTAAAATTTAGCCTTTAACGATTTCAATCACAAAGATAATCACGCAGATTATAAATAGATCAACACACAACATTGAAACCAATTCAATTTGAGGAATCCAGTTGGATCCCTCCAACCTGTTTCCCTGCATCCAAAGATGTTAGCACAATACCAATTCCGCTTCAAGACGGAATATCGCGGTATATGGGATTTATAAAATACTATCCGCTATTATGCGGCGCAATAGGGTCTCATCCGCTATATAATGTGGGAAATCAACTCCAAATACATATATAATACCAATTCCATATCAAGTTGGAATTATCGTGGTATATGTTTTTAATAAATAACATCCGCTTAATATACGGCGTATAGGGTCTATTTCAATACAACAGATAATAACTATCATCCAATCAAGCAAATTCAAATTTAACTATTTAAAATTTAGATCGAAACAATTCGATTGAGTGAGAAGTTCTCACCTTAAGTTTCCGATAACAGTTGTAGCATTTTATTTCGAATAAAATTAAACGTGCGTTTAATTTTACCCGAAATTTTCACTAGCTCCAAACGACTCCAAACCAGCTCCATTGCGTAGTGCTCGTCCATACGAACGCATCGCAATTTGTTTCGTGCGTTTTTGACCTCGTATGAAAGAGTTATTGCAATTTAAAGTTTGAACGATTTAAAATAAATTAAATTAAAATTTTTATTTTATAATTTTTAACCCAACAACTTTCGGCCATTAGATCTCCCTGCACGCATCAAGACCATTGCATGCGATATCCCCTTCTTCCCAGTATACATCGCGCTCGAACCCAACCAAGCCGTACAAACCCTAATACACGCGACCACAACGAGCACTTTGAAGACGATCAGGCGATACTACTTCGAAGCCCTCGCCTAGAGCTACCATCGGCCAAAGTTCGGTTGAACTCGGCTCCACCATTGCTTCGAAAAGCATGCACGAAAGCGGGGGCTTCAATCCCAAATTCACGTCGATCCACTTCGTTTTAAACGATCATAACCGTTGGATATTAAGATCTTGGAGTGCTCTACATTTTTCATGTTGAAAGTTTTTCGAATTAATGCTTGGATTAGAAGAAAATGAGGGAGAAAAAGGAGAAGATTTCGGCCATTGGAGATATGGAGGCGGTGGCTGAAGCTTGCCTTCTAGGGTTTTGCGAATGAGATGATGTAGGGTTCTTTTATAGAATTTCAACGAAAAACACTATTCACTCAATTTTCCGAACTCCAAATCTCGCGCGGTGACGGGCGTTTCTAGGGTTTATCCTGCGTTGTGGACACAATGGAATATGTTTCGGAAGCTAATTTGGTCATACGTGCGAGTTACGGAAATAAACGATCAAAATTAAATTAAATCGATTAACCCAAATTTCTATGCGTTTTGGCTTGTCCCGGACAAACGGTAAATTCGATTGACACGAAATTTGAAACCTTGCAATAATATAACATTACGGATCCGATGAAATTAGTTTCGTCGAAATCCGAGACCGTTTGAAAAATGGCGATTTTCACTAGTCGATTAAATATTAGAATATTCAATTTTCACAAATTAACTTTTAATTCAATTTTTAAAAGTTCACAAACATTGTTCTAGCCCCAATATGATTTAATACAACTTTATAAATTATTTTTAATCACATTAAACCCAATTTTCGAATTTTTCTGTAATTTCAAATATTAAATTGCCGATTTAATTATCCAATTAAATCTAAATATTCGAAAAATAAATTATTTGACTTATTAATTTTACTTATTGATATTTAAAATCAATTAAATATCTGAATTTCAAATGACAGAAATTCTGGGTCGTTACAACAGATGTCGCAAAGATCACGCCTAGCTGGCTGAGTAGGGGGAGGAATGGCAGTACCAACAATAGTAGGGCAACTATTCGCATTGTGTCCCGACTGTCACACTTGAAGCAGGTGATGGAAGACAGGTCAACTGGCTATCTGTGAGATGGAGTAGATGATGTAGATCCCAAACCCGAATTCTTGAGCCAATTCTTCTGCCGCTGGAAGCTGAGTTTTCACTACTTAGAATTTGCAGAAGGAGTCTAAAATGAAGGAGCACCAACTAAAGCAGGACCCTTAGAAGTAGGGTTCTCATAACGAAGAGCCTTATCCATAAGCTGGGTAAAAGTGCCATGAACATGAGAAATGAGACGACTGTAGTACTCGGGACAAGCACCAGCAATAAACTTCTCATTCTTCTTCAGAGGAACGTCTATCAGACCAGGTCCGAACTTAGAAAGTTCGTTAAACTTCCTCTTGTACTTTGAAAAAGACATGCTTCCCTGCTTGAGGTCCACGAACTCCCTATAAAGTTGGGATTTCCCGGCTTCAGGCATCCACTTAGCAACGAAAGCCTCCCTGGGAAGAATGATAGATAAGCTTAGAAAAGGCACGAAAAGATAGAAAAACAGAATTCAAAGAAACATAAGAAGATACCTGAACTGTTCCCAAGTAAGATCAGCCTCAACGGTGTTAACCGTAACAAACTCCCACCAATCTTGGGCAGCCTCCTGCAACTGCCATGCAGCTAACTGACGCCTCTGGGCATCAGTAATCTCAAGATTAGTAAATATCCTCTCGATACTCCTCAGCCATTGCTGAGCCTCAATGATAGACTTAGAATCAGTTGACTTGGTTCCATCAAGCTGAGTAAATTCTTTGCAAAGAACAATGAAACGGATAGGAGCTGGGGCTGGAACTGTGGCAGCACCACGACCCTGATCTCTAGCATTTCTACGATTCATCTTGAAAATTCAAGAATGAATATTAGGACAAAGGTGAAGATAAGATAAAGATAAGACAAGATAAATTCACTAGGATGAACATCCTAACTTCAGAAATTTCTAACAAGGTAGATACGAAAGGAAAGAAGTTAGAAAAATTTGCTTTAAAACAAGGAATTTTTTATATCAAAATAATCTTTGAAAAATCCTTTGAAAATAATTTTAAAATCATTTTATACTTTGAAAATACGTTCTCTCACAAGGAAATGATTCTGAAGTTAATTTCACTCATTCTAGGGTATTTGTGCCCTATCTCTAATGAGTTTTTGCTCCGTAGGCTAAGGTTTGCCTAAAAACCAAAGCTCTGGTACCAACTGTAACGACCCATTATTTTCCACCATTCAAATCGACAATAATCCACACATGTCGGACTTGAATAGTACAAAATAACAGATTGTAATAAAAATTTGGAGCAAATAAAATCAAATCACAGAATCACAGACATAGAACATCAGAATATCTCGCAGCGGAAAATAAAGTACCATAGTCGTTCATGAAGCTACTATCACAAAGTCTCAAAACCAAATACAAACATCAGTCTGAAAACAGATTCAACATAAAATCCCAAATACAAAGAAGTCATCTAATACAAAGTTGACAACAAAACAACAGAACTGAAATATAGATAACTAGATAAGCGGATGAATCTCCAACGATTCCAGACCTCCAAAGAGTGGAAATCCAAATCTGTGAATAACTCAGGCTGACCTGAGCATAAATAAAACACAAATACTCGAGTCAGGACATACATACTTATTCAATGTAAACCAACTCAAGTGAACTGTAGTAAAGGTACAAGTAACTTAGAAGATGCTTGGGACTTCCCATCCTCTAAGGATCCATTAAACTATTTACTCTATAGTAACATTGCGCTATTATAATAATGTCTATCAGTAGAATAGACTTACTTTTAAATAGCGTTAAGGCTTTACATTTTCCACCTTAACACGTAATAATCCCAGTAGTCCATACAATATCTGCATATCTCTTGATCAGGAGACTACGAGAAGATATGCATGGGCTACGGGAGAAAACCGGACTCGTAGTAAAGGCTCGATAGGGTAGGTGACACAGCACACAAGGCAATGTCAGGGTAGATATACCAATTACGATACCCGGGCTGGTGGTAACGCAGTAGCCACATACGCCTACCTCGGAACACATTTCCAAATCGGAGGGTGGCCACCAAACAATCACAAGTAATAGAATGGTATCAAAGAAATGCATCTGACCAGAGGAGCTACCCCTTTTGGCCCGAGACCGCTTCTGTTTCTACCACCTTATGCCAACTCACAGGAGTTGGGTCCACGTAACATACCACAAGAACCTCGCCACCATCCTACTTCATTTTGGAATCTCCACCGCTTACATAGTTGTCAAAGTGGATTTCGGTATCGACAGAGAGTATGTCCATATCCGATATCGGCCTCTTTGCCAACCAATCATTATTATAACCCGTGGTTATAACTTTAAAAATAATACTTTTTAATTCAAAATAAAATATCATTTCAAAACCCAATCTTTATCAAAATAAAGATCCATTTCCAAAACGTTTCAATATCAAAATATCCTATCTTTCAAACTTACTTTTCTAATCATTATTTGAATTCAAATCCAAATATCAAACTTAATACCCTTTTTAAATTCAAAGATAATATTCATTTATTTCAATTCAAATCATCTTTTAAAATGATTAATTTTCCAAGTAAATTTATTCATTTAAATCTTTAAAGTGAAGTTATTATTCTTCCAAGACAAGTATTCAAATTTTAAAGTTTCAAGTCATTCCTAGCTCATTTACTAAGTCAAAACCCATAATTAATAAAATTTCAGCCTTTCGCAGCATTTAGAAAAGGCTGTTATAAGTTGTACTTGAAAACATTTTAATTCAGCAAAGACAGCACTTAAAACCTGCTGTTAAAACTCAGTTTTAGTTAAATTTTAGTTCAAAACAGCAAAGATAGCATTTCCAGAATGCTTTGATAGCTCAGGTTTCAAAACAAGGGTTTTAATTCATTTCTGCAAAGACAACAGAAATGCTATAATAGACCTGAGTTCAGCTTTTAGCCTATTAGTTCAACTACAACAACTACAGCATTTCAGAACTGCTGTAATCGCCTCTTTTATTCAGTTTTAGTTCATTTACAGAAACCATAGCATTTCTGAATGATATTAAAAGTGATTTTGAGATTTTAGTGTATTTCCAACAATTAATAAACTTTATTTTAAACCCTTTAAACATTGTCAAAAGTCATATTTTAACATTAAAAATGTTCATTAACATATCATTTAACATATTATTTTTATAAAATATATTTCTTATAATTAAATCCAATTTCAAAAAATTACTTAATAAAATACAAGTGTAAGAGTTTCCAATTCTTCACATTTTTAAATAAATAACTTAACACTTAAATTTTCTCCAAAAAAAAATTTTCAAATAAAATTTAATTTCCATTTTTATTTATATAACTAAATTTTATTTAACAAAATTCCAATTTTCCACTTAAGTTATATTTTCAAAATTCAATGTAACTATTCATTTTTCCGACATTTTAACTTATAGAAAATTCCAAATTTCTATATTTAATATTTAGAAATCCAATTTAAATCAAATTTTCATATATATATATATATATATATATATATATATATGCACACACTTTTAAAATTACTTAAAAATTCCAGAAAATTTTATAAAAATAAACATGGGCATGCATATAGTTTTCTAACCTAGGTCAAGTGATACGGATATATATCATTTCAATCCACAGTTTACAAATAAAAATCCGGGTTCTATCATTTCAAACCTGCAGTCCCAAGTCAAAATAAATAATTAAAAACCGTTCAGGCCTATCATTTAGCCCATATTGATTTTTTCCTATTCTAAAGTTCGTTCGGGTATGTATCATTTCAACCCATAGTGATATCAATCTACAGGGGACTTGCAGTGTGATAAACAGATATGAATGGACAGTTTAACAATATATAAAAGTAATAGATGAGATGACATGTAATTTAACAAGTTTAACATCATATATAAATAATCACAGGCAGTTATAACATCATTTATAGTTCTACACGTTTAAATGTTGTCGCTTCACAATTGCATAAGTATATAGTGTCGTGTGAGATTTGCTCACCTCTAAATGCTGGAGATTGCAATACAACTGACACAACAGAATCAAGAGCAAAATGACAAGACTACAGACTCGAGTGGAGAGCGAGATCCAATGCTACATATCTTTTGTTACAACCCAAACAAAATCAAAACAAACCATAAATTCAATATACTTTGAATTGATGTAACTTTTAAATGAAAAGAGATTTGAATGTCAAATCTTTTGCCTTGCTTTCTCTATTCTTTTGCATGGCCTGGGGATGAAATATGGTCAGGTTTGGACAATACATGGCTTGGGTTTGGGCTAGCATGACTCGGGTTTAAGGCATGAACATGGAGAGGAGTTTATAACATGAGAAGGTGAAGGGGTTATGCAATATAGTGGTTTTGCTTCGTCAAGTGGTTCAGCCATGGGTGAGTAGGCTCGTCCTGTGGTGAACCATGGCTAGATAGTGGCTGGAGGGGTGTGTGGTGGTCAGGTCAGTGAAGTGGTGGCAGCTATGGTGGTGGCTGGTTGAAGGAGATGAGGCAAAGTGGCTTGGCTATGAAGGTTTTTATGGCATATGTTGCATTTTTTTGGAGTTTTATCACCATAGGGAACTCGGCCTTGGTCAAGACAAGAAGGGTAGCTGGTGATGATGATAGGGAAGAGGTGTAGGAGGTGGTAATCGTAGCTATGGAGGAGAGGCCGAGCAAAACTGGCAAAGAAGACAAGGCAAAACACTTAGAGAAATAAGAAAAAGAATAAAAAGAAGGAAGAAGACATTACCAAAATGTTTCTAGCCGCGAATGAAAACGATATGTAATTTTTTTTTGCATGAATGAGGGGATGAATGTCACGGCTTACCAAAGAAAATTACACGGCCAAAAGGAAATAAACGAGGAGTTATGAAAAAATGAAAAGTCTAGTAATGAAAAGCCATAGGAAAAGGAAGAGTCTTGTCTCTCAATTTACCATTTCTTTTTTTTAAAACAAATAAAAAATAATTTCATTAAAGACATTTAAAAACCGAAACAAAGTGAAATAAAATGAAAATATATAATTAAATTTAAAGAAATTATAAAAAGAATTAAGGAAATTGCTTAAAAATTCAAAACAGTGTTCAAAAATTACAAATAAATCATCACTAGCCTTGGAAAAATATCCACTTCTTTCTAAAAATATTATAAAGAAAAAAAATTTAAATAAAGTAATTTATTTATCATTTCTAAAATGAAATAAATAATTGTTTTGGAGAAAAATAGAAAAAGATCTAAAGAAATTGTTTAAAAATGGCAAACAGGACATGAAAATTACAAAAAAAAATTACCATTAACTCTAGAAAAATTCCTACTTCACTTTAAAGATATTTTAAACAAAATTTTAACTAAAATAATTTCTAAAACATTTTCAAAGTGAAATAAATTCAATTAATAGTTAATTTTAAAAATACTAGGTTGTTAAAAATACGCAATTCGTGTCCGTACGAGCAAATGACAAGTCTGATCGCTATAAAACTTGAAATCCTACAATAATTCACTGTTTCGGATCGAATGAAACTGGTTTCATCGAAATCCAAGATAGTTTTCGAAATGGCTATATTTCAAGTTTATTAAATAAATTAATATTAAATTAATTAAATCACCTTTTCAAGTCAAATTTAATAACCGAAAATTTTCAACATTTTTGATTACTTGGACATTTACCATAATTTAAAACAAATTTACCTAAAATTGCAGTATTAACTATTTTCCAAAATACAGAGTTTAGTTCCAACTGCAATTAATCCAATTAATCATAATTTGATCCCAATAAATTGATTTGATTTGATTTGATTTCGGTTTTTTTATTCAATCAATTATTACTCTAGTAACATAGTTAACATTTGTTGATATCTTATTTCACTTATATGCTACAATTTCCATCTCTTTTTTGTATTAACTGCTATATTTCAATTATATTGAATTTTGTCGATTTTCACATTAATTAAAATATGACATCCCCATTAACTTATTTATCTTGGTTTCATTCATTTATTAAATCAATTATTACCTTATGAATAAAATTTACATTTCTATTCATTTTACTACATTCACAATTTGAAGTTATTGTCTTAACTCATATTAATGTGACATTTATTTACATTTATTTATAATTGATTCATTAATTGGTAACAACAACAATCATCACCATTACTACATTTAATAACACTTGTAAGTTTATTATTTACAAATATTTATTATAACTATTACTACCCCACTACTATTATCAATTACAATTAATTACACCTTATTTTATTAACTAATCAACATTTGAATTTCAATTGCTCTTTTAATCCAATTTTCCATTAATACATACATTACTATAATTTATTTACAACCTATATCAATTATAATTCTTTAATCCTTTTAAATTAATTGGAATTACATTCAAAGCAGTCATCAGTAACCTTCAATTAATACTATTTCATTTTATTTTAGTTATATTTTTATTATTAAATCATAAATTTTTATTTCTTCCAACAATAAATTGCAAACCCTATTAAACTAACTATTTATAATTATCGAAAATTATGGGTTATTACATTGGCTGGCTCGGGCCTACTCGAAAAACACAAAAATCTAACATCTGTAAGATATTTCTTTTATGGACGATCTGTCCTTACTTACTTCTCCGGGTCTAGCTAATCCTAATGGTTTTGCTGGCTCACCAATAACCTATCTTTCCTTTTAGATTCCTTTCCATGTGTAACTTAATTTTAGTTATGCCTACGACAATGCCCTACACTCTAGAATTTTGGACCTATTTTAGCTAGGGGCTACTAGCTAAATTATAGGGTGCGACCCTATACCAGTCTCATCTGGTATTCTAATATCTGAGTCATTTTACTTAGGGTTATCTACCCATAAAAATTTTCTCGAAAACCTTTTCTTTCAAATTGATTAAGACCTTTAAATCATTCTTTAAACAAGGAAATTGTTTATATACTCTTTGTTTTACTCAAATCACCTTGCCATGTTACATATTCTTTATACAAAACTTTGTTGATGAAAACATTTAAGCTTTCAAAAGTGCCCCTTTTGAAACCTTTGAAAGTATCCCTTTCAAAATCATTTGAAATACCCCCTTTTGATTCAAGTAAAACCTAAGGCTGAAGGCCAAAACATACCTTTTAAAATCATACCTTTCGAAACAATTCGTATTTATCCTTTGAAAGCATTGAAAAAAATCTCCTTTGAAAGCTTTAAAACCTTTGACATCCTATCTTTAAAACACTTAAACATTGCCTTTCGAAACCATTGGAAAACCTTTCCTTTTAGACCTTTTGAAACCTTTGGGGAACCAACCCCTAGAAATTTTTTTTTAAAACCTTTCAAAAGCATTAAAACATCGAGCCTCGAAAGCATTTAGGTTCAATTTATAACATATGGAAAAAAATCTTTCGAAACCATTAAAAGTATCTCTTTCAAAACCATTTGGGTTCCACCTTTTATAGAGCAAAAGGGTCATTAAAACATTTAAAGTCGATAGCATCCCTTTCAAAGTATTTCCCAAGTAAAGACGTGATGGTATCGAAACCATCCCTTCGAAAGCATTGAAGAAGCGTCTTGATTTTTAAAAACAAGGTAACCCTTTGGAAACCAGGGGTCGAAAAGTAGAAAAGCGATAGCTAGGGGTTTTGATCCCATTCGAAAGCATTTACTTAAAAAAAAAGATAAAGCCTATTTGAAACCTTTCCTTTAAAACATTTGACTTAACTAAAAGCCAACCAAGTTGAAAGTGCTTCCTTCAAAAGCAAAAGCAGACACATTTTCAATTTAAAACAAAGCATGCTTCGATCCTCTTGGAACCTTAGGCTTCAACAGAGTGTCTTCCGCCGATATCCAATTCACTATGTCCCAGGTAACTTCTACCATGTGCATTGGTTTCGATGGAGTCAGAGGCGAAGGTAAGGAGTCGAAAGCCTAGTGCGAAAGCATTGAAAAAAAAAGGCATGTTGATTTGACTTTTAAATTAATCCTCTGTGCCTAACATGCCTTGTTTGTCAAATTATGATTGGTTGCAATTTCTAAAAATACTGCCAATTTCCAGAAATAACAATTTGACTTATTTAGAAAATACCCCTTCTCCTTTTTATAAATATATAAAACGTTTAAGTCCCATGCCGTAAATAATTTTATATATCCACTAAAACACTTAGGAAAATTCAACAAAAATTCCTATAAATCATTTTTAGTATGTTTTCCATTATATATACATTTCAGACCCTACGCCAATATAATTTGGCCGTTATTGATTTTAAAACCATTTTCTTCACTAGAAAATTCATATAAAATGCACGTTAATTCAGAAAATTATGAAAATTGAAATCCATTTCTAAATTATTTTTTCTAATCTAAATTTAAATTCACAACGCAATTGAATGTTACATAATATTGTTTTCATGCCAAAACATATCACAAAATCTATGTGAATTAACATAAGTCACCAACAACACACACACACACACACACACACTTTATCATCCAAAACATGGAAAAACATTTGCAAATAATTCGGATTTCATACTAAAAACCATCAAAAAACTTGAGATATAGTCATTATTCACATTAGCTTTGTGATTAAAGATGTGAGATTTATTCTTGATTAAGTGATTTGATTCTCCCTCTTGAAATCCTAGCTTTTATGTTCCCTTAGCTTGCTAATGGTGGTCGGCTTTAGCTTGTATTTTTGATTTGTGAATAATGAAGTGAGTGTGAGAGTTGATGGGTTAAGGGTTTAGGGTATAAGGATGTGCCTTATTCCTATTTTCACCTTTTGTATTTCCTAACTTCTTATTCTCTTTTTGTTCTTTAGTTCTCTTGTTTAACATGGCATGGTTACCCCTTATTTAATCACAAATCTCAATCCATTAATCATCTTGTGTTATTTATTTAATTTAACTAATTAAATATTCTAAATAATGTTACTAAAAATATGGCATGTTACATCTCTCATTCTATTCTCAGTCTCCCATCCAACGAATCAGGATAAGCATCTCTCAATTTGTTCTCAATCTCTTAAGTACAGCCTCTCTCGTCCTCACTTCATTGGACTTTAACTAATCTAACTATCATGTTTCTGAGACTCTTCTCATCACTAGCGACTACGCGAACTGGCTTTCTAACTATAGTCAAATTCGGCTCTACGACTAAGTCATCTAACACCGTCGATGATATAGTAGTTCCAGATCTAGAATACACTTTCTTAGATGATAAACATGGAAAACATTGTGAACTCTTGCCAAACTTCTCGGTAACTATACTCTAGATGCTAGTTTCCAATCCTCTCAATAATAGAAAATGATCCAATGAACCTCGGTGCCAGCTTTATTGATATTCCAAATCAAATCACCCCCTTCATCGGTGACACCTTAATTAAAACATGCTCTCCAATAGAAAACTCTAAGTCTTTCCATCTTTTATCTACATAACTCTTGTGCCTAGATTGAGCTTCCTTTATTCTAGCTCGAATTAACTCAACCTTTTCTACAGCTTCTCTAACCAAATCTGTACTATGAATCAACCTATCTCTGATCTATAACCAACAAATTAGAGATTTGCATGGCCTTCCATGCAAAGCTTCAAATGGTACCATCCCTATACTAGCATGATAAATATTGTTATAAGAAAACTCGACTAGATACAAATGGTCTTCCTACGATCCCTCTAAATCTATCACAAAAGCTCATAACAAATCCTCCAAGACATTGTTAACTCTCTCCATTCATCCATCAGTCCGTGGATGGTAAGAAGTACTCATCTTAAGCTTGGTACCTAACGTATCCTGTAGGATCTTCGACAACTCGCTAATGAATAAACAATCTCTATCACTCACTATGCTAGGAATTCCATGCAGTCTGACTATATTCTTCATAAACAACTTCGCTAACATAGGTGTCGTTCTTGTTGACTTAATTGGAATGAAATATGCACTCTTGGTCAACCTATCCACAATGACCATATGCTTTCATTTCTTTTAATAGACCTTGGCAACCTGTTAACGCAATCCATAGAAATTGAATCCCACTTCCAAACTGGAATGTCCAAAGGCTAAAGCAACCCACTTGGCTTCTGAAGTTTGGCAGTTCAGACACCGCTTCACCCATAAGCCTACATCCTTCTTCATACCTTCTCAGAAGAAACTTCTCTTTATGTCCTGATACATTTTAGTTCCTCCAAAATGAATAGTGAGCTTCGAATGATTGCATTCCTCTAAACCTTCCTTCCTAATGTCTCCTACATTCGGAACACACAATCTCCCTTTCTTTCTCAACCACCAATTTTGGTCAAGAATAAAATCCTTTAAGTTATCGCTCTCTGTTCCATCTCTCAGCTTTTTAATCCATTCAACCAACACTGAATCCTCTAGCTATTTTGAATCAACCTTTTCGTTCATAACTGGTCAAACTTCCAAACATGATAACAAAGCAGTTTCTATACCTGAACTACACTTAATTCTCCATTTTACTCTGCAAGTTGATTACACTTCAAAACCTTTCCACCCGGCTATCATCGCTAACACCACATTCTGATGTTTTCTGCTAAGCGCATTTTCAACCTTGCTGCCTTTTCTCGGTGTGTACTCAATATCAAAATCATAAGAAACTAAGAACTCTAACCACCTCTGCTATCTCAAGTTTAGCTCCTTCCGAGAGAACAAATACTTCAGTGATTTATGATCCATATACAACTCAAATATTTCTTCCAAATGATAGTGTCACATCATCTTCAGCGCAAAAATTATCGCAGCTAACTCTAAGTCTTGGGTTGGGTATCTAACTTCATGCGTTCTAAGCTGTCGAGAAGCATAGGCAATTACTCTACCCCTTTGCATTAACATAGCTTCTAACCTAGTCCCAAATGCATCCATGTATACCACCAAATCATGATTCCCCTCTGGAACAACCAACATAGGTGCATTAGTCAATAAGTGTTTCAGCTTCTGAAATGCCTCCTCACGCTTATCGGTCCAAACGAACTTCACATCCTTTCGAGTCAGGTTGGTCATTAGTTCCGCCATCCATAAAAAATCCTTAATAAACCTCCATTCATAACCAGCCAACACCAAAAAACTTCTTATCTCGGTCACTATTTCTAGTCTCTTCCAACTATTCAGGGCCTCAATCTTAGGTGGATCCACTGATAACCCATTCTCTGAAACTACATGACCAAGAAACATCACTTCTTTCTTCTAGAAGTAACATTTCAAGAACTTCTTCTTCAACTGATGCTACCTCAGCGTTTCAAGCAGTACTCTAAGATGAACTTCATGCTCTCTTTCATTCTTAGAGGCACCAAAATATCATCTATGAAAACCAATACGAACTTATCCTAGTACTCTTGGAAATCTGGTTCGTCAAACCTACAAAGAAAGCTGGCGCGTTAGTCAGTCCGAACGACATCACTAACCGTTCATATGATCCAAATCTGGTTCTAAACGCGGTCAAAGGGATACTATCATCTGCCACTCTAAGCTGAAGGAAACCTGCTGCTAAATCCAACTGCGAAAATATCTTAGCTCCACTCAACTAATGGAACAAATCATCAATCTTAGGCAATGGATATTGGATCCTTATTGTTTTCTCATTCAAATTATGATAATCGATACATAACCTTGAAGATCCGACCGGCTTCATGGCAAACACTACTGCTGCTCCCAAGGTGAACTATTAGGTCTAATAAAAATTTTGCCTTCCAAATCCACCAACTGCACCTTGAGCTCTCTAATTTTGGTAGTTATCATCCTGCTTAGCGATTTACTTACTAGTTCTCCTCCAGGCACCAAATCTATCTGAAACTCAATGGCTCGTTTCGGCGGCAATCCTACTATGGGTTCAAAAATATCCAAGAATTCTCTAACTATAAAACTTAAGTCAGCTCGTCTTCTATCTCCACAACACCCAACATTAAATTCACCTCATAGCTAGGGTTTTCCATGGTATATACAATCCACTCTCTATAGTCTAGGCGTCTAAAGTGATTTTCCTATCATGGAAAAATATCGTAGCATCGTACTTACTTGACTAATCCATACCTAAAATAATTCTGAATCCTATGAAATCAAACACATGCAAACTGCCAAAAAAGTATGACCTAACAAGTTAAACTTTAGGTAGTCACAACTCATCCCAAGTATACATACCCTCCTATCCGATTTGCAAACCTAAAAGAAGTAACTAGATATGAGGGTTTTAGGTTAAGTTTATCTATCAAACAATGAGATATAAAAGAATGCGATACACCAGCATCAAACAGAACACTAACTACCATACTAAGAATCACAAGCATACCTCCCAACACTGCTTCACCTTTTTCCCCTGCTGTGGGTCTCGAGGTAGCTGGCTCCAATGCATATACTTTGCCCTTCCCATCCTTAGATTGCTCCTTGCATTGGCTCTTGTAATGACCTATCTAATTGCAATTGAAGCATATGATATTCTTATTCTCGGCCACCTTCTTTGCCTCTCCAGAACGACATTCATTTGCAAAATGCCCTTTCTTGTTGCATTTAAAAAAGACAACTTCTGACTTTCACTTCTTCACGGCTCCACCTTTCTAGGCTCGCTTCTTAGGAAAAAACTTCCTTTTCTGACTCTGTCCCACCTGGTCCTCCTTCACCTTATTCTTCTCCATAGAAGCAATCATTTCCTCATATCTTAGAGCCATCTCCACTGCAACATCAAAAGAATTCCTGATATAAGGTAATGTAGCCATGGCTAATTCAGGTTTCAACCCCATAATGAATTTCCCGTTTCTCTTAATCATAATATCCACCATGGTATAACAATATCATGCCAACTCCTCAGACCTTGTAGCATACTCTAACACAATCATCTCTCCCTGCTCTAACTCGACAAACTTTCTGAGTAAGGTAGACTTTACCATCACACACAAGAATCTCTCCTCGAACCTCCTCTTAAACTCAGCCGATGTTATCGTTCCTTTATCCAATCCAACTGTCGCACTATTCCACCAGTATAAAGCTACTTCTTGAAGCTGCCTCAAAGCGAGCCTTCTTTTTTCTCATCACTAAGCCCTAAATCTGTAAAAATCCTCTCACAATGCAGCAACCGGTTCCCTAATTCTATGGTGTCTTCAATCCCAATGAATTGTTTCCCTTTCAACCTGTCATAGTCCCTACTCAAAGCAGCATAATTGTGGGCTACTGGAGTTTCTTGGACTCCTGCTCCAACTACTCCAAAAGAAGCCCCCGCTTGCATCATCTTTATGAAAAACTGATACACGTCTCTCATGTAAACTTGAGGGACTTCAGCACCAGTATTTCCAGCTCGTTCTTGACCTTGATTCCTTCTCGTACTAGGTTTGGCATTTCCATCTGTAATGATGCTTCCTCCTCCAACATTTTCTTTTCAAGAATCCATACCTACATTCAAACCTTCGTGAGATACAAAAAAATAACCTAATAGGGATAAGAGACTAGATAAAGTGCATAGTTGTATATAGCAAATACAAGTACTTTACTATAGCATCATCCCTTACCCTAATCTTTTCGCTTGTTCCTTAGGATTATATTTTCTAAAATCATCTTTTTAATTAAGGTTTTTCATAAACCTATGCTATATTGTGTTGTAACATCCCATATTTGGAAGCCTAAAGCTAAGCACTACATATGCGGTAGTCATCCATAATATTAACTTCCGGTGACCAAATATTGTAATGTTAATGATATCCATAATATCAGAAGCACATGAATATAAAAAAATCTAAGATTTCTGAAAGAACAACATTTTTGATTACATTTTCAAAACATGTTCCATATTTAAATTACATAATCCCATGGTTTTCCCCGGTTCAGATAAAATATAGTTGTTACATAAATACACCATGAACGACATATGATGATGCCCCCTTGTTTGACTAGAGTACTATGTAGATACAAATACAATACAACGGAATCAATTCATAATAAAACAGCAATTCCTAATTAGCTATCCGTCGGCCACCCGCTCGTCACCGGAAGCTTTATTTGCCAGTCCTACTAAAACATGTAAACCTCAGCCTCAGCCTACTCAAATCAATTTTGAGCACCGAGAGTTTGAAGGGAAAATATAAACTTCAAGTCAGACATTATGCCTGGTGTGAATAACACTATACATCATGGTTATTCGATATTAAAGGAGACCACCCGCTTAGCGAAAAGAGTTTCCACTCACTAATGTCCTTTTAGAACATATCTTTTGCAAATTATAATCCTGCAACTAAAACTTGTTAAACATGTAAAGCAATATCATGTATTTGTACATATCAGTTATCAATTGGGCTATCTGTCCACACTTTGGCTAATTGCTAATCGTTGGTTGACTCGGGCTACTAGAAAACATAAAAATCTAACAGATACTCTTCTTCTAGACGGTCTGTCCTTACTTCTCCAGGTCTAACTGATCCTAATGGTTTTGCGGGCTCGCAATAACCTATCTTTCCTTTTAGATTCCTTTCTATATGTAACTTAATTTTAGTCTTATCTATGACAAAGCCCCACACACTGGAATTTGGAACCTATTTTAGCTAGGGGCTACTAGTTAAAGTATAGGGCACGACCCAATGCCAGCCCCATCTGGTATTCTAATATATGAGTCATTTTACTTAGAGTTATCTACCCATAAAATTTTCCTTGAATTTTTTTTTCTTTCGAGTTGGTTTAAACCTTTAAATCATTCTTGAACAAGGAAATTATTTATGTACTCTTAGCTTTACTCAAATCACCTTGCCATGTTACATATTCTTTATACAAAACTTTGTTAATGAAAACCTTTAAACTCTCGAAAGTACCCCTTTGAAAACCTTTGAAAGTATCCCTTTTAAAACCATTTGAAATACCACTTTTTGATACAAGTAAATCCTTAGGTCGAAGGCCAAAACATACCTTTCGAAATCATCCTTTTAAACCATTCATATTTATCCTTTAGAAAGCATAGAAAAACATCTCCTTCGAAAGCTTTAAAACCTTTGACATCTTATCTTTAAAACACTTAAACATTGCCTTTCGAAACCATTAGAAAACCTTTCCTTTTAGACTTTTGAAACCATTGGGTGCCACCATGTAGAAACCTATTTTTAAAAACCTTTTGAAAGCATTTAGGTTCAATTTATAACATGTGGAAACACCTTTCCAAACCATTAAAACGATCTATTTCCAAACCATTTGGGTTCTACCTTTTATAAAGCAAAAGTGTCATCAAAACATTTAAGTCAAAAGCATCCCTTTCGAAAGCATTTCCTAAGTAAAGAAGTGATGGTGTCGAAACTATCCTTTCGAAAGCATTGGAGAAGTGGCTTGGTTTTTAAAAGCGAGGTAACTCTTTTGAAAACAACCGGGGTCGAAAGGTAAAAAGCGGTAGTAAGGGGTTTTGACGCTTTCGAACACATTCATTTAAAACAAGAGGCGCAACCCACTTAGAACCATTCCTTTGAAACATTTAACTCGGCCAAAAGCCGACCAAGTCGAAAGCACGTCCTTCGAAAGTAAAAACAAGCTCATTTTCTATTTAAAACAAAGCATACTTCAATCCCCTCGAAATATTTGATTTCGACACAGTACCTCCGCCTATATCCAATTCATTACGTACCAGGTATCTAATATCAGCTGAACTGGTTTCAATGGAGTCGGAGGCGGAGGTAAGGAGTCAGAAACCTAGTGCCAAAAGCATTAAAACGGGATAAAGTATGTTGATTTTACTTTTTAAATTAATCCCTCGTACCTAACTTGCCTTATTTTTTTAATTATAATTGGTTGCAAAATTTTCCTTTCTAAAAGTTCTGTCGATTTCAAGAAATAACAATTTGAAAATTTTGAAAATACCCCTTCTTCTTTTTATAAATATATTAAACATTTAAATCCCATATCTTAAATAATTTTATATATCGATTAAAAAACTTAGGAAAATTCTACAAAAATTCATATAAAGAATTTTTTGTATTTTTTAACATATATAAATTTCAAACCTTAAGCCAACATAATTTGGTTGTAATTAATTTTAAACCCAAAATTGCATTTTCTTTACCAGAAAATTCATACAAATTCATATTAATTCATAAAATCATGAAAACTGAACCCGTTTCTAAATTATTGTTTCTAATCTAAAATTAAATTCGGAAGGTGATTGGATGTCCTATAAAAGGTTTTTAATATAAAATTATATCACATACTCTTTGTAAATTAGCATAAATTATCAACAACATATAAATATACATTTTATCATCCAAAACATGGCAAAACATTTGCAAATAATTTGGATTTCATACTAAAAACCAAGAACCATTAAAACTTGACTTGTAGTCATTATTCATCTTAGCTTTTTGATTAAAGATGTGAGATTTGTTCCTGATTAAGTGATTTGATTCTCCCCTTTGAAATCCAAGCTTTTATCTTCTCTTGAGCTTGCTAATGGTGGTAGGCCTTAACTTGTATTTTTGATTTGTGAATAACGTGTGAACGTGAGTGTTGAGGGGTTAAGGGTTGAGGGTATAAGGTGTGCCTTATTCCTATTTTGCCCTTGTATATTCCCTAACCATTTGTTCTCTTTTTATTCTTTAGTTCATTTGTTCAACATGGCACGACTCAGTCCATTAATCATCTTACATTATTTTATTTTATTTAACTAATTAAATATCCTAAATAATGTTACTAAAAATATAGGGTGTTACAAGACTTTAGATTTTGTAGTTCCCTTCTTGCACCAGTAGCATGTCCATCTAAATCTCTCTCATGGGTTGTAATGGGGAAAGGGGTCAAAACAACATTTTGTTGACTGGAAAATTGCATACTTTATTCATAACACTAATTTATGCGGATTTATTGATATTAAATATTATGTCTATTACTCATGGCTATTTCATATAATCCATCTTTGTGTATGATATGTTTAACCTTATTTGAGGTATTGCTATACTTGTATATGCCTATATATATAAATGTTATACTATACAAAAGAAAACTTTGGACACTTAATACTACTTAAATAGGGAGGAGGCATGCCCATCCATCATTTAATACCTCAACTGCAAAGTAGGCAATCCATAACGTAATCGCTAGTCAACTAGCCCTTAGCTACAAAGGCCGGTGATCCCTAGATACGGCTCTACAATTTAATTTTTCATACTGCTAATGCATCTCAATGTAACGACCCGCCTTTCATATCACAGAAAGACGCATCATTATTAAGAAAGAAAATGGTAGAAAAGAAAAAAAATAAAGAACAATAAAATATCATAATTTTGCAGCGGAACGAATAAAATATATTAATCATATAGTTATTGCATAATAAACACATCTAACAGAGTAACACGGCTTAATACATCACAAACTAGGCAATTACAAACACCTTTCTATTGTACCACACAAGACACAACATAGAGATCAATATAGCGGAACCACTATAATCAACATTCGCTGAAACCTCATGTTCTATACCTTCTCCAGAATTCATCAAAGCAAACCTGAATCCCTTGACTGCTCATAAAAATTTGAGTACCCAAGAGTTTAAGAAAATAGAAAATAAACTCCAGGTCAGACATGGGTCTGGTGTGAGTAAATAGGTTAAAATTTCTTAACTTTGAAAACAAAGGGTATCTCGTAAGACTTCCTGCACATAAACACGGAAAAGTTTCTACCTTATGATAACCAAAACATTTGGTAGGAAATCTAATGATATTATAATAATGTCTAGGGTTTTCAAATAAATAGAAAATAACTGAAATTGTTGCATGATTAAATTCCAGCATACTAGCCATAAAGTGGGTTATACAATCAAAACTGTAAAGGCATGCAAGGAAAATGGATTTCCATCAACGGCAGGGCTACTGGGGTACAGCCCGTCACAGTAGGTGGACTAGATCACCATACCGATTATCCACCCTGATCCCCTACAACACAAGACCGGAACCATCCCTTACTGGATAGTCCCGAACAAGACATCCCCAGCAGTTGTCGCGAACCAACTGCCCACTAAGCCGAATAAAAAGGGACCTCTAGATAGGGGAAAATCTTATCCTATATAGGCGCGATCCACTTAGCCTTTGTAACGACCCAGAATTTCTGTCATTCTAAATTCATATATTTAATTGATTTTAAATATTAACAAGTAAAATTTGTAAGTCGAATAATTTATTTTTCGAATATTTAGATTTAATTGGATAATTAAATCGATAATTTAATATTTGAAATTGTGTGAAAAATTGGAAATCGGGTTTAATGTGATTAAAAATGATTTACAAAGTTATAATAAATCATATTGAAGTTAGAAAGATGTCATCAAACTTTTAATTGAATTAAAAGTTAATTTTTGAAAATTGAATATTTTAATATTTAATCGACTAGTGAAAATAGCCATTTTTCAAACAGTCTCGGATTTTGACGAAACCAGTTTCATCGGATCCGTAATGTTATATTATTGTAAGATTTCAAATTTCGTGTCCATTGGATTTATGGTTTGGCCGGGGCAAGCCGAAACGCATAGAAATTTGGTTTAATCGATTTAATTTAAATTTGATCGTTTATTTCCGAACTCGCACATATGATCGAATTGGCTCTTGAAACATATTCCATTGTGTCCGAAACGCGGGGTAAACCCTAGAAATGCCGGTCACTGCGCGAGATTTGGAGTTCGGGAAATTTTGAATGAATAGTGTTTTGGAAATTTTTCTATAAAAGGACCTCCTTATCTTCATTTGCAATGTAAGAAAACCCTAACCCTAATTCTTAGTTCAGCTGCCATATTATTTACGAAGGCCAGAAAACATCTGCCTTCTTCCCCTTCAATCTCCTCATCCGTTGACTATCGTCAAAAACTTTCAACTACAAAATTATAGAGGGCGGTGAGTTCTATAACTTCAACGGTCGAGGTCGAATATGGAGCGACGTGAAGGAAGAATCGTGGCCGCGTTCGTGCTCGTTTGTGCACGCATCTCGAGCAACAAGGAGGGGCCGAGCTTCAACATTTTTTGGCCGAGCATGGAGTAGAGCGTGGGCTTCGAAGTGGTGCTTGCTGATCGTTGTAAAAACGTCGTATGGTGGCCAGAAAATTTTGAGATGGAGGCGGCTGCAAATGGGTGCTGTCGCATTTTTCTCCTGGAGGGAGAACGTGAGGGAAGATGAAAGAAGGGCGGCTGCGATTTATTCAAGAAGAAAGCAACGACCCTGATGTTTTGGGGTATAAAATATTAAAATAAAATTGTAAAATTATTACATTAAAATTTGTATAATTTTAAAATGTGATATCTTGTTCATACGAGGTCGGAAAATTACGAAACGAGTTGTGTTGGCTTCGTTTTGTCGAGCACTACGCAATGGAGCTAGTTTGGTGTCATTTGAAGCTAGTGATAATTTCGGGTAAAATTAAACGCACGTTTAATTTTATTCGAAATAAAACGCTACAATGGTTATCGGAAACTCGAGATGAAAACTTCTCACTCAATTGAATTGTTTCGATTTAAATTTTAAATAGTTAGATTTAAAATTGATTGATTGTGTGATTGGATGATAATTATTATCTATTGTATTGAAATAGACCCTATACGCCACATATTAAGCGGATGTTATTTATTAAACACATATAGCGCGATAATTCCAACTTGATTGGAATTGGTATTATATATGTATTTGGAGTTGATTTTCCCGCATTATATAGCAGATGAGACCCTAGTGCGCCGCATAATAGCGGATAGTATTTTATAAATCTCATATACCGCGATATTCCATCTTGAAGCGGAATTGGTATTGTGCTAAAATCTTTGGATGCAGGGAAACAGGTTGGAGGGATCCAACTGGATTCCTCAAATGATTGAATTGGTTTCAATATTGTGTGTTGATCTATTTATAATCTGCGTGATTATCTTTGTGACTGAAATCGTTAAAGGTTAAAATTTTAGCCGAATATATTTTTGGTATCGTTAGATGCCGAAAATAAATAAAATTTGATTTTTGAAAAAAATTAAGTAGGGAATTCATAATAAAATTTAATTTTGGAATTGATTCATTTTAAATAAATAAACGTCGAAATTTTTATGTTATAAAATTATGATTTTTGTGAAATATAACCGAAATGTGATTTTTGAAATAAGTAGTTGATTAATTTATAAAATGGTTTAAATTGGAATTTTTAAATTATTATAAATGATTTATATAAAATATTTATAAAATTGATATTTATAAATTAAAATATTGGAATTATAAAACGAGTTTTTATAAGCATTAAAATGAAGTATAAATGGATTTCATAAGTGGATGAAATCTATAGATTTATAAATTATGAAGTTATAAAATGAATGGGTTTTTTTTGTAAAATAAAAGATTTATAAGTAATTAACTTATAAATTGGATTTTGGCGTGTAAATGGGATATGGATAGAATTTGTTAATAAAGTGATTTTATAAGTTGAAGTTGTTATAAAGTATAAATGGAATTTATAAACGTTGTTTTATAAACCCGAAATCGACTTATTTTGATAAGTTTAATTATTATGGCTTATTAAAGGAGATGTATCCACGATTTTGGGACAGTGGATAATCCTTTAAATAAAATATGTAGAAACTGAATTTGGTTAAAGAAGTATATTCACGATTTTGGACGGTGAATAATATATTAAAGAAATATTTTGGGAAAGTGATATTTTAAATAGAATTAAAACGATTCAAAAAATGTTTTAAAATGTATTAAGTACCGAAACCATAGATTTCAACATTTATTGTTGAAATAGACGTTTTCGAGAAATAGAAGGAAATGGTGGACTATAACACTGTTGTTATAGTAAATGATTTCCGAAAGGAAAAGTTTTGTATAGTATTGGGGTTTATATATCTATCTTAATTTCGGATCCCTATACTAGTGATTTTGGGTTGTTGTAACGATGTTTTACGTAACATTCATTTTGACCCAAATAAATGTGTTTAAGAGAATGTTTTCTTTAAAGAATAAAATATATACTTAATTGTGATTTAAGTATATTGAATATTTTCCAATGTTGAAAATAAATGGATTTGTGAATTACTTATTATTGAATAAGTATGAAAATATTTTCCAATATGAAGTGAGTGTTTTGAGATTATATCTTTTAAAGATAAATTGAAAGTGAATAATTGAAATCGATTTGAAAAATCGTATAAAAAGTGAATATTTGGAAATGTAAATTCACAGTGGAAATTTGTAGGGGAAATTTGTTTTAAAAATAAACATTGATTTGTTTTTGAAGTGTGGAAATAAATTTACGAATTTGGAATGTAAATTTAATAAACCGGCAAGGATTTATTTAATTGGTTTAAATGAACCATTTTGAAATGAAAGTTGTAAAGGTGAAAAGTGAATTTTTTTTTCAAATGGTTGAAGTGTGGAAAGTATATCTTATAAAGATATTTTGGAAATAAATAGTTTGGGAAATTATTTGAAATCGGGTTATGTTGTGAATATTGATTGATAGTTAAATAACCTACTATCAATATTGACCCTTGAGTGGCTATTTGTTGTGAATTGGTTGAAACTGAATGCTACACTTATTTTTAAATTATTGTGCTCATTATTCGGATTACCCATTCCGAATAGTGATACGGCGTAATGGATAGCATCGGAGACCAGTGGTGAAGACCGGGTATTTGTTAAAACGATAGGATGACCCATCGATTGTCTCTGCACCGTTAGCTACGGTATAGAGATTTCCTTTGTGATAAGAAATTCGATCGGGATTGTGAATACCCGGATTGCAAGGGCTTCTTTGGAAGTGCCTTCAGTTCTGTTCGAGCCCAGAACAGACTTGTATGGTTACGTGTCTGACATTACATTTTGAGATATAAAGCAGATTTCTTTCAAATACATTTCTGTTGGTGGCGTAGAATTTATTCTTTTAGCTTAACGCTCTTCTCTGAGACGTACGAGCTCAGAGGTTTTGTAGTTCAAGGTTATCAGAGATATATTCCCAATTTGGTAATGTGGCATGTTGAGTGTTGCTGTGTGATGATTATTTATTGATCATTTGTTGATCAAAGCGTGGCTTTGTGAAAAAGCGTAGCTTTGTGGACGAGACTTCGTCAGACCTCACACCCCGTAAATGGTCGAAACAGGAATATGCGGCAAGGTTATGAGGATCGCGCCCTTTAGGGTATGTCATTTCCTTCTGGAAAAGGGTGGTGTCAGGTATGGAGCCTTGATGCTTAACCTATGTGGTTTCTCCAATCTCATTTTTCTGTGTGGTTGTTGCTTGGTGATAGAGGGCCCTCGGATAAAGGTCCTAAAGGACCGAGGAGTGGCATACTCGAGTAGTAGTTACCTAGTTACAGAGGTAACCTGGCCTTGTGTTGGCAGAGATCCGGTTAGGTTCTCGGGACGTCCTGCCAGAGGCGATCCCATGTGGCAGTAGGAAGTTCCTTAGCCTGACCATTTGTTGGAAAATCCAAAGAAACTATACGAGCCTTGTATGGTTTTAGTTGTATAAACTGCCATGGAATGTGGCGGTAACCTGCTATTAAACATGGTAGCTATAGTAGGCACACGATAATGGTCGTATGTTGGCTAAGATTTATATTCTACTTTCGAAATGCTTTCATCAATATGCACTAATAATAATATCAAAAATGATTTGTTTTGCATAGTAAGCATTTTTGACTATCATAAGGAGAAATCTCCTCCAATTCTGCGTTTGCATTGTGTGTGTGTGCGGGGAGGCCTTATGGTAGTTTCATTTTCCAAAAGCATTGCAGATATTTTTCCACTTCCCTTGTTGTTGTTATTTTAAAAGATAAATAACTGTTTTAAGTTCTCACACCAGTCCCATGGCTGACCTGGAGTTTATTGTTCTCTTCCTAAACTCTGGGTGCCCATAATTTTCCACACGGCCAGTCTAGAGTCAGGTTATCAGGTCATTCTGGATTAAGAAGTGCTTTGGAGCTCAAGTGGCGAGCTGGATGGCGAGACGTATCACTAGTATATGATATTATCTTTCCGCTGTTAAATTCACTTGTAGGGACAAGTTTGTATAGCTGTCCATTCTTGTATAGTGTTGTATATTGTTGTTGTACACTCTGATGATGTAATGTAATGTAATAACTGAGATAGTTCTTTGTTTTAAAGATATCCATTTTTCTATTATATGTTGTTCCGTTGCGACTGTGAGATTCTGATATTGTTTCTATTCTATTTTCTTACTTCTTCTATCTTTTTCTTCTACCTCTTCTTTTTAACCCTAACAATTCGGTTTTCTGGCATTCGATTATGCGGCATTTGATACAGTGGACGTAAGAATGTCGACCTTCGGATCCCGACAAAACCGCGTCTGTTACAGCCTTGCTGCACCTCCCTTGTTTTAGCCATTCCCAGTTGATGAGGCTTGAGGCTACTATTACCTTTTAGAACACATCTATCTTAGAATGCTCATTGTCCTCCTGACAATGTTCTGAAAGCATTCAATCCATACAATTTCATTCCAGGTTCGAACGAAACCGAAGGCACTATCTCATTACACTCATTTTGGAATCACCCTCAGAGTTAACGACAATAGCCCTTGCACTCTGGATCTTCATCTCGATCTTTTCTTTGAGATTCATGACTTAACGTTTAATTTGGATCGATGTGGTTTTCGAATATCCAAATTTGGAAATTCGTTCCCGTCTCACTGATATCGTAAACGCCGTCTTTTTAGGTCAAGTTGTTTAAGTTAAAACAATTTAATTTATTATCTATATTCACACAGATAGATAATTCACATTATCTCAAATAGATAATCCATATTATCACAATTCAACCATAGCATCTCATAACACTAGCAAACACATATCACATATCAGAGATATCACATAATCCAAGGCATTCAATATCATTCCATCATCCATAAGCAAGATACACCATCCCTAATAATTTAATTAACCACCAATGAATTAAATTAATTACCTAATTACTTTTAATCTTGCTTATTAATTAATTACAAACCAATTAATTAATTATCTTAATCAATCATCCTTGATTAATTATCCTTTAATTACATTAAGTAATTAACCCTTAATTAATTACACAAATTAATTATCCTTAAACCAATCATATTAATCAACCTTTGATTACACCAATTAATTAATTATAATTACTTACATTGATCCTTAATTAATTACTTATATTGATTAATTATCCTTTATTAATCATATTAATCAACCTTTAATTACTTTCATTAATTACATTAATTAATGATCCTTTAATTACTTCATTAATTAATTATTCTTTTAATTAATTTAATAATTAATCTTTAATTAATCCATTCATAAATCAACCTTAATTAGTCACATGCAGTAATTATCTTATCCTTTAATTACTCATATTAATTAATTAACTCTTTAATTAATTATATTAATTATTTATTTAATTAATTACACTATGTAATTAGTCCTTAATTACTTCCACTAAGTAATTATCCTTCAATTACTTTGCATTATGTAATTCCCCTTTAATTAATTACATCCAGTAGTTACCCATTAATTACTTACACTAAGTAATTACTCTTATTAATTACATTAAGTAATAATAATTAATTAATCATCAAGTGATTATCTTAAATTAATTAAATTAGTTAACTAACTTAAATTAATCACATTAATTTAATTAATTACATTGAGTAATTAATGCTTTTAATTACTTCCATTAATTAAATTCTCATTAATTAATTACCTTTAATTACCTAGATTAATTAACCTTTAATTAATCAAGTAATTGCTATCTTAATAAATTAAACTAATTATCTTAAAATAATTACATTAATTAACTATCTCTTAATCACTAGTTAATGATCCTTAAATTAATTATATTCATTAACTATCCATTAATTACTTTCTTAAGTAATTATACTTATGTTTTTAACATAAATTAATTAATCATTATCAATTACATTAAGTAATTAACTTTTAATTAATTCCACTAATTAATTATCTTTATTACTCACAACCTTAATTAAAGATAAATTCTTATCTTCGTAAATTACTTAATTACATCATTAACTTTTTTTAAATAATTGGTAATTAATTACATAATTAATATAATTACCGTTTAAATAAAATTAACTTAAACATTTCAAATTTGAAAAATTGTATAAACTTGTTAAATACTTTTCTTTGGAAACTAAATTCACACTTATACTATATTTGAAAACTTCTTTTAAAAACTTCCATTTTGTTTCTTTAAAAGCTAGTTAATATATTTTGAAACTAGATTTATTTTTTCTTTGAAATTATTTTTATTTAAAATACACTTCTTAAAACTTAGTAACGTTACTTTTTTTGGAAGGTAAAACATTTTAAACTTTAAAACCTAGTTAATTCAATTTGAAAACACGAATTTATTTATATTACTTCGCCTTTTAAAAAAACTAGTTACTCAAAATAACCTACCCGAGCCATGATACAAAATTCTCAAGCCAGTCACTCTAATACCCGAGCTCACACTCGAGCAACTCACAAACACTCTCTTCCTCGAGACACACTCGCGACCAACACGAGATCGTCCCAAGACGACCCTTCTTCCCCAAGCTAACCACAACCCAGAAAAATTTCATGCACACGTGCACGTGCACGGTTATCAGAACGACATCGACTCATCGCCGATGATGCTCGCCAATCGACGACAACTGTTGGGTCAGAATCGACTGGGAAACAAAAACGAGTACCTCGATCACTCTGAAACCCCTACCTGAATGGAAAACTTCCATTCTCCATCACCTTTGACCCTCGAGTCAGACGTCGACCCACTCAAAACTGCCCCACGTCATGATGAACCTATTCCTCCACATGTGGCCGCCTCCGGTGAACTATCGACGTCGTCAGTATCTCGGGAACTTCATCGTTCAGAACAACATGAAAACCCTAGTTCCCCGTACTCTAACCACCGCGACCATCGATAAAACACCTGTCCATTTTTCCATAGCCATCCTTTAAGGCCTCTTCGACAACAACCCCGAGCTCCATATCACCATCGATTGCCGACGATCAACCAAATACCCAAATCGATCATCACAGCTTATCTCATCGATTACTTACCTAAAAATCAAGATATTAATGTCTAAATTCATCATTTTGCATTACATATCAGATTCATAATCAAACCTCAAAAATATCATGATCGATTTTTCTGTCATATAATTAACTTTACCGTTAATCCTATTTTTGAAATAAAACTAAATCTCAAATTCTTGACACTATTTTTAAAAATAAGTTTACACTGTTATAATCATCTTCACTTTAAAGATCAAGGTCTAAAATTATTTATTTTAGAAGATATAAATTTGTAAATGAATTTGGATTCTGTTTTCAAACAGAAGAGATATATATTTACAGAACATATATGCACAGGCATATCCTATTTACCAACATGAAATCACTGCCATCATTCATGCAATAATTTACACTACATTACTGCAAGATTTCATCTTGTATATCAAGGTTAAAAACCAGATTTAAACTTTTAAAATAATTGTTTACTCACTAGGTATTTATAAAACAAAGAGCAATTTTTTTTGAATCTGGAACTTTGTTTTTAAATCTGAACTTGATAATTATTTTGAATGCACTTTGTTTTGGAGTTTATTTGGTTGCTAGCTTGATCTTTGAATTTGAATTCATGTGGAGTTGAATTTGAAGCTTCTTAGGTTGAAATTTGAACATATGAAGTTGTTGTTTGAGTTGGACTTGAGATAGGTTGTAGTTTTATTTTGATTCCATTTTGATTTTTTTAAGAAGATGAGAGAAAGATGCTTCTAGAAATGAATATACAAATGAAATAACTAGTTTCTTTATAAAATACTTAGTTATATAAATTAAAATTTAGATGAAAACACCCTTTTCCACTTGTTAATGCATGTCACAATTTAGACAAATGTCAAATGTGTTATTATCCTTTTTACAAATGTTTAAAAGCTATTTTTAAATGTTTACAAATGTTCAAACTCTTAATTAAATATAAATTTTATTAATTACTAATGTTTTATATAAATATGTTTATGTTTTAAATCTTTTTATATATTATAAATTTTTATATACAAGTTTAATTTTAAAAGAAAGAGTATTAATCCTTTATTTAAATTTTTTTCTTATGTTTTATATAACTTATGTGTAATGGCCCACTATTTTGGACCATTCAAATCGACAATAATCCATACATGTCAAACTTGAATACTTCAAAATAGTGGTTTGTTAAGAAATTTGGAGCAAATAAAATCATTCACAGAAGCACAGACATAGAAATATCAGAATACTCGCAATGGGAATAAAATACCATAGTAGTTCATGAAGCTACCATATACATACTCTCAAAACATATACAAAATCTCATAGTAAAATAGATACAATAGAAGTCAGGATACATAAACAACAATACAGAGACAGATACCGAATAGGAACTAATTGGAAGATGTAGACGAATAGATAGACAAATAAGCTCCAGCAAAGCTCCAGCTCGAGAAGGTGAATCCAAAGTTGTGATTCTCAAGCTGACCCGAGCGTAACGTAAAACACAAACACTCGAGTCAGGACATACATACTTATACATTGTAAACCCACTCAAGTGAACTGTAATAGAAATGCACAATAACTTAATGGATGCTTGGGATCGTCATCCTTTAAGGATCCATCAAACCATCAATTTAAACAGAAATAAATGCTATCATAGAAATGTCCATATTAAAGTAACCATGGAACTAGCGGAGTAAACGCGACTATGGTAGCACAGAAAACTGCAGTAATCGCTCAACTCTAGTCACATTATCAAATTGTAGGTATGCATCAAAACAATCACTAGGAAAAATACGACATACAGAGAAGTACACCCATGGTTATAAATTTCAAACTGATATATAATTCTAAATTAAAATCATTCATTTAAACCATTAAAAGTGAAGTCATTATTCCTTCAAATCAAAAATTCAATTCCCAAAAATTTGCCTTTTCTGAGTTCATTTATGCAATTAAACACTTCAAATATTGAAATTTTAGCTTTTCGCAGCACTTAGAAAATGCTACGGTAAGTTATAATTGAAAACAATTCACTTTAGTAAAGACAACATTTAAAAACTGATGTAAAAGTTCAGTTTTAGTTTATTTTCAGAAATGGTAGCATTTTCGAAGTGCTACTAAATAAATTTCCAGATTTATAATAAAATTCAGAAATAATTAAACTTCAATTTTTAACCATTTTAACTTATAAAAAAATCATATTTTTCTACTTCAAAAATGTTCATTTCAATACCCTTTAACTTATGATTTTCATAAAGTAAAATTTTATACATTAATTCAAAATTTTCAACGTTTCACTTATTAAGGCCAATATACAATTTTCCCAACTTTCATTTACTTTACACATTAATTTAATTTACCATTTCATAAATCAAATTAAATTTCCATTTTATTTTCTTAACTTAACTTTTATTTTTAAACCAAACTTCACATTTCCAAGTCAAGTTATATTTCAAATTACGCTTTTAAACCATCCATTTATTTAACATTTTAATCTAGTTACATAAATTCAAAATACACTGTAAGTTGCTTAACTTTATTTTACAAATAACATGATATTTTCTTTAACTTTGTTTTTGTCCAATTCATACATCAATTATATAAATTACCATGTTAAGCTTATAATTCCATTTGTTTTCTTAAAGTCCCATTATTAAGTTGAATCAAACTTTCACACTACAACTCAAACCATCTATTAACTTATACCATTGTACCTTTTAGAAAATCACTACTTAACAATTTTAAATCCAATATAAGTCAAAGTTCATATTTTTTTCATTTACAATACATGAAATTTATGAGAAATCATATTTTGAAATCAACCACGGGTCCGGATAATATTTCACACCTCAATCAAGTAATACGGAAATTACCATTTAAATCCGTAGTCAACAAAATTTGCAGGTCTTGATTATTTCAAACCTGAAATCCCAAAACAAATACAAATAAATAAAGATCACCCAGGCCTATCATTTCATCCCGTAATGATTTTTCTCTATTCTAAAGTCCGTTCGGGCATGTATCATTTCAACCCATAGTGATTCTATTCTACAGGGAACTTGTAGTGTGAGAACAGAATAAAATAAATAGTATAACAACATATAACAGTATCAGATGATATGATAGAAAAATAAACAGGATTAACATCATATAATTTATAACACAAGCAGGTATAACATGATGTAATAATTTCTACACTTTCACTTGCTATCAATTCACATTCATATAAGTATAAATGTCAAGTGTGATTACACACCTTTTAAAGCTGGAGTTCGCAAAACAAATAACACGAATGAATTCCAGAAGGCACGATAACACGACTATAGACTCAAGTGGGAAGAGAGCCAAGCTATTGATCTTGTAGCAACCAATAAAACAAGGCGAATATAAATATGAATTCAGTACAACATATATCGAAACCATTTTTGAAATAAGAAGCAAAATGAAAACAATTGCTTTGGCCATGCTTTCAATAATCAATTGCAAGACCTACAGGATTAATATGGTTCGGCCATGACATGGTATGGCTCGGGTATGAGTCTAGTTTAGACTCAAATGCACGACTACAAGAGAATAGGAAGAGGTAGTGGAGTTACAACAACAAAATTCAAACTTCTTCATAGCTAGTGATATTGTTTGGTGTAGAGAGAAACATGTTTTAATTTTAGAATTTTAGGGATTTGAAAATATTTATAGTGATACTATTGTAAAGAGGATGGTGAGAGGATGAAGGAAGAAAAAAATATATGTTTTTAATTTATTTTCGATTCCTTCCCTTTTATTTCCAATAGTCAGGGTCAAAATCAGATAACTTTCGCCAATTCTAATTAATGTAAATTAATTGATACCCAAGCAATTAATTTCCCACAATGTTTATATAGTAAATAAATATATATTCAAATTTCAAATTTTGAATAAAATTCCATAATTAAGATATAGAAAATATAAACATATATGTATATATTTACACTAAATATGTATATACATATTAGGCCCACAAGTAAAAACTCTAAATATAGAATTTGATGCCTATAACTGTATTTGTTAGTTTTCTATAACACATGAAATCAAGGCACATTCATATTATAGACATAATTCAAAAATTAGGATATATGTCAATTAATGCTCAACTAATTGTCAGTCCATTCAATTAATTTACCATAGTATATGAAATCAATATATAACCAATCATATACATATTCCAAAATCAATATATATGTCAATTAATACACAATCCAATTATAATATATTATTTTCATTTTAAGTAATTAAATCTCAATTAAATACAAAAATTAAGTGTTATCCCAAAATCCAGAGGTATACAGACTTCCCACTTAAGAAAATTGCGTCCCCATAAATTCCTCTTAGGAGAAATCTAAAATGTTTACATAAACACAAATTTTTTCCAAAATACGTATATACATACCTTCAAAGCCATATCTTTAAAAAATTAAGGTATTTTTCAAACATTACATTCTGTAATAAATATACTGTAGTGGATTTACTTTTCAAAATTACTTCACAAAAGATTTTCAAAATCAAGGTTTACAATTGTGGAGTTCTTTTCAAAGCATCACGAAATATATTTTTTTGGGAGTAGTTTTGTCATAAGGAGTGCACGGCCTTGACTGGTCAGAGGTGGTGGAGGTGATAGGCAGTGGATGGTGAAGAGGAGGAGGTGGTGGCGGCTATGGTCGAGCATGGCAAGAGAAGAGCATGGCCAAAACATTGAAAAATCAATAAGAAAAGTGAAGAGAAAAGTAGAAAAAGAAGAAGATATTACCACTTTTTTTCTCAGATCTGAACTTGCATTGCAAAAATGAAGATGGGAAGAAATTTTCACATGAATATAGTGATATAGGCGGCTAGGGATTAAGGTATAAACGACAAAAAATATGGAGGAGTTATGGTATGAAATTAATGGATGGAAAGATAAAGAGGTAATAAATCAAAACGTGACGTATGCCTTTAATTAAAAATAGGTAACGTATCATTAATTTAATTTGTTTCCCATCTATTTAATAAATATATGCCAAAGAAATAATTCAATAAATACATACCGTTTATATAAACACTTATATAAATAAATAAGAAAATAGTTATAGAAACGTATAAATTAATTGTTATTTACATCTTTATATGTTAATTTACAAAGTGTATATCCAAATTAAATGAAATAAAAACAGACAAATGTTGTAAATATATACATAACATGTAATGTTACATATATATACACAATTATAACATGATATAGTGAATCAAAAATATTACTTATATTAATTAAAATAAACATTTAAATGTATGCCTTTAAAACAACAACGTATATATATTTGAAAATTCTTTCCAAGAAATAAATAGGGATCTAAATACTTATCCATTTAATTACTAAATGAATGTATAAATAAGAAAAATGAGGTAGAGATAGATATTATGAAGAATAATAAATAGTTTTAGGAAAAGTAGGAAATAAATAAAGAAAATACTTTATTTAATGGAAACTAGAATTAAAGATTGAAAACAATATACAATCAACATTTGAACATTATAACTATACTTTAAAATGTTTTAAAAATAAAATATATGAAAAACATATCATGTTACACAGATTAGAACATTATTTTAGAACAAAAATATTATTTATATAGATTTAAAATAAACAAATTTGTTAAATACAACCATTTACACACAATATTGTAAAAAGCATAACTTTCACAATATTAATCCAATTTCAGCGAAACGAAAAGTAGTATACTTGAAATTTAATTTACTTTCATAATAAAAGATGAAATTTCAAAAATTAGAATATTCAAATTTTAAATTTAAAAGTCAAAGTTTGACCATTTTGACCAAAAGTCCAACTTTTTGGAAATATTCCATTTATTCAAGTTTGGAATTATAATTCACACAAAATCAAAATTTATATTTAAAATAACAAAATTTATCCATTTTAATAAATAAAATAAACTTTTAAATTAGGAATTTCAGTTAAAATAATTGAAATATAAAATTAAAAAAAATCACAAAATACAGGGTTGTTACACTCTCCCCCACTCAAAACTTTTCGTCCCCGAAAAGGAGAGAGGTATGGAAAACATAGAAAAGGATAGAATGACATAGGATTAAGACAAGATGATAAGAAGATTAAAATTATACCCGATAACTGTTGTTATAGGTAAGTTTAACAAGGTGGAGAATAAGAATAGCTAGAAGGGAAAATAGGAGAATAGGAATATCTAGGAAGGAAAATAGGTTAAAAGACAAGGATGAACCATTAATTTAAAACCATATAATTTCAATTTGAATTTTTAATATTTTTAACAATTTAAACAATTTATGATATGATGAATAGTCAGTTTCAAATTTGTTATTTTGAAGTAATAATATTTAAAACATTTTAAATTATTTAGAAAGGCAAAATAAATGATCAAAATATCCTTTATGTAATACTTTATCAAATTACTTTTATAACTCGATACCTTAACAAGTTTATCCTCGTTCCCGTAGACTCTAGTAGTGTGTTAATCAGGCGCAAAGCTAGAATTCTCCAGGTCTTAGTAGACTTGTTTCAACACCCAGTGAAAATACTTGAAAAACTTTTAAAAACAGATATAGAAAGTACGATCCAAACAAAACAACCAAACCAAAGCCTTTGTCTAACCATGGTTCGCAGATACACAATGGTTACGCCTAGATTCCCTAGGAAACAAACCACATCCGTAAGCTTTATCAGCTCTACGAGTTACGCCATGATGACTAGTAGACCACAGGATACACAATGATTACGCCTGTGTCCCCCAGGAAACAATCTGTACCCCTAGGCCTTCTCAGCCAGGCGAATTACGCTGCTAATGCGACCTACATAGTTCATAGGATACACAATGATTACGCCTGGATCCTCGAGGAAACAATCCGTATCCTAGGCCATCTCAGCCAGGCGAATTACACTATGCAGTCGCGCTCGAAAAAAGACCATGGGTTACGCCACGGTGGGACACTCGAGTATCACATCTGGAAAACCAAAAATCAGAGAGAATAATATCGATAGAATGAATCAACAATGTGGCCACAAAGTAGATATCAAGCAGAAGGCACTTCTGATATCTTTACTTCGAAAATATATATCATATAGTACCTTTTTGAGATCACTTTCAAATATCATACTTATATAAAGCCCATTATATATAAGAATCTACTTTCAAATCAAATACTTTCCGAATCAATAGTATATCAAATCGCACTTATATAGACTTCGATTATATAAGATTTCTCTTTCCAAATTGAGTACCTTTCAAATCAATAGTTTTCAAATCAACTTCATACTTATACAAATCCATTTTATATAAGTTCGACAACTCCCAAATCAAGTGCTTAACAAACAAGGTTTTCAATTTCAAATTATTTCAATATTAATTCAGTTTCAAAATCATATGCAATTTCACTAAGTTATTTCTTCCAAATTAAACATCTTTAGTTTCAAAGTTTCCAAAATAATAGGTTTAGAAGAAAAAAATCCTGGTTTCCAAATTAACATAATTTAGGTGTAACAAATTCCTTTCCAAAATCATCATATAATTACTGGTTTTAACTTCCAATCTATTTTCAAAACCAAATATTTTCTCAAAATCAATTATACCCAAAAATGGTTTCCAAATTTATAACTATCCCTTTGAAACCTTTAAACTATTTATTTCTATTCAAAAGATCCAGTTTTCCTTTTGCAAATTATTTATTTAACAGAAGTTTCAAATTTATTTAGGTCATGCTCTTCATACTTTAAATATACAAAACTAAACTTATATACTATCAAATATTTGATGAAATTTCTTAGCTTTGAAAATTAAACCTCGATTTGGAAGTGTTCGAACCTTCAAAATAGTTAGTGAAATCAAATTTCAAATCCAAGAGTTAGGAATCAGCAACAAATCAGTAAATGAATTTTATAAATAGAGTTGTACTAAATCAAATCTGAAACTCGAGGACTGAAAACCGGGCTTATTTCAAATCATTTCAAATATATATACATATATCTTTCGAAAATCAAATCATACTTCGAAATCTGATATCAAAATTGGTTTCACAAAATCACTCGCATAGCAAAGCTACTAGAGTGGCCTCTCCCCCACTCTGAAACTCGAAAACCAACGTCGATGATGCGTGCACTCATCACCGAGATTATTTTCCAGCGACACAAGTAGGTTCTGGACTTCTATTTTCTTAAAACTTCCTTGAAATTTCTTTTAGATCATTGAAACTCATTTGAAGTCATTTGAAACATTTCTTATCTAGAAAATACTTTCAAATCATATTATCATATATTTTCAAAATCTTAAAACCAATTTTCAAAATACCGAAGTTCAATCACTCAAATTTCAAATTCAAAACCCTTCAGTTATAAATCATTTTTATATAAATCAATTTCCTATAAAAATTTCAAAATTTCAAATCCTTTCAAAGCTTCAAATTTTCATTTTTAAAAGGTATATAATCCTTATCGGAAACATTTAACTCTTATATATAAAATGTGGTCATCCTTATCAAAATAATTATTTCGATGTATGCACAATTTCAAAATACAACCTGACATAAATTTCCAAGGGATGATTCAAGGATGGATTTCAAAACAAACAGAGATTCAAATTTAGAGAAACTCTAATCAAATAGAATTTCTAGTTCGAAGATAAGCTCGAACGAAGCTAAGATAATTTAATTATCAAATAGAAGATGGATAAGCCCATATAAATCGTGGGCGACCTCAACATGGTCAACCGTGAGTTTAGGAATATAATCTATGCGGAAATCTAATGCAAATCGACCTTCGATCGCCAGAGATAGAATCCAGGTAGAGTAGAAAACAGATAACATCGTAAACCGAGGATACTGAAATCTCCGGTGAATCAATGCCAAGTGTAAAGTTGTTTCACCCCTTTACAAATCATTCAAAGATTTGTAGAATTGCCGTTCTTTATAGAGGTTACTCAAAGTGGAGTTATGGAATGCCAGAATCAAAAAGATAAAATTGGGAAGATAAGACTGGATTTCAGAACAAGTGGGATCGTTCCAAAGTTCAAGGAATCCTAATCGATAAGAATCTAACCAAAGCAATTACTAACAAGGTGAATACTGAAGGGATGTAGTTTAGAAAATCTTGATTTCAAAATAAAAAATTTATACCAAAATAATCTTTAAAAATCCTTCAAAATCATTTGGAAATCATTTTATACTTTGAAAATACGTTATCTAACAAATAAATGACTTTGAGATTGATTTCACTCATTCTAGGGTATTTCTACCCTATCTCTAATGAGTTTTTGCTCCCCAGGCTAAGGTTTGCCTAAAACCAAAGCTCTGATACCAAATTGTCTATTTTGGACCATTCAAATCGAAAATAATCCACACATGTCAGACTTGAATACTTCAAAATAGTGGATTGTTAAGAAATTTGGAGCAAATAAAATCATTCACAGAATCGCAGACACAGAAATATCAGAATACTCGCAGCGGAAATAAAATACCATAGTAGTTCATGAGGCTACTATATAAATACTCTCAAAACATATACAAAATCTCATAGTAAAATAGATACAATAGAAGTCAGGATACATAAACAACAATACAGAGACAGATATCGAATAGGAACTAACTAGAAGAAGTAGATGAATAGATAGACAGATAAGCTCCAGAAGGTGAATCCAAAGCTATGATTCTCAGGCTGACCCGAGCGTAAAGTAAAACATAAACACTCGAGTCAGGACATACATACTTATACAATGTAAACCAACTCAAGTGAACTGTAATAGCAATGCACAATAACTTAAAGGATGCTTGGGATCGCCCATCCTTTAAGGATCCAACAAACCATCAATCTAAACAGAAATAAACGCTATCATAGAAATGTCCATATTAAAGTAACCATGCAACTAGCAGAGTAAATGTGACTAGGGTAGCGCAGAGCTGCAGTAATCGCTCACCTGTAGTCACACTATCAAATTGAAGGTGTGCATCTAAACAATCACTAGGAAATCAACGACATATAGAGAAGTACACCCGTGGTTATAAATTTCAAACTGTTTTAGAATTACGAATTAAAATCATTCATTTAAACCATTAAAAGTGAAGTCATTATTCCTTCAAATCAAAATTCAATTCCCAAAAATTTAGCCTTTTCTGAGTTCATTTATGCAGTTAAACACTTCAAATATTGAAATTTCAGCTTTTCGCAGCACTTAGAAAATGCTACGGTAAGTTATAATTGAAAACAATTCACTTCAGTAAAAACAACATTTAAAAACTGCTGTAATGGTTCAGTTTCATTTTATTTTCAGAAACGATAGCATTTTTGAAGTGCTACTAAATAAATTTCCAGGTTTACAATAAAATTCAGAAAAAATTAACTTCAATTTTTAACCATTTTAACTTATAAAAAAAATCATATTTTTCCACTTCAGAAACATTCATTTGAATAACCCTTAACTTATGATTTTCATAAAGTAAAATTTCATACCTTAATCCAAAAATCTAAATGTTTCACTTATTAAGGTCAATATACAATTTTCCCAACTTTCATTTTACTTTACACATTAATTTAATTTACCATTTCACAAATTAAACTAAATTTCCATTTTATTTTCTAAACATAACTTTAATTTTTAAACCAAACTTTACATTTCCATGTTAAGTTATATTTCAAATTACACTTTTGAACCATCCATTTATTTAACATTCTAAACTAATTACACAAATTCAAAATACACTGTAAGTTGCTTAACTTTTTTTTACAAATAACTTGATATTTTCTTTTACTTTATGTTTATCCAATTTATACATCAATTATATAAACTACCAAGTTAAGCTTATAATTCTATTTTTTTTCTTAAAGTCCTATTATTAAGTTAAATCAAACTTTCACATTGTAACTCAAACCATCTATTAACTTATACCATTTTACCTTCTAGAAAATCACCGTATAACCATTTTAAATCCAATGTAAGTCAAAGTTCATTTTTTTTTTCATTTACAATACATGAAATTTATGAGAAATCATATTTTGAAATCAACCACGGTTCCGGATAATATTTCACACCTCAATCAAGTGATATGGAAATTATCATTTAAATCCACAGTCGGTAAAATTTCCAGGTCTTGATTATTTCAAACCCGAAATTCCAAGGCAAATACGAATAAATAAAAATCACCCAGGCCTATCATTTCAGCCCGTAATGAGTTTTCCCTATTCTAAAGTCCGTTCGGGTATGTATCATTTCAACCCACAGTGATTCTATTCTATAGGGAACTTGCAGTATGAGAACAGAATAAAATAAACAGTATAACAACATAAAGCAGTATCAGATGATATGACAGATAAATAAACAGGATTAACATCATGTAATTTATAATACAGGCAGGTATAACATGATGTAATAATTTTTACACTTTCACTTGCTAACAATTCACAGTCATATAAGTATAAATGTCAGGTGTGATTACTCACCTTTTAAAACTGGAGTTCGCAAAACAAACGACACAAATGAATTCCAGAAGGCACGATAACACGACTATAGACTCAAGTGGGAAGAGAGCCAAGCTATTGATCTTGTAGCAACAAATAGAACAAGACAAATATAAATATAAATTTAATACAACATATATTAAAACAATCTTTGAAATTAGAAACAAAATGAACACAATTGCATTGGCCATGCTTTCAACAATCAATTGCTCGACCTACGGGATTAATATGGTTCAGCCTTGACATGGTATGGCTCAGTTATGTGTCTGGTTTGGACTCAAATGCACGGCTGCAAGAGAATAGGAAGAGGTGGTGGAGTTACAACAACAAAATTCAAACTTCTTTATAGCTAGTGATATTGTTTGGTGTTGAGAGCAACATATTTTAATTTCAGAATTTTAGGGATTTGAAAATATTTATAGTGATACGATTGTAAAGAGGATGGTGAGAGGATGAAGGAAGAAAAAAATATATGTTTTTAATTTATTTTCGATTCCTTCCCCTTTATTTCCAATAGTTAGGGTCAAAATCGGATAACTTCCGCAAATTCTAATTAATGTAGAATTAAATGATACCAAGCAATTAATTTCCCACCATGTTTATATAGTAAATAAATGTATATTCAAATTTCAATTTTTGAATAAAATTCCATAATTAACATATAGAAAATGTAAACATATATGTATATATTTACACTAAATATGTATATACATATTAGGCCCACAAGTAAAAACTCTTAATATAGAATTCGATGCCTATAACCGTATTTGTTAGTTTTTCATAACACATGAAATCAAGGCACATTCCTATTATACACATAATTCAAAAATTAGGATATACGTCAACTAATGCTCAACTAATTGTCAGTCCATTCAATTAATTTACCATAGTATGTGAAATCAATATATAACAAATCAATATATATATTCCAAAATAAAGATATATGACAAATAACGCATAATCCAATTATAATATATTATTTTCATTTTAAGTAATTAAATCTCAATTATATACTAAAATTAAGTGTTTTTCAAAATCTAGGGTTATACAGACTCCCCACTTAAGAAAATTGAGTCCTCATAATTTCCTTTTAGGAGAAATCTATAATGTTTACATAAACACATAAAATTTCCAAAATACATAAAGCCATATCTTTAAAAAATGAATGTATTTTTCAAACATTACATTCCAAAATTAATTTATTGCAGTGGATTTACTTTTCAAAATTACTTCACAAAAGATTTTCAAAATCAAGGTTTACAATTGTGGAGTTCTTTTCAAAGCATCACGAAATATATATTTTTTGGGTGGAGTTTTGTCATAAGGAGTGCACGGCCTTGACTGGTCAGAGGAGGATGAGGTGATAGGTGGTGCATGGTGAAGAGGAGGTGGTGGTGGTGGCTATGGCCGAGCATGGCAAGAGAAGAGCATGGCCAAAACATTGAAAAATCAATAAGAAAAGTGAAGAGAAAAGTAGAAAAAGAAGAAAAGGTTACTACTTTTTTTCTTAGATCTGAACTTGCATTGCAAAAATGCAGATGGGAAGAGATTTTCACGTGAATATAGTGATGTAGGCAGCTAGGGATTAAGGAATAAACGGCAACAAATATGGAGGAGTTATGGTATGAAATTAATGGATGGAAAGATAAAGAGGTAATAAATCGATATGTGACGTATGCCTTTAATTAAAAATAGGTAACATATCTTTAATTTAATTTGTTTCCCATCTATTTAATAAATATATGCCAAAGAAATAATTCAATAAATACATACCGTTTATATAAACATTTATATAAATAAATAAGAAAACGGTTATAGAAACGTATAAATTAATTTCTATTTACATCTTTATATGTTACTTAATTTACAAAGTATATATCCAAGTTAAATGAAACAAAAACGGACAAATGTTGTAAATATATACATGTAATGTTACTTACATATAAACAATTATAACATGATATATCAATCAAAAATATTACTTATATTAAATAAAATAAACATTTAAAGGTATGCCTTTTAAAACAATATTGTATATATATATTTGAAATTTCTTTCCAAGAAATAAATAGGGATCTAAATACTTATCCATTTAATTTCTAAATGAATGTATAAATAAGGAAAATAAGGTAGAGATAGATATTATGAATAATAAATAAATAGTTTTAGGAAAAGTAGGAAATAAATAAAGAAAATACTTTATTTAACGGAAACTAGAATTAAAGATTGAAAACAATATACAATCAACATTTGAACATTATAAATATGCTTTAAAAACGTTTTAAAAATAAAATATATGCAAAACCTATCATGGTACACAAATTAGAACATGATTTCACAAAAAATAATATTATTTATATAAATTTAAAATAAACAAATTTGTTAAATACAACCATTTACACACAATATTGTAAAAAGCATAACTTTCACAATATTAATCCAATTCCAGTGAAACGAAAAGCAGTATACTTGAAATTTAATTTACATTCATAATAAAAGATAAAATTTCAAAAATTCAAAAATTTAAATTTTATTTAAAAATCAAAGTTTGACCGTTTTGACAAAAAATCCACCATTTTGGAAATATTCCATTTATTCAGGTTTGGAATTATAATTCACACAAAATAAAAATTTATATTTAAAATAACAAAATTTATCCATTTTAACAAATAAAATTAAGTTTTTAAATCAGAAATTTCAGTTAAAATAATTAAAATATAAAATTAAAAGAAATCACAAAATACAAGGTTGTTACATTATGTATTATGTTTTTAAATATTTATAAATAAACAAATCACATTTATTCATGTTAGTTTTAAAAAGAACGGATATTAAATCTTTTAATTGAATTCTATTTCAAACTTAAGCTAATGTGCTTAAATTTATAATTATAAATATATACTAGTGTTAAAAGTGTTCAATTAACTTTGGAAAATCATAAATTGAATTTTAAAACAAAGCTTCCAATCACAATATATACATATATATTACAATTGAAAATTAAATCTTTTATTAAAGTAAATCCCAAGACTTTCTATTTGCAACATATATACTAATATATATACATTATAATTGGAAAACAATTTTATTAGTTTTAAAAGATAAAATTTACCAATTAATTATTATTAGTTTTAAAAGGATAAATTTCGCCAAATTAAAAATTTATAAAAGAAAATTATTAAACAATAGTACCAAATTTATATCAATATTTTCAATTTAAATAATTTCTAAATGAAGATTATCAAATTGCTATTGCCTAAAATTCTAGGTCATCACACTCAAAGACTTATCTAAGATTAACTAGCACATCTCCGACAAAAAAAAAGACATAATGAGGTCTTTGCGTATCTCATATGGATTCTACACTACTAAAAAGAAAAATCTATTAGTCATAACCTAAGTCTTGACTAACGACTTCTCAAAAATGCTGGTGATCATAGCCTATATGTCATCCCTATACTAAATACGGATCAAACAACAACACCGACATAGCCTATGACCTTCCATAACTGAAATCCTATTTGGACTTCTAATTTAAGTCAAGAAAAATATCCATCCTAGTTACTTAATACTTTAATTAGAAATTAAGTAGACCCACATTTCCTTATTAGTTACCATCATAGGTTATTTTAGACTTCTTGTATAGAGAGGAGGTAGACCCAATGACCATTTAATACCATCTACTGCGAAGTAAATTCCTTGACATCCTAAAGGTATTGAGTCGCTTAATACTTCAAATCCAAGGTGAACACTGGGAATATTTTCCCATATCTATACGTAAACGCATATTTCTTCTCCATTGGTCCTATGGCATGACCCGCTAATTCACGCTCATCCTAAACTTTTTATTAGGGCTATATAGTTTCCAACTATGAAAATTATACTGCCTCCTAGTATTTAACTCATATCTTATATGCTTATTACATATATTCTCTATTTCCCTCTTACATCTTATAAATGCAAATTGTTCGTAATAAAAGGTTATTATTATCCCAATTGGACAATCGCTAATGACATTTATTCATTCATCTTAATTCAATCCATTATGCCTATTTTATTTCCCTATAAATGCTATATTAAATCTTTTAATTAGTCTCATAAACGTATTTATGTCCCCATTTAATTCCTGTAACTGCCTAGTAACCGCACATTTATTGCCCTACTTATTTTCTTATTCATAAATTTTGAAGTTACTATTCTTTTTTCATTTCAAACCGCCTAGTCCTATGATTTACTATGCTCCTAATAAATAGTCATCCTAATTATAAGTATTAAAAATATTGATGTATATTAAGATATATATATATATATATATATATATATATTTGATAGGCGTGGTTATATGTATATGTTTGTTTATATATATATATATATATATATATATATATATATATATATATATTCTTATTCCTAACATATTAGTTCCTATGCTTAGGAATTCTAGAATATATACGTATATGTACGATTTGTGAAGAACATTAATTCCCACATTTTAATTTATTAGAGCTATCATTTCCAAAAATGATTACCGTAATAACTTTCATAAATTATCCGAAAGTAAGACTTTTCTTCGTACGAAATCATAAGGAATTGTCTTCTTTCTTTTACTGAAATAGACGGTACAAACTACAAAGAAGAACATATGTACTTTACACATCTTTTTCCTTTTTGGTATATTCCTTATTATTTCAAACGACCAACTTTTTATGCATAGTTGTGGAATTAGATAATTTATGAAAATTACATGGAATAAATACTACTAAATTGTATCCATAATGCTCCCAATAAATTAAAACATATAAACTTTTCCAATTCAAATTAGGGCATTCTAAATTAATACTTGCAATATACAATCCAACTATCATAAATCTAGAACAAATCTTACAAAATTATTAACTATCAATTTTAAAAAATTTAGAGACTGATTTCCAAGTTTCCAGATTAAGGGGTAAATACATTCCTATTCTAATTATCTACCTTACAAAATATGTAGGCGAGATTCTAATTGAATTCGTTCTTTCTAAATCCATAACTCCATATATCTTACCTATGTATAATATTAAATAAAACTCAACTATATAAATTTTAATGTTATATATAAATCATATAATTTTCCACTCGCCTTTCAAGCTTTCCAACTCTCCCAAAGCTGAGTCCATTCCTTTAGTTGACTCCTTTTCCTTTCCAGTCCTAAAATATGTATAACAAGATACATACATACCTATGCAATTATAGATCGAGAAGAGATTATGGTTAAGTGGAATGTATATTTATAATTATAAAATTTACCTTTTTCTACAGTATTGATTCACTCCTCCTCTTCATAACTTTTATTTATTTCCATTCTTCAATTATAGATATACATATGCATATACATATAATAGTTTATAAGTAATAGAAATAGTAAAGAAGTGAAAATGGCAAAGCTATGCTGCTTTGATCAATAATTATGAGAAGAAAAATGAGGAGCTAGACCAATATTTGTAAGCACTCGAATCAATTATATATGTTAGTTAAATTAAATTTGAGCCATTCAGCCAAAGCTCAACCTTAGCCGTCGCCTTCCTAACCGATTGACCGCTCCTTGATAAGTGTCCGGCCGCTAGCGATTGATCGATCCTAGGTGGGGGTCGATCAGTAAGGCCTACGTGGTTATTATTATTTATTCCTTTTTAAATCCCATTAAATAATCTTCATTCCGAAAACTTAAAATGGTAATAACTTCTTCATTTGAGCTCCAGTCGCAAAACTTGTAATACGAAAGTTGCTCATAATATTGCCATGAGCATACTGGTGTAATTTTCATGGCTAAATTCTAAAGTTTTCTCAAATTCCATTTTTGAGTCTAGTAATTATTCATTAAGTACTGTCAATTTACGGGTTTATTACATTCTCCCTCCCTTAAAAGAATTTCATTCGTGAAATTCCTTAAGGGTTGAATCATGTAACAAAACATGCAACTATCCTAAACTATCTAACCAATTATTATACAACCAATATTGTGGTCAATCGTGTAGAAGTGCATGATTATCATAATATATATGATATGCATGTTGAATAATATAAAATCGGCATCTCTTTTATGAATACATTCTTTTTATAAACATTTCGAAAATATGATGCAGACAACCTATATATACTGGCAATTCTATATGTATGCAAGTTTGCAAAAAATAAGAAATCCTTGTTTTCACATAATAATTTCCACACTCCTACGAGTAGAAGTATGGTTCAACCAATTTTGCATCCAATTCATACCATCCAATACCGAACAAATAATTTCCAACATTTAAAAGTTTGAAAATCTATTTTTTCTAAATCTGTATTCCTATGATGGAAAAGGAATTTAGATGGTAAAGTTTATATTTCCACCATTCATTTGGATAACTATTCCATTGTACTTTAAAAGCTTCTCTTTTGCTCACAAATATTTTCCACATTTAAATGTTAAAATAGAATTATTCTAATTTTATGTTTTTGTCACCATAAACAAGGTATGGAGATAGAAATTCCGAAGGTAAAATAGCTTTTTTCCTTGTTGTATTCCTTATGTTTTATATATTTTCACCCTTGTCGGCCAGTAAAATTCATATTCACCGACATGGCGACCCTTTCTATACTAAGCATGTGACATTAGAAATTGAAAATTTCATTTTCCATCCAAAATATTTTTTCCCTTTTCAATCAAACTTGCGAAATAGTTCGAAAAATCGAATTCCCAAAAGCATTTAGACACGTTTATTTTCAAAAGCACTTGAACAAAGTTTTCCAATAGCATTTTAACCCAACTACTCAAAATCATTTGAATAAATAATTTCAAAAGCATTCGAATACAAGTTTTCAAAACATTCGTAACTCTATCCTTAAAAATAAATCAAGCCACATCTTAATGTAACCGAGCCTTAGCCAACGAGTTAGTGCATATGATTTTGACCCTAATATTGTGTAGTTAATCTTAGATTTTAGAAAAATTCATTATTCGAGTCAATGGCATATAAGCCTATTTTTAAATTTTAACGTTTAAGGCATAAGGATAGTGATCCATGATTTCACAACGACTTTCACTGTCCTCCGCTTGTTAAAATTCATTTTTTCCCCTAAATTCTAATGTTTTAAGGATTTAGGTAGTCTTTATTTCTAGTTAATAAAAATTAATTTTCTAATTCATTTTATAAACTTCCAGCTTAAATTCATTATTAGTTAAGTGTCCATATGAGATTTCTTTATTTGCATTGTTTCCCAATATATATAGGTCAAAGCTCATTCTGAAAATTGACACGGTGATAAAATAGAAACATATCTCATATCATATCGCATGTTTTTCAATATCTTAAGAAACAACTAGAGATTACAACCTAAATAACCTAAAAGAAACAATTACATAAAGCCACCCACCAACACCAACTGGTGTCACTGATGTTGTAGCCCTATCATTTCCTAATCAATTAAGAAGAACATTTCTAGTATGTGATTTACTATAACCCTCATGTCATAACTTACCACATTGTCTCTTAATAAATAACGTCCATCTATTACTTCAAGTATTATACCTAATTATGGTATAAATTGTGCACTCTCAAACACTAGTGGGTAAGGAACATAAAGCATGCACAATTAGAATAACTCATTACAAAATTGCCTTGGTTGAATAATTTTCTTGCCATCTATCTTGCTTTCTTTAAACTTGAGTCAACAACATCCTTTATGAGTGTTTGCCATTTTGTTACTCTCTTCTCCAATCACACTACTATCTTCTTTCAATCAAAATCTCTTGAAGTATTCTCAAACTTTGTTACCTACCATTTTTATCTTCGATCTTTCATGTGAGCATATTCTAGGACTCATAGAAGCATACTTTGGTACCATTCCCTATTCCATTGAGGATTCTTCTTATGGATTTCATACGTGTCTAATCAACAATCCTAGGTTTATATCAATATTCCTTATATTCAATGAGGATTCCTAGTAGCTACATATGAGCGTTCATAGCTTTTTTATTCACAATATTGATCTTTGCCCCATTTTACCTGGGCAGTCACCCTTATCTACTCCATATCAAAAATTGATTTGGTTTTCACTACTCTTTATAAAATTAAAACTTCATAACCAGGAATGTTTCATCCAAAACTTTCATCTTTGGAAGTACAAACTTAGAAACCTTTTTCAAAAATTTCTTGCTATCCAAAATGAGCCTTGAAAATTTTTCTCATTCTAACCAACTTTCCATTTTTAAATACTTTCTATAACATGAATTTACTTCTTTGAAAGTAGAATTTTTAAACTCAAAACATTTATAACGTTTACAACCAAAAACCCAATTGTCATGCCAAAAAATTTTTCAAAAACATCTTCTATAACTTAAAAAAAATGAAAACTAGAGTAGATAAGAATAACTTCCATTTTATTACCTTCCTACAACTTATGCTATTTTTGCTTTCAACCTCAACAAAGATTCTAACATGTGAAGGGTATTTCTAAAAGACGTGTGCAACTACTACACATATTTATGAAAATTATTGGTTATCCCATGCTTTGCCTCTAATTTCCTACATCGTTCCTAAATAGATTACCAATTTTATTCTAATATAAGTTACTTCAATTTAAATTTCCTAACGTTGCTATCACTAAAATTATTCCTATTTAAATTGCCTTTAAGTTGCTTCTCCTTACATAGCTTTTTTCCCTCTTTTATTATTTTCCTCTTTGGATCATTACACTGCATTTGCCTTTTACTTTAGCCATTGAGCTTTCATTCAATAATATGAAAATAGATTTATAAATCTATTTTGGATTTTTTTTTTGTATTTTCCTTATGCGTGAATATTCCTCTTATCTTCATTATTAGACGTTCTTATCCTTATATTCTCTTTACCCCATTTCAATCATGTACATTTCCATTTATCTACCTCATAGAAAGTATTTTAAAAATAGAACTTCTAAACTTACAAAAATAGGAAAAATGGACATGGTTTGTAATGGAGTAGTACTACAATTTGTGAATGTTTGAGATTCATAAACAGAGTATGGTTTTATAAGGGAAGTTTTATAAAATGGGGTAAGGGATTAAAGGAAGATTTTACAAGGTAAAAGAGTATGGTAAATGGTTAGATATTTATACAAGAATTTTAGAAATGGGTTTATAGATTTATAAAGGAATTTATAAAAGGTTTTGTGGACTTATAAAGGGGTTATAAATGATTTTTTTGGATTATAGAGGAGCTTTATAAATGGTCCTTGATATTTATAAAATAGTTTATAAATGGTTTTAGAAATTTATAATGGATTTTATAAATGATTTAGAATTGTATAAAAAGGAAATCTTCCTTAGTGTTTGGTGAATTACTTGTGTCGTTGAGATAAATGTATGAATATTTTTCCAAGTATTGAAATATTAAGATTTGGGATATATATATACACATACATATATGTAAAAAAAAATTATACAATAATTAAAGAATGAATTTAATAAATGAAAATATTTATTAAAAGAAGCTGGTGGTTGCTTATGTGCCTAACCAATGTTGGTTTCCCTATGGAATTAAATCCTTGATTAAATGTTTTCTATTTGATAGTTAAATAACCAAAAATTGAATTTAGGCCCAAACCGTATCTTTGGAAATATCTAGGAGAAATACATGAGTTATATGGCATAGTCATCTCCGATGATGTTGTACTATGCGTATAAATATTGTTGCTTTCTCCTAGGACAAACAATAAGGAAATCCGTCCACTAACAGTTAGGGTTGAACCTCACTCTTATCTTTGACTGTTTATTTTCTAAAGAACTGTGGTTGAGTTTACCAAAAGTTATCAAAAAAAATTTCAAAGAGACGTGGATCGAATTTTATTCAAAAACCAATTCGACCCAACTCAAGTGTTTCGAAGTGAAGATGTAATGACCTACCATTCTGGACATTTTAAGTAGATAAACATGTTAGAATCAAACCATTCAAAAGGGCATATTGTTATGGGGTGAATAAGAAAAAGAGAAAGAAATAAAGGAAATAAAGAATCTCGCAACTAAATGAAAAAATATAATAATCAAATAACAATTTATGAAGTTGTTTACAAATAAATTCGATTTTACTAATACAATACAAAATCAAAGTTACAGACAACAAGAATAAAATAAATAAATGCGGCGGAACAATATGATGCAGTGGAATAGCTATAATAAATAAATGTAGCACAAATCTTCGACTTCGGCCTCTAAAAATAAGGTCTTCAACCCTGAAATGCTTAGGCTAACCCAAGCGAATTGAAAAGAAAAAACACGTGAGTTAGAACTAAAAGATCTTATTTAAGTTAAATCAACAGTAAATAAATATGAGTGGAACGGCATCACAGATGCTTATAGGGTTTAACATCTCTTATCCAGTGTCTAATGTGAGTGTAGTAAGTTAAGAGATGTTTGGGATTCCCATCTCCTAAGGATCCGTTAAACTATCTACTATGTAGCACAATATGCTATTATAATACGTGCACAGTAATGTAAATATACTAAAATAGCGTTAAGGCGTTACACATATCCCCCTTAACACATTTTATATATTCTCATAGTCTAAACATTACCATAGGCTCCTCCGTGGGATTTACCTAGAGGGCACCCATAGGTACGATACAAAACAATCTCATAGAAGGCGCTCTAGGGTATGTGAACATGGCACTCGAGGCAATTTTAGGGTAGATTTACCAACTGTAGAACCGGCCTGGTGGTAAAGCATAGCAGCTACTACCGTCTACCTCGTAACACACTCCCATAATCAAAAATCAAGGGGTAGCCACCAAATCATCACAAATGTCATAATATGGTATCGAAGAAGCATGCTGGATCGAAGGAATGATCTCACTTGGCTCAGGTATAGCTCCTGTTTCAGTCATATCTAAGCTGACTCGCAGGAGTCAAGGTCGCATCATACCTTATACAGAAATTGTTCGCCAAACCATCCTACTTCATTTTTGGAATCTCCACCACTTACACAGTTGTTAAAGTGGTTTTCGGTATTAACAGAGAGTATGACAATATCCAATTCCGGTCTCTTTAACAACCAAATGCTTATGTCACACCGGATGGTTCTTTTACATTTCAAAAAGTCAATTTACAATTGATATCAAAATATCATATTCTCAAACCACATCATTTTCAAACATATTCACTTTCAAAATCATACATACTCAAATATGTCATTTCATAAAAGGTATCAATTTCAAATTCCCACTTAGGTTGTGTCTTCATCAAGCATTTAAAATATAAATACTTCAACTTTACACAGTTTGAAATTTTGGAAAATAGTTTAGGTAATTATAAATAGTTTATATAGTTTAAAATAGTTTAAACATACTTAAATGATATTAAAAAGATTTAAAATAGATTAAATAGATTTAAAATAGATTAAATAGATTTAAAATAGATTAAATAGATTTAAATTATATTAAATGGATTTAAAATAGATTAAATAAATTTAATTAGTTTAAATTAGATAAAATAGGTTAAACTGGATAAAATAGGTTATAATAGATTAATATAATTTAAAAATAGTTTTAAATTGATTAGAATAGTTTAAATTGATTTAAAATAAATTTCAAAGTTACATTCAAACATTTCAATAGCTCAATTCCGATAAATTCATTTATATTTGACACTTTAACTTTGAAATTCTAATTTAAAATCCTCTGAACAATTGATTAAATCAATTCTAATTTCAGCGTTAACAATTGGATTATCGAAAATAATTCAGTTTATATAAATCAATTTCTATTACAAAATGCCAGTTAATTGAAATCAAAATTTAAAAATTCGCAAATCATTTAAGTTAACCAATCCGGTGTCTGTATATAATTTTCTACCCTAGGGTCAAGTGATACGGATATTTGTCATTTCAATCCATAATTTAAAATTTTACAGTTACATATCATTTCAAACTGCAATCTTGAATTAAATAAAATCCACAAAATCACTCCGGTTATTATTTCAACCTATAACGATTTTTCCCTAATCTATAGATCGTTCGGGTATGTATCATTTCAACCCATATAGAACTTGTAGAGTGATAAGATATATAAATAAAAGATAACATCCAATCATCCAATATCACAATCAAACATCCATCATAATCATCATTCAGTTCAACCAATAAATATCAACTATTAACTAATTATCAGTAACAGGTATTTAACTGGCAGTTTAAATTCAATTATAGATTAAATGGCTATTTAATTAAAAATAAATTCGAATTAACTGAAATGTCGATTTAAATATACCAAACAGAAATAAATAAATTCCTAATCACGTCACAAATTTAATTTAACTAACGCAAGAATTTTAGAAGTTATGAGTGAGATAAAACACTCATCTTTGAATTTAAATAAAATTAAAATCCAATTTAGAGCTCAAATTCAAACAGTCTTAGAATTTGACCAAACCTACATCAAAATGTCCGGAATTTCGATACGATCCCAGCAAAATAAACCGCGCATGAAACGGACCTCGTATGTAAAAGTTATAACGATTAGAATTTAAGGATTTAAATTAAAAATAAATAAAATAATTTAATTATTAGGACACATCACCAATACCACTTCGACTCTCAAAACCTTATCCATGATCGAGAACGAGATCCACCAACTAAATCCTTGTGCGCGCCTGCAGGCGTCGCCATGGCCATGCTTCCACAGCAGGCCCCTTATCAGCGCGATCGCCAACCTCACTATACCCCTTCCGTCCAACCATGACCCATCGAGTTCACGCACAAAGAAAGCAGCTACCGCTCAAATTCAATTCCTAGATTGAATTTTTTTATGTCGATCCCACCATCAATTCACCAACCCAATCACCTAGATGTAATCCCCTCGGCCTTCTCTACAAAACTGCATCTTCGAATCGACGATGTGTCACAGTTGATCAAACCCCAATGAACGGACAAGACTAATTCATCCAGTTCTAGACACATAGAAACCCAGATCCAAAAACAAACTATTTGAATTGCGCCCGTCGAGAGCTTCAAATCGATATAAAATTTGATATATTTTGAGGAGTTTTAATTTTCAATTGGAATTTGATTTGAAATTGAATTGGGAATTGTTTATCTGCCGTTGAAAAGGAGAAGCAGATAGAATTGTACAAACAGACAAATGGAATAAGGAATAACTAGGGTTTATAACAGGCTATTTATAGGCAGATCAGAAATTAAAATCAATGGACAAAATTGATTTACAAGTTAAACGATAAATGACCCGAAAAGCCCGTTCTGTCTCCGAAACGAAAATGGGTCATCCCATATATCAAAATAGATGTTTTTAATATTTTTAAACTCAATGGAATAGGTTTTCGATCCTAATTCCATCGTATGAAGAAGTTAACTTATAATTAGTCTATTTCAAATTGATTTCAATTGAATTTAATTATATTGATTTCTAGGCGTTTCAAGTCCGTACGTTCAAACGGCAAGTCTGATCGCTACGAAACTTGAAACCTTACAATAATTCACTATTGCAGATCTGATGAAATTGGTTTTGTCGAAATCCAAGACAGTTGCCAAAATGGTTATTTTCACGTTAATTAAATAAATTAATATTAAATTATTAAATCACTTTTCCAATTCAAATTTGATAATTTACAATTTCTATCATTTTTGATTACTTTATACTTTATAATCTTTTGAAACAAATTTCTATATCAATTCAATATTCAATATTGCACAAATTACAGTATTTAATTTCAATCTCAAATAATTCAGTAACTATCAATTTAAATTTCAGTAAATCCATTTATTTGATTGTCAGTCTTGTTATTCGATCAATTGCCATCTTATGGGCATAATTAACATTAGATAGATATCTTAATACATTAATATTCCCCAGTTTCATCTTAATTCCTATTAACACAATATTTTAATTTCCCGTAATTGTAAACTGGTTTCAAATTTAATTTAATAGACCAAAAAATTTGTAACATATAATAAATGTTACCATTAACTTTTATTCACACTTATAAGTTCATTATTTACATACAAATGTTATAATTTCTTACATAACACAAATTTTATTCAATTACCATTAATTATATGCTAGTTCATTAATTTATACAACATTTACATTTATTTGCTTATTCAAATTATAACCAAGTATAACATTTAAACTATTTAAATTGATTGGACTATCATTAAAATATTTAATAATTAACTTAAGTTTACATTATTACATTTCACTCTAGTTATTATCTTAACTAACATTAATGTTACATTTATTTACATTATTTGTAATTGATTAGTTAAATTGGTAAAAAATATCAACTATCACGATTTCCACATTTAAGAATATTTATAAGTTTATTATTTACCACCAATTGTTATAACAACTTATACAACTACTTTAATCAATTACAACTACTTATGTTTGCGCCAAAATTGGTCACAAACCCCAAATACCGTGAAAGCACCAAAGTATGATTATAAATCAGCAATATTCCAAACATAAATCTCATATCACAACAAACAGCAAGCAATAATCCAGAAATAATGAATAGGGAGACAAGATTTATAGTCGTTCCGCTATCTCCGGCCTACGTCCACTTCAAAGTTTTATCCTTTTATTGATTAACCTTGCTGGTTACAAATGATTACAGCAGTAGCAATGAAGAATTTCGAGTACAATAGTTATATTGAAGTGTAGAAATGAATCCGGCAGAGTTTGGACGTCTAATAGCCAAAAAGTCCTTTTTCTATAGGCTCTGGGGCTCTATTTATAGGCGTAGGAGGCTGAGATCGCGCTCAAACTTCGGGAGACTTCTTCTGGCACGTGAGTTGGCCCACGCGACCGACCCCACCAAGTTTCGACTCGATCTGTGATCGATACGAAATGATTTCGTATCCATCAAGAATTGATCCAATCGAGATGAAACTTGGAAGGAACATCCTTTACCTTGTATGCAAGCTGCTGTGAAAATTTCGTTGCATTTGGACCGATGGATCTTGAGTTATGATCGATTCGAACTTGGGTTTTCCGTTGGCTGTCGTCTTCGAATCCATCTGTTCTAATCCATCACTTTCGACTCGATGGAGGCACGTGCGCGTGCGTTGTCGTGTCACCAAATCTCTAGGTTGATCCATCTTCCTCGCCGTGTTGAACGCTTCTTTCCTGGAGACGTGGACTTGCATTCATGTTTTATGCTTCGTCCATATACACAGCTTCACAACGGCATGCTCGTACCAATCGATTCGTGCTTCTCTTCGCATCGATTCCAGGAGTACACTTCGCATCGATCATTCATGAATTGATCGATACGAAACGACCGTGGGGGCTATCGATACGAAGTGGTTGTGAGAAATGGATACGAAGCTTACCCTTATGATGGATACGAACTTGGATAGCCTCCCATGGATACGAAAGTGCCAAAGTCTATCTGCCATCAGTACGAGAGTATCGATTCGAAACATACCACCTTTTCCCATCCTGATCGATACGAGACCATCGAGTAGAACCAAAACCTGATCGATGCGAACCCATTGAGTCGAGTCCATGATGATCGATACGAGCAGCATCGATTCGAAGTTCTTCACCCTGCTCTGCCTTTGATCGATACGAACACTATCGATTCGAAACACCATTTCGATCGATTCGAAACATCCTCTGCTGATCGATGCGAAACCATTGATTTGAACCACCTTCTGATCGATGCGAAATGCAGCGATACGAACCGTGCCTTGCGCGCCTTAATCCATCCACATCTTATGAATATGACCTCCGATTGTTCTGAAACTTGAAACATAGCCTTTCCTAGTCCTCATCATCATCTCCAATCGATTCTGTCTCGATCGGAGCTCAACCAAATTTTGACGACATCGATTGCAGCCTTGATTCCAATCGATCCCCAATCCCAATATCCATCATTCCTTGCCAATTTGTTGATATTCCAGCCTTGACCAAAAGGTGGGATAACAAATTATACCTTATTTAATAAATTTACACCCTTTAAATCATCAATTTCTCTTTAAATCCAATGATCGATTTATACACATATCATTAATACAATCAATTTACCATCTATACTAATTATAACTTTTTAATCATTTTAATTAATTAGAATTATATTCAAAGCAATTGTAAATTACCATAAATTAATACTATTACCTTTTAATCCAATTACAATCTTGTTATTTAATCACAAAATTTTATTAAATTAACTACTTTTAATTATTGAAAATTTACAGGTCGTTACAGAAGACGTCTTGAAGATGATGGAATTAAAGACATAGCTTTCAAGTTTTTCATTTAGTCCTAGAATGAACTTTGTATGGATGAATGTTGGTTTTGCATTGTTGCCTAGAGGGTACTATTAGCATTCCAAGTGGAAAGTGCTATATAAGGTTAAACGTAGCCTCGAGCCTCATCAACTGGAAATGAGTAAAATCGAGCATGCAGCATGGCCAAGTGGTTGCTCCTATCAAGGTATGGTCATTCCAAATCTATATCGGTTATTATCTACTCATGTAGGGCCTAAATAACAAAAGGAGTAATCATGTTCGGTACTACTAGTCAAGTGGCAGGCCAGCCCTATGTGGAAGGGGTACAAGATATTCTTATTAGACCAAGGTGCATTTTATCTAGAAATGTACCTTTGGAAGATAATTACTTACCTTGTTGTAGTATGAAATCCATTCTCCAATACGAGCCTTTATGGTTTTAGTTGTATACCTGTTATGCTAGAATTTAATAATGTAACAATTTCGGCTATGATTAATAAGTATTGTATCTTAGACACTATTATAATATCAAAGAATTTCATATGAAATATTTTGGTTATCGTAAGGTAAAATGTCATACGTGTTTATGTGCGGCATGGTCCTGTGAGATACTTTTGATTTTCAAAGGTTTTCTATAACTTTAAAATCCAGTTGGGTGTATTTTCTTACACTGGTTTTCCAAACTTACTTGGTTGTTACTTTATTATAATGCACAGGTCAGACCTATCATATTTACAGATTGCTTCGGATGCGTGGGAGCTCAGAAGACGCGTTGGCGTATATATATGTTTATTTTCTGCTGCTTGGTTGTTGAAATCAAGAACATTTATTAAGACAGGTTGTTATAAATGTTCAAGCTGATGATTGTGATTTGTGGTTGCACTCTGATTGATGAATGTATATTATAATTTCTCTTTTGTGTAAAGATCATTAATACTATATTATTTATTGTCCCATTGCGATTATGAGATTCTGTGTTGTTTTTAGTTTTCTTTTTTCTCTTCTTCTTCTCCTTTCTACATTCTTTTCCCCAAGAATCGGGTTTTCCGACATTCGAATACTTGGCACACAATATAGTGGATGTGTTAGTGTCAATTTAAGGGTCCAAAATCTTGGCTGCCATGCTTGATACCAGAGCGTAAGATTAAGCGAGAACCTTGGCTTTGATGGGGTAACTCTTTAAGATATAAGGTAATGGAATGCCTTATTCTGAGTTTGAGTGCGTGTGTGTGCGCGCACGCGCGCGCATGATTGTGTTTGAGAGCAATTTGTTGGTGATTATAAAAAAAATTAAATTGTGTTGATTTATCTATTGAGTGGCTTATGAATTCTGGTTGGTACATAGGACGCCATGATATCGATAGGCGTTTGTAGACACTTAAATAAGGCAAACCGGCACGGTATAGTTTTGAGAAGTTATAATGAACCGTAATTTTTAATGGGTTTTATAACGTAATTAATTGAAATTTTGCTTGAAAATAAACAATAAAATTTTGAAATAAAAATTTGTTATTTGGAATACGTCAATATAAACATAGCAAATGGTAAATTTTCATCAGATAATATGGAAGTTTATTTTTATTGAGTAATATTATTTAAATTTAAATTAGCTAACATTAGATGGTAATAAAATATTTCTCAAACTTGAATATTTTTATATAATAAATGTGTAAATCATTTTATGAGTGAGATGTCATATTTCGTTTCGCCAAATTTGGACTGCTATTGCTTCGTTTATCTTATTTTCGGTGTTTAAGCAGCATTTTCGGTACTGACTACTAACTTTTGATAAGATGTTCATATTGCTAATATCTATGTGCCGTTTTGATCGTCTCGTCGTACTGACCTCCGTAGTATATTCGTATATTTGTTTCGGTGTACGATACGCGTTGGAAAATCGAAAAACGATTTCGTATCGCTACCCATTCTAAGACCTTTTGGTTTTCATCTGTCCTTTCATTGCCCTTCGTGAGAAAGCTGTCAGCCACTACTATTGATGTTTCTTGAATTCAACACTTTGGCTTTTACTATTCCCGCTGTTTAAATTTTAATGGCTATTCATCTTGTAATTTGTTTCATCCATTTATATATATTCTTCCTTTTCTCTTCTGTTCTCTCTACAATTTGGTTTTGAATGAAAATAGTATATATAACCCAAAAGTTTCTTATATTATTTCTGAATCTTACTTGTTTTTTTCTTCTCTTTCAGTGTTGTCTGATACCCACTTTGGATGTCACCTTCAAAAGGTTGCTCAAATCATTTCTTTTTTTCCTTGAATCATCTTCATCCTCCACCATAACAACCACTTCACAACCTCGCCCTAGCCGAACGAGCCCATAAACCCCGACTGCCATCACCACTTCCCTCATCCTACATTCAGCCCCACCCAGCTTCTATAGCCACGCCATCTCCAGCCCTCGTTGAGCCTTCTTTTGCCTTCCCTCCATTCGTCTTCACCGCCTCCACCTTCCAAAACCCGTACCCGACCTCCTCACCGAAGCCGAGACTCCCCATCTCCTCCACGTGAACCACGCAAGCCTCGGCCTCACCAACCATAGCCGCAACACCTTCATTCCTCTACATGCTCGGTCCAACCCATCATCTCCCTAGCCTTTGCCCCATTGCCACCCTGCAGCACCCTCCCTTGGCCAAAGCCATCACCACCCACCACCTCAACAGCAACCCGCATCCCAAGCCCATCAATCAGCCTGCAACTCCACTCCTTCCATCCTCCTTGCCTGCCAAGCATCCTCTCTTTAGTTTTGCCGCTGCTTATGTGTTTTTAGTTAGTGATGAGTTAGTATATACATATAAATATTGTTAAGGTGTATATTGTATATATAGTTATAGTTTATGATATGTTAGTTTATGTATAAGCTTATATAAGTTTGTATATACATTGCTTTAGTGATCTGATAGTTAATAAAAAGGCAGTATATATGGTATTACAGTATATACTTTTATAATATATGGATTGGTTTTAAAATGTTAATATGTTTTAATACCAATTTTAAAATAAGAATTGTATGTAGATCGTATATTAGTCCACATAATCTGTTAGTTTGTGATCACATATAAAAGTATGTGTAATATGTTTGTTTGGATTTGAATATATATATATATATATATATATATATATATATATATATATATATATATATATATATATATATATATATATGGAGTCTGCTGTGTTAACCTGTCATTTTATATTAGCTGTTTATATTTTTTAGTTATCTATTTAACATGGATTTTATATATAAGTTGCATGTGTTATTTATTTTGTTTATAAGGTTAAATATGATTGTATGTTTATAAGGCTATATATTTGATTTAATATGTGTTTAAATTAATATTGATTTGAAAATAATAATATATATATGTCTACGAATCAATGTGATTTCCAATACATGTTGATTATAAATTTAAAACCCAATATATATAAGCTTATATATCATTTGTTGAGTTCATGTATATTTTAAGTTATATTGATGATTTCATAATGAATATTGAAATATATATACATATATATATATACATATTATGTTGTTATATATATATTATGCTATATATATAGAAGAAATCACATGCAGCTTATGCAATGAACAGAATGAGAGTCATGAACACTTATTTTTTGAGTGTAATTTCACTAAATTGGTTTGGAGTCTTCAGAAAATGAAGTGTACGGGGTCGACTGAAGTTAAAACAATAAAAGATGAAATTGTTTACGTGAAAAACTGGAGAAACAGTGCGAACTTTCTATAGGAAATATTCAAAATTTGTTTCGCAGCTACCATTTGGAACCTCTGGCGTGAGAGGAACAACAGGACTTTCAACAGGAAAGAAACAAACATTCAATCAGTGAATGCGCAAATTGATTGAGATGTTAAAATGATGATTCTACGAATAAATAAGAAACTGCTTACCAGCCTAAAGGGACAAGAAAAATCACTACTGAATAAGTGGAAGTGGAAGGCAAACGATGAAGGAACTCTATCAAAGATTCGGGAGCCGCCATGAGTGGATTAAGTGATGCTTAAGGAAGTAGATTAGATATGGAATGTTCGAGTTCTATATTTAGTATTAAATATTCTTTGTAACATTGGACTTCGGCCAGTTTCTGTAGTAATAAAGGAATTAACCAATTTCAAAAATAAATATTTTCGATTTATATCAGGCTAATTTGATTTGTTCTCATCGATTCCTATTCATCACCTTTGTTCGTCAAATTCGTGTCAATCTTACTTTGCTTTGGAATTCGTGCTTGGATTTGTAACTCATCTCATTCTTATTCGTCTCTAACCTCGAAAGGTGAGCAATCACTCACGATTAACATTCTTATAGTTAGTAAATTTGATTACACTTTAAAAGACAATTGAAACGTGCTGTTAAATTTGAATTGTTAGCTATTAAATTGTTAAATATGATATGTTATTATCTGTAATTGTTCAACCGTGATATTTGAAACCATAGCCTATCGTATATATTTTATTTAATTTATCACCAATGATATATGTTTGTTACTGATATGTTATATTTTATCAAATTTCGTTCTCACTCTGCAAGTTCCCTGTTAATTTAGAATTCCTTATGGTTTGAAATAATACATACCCAAATGATTTCGTAGAATAGGGAAAAATCGTTATGGGTTGAAATGATAAAACCAAGCGATTTTCATTGATTTTAAAATTTTGGGATTGTGGGTTGAAATGTGTAACAGCCCGCAAATCCGTACCCCTTGAGTCAACACTATTCTACAACAATCAACTCAAGTTGTACAGAAATACGAACCATTTGGGTTTAAGAAGAAGAGGTAGAAGAAGAGAAACAAAATCAACATCAGAATCTAACCATCGCAGCGGAATAAAATATAATAGAGAATAAATAATCTTTACTCAAAATCAAATATATCAGTTTACATATATTACATCATCAGAGTACACCAGTCACAACTCACATCAATAACATATAATGGGTACACAACAACTCAACACAGCGGAAATATTTATATACAAGTACGAGAATACGTATCGTCATCCAGCTCGTCTCCTGAGCTCCACAGCATCATATCCTGTATCCTATAATACTCTGTCTGACCTGAGCATTACAGTTAAATAACACCCGAGTCAGTCTGGAATACCAGCGTGAGAAAATCACACCCAATTGATTATTAAAGTTTGAAAATCTTTTGAAAACAAAAGCATCTCGTAAGACCACGCCACAAATAAACATGTCGTGTTTTTACCTTACGATAGCCAAAACATTTTTTATAGAAATCCTCTGATATTATAATAGGGTCTATATACAAATACTTATAAAATAGCCGAAATTGTTACATTCATTAAATTCCAGCTACTAGCCACCGAAGTGGGTAATACAAACAAAACTCGTACAAGGCTCGTAGGGAAAATGGATTTCCAACAATGACTAGGCACTGAGGTACCACCTGTCACAGTACGGGGCCTAGATCACCGTACCGAGGACTACTCCCTTCATCCCCTGCAACACAAGGCCGGAACCATTCCTTACTGAACAGTCCCGAACAAGATAAACACCGTGGCTGGCGCGACCAACCACCCACTAAGCCGAAATATATAAAAAGGGACATCTAGACAGGGGAAATATTTTGTCCTGCTTGGGCATGACCCACCTAACCTTGCTGCATATCCCCTGATTTTCAGCCATTCCCGGTTGATGAGGCTTGAGGCTAAGCGTTACCTTTAGAACGTTTTCACTTAGAATGCCCATCGCCCACCTGACGATGTTTCGCAAGCATTCATCCATACAAGTCCGTCCCGGGTTCGAACGGAACCGAAGGCACTATTCCTACTACATCCATTTTGGAAATATCCTCAGGATTAGTAGCGACTAGCCCTTGCACTTCATTGCTCCATCTTCGAATCCAAAATCGTTTTTCACGAAACATACAAACTGGATCGAAGTGGTTTTCGAGAAATAAATCTCGATCTCGGTCTCTTCGAAACGATCAACGCATTGTCCAATATTGATGGTCGGTTATTTAACTATCAATTAATATTCACAAACAACCATCAACCAATAAATAATTTCCCAAATTATTTATTTATCTCAAAATATCCTCAAAGATATATTTCTATTTTCAATCCTTTGAAATCAGTTTCAAACCATCTTCCTTTCAGAATAAACTTTCCCAAATATTTTATATCTCCTCTGAAATCACCAAGCACAAAACTAGATTTTTAAAATAATTTAAAACACTTCACTTTGAAATGTATATATACTTTAAAACATTTAAGTTAGAAACTACTTTGATAATTTGTTAAAACCACATACTATATAAATATTCGAAAACAAAGTTACTTAATAAAATATAAAACTATATTTTCACTTTTGAAACAAAATACCAAGTCACTTTTTATAATAATTACTACTATAATAGATTTGAGGAAATACTTACTTTATAATTTAAATATAAGAAATAATAAATTTTCAAAACATACTTTTTAAAACAAATTTTAAAACTATTAACTTGTATTTAAAAATTTACTTGAAGATGTACTTAGTTATCCAGGGAGAATTCCAACTTCAACCACTTAAATCAATTTTCCAAATTGATTCCCAATTTATTTCCTTTGAAATAAATTTCTTTGCTAATCATTTCATTTCGAAAATTCCATTATTTATGGACTTTATTATTATTTCAGTTTGATTTTTAAATCCTTTAGCTGAAATATACAAATTTCAGGTTATTCCAAATTCCTTCTTTATTTTTCTTAAATAATTTAAATCCTAAATTTAAAATAATTATTTTATTCTTTAAATAGTAACATTGAAGTTTAAGTTTTTCTTAACTTTCTGCTTATTCATAAATTTCTTCCCACACACATAATTATTAATTAGCAGTTTGAAAACACTAATATTCTTATCCAATTCATTTTAGTTTTATTCACATTCTTTATAATTATTTTCTTAAACATTTACTCCTTTTATTATTTCTTTCCAAAAAATCCAATGCTATATAATTTGATAACTCAGAGACCAGAATATATCCAAGCAACTATAGCATTCAATATTTCAATATAATTCATCACAGAATATCCACAAAGCATAACAGAGAATAAATAAACAATATATATATATGATGAGGGACCCAGTTGGATCCCTCCAACCTGTTTTTTTCCTGCGTCCACAAACGTCAACACAATATAATATACCAATTCCAAAATATCATACTATATCTCATTAATTCTTTCAACCATTCAAACAATTGTTTAAAATTTAAATTTAATTTTAAACTGAGTGAGATTTACTCACCTTTGCATTTGTTTTGCAGTTCATTCCTGAACAGCTTGTTTTCTTTTCAGTTTTCAAACCTTGAACAAATATTATGTGATTTTATTAATATGTGAATTAATCATTATTTAACAAGTTTAACTTACTAATAATTTAATTTTGTTTCAGCTTTAACTTTATAAACACAACAGTAATAATTTTACTGTAAAGAAAAGTACTCCCTAACCTATATCCGTAATTTCAGAAGTATTAAAATTTAAAATTAAAAACAATAAGACATAAACCTCACCGAACCACTCGAGCTCGCGGCCATCTCCCTCGAACGCACTACACCTCAACTTCGTCTCCTCACCCACAATGGTGAACGCGGCCACCCCCCTTCAGTCACCACGAACTCCCAATCGCCATCCCCCCCCCAAACCTAAACTGCAGTCGCGTTGCCTATCTCGACCCCTCGTCCAAGTATCACATCAAATTCCCATCGCGACCTCTTGACCGAGTGCGGCGCCTCTTCCTGCAATCACCACTCCCTTACGTGAGCGATCGATCTCTGACTAAGACGCCCTCCCCCGATCGCGAGTCCAGGCTTCGGTCGCGACTTCGTTGTCGTTGCTGGAGGACGCGACGCCACTGATGACGGAGATTGTGGGTCTGACCGATGATTTCACTTCGATGATGGAGATGGTGGAAGCGCGACATGAATGGAGTTGGGGGTTTGGATTGGGGTTTCCTTTTATTTGATTTCATTTCATTTTTTTTTACGGTGAGGATTTTGGGGAAAGAAGAAGCAGGAGTTCGGCCTTATCGTGTTGTCTGTGTTATTATATTTTGTTCTATCACACGGCTTCCCTAAGAAGCTTCTTTCCTGATTTTTATTATTAATAATAATATTGTTATTATTAATACCATTTGTTTTTATCTTATTATTATTATTTGCCTTAGTTCGAGCATTTTGATAGTTGATTAAACGTCTTATAATTGGGAAAGTATGTGATTAAATGACAAGAAGAAGGTGTATAGAAGAAGCTTGATTAAATTAGATTATTAACAACTAAATTTTCAACGCGTTTATATATCGTTCACTCACATACTAACTCCGATTAATACGAAATTCGAAATCCGATAATAATTCAATATTACGGACCCATAAATTTCAAAAAATGAACAAACCACTACTAATTTCAATTTTACAACTTCTATTATCCTCTGTACTATCAATATGAATTTTACAAGCCTTCAAATTATTTTCCACAGGCTTAAAATCTCTGGTTTCATATTTTATCCAATTCAACTTATTTAATCCTACAATTTAATTGTCAAATAAATCATGATATTCGTAATTTAAATTGATAATTAACCTTTAAATATTTAAAATCAATTAAATATTCCGGTTACAAATGCTTAAAAATTCCGGGTCGTCACAAAATGATACATACTCGTAAATATATAAATTGCGGATTGAAATGATAAATATTTGTAACACTTGACCATAGCATAGAAAATTATATACGGACAACGTTGGTCTACATTTGAAAATGATTGTCAAAGTTTTGAAAGGAAATATATGGGTTTTAAATAAATATTAATTTTTAAAATAATATATATATATATATACACGTTATTCTTATATATGTCTAAGTTTAGATTTTTAAATAATATGTTTTGGAAATTTTAATTTATAAGTTAGTTTGAAAATTATGAATTTTAAGATTTTCTTATAATTTTACTTCTAAAAATATATATAATAATATTTAATATAAAAAACATTTAATAATAGGATTTAATTTAATTAATATATAATATGTTTAAGTATTTATTTAGATTTATAGTAATATTTTTAAAAATAGATTTTATTACATCAACGATAAATTTGGGAAGAAAAATTAATGTTGGCATGGAATTTAAGTTGGTTAATAATTGAATTTAAATAAGAATTTATTTGGACTTATTGATTTCAGATTTGAAAGGTATGATTTATAACTTGATTTGAGGAATGTGATTAAATGAATATTCTCAACTTTAAATAAAATTTGAGAGTGAATATTTAATATTGATTTAAATTTATAAACTAGGATTTTAATAAATTATCATTAAAATGGTAAGTGAATAATTTCCCATTTGAATGAAATTGAAGTTAAATGTGAAATATAAATGAAATTTAAACTGTAAATATTTGAATATACAAAATTGAATCTCTGAACTTTAAATTTGAAATGGTTAAACTAGAACTAATTTAAATTGAATTTTGGAATTTAAAATTATTTGAATCGATTTGTGAAAGTTGGGGAAACTATATTATATACTATTTTAATATATAAATTATTTTAATATATAAATTATATTAATTTATAACTGTTTCCCAAGGAATTGACCAGGCAACCTAGTACTCGGCATAGCAAGGACGCTCGGTCAGAGAGGAGCGCTCAGCATCAAGTATCGCTCGGCATCAGAAGAACGTTCGGCATTGAATGCCGTCCGGCCAAGACTAACGTTCGGCCTCCAAGGTGTACTCGGTGTAAAGTGTGTTCAGCAGTCAAAGGACACTCGGCATCCACAGCATGTTCGGCCAAAGGAGCGTTCGGCCGAAGTAAACATTCAACATAGGACCGTTCGGCATAAGGATATCGTTCGGCATCTAGAGGTCGTCTGGCATCGAGAGATAGTTAGGCATTGAATGCCGCTCGGCCAAATAATATCGTTCGGCCACCAAAGTTTGTTCGGCTTTCTACGAACGTTCGGCGTAAGAACGCTCGGCATCCCCGAACGTTCGGCCAGCAAGATGTTTCAGCATCCTCCTCAACACAACTGTTCCAACTGTTGCTCGGCCTACTCGTTCGGCACGAAGGTTTCTGTTCGGCATTCCATCGTTCGGCCTCCCTGGTCGGCGCGCCGTGCCTACACTCTTTGGACCGAGTTATTCGACTACCAGTCCCACTAGGGAAGTCCAACCCACTGTCATCTATAAAAAGGGAGGCAGGGGCACAGAAAACGGGATCAGATTTCAGAGAACACAGGGGAGACTCTGCCTCATCCAAACCTCATCCAAGACTTCTACTTTTATTTCGCAATTGTATTTTAATGCTTAAAAGCGGATTGTATCTGTAATCAAGTTGAAAGTGAAGAAATAAAGGATCAACTTCAAAGTGGACGTAGGCTACAACGCCGAACCACTATAAATTCTGTGTTCTCGTCTCCCGCATTTTAATTTATATTATCTTCTCCATTTTAATTTATCTTCTTCATTAATCTCTCTACACAAACTCTCTAAGGGTGTTAGTGACCAATTTTGGCGCTAACATTTTGGTGCTTTCACTGAGAATCGAATTCTCTGGTTGTGAGGATCTACTTTGTAGCTACTGGATTGCATAAATCCCCCGAAGAAGATCCGTAATTATTCATAAGGCATCTGTTGATTCTACTCAGAGTTACAACCAACGACTCTACCATGGGAAGACCACGAACAAGATCGACCTCCCAAAATGTAGATGCCCGCGAAACCGCTAGTGTTCAACAACTTGGACCTAACGATCAACAAGCAATTCGAGGCATGGGGCCCTCCAGCCAAAACCAAGCGGAAGCTGTTTCACGAGCAGAATTGAAGGACTTGATAAAAGAGCTGACGGAAAGGAGAAGGCAACTCGCTGAGCAAATGCAAGTTAATGCTGACCTCATGGCCCGACTTGCTCAACAGCAGCGTCAGAATGCTGGAGGTAGCCCTGTCCCCTACTCTGAAGATGATAGCTCAACTTCAGCTGATGAACCTCCCAGGCGTAGACGCCGCAAGGATGATGATGACCAAGCAGGTGCCACGGATCGCTCTACTAGAAATCAAGCCCGTGGAGCGGAACCCAACCTTCCTCCCACCATACAAACCCCGGATTTGACAGCTATGGTCAGGCAGTTGATGAGAGAGAATCAAGGTTTGACTAATGAAGATTGGGGAATGTCTAAGAGTCATACTCCCTTCACAGATACCATTCTACAGGTTGAATACCCAAGGAAGTTTAACATGCCCACCATACCCGCCTATGAAGGAAAAACTGACCCTATACAACATGTAATGAGGTATGGATGGATGATGGATTCAGCAAGGGCCAACGACGCAACTAAGTGCAGGTGCTTTCCAATAACTCTGTCCGGAATTGCCACCATGTGGTTCACTCGACTTCCTCCACGGTCAATCTCAAACTTCGACGAATTAGCAAGGAAATTCATAGAACAATTCAGGATACACGCCACTCGACCCAAGGATGTGATGTCCTTATCAAGCGTGACCCAAGCTCCTGGAGAATCACTGAAAGTATACTTGCAGAGATTTCATGTTGCCGCTACTGAAGTGAGCAATCCAAACAACCACGCGATTTTGATGGCAGTAATGCGTGGAGTGGATCCAGACTATGAATTTGGGGATTGGTTGGCGGGAAAGCCACCAGCTACGTTGGAACGTTTCTATTCGAAAGCCCACCAGTTCATAAGAAGGGAAGAAGCTCGGTGGATAAGGAAAGACAAGGCACCAGGGTCCGTTCAGGAGTCTATAAAGGGCAACATCGCCATGAAAGCAACCGACGATAACCCTGGAAAGACTCAGGCCAGCATCCAAAATAAGCCCGGTCAGTCTAAGGGAACTGGAAGTGGAAATCCTGGAAAGAAGAAGGAAACGGGGAGATGGAAGTCAATGATCCCAACCTACAACGAATACACTCCACTGAATGCATCTCTTGAAAACATCTACTTATCGACCTGCAACACTTTTCAATACAGAAAACCACGCCCTAAGGAATCAACAGAGGAGCAAAAGCGGACTGGAAAGTATTGCCGCTTTCACGAGTCTTATGGGCACAACACAGACGAATGCAGGCATCTCCATGATGCTATTGAGAAATTGATTGGGCAGAAGAAGCTGCAGGAATTCGTCAAAGATACGCCAGAAGGAAGACAAGAAACTTCAGACCCCGGACGTGGCCCAGCTCTACACCAACCAGAGCAACCTACTCGAACTATGGGAAGATTGATTATTAACACAATTGCTGGTGGACCTCATCCTGCGGATAAAAATTGGCAGGAAATGGAGCGATATGCTAATTCCTTGAGACATACAAAGCATGAGCGATGTTCAAATGTGGAGGATGGAACTCCCGCAAAGCAGCAGCGCACGATGCACGACGATATTGTATTCAGGAATAGAGACGCGGATAAGGTGGAAGCTCCCACCATCGATCCATTGGTCATATCCGCAACCATCGGACCGGCATTCGTAAGGAGAATCCTAATTGATTGCGGAAGTTCCGTTAACATCATCTTCAAGAAAGCATATGACCAAATGAAGCTGGAGACTAAGGATTGAAGCCATCTAAAGCTCGAATCCATGGCTTTAACGGCGCAGCCACAGACGCAGTAGGATATGTGGAGTTACCAGTTGAACTGGGACAAGGTGAACGCAGGAGAGTGCGAATCCTACCATTCATAGTGCTGGATGTTGATTCATCATACAACGTGTTTTTGGGACGACCAGCCCCCGCAGATTTCAGGGCACGCTTGGCCCCGTGGTGTCTCACACTGAAATTCCCGATGGACAAAGGAGTTGGCGTAGTGCACGGCGACCAAGCAACCGAACGTGCATGTTACGTGGCTGAGCTGAGAGAGGCCCAGCGCAGAGAAAAGGGGAAGGCTGCGGACAGCATCGTCCGCATCCCGAATTCTGATGATTGACAATTAGCTCCCGAGCCTTGGCTCGGGCGACATTCTCGAATCCTTGGAGACATAGATCCGAGAGATGACAAAGGGGAACCCAGGGAAACAGACGCAGCACCGGCCGTACTAACAATTGATATTCCAGTTAGCCACAGTGACCCGACACGAGTTCTTAAAATTGGGTCACAGCTCGATCCCCTAATGGCAGAGAATTTATCTGATTTCCTCCGAGCGAATCTTAATGTCTTCGCCTGGACACACTCTGATATGCGTGGGATTTCCCCTGCAATTGCGAGCCATATGTTGAATATAGACCCGAAACACGTACCTGTGAAGCAAAAAAGGAGAGGCATGGACCCGGAGAGGTCTACAGCTCTCAAAGAGGAGGTGGATAAACTCAAAGCCAATTGGTTTGTCCGCGACGCCCTCTACCCGGAATGGGTGTCCAACCCTGTGTTGGTAAAGAAAGCAAACGGGAAATGGAGAACCTGCGTTGACTATTCTGATTTAAACAAAGTGTGCCCGAAGGATAGCTTCCCGCTACCACGAATTGATCAACTGGTCGATTCAACTGCAGGGCATGAGTTATTGTCATTTATGGATGCATACTCTGGATACAACCAAATTCCGATGCACATCCCAGACCAAGAACACACCAGCTTCGTCACAAACGTCGGACTGCATTGCTATGTAGTAATGCCTTTTGGGTTGAAGAATGCAGGAGCAACCTATCAACGCCTGGTGAACCGAATGTTCAAGGATCAGATTGGTAGAACAATGGAAGTCTATGTGGATGACATCCTCGTGAAGTCACGACAGTCAAACGACCACATCCGAGACTTGGCAGAAATGTTCGGTGTACTAAGGCACTATGGGATGAAGATCAATCCTTCAAAGTGTTCATTCGGCGTGGCATCAGGGAAGTTCTTGGGATTCATTGTGAATGCATGAGGAATTGAAACTAACCCGGAGAAGATCCAGGCCATCCGAGATATACAGGCACCTAGAACCATAAAACAGGTACAAAGCTTAAACGGAAAAGTAGCTGCGCTCAGTCGATTCATATCCAGAGCCACAGATAAGTGTGTTCCTTTCTTCGATGTCATAAAGAAAGGAAAGAGAAACTTCGAATGGACGACTGACTGCGAGGAAGCATTCCGAGCCCTGGTAAGACACTTGGAAAGTCCTCCAGTGTTGTCAAAACCAGTAGACCACGAGACGTTGTACGTATATTTGGCTGTGTCTCAACACGCTATTAGTACAGCCCTAGTTCGCGAAGAAGACAAGGTTCAAAGGCCGGTGTACTTTGTTAGTAAACGACTGACGGGGGCAGAAAAGAATTATCCAAAGATCGAGAAACTTGCCTATTGCCTAGTGATTGCATCACGCAAGCTTCGTCCCTACTTTCAGGCGCACTCAATCAGTGTTTACACTGACCAACCCTTGCGACAGGTACTCCAACGACCAAAAACTTCTGGTAGGATGCTAAAGTGGAACATCGAGTTAAGCCAGTTTGATATCACCTACCTGCTGCGAAGGACCATCCAAGGGCAGGCATTAGCTGACTTCGTTGCTGAGTTCACCATTCCGGATGAACCGAGTGAAAATCACAAAGTAATCCCTCCTGTCCGATGGAAGATGTTCACTGACGGGGCATCTAACGACCATTGGTCGGGAGCTGGGATAGTTCTGGTAACTCCCGAAAACCGATCGATTTGCTACGCTTTGAAGCTCGAATTTACAGCGACAAATAACGAAGCCGAATACGAAGCACTGATTGCTGGCTTAAGACTTGCCAATGAACTGAGGGTAAAGTCCATCGAAATCTTCTGCGACTCACAACTGGTGGTATATCAGGTACGGGGAGACTACCAAGCGAAAGGACAGAGACTGGCTCCTTACCTTGCTCGGGTCCGGGAGCTACTAGTAAACCTGGAATATTATGACATTTCGCATGTCCCGCGCGAACAGAACAGTGAGGCCGACTCGTTGGCTAAATTCGTGAGTACTGGCGATGCACAGCAGATGGGATTGTTCCCTGTCGAGACTCCGCTTGCTCCAAGTATAGACATGATGGAGATGGATCTCGTCTTGGAGACCGAACTCGAAAGGGGATCATGGCTGACCCCGATCAAACAATACTTCCTATACGGGGACTTACCTGAGAAAAGAAGTGAAAGACGCCAAGTCCTTCGTAAGGCTTCGCGTTATGTAATGCAAGACGGGATAATGTATCGGAGGGGATTCTCGACCCCCTTACTCCGGTGTGTGGCCCATGACGAGGTAAAACGGGTGTTGGAAGAAGTCCATGAGGGAGAATGTGGTGATCATACTGGGGGGCAAACTTTGGCGAGGAAAATCCTCCGCTATGGATATTATTGGCCGACTGTAAATCGAGATGCTACAGACTATGCGAGAAGATGCGACAAATGCCAGATGTATGCAAAGATTCCGAGAGCTCCGCCAACGGAACTCACACAAATGGTTAGTCCCTGGCCATTTGCAATGTGGGGAATCGACCTAATTGGATCTCTGCCTATAGCCAAAGGAGGCGCGAAATATGCAATAGTGGCAGTCGATTATTTCACCAAGTGGGCAGAAGGAGAGCCAATGGCCACAATCACCACCAAGAAAGTCATTAGTTTCATTGTACGAAATATCATATGTCGTTTTGGCCTCCCACGGACCATCATAACGGACAACGGAACTCAATTCGTAAGCAAGGAATTCAAAGAGTTCTGTCAGAGGTATGGCATTGAGAAAAGGTTCGCAGTAGTTGCTCACCCGAAGGCGAATGGGCAGGTAGAAGCCGTCAATAAAATAATCAAGTCCATATTGAAGAAGCGTTTGGAAAAGGCTAGAGGCAAGTGGGTGGATGAACTCCCAACAGCGCTTTGGGCCTATAGAACTACCCACAAGACCGCGACTGGCCACACGCCATTCGCACTGGCGTACGGCACGGAAGCCGTCATACCCGTAGAACTTGAAGTTCCGTCACACCGGGTAACCTATTACGATCCTGCGTCAAACCAGGATCTCCTATTGGAATCATTAGACTTCATTGATGAGAAACGCGAAGAAGCTGATTTGAGAGCAGCCTCATACAGACACCGAGTCACTAAATATTATAATGGAAAAGTCCAGCCAAGAACCTTTAGTGTGGGATTTGAAACGAGTCTTTCCAACCCCTTCGCACATGAATCCCGCATGGGAAGGTCCATACGTCATCGAACGGAGGCTTGGAGAAGGAACTTTCAAGCTAACGACCGTCGATGGTGCGACACTCCCTCAAGCATGGAACAGCGAGCATTTGCGGCGTTATTACACTTAGTCTATTTCCTTTATGCGGTAGTTGCATTTATTTCCAGTATGCTTTCTTCTTGGCATGTAATAAGATAATCCAGTTTGTTTTCATCAATAAAGGCTTGAAGCCATCTTTTCCATGAATGACCAATGTCTCTTCGTATGATATTCCTATGACGCGCAATTAAAAATTATGATATCCTGGCTAGCGTACGAACGCTTATAATAAATGAAAAAAAATCTCCAAGTCCCCGGAGTGCGGACTGGAGTACTCTAAGTTCCCGGAGTGCGGACTCGAGTATAAACGATTCAAAATCTCCAAAGTCCCCGGAGTGCGGACTGGGGTACTGTAAGTCCCCGGAGTGCGGACTCGAGTATAAACGACAAAGAATCTCCAAGTCCCCGGAGCGCGGACTGGAGTACTCTAAGTCCCCGGAGTGCGGACTCGAGTATAAACGATTCAAAATCTCCAAGTCCCCGGAGTGCGGACCGGAGTACTCTAAGTCCCCGGAGTGCGGACTCGAGTATAAACGATTCAAAATCTCCAAGTCCCCGGAGTGCGGACTGGAGTACTCTAAGTCCCCGGAGTGCGGACTCGAGTATAAACGAAAAAAAATCTCCAAGTCCCCGGAGTGCGGACTGGAGTACTCTAAGTCCCCGGAGTGCGGACTCGAGTATAAACGATTCAAAATCTCCAAGTCCCCGGAGTACGGACTGGAGTACTCTAAGTCCCCGGAGTGCGGATTCGAGTATAAACGATTCAAAATCTCCAAGTCCCCGGAGTGCGGACTGGAGTACTCTAAGTTCCCGGAGTGCGGATTCGAGTATAAACGATTTGAAACCTCAAAATCCCCATAGCGCGGACTGGAGTACTCTAAGTCCCCAGAATACTGACTCGAGTATAAACGATCCGAAATCTCCAAGTCCCCAGAGTGCGGACTCGAATACAAATGACTCGAAATCTCCAAGTCCCCGAAGCACGGACTGGAATACTCGAAGTCCGGTGTATAGACTTAATTACAAGCAGTTCAGACCTCCGAGTTCCTTGAATAGGAACTACGACGCAAATGACTTGGATATGTCAAGTCCCCAACATACGGGCTATGAAATATTCTAAGTGCTTGAAGCACCAAGTGGAGATTGATCAAATCCAGGGAAGCTCTCAAGCCATGTAAAGACGGACCAAGAAGTCTAAGTTACCCATAACAATTCAGATTTCAATCACAACCATAAAGGAAACTGAATAATAAAAGTCTTTTGTGATCAAAAGTGAAGATCAAATTTTATTCACAAAAAGATTCCCGTTACAAAAACGCTCCGAAGTCCGGAGCCAACAGACTATTTACACAGTCTACAAAAATTAGTACATGGCTTAAACTAGTTCTCGTTGAACGGGGACGACGGTCATTTCTTATGTTTCTTTGACTTCTTCCCGGATGGTTCCTTCCCAGAGTGCTTACTCTTGGAATCCTTCCCTGACGAAGGGGCGACGACCGAAGACGTAGGGGGAACATCCATTGGCTGGGACTTGCCTGGAAGGATGACCTTCAATGGTTTGTTCAGAGGATCGTCCAGGTACACTTCACGCGGCTCGACCTTGACTGAGGTCGTATCTCTTTTCTCTTTCTCGAGCCGTTCCTTCATGCTCAAGTCGGATGTGTGCTCAAAGGCGCCTGTGGTTTCTACTTCGAAACTCTCCGAGGAAGAGTCAGATTTGCCTTCATCCAGCGCCCCGATTACTTGAGCATCTGGACCAGGATCTCCGCCGACTTGAGTAGCCTCACTCGCCTTTATCTCCACCTCCTTGGCGGCATCGCTCCTCGGAGTGGATCGGGGTCAGAACATCCTGCACAGAAGACACGAAAATAAACAAGTGTTAGAACACAACAACTTCTGAGGGAACGAGAAAGATCTTTGTGAAGCCCAGAGGTTACTCACCAGATGCCGGTGGGTTCTCAGTCGCCAGGGGTGTCCCGCCATCTGGGATGGGAGATAAAACATGAAGGCCAAGCCCGGGGGCTTCCGGGTCATAACCAACGTGCTGCTCGAAGGGATCAAGTGTTGACCGACTGGCCGATTGGATAGGCACGCGAACTGGGGGCACAACGCCGGAAGGGTTCGTAGCCACCTCTTTCCCTTTCCTGGAGGGAGAACCTTTGCTGTAGAGGGCTTTAGCCATCGATAAATCTGAAGGCTCCTTCCCCCTCAGGAATTCTTTTATCAATGCTTCTTCGTCGACCTCATCGGTGCCGCTCTCAACCTTCCTGATTTGAATCAGGCTCTCCCATGCCTCGGCCAATGACACAAGGTAGCCGTCGCCCAGAAAAGTTAGATCTCGATGCATGAGAACTCGGGCATTGAACTCAGCGATGAGCGGGTCGAATTCGGTCTTTATCTCCTCCATGCCTTCTTCCCTGGCCGCCTTGAGGTGATAGTCGATGTCGACAGTTGCTGCCCTTTTTCCTTCCTCATGGGCCTCATTCCTCAGTGCCTCGACTTTGGAGAGATCGTCTTCAAGTTTCTCCTTTAGGAGTCGGGTGGCGACAATCTCATCACAATAATGTTGTGCCTCAACCTGGGCAGCCACTTTCTCTTTCCTCTCCTCGAAAAGTTGCTCTTCGAGTTCCTTAACCCGATAACTAAGTGTGTCCCGCTCCTTCTGAACGGAATCTTTCTCCAAAGCTAATGCCCCACACAGTTGAACCGCTTCATCGAGCTCTTTCTTATGAGTCAATTCAAGGCGGGAAACAGCCTCGGCGGTGTCCTTAGCGCTCTGACGAGTAGCTTCAAGCTCGGACTTATAGGCGGCAATTTCTTCATCCTGGGCCTTAATGATATCCCTGTCATGAATAGCTTCAAGCTTTGGGCGGTCAATTTCGTGCTGGCGCTCCATAGAGACTTCAGAAAGTTTCTCAGCCAGATGGACGAACGCGTCATGTTGCACGTAGACGTCATTGGTACAGGTGATAGCATTTTGTTTGACATCTCTGGGAATAGGATGAATCGCCGGGAGGAACTTTAATCCATCAAAACAAATCTTCGGAAACTTAGCCTTAAGTTCGTTCAATCTCTCCGACACTGTCGGGTCTGTTACGGGAGCGGGAGGAGACGTCTTTGAAAGTTCGCCCTTCCTATGAGAATCTCGGGAGTGCCGGGTGGAAGAAGAATCAGAGTGTTGGTCCTGGGGAGCATCAGAATGCGACCTCTTATGGCCACGTTTGTCTTTGCTTCGCTCCTGATAAGAAGAGGTCTCCTGGCGGTGTTCGGGCTGATAATAAGTTTTCTTCCGGGATGACGAGTCCCGGGCATGATAATCTCGATCGCTGTCGCTGTCTCTGTCTCGGCGCTTCCCGAGGCCCGAGTCCCGACCAGACTGGCGTAAAGTCGACGAACCGCGAAGGCGGTCGTATCCATGAGAGCACCCCATGTCACCTGCAATCAAACAATAGCGAATTAGCGAGAGAGCAGAATGGTGAAAGAAAAGTGGGTGCAAAGCGAAATGCATGTATCTGTGTGTGCCCTAGTGCTACCCCCCGACGGACCAGTAGCTTTGCCAACGGGAGTTTTTTCCCCTTGGATCGGGGCCGGGACGCCCACATCACCCCTGACGGGTGAGCGAAACTTAAACAGCTCCGTGTCATCGAAATCATAGTCGAGCAAGTCGTCGGGAATGGAGAGGTTCGATAAGCCTTTCAGAGAACTTCCAACGCGCTGTGAAGAAGCCTCTTTCTCTGGCTGAACAGGCGTAGCTTTGGAAGTCCCACCAACCTTCTCTTTCCTCAACTTGCGCGCCAGCTCCTTTCTCCCCTTCGAAGGGGAAGATGACGTTTCGATATCATGAGCTTCAGCTGCAGGACCTAAATCCTCACCTCGCTTTTTAGGTGGCTCGCCTAGAATTTCCCCTTCTTCCGGTACTTCAAGAGAAGGGCGAACGGATGATTCAGGCAATTTTTTCCCTCTGACGGGCACGGACTTGGGAAGCGATACGCCCTCTGGAAGGCTAACCCGGCGGCCAGGGGCTAGCAAGCCGAACTTCGATAGTGACTCATTGGAAATGAGGGCTCGGATATCTCGCTCTTCAGCAGGAAGAGCTCTAATGGCGTCGACAGCATCGGAGTACCCTCGGCCCTCGGGACGGGGGACGAGATCTGAAAAAATAGAACAATGAGTTAGGAGAAGTTCAACCTCAATCGGGAACGGACATCAACTCAGAGAAAGGACTTACTTCCTTCAACCCACCGCCTCGCAAAGCCTTAGGGGCAGCGCACATAAAACCACTCCTGTTTGTACAGGGCGAATTTGCTACTCCACGCGCTAGTGAAAAGTTGGCACTTCCGATGTGGCTCAAGAAACATGTAAGAGGGGCTTTCTCCCCGTTTCTTGGTCATATAGATGTACCTTATATCGCCGGGAGTTGGAGGCCTGGAGAAGATGGCCATGAAAAGCATGTACGTGCCATAAATGAAAGCGTGACCATTTGGATGAAGTTGAGACGGAGCGACGTCCAGATACTGCAGCACGTCGTGAAGGAATAGATTGAAAGGTGGCACGCTACCAACCCAGCACATGAACTTGCTACACGCCGTATATCCCGTTGGGGGAAGATGTGGGCGGTCATGCCCCGACGGAACGAGCACGTCAGCAAACGGAATGCCATGAATAGAACATATCCGCTTAAGAGCGACCTCAGTGACTTTCGAAGCCTGTGAGTCAATTGGGTCATCCGGTAAAATCGACGATTCCAAAGTATCGGGAGCCCAGTCATGAGCGGGAGAAACTGACGGGTCAGTTGTGTCGGGAGCCGTTCGCTTAGAAGACGGCCCAGGTTTGTCGGAAAGTGTAGCAGAACTGGATCTTTTGGACATCTTGAATAAATAGCAGACCCAACCAAGCACCTGTGTGAATTATACTCGAAAAATGATCTACGTTAGAATTAACAACGCAGATAACCCCCCCGTGTGGTGTGTGAATTAGTGCAATCAATCGTGCATAAGCATTTAATATAACGTCAAGCCTAAAAACATCGCTTCCGAAAACCGTCATCGCTGACCGTCTCCGAAAGCCTTCTGAATAACGACTGCAGTAAGACACTAGAGGTAATTATCCGATTATGCCAAGTAAAGATCAGTCATGAAATTGGGCAAGGAGAGTATGTTCAGCATTTGTATATGTCCGGCATTTATGTGTGCTCGGCACTTAATTATGCTCGGCATGCTAACTATGTTCGACAAGAAGATAGGTCTGGTATTTATGTATGATCGGCCTGTTAAGTATATTCGTCATTTACTTGGGTTCGGCATTAAGGTCTGCTCGGCGCTTAGTTTGTTCGGCAGGGTAGTTTGTTCGGCACTCACATACGTTCGGTATGTTGGTTTGCTCGGCATGGAGGTAGGCTCGGCATTTATGTACGCTCGGCATATCAGTTTGTTCGGCTAAAGTAGTGGCTCGGCAAAACTACTATTCGGCCTACAACAATCGTTCGGCTCAACCTCAGTTCGTACCGAGTTAGTGTTATTCGGCCAAAACATGATTCGGCCGAAACAACGCCCGGCCTACCTACTGGCTCACACTTCCTCCCTAACCTTCTGACCCATCGTTCGGCCGACAATATGCCATGCCGAACCAAAGTTGAATCGTGTCCTAACATTCAACACGGCCTCCATACTTTCCACTCTTCCACCCAACTCTTTCCCGCGGCCTCATCTAATACATAGAGGCCGTGCCGAACCATAGCATCCCTCTCAAACAACGGAACGAACCCTATGAGGTGATCAACCCTCACCACACCTCCTTGCCTTAAGTCGCTCGGCCGTGGGGACGTCCAAATCAGGGTTTGGATCATCCACCCGCATAGCTCGTTCAGCCACCGTTCTAACCTATCGCAACCAATCGAAACTTATCAAGGAAAGGAATCAGATGAAGGGATTTTACCTAGTTCGTGGATCGAGTGTTAGGAAGGGTTGAGAAGTCTGAAAAGTCTGATGGCTGGGGTAGATCGAGAGTGCAGAAGTGAAAGTAGAGAAAAAGGGGGAGGAAGAAGAAGTTGGGTTTTATAAGGGAGAAGAGGAAGTCGAAGGGGTTCTGACCGGCTCTACCGGTCAAAACGGTCATGTTCGGACACCTCGGTTCGTCCAGCTTGGGCCCACTTGGATCTACCGGCACTTGTATTGTTCGGCCCGAATACTCGGCATACAAACTCACTCGGGGTAACATATGTCGTTCGGCTTTCCCTGCTAAAGTCCGGCCTTCCCTACTGCGTTCGACCAAGAGAGCCTTAAGACAAAGGTGGCGACCAAGGATCAAAGCGCATCATGTTCGGCCACGTAATGCACTTTGGGGGGCAAGTGTTTCCCAAGGAATTGACCAGGCAACCTAGTACTCGGCATAGCAAGAACACTCGGTAGGAGAGGAGCGCTCGGCATCAAGTATCGCTCGGCATCAGAAGAACGTTCGGCATTAAATGCTGTCCGGCCAAGACTAACGTTCGGCCTCGAAGGTGTACTCGGTGTAAAGTGTGTTCAGCAGTCAAATGACACTTGGCATCCAGAGCATGTTCGGCCAAAGGAGCGTTCAGCCGAAGTAAACATTCAGCATTGGACCGTTCGGCATAAGGATATCGTTCGGCATCTAGAGGTCGTCTGGCATCGAGAGATAGTTAGGCATTGAACGCCGCTCGGCCAAATAATATCGTTCGGCCACCAAAGTTTGTTCGGCTTTCTGCGAACGTTCGGCGTAAGAACGCTCGGCATCCCCGAACGTTCGGCCAGCAAGATGTTTCAGCATCCTCCTCAACACAACTGTTCCAACTGTTGCTCGGCCTACTCGTTCGGCACGAAGGTTTCTGTTCGGCATTCCATCGTTCGGCCTCCCTGGTCGGCGCGCCGTGCCTACACTCTTTGGACCGAGTTATTCGACTACCAGGCCCACTAGGGAAGTCCAACCCACTGTCATCTATAAATAGGGAGGCAGGGGCACAGAAAACTGGATCAGATTTCAGAGAACACAGGGGAGACTCTGCCTCATCCAAACCTCATCCAAGACTTCTACTTTTATTTCACAATTGTATATGAATGCTTAAAAGCGGATTGTATCTGTAATCAAGTTGAAAGTGAAGAAATAAAGGATCAACTTCAAAGTGGACGTAGGCTACAACGCCGAACCACTATAAATTCTGTGTTCTTTTCTCTCGCATTTTAATTTATATTATCTTCTCCATTTTAATTTATCTTCTTCATTAATCTCTCTACACAAACTCTCTAAGGGTGTTAGTGACCAATTTTGGCGCTAACAATAACTATTTTTATATACATAATATTTCAATATCTAAACTGTCTAAGTTGGAAGTGTTATGAACTCAAAAGTTTTATGATTGCAAAAGTGTTGTGATTTCAAAAGTGTTATAATATTGTAAGTGTCATGATTCTAGAATTGTATATTATTTAAAGTGAATAATTATAAATTGATAAGGTTTTGGAAACGAAGATGATATTTTGATATGACGTATGAATTATTTGAAATGAAATGACCACGGTGTGAAATAAGCATTTGTTTGCTAAAGAGACAGGGATAGGATATTATCATACTCTCTGCCAATACTGGAAACCACTTTAACAACTGTGTACATGGTAGAGGTAGAATGAAGTAGGATGGTTTGGCGACGATTCTATATGGTATTTACATAGCCCTGACTCTCGTGAGTCGGCTTGATGTCGCTAAAATAGGAGCTATACCGGGCCATGTGGGGTCATTCTTCCTATCGGACACATTTCTTCGATACCATTCTATTTCTTTTGTGATTTCATTGGATGCACCTTTGATTTAAGAGTGTGTCATGAGGTGGGTGGCAGTAGCTGCTATGCGTTACCACCAGTCGGGGAGTGCAAAGGGTATATCTACCCTAGCATTTGCCTTGAGTGCAGTGTCGCATGGCTTATTGCGCCTTCTACGATTTTGGTTTATACCATACATATGGAGTGCCCTTTGGTTAAACCTTAATTTTATGGAGGAGCTTACGGTACTGTATAGACTATGGGAATATACAAAATGTGTTAATGGGGATATGGGTAACGCCTTAATGCTTTTAATAGTTTTACTTTACTATAGACATATTATAATAGCATATATTACTACATAATAGATAGTTCTATGGATCCGTAGAGGATGGAAATCTCAACTATCCTTTAAGTTATTTGATTTCAGTTGACATTTCACTTGAGTCGAATTTATTAATATAAGAATGTTAATCCTGACTCGAGGGATTTATGTTTTTCTTTACGCTCGGGTTAGACTGAGTGTCACAGCATTTGAGACTCACCTTTGGAGCTTTGCTTGAAGATCCATCTATATCTATTCAACGTTCAGCTACCTAGTGGTTTTGTTCAGACTTGTCGTCACTTTGATTTCGAGACTATATTGTATTTGAGATATTCTGTTGTATTTTATTTCAAACTCTAATGTTTATATAGTAGCTTCGTGAACTACTATTTATTCTATTCCGTTGCTTATTGTTGTATTACTCTGTGTATGTGATTCTATGATTGATTTATTTACTGTATATGCTGAGTTTTGCCAAGTATAAATTAACAATCTGTTGTTTTGAGCAATTCAAGTCCAACATGTGCGGATGCGGATGGTTCGAAATAGCAGGTCGTTACCGAATTGGTAAATGAAATAATTTTTCCTAAGTTATATTTTATATACAAAAAATATTTTTTCAGAAATTATTATAGTTATATATGGTGTGCTGGGATGTTAGTAAATGATAATATTTGACTATTATCATTTGTTGTTTATTGTTTTAATAGAAGTTGTTACTATTATAATCTAAACAAAGGTAAACATTTATAAAATAAGTTATACAAGAAAGTGAATTTATAAATATGAATTATAGAATGCTGATTATAATCAAAATAATCAACATTTGTGAAATGATATTACATAAGAAGTGATATTATATAAATAGAAAGGAAATAAAACTGTGTAAGTATATTTATTAATATGATTTGTAAATAAAAATGGACTTAAAACAAGTAATTTGTGAATTAAAAATTCCATTGATTTGAAAATTATCTTCAAAAGTTTTGGAAAATAATAATAGTATTGTTTGAAATGTTTTGACTAGAAATATTTTAAATCGTAGTTTAAAAGAAAACAGAAAGCACCGAACGCATTTTAATTGCTGGAATTTAATTATGATGACGACTGTAACACATTTTCGAGTTTCAAAGTGATGGATTGATAATATTGGAGTTTTGTTTTGGTAAAACAAGTTTTGATTTTAAAAGCCAAAGTATGATTTGATAAATATATGAAAATAAGTTGAAAATGGTATAGATAAGAAAATAATATTTGGAATTGAGATATGAAATTAAAATTTAACTTAAGTTAAATAAGTTGAGTTAATGAATCAAATGAAATCAAGTTTGACTTAAGAAAGGTTAAGTGAAATTGAATGGGATTTAAATAAATTAGACGAACTAATAAAGTGAACTAATGAAACAAAGTAATGGAATGAATAAGAATTTGAGTGATAAAATTGAATATGAACTTAAGTTGTGAAGCAATAATAAACATTAATGGTGTAATATAAAATGTTTGGAATAAACTTAAGAAATTGTTGTATGGGCTAGTTCACGAATAATATCAGTACTGAAGAAATATAATAGGTGTTAATGAAATAAAATTTAACTTAGGTAAAAGTTAAAATGTATAGATTTTATGGAATGGTTCATAAATGAAATTTGTATGCAATGAAATGTTGTTAAACCTAAATTGAATATAAAGTGAATGTAAATTAAGTCAATGTTAACAATTGAATGTAAATAAATGAATGTAAATCAATTGAAGGTGAATAAATTTAATGTAAATAAATTGAAAATGAATCAATTGAATGTTAATAAGAAATGGAAGTGTATAAATATAACATTGACATTTGAAAATGCAAATTGATATAGTGATAAATAAATTTGATGGATATTTTTTGTGGGATGGTTTTTCTTATTACATTTGCTACACATTAATTAAGGTATTGTATTAGTACATGTTATGTATTGATATTACTTTCCTTATACATGTTCTCGTTGGTTGTTGAGTGATTAGTAGGTGCAGATGGCTTATGCTTCGCATTTGGAGCCCGTTTCTACATTATACTGGTTATATATGCCTGCTAATACTTATAAAAGGTACATACATTGGATTGCATATCATATTTTTATATTTTTCCCCATGGTATACCTCGTCCTTAAATATGAGATGCATGTTGGTGATTATTTTGTAAATTTTACTATCGAGCCGCGCGAGGGAGACGTCTGTGAAATTTTTCGTAAATTAAAGGCGTTATATTTTTTTTGAGAATTTTGAAAAATTCTTGATAACAAAAGTTTGAATTTTAATTATAATTTGGAATGAATGGATGTATTAGTTAGAATCTGTGAGGGAATTTTAAAGACTTAGAAATTTCATAACCTATTTTAACTAATTGGCTTTGAAAAGTTGATGGGTTTGGAGGCATTTTTCTTACCTTAGCAATTTCGAGGACAAAATTCTTTTAAAAGGAAAGAATGTAAGGACGAAGAATTTCAATCATTTGAATTTGGAGTATTTAATTGATTTTTAATATCGAAAAGTTAATTTTGTAAGTTAAACAACTTACATTTCAAATTCAGCGATTTAATTGATAATTAAATTATTAAATTCAATACTTGGAATTGTTTAAATAATTGAATCTTGAATTTATTGTGAAAAAATGATTTCGAAAGTTGATTTAAATCTTATTTGAATAAGAATGAAAATAATTAACTTCTAAATTTGAATTAAAAATGGTTAAACTAGTTTTAATAATAATTATTTAAAATAACGTGTGAAAATAGCCTTCTAGGGCACAATCTTGAATATTGATGAAATTCATTGGATCTGGAATAGTGAATCATAGTATGTCGTTGAATTTTGTGGCGATTGGACATATTGTTTGGTCATGTGAGCTCAAAATGCATAAAGATTTATTAAAAGAATTTAAATTAGTATGATTTGATTTTGAACAGCTAACTTCCGTATATGACGGGATTGGGTCTTATAATCGTTCCACTATGTTCGGAATAGGGGTATAACATATAGAACGCTAGACAGCATGCCTCATTTGTAGTTTCGAAATTTAGCTAGCGAATAGTACCACACAATTTCTGATAAAAGGACCTGAGATGTATTTATTTGCAACAAAAAACCGTAACCGCCATTTCCCTCTCTAAAACCAATGGCCACCATTTCACATTGTGTTAGAAGTGACGACAGCCAAAACGTTCAACATGAGAGTCGTAGAGCTCAACAAGATGTATGCATCCAATGGCTATGATGGGCTATTTTAAAGCGATGTGGCTAGAATCTCGCCAGGAATGTGCGGCGGTTCTTGCCAAAACTCGGGACGATGGCGATACTATAGTTGTCGCGTGGGAGGCATAGGAAAGAAGGGTGTCTAAGCGACGTTCAGCAATGGCATGGGGGTGTACGGTTGCGTAGGAAAGCGGTGAGTGATGAAAGAAAAATTGCATTAACCTTGGGTTTATGTGTGGCCTGGAAAACATGAGTTAGAAGGAGGGGAGGAAATAAGTTTTAAATTTGATTAATTTTATGTTAATTATAATAAATAATCTCGTACGTTCATTCATTTGTAATTTTTTCATACGAGGTTCAAATCGAACGCAGTCGGTCACGTTAGGTGGGTGTCAACGAAATCTACGTTATGGATTTGGATTGGAGTAGTTTGGAGCTCATAGGAATTTCGATTAAAATTGAACATCTGTTCAATTTTAATACGAACCATGGCGACTTTTGGAACCAATGTGAGTTAGTCTCACCTTTTTGGCTATCCAAAAATATTATATAGTTGAAGAAAATTATTTAATGGATGTGTAGATATTTTATTGTTGATTGTTATTGACTGTTTGGATGATTTACTACTTTATTAGTTGGTTTGGATACATTCCCACCTCTAGAGCAGATGAGACCCTATTGCGTTCCCGTGTAAGAGCGAATGACCCTGTGTGTACGATCCTACCTCAAAGCGGTTGATTTATATTAATTGATTATATACTGTATGTGATGGAGGGGGGACAGGTTGGACGGATCTAATAGGATTTGTCACACTGTTGATTTTATTTTTCATACAATTTGATATAATATGTTGGATGCTATATTTGATGACATGAATATGATTTTGCTTATTTAGTGCTTTAGTAGCATTAGGCCTTATTTTTTATATTTAACATATTATAAACTAATGATTTGATTTAAAAAGGGATTTCAAGTGATTTTGGAAATTATATTTATTTTAATAATTTTTCATGAATTATTTAAAGAATAAATTTATTTTAAAATAAAAACTATAATTTTTAGAGATTATAAATTTATAGTTATATTAAATATTTTAAATAAAGATCTTTGAACTGTGAATAAAGATTTTTAAAATCTTAAAAATAAGTCTGTGTTTTAAATAAAGGGATATGATTTTAAAAGGAAGATATGAATGGTTTTGGTATAAATATTCAATTAACTGTTTTACATAAGGCCATGCACATATATGTACCTATATTGAAATTTATTTATAAATGTGGAATTTATAATGAGATAATTTATAAATCTGATATTTTACAAATGAAATGAAGATTTGTAAAATCGTATTTTTGTTAACAAAAGCATGGATTTATAAACGGTGTTTATAAATTAAGGGAAACTTTTAACATTTGATAAATTGGGAAATAAATCACAAATTATGGATTTACAATAAGACGTAGAATGTTGTTTTAGAAAAATAGTTGATTCTATTTTGGAAATTGAAAGTGAGGATAGATTGGGAGATGTAAAACGATATTTTATAAATAGAAAATTATTTATGAAAGAAATTCATAAATATGGAAGCAACGTTCAAAATGGATTGTAATTAATGTTTTAAATGGGATTTTTTATAAATGAGCAAGATTTATAAAGAGATCTTATAAAAATGGAAGTTTTATTAAATAGAAGGAGATTTATGAAATATAGGTTTTATAAATATGAAGATGATTATGTTAAATTTGAGTGTGGAATTGTATAAAGGAAATATATTTATGTTTTAAAGGTTGTTTATTTATATTATAATGTTTTAAAGTCAATTCTCAATACTTTAATGTTTTGAAAAGTTATTTATTAAATTATTAATATGGTTTGAAATTAATTATAATTATTTATCAATAAAGTTTTGGAAATTAATTATAATAATGTTTAAGATAAATTTATTATTGTTTTATTAAGAATGTTTTTGAAATTATTAATTATTATCTTTAAGATGTTTTGAAGTTAGTTACTATTTATTATATTTTTTAATAGTGTATGTTTCAAAGTTAATTACTATCTATCAATACTATTTATTATTGTATAATAGTGTTTTAAAGTAAATGATTAGAATTCATTTATGAATGTTCGAGATTTATAAATAGAGTTTTGTAACAGACCTGCTTTTATAAGGAAGGTTTTATAAAATGGGTTTAGGGCTTAAACGAAGATTTTGCAACGTAGAAGAGTTTTATAAATGGTCAGATATTTAAAAAAGAATTTTAGAAATGGGTTTGTAGATTTATAAAGGAGTTTATAAAAGGTTTTATGGACGTATGAAGGGGTATTAAATGATTTTTAAGATGTATAAAGGAGCTTTTTAAACGGTTCCTGAGATTTATAAAATAGTTTATAAATTGTTTTTGAAATTTATAACGGAGTTTATAAATGATTTAGAATTGTATAACAAGGAAATCTTTCTCAGTTTTTGGTGAATATACTAGGTCGTTGAGATAAGTTATATGAATATTTTTCCAAGTATTGAAATATTGAGATTTATGGATATATATATATATATATATATATATATATATATATATATATATATATATATCTTTGTAAAAGAACTTTGCTACATTATTTACAGAATGAATTTAATATATGAAAAGATTAATTAAAAGAGGCTAGAGGTTGCTTATGTGCTTAACCAACGTTGGTTTTCCCTATGGAATTAAATACCTGATTGAATGTTTGTAATTTGATAGTTAAATAATCGATTATCGAATTTAGACCCAAAACGTAACTTTAGAAATATTAGAAGAAACACGTGAGTTATATTGCACAGTCATCTCTGATGATGCCGTATTGTGTGTGTAAATCTTGTTTCGTTCTTAGGACAAACGATAATGAAATCCGTCCAGTAATGGTTAGAAGGTAATCTCCACTCTTATCTTTGATTGTTCATTTTCAAAAGAACCGGGGTTGAGTTTATCAGAAATTATCGAAATTTATTTCAAAGAGACCGGGATCGGATATGTTGTTCGAAAGCCACTTTGATCCAACTTAAGCATTTCAAAGTGATGACATCTTGAAGATAATGGAATTGAAGATGGAGCTCTCAAGTGTTTCGTTCAGTCCCAGAATGAACTTTGTATGGAAGAATGTTGGTATTGCATTGTTGTCTAGAGGGCAATGTTAGCATTCCAAGTGGTAAGTGCTATAAGAGGAAAACATAGTCTTGAGCCTCATCAACTGGGAAATGACAAAAATCGAACGTGAAGCAGAGCCAGTTATTATCTACTCATTGATGGTTCATGTCCCAGTTCATGAAAAGGGTGATCATGTTCGACACTACTAGTCAAGTGGTAGGCCAGTCCTGTATGGCAGGGGTACAAGATGCTCTTGTCAGATCCCAATGCATTTTATCTAGAGATGTACCTTCGAAAGTAGTTCCTTAACTTGTCATAATGTATAATCCATTCTCCGATACGAGCCTTTACGGTTGTAGTTTATTATGCTGGAATTTAATAATGGAACAATTTTGACTATGATTTACAAGTATTTGTATCTTACACACTATTATAATATCAGAGAATTTCATATGAATTTTTTTGGTTATTGCACGATAAAAACCCATCCATGTTTATGTATAGAGTGGTCTTAAGAGATACTTTTGATTTGTAAAGATTTTCTATAACTTTAAAATCCAGTTGAGTTTGTTTTCTCATGCCTGTTTTCCTAACTGACTCCGGTGTTATTTTATTATAATGCTTGGGTTAGATCGAGCATATTTACAGATTTCTTTGGATGCATTAGAGCATAGAAGATGAGTTAGAGGTCTTCAAATCATATTCATATCTATGTTTATTTTCTGCTGCTTGGTTGTTGAAATCATCGGCATTTGTGGGGACAGGTTGTTATAACTGTCCAAGATGATGATTGTGATTTGTTATTGCACTCTGATTAATGTATGTATATTACAATTTCTCGTTTGTGTAAAGATCATTGATATTATATTATATATTTTTCCGCAACGATTGTGAGATTCTACGCCCTCAACCCCAAAGAGCGCCCTTGGTAACGTAATTGCTAGTCAACCGACCCTTAGCTTCAAAAGCCGATGACCCTTAGATACAACTCTATAATCTAATTTTTCATATTAATAACTCACCTCAAAACATAACTAACTATTAACGAGCCCACCTCCAAAAGTAACTAATTAAATAATGAGGTCTTCGCTTATCCTATATGGAATTTACAGCGGTAGAAAGCAAAATCTGTTAGGACATGACCCAAGTCTCTAACAACGACCGCTCGGAGCCATTGGTGGTTATAGCTATATGCCAGCCCTACTACTAAATACCAGTCTAACAATAACATTGACATAACCCGTCGACCTCCCATGGTCGAAATCCCTTTTAGTCTATCCTAATGTAAGTTAAGGAAAAATACACATCCTAGTTACTTAATACCTCCAGTTGGGAATGAAGCATACCACATTTTCCTATTAGGTATCATCATAGGTTATTTAAGACTTCTTATATAGATAAAAGGTATGTAATGTTTCGGGAATTTAGACTTTCGAAAATTGACATTAATACGTCCACTGTATCAACTGCCGAGAAATCGAAGGACGGAAAACCGAATTGTTAGGGTTAAAGAAGAAGAGGTAGTAGAAGATAGAAAGAAAGAAGAAGAAAACAGAAACAATAACACAATCTCAAAATCGCAGCGGAACAACATATATTATCAATAAATAATCTTTAGAACAAAGATTCGTATCTGTTATTACATTACATCACATTACATTATCAGAGTTTACAACAACAAACAACGGAAAAGAAATACTATATACAAGTTAATACGCCATGCCATCCAGTTTGCCTCCAGATCTCTACACCAACTCCTGATTTCTAGAATGACCTAATAACCTAACTCTAGACTGCCCGTGTGGAAAATGATGGGCACCCAGAGTTTAGGAAGGGAACAATAAACTCTAGGTCGGCCATGGGACTGGTGAGAGAACTTAAAAAAATAGTTATTTATCTTTAAAAACAAACAAAGAAATATTTTAAAATAGATTCACAATGCTTTTAGAAAATGTAACTACCATAAGGCCTCCCGCCACACACACAATGCAAACGTAGAATTGGAGGAGATTTCCCTTATGATAGTCAAAGATGCTTGATACGCAAATTTCTTTGATATTATTACTATAAGTGCATAGTGGAAAACATTTCGAAAGTGTAATATAAATCTTAGCCAGCATACGACCATTATCGTAAGCCTACTATAGCTACCATCTAAACTGTGGGGCGCCACCATAAGTAAATGGCAGGTTATACAACTAAAACCGTAAAGAGCTTGTATTGGATGAATGGATTTCCAACAAATGGTCGGGTAAAGGAACTTACCAAGTAAAATGGAATGCCTCTGGAGGGACGCCCCCGAATCCTAACCAGATCTCTGCTACACAAGTCCGAGTTACCTCTATATCTAGGTAACAACTGACACCAGTATGTCATCCCCCGGTCGTTTGCGACCTTTATCCGAGGATCCTCTCAACCAACAACTACAAAGTAATAAGTTTGCAGCAACCACTAAGTAAGTACCTGGGCTCCATACCATGATACTACTCATAATCCAGAAGGAAATGACATACCCTCAGAGGGCGCTATCCTCAAATAACCTTGCTGCCACGATTCATGTTTCGACCAAAACCGGGTTGTGAGGTTCGACGAAATCTCGTCCACAAAGCTACGCTTTTCACAAAAGCCACGCTTTGATCAACAAATGATCAGTAGCACTCAGCATGCCACACTACCAAATTGGGAGTATGTCACTGACAACCATCAACTACATAACCTCTGAGCTCGTACGTCTCAAAGAAGGGTATTAAGCTAAGAGAATAAATATAAATTCTCCGCCACCAACAGAAACGTATTTGAAAGAAATCTGCTTTATATCTCAAAATGTAACGTCAGACATACAATCCATACAGTCTGTTCTGGGTTCGAACAGAACCGAAGGCACTTCCAAAGAAGCCCTTGCAATCCGGGTATTCACAATCCCGATCGGATTTCCCATCACAAAGGAAATCTCCATACCGTAGCTATTAGTGCAGAGACAATTGATAGGACATCCTATCATTCTCGCAAATACCCGATCTTCAACGCAGATCTTCAAATGCAATCCCATTTCGTCGTATCATTATTCGGAGTGGGATTTATGACCCAAAGGTACTCTCCCGGCTAAACCGAATAATGAGCGCTTATTTTCAAAAATAAGTGTAGCGTTCAAATTCAAGCAAAACACAACAAATACCCATTTAAAGGTAAATATTGATAGTCGGTTATTTAACTGTCAATCAACATTAACAACAATTTCCAAATTTAAATAATTTTCACAGTTATTTATTTTCAAAATATCTTCGCAAGATATATTTTCACACTTCAACCATTTGAAAACCAATTTCGAATTACCTTTCAATCCTTTGAAAACGAATTTCAAATCATTTTTCACTCGTGGAATAAAATTCCCGAAATCATTTATTTCCACGCTTCAAAAATAAATCAATGTTTATTTTTAAACAAACTTCCCTTTCCTTTATAAATTCCGTGTGAATTCAAATTTCCAAATATCCACTGATATATGATTTTCAAATCGATTTCAAATATTCACTTTCAATTTATCATGAAAAGATATAATCTCTATATCTCATTTAAATGCCAAAATCCAATTTATAAGTTAATTACTTATAAATCTTTTATTTTACAAAAATCTATTCATTTTATAACTTCACAATTTATAAATCTATAAATTTCATTCACTTATGAAATCCATTTATACTTCATTTTAACACTTATAAAAGCTCGTTTTATAATTCTAATATTTTAATTTATAAAATATCCATTTTACAAATCTTTTATATAGACCGTTTATAATAATTCAAAAATCCCAATTTAAACCATTTCACAAATTAATCAACTACTTATTTCAGAATCACATTTCGGTTATATTTCACAAAAATCATAATTTTTATAACATAAAAATTATAACGTTTATTTATTTAAAAAGAATCAATTCCAAAATTCAATAAAATATATACTTTCAAAAATCATTTGCAAATCCTTTTAAATTCAAAATCGTTACTTTAACATTCTTTAAAACTCCAAAAATAGGCCCAATGTTGCAACTGCACCAATACCTCAACCACGGCATTCAAAACATCATATATCAATATGATAACAGAATATATCGCAAATATCTGTAAATAAATCAATACTATTGAGGAATCCAGTTGGATCCCTCCAATCTGTTTCCCTACATCCACAAATGTTAGCATAATACCAATCCCGTTTCAAGACGGAATATCGCGGTACATGAGTTTATATAGAATGTTATCCGCTATTATGCGGCGCAATAGGGTCTCATCCGCTATATAATTTGGGAAATCAGCTCCAAGTACATATATAATACCAATTCCACTCCAAGGTGGAATATCGCGGTATATGTGTTTAATAAATAACATCCACTTAATATACGGTGTATAGGGTCTATTTCAATACTACAGATAGCAATTTATCATCCAAGCATAAAATCAAGCAATTTTAAATTTAACTATTTAAAATTTAAATCGAAAAAAATTCGATTGAGTGAGAAGTTCTCACCTTGCTTCCAATAACAGTTGCAGCGTTTTATTTCGAATAAAATTAAACACACGTTTAATTTTACCCAAAATTATCACTAGCTCCAATGGATCCCAATCCAGCTCCATTGCGTAATGTTCGTCAATACGAACCCGACGCAATTTGTTTCGTCCAAAAGGGACCTCGTATGAAAGGGTTACAACATTTTAAACTTTAAACGAATTTACAAAAATTATTTTACTATTTCTTTTTATATTTTTGAACCTAGAATGCATCTGAGCCGTTCATTTTTTGCAAAACGAAATCTGGCCGCACTTAGCTTCTTCTCCCTCTCCAGTTACTTCACGCGAAACAACCCATAGCCGCCACTAGCTTTTGAATTTTCGTGACCAACATAGGCTACTTGAAGATGATCGGCCAACTCCACATTGTAGCTTGCAACGCCACGCGCCACTGCCTTGAATTGCTCGAAGCTCGGTCGAGTCATCACGTGGAAAAACGTACGCGAACCATTGATGAACGTGGCGCCATAGCTATCGATCTACAGCTCGAAATCCAATCTCGACCGTTGGATATGTCGATCGTGCCGAGCTCTACCACTTTGCAGTTGAACATTTGTCGTAATTGTTTACGGATTTAAAGAAAATGAGGGAGGAAGGAGATGCAATTTTGGCCATTAATATATAACTGGCGACTAGGGCTCGAAGATTAGGGTTTGATGCAAAAAAACAAAGAATGAGGTCCTTTTATAGAAAATTCTCGCAACACTATTCACCCGAAATGTTTCCGAACTCCAAACGAAGCGTGCCGCCTGGCGTTTATAATGTTTTACCCCTATTACGAATGCAATGGAATATATATCGCGAGCCAATTCGATCATATTTGGAAGATAGGTTTTCAAATCGACTATTTAAATTTAAAATTCACTTAAACCGATTTCAATGCATTTTGGCTTGCCCCGGACAAACCGTAAATCCGATTGACACGAAATTTGAAATTTTACAATAATATAACATTATGGATCCAATGAAACTAGTTTCGTCGAAATCCGAGACTGTTTGAAAAATAGCTATTTTTACTCGTCAATTAAATATTAAAATATTCAATTTCCACAAATTAACATTTAATCCAATCTTAAAAGTTCTATAACATCATTCTAACTCCAATATGATTTAATACAACTTTACAAATCAATTTTAGTCACATTAAACCCAATTTTCAATTATTTCTGTAATTTCAAATATTAAATCATCGATTTAATTATCCGATTAAATCTAGATATTCGAAATATAATTTATTCGACTTACAAATTTTATTTGTTAATATTTAAAATCAATTAAATATACGAATTTCAATTGACAGGAATTCTGGGTTGTTACAAGGTAGACCCAATGGCAATTTAATACTTCCATTCCAAGTAAAACCCTTGACATCCCTAAAGGTACTAAGCCATTTAATACTTCAAATCCAAGGCGAATCCTTGGTATATTTTCCCACACCTATACGCAAACACATATCCCTTCTCTATGGGTCCCATGATTGGAGATGTCAAAACATCAGTAATAAGTATGCACAATTATTGGTACTCTATAAGTGAAGGGCATACTTCTATTGTGTAACTCTGCTAATCTCGCATCCCAAATTATTCTAAACCAAATCAATTATCCTAGGCCAAAATATTGGGCTATACCCTCTAATTCACGCTTACCCTAAACAATGTTATTGAGGCTACATAGTTTCCTACTATGAAAATTATATTGCCTCCTAGTATTTAATTCCTATCTTATATGCTTGTTACTATTTATCGTTTCCCTCATGCATTCCATAAATGTCAATTGCTCATAATAAAGGATCATTATTATTCCAATTGGACAATTGCTAATGACATTTATTCATTTAAAGGATCATTATTATTCCAATTGGACAATTGCTAATAACATTTATTCATTCATTCTAATTTAGCCTACTATACCTGTTTCATTTCTCCATAAATTCCTTATTTACTCCTTTAATCAGTCCCATTAAATGCATTTATGTCATCATTTAATTCATGTAACTCGCTATTTTAACTTAACATTTATTGCCCTACTAATTTGCTTATTTACAATGCTAGAGTTACCACCCTTTTTCCATTTCAATCTCCTAGTCCTATGATTTACTATGCTACCAATGACTAGTCATCCTAATTATAACTAAGGCGAATATTGATGTATATTATGCTATATATATATATATATATATAGATATAATCAGTAGGCGTGGTTATACATATGTGTAGATATATATATATATATATATATATATATATATACACACACATATATTCATATTCCTAACACGCTAATTCCTATGCTTAGGAATTCCAGAACATATGCTTGTATGTGCATTTCATGAAGAACATTAATTTTCACATTTTAATTTATCATTGCAATCACTCCCAAAAAGAATTATCAATATACTTTCCATAGATTACCTAGGGTGAGACCTGTGTTTCGTCTGAAATTATAAGAAATTATCTCTCTCCTTTTAGTAAAATAGATAATGCAAACAACGAAGAAGCACATCCACACTTTACATGTCTCTATCCTTTTTAATGTATTCCTTATTATTTCAGACGACACACTTTTTATGCATAGTTGTGGAATTAGATAATTTATGGAAATTACACGGAAATAGATACAACTAAATAGTTCCTAGAATGCTTTCGATAAATTAAAACATAGAAATTCACATTCCAAGTCAAATTAGGAAAATCTAAATCAATACGAATAATTTGCAACCTAATTTCATAAATCGGGAATAAATCTTACAAATTTATCAACATTCTACTTCAACAAATTTAGGGACTGATTTCTAAATTTTGAGACTAAGGAGTAAATACCATTTCTATTTCAATTACCTAACTTACAAAATATATATGAGATATGTCAATTGAATTCATTCTTCTAAGACCGTAACTCCACAGATCTTTCCAAGGCATAATAGTAAAATAAAACTCAATAGTATAAAGTTCAATATCATACAATTTCCAACTCACCTTTCAAGCTTTCCAAATATCTCAAATCAGAATCCATTGCTTTAATTGATGCTTTTCTTTTCCTATCCAAAAATATGTATAATAATATATATACACACATACCATTCAAAATTACAGATCTGAGAAGAGATTTGAGTTAAGTGGAATATAGATTTATAATTATAAAAATTATATTTTTCCATGGTATCGATTCACTCCTTCTCTTATTCTCTTTTAGATCTATCCTTCTCTGATCATATATATAATATTTAAATGTAATAGAAATAGCAAAGATGGGAAAATGGTAAAGCTTTCCTGCTTTGATAAGGAAATATGTGAAGAAAAGTGAGACGGCAGGCCAGTATTTATAGGCGCTCGAGCTAATTATATCTGTTAGATTTAAAATAATTAAATCTGATTTGTTCGACCAAGGTTCATCCCTAGCCGCCACCTTCCTACTGGTTGACTGCTCATCTATAGGTGGTCGACCAACCAAACAAGGGATCAATCAGTGGGGCCCTTGTAGTTAATATTATTTATACCTTTTTAAATCCTATTTAATTATTTTCGTTTTGAAATCTTCAAATACTAATAAATTTTCGCTTAGGTTTCGATCGTAAAACTTCAAATATGAAAATTTCTTATAAAATCGCAACAAATATAATGGTACAAGTTTCGTGACCAAATTCCAATGTTTGCTCAAATTTTATTTTTGAGCCTCAATAGTTGTTCATTAATTACCATTAATTTTACAAGATGTTACATCTACTGTTAAGAAGGTGAACATGTAATCAAAAGGAGACTGCATAAAATGGTTCTAAATTAATATTATGAACATACATTATTAAAGAAGATGTGATAAAAGGGATTTAGTTCAAGTTAAATAGATATACTTATATTCAGATAAGACATGCAAAAGATATAAATCATATGAATAAGATAAATATAAGAATAAATAAAAATATAATTTTACTGTTTTTAAGCCAAAGGAATGCATGTTGAATAATGATACCTCCTCGTATCTTCGAGATCCACACACAATCCTTGCAAGAGATAGACGAACGACTTGCGTTTTATTTTATTTGATGTTATTTATTGATTTGGGGTTGTTTTTCACTTGGAAGGGAAGATGATCATTTCAGCCATATTAACTATAGAAAATTAATTAGTCAATTTGTTTTGATTGAAAGACTGAAATCTTTCACATTATTTAATTAAGACTTTCCTATTCTTTAATTAAGACTTTCCTATTTAATTCCCTTAATTATCTCTCTCGCTTTCTCACTCTGATTTCATTACATGGTATCACTGAAATTACATTCCATCAAATGGAATAAAGATTCCATAAATCCTTGCATGCAATTATCTTTTATTTAAACAAGTTATAAATTACACTGATATCGTATATCGACACATGTAAATACAACTTTTACAAATACATTCAAATAATTACAAATAAATCCTAAATATCAAAAAAATAAATAATAATTAATGTTTCTAAAATTTTAGTTAATTTTGCAACATTTTATAAATTAATTAAATCACATGATTTTTTGAAGGATTCATCATTACAGTTGTGGGACTTGAAAGTGTATATTTAATCAACGGTCGATATTAAATAATTCAAACATTAATGATCATACGTCACCTTAGCTAGTGGTGTGACATTTTGGATGAATGTATCACTTACACATCTTTTGGTAAAATCTAATTTTACTTATTAAACGCGGGTACCTAGTGTAACGATTACTTACACTATTTCTCTTTGTCAAAATATAATATACTAGGACTTGTGGAATTTTGTAACGACCAAAATTTCAATATCGTCTACATTAAAAATTATAGTCCAAAAACAAAGTCCTTAGTTCAATAATTATTATTATTAGTTATACTACTCTGGTCAAAGAATTTTATTTAGTCTTGACTTCAGCTGACGGGGATACTAATCTCATATAACTAAGGAGTTGAGTCCTCTTTTTAATAATGTTTCACTTCCAATGCTTCCACTCGACCTAACTATAGTCGTTCGATAGTCACTATGCCATGATTTAAATATAATCAAATTTGAGCTTCCATATTGATGTTCATTAGTATTCTTAAGTCTAGAACCATGCAATTTTATCAAATTGATATTTTTTATTTGACCTTATTTGTGCTAACCAATAGAAAACTATTGGAAAGGTAATTCCATAGTTATCTAATGACTATTTGTACGTAACTTTGGTGCCTTCAACAATCATGAGTAGTACACTGTCCAATAATTGGAGAGCATTGCGCACTATAATTTTAATTGATGTGCCAATATCCAACCTTTATACATCTTGATTAGAAATATTTAAAATGGTATGTTTAATTTCCGTTGTGATAAATTACTCATAATTATAGCACATTACAAATACTATCACAAAACATACAGTTAATGGATTTTCTATTAAATATACTTTTAATTAAATTAATTTATTAATACAACATAGTATATTAAGTATATAATAGAAGGAAAACATCTTTTATTTTGAAAAGCATCGGCTATCAAGTTAGATACATGTAATAGTTACGTAATTACCACCATCTTTTATTTAATGATTTTGCTTAAGACAAAAAAGGTAGAGGAGAAGTGAATTTGGGAAAAATAGTCATGTTGTGTTTTTTCAATTCATCTATCCTTTTGATCAAGTATACGGGATAATAATTCCTAGTGGAAAAATGAAAACTTATTTTTCTTTTGTGGGAGAGTGGGTCGAATCTCAATTTTTTAAGTAATAAATTGTACAAAGAAGACTATCATTGGAAAACAAATCATTTCCTTAAAAAACTATTCAAAAATTTTCATACCAAAAATATAATATCCTACACTATAAATGCCCGCATGCTTGGTTCGGCCGGGTTGACTCAGTCAGATGTCATGCATATATGCAATAGTCCCATGACACCTCTTTTCAACCCAAGGGAGAACATGGTGACAAAAGTGCCTAACTGGAGGGCTAAGAAATCAATATATAAATTGGTTTTTTTCATATTTACCAAGATGTGGGATTAAAGGACTTCTCTGGGCACATGTCACTAGTTTTCCAAAATTTGCATAAGTTTATTCATATAAATTCCAATGTGATACTATTATTACAACTTATTTTATTAGACAATTCTGTTCTAATACCTTATTTTCGTTTACTCTATGTGAATTTATCATATTATTCACATCTAATGGTTGTAAATATTCAATAATATTGATATTTTGTATATTGTGCTAGTTCACACTAAAATATAATATATTTGAAATCGACTTAACTTTGAAATTTAGATACAGATTATTTTATTTGTAAGAAAAATTGTAAGCGGTACGAGACCTCAAGCATTTAATACTGAATTTAATCGCAAACTACTTTTTCTAAAAACCGACTTTCAACAAACATACTATTTTACTCGTGTAAGATTACAATTTGGTCTTAAACTCATAATTACTTATGACTACCATTTGGGCTGGTTTAGATTTAAAATTTTTGAAATGAAATATTGATCATAAATTTGAGGTTTTTAATACAGAATTTGCGAAAAAAATAGTTTTAAATATTCTATATGAAATTTTAGCTGCAATTTTAGTTAAATTGTAACGACCCGCAAACCCGTACCCCTTTGAGTCGAGAATATTCTCCATCAGTCCAACTCAAAAGCGGAAGGAAATACGAACCATTAGGAAAAAGAAGGGTTAGAAGAAGAAATAGAAAACAATATCAGAATCTCACAATCACAGCGGAGCAATATATAATAGATAATAACTGATCCTTATATAAAAGGTAACTATAACTGTTTTTATACATCAAATCATTGGAGTATACACAAATCAACAACACAATTCAGGACAGTTATAATAACTTGTCTTCCCAAAGCTGAATATACAGCTTACACTACACAGCGGGATATGCATCAAGTACGTGTGATACGTCTCGCCATCCAGCTCGTCCCCTGAGCTCCATAGCATCCTATCATGTAATCTACAATACTCAGTCTGACCCAAGCATTATAATAAAATAACATCCGAGTCAGTCTGAAAAACCAGCGTGAGAAAACACACTCAATTAGATTTTTAAAGTTTCCAAAATCCTTTAAAAATCAAAGGTAACTCGTAAGACCATGCCATAAATAAACATATCGGGTTTTTACCTTACGATAACCAAAACATTACTTATAAATTCCTCTGATATTATAATAGTGTCAAAGTACAAATACTTATTCAAATAGCCGAAATTGTTACATTCATTAAATTCCAGCATATTGGTTCTATAATCAAAACCGTCTAGGGCACGTAGGTAGAATGGATTTCCAACTAATGACTAAGCAGTGTGGTGCCATCTATCATGGTTCCTAGTCTAGATCAGCGTATAGAGGACTCCTCCCGATCCTCTGCAATACAAGACCGAAGCTACCCCTTACTGTATAGTCCGAATAAGGTCACCCCACGGTTGGGATCAGCAACCGCCTCACACAACCGAATAAAAGGTACACCTAGACAGGGATAACATTACCCTAATTGGGTGCTACCCACTTAGCCTTGCTGCATATCCCCTGATTTTCAGTCATTCCCGGTTGATGAGGTTCGAGGCTAAGCGTTACCTTTTTAGAACACATCTCACTTAGAATGCTCATCGTCCTCCTGACGATGTACTGATAGCATTCATTCATACAAGTCCATTCCCGGTCCAAACGGAACCAAAGGCACTACTCCTACTACATCCATTTTGGAATCACCCTCAAGAATAGTAGCGATTAACCCTTGCACTTCACTGCTCCATCTTCGACTCCAACCTTTTGTCTTCATCATGAAAACGTACTTGTTGGATCAAAGTGCTTTTGGAATCACAAATTCGATCCCCGTCTCTTTGAAACATCGTTTGCTATTTCTCGGTAAACTCAACCCCGGTTCTCTAGGAATATAAACAGACGAAAATAAGATCGGAGTTCACCTCCTAACCGTTAATGGATGGATTTTCTTATAAATGTCCTAGAAGAACGAATGAGTTTACGCTTATAGTTTAGCACCTCGAATAGTAACTGTAACTTATAATTCTCATACCTCTCCTAGATATTCCCAAAGTTATATTCTGGATCTAGATTTGATATTCGGTTATATAACTATCAAATAAACAATGAGTTCAACCAATTATTTTATTTCCGCTGAAAAACTCTGAGTCTTATTAAAATTAGATTTTCAGTAAAATCACTTTATCCAAAAATATACACTTAAAACATTTGAAATAAAACTACTTAAAACCCTTTATTTAAAATAATAGTTATGAAATTCTATAATATTTTTCTAGTAAAACTTTAGCTAAAACTATTTTAAGATAAAATTATTGTATAAAGTATAAATATTTAATAATTATCGTAATACTAATTTAACATTTTTAAAATAATTATTACTGTAATTAATTTTAAATAAATATTTACCTAAAATTCTAACAATTTAAAATAAATAAATTTCTCTAAAAACACTCCTTTAATTAAATCCTTTAAGTTATACTTAGAAATCTTCTTTTGAAAAATATACTTAGCTTTTCATGAAATATCCCTTCCATTCCAATATAACCCGTCTAACCATTTATAAATCCTTCTCGATTTATTTTGGTTTAATTTACGTCCCAAACCCGTAAATTTCTTTTCCACTCTTTTAAAAATAAACCACTATTTATTTTTGAACAAATCACCCTTTCCTTATAAATTCCCACCGTGAATTCATACTTCCAAATTTATCCACTAATAAATGTTTCACTTTGTTTATAAACCCAGTTTATAATTTTCATACCCTCATTTTCCTTCAAATTACAGTTTTCAAAACATTTAAACAATTTCCCAATTGATTTTCAAAATTAAATCCATTTTAAAATAAATTCCTTTACTTACCTAAATTTATACCAAACTCATTAATTCCATATTCACTCCTTTACTTATAATTTAAAATCCTATTTTAAACTGAAATATCCATTTCATATTTTATTCCCAAAATTCTCCTTCTATTTTCTTCCTATCCATTTAAGTCTTAGATCTGAAAATAAATTCTTCAATCTTGAACACTATTGTTTTAAGTCCTCAAACTCCTTTATTTTTCTTTTATTTAAAATCTCTATTTGCCCCGTACTTGGAATTTATTTAGTAGGATTAAAATCAACCTTTTATTCTTTCGAAAATTCATTCTTTCAATTTACCCAAAATCATTATAATTCTTTTACTTAAATTTTCTCCTTTATTTCTCTTCAAAAAACCAATCTTTATATTTTTCGATATCTTAAATACCAAAATATATTCAGTCAAACCATAGCATTTAATAATTTCAATTACCCATATAATCTATCACAGATTATCAAATAAGTCACATCACAAGATATTAAATAAATTTGACACTTTTGAGGAATCCAGTTGGATCCCTCCAACCCGTTTCATTGCATCCACAGATGTAATCACAATGTAATAATACCAATCCCACTTCGAGACGGACATCGCGGTATAAAGGGTCATCCGCAAATATACAGGGCACATAGGGTCTCATCCGCTATATAATACGGGAATATCAATCACTCTAATATAAAAAGACTATATATAATATCACATCCAGACTAATAATAGATCATCAATTCAAGAAATCGACCAATAATTTAAATTTTAACTATTTAAATTTAGATGGTAATCCAAACGAGTGAGATTAACTCAACTTTGATTTAGATTTGCAAACCATTCTAAACCGGCTTGTTTCTTCACGATTTAGACCTTATACAAACATGTATGGTTTATTAATAGTTGATCGAATAGTCAATTACCTTTAAATAATTTAATTAACTAATAATTTAGTTAAACTAATAATTTCCTTTTTCCCAATCTTATCATATATATGAGTGTGTGTGTGTATGTGTGTATTTATACACATATATTTGTTTACTGTTATTATATCCACAATCGGGACTTAAATTAAACTCTATTCAAATTAACAGCAGGTTCATGTATACATATTACAGGTTTCTTAATATATATATATATATATATATATATTGCAATTAAATTAAAAACAAATAAAATAAGAACTGTTACCTTACTGCCGTGACACTCCAACGCTAGCTCGATACTGATGCCGCACGCCTCTGACACGGATCCAAAATCGCGTCAACCGGAGCAGCCCAGCGCTGGAAAACTAAGAAGATCCCTCCTCCGCTGTTATCGCCTGCCGAGTTCGCAATCCACGATTGCACGACACTCACGAACCCACCTTCCCTTACGTCGCCATTGATCTCATTTCACCCTCCAGGTTGCACTCGCGACCCCAAACGAATCTCCCACTTCGAATGAACCAAATTTGGTAACGGAAAGTAGAACGTGGGTTCGAAATCGGCTCATGCAGTGCCTCGATCGTGCCACCATTGCAAGGCCCTCCATACACCGCGATTCCGCCCATTCTCTCGATCGATTCTGTTCGAGCTTAGACTTGATTCCCTCTCTCCTCTCATTGAATCGATTCAAGAATGAAGATGAATAGATTTTGAACTAAAGATACAAAGGTTCCAGTAGTTGAAGAAATAAAGGAAGATGAACTTTCTCTCTCTTAATGAAATTTTATAAAAAAGAAAAAGAAGAATGAAGCGCGTAAGGACAAATGTCGTGAACTAAAGACAAGTGGCTAAGATATGAAAAGATAAAGTTCCCATGTGAAGAAATTTTGACCAGTCAAATTATATTTAAATTTTAGATTTAAATCATCTCGAAAATGCAACTTAAAATTTTGAATTCCTATTGAGGCATGCCCTAGGCATTCATAACTTTATACCCTGTTTCGAGCACAATGGAAAAGGTTTCGAGCCCTAACTCAATCGTATGGAGAAGATAGCATTTTGGACTCATTTATTATATTAAATTTTCGATATAAATTCCAACACTTTTACAACTCTTACGATCACATGACAACTCCAAACATTACGAAATTTTGATATCCAATAATAATACAGTATACAGATCCTATAGGATTGGGTTCATCGAATTCTGAGACTATGCTTGGGAAGGTTATTTTTAAACCAATTTAAACGGTATATTTTTAAAACTTGACAAATCACTTTTAAATTCAAATTTAATGCTTTCATTATCTTCAGTACTATTAACATAAATTTTACAGGCCTTCAAATTATTTTTAACAAGCTCAAAATTGAAGATTCAATATTTTACCCAATTTCAAATTATTAAATTCAATAATTTAACTACCCAATGGTTATAATTGAAATTCAAATTAAAAATAACTTTCAAATATTTAAAATCAATTAAATATTACAATTTCAAATATCCAAAAATTCCGAGTCATCACGTTCCTTCCCCTTAAAAGAATTTCGTCCCCGAAATTACTAATTAAGAAGAATGATCCATAACCTGTTAACTATTTTCCAAAACCAAATAGTTTAAACGACTTTCCAAAACAACCTTGTTATTAAAGACACACTAAACCTCTTTCTAACTTTCCAAACCCATCCATTGGTTTCAAATAATATTATTTACTAAACCATTCAAATTATAATTTAAAATCAAATTTCAGATTATCAAAATTTTCTTAAAATTTTTCTAACTCTCTAAATTTTTGAAAAATTTCGACCGCGTCTCCTTTGCGCAGCTAGATGGGTACGACTACAAAATTCCTCTATGGGCCCCCAGATTTCAAAAGAAGACAAAAGGCCAAGTGGCTAGATCAGAAAACCATCAAATTTCATATGGCAACTAAATACATACCTTTTTCGTCGGGCAATTCAAATTTATTTTCTGAAATCAAAAACACTAATTTATCCTTTGCTTTTAAATACCTGTATACTACTTAGCAATAATATCCAATCAAAACATTCAAAATCACATTATACATTTCTTTACAAAATTTTCAATATCTGTTTCATTCAAACCCATATGATATGCACATATCATCCATACGCAATATCAATTCCGATCGCTTACTCGATCATACAATTTCACTTTCGAATTAGTTTCGTCCACCCCATTTCCTAGCGTGGGCTTAGATCTGGTTTCTTGATCTGAAACCGTCATTCCCCTTCCATAGCCATAGCTATGTTAGAGAATTTCCAGAATCAGTAAAAAATCCACATCCACGGTTCGCCGCCGAAAATCGAGTGAAAAATCCCAACTTGGATCGATATAACTAATTCGAAATTCTGTGCTCTAATATGGATCATATCATTATACGAATAAAATAATATACGTACATCCTACATATTTATATCAATTGATTATTATCCATATCAATTTTTTTTATTCGCACTTATTTTGATTTCACAGTTTTATTAAATCTTTATTCAAATATAAAGTTAGAATATTTTCCCAATTCCAAATTTTACTTAAGAATTCACCATCCATTTCTTAAGTTCAATGTAAATATTGTATATACTTCTTATATTTATTTTCACTTCACCACTTTGGTTTATATCTACTTATATTCGAATTGGATCTCTAATTCCATATGAATTCAATTCACCTTTAATTTTTAAATATTGAATTCTATTCATTTATCTAAACCCATATTTATTTAATCATTTCTTTAATTTGTTTCACCTACTAATTTATTTTAAATCTCAATGGACTTTATTTCCAAACTCTTATTATTTAGTCCACTTTGAACTAATTCTTCAACTTCACTTTACACAATTTAAATTAAGTATCATCCTAACTTGACTAATTTTCCATTTCACTTTATTTAACACAATTCAATTTTAATTCCAATGTTCAGTTTTAATTCCATATACTAACAAATGTAAATTCATTTGTTCATCCACAAATTTATTTCAATAATCATTTTACTTAATCCATTTACATTCCAATTTCATCCAAATTTTAAACTTCTATAAGTTTTCCAAATTATTTACGTTCCACTCACTAATCTCTTTTAATTTACTTCATTTAATTGGTTTACTTTTCTGACTTATTTCGTTTTTACACTTATTTTAACTTAACTCTTCTTCAAGTTGAATTTCATTCTTAACAAAATTTCAAATTTTATAAGTTATCAAACCCATTTATATTCCATAAACATTTTAAATAAGATTCCAGAGTCTTTTAAACAACTACTCAACATTTCAAAACTATTTTTGAAATCAATTTTATCCAAAATCCTTTGGTATCAAATTATATCTTGAATTTTAAAACCAACCTAGTTTTGTAAACACTCTAATTTTAAAACATTTAGGCAGCAATTCCTCTCTTGGAAACTCGAAAATGAACACAGATGATGTTGTACTCATCACCGAAGTTATTTTCCAGTGATCGAAAAGAGTTCATTCCTTTTATCCCTTTAAAACCCCTTTCCTAAATATTTTTAAATTCCAAATCTCACCAGATTTCAAATCCAATTCAAAAATATTTTCGAAATAGTATCACCATTGTTCCTCCAAAACCTTTGAAAATACTTTTCAAACGCAAAGGAATTTAATTTCCATAATTTCGAATTCTAAATCCTTTTAATCTATATTCAAATATTACTCTGGAATTTTTTATTTCAAATTATAAATCACATTTGTAATTCACATTTATGAATTCCATTTTGTTATATGAATTTATTTCCTTAGCTCTTGATTATGATTTCAATTTCTTATTCGATTTCCAATTAACAATGATAATAATTTAATATTATCATTCTTTAACAACAAAGCAACTGTATATAGTATAATAATTTTCAAAAATTATTCCTTTTATATATAAAAATAATTTGGGCAAAATTATTTCATTTACCCTATATAAAACAACACAATGTCGAATTGTTTTACTCAAGTGTTCAGATATCCCTATCAATAACATTAATTATTGTATTGACCAAAATCCATAAACCAGTCAACAAACCAATCAACACAGTATAAAATAATTTTATATTCACTAACAAATACGTGCTCATATCTCTTATTACACTCAAACTCATTCTATAGTACTACAGATTTTATTTCTAATGAGTAATTCCCACCAGAGCCAAGGTTCTTGCTTAACCTTCAGCTCTAATACCAACTGTAACGACCCGCAAATCCATACCCCTTTGAGTCGACAATATTCTCCATCAGTCCAACTCAAAAACGGATGGAAATATGAACCTTTAGGAAAAAGAAGGAGGCATAAGAAGAAATAGAAAATAGTATCAGAATCTCACAATCGCAGTGAAACAATATATAATAGATAATAACTGATCCTTATACGATAGACAAATGTAACTGTTTTTGTACATTAGATCATCAAAGTACATACAAATCAACAAAACAATTCAGGACAATTATAATAACTTGTCCTCCCAAAGCTAAATATACAGCTTACACTACACGGCGGGATATACATCAAGTACGTGTGATACATCTCGTCATCCAGCTCGTCTCCTGAGCTCCATAGCATCCTATCCTGTATTCTATAATATTCGGTTTGACATGAGAATTGTAGTAAAATAACACCCGAGTCAGTATGGAAAACCAGCGTGAGAAAACACACTCAATTGAATTTTTAAAGTTTTCAAAATCCTTTAAAAATCAAAGGTACCTCGGTAAGACCATGCCACAAATAAACATATCGTGTTTTCACCTTATGATAACCACAACATTTCATATAAAATCCTTTGATATTATAATAGTGTCTAAGTACAAATAATTATTCAAATAGCCAAAATTGTTACATTTATTAAATTGCAGCATACTAGTTTCTACAATTAAAACCGTACAAGGCTTGTAGGGAGAATGGATTTCCAACTAATGACTAGGCACTAGGGTACCACCTATCATGGTACTTGGTCTAGATCAGCATAACTAGGACCCCTCCCCCCCTGATCCTTTGCAACAGAAGACCGAAGCTACCCCTTACTGGATAGTCCGAATAAGATCACATCACGGTTGGAGTCAATAATCGCTTGACACAGCTGAATAAAAGGGACATCTAGACAGGGATGACCTTACCCTAATTGGGTGCTACCCACTTAGCCTTGCTACATATCCCCTGATTTTCAATCATTCCCGGTTGATGAGGTTCGAGGCTAAGCGTTACCATTTTAAAACACATCTCACATAGAATGCTCATCGTCCTTCTAATGATGTTCTGATAGCATTCACCCATGCAAGTCCATTTCCGGTCCGAAGGGAACCGAAGGCATTACTCCTACTACATCCATTTTGGAATCACCCTCAAGATTAGTAGCGATTAGCCCTTGCACTTCACTGCTCCATCTTCGACTCCAAGCTCTTGTCTTCATCATGAAAACGTACTTGTTGGATCGAAGTGGTTTTCGAATCACAAATCCAATCCCGGTCTCTTCGAAACAACGTTCTCTATTTCCCAGTAAATTCAACCCCTGTTCTCTAGGAATAGAAACAGATGAAAATAAGATCGGAGTTCACGTCCTAACCGTTAATGGACGGATTTCCCTATAAACGTCTTAGAAGAACGAACGAGTTTATACATAAAATATAGCACCTCAAATGGTAACTGTATCATACAATTCTCATACCTCTCCTTTGTTTTTCCAAAGTTATATTTTGGATCCAGATTTGATAGTCGGTTATTTAACTATCAAATAAACAATTAATTCAACCAATTATTTTATTTCCACTAAAAACTCTAGATTTTCAATTAAATCACTTTATCCAAAAATATACGCTTAAAACATTTGAAATTAAACTACTTAAAACCCTTTATTTAAAACAATAGTTATGAAATTCTATAATAATTTTTCTAGTAAACCTTTAGCCGTAAACTATTTTTAAAATAAAATTATTGTATATAGTACAAATATTTAATAATTATCATAGTACTAATTTAACCTTTTTAGAATAATTATTACAGTAATTAATTTTAAATAAATATTTACTTAAAATTCTAAAAACTTAAACTAAATAAATTTCTCTAAAAACACTCCTTTAAACAACTTTAAATCCTTTAAGTTATACTTTAGAAATGTTCTTTTGAAAAATATACTTAGCTTTTCAGGAAATACCCCTTTCATTCCAACATAACCCGTCTAACCATTTATAAATCCTTTTCGATTTATTTTGGTTTAAATTACGTTCCAAATCCGTAAATTTCTTTTCCACTCTTTTAAAAATAAACCACTATTTATTTTTGAACAAATCACCCTTTCCTTATAAATTCCCACCGTGAATTCATACTTCCAAATTTATCCACCGATAAATGTTTCATTTTGTTTATAAACCCAGTTTATAATTTCCATACGCTCATTTTCCTTTAAAATATAGTTTTCAAAACACTTAATCGATTTCCCAATTGATTTTCAAAATTAACTCCATTTTAAAATAAATTCCTTTACTTACCCAAATTTATTCCAAACTCATTAATTCCATATTCACTCCTTTACATATGATTTAAAATCCTATTTTAAACTGAAATATCCATTTCATATTTTATTCCCAAAATTCTCCTTTTATTTTCTTCCGACCCATTTAAGTCTTAGATTTGAAAATAAATTCTTCTTTAACACTATCGTTTTAAGTCCTCAAACTCCTTTATTTTCCTTCTATTTAAAATCTCTATTTGCCTGCACTCGATATTTATTTAGTAGGATTAAAATCAACCTTTTATTCTTTCCAAAATTTATTCTTTCAATTTATCCCAAAACACTATAATTATTTTACTTAAATTTTCACCTTTATTTCTATTCAAAAATCCAATTTTTATGTTTTTCGATATCTTAAATACCAAATATATTAAACCAAACCATAGCATTCAATAATTTCAATTACCAATATAATCTATCACAGATTATCAAATAAATGACATCACAGAATATGAAATAAATTCAACATTTATGAGAAATCCATTTGGATCCCTCCAACTTGTCTCCGTGCATCCACATATGTTAGCACAGTATAATAATACCAATCCCACTTCGAGGGAGACATCGTGGTATAAAGGGTCATCCGCTATTATACAGGACGCATAAAGTCTCATCCGCTATACAATGCGGGAATATGAATCTCTCCAATATATATATAAACACTATATATAATATCACAGCCAGACTGATAATAAATCATCAATTCAAGCAAGCAACCAATAATTTAAATTTTAACTATTTAAATTTAAATGGTAATCCAAATGAGTGAGATTTACTCACCTTTGATTTTGATTTGCAACCCATTCCAAACCGGCTTATTTCTTCATGATTTAGACCTTGTACAAACATCTTATGGTTTATTAATAGTTGAACTAATCGAATAGTCAACTACCATTTAATAATTTAATTAACTAATAATTTAGTTAAACTAATAATTTTCCTTTTTCCCAATCTTATCATATATTTAAGCGTGTGTGTATATATATATATATTTGTTTGCGGTTATTATATCCACAATCTGGACTTAAATTAAACTCTATTCAAATTAACAGTAGGTTCATGTATACATATTACAGGTTTCCCTATATATATATATATATATATATATATATATATACTGAAATTAAATTAAAAACAAATAAAATAAAAACTGCATCCTTACTACCGTGACACCACAACCCTAGCAAGATACTAATGCTGCGCGCCTTTGACACAGATCCAAAATCGCGTCGATCGGAGCAACCCAGCGCTGGCAAACTGGGCAGATCCTTCCTCCCCCGCTATCTCCTACCGAGTTCGCGATCCACGAACGCACGACACTCGTGAACCCACCTTCCCCTTACGTTGACATTGATTTCATTCCACCCTCCAGGTTGCACTTGCGACTCCAAACGAACCTCCCGCTTCGAATGAACCCAATTTGGTAATGGAAAGAATAACGCGGTTTCGAAGTCGGCTCATGTAGTGTCTCGATTGTTCCATCATTGCAAGGCACTCCGCAAATCACGATTCCACCCTTACTCTCGATCGATTCTGTTCGAGCTTAGAATCGATTCCCTCTCTCCTCCTATTGAATTGATTTGAGAACGAAGACGAATAGATTTTAAACTAAAGATACAATGGTTCCGGTAATTGAAGAAATAAAGGAAGACGAACGTTCTCTCTCTCATTGAAATTTTATAAAAAAGAAAAAGGAGAATGAAGAGTGCATGTACAGATGGTGTGAACCAGAAGACAAGTGGCCAAGATATGAAAAGATAAAGTTCCGACTTGAAGAAATTTTGACCAGTCAAATTATACTTAAATTTTAAATTTAATTCGTCTCGAAAATGCAATTTAAAATTCTTAACTCCTATCAAGGCGTGCTACTAGGCGTTCATAATGTTATACCCCTGTTCCTAACGTAATGGAAAAGGTTTCGAGTCCTAACTCGGTCGTATGGAGAAGATAACTTTTTGGACTCAGTTATTATATTAAATTTTTGATATAAATTTCAACGCGTTTACAACTCGTACGATCGCATGACAACTCCAAACATTACGAAATTTTGGAATTCGACAATAATACACTATTACGGACCCATTGGGACTTGTTTCGTCGAATTTTGAAACTGTGCCTCGGAAGGTTATTTTTAAATCTAATTTAAACGGTATATTTTTAAAACTTGACAAATCACTTTTAAATTCAAATTTAAAGCTTTAACTATCTTTAGTTCTATTAACATAAATTTTACAAGCCTTCAAATTATTTTTAACAAACTCAAAATTGAAGATACAATATTTTACCCAATTTCAAATTATTAAATTCAATAATTTAACTACCCAATAAATGGTTATATTTTAAATTCAAATTAAAAATAACTTTCAAGTATTTAAGGTCAATTAAATATGCCAATATCAAATATCCAAAAATTCTAGGTCCTCACATAAATGTAATGATCCGCCTTTCGATCCATACAATTCAACACTAATACATCTATGGTAATCGCATGCCGAGCATCCAAGTGCCGGAAATACAAATCGTTAAGGTGAAAGAAATGAAAAGATAGAACATAATCTCATATTTTGTTGACTAATATACAATATACATATTATTCTTTATAAAAGGAACTATAATATACCTACATCAATTAGAGTAAACCAACCTATCATCAACTGGATAGTTATAACAACCTATCCTCATAAATGTTGCTAAATATAAAAAACCAAATGTAGCAAAAATAAAAGATATGTGGAAATGATTTGGAGCACATCTAGCTCACCTTCTGAAGCTCAAAGCATACATAGCTAAATCTAGAAATATGCTCAGACTGACTGGAGCGTTATAAGAAAATAATGTATGTATCAGTCTGTATACCACCATGAGAAACTCAAATCATATTGACTATTATTGTACTTATAAAACCCTTTCAATAATAAAGGTATCTCGCAAGACCAGACCATACATAAACAAAAACGGGTTTTTACCTCATAATAAACAAACAATTTTGTAGGAAATCTGATAATATTATAATAATGTCCAGGTTTAATAAAATATTGAACAATAGTCGGAATTATTACATCAACGAGTGTGAACCCGTGCTATGTACATGGTTGGGATATATTGGTATGAGATCTAATTCAAATAAAATATGAATGATAGAGATATGTATAGAAGCTAAAGTTAGAAGAGCAAAACTGATATTAGTGATAACTATCTGCATTGTAATCGAATTTACCTTTATTTTGCATAGCAATTTAGTTTTTTTGCTATCCCAACTCTTCTTTCATTTTCACTTTTTCATCTACCAATCCAGCAAGCATCATTTGTTGTGCTCGGTATGCATTGGTCTATATACTAATATGTCCGACTAGAACTGATATCAGGAATTCAAGAATATTTTAAAGTAAAATATACATGTTTATATACCTAGATGGAAACATGGAAACTAGCATAGCCTGAACATATAATTAAATCTTGCTATTTCAATGTGTACGTAAATTCATATATAATGGCATGTAGATAATGTCACATATAATGATTATATAAAAAAATATGGACACAAAGATACAAAATACTTGAAATCATTTACTACCTCGTAGAATACTAATGACTAATGGATGTCTAGAATAAATAAAGCATTGTAAGAATAAGGTCTTTTATTTACTAACACCATATAGCAACCAATCAGTTATATCCACATAGAAACAATTATAGATGTGTGTATTGGTTATATATAGACAGGTACATGCCAAAATTATGCCCAGACGTATTGGGTTGCTATTTAGAATGTAGCTATAAATTACTGTTATGTTGATGCAAATAGTTTAGTGCATAATTTCTTTCAGTGTTCTAATGCAAGAAAGAATAATTCATTGTTAAATAAACGAATAATAGTAATATTTCTCAAATCTTTCACTCTTTGAATAAAATTAATACTTCTCAAATCTTCCACTCCTTGAAAATCTTAGCTACCATCTAGCTGTAAAAGGTAAGAATAATGTTAGCATCTAAACAAACCATAAAACGATGATTAATTAGGCGAAGTTCACTTAGCTGAAAAACTCAACAAATATGTGAACAAATTTATGCGTACAGATTTTTAAAACCTAATACAATCTTCTCAACGGTGAAGAAAAATTTATGCAATTAGAAGTTTTATGGTCAGTGTTTCCTTTCAGTGACTGCAGAAGTTATATAATTTAAGAACAAAAGTTGAAGACTAAATACACAATCAAGTGGAATTTTTGTAAATTTAATGTTGTTAGCGGTGCGAATGTTGTTGAGGATAGGTTCAAAGAATAGAGCTGTTGAAGCAGGGTATATATACTTGTTGGTCAGAGTACTAAATAATGTGGGATAGACTTCAAGCAATTGTATGTAAACTCTACTATTATTGAAAATGTTGATAATATCTTTATTTAGATCCACTATTATTGAAACACCGATAATATCTTAATTTAGATCAAATTATATATCTTTTTAAATAAAAATGAAGAAAAAAAACTTCACATTTAACATGTAGAAGAGTATAGAAAGTTGATACTGAAAAACATACATACATAAATCTATATACATTATATTGCATGAAAAGGGCACACAAAAGATAGTAACAGAAACATGGAACACTGAAATCATAACAATATAAATAATTTGTTGGTAGATATACAACTGCATTATTACAATCGTAATATGTTTGAACTTGAATGTTTACAGTATATAGAAGCCCTGAAATGCAGTTAATACTAACCGAATTAAGTGGTACAGGTATCGGATTTCATTTCTGGGAATCATAGGGTAATATATGTTCTGTGAATATAGGTGCAGAGCTTCAAGGGTAATAGTTTCCGTTCTTCAATTTCAGTGATTTTTTTCCTTTTCCTCTTTGCACCACTTTGGTATCACTGTTAGCATTATCCTGCTGGATGGATATAACTTCGCTGAGTCAAAAATTGTGTTACAATGTCAGCACAATGTACAGTTCAAGTATTAAACATATAGCGTGGAAGTGGTAAATGTAATAGCTGAAAAATGGACAGAGTGGAAGTAATGATTAATTTTATTTTTGACAAATTGTACAACTGAACTGGAATTAAAATTGAAAAAGGTAACCGCCACACGAATCTTCTAAAAAGTGGAAACTTTTAGATGTTTATGTCAGCCTCATTAGATTGTCTCGATTTAAAATTTTTATTTTTATATAAAATGAACCTTATACTATCATTTGGTAAATCAAATCGATTACAATGTAAAGTAGATATAAGCATAACATACAATTAAGTACGGGTGAGAATTATACAAACTCAAGCATTCTACCCTATGTTGTTAAATTAGTCAAATCGAAGTAAAATACAAACTCAAGCATTCAATACGCAATCATAAAGTAGATATTCATAAATGTAAAATGTTCAAGTACTATCAAGAACAATGATTTTGCCTTTTCTAGTAGCACAATTTTAAATTTTAAGGTTAAATGAAGACTATTTCTACACATTTCTACTGTAAGCTGGCATGAAATTTAAAATGTTGCTTGCAGCATAGCGAATTCAACATTAAAGGTGCCGCATAAATTAAAGAAAATCCAAACGTTAATGAAGCAAGGGTTAAATTTAGAGAATCTTGTTTAACTGTCATGTTTTGATGGCTGATTTTTATGGAATGAACGCCCCAAATTTGATGTTATTCTAATAGATTTTTAACCGTCAAAGCTTTTTATTTAATAATACTGAAGTCAATACGTACACAATTTGAGATACTAAATTGTTAAACCTACAAAAAGAAATTAAAGAAAAGCAAAGCTTATAAATATTAAACCATAGAATAGGTATACATTTTGAAGCTAGTAAAACATAAAATGTATAACCACAGAATCAACAACCTGTAGTTTAGTTTAATTCATAACTAAATAACCATTAATGCTATGAAGTAATAGTCAAACTGAATATTAAAAAAATTCAATATTAAAAATAAGTAAAACTAATGTCATGACCCGATTTTTCGACGCCCGAAGGTCGACATTTATACGTCCACTGTATCAAATGTAGCACAGTCGAATGCCGAAAAATCGAACCGTTAGTGTTTAAGAAGAAGAAGATAGAAGAAAAACAGAAACAAAAACAGAATCTCACATTTCGCAGTGGAAAAATATATAATAGATAAATGAATAATCTTTGAAACAAAGAATCATCTCAGTTAATACAATACAACATCAGAGTTTACAATGACTTCATACATCACTGACAGTTATTATAACCTGACTATATGAAAACTGATTTGCACTAACCATACGTAACGAGCACTACCGAGTAAAGAGAAACGTCTCGCCATTCAGCTTCAACTCCTGATCTCCACAGCAACTCTTTTCTGACTTTGCTCCCAATTGTCTGATAACCTGACTCTAGGCTACCCGTGTGGAAAATTATGGGCACCCAAAGTTTAGAAGGGGAACAATAAACTCCAGGTCAGCCATGGGACTTGTGTGAGATATTAAAACAGTTATTCTTTTACGAAAGAAAAAGAAAGGAATTTAAAAGAAATCCGCAATGCTTTTTTGAAAATGAAACTACCTAAGGCCTCTCGACACACACACAATGCAATCACACACTTAGGGGAGATTTCTCCTTATGATAGTCAAATATGCTTACTACGAGAAAACTTTTTTGATATTATTATTAGTGCATAGTGGAAAAACCTTTGCAAGTACAATATTAATCTTAGCCAGCATACGTACCATTATAGTATGCCTACTATAGCTACCATATTAGATGGCAGGTTATACAGCGAAAACCGTACAAGGCGCGTATTGGTGATTGGATTTCCAACAAATGGTCAGGCCAAGGAACTTCCTATTACCATATGGGTACGCCTCTAGATGGACGACCCGACAACCTAACCGGATCTCTGCCTACACAAGGCCTGATTACCTCTGCAAAAATAGATAACTACTACACGAGTACGCCATCCCCTAGTTGTAAACAACCTTTATCCGAGGATCCTCAACAACAATAATCACAAAGTAATATATATTTGCGATATTCACATAAGTTAAGTATCTAGGCTCCATACCATGAGACCGCTTCTATCCAGAAGGAAATGTACATACCCTAAGGGGCGCTACCCCCAATAACCTTGCCGCATCCTTCCTGTTTCGACCATTCCGGGGTGTGAGGTTCGACGAAGTCTCGTCCATAAAGCTACGCTTTTCACAAAATCCATGCTTCGATCAACAACTAATCAGCAGCATTTCGTATGCCACATTACCAAATTGGGAATATATCACTAATAACCATCAACTACATAACCTCTGAGATCGTACATTTCAGAGAAGGGTGTTAAGCTAAGATAATAAATTCTCCGCCACCAACAGAAATGTATTTTATAGAAACCAGCTTTACATCTCAAAGTGTAACGTCAGACACACATCCATACAAGTCCGTTCCGGGATCGAACGGAACCGAAGGCACTTCCAAAGAAGCCCTTGCAATTCGGATATTCACTAATCACGTCCGGAATCCCCATAACAAAGGGTGATAAAATCTCTATACTGTAGCAACCCGGTGCAGAGACATTCGACAGGTATCCTTTCGCTTTCGAAAGTACCCGGTCTTCAACACCATCTTTAAATGCGATCCCATTTCATCGTATCGTTATTCGGAATGGGTTTTATGACACAAGGTCCTCTCCCGGCTAATCCGAATAACGAGCACTTATTTTAAAAATAAGTGTTACATTCAGATTCAAACAAATCATAACAATTTCACTTTGATCTTTTAAATAAAAAATCCATCACAATCAAAAAGGTTCGATGTGGGTTTCGAATATCCAGTTGGAATTAGACTCTCAGTCGCATCGAAATTCAAATGCCATTTAAAAAGGCCAATATTGATAGTCGGTTATTTAACTATCAATCATCATTCACAACAGTCACTGGATTTCAAATAATTTTTACCCAATTATTATTATTTTCAATATATCTTCGCAAGATAAAATTTCACACTTCAATCCTTTGAAAATAAATTTCAAATCAATTTCCACATTTCAACCTTTTTTGAAAACAAATTCAAAACACCCTTCTCATGCGGAATACATTTCCAAACATTTATTTATTTCCACTAAAAATCTACCGATTTCAAATATTTTCAAATAATATAAAAATTACTTATTCAAAATATACTTGGAAACATTTAAAATAAACTGTTTTAGAATATTTGCTAAAATATTAGTTATGAAAAATATTATACTAATATTTCATATAAAATTCAAGTCAAAAACTAATTCTAAAATAAAATTAGTAGATAGAGTATAAATATTTAAATAACTATTTTCTAAATCAAAAATCAATTTAATCTTTTAAATAATCCTTATATAATTAATTAAATAAAATTTTACTTTAAAACCATTTCCAAAACTATTTTCTCCAACAATATTATTTTAAAACCAAATCTAAAACTTTTAATTTTATTTCAAAAGCTATTTTAAAAATATACTCTGCTTTCCAGGGAAGAATTCTTTTTCCATTACAAAATGGTCCATTCCAATAAATTAATAAATCTTCTTGATTTATTTTAATTTACATTCCAATTTGTGAATTTCTTTCCACACTTTAAAAATAAACCAATATTTATTTTTAAACAATTTCCCTTTCCTTTACAAATTCCCATTGTGAATTTACAGTTCCAAATATCAACTGATATATGAGTTTTAAATCGATTCCCAAATATTATCTTCAAACCCAATCAAGTCCCAAATTGATTTCCAGTTTATTTCAAACACGAAATTAAATTCCAATTTGATTTCCCAAATTAATTTTCCAATATCAAGTCAATTTCAAATTGATTTTCCAAATTATTTCCAAAACACCAAACCAAATTTCCTAATAGATTCCTAAGATTTATTCAACTCAAAATTAATTTCCAAATTTAATTTCTAAAATTAATTTCAACTCTAAATTAAATTCCAAATTTAATTTCTAAATTTATTTCCTTTTGAAATGAATTTCTTTATCTCTTTCAATTATTTAAAAATATGTATCTTAAATAAATCCTTCAACTATTAAACAAAATTACTCGAAATTCCTTTATCAAAAATATTTTCCCATATTTTTGGAATTTATTCAATAAGTTTTCAAAGGTAAAAACTTTATCTATTTAAATTTCCTTCATTTAAAATTCACCCGATTCCTTTGTCTTTAACACACCTGTATATCCTGATATCCATAATATCCAATTACACATTCAAATATGATTTTGCACATTCCTTTACAAAACTTTCAATATATACTTCTTATACCATTTTTACTTTACTATTAAAGTTATATATCTATTTTCATTCTATCTTGCATTTTCACTTTTATTTGAATTCAACTTACAATTTCAATTTGGATTCAGTTTAACTTCTAAATATTGAATTTTTCAATTATCGTTCATTCACAATTGATTCATGTCACTATTTTAAATCAGTTTCATTTACTAATTAATTACAAGTTCTAATTCATTTCATCTCAAACCATTTTTTATTTCCACCTTTATTATCTTTAATTCACTTTGAACTAATTTTACAACTTCATTTTATTTCACATGATTCAAATTGGTTCTCAATATTTAGTTTCGATTCAAGTTTTATTCTTTTGTTCATTCCCAAACACAATTCAATTCACTATTTTAGTTTATAACCACTTATATTTAAAATGGATTTCAAATTCCATATAAATTTAATTTTACCTTTCATTTATAATTATTGAATTCAATTCATTTCAACCCATATTACTTTGTCATTTCTTCCATTAACTTCACTTACTAATTTCATTTCAATTCTTCGCTTTGTTTATCACAATCAAATTCAATTCCAATTCCAGTTCTATATATTTATAAATTCGAAATGATTTTCAACAATCAATTCACTTTCATTTACTTGCAATTGTAAATTTATTTACTCATTCACAATTTATTTTCACCTTAAAAATTTTGTTTCAATCATTTAGTCTACAAGACTTCTCAAATTCACCTATATTCGAATTAACTCAAGTTAATTTCAATTTAGATCTGAATTTTCCAAGTTTTCAAACTTATTATTCCATAACTATTTTTATAAGATTCTAGTATCCTTTCAACCTTTCAAAAATCATTTTTGAAAGCAATTCAAATTATTCTTTGAATTTATAAATCCAAACTAGTTTTGCAAACAACTTTCATTCAAAATAATTTGGCAGCAATCCCTCTTTTGGAAACCCGAAAATGAACATCGGTGATGCTGCAGTCATCACCAAAGTTATTCTCCAACGACCAAAAAGAGTTTAGAGCTTTCATCTCTTCCAAACACTTTCCCAAAACCTTTGAAAACCATTTTCAAACTTAAAAGGAATTTAATCTTTTCCAAATTTCGATATTTTCAAATCCTTTCAAAAACATTTCCAAATATTCCTCTGGAATTTTACTTCAAATTATAAATCACCTTTATAATTTACATTCTCAAATTTCATTTATATATGGATTTTATTTCTAAACTTTTGGTTATGATTCCAATTTCTTATTCAATTTCAATGATAATAATTTAATATTATCACTTCCTAACAAACAAGCAGCCATATGCTATAATAATTTACAAAAAAATATTATTTCCTTTTATATACAAAATAGTTTGGGTACAATTATTTCATTTACCTTAATTTTAAAACAATATCGTGTCGAATTGTTCTATACAAGTGTTTAGAGATTCCTATAGATATAGTTGTATGGACTATATCGACCAGAATCCATATTCCACTCGACAAACCAATCATCACAATATATAAAAAAAATTATATTCACTAACAAATACGTACTCATATCTATTATTACACTCAAACTCATTCTAGAGTACTACCGACTCTATCTCTAATGAGTAACACCCAACAAAGCCAAGGTTGTCGCTTAACCAAATGCTCTGATACCAAATGTCAATTAACCAATGATTTTATTTTTAAACTAATACTTAATATTTTTTTACAAATCCCTTTTAATAAATTTATTTAACTAAAATTTAAATTATCAAATAGAAATTTAATTATTCGACTTGTTCGAATATTAATAAATTTATATAATGTTTATTCAAGGTCAAATTATGAAGGAAACAAACTGGAATGGAAAATGGATTGCATGCATAAGCTAAGGTGAGATCTTCTCACTCAATCGCTGATTTAATTTTTATAGTTAAATTCAAAATTGATTGATTGTGTATTTGGATAATTAAATTATTATTAGTTATATTAGTTTAGACCCTATGCGCCGCATAATAGCGGACGTTATTATATTAAACCCATATACCGCGATATTCCACCTCGAAGTGGAATTGCTATTATATATGTATTTGGAGTTGTTGATTTCCCGCATTATTTAGCGGATGAGACCTTATTGCGCCGCATAATAGCGGATAATATTATATAAATCCTATATACCGCGATATTCCACCTTGAAGTGGAACGGGTATTTAATTGTTGTGCTAACGTCTGTGGATGTAGGGAAACAGATTGGAGGGATCCAACTGGATTCCTCAAATATTTAATTTGTTTCGTATGTTATGTGTTGATTTTTTTTATTTTATTCGTGTGACTATTTGTGATTGAAACCGTTGAAGGCTGTAATTTAGCCGTATATATTTTTGGTATCGTAGAATACCAGAAATAAATAAAAATTTAATTTTGAAATTTGGGTAGAAGATTTGTAATAAATTCATTCAAAGGAATCGGGTGAATTTTAAAAGAAGGAAATTTAAATAGATAAAGTTTTTTGCCTTTGAAAACTTATTGAATAAATTCCAAAAATATGGGAAAATATTTTTGATAAAGGAATTTCGAGTAATGTTGTTTAATAGTTGAAGGATTTATTCAAGATACATATTTTAAATAATTGAAAGAGATAAAGAAATTCATTTCAAAAGGAAATAAATTTAGAAATTAAATTTGGAATTTAATTTAGAGTTGAAATTAATTTTAGAAATTAAATTTTGAAATTAATTTGGAGTTAGAATAAATCTTAGGAATCGATTAGGAAATTTGGTTTGGTGTTTTGGAAATAATTTTGAAAATCAATTTGAAATTAACTTGATATTGGAAAATTAATTTGGGAAATCCAATTGGAATTTGATTTTGTGTTTGAAATAAACTGGAAATCAATTTGGGATCCGATTGGGCTTGAAGATAATATTTGGGAATCGATTTAAAATTCGTATATCAGTTGATATTTGGAAATGTAAATTCACAACGGGAATTTGTAAAGGAAAGGGAAATTGTTTAAAAATAAATATTGGTTTATTTTTAAAGTGTGGAAAGAAATTCACAAATTGGAATGTAAATTAAAATAAATCAAGAAGATTTATTAATTTATTGGAATTGACCATTTTGTAATGGAAAAAGAATTCTTCCTTGGAAAGCCGAGTATATTTTTAAAATAGCTTTTGAAATAAAATTAAAAGTTTTAGATTTAGTTTTAAAATAATATTGTTGGAGAACTTAGTTTGGAAATGGTTTTAAAGTAAAATTTTATTTAATTAATTATATAAGGATTATTTAAAAGATTAAATTGACTTTTGATTTAGAGAATAGTTATTAAAATATTTATACTCTATCTACTAATTTTATTTTAAAATTAGTTTTGGACTTGAATTTTATATGAGATATTAGTATAATATTTTTCATAACTAATATTTAAGAAAATATTATAAAATAGCTTATTTTAAATGTTTCCAAGTATATTTTGAATAAGTATTTTTATATTATTTTAAAATATTTGAAATCGGCAGATTTTCAGTGGAAATGAATAAATGTTTGGAAATGTATTCCGTGTGAGAAGAGTGTTTTGAATTTGTTTTCAAAAAAGGTTGAAATATGGAAATTGATTTGAAATTTATTTTCAAAGGATTGAAGTGTGAAATTTTATCTTGGGGAGATATATTGAAAATAATAATAATTGGGGGAAAATTGTTCGAAATCTAGTGATTGTTGTGAATGATGATTGATAGTTGAATAACCAACTATCACTATTGGCCTTTTTAAATGGTATTTGAATTTCGATGCGACCGGGAGTCAAATTCCAACTGGATATTCGAAACCCACATCGAACTTTTGTGATTGTGATGGATCTTTTATTTAAAAGATCAAAGTGAAATTGTTGTGATTTGTTCGAATCTCAATGTGACACTTATTTTTAAAATAAGCGCTCGTTATTCGGATTAGCCGGGAGAGGACCTTGTGTCATAAAACCCATTCCAAATAACGTTATGACGAAATGGGATCGCATTTGAAGATGGTGTGGAAGACCGGGTATTTTCGAAAGCGAAAGGATACATGTTGAATGTCTCTGCACCGGGTTGCTCCAATATAGAGATTTTATCACCCTTTGTGATGGGGATTTCGGACGCGATTAGTGAATATCCGGATTGCAAGGACTACTTTGGAAGTGCCTTCAGTTCCGTTCGATCCCGGAACGGACTTGTATGGATGTGTGTCTGACGTTACACTTTGAGATGTAAAGCTGGTTTCTATCAAATACATTTCTGTTGGTGGTGGAGAATTTATTCTCTTAGCTTAACACCCTTCTTTGAGACGTACGAGTTCAGAGGATATGTAATTGATGGTTATTAGTGATGCATTCCCAATTTGGTAATGTGGCATACGAAGTGCTGCTGATCATTTATTGATCGAAGCATGGCTTTTGTGAAAAGTGTAGCTTTGTAGACGAGACTTCGTCGAACCTCACACCCCGGAATGGTCGAAATAGGAAGGATGTGGCAAGATTGTAGGGTGTAGCGCCCCTTAGGGTATGTACATTTCCTTATGGATAGAAGTGGTATCATGGTATGGAGCCCAAATACTTAACTTATGTGAATATCGCAAATATATATTACTTTGTGAGTGTTGTTGTTGAGGATCCTCGGATAAAGGTTGTTTACAACCGAGGGATGGCATACTCGTGTAGTAGTTACCTACTTTTGCAGAGGTAACCCGGCCTTGTGTTGGCAGAGATCCGTTTAGGTTCTCGGGGCGTCCATCCAGAGGCATACCCATGTGGCAATAGGAAGTTCCTTAGCCTAACCATTTGTTGGAAATTCAATCACTAATAAGCGCCTTGTACTGTTTTAGTTGTATAATCTTCCATCTAATATGGTAGCTATAGTAGGCATACTATAATGGTACGTATGATGGCTAAGATTAATATTGTACTTGCAAATGTTTTTCCACTATGCACTAATAATAATATCAAAAAAGTTTTCTCGTAGTAAGCATATTTGACTATCATAAGGAGAAATCTCCTCCAAGTGCGCGATTGCGTTGTGTGTGTGCCAGGAGGCCTTATGGTAGTTTCATTTTCCAAAAAGTATTGCGGATTTCTTTTAAATTCCTTTGTTTTTCTTTTGTAAAAGAATAACTGTTTTAAGATCTCACACCAGTCCCATGACTGACCTGGAGTTTATTGCTCCCTTTCTAAACTCTGGGTGCCCATAATTTTCCACACGGGCAGCCTAGAGTCGGGTTATCAGTTATTTAGGAGCAAAGTCAGAAAAGAGTTGCTGTGGAGATCAGGAGTTGAAGCAGGATGGCGAGACGTATGTGACGACCCACGTTTCGGGAGGTTTAAATCGACAATTATCCACACATGTCCGACTTAAACAATCCGAAATGTAGATAATCAATTGGGGTTAAATAAGAAAAATAAGAAGAGAAGAAGGAAACAAAACACAGAATCTCATAGAGGAAGATAATATATAATAAATAAACAATTCATAAAGCTGTTTACTATACATTACGTTTTAAACAATACTCATTTATCAGAGTTATAAATATACAACAAGGAGAAATAATCAATACATGATGCACGGGATAATAATAATAGTAATGTACCAAACTCCATCTTCGTCCTCCAGAGAATAGTCTTCAATAAACTGAAAAACACAAGACTGACCCGAGTGTAATGGAAAAAATAAAACACTCGAGTCAGGACTAAAATACTCTTATATCGGTCAAATCAATAACACAATATGAGCACAATAACTTAAGAGATGTTACAGGATTTTCCATCTCCTAAGGATCCGTTAAACTATTTATATATAATAGTATACAGTATAATAGATAATGTCTATCAGTAAGATAAATATCAAAATAGCGTTAAGGCTTTACATTGATCCACCTTAACACATTTTTACAGTTTTAAACCAAAATCGTAATGGGCTCGTATAGGGATAAATATGACAAGGCACGTGAGGCAATGCCCAAGGTAGGATTCTACCAGTTTACCCTTTCTGGCTGGTCGTAACCCATCCGTGGCCGACCGCGACAATCAATCCAAACGACAAATAAGGTGTACCCGTCGAATCCGAAACCACAATAGTAATACGAGGGATCAACGTCGCTAGAGGTAGCTAACCTCAATGGCCAGACATAGGCTCCTGTTTTAGTCATTTTAATTATGACAAGAATGTCAAGGCTATCCATCATCTTTCTCTTACTTCATTCCAGTAAACGTCGCCAATTCAACCACTACATTCTGGATATCATCCACCGCGTACACGGTTGTCAAAGTGGTTCCAATATTGACAGAGAGTATGCCAATAAGACGCCCCGGTCTCTTTAACAACCAATCGTCATCTTACACACTGGTTGGTTCTTTTACATTTCAAAAACAATTTGCACTTGATATCAAAATATGATATTCGTTTCAAAATCAAATCCTTTTCGAAATCATCATATAATCGCTTTAAAATAAAATCCATTTCGAAATTATCATATATTCACTTTAAAATAAAATCCAGTTCGAAATTATCATATATTCAAAATTATCAATTTTGTCCGATAAATCGATTTCACTTCCAAAATTTGATTCGATTTCAATTTAAGTTATAAACTTCACTTTAACCTAGTTCGTATTTAAATCCAAGATTTAAATATAAACACTTTACCTTTCAACCAGTTTGAATTTTAGAAAATAGTTTAAAATAGTTAAATAGTTAAAAATAGTTTAATAGAAAATATTTAAATATTTTAATCGAAAATAATTTTGAATAAAAAAAATGGTTTACATATTAAAATAGTTCGAAAGAAAAAAAATCAAAATAATTCGAATATTTAAAGAATATAGATTTTGAATACTTTATACAAAAAAATTCATTTTTAAAATAATTGCAAAGTCAAACCAGTTAACTTCCCAATTTCCTACCCAAATCAATTTCAAATTCCATTTCGATTTAATCGATTCAATTCTGATTCCAACTCGAACAAATTTTTGATTCAATATAAATTTCGATTTCAATTCACAAATTCCTTCCACTTTCAATTTCAATTTTCAAATTTATTTAAATCCCAATTTCACATAAATTCCTAATTCCAAATTAATTTAAATTTCAATTTCAAATTAATTTACAATTTCAGTTCCAATTCCAAATTCGATTCCAAAATATCAATTTAAACATTTAAATCAAATTTACTTTTAATACCGAATTTTAAATTCAAATTTTCAATACCAAACTCAAGTTTGAAATATCATTTCATATCAATTTTCTTAAAAATATTCAAAGATCAAATAAAAGACCAATCTTTTAAACAAATCAACATTCAAATTTTTACGTCGTATTTCAATTTTTTTTAACTTAAAAATCTAAACTTCGATTAATTAAACAATTTCGTTTTCCAAGTTTAAATTCCAACATTTCGAGCTTCAATTCAAAGTAATTGAATTTCCATAAATTTGACTTTATTCTAAAAATCAATTCATTTAAATAATTTCAAACAACTTTTAAAATCATTTAATTTAACCAACTCGGTGTCCGTATATAATTTTTTAACCTATGGCCAAGTGGACAATTATTTCAATTTAATTTCGAGGATGGATACATACACACACACATCATCATCATCATCATTTCAATCCAAATAGATGTCATAGGTATATATCATTTCAATCTATTTCTTAATTTATTCAAAACAATTTAGTTTATAGTTCTATATGCAATAAACAATATACAAGATGATAACATGATATATCAAAATAAATAAACAACCAATGTCGACCAATATAATCCATCACAACCAATCAACCATAAAGCCAATATCATTCACAAGTTCCAATTTTTTTCCATATCGGTTAGTATTCTGCCAATTAAATTTAAATTTATTTAACGGTTGATTTAAATTCTATCAATTAATTCATATACCAATTAAAATGACAATTAAACCTACCAAACAACATCCAATAAATTTCATATCACTTCAGAATATAAATATAACTAATATAAAATTATTTTAGTCAATTGTGAACGTATAAACACTCAACTTTGATTTATCGACGATTTAAAATCCAAATAAAGGCCCAAATTTGAACAGTCTCGGAATGCAACCAAACGAGGTCCATATTGTTCGGAATATCGATACGAACGTAAAGGAGAAAACCGCGCGTCGATCCGAGCTCGTATGCAAAAATTATTCAAGTTAGGACATTTGAATTTGATATAAAATAATTATTTATTAAATAAATTTAAAAAAAAGCACGTACACCTACTTCCTCAACATCACGTACGGCCTACCCACTCACGCATGCCCCTTTCTTCCGTGCGCACGCAACTCGGGACATCTAGAGTTCAATCAGCGACTACAAGTGCGTGCGCCACCTTGAGAGCCACCTACGCACCAAGTTTCACATCACCAATCGCCGCCGTTTGCATGCAATTCAAGAAAATACGTCCACGCTTCCAAGTTAGATATGGGCGAATCCATGAAAAAATAGCATACATCAACCGTATGGATTTGAAGAGCTTGCCGTGATCTATAACATTGCTTTTGGAATTTTTCGATTTCGTTGAACGGATTGAGAGATATTAAGGAAAGAAGTTCGAGCAATTCTGGCCATTGAATAGGTGGCGGCCATGGTATAGAATTAGGGTTTCTGGATTAAAATAATAATAAATCTGTCTCGGTTTGCGTGCGTATTTATATAGGTAGGTCCAACATCGTCCGAACTCCAATCGAGACGTGCCGCCAGGCGTTTATAAGGTTTTATCCCCATTCCGAACGCAATGGAACTAGTTTCGGGGCCTAATTCGATCGTATGTGAAAGATAGCTTTTCGAAGTCGATTATTTTAATTTAAATTCGAAATTAAATTTCCACGCATTTCAAGCTCGCACGGCCAAACGACAAGTCTGATTGCTACGAAAATTGAAATCCTAACATAATTTACTATTACGGATCCGATGAAACAGGTTTTGTTGAAATCCGAGACAGTTGTCGAAATGGCTATTTTTACTCGTTAATTACAATATAAAATTTTCAATTCTAATTATTCACATTTAAATCCAATTTTGAATATTAATAATCTTAATTGTTGCTTATATAAAATTTTACATCAATTTATGACATCATTTTCTATAATATTAAAATTAGAATTTAATTATTCAAATAATTTCAAATATTAAATTATTCAACAAATTACATTAATAATCATTTTCATTCAATAATCACCATAAATTAAATAACTAAAAATAGCTAAAAAATACAGGTCGTTACATACTCCCCCACTCAAAACTTTTCGTCCTCGAAAAGGCGTTAAGTATAGAATTTAACATATAATATATTTTCTCAAAATAATTGACTTATAAACATTAAAATCTTGTTTATAAACCTTTACTATACTCTCGCTGCACCCCTCCGATATCGGTTTGGTGAAAAATATAACTTATATATAAAAACAAGTTATAAAAATTTAAAACTTCAAAAATTTCTAACTCCTGGATTTACGGAAAATTTCGGCAGAGTCTTCTTTGCGCGGCTCGATCGAAATTTTTTACAATTCAATACATAACACAGATATAACCAATATATATCAAATATACATCTCATCTCAATGATGAGGCATCCCGAAGGGCAAAAATATAAAATCGCGATATTTAATCCGAGATACGTACCTTATTATTTATAGTACGAGCGAGTTCGCTTGTATTAAGGAAGCAAAATCATATAAAAATCCACGTATTTGCCCCAACGATCTTTGTGTGTACCTATCTCAACTCAAATTAACAATACTAGTTAACACACAACGATATAGAAGCATGTATAAGCCTAATATAACCGATTTTGAATCCAAACAACACAAACAACCACAAATACATAACACACAACAATCATATGCAATCAAAACGGTAATAACAATGGTTTGAAACAAAGAGACCATTCAACCATCAATATCCGTCCAATCAATCCAATTAATTCATAACCATGTGGATTTACGTTATCCAATATCAATTTTTTTTTTAATTTATACTCTTTATTTGTAACTAACATTCATTACATTACCATTTTAATGGATTCATTTCATTTTTATTTGCATCCAACAACTTTTTATTCAATTAGATTCACATTCAATTGATTTTTCATTCAATCTATTTATTTCCAATTGGTTTGCATACACTACCAACATTAATAAATTACATTCTATTAATTTACACTCATTTATAGTTGCATTCATATTTTTTTTTCACTTCCATCATTTCGTTTTAATAATACATATAATTAATTATACTTAAGTAAATTAATTACATAGCACATTCCATATATTTTAAATTAATTCACATTCACTAATTAGTATTCATTTCTTTAATTATACAATATATCTATATTCAATTCACTTGTTTTAATTAATTTACATTCAACAAATTGGGTTTCAATCCATTTTTATTCAATCATACAGTATTCATTCATTCATATTTGATTTATTTCAATTCAATATGCCTACGTTCAATTGATTTATTTCAATTATTCACATTTGTTTCATCCATATTTAAATTTTATTCACATTCCATTGATTTCTTTAAATTTATTAACATTCATTGCAATTTCACTATATTCAATTTGACTCAATTTAATTTACGAAATTTCAATTGTTTCACTTTTTTTTATTATATACTAACATCATTTATAAACCATCTAAATTTATTATAAATAATTTATACAACACCATCACGGTTATTATTATTATTTCATATCTTATGTTATTATTTACACACCGATTTACTTCATCTATTTAATTCATATTATTAATTTACCAAAATTAATTTTATTTTATAACTCAATTCATATTAATAACCCATTTTTTTCCTTCTTTTCACAATAAATTCATTCAGCTTCTCTTAAGTCCACTTTAACTTATAATTTTTTCTATAACTTATTCCATGTTATATTAGTTAACATTCAAATTTTATTTAAACTACTCCACTTGCAATTTAATTTTTTTAATCCAATTTTAAATCAAATCCAATTACTCATACTAATTTTTCTTACATTCATTTATTTTATTTAATCTCTTTCATACTTAAATTACGTTTCATTTTAAAAATTCACGTCCTTGTTCAATTTTACTTCATTTTATAGCTCAAATGAAATTAATCAACTTTACTAATTTATCTAGTTTCATTTAAAATCCACTTCAATTTATTAAGTTGAACTTCATTTCATTTTAATTCATTACTAATTTTATTTAATACTATTCAAGTTAAATTTTCTTATCATCCTTACTGAACCAATTTAAATTTTGTTTAGCCTAAAATTCTCAAATATATAAACTATATAATTTATTCATTCAAAATTCATTTTATCCATTTCAATTTAAAGACAATTCATTTTATTTAAGCTTTCAAGATTTAAATATATTTTACTTAATTTATTTCACTAACTCAACTAATTTAACATTTCTTGAGTTAATTATTTTATTTCGTATCTCAAATTCAAATTTATAGGTTAGAAACTTATTCCTTATATAGTATTCCCAATTTTTAAGTACAAAACAACTTTCATTCACTTATTAAATCAAACTTAGGATATATTACTTTTTTTTAAATCAAAACTTGTTTTAATTGAAAATAAATTTCTACTGGTAGCAATTCTCACCCGGAAGCCCGGAAATGAATACTGGCGATGCTGCAGTCATCCCCATAATTATTTCTCAGCGACCAAGCGAGTTTAATGCTTTTATTTATTCAAAAATCTTTTCAAATATATTTCTAGTCAAAATAGTTTGAAATAATACTATTATCAATTTTGAAGTCTTTGGAAGCTAGTTTTGAAAACAAAAGGTTTTAAATTCTAAAATTCTCAATTTTTAAAATCATTTCTATATATAAGCTATATTATAAATATACTTACCCAAATTTCCTTACCATATTAATATTTCATTAATTTATTAAACAATTCTTATTGCAATTTTATTTTATTTTAATTTAATTTTATTATCAAATTCTTCAATATAAAATTCATTAAGCATACGTTTTCTTTTTAAATCAACAAATAATCTATGATAAATAAATAATATCATCTCCTAACAACTAATTCATTAAGAATTATCATTATATATAAAATTATTTAGGTAAAATTATTTCATTTACCTGATTTTAAAAACAATATTATGTCGACTTGCCTCGTTTAAGTGTTTAGAAACCCCTATCGATGACACGGCGTCCCATGCATCAATCGGAATTCATAAACAACTCAATGGATAAGTAAACACAATATAAAACATTTTATAACACTAACAAGTACGCTCTCTCATATCTATACACTCAAACAGACTCATTCTAGGGTATTACTACCCTATCTCTAATGGGTCAAACCCCACGAAGCCAAGGTTATTGCTAAACCTTCGCTCTGATACCAGCTGTGACGATCCATGTTTCGGGAGGTTTAAATCGACAATAATACACACATGTCCGACTTAAACAATCCGAAATGTAGATAATCAATTGGGTTAAATAAGAAAAATAAGAAGAGAAGAAGAAAACAAAACACAGAATCTCACAGCGGAATCGATAATATATAATAATCAAATAAACAATTCATAAAGCTGTTAGCTATACATTGGGTTTTAAACTATACTCATTTATCAGAGTTGTAAATATACAACAAGGAGAAACAATCAATACATGATGCAAGGGATAATAATAATAGTAATATACCAAACTCCATCTTCGTCCTCCAGAGAATAGTCATCAATACACTGAAAAACTTAGGACTGACCCGAGCGTAATGGAAAAAACAAAACACTCGAGTCAGGAATAAAATACTCTAATATCAGTCAAATCAATATCACAATATGAGCACAATAACTTAAGGGATGTTACAGGATTTTCCATCTCCTAAGGATCCGTTAAACTATTTATATATAATAGTATACGGTATATAGATAATGTCTATCAGTAAGATAAATATCAAAATAGCGTTAAGGCTTTACATTGATCCACCTTAACACATTTTTACAGTTTTAAACCAAAATCGTAATGGGCTTGTATGGGGATAAATATGGCAAGGCACGTGAAGCAATGCCCAAGGTAGGATTCTATCAGTTTACCCTTTCTGGCTGGTCGTAACCCATCCGTGGCCGACTGCGACAATCAATCCAAACGACAAATAAGGTGCACCCATCGAATCCGAAACCACAATAGTAATACGAGGGTCAACGTCGCTAAAGGTAGCTGTAACAACCCGCATATTTATCAGCTTTTATATTTAAATATTTTATTTAAATATTTTATCATTCTTCGGATTTTAGTCCAAAAAAATCACTTTTTGCAAACAGTCGAATTGGGACTCGAGACCACTCCCATTGAGTTTAAAATGCCGTTTGCGACCTTTTTGAGTATAAGCTTCGATATGTTTGGAGTAAGTTGATTTTTGCTACTTTTTTCACTTAAGGCTTTAGATTGGGCTGAACCCTCTTACTAACTCAGTCCCAACCCCTTCTCCTCTTCATTACTTCATTCCTCATTTCCTAATACTCAAGCTTTTATACTAATAGAGAGTGGAAGAGAAATTAAAACTCCAAGCCCTAGTTTTATTTTGCAAATCAAACTCTAGCTCCAAACTAATAGAAGAACCTATTGGTAAGCTTCTTTTCTTCTTCTTCAACTCATTCTCTTATCAATTTCAGAAATTCCTAAACCTAATTTTGAGAATGTTCTTCTTTTAAGCTTAGATTCAAGCATCTTGTGTTGAGATTGAAGTATGGTTGATCTTCCCTTGTCTTCAAGCTTCTCATTCATTTGTTTTGGGTTCAAAGGTGAGATTTTATCTCACATCTATGACTATAATTATCTTTGGTTGTTAGGTGTGAATTCCTAACACTTCTTCATGTGAATTTGCTCTTGATTTGGATTGGTTTTGTGAATATTCCAATTTTTGGGTTTTTAAGTCAAATTTGTGTGAAAATCCTTTTATGGATGTTTGATCGTGCTTTTGGTGATGCATCGAGGAGCATATAGGGCCGGGTTGCCGATTGGCATAAACCCTTAGAGCCAATGTTCGTCACCGGATTCATTTTGGAAGAGTTTGCTCTTCATTTGGATAGGCTGAAAAACAGCCCAGGCAAGATTCAGTAGACTGAAAAGTCTGTTCAGTCGACTGAACCTAGAACCTGAAAGTTTCCAGGCCTGATTCAGTCGATTGAAAAGTCTGTTCAGTCGACTGAACCTGGAAACAGAAAGTTTCCTGAACCTGGAAAATTTCCAGGTACAGGGTCAGTCGACTGAAAACTCTGTTCAGTCGACTGAACCTGCTGTTTCAGTCCATTTTTCCTTTTTGGATTGAATTTCCAACGTTAATCGATTCGTGTTTGATTCCCTTTTGTTATTATCACTTATTATCGACTTTGATGACATTTTCTTCGTGATTTTTGAGAATATCCATTTTGATGGATTCGGTATCGATTTCTTTGGTTTTTATTGACGTCTTCGAATGTGAATTTTAGTGATTGATTGTTCCTACAATCTTCTTTGTGATTTGCCACTTTAAAAATATAAAGGTTTCAATACCAGTAGTAAATATCAAAATTCTTTCATCAAAATGATTTCAACACTATTTTATTACAAAGCTCGTTTCTTAAAACCATTTTCCAATCTACTAGTATATACAAGCCTTTACCTCACTCGTATGAGAAATCTAATTAAACGACCTAGTAAAACGAGTGGTATGAAACGCTTGCGTTTACTTCGTCGGTTAATTCTTGGACTTGTTCGATTAAATCTCTTGTGACAATTTTCTAGTGGAGAACTACAGTTTGTTCGTAAATATTTAAGTTAAGCAAGTGGTTATGGGACATGAAGCTAAACTCATATATTTACTAGCTTAGTGTAATTGACGCTTTCTTGATGATCATGACGATCATTTTTGTGATTTAGACTAGCAATGTGCGATGTCTCTTTGTCTGCGAGGGAGACTAAACCCCGTTTTGTCGAGTTTCGACTCAAGTTGGTGGGGTAGCAACCCATGGTCTTCGGGCCTTTTGTGGAGCTTCGGCTCAATTTGGGATGGTTAGCAACCATGGAATTAGCGGTCCATTTGTGATACACGTGTTGGTGAGCTTTATGCTCCCGTTTGTGATAGGCCTTTCCCCCTTTTGTGATTTCTGGATTTCTTGAGATGATTTCTAGAATTTGTACTTCACCAATTTTCGTGATTTTCATTGATAAGTTTTATCAATATTTGTGCATTGGTGAATTTGTGCGTCATTGACTTTTGTGATTGATATTGATATAATCGTCAATATTTATGGTTTGGTGAACGAAATAAAGAGTATGACATTTCCTTTGATCCTTGAGTAGATTTTTGTGATATTGATTAATCTCTTGTTGATTTTCAATTACTTATATATATCACAGCTTGGCATTGTGATTATTACGTGTTTAGTCGTACCTCTTATTCTATATCGTCTCATCTGATATTTATAGCTAGACTGATTGGTTTATTATTTTCTTATTAAATAATACTCGGGTCAGACCGAGATGTTACAAGTGCTTCAGCTTGACTTCTCACTTGGGATTGATTTCTCTGACTTTTGGCTAACTACTTAGATTAATAGTTTATTTTGTTGTATACACTTGAGATATGGACTCATAGTTGTATTCTTTTGTATAGCACGTGTTGCTATTCTTTTGTATTATTGTGGATCTTTTTGACCACTACTCTGATATACACTTTCATGTGTTAGTTATATATTCATATCTTCTTCCGCCTTTGTGATATGAATTATCTGTGACTGATTTGTGTTATGCTTATTTCTATATTTGTTTCCGAAGATTATTATAGCCACTGTGTAGTAGCTTTGTGTTTGTATCAGTATGTCGGATTTCCTCTTGAAATAAAATGCATGTTATACTATCTGACATATCGGTGCTCGTGCAAAGCAATTACACGGATGGTCGCTCCTCAGCAGCCTTATTCTTCGTCCTAGTTGACAGCATTACTCCGTAGTGTTCTTGGCTAGCGTGGGTATAGAGGTGGGGCGCCACAGTAGCTAACCTCAATGGCCAGATATAGGCTCCTGTTTTAGTCATTTTAATTATGACACAAATGTCAAGGCTATCCATCATCGTTCTCTTACTTCATTCCAGTAAACGTCGCCAATTCAACCACTACATTCTGGATATCATCCACCGCGTACACGGTTGTCAAAGAGGTTCCAATATTAACAGAGAGTATGCCAATAAGAGGCCCCGGTCTCTTTGACAACCAATCGTCATTTTACACACTGGTTGGTTCTTATACATTTCAAAAACAATTTGCACTTGATATCAAAATATGATATTCGTTTCAAAATCAAATCCATTTCGAAATCATTATATAATCGCTTTAAAATCAAATCCATTTCGAAATTAATATATATTTTCTTTAAAATAAAATCCATTTCGAAATTATCATATATTCAAAATTATCAATTTTTTCCGATAAATTGATTTCACTTCCAAAATTTGATTCGATTTCAATTTAATTTATAAACTTCACTTTAACCTAGTTCGTATTTAAATCCAAGATTTAAATATAAATACTTCACACTTCAACCAGCTTGAATTTTAGAAAATAGTTTAAAATAGTTAAATAGTTAAAAATAGTTTTAATAAAAATATTTAAATATTTTAATCGAAAATAATTTTGAATAAAAAATGGTTTACATATTAAAATAGTTCGAAAGAAAAAAAAATCAAAATAATTCAAATATTTAAAGAATATAGATTTTGAATCATTTATACAAAAATATTCATTTTTAAAATAATTGCAAAGTCAAACCGGTCAACCTCCCAATTTCCTACCCAAATCAATTTCAAATTCCATTTCGATTTAATCGATTCAATTCTGATTCCAACTCGAACAAATTTTTGATTCAATATAAATTTCGATTTCAATTCACAAATTCCTTCCACTTTCAATTTCCATTTTCAAATTTATTTAAATCCCAATTTCACATAAATTCCCAATTCCAAATTAATTTAAATTTCCAATTTCAAATTAATTTCGAATTCCAATTCCAAATTAATTTCCAATTTCAGTTCCAATTCCAAATTCGATTCCAAAATATCAATTTAAACATTTATATCAAATTTAATTTTAATACCGAATTTTAAATTCAAATTTTCAATTCCAAACTCAAATTTGAAATATCATTTCATATCAATTTTTCTTAAAAATATTCAAAGATCAAATAAAAGACCAATCTTTTAAAACAAATCAACATTCGAAAATTTACGTCGTATTTCAATTTTTTTTAACTTAAAAATCTAAACTTCGATTAATTAAACAATTTTGTTTTCCAAGTTTAAATTCCAACATTTCGAGCTTCAATTCAAAGTAATTGAATTTCCATAAATTTGATTTCATTCTAAAAATCAATTCATTTAAATAATTTCAAACAACTTTTAAAATCATTTAATTTAACCAACTCGTTGTCCGTATATAATTTTCTAACCTATGGCCAAGTGGATAATTATTTCAATTTAATTTCAAGGATATATATATATATATATATATATATATATATATATATATATATAAACACACACACACACATATCCTTTCAATCCAAATAGATGTCATAGGTATATATCATTTCAATCTATTTCTTAATTTATTCAAAACAATTTAGTTTACAGTTCTATATGCAATAAACAATATACAAGATGATAGCATGATATACCAAAATAAATAAACAACCAATGTCGACCAATATCATCCATCACAACCAATCAACCATAAAGGCAATATCATTCACAAATTCCAATTTTTTTCCATATCGGTTAATATTCTGCCAATTAAATTTAAATTTATTTAACGGTCGATTTAAATTCTATCAATTAATTCATATACCAATTTAAGTGACAATTAAACCTACCAAACAACAACCAATAAATTTCATATCACTTCAGAATATAAATATAACTAACATAAAATTATTTTAATCGATTGTGAGCGTATAAACACTCACCTTTGATTTATCGACGATTTAAAATCCAAATGAAGGCCCAAATTTGAACAGTCTTGGAATGCATCCAAACGAGCTCCATGTTGTCCGGAATTTCGATACGAACGTAACGGAGAAAACCGCGCGTCGATACGAGCTCGTATGCAAAAATTATTCAAGTTAGAACATTTGAATTTGATATAAAATAATTAATTATTAAATAAATTAAAAAAAGAGCATATACACCTACTTCCTCAACATCACGTACGGCCTACCCACTCACGCATGCCCCTTTCTTCCGTGCGCACGCAATTCGGGACATCTAGAGTTCGATCAGCGACTACCAGTGCGTGCGCCACCTTGAGAGCCACCTACGCACCAAGTTTCACATCACCAATCGCCGCCGTTTGCACGCAATTCAAGAAAATACGTCCACGCCTCCAAGTCAGATATGGGCGAATCCATGAAGAAATAGCATACATCAACCGTATGGATTTGAAGAGCTCGCTGAGATCTACAACTTTGCTTTTGGAATTTTTCGATTTCGTTGAACGGATTGAGAGATATTAAGGAAAGAAGTTCGAGCAATTCTGGCCATTGAATAGATGGCGGCCATGGTATAGAATTAGGGTTTCTGGATTAAAATAATAATAAAATTGTCTCGGTTTGCGTGTGTACTTATATAGGTAGGTCCAAAATCGTCTGAACTCCAATTGACACGTGCCGCCAGGCGTTTATAAGGTTTTATCCCCATTCCGAACGCAATGGAACTAGTTTCCGGACCTAATTCGATCGTATGTGAAAGATAGTTTTTCGAAGTCGATTATTTTAATTTAATTTCAAAATTAAATTTCTATGTGTTTCAAGCTCGCACGGCCAAACGGCAAGTCCGATTGCTACGAAAATTGAAATCCTAACATAATTTACTATTACGGATCCGATGAGACAGGTTTCGTCGAAATCCGAGACCGTTGTCAAATGGCTATTTTTACTCGTTAATTACAATATTCAATTTTAATTATTCACATTTAAATCCAATTTTGAATATCAATAATCGTAATTGTTGCTTATATAAAAGTTTACATCAATTTATGACATCATTTTCTATAATATTAAAATTAGAATTTAATTATTCAAATAATTTCAAATATTAAATTATTCAACAAATTACATTAATAATCATTTTCATTCAATAATCACCATAAATTAAATAACTAAAAATAGCTAAAAAATACGGGTCGTTACATATGGAGATCAGGAGTTGAAGCTGGATGGCGTGACGTATCTCTTTACTATGTAGTGTTCATTGCGTATGGTTAGTGCAAATTAGTTTTCATATAGTCAAGTTATAATAACTGTCAGTGATGTATGACGTCGTTGTAAACTCTGATGTTGTATTGTATTAACTGAGATGATTCTTTGTTTTAAAGATTATTCATTTATCTATTATATATTTTTCCGCTGCGAAATGTGAGATTCTGTTTTGTTTCTATTTTTCTTCTATCTTCTTCTTCTTAAACCCTAACGGTTCTATTTTCCGGCATTCGACTGTGCTACATTTGATACAGTGGACGTATAAATGTCGACCTTCGGTCGTCGAAAAATTGGGTCGTGACAACTAACCAACATTTTTTTAAAAAAAGCAAACCTTCTAAATTCAATATTAGTAAAAAGAGTGATCCTACAGTTTGAAACGTCTTATTTTACAATTACAGTCCAAAATTTATGAAAGTCGAATTGTAAATTAGACAAATTATAACGCTTAAAATTTGCCAATGTTTTATGCGAAAATTAAATATAAAAGAAAATAATTCAAGATGTTGAAATATAAAATAGTAAATGACTAATGGAAGTTGAAACCTATAGTACCATACTGTATACAATGACAAATGATTGATTGCTTAAGTAGCGACTTATCCAAGAATTGTAACTGCATGGGACAACTTTACCATCTATGTATGGGCAAGTTATCATAACAGTAATCAGCAATATAAATGTCAAAGTTTCATTCGAAGTTTGCACAATTTAATCCTACATCTTGGATATTCATGTTAAGCTTCCAAAGGGAGAAGGAATGATGAATTGGGTACAACAATTTCACTACAAAATCAAAAGCAGCAAACCAGTAACATCTCTAAACTCATAAAATTAATCAGAATGGAATAAAATACAGACTCAAGCACTCCGTTGCCATTGTAAAGAAGAAAAATATCGAGTATATTAGGGTAGCGGTTAACTTGTCAACATTATATACGCTGTTGAAAATGTACATGGGTAATAGGTAATTTATAAATATGAAACGTGCAAGTAATAGGGATTTTTTTTTCAAATACCTCATTTTTAAAGATAAAATGAAGGGCATGTCTCCATATTTCTACCTTAGGAGGGCATGAAACATGAAACAATGCTTACGATATAGCGAATTTAAAATTAAACAACAGTTCTATTGAAAGTTAAAAATCCAACATTATATATCTCATTATCCGTATAAATGTAGGATGGTAAGCGAACAACATCAAGGTGAAGAATAATTCCAAATCAATGAATGATCCAAAATCTATGTAGCATACACTAAAGAAAATCCACATAGGAATGAGATATTTTTTAAAAATGTCGACAGCATGTTTAAATGCAAAATTTTAATGCCAAATTTTTTTAGACTTTGAAAATCCCAGATTTGAAGCTATGCTAATAGAATTTTAAATGTTAAAGTGTTTAGTTTAACAAAGCTAAAAATAAGAAATATACGTTCTTAGTCAATTTTAAATTAACAGCAAATATGTATACATATATATATGATAAAGGCAAAGGCTATAAATATAATAATATTAGATAGAATAATTATCCATTATAAAACATTGGATTTTACATTCACATTTCAAATGTTATGAAATTCAAAATTTAAAGCTATTAAAAAAGAAAATAAAAATGAGGAATTTTACATTGTATTTGTACATTAGAATCGATTATGATTCTTGATAGCCTTTAAGAACCGGTTCAAAATTTTACAGTGCACATTATCATAGTTCTTAGTTATTCTCCCAAAGCAGACATATTTTAAGCGGTCGTGTAATATTATATGTTCATGTATATGTTGGTATACATTTTGAATGTTGACTGTAGCCTATAGGTAGGTTGTAGAGAGAATCAATATAGCGTAAGCATGTTTGTACACCAACCTAAAACCAAGTCTTAGTCAGTTATAAACAGACACTGCTCCACACTTAACAAATGTATCACCATGCTAGTGCTAGTAGTCCTCAAATATTTAGACAAATGATCGTTATTAATATTTCTTGCATACTTTTATTATACAAAACAATCAGATCTATGCATATTTCATTTCCATGTTGAGCCTAGGTATTGAAGTCGAAAGCCATAGGTGAACCACGCAAAACCATCTGTACGACCGAATACAGAAAAATCGAATCATCTCAATTGAAACTAAAATTTAACAATCATGGTTATCAGGACCTCACAAACAGCTGAAATACATATGTTATCTTGGAAACAATTTATCATGTACCTTTTTTATGTCGCTAAATTTTTTCTTAAAACATTGTTCATGAAATATTGTATATGACTAAAATTTATGGTGTATGATTATACACATACATATATATATGTATGTATCATATAATACTCGGTCTATAAGAAAAATAATTATGGTGTATGAAATCAGTTTATCGAATCTAGATGTCTATCTCAATGCAAACTAAAATTTTGATGGATAATAGTAAAAATATGCTGGCCAGCAAGTGACATTTACGCCAAAATCTTCAATTGAGGCTTTTGACCATTGCTGACCAGCATGACTACATTATAATTTAAAATTACATTGTTTTATTAAGACTATAGACAATTTGAATCTTTTCATGTTTCAAACAACTGATATTTTTAGTTTTTAATTTGTACTGAATGAAATGTGCTTTCGACTGGCAAAACATTATCAAAATTTCCACTACTTTCGAACATATGAGCTCAGTTGCAGTTTAAACCTCTTTTACATATAAGAACTTCATTAGGAGTTCATCAATCTAACCAAATTTAGCACAATAGAGGTATGTAAATTAGTTGAGATTTTAAATTTGTGTCATTCATGACCTGGCCAAATGTTTGGTCATCACTGTATAGCACCATGCTACCAAATAGTGTTTTATATAGCTAATGTATTCTATTGAATTGCATAAGTCAAAAGACTTCATGGAAAATACACATATAGGACCCATGGAAAACAATGAAAGATATAAATATATATCCTATGCACATTGAAATAACAGAAATCATTGTAGGTATAGCCCAGTGTCATTTATTCTGCTACTAAACTTAATTTAATAACAAAATATATCCATAATACTGCTTAAGTAAATTATTTATCCACGCTACAATGGATATATAAGCTGCCAAATATACCGCCATGACCTCTTGTGTTACAAATTTCAAATTACCTAGAAAATATCACTAGGTTACCAATAATTTGGGAAATTACAACTTAGCAGTTTGCTATAATAAATAAGCATATAGTCTAAATAGGCGTTTTTAAAGGTACTTCATACTTGGTTATAAGTGGTTCTTTTAGTGGAACAAAATCAATGAAAAATATATCGAATTCTAAACATTTTGACGATTGGAAGGTATTAGAATAACATCTGGATATATTATTGTTATTCTTCTTTTTGGTAAGGCAGAGATATCAATGAACTGACCAAAAACCAAGGATCGCTCATCCCGGATATCAAGTATGCACAGGTTCACTATGGGTATCGATGAATTTTTTCCAAGTCTGGATCAGGATATTACACGACAAACAAAGCCACGAAAGCCAACTTTCAAATTTCAAGTCAATCCGTGTTCATGTGCTTAAGTTATGATCGATGCAAAAATTGAAGGAAATAATCCCATTTCGTATCCATCGTCGAGCCTCGGTTCGCATCGGTCGATTTCGTATCCATCACTAGATAGTGCACTTCGTATCGATCGGCTAATGTCTAATTCATATCCATCCAAAGGCGTCATATTTTGCATCAACCTTGTTCGTATCCATCGCAACACATTTTTTCGAATCGATCAGGATGTGCCATTTCGTATCCATCGACAGAATATGCCTCTTCGTATCGATCTACTCAACTTCACATCACACGACAGTTGTCTAATTCATATCCATCGAGGCTCGTTAAGTCCGTATCCATCAAGTAAGCATTACTTCGTATCCATCATGGAACCATTATTCGTATCCATCAAGTTGGAGCAACTCGAATCGATACGAACAAGGCCACATGATCGATACTAACCAAGCAACTTGGATTGGTACGAATAGAGCCACTATTATCGATACGAACGAAGCTATCTACATCGATTCGAATGAAGCAACGGTCTTCGATATGAACAAGGCGAGATCTTTTGGAAAGACTCGGTCAACTCGGCATAAAATATAGATCGATCTTAAGAGTGCGCACCACGTCATCACCTGATCACGTGCAACGATCGATTCGAATGGATTGATTTGAAACAACGAATTCGAATCAAACAGCCTTCCGAAAAGCTACAACTCGTATTGATCATAACTTGAGATCCACAAGTCCAAATGCTATGAAATTTTCACAGGAGCTTGCGTACAAGCTAAAGAATGTTCACACCAAGTTTCGACTCCATTGGACAAATTCTTGATCGATACGAATTATGTTCTTATCGATCACGGATCGAGTCAAAACTTCATGGGATCAATCACGTGGGCCCACCCACGTGCCAGAAGGAGTCTCCCGAGATCTGAATGAAATATCAGCCTCCTACGCCTATAAATAGAGCCCAGGGCCTACAGAAGAGGGATCTTTTGATTCTCGAACGCCCAACTCTTCCGGATTCAATTTTGCACTCCATCACTGCTGTTGTACTCGAATTTCACAACTGTAACATGCTGTAATCCGTTGCAATCGATTATAATCATCCAAAGAATATCAACAAAATTATCAAACTGCATAGTGGAGTAGGCAACATGTCGAACCACGCTAAATTGTTATGTCTACGCATTTACTTACCCGTTTTTGAAGTTTTTGTTGGATAATCCTTATTTTGCATTTTATTCTTCATTTTTATCTCTTCAAAGACTTCCGAAGAGTGTTGTGCCCATTTTTGGTACAAACACTTTGGTGCCGATGTGACTGTTTATAAGTAAGCGAGTGTGATTGGAATACAAATGCAGATGCCCGTAGTGTGGATGTGACTGTTTATGAGTAAGCGAGTGTGATTCCATCGCTCGACTCTCACTTGTTTTAGCATTGGTCCAACGATGTTGAAATCAAAGAAATAGAGACAAATTACGATCGATAGCCAATCTTTACAACTTGTCCCCAGAACTGGGGGCAGGACTTAAGTGTTAATTACTGACCGAAGCAGTGCAGCGTTAAAGTCCAACTTGATCTCCAATTACGACTCGTGTTTGTAATTTCCAGGCTTGGCAAATAAAAGCAAATTCAACCCAAAGGTTGAAACTCCACAAGTGTGCTGAATTGAAATTCAAACACTGCAACACTTAAACATAAAAGACATAAATAAAAGTTGAAGCAAGAAAACAAATTTCATTTCAACTAGTGTAAATGAAGATTCATATACAAGTTTCCCAAAATTCCTACTAGCAAGGGCCGAACCCGCATCTATACACGGCCTATGAAAGGAAAGCAAAAAACAAGCTCCTAAATACCCAAAAATGCACCGAAGAGGCCTATCTACTCCCTCTTCTTCTTTGACTTCCTCTTCGTTATGGATCCGCTGGAGCCGCTAGTGATTTTTCACTTTGAGCTATTGCCCTTTGGCGGATCATCTCTAGACGGAGGCATGATCTCAATGTCCCCCTCCAAGCTTGAATGTGAAGGAATGCTTTGTGCAGGAGGGGTTGGAGGAGTCGGATCTACAGCAGGGCCGGAATGGGCACACTGGTATCAATAAGTGTACCATTGGGTGATATCATTCTTAGCGGAGCTGGGCCAAGCGCCGCCCTTCCACCCATAGAACTACCACCGTGTGCCGCTGCCTCCAACTCAGCATTGATTTTAGCCAGTATTTCTTCTTCGCATGTGGATTGGGCTTCGCTAAGGGCAGCAGTGGTTTGTGTTGAAGCACCAGAAGCGGGCACGAGTCCATTAATGACAAATGGCAAGCCCGCGAAGGGGTCATTGTGTCGACCTAGAAGCTCGTTCATCATATCCTCATCGAAAGAAAGTGAGCTCCCCTGCATTCCTTCGATTGGCACTATCGTTGTCGTTGTGGTTGCCTCAGAAATAATGGCCTCCTGCGCTTGATGTAATTCTTGGATTGCAGGAGGGGCTGTCGATGTAACTCCGATCACTGAACAAAGAAAGAGAAGAAATTGTTAGCAAGCACTTCAAGGCGAGTTCCTTATTTCGAACACATATAAGATTTATTCAAAGTACCTTCCTTGGTTCGGCTCACGGATGGCTGAGCAGCTTCGAAGGCGTGCTCTTTGATGGGGGATAGCTATGGCTATTCTAGATTGTAGGAGGGGACATACTGGAGTTCAGCTGCTGAAATAGGCTCAAATCGAGGTGGAGCAGTAATCTCGGAACTTGTGGCGTGATGCTCGATACCGAGCCTTCCCCAATCTCCTGGTGCTGGGTGTTGAGCTTCTCCTTCTCATGTAAGATCATAGAATCATGGAGAATCTCCTTTTCACCCTCGGTCAGCACACAGTTCTCCAGCTCGAACTCATCAAATGATCCACCCAGATGCACCGCCTTCTCCTCCTCAACCAACAGGTTCCAGGCATTATAAAGATGTGTCGAATAGTTCTCGAGCCAAACCAGATCTTTATGTTTCAACACGTTGGCGTTGTAGGTAACGAGAAGTTCCTCTATATCGGCCTCCAGCCTGGATTCCGCCGTCTGAACTTTTTACTCGACCTCAGCCTCCACTGCGTGGACTTTTCCAAAGTCGCATCCCTTTCACCCTGAAGCACCACAACTTGATCACATGCCTCTTGTGCGGAAATATTGACAGCATCCTTCTCTTTAATAATGTCAGAAAATTTGGACTTAATCTCATTGAGCTCATTGAGGGCCGCGTTCCGCTCGACAATGACGGTAGCATTCCGGTATCACATATCCTCCATCATAACATAATGTTCTTGCCTCATCCTATCCATGGCCAAGTTGGAATCATTGGACTTTTTAAGAGCTTCTATTTTAAATTTTCGGGAAGACTCGGCTTCAGTATTGAGCACCTGAATGATCCGGTCCTTCTGCGTGAGCTTTTTCTCCAACTTTTCAATCACAGTAGCCTGCTTAAAAGCCACTTTCGACGCTTTTTTGGTAGCTTTCGCCCACTCCTTATACTAGAAATAGATATCTGCAACATAGTCGTAAACCGTGTTCTCAATTTCCGTCGGAATTCTCTTTAAATGCGAGGGGAAAATATACCCATCGAAACAGATGTTGAGAAAATCTCTCTTCAATTGAGCAAGTTTGATTGCTCCTTCCCCCTTAGGCTCGGCAAGAACCTGCTCTGCAATTATGGGAGCTGCTACTTCCATCCTACGTTGTTGAGTTTCAGACCTTGGAGCATGAGAAGACAGCTTGTGCCGCGAAGTTTCTAAAGGGCGTGAAACGTGGACTGGAGGCTGTACAGGATTTCTGGGAGGGGGAGAACGAGATCGAGATTGGTGTACGTACTCCCTATCTCTGTCATACCGCTCCTGACTGGAGTACCCCCGATCATAATCCCACTCCGCATCTCTTCTATACGCCTCGTAATATGATAAAGATCGACGAGCCTTCCGAAGATTGCTTAGCATCGAGTCCCAACCAGAGATTGTATCTGCAAAGAAAAGGAAGAACAGAGTTAGTGGTTTCCAAAAGGGATCAAACTATGGTCAGAAATCGTGAAGTGATGTGAAATGTGTGTGCATGTGCAGGCCCCCGACCAACCATAAGTGTCGACCACGCTAGTGGGAAGAGACTCGCTTAAATCTAAAACGTGTTAAAGTTCCACCAATCCAGCATCATGTTGGAAGGACACATAGTTCAGGACTGGGATATTGGCAAGCCCTTCGGAAAGATTTTACACTCGTGGGGGAGAAGCCTCCAAAATTCTAATTTCAAGAACAGACGGGATACGACCATAGATTTCCATCTCCCGGATTTGGGACTTTTAAAAGCAGTTGCCTTGCCTTTTCTTTTCTCTTCGGAATCTTGAGGGGTGCTAGAGATCCCGGCTGCAAGTTCGTCATAAGCGGGTATTCTCTCCGAATCAACCTCCTCAGTTATAACAAGTCGGGGCGTCTTACGCTTAGCTCGTTTCTTCGAGACAGACCTTAGCGTTCCTTCCAGCTTAATACTTTGATTTCGCTCAATCAATCCGACGATTCTCATGTTCCTATCCGTTAAAACCAAGTCAATGTTCCTTTCTTCGCTCGGAGCTTCTTGGAGTACTCGAACTATCTCCCTAAAATGCACACCTTCAGGCCGTGGGATCGCAGCTGTAAAGAAAAAAGTGATATAAGTTCAGCATCAATCGTGATTATCTTATTAGCTACTTGAGAAGATTATGGTACTTACGTCTGGCTAACCATCGGCTGGCAAATACTAGGGGACGTCGAACATAGAACCATTCCGTTTGAAATAACATAGCCTGGTCCAGGCCCCCATTACTATTTGGAAATTTCTGACAGCTTCTAAGAATGTGAAAGATGGGCTATCTCCCTGGCTCTTAAAGTTGATAGATACCTAATCTTGATCGGAATTGGTGGTCGACAGAGATGCTCCATGAACACGATGAATAAACTGTTCAACAGCGCGTATCCATTGGGGTGTAGCTGAGATAGAGCGATCCCAAGGAAGGACAATGCTTCCCTGATATATTTGGTAAATGGAGGGAGTGTCCCGGCTGCGCATGCATGACGGTTGAATGCGGTATACCCTTCAGGTGGAAGGTGTGGTTTATCATTCAGACCCAGCAATAGCACTCATCCATTGACAAACCATGCCTCAGGCATATCCGTCCAAACATGTCTTCGGAAACATTGGACGGCACGGAATATGATGGAGTACAAGTGAAAAGAGCCCATGGTAGCTCATCCGAGGCTAGATCTATAATCTCGACCTCGATGGCCGGTATCTCGATTATTGAGGGGAGAGAAATCTGAGCTTCCTGTTGCTGTGAGCTTGAAGGTTCCATAACTAACTAACTTACGAGAAATCATCATTAGACGATAATAAGCTCGTGCCTCCACCAGTGTGAAGTGCGTGAATGTGTTGTGCGGTGCAGTGCTACATATTACTTGAAGAGATTCTACAGAGCTAAAGAAAGCATGCAAACAACAAGGCTTCAAAATTCAACTGGAGCTACCGTCATCGTTGACCGTCACAACCATGCCATCCAGAAATGAGCGATCGATCCAAGTTATAGTTCTTTATAGTTTTGTTAAGTTAGAGTTCCATTGGCGAGCTTCGAAGGATAGCCAAATATGCTGTTCTATAGTTAAGTCTAGATATGCAGGAATGAAGCTCGTCGAAGTCAAGTGTCCAAATATGCAAAAGTTTTCCAAATTCATCGAATTTCGGCTTCGAATCGATCACCAAAGTTCAAGTTCATATCGATCAAGGAAGCCTCAATTTCGCATGAATCATTTTCGACTCGATACGTTCGTATCGACCATGAGAGCATATTTCGCATCAGCCAGAAGGGAGCCGATTTCGTATCGACCTGAGGCTTTAGCTTCGTATCGATCATAGGCCTTAGCTTCGTATCGATCATAGGCCTTAGCTTCGTATCGATCAGAGGCCTTGGCATCGTATCGATCAGGGCCAGCAACTTCGACCTGACCTATAATGTTCATTTCGTATCGGTCCTAAGTAGTCAACTTCGAATCGATCATCGAAGGCCTCCTTCGTATCGTTCGCAGAGGAAGGGCTTCATGTCCTGGATTGTCAAATTCGTGTCAACTTCAATCCTGCATCTTCGTATCGATAGGCATAGTCGATGCTTCATACCGATCGCATAATTAGGTTTTCATACCCATGAATATGGATTGACTTGAACTACAACCGTTGCCCATTTATATGAAACCATCCCATCTCTCTATATGAAATTCTCCCAGCGGCAAATCGATACGAAATTGTGATTGTTTCCAAAGAGATATGAAGCATGCTTCCTCAACTGATACGAATGAAGACTCTCGACCCATCTACACTCCTTCTTCCTCAAACGATGTTACAACCATTTCGACCTTCCTCGTCCTTGCTCTGACCCATCTCGGCCTCGTTATCACCAGAACCAGCCATGGATATGGATGATTTAACGTTCGAATCTTATCATTTTAAGAGTATGGTTGTTAGTCAATTACCTGATTTAAGAACTTAGTCGAGAATTGAAGAACTGTATTGATTTGGGGATGAAGACATTTTTCGTTCCTCGTTTCATCCTATCGATACGAAAACAGAAGGTAAATAAGGTAGAAAGTAGAAAATGACTAAGTCCACGGTATTTATATAGACCCAAGAGAAGAAGAAAAACGATTCGCCTCCCAGTCAAAGTGACCGGTTACTGCAGGTCCAACCCTGAATCGATTCGAACAGGCTATTTGAACCCGTAAGCTCGAGCCTTCATTGAGGCGAAATTGTCACCAGGGTCCATCGATTCAAAACTGCTGTTAGTATCAACTGTTTTCGACTCCATCTGCAACACATCGATACGAGCTACGCCTTTCGAATCCATCAGATCACAGCCTCTAGAGGCTAATATTCATCGATGCGAATTGCGAATTGTCAGTTCTTATCCAACGACACCGAGCTCATCGATACGAAATGAAGACCACTGCAATGAAGTCCATCGAAGTTCTTAACCATCGATACGAACGATCATTTCATATCTATCATTGTGAATCACATCGGTACGAAGGAATATCCAAAACAACCATCAAACGTTGTTGCAACTCGAATTTCACATCGGTTCAAGAGAGGATCGATACAGAATTCGATACGAGAGAATTGATAACGACTCCTCAATGTGCAACGTTAATGAGAGTCAGATTAACATATATGCTTACGTATCGGACTAATATTCAATTTTCAACATCTACAGGAATTAAGTACTCATCTGATAACGACTGCGGTGACAAACAACTAATCACTATCATACATCAATCAGCTACAACATCGCATGATACAACGATTGATAATCAACGGTTCACATTATTGAGAAAATCAGTCAAAGATTACAACCTTCAGCGAAAAGATGATAACTGTTCAGAGTGAAGGATGCAGCTTTTCAAAGCACGTCGTGTTTCCACAAGATGTACTTTTGGGGGAAAATGTTATCCTGCCATTTTGGCAAGGACGAGATATCAAGGAACTGACCAAAAACCAAGGATCGCTCATCAGGTGCAGCCCTGGGCTGCACAGTGCAGCCCAGGCGGGCTGCACAATTACAGCCCAAGTCGGAGCTACACCGAAGGAAAAAAAAATTATTAATTAAAAATAAAAAATAATCTAATTAAAATTAATTTAAAAGGTTAAATTAAATTTATTTTGGTTAAAGAAGAAAAATATTATATTATCGATCAATACGTGTTTGGGAAATAATAATAATAATAATAATAATAATAATATGTAAATAGAACATTTTATTTAGAATTTTGATTACGTTTTTGAATACTAAAGCTTTCCATTTTAATTAAATTAATTGTTATCAATTTTTTTTCTAACTTAACGAATTTTTAATAATTTTAGTCCAATAAATTAGGTTTCTGTGTTTCGCCTTGATACATAAATATTATGGGGTACTTGTGTGTTAATGCGAAACAGAGATATAACTATTTTCTTTTTTATGCATAATTGTTTTGCTAAATTTTATTTTATTTTTGAATATTATACTGGGTTTATCAAAAGTTTTTGGAAGATTTTGTCATTGAGTTTTTAGAAGTATTTTGAAATTACAAACACTTTTGATTTTTGGGTCGGGATAGATTGGACTCTATTGTACCAATGGGCCAAAACTCCACCTTGGCCGACCTGATTCAGGATCGCTACTTGAATCGGTGGTATATCACATGCCCTTTTACCACCAAAGGTCAACGGTCTGCTACATAGGGCTAATCTTATTTTGATCGGGATCTTCAATCGGCGGGTCACGGACTATGATGGATGGAGGCGTGGGGGTCCCATGTGTAGATCCGTGAACGGGTAGCATACGGCCTTTGCCTTAGACCGTCTTGGTTATCCTGGGTTGATCGCCAGGTGTATTATGGATTATGAGTAGGTTACGGTGTTGATGTCTCCGCGTACGCTCGAGCTCTATCACTATGATTTTACAATACTAGCGTCTGTTTATTTGGTATATTTTATGAGTCATGTTACATTTATCCCATAATCCCCACAATGCAATTTTCTTTACTTTATGATTTTTGAAAAGTATTAAAGTTGATTTTGGAAACCCAGTATCTTTGGAGAATGTGTGTATGAACTTATTCTTTGTGTTACAAATGATAATTGGGTTGGTATCGTATTGGATTACATACAATATGTTTGGCCTAAAACCATTATTTGATTAAAGGAATTATTTATGAAACCAAATTTGCATGTTGGTTCTCACACACATATATGCCTTATGTTGGTTTATACATGCGGCGCTTTCTTTTCCTTTTTGTTGGTTGAGACAATTACTGTTCATAGATCTTACTTCACTCACACTAGAAATAGTCTGACTCGTGTGATTTGTTTTACAATCCTCGGGTCGGTCTGAGAATTGTGGTTGCAGGTTAGGTTGCATGGACTGTAGCAACATTCTTATTATTTTCCACGTTTTGGGGTTTTGGACTTTACAGCTTGGACTTAGCAGTAGTTAATATATGTATCATGGTATGCATGTTATTATGTATTTTGAAGTGATATGTACTATGGACTATGTATTGTGGACATTACTATTATGATATGTATTATGCATTATGCTGTTCTTGTGCTGAACTGTACATTCTATTATATTCTGTACTATGTAACCTGGAAAATTTTTTATCTTGTACCATTGCTTTGAACAAACACTATGCACGAATGGTAAGTAGAAGGAAAAAAATCATAAAATTTCTCTTGCCAGTGTTAGTTCAAGGGAATGAGTACAACATTTAGCCCCGTCGAGTCCCATTCTCTATGCTTTCTGACAGCAATACTTAGTATTGCTCTTGGTTAGCATGGGTATAGGGGCCGGACGTTACATGTTATCTACACGTGGGACCCCCACGCCTTCATCCATCATAGTCCGTGACCTGCCGATCGGAGATCCCGATCAAAAATAAGATTAGCCCTACGTAGCACACCGTTGACCTTTGGTGGTAACGTGTGTGCGTCGCTGCCCACCCGATTGACTGGGCCGAGTGCGTCTCCAATAAGAGTGGACCATGTTATATTTTAAACATGTAACGCCCGGCCCCTATACCCATGCCAACCAAGAGCAATACTAAGTATTGCTGTCAGAAAGCACGGAGAATGGGACTCGACGGGGCTAAATGTTGTACTCATTCCCTTGAACTAACACTGGCAAGAGAAATTTTATGATTTTTTTTCCTTCTACTTACCATTCGTGCATAGTGTTGGTTCAAAGCAATGGTACAAGATAAAAAAATTTCCAGGTTACATAGTACAGAATATAATAGAATGTACAGTTCAGCATAAGAACAGCATAATGCATAATACATATCATAATAGTAATGTCCACAATACATAGTCCCTAGTACATATCACTTCCAAAATACATAATAACATGCATACCATGATACATATATTAACTACTGCTAAGTCAAAGCTGTAAAGTCCAAAACCCCAAAACGTGGAAAATAATAAGAATGTTGCTACGGTCCATGCAACCTAACCTACAACCACAATTCTCAGACTGACCCGAGGATTGTAAAACAAATCACACGAGTCAGACTATTTCTAGTGTGAGTGAAGTAAGATCTTTGAACAATAATTGTCTCAACCAACAAAAAGGAAAAGAAAGCGCCGCATGTATAAACCAACATGAGGCATATATGTGTGTGAGAACCAACATGCAAATTTGGTTTCATAAACAATTCCTTTAATCAAACAATGGTTTTAGGCCAAACATATCGTATGTAATCCAATACGAAATTAGGATCATATTAGACCCAAACCCAAACCCGAGCCTGGTAGGGTCGGACGACAGCGGCGGCGCGCGCGTATGGTGAGACGCTTGATCTCACTCCTCACAACGAAGCATACATTTGGGTGCCGGCTTGGGTCGAGTCGGTCGGCGCGTGTGGTGGTCAAATATGATCTCCCTCCTCACAAAAGAGCATCATTGGGTGCCAAAGGGCCTCAATGATGCTCTTTTGTGAGGAGGGAGATCATATTTGACCACCACACGCGCGCCGACCGACTCGACCCAGGCCGGGCCGGGATCGGGTTTGGGCTTGTAGTGGTGTAACACTTATATTTTAACATGTAACGCCCGGCCCCTATATCCATGCCAACCAAGAGCAATACTAAGTATTGCTGTCAGAAAGTACGGAGAATGGGACTTGATAGGGCTAAATGTTGTACTCATTCCCTTGAACTAACACTGGCACGAGAAATTTTATGACTTTTTTTCCTCATCTTCCTTTTCAAAATGAAGAAGCCTGAAACTTATTGTGACAATTATGCAAACACCATGCATGCATTGCAATCGTATGCATTGATTCTCATTTCTTTCCAATCAAATGATTCAATCAACAAACATGCTACAGGGAATAAGCAAACAACCCTTTTTATCTAAAAATTTCCATCATATTTGCATGCACACATGAAAATAAAATTTAATTATAACTTCACTCACCTAAACACCAATTAGCAATCTTCAAGCCCTAAATCAGCTAGCCTTTGATTGCTGAAGCTTCTCCTTTCAATTGCTAACAAAAGAGGAAAACCCTAAATAGCTACTCATAAAACAAAAAGAATGAAATAGAAAATGATTGATTTAGAGATACCTACTTTTAGAAATGGGAATCTTAGATTTGATTGCAGCTCTTCTTCTTTTTTTCTTTTTTTCTCTTTTTTTTTAGATTTGGATGAGAGGGTTAGCAATTAGGTTTTAGGTTTCTCTCTTCTTTTTTTTCCTTCTTTCTGTTTTTGAAATTAGTGTACGTACTGTAAATGGAAAGAGGAGAGGAAATGGTATTTTTATTATAAAACCCCTCCTCTAGAATGTTCTCTCAATAACCCCCTTAATTTATTATTTCCTTTTTTTCTAATAAAGTGTAATCATTTTATTTTTTTGTTCTAGATTTTTCATTTCCTCAACATTATTTTATTCAATTCTAGAACTTTCCCACATGTCATTATGAAAATGATATTATTATTATTATCTATGTATAATTTGTAAATTAGTATGAAAATTTTATTTTCTCTCCCTTTTTTCTCTTTAATGCAGAACATGGGAATAAAAAAAAACTTTTTAAGTAACAACAACTTTTCTATATTTTTTTTAACTTTTCAAATAATTTGGTTTAATAAAATGGTTCATTTATAAATTACATTGCCACTAAAAAAAAGGCATAATTTATAACGCCAAATAAAAGCAAATGAATTCGTTACAATTTATTTTGCTCTCAACCATATTACTATTAAATTTTAATTTTTTTTCATTTTCTATTATTTTATTTCCTATATAAATATTTAATTGTTTATTATTATTAACTAATTAATTATCAATTTATTAAGTTGAGTCCCAATTTAGTATCCCTAAAAATCGGGTTATTACAGACTTCCCCCCTTACAAAAATTGCGTCCTCGCGATTTTACGTAAGGGTGATTTCTGTAACTTATTAGTTGATTAAAATTTAAAAAAAAAGACATACCTTACTCGAGCGCCAAACAATTTAGGATAATGCCTCTACATCGACTCCTTTGTTTCCCAGGTGCAGTCCTTCGGATTGCTCGACCATTGCACCTTGACTAGAGGAACCACCTTACTACGCAACTTCTTCGTCTCAGAGGCAATGATACGAATAGGCTCTCGAGTATATGTCATATTAGAAGCGATTTCAAGCTGCTGCAACTGCTTTGGCTCTATCACCTCCTCAGAATCCCTCAAACACTTTATCAAGTGTGACACATGGAAGACGTTGTGCACACTCGATAAGTGTTTAGGTAGAGCAACTCTATATGCAAGCTTCCCAATCCGCTCCACAATAGGACAAGGCCCAATAAATCTAGGAGAAAGTTCACCAGTCTTGCTGAACCTCATTAACCCCTTTAAAGGAGTAACCTTCACGAACACATGGTCGCAGATGCTAAACTCCAAGTCCTTTCTTCTTTTATCTACATAGGACTTTTATCTATCTTGTGCTTCTTTTATCCTCCTTCTAATTATCTCTACCTTCTCTGAGGCTTCTCGTACAGTGTTGGGACCAAGAACTAACTTATCCCCAGTCTCAAGCAAGCATGCAGGAGATCTACATGGTCTTCCATACTGTGTTCGAAAGAAGCCATGCCTATACTGGACTAAAAGCTGTTATTATACGAAATCTCTACCAAGTACAGGTGGTCCTCCCAAGACCCTCCAATATCCAGAATACTGGATCGTAACAAATCCTCCAATATCTTGCTGACTTGCTCAGTTTATCCATCGGACTAAGGATGATAGGCTGAGCTAATATCCAAATGTATGCTTCGTTGTGAGGAGGGAGAAGCATGTAACGCCCGGCCCCGATACCCATGCCAACCAAGAGCAATACTAAGTATTGCTGTCAGAAATCACGGAGAATGGGACTCGATAGGGCTAAATGTTATACTCGTTCCCTTGAACTAACACTGGCACGAGAAATTTTATGACTTTTTTCCTTCTACTTAACATTCGTACATAGTGTTGGTTCAAAGCAATGGTACAAGATAAATTTGTTTCCAGGTTACATAGTAAGAATATAATAGAATGTACAGTTCAGCACAAAAACAACATAATGCATAATACATATCAAAATAGTAATGTCCACAATACATAGTCCATAGTACATATCACTTCCAAAATACATAATAACATACATACCATATTACATATATTAACTACTGCTAAGTCCGAGCTGTAAAGTCCAAAACCCCAAAAATGTGGAAAATAATAAGAATGCTGCTACAGTCCACGCAACATAACCTGCAACCACAATTCTCAGACTGACTCGAGGATTGTAAAAAAATCAAGCGGGTCAGACTATTTCTAGTGTGAGTGAAGTAAGATCTATGAACAATAATTGTCTCAAAACTTCATAATTATCGACCCAGATTCGAACCTAACTCTTCAAGAAGGAATGATCATACTTATCCAGTACACCATAACACATTTTTTCTGTAACAACCCGATTTTTAGGGATACTAAATTGGGAATCAACTTAATAAATTGATAATTAATTAGTTAATAATAATAGACAATTAAATATTTATGGAGAAAATAAAATAATAGATAAATAAAAAAAGTCATAAAATTTCTTGTGCCAGTGTTAGTTCAAGGGAATGAGTACAACATTTAGCCCTATCAAGTCCCATTCTCCGTGCTTTCTGACAGCAATACTTAGTATTGCTCTTGGTTGGCATGGGTATAGGGGCCGGGCGTTACATGTTAAAATATAAGTGTTACACCACTACAAGCCCAAACCCGAGCCCGGCCCGGCTTGGGTCGAGTCGGTCGGCGCGCGTGTGGTGGTCAAACATGATCTCCCTCCTCACAAAAGAGCATCATTGGGTGCCCAAGGGTGTTTTCGCGTTATGGGACATGTTATCGATCGATAGAGTATGCAACGCGAACAAAGGTGATTTCGCATTGCGTCCTCTATCGATCGATATTCTCTTTAAGTTGCACATGGCAGCTTCTTAATCGAGTTCGATTTTGACTTTGGTATGTAATTTATGCCTTTTGCTTTAATCATTAGCATGCTTGAACTCGATCGATGATTCAAGTTATTGATTCTGCTCTGTGTTACTGCTTGAACTCGAATGCCCTCGTATGCCAGTGATATTATGGTTTATGTAGGAATGGAATTCCTATAATTTCGTTCATTTGAATTTGTCATTTAATTTAGCTCGGCCACTAATTTTTCTTGAATGCTTGAGATTGATCTGACTTGTTCAATATGTATAATTTGACGATGGATTGCTCATCATGGCTTCGAATTGCTTGGGAATTTTTTCTTGCTCACCACGATTTTGATTTTCTGCCATTCAAATTTGACTTTGGTTTGAATCCCCCACGACCTTATTTTTGGTTTGAACTGTAGCATGTCATTATTTACAAGGGTTTTGATATTGGATTGACTTGAAACTTCATTGGCTTGTACATTCATTGTTAACTCTGTGCGTCTACTACATCTTGATAATCTTGAACTGTTTGTGTCATCACCGTCTATCCATGCTTATTGTTCTGTTGGTCATTGTTAAACTTCATGTATGTTAGGTTGCTAGGTCTAGTTGTTGTTTTCTTTTATCCACACATATCTGGTTGTATTCTATTTTTCCTGAGCATTATTCTGTTTACTGTTCTACATGTTATTGTTTCATGCTTGCATACTCTAGTTGTACTTTGTTGAGTATGTTATGTTGTTATTTCGTAACTGCACCTGATTGTCTTCGTATGACTACTGTTTTGCACTATGAACATGTGTATGCATATGTACTTGGTTGCAGTGACCTTTGAACCATTGCTAAAGCTTCACAGCGACTTCTCATTGCATCATGTTTATATATATGTGTGCCAGTGTGTATATATTTTTTTCTTGTTAGTTGCCTGGTCTGGTATACATGTGCACTCCCTACATATGTGCACATGTATGTTTGTTCCTCTTGAAGTCTAAGCGTTTGTCATGTGCACTCGGTTGGTTCATTATTCTGGTTGATTGCACTGGTTCATGTATACGCTCCATTTGTATATCTACTTGAGTTTGGTTCATGATATTTGTGAAGCTGGTTCATTGAGCTTGCTCGAGTTACTTTGAGTCTCCATTGGATAGTTGTTGTACACTTGTCTTTGCTGTTGAGACTGCTACACCATGTAGTCTTTTCTTTCATATATGTGTTAGCGTTGCATTTTCTTATAGTATTTATGAAATGTTGTGTTTGTTCTTCGTTTCACTGGTGCATGTGCTTATGCCTTCATTTCCAGTTGAATTTGAACTTATATTTGGATTGCACCTGCATTGAATCCAGCTTATAGCTTGGGTTTGACATTGTGCTCATTTGTCGTGACTTTATTTGTATTTCACTTGAGTTGAACCCGGCTACTAATTGGGTTTGATCTTATGCTCACCTATCCCTGTAATTTTATCATGTGTGTATCGTGTGCACGGCCTTGTGGCATGTATATTGATACACTGTGCATGTCACAATTTGTTCGATTAGATGAATTCGAAAATAGATGATGATGATGAATAACTCAAATAGCTGAGACAAATAATATTTTCAAAATACGCATTTTATTTTACACTGAAAAAATATTTCTTTTTAAATTTTACAGCATTTGTGTTATTTTGCAGATTGCTTAGATGTTGGGTATAATCTGGAATAGAGTTGAAGATAAAATACAAGTGAATGAGCAATATGTAGTGAGGACATTTGTAAATGAAGAAATGTGATGTAATCAAAATTGTATTGTTTGAAAATTGTGTATATAGTGAGAGCTCAATTTTGTACTATTCAGAAATTGTAATAAAATATTTGTTTGAATAAAATATCCGTTGGAATTTAAATTCTGTGTTATTTATTTTATTCAGCAAATATTTATTTAAATATGTGAAAAATAAAATAATACTTTAACAAATACAATTAGTTGAATATATGTATATGTCTATTACCATCAAACAAAAATCATATACTAGCATATTCAAAAATCTTCCCCTTTTGATGATAACAAACATTTATTTAAGACGTTGAATTTATTACATGTATTTGATCATTCTATTTTCTCCCCCTATTTGAATGCTCCCTCTCTACACAAAGCTTCCCCTTCATATATGCATGAGAATAAATAAAAATATGCAAATGAACCTAGATGCAAATAGAAAATATTTGACCTTTATTTGTCAAAATCTTAACTTTCTCTCCCCCTTAGGTTATCAGCAAAAGAGTAACAGTGTTAGAAAAATAGAGATAAAGTAAAAGACATTAATACAACATTAATACTCACTCAAGTATAAATATTAAATTTTAATAGAAAATCAAACAAAAATAATAACTCCTCTATTTGATGCATATTCCACTTTAGAATGATAGGAATGAAGTCACCATATAAAACCATATAGTCGTATCTATTTGTGGTATATTTATATTAGGAATTTGAATATCTACTAACCATGTATAACCGTTAGACTTTTAAATGAGATTAGTAGTATAAGTATTCCAAATTTTTTTTAAATAAAATGAATTCAAGTATCTTCTAACCATGCATAACCGTGAGGACTTTTAAATGAGATTAGAATCAACTTATCTATTTTATCAATCAATTTTGATATGCGTTCCATACATGCATAACCGTGAGGACTTTTAAACGAGCATGGAAGCAATTAATCTAAAATTCCAAGTAATTTACCCATGCATAACCATGAGGACTTTTAAATAAGAGTGAATGCTTTGCATGTTTTTATTTCTTAAAAATATAATAAAATGTAAATGAATGATTTCTTTTTAAAGTACCACATATTGACATACTACTTGGATTTTGATGAGTGATGGTCGATAGAAATATGATAGAATTAGAGATGGTCATGGAATTTTTACCAAAAAAAGGTTTTATAACTCTTGTTTAAATTTCTAAAGATATTTACTAATTGTACTTTTATCACTTTTTCTAAAGATATCAACACTCATCACTTTTTCAATCACTATTTATCTTTTAGATAATCAGTAGGGAGTTGGATTAGTCAATGTAGTCATTTAAGATCAGATCCAAAAATGATTATAAAATCAAATTTTCTAAAATGACTAATTTGAAACAAGGTCAACAAAATTTTTTCTAGAAAGGGTTTTATAACAGAAAAATGTCCGCAATTTGAAAATTATTTCAACTGAAAAAATATGCAGAAATTTTCTTTGAAACAACGATGCAGCTACTGAATGTCTTAACAAAAATCCTGTTCCACTGGTAATTTTTCTAACAACTAGATTACCAGTGTAAGCTGTAACTAAATTTCTCTTTCACTCAAAAACATTCTTAGTTGGATTTGATATATCAGACCGTGATGTTGCAAAAAATACTTTAAAATCATTTTTACAGCTTTTAAATAAAATTCTTTTGGGTTTAAATTGACCCCATGCAAATAAAATAACCAGCGAACATAATGACCAAATATATCTACGAATATCTTGAATAATCATCAGTCAATAAAACATCATCATTAGACCAAACAAATTATACGAATTAGTTCAAAGGTGAAAAGATGATTGGTCAACATTTTGGAAAGTCAGAACCAAAAATAAGAACAAGTCAAATAAGAATAATTCAGAATCAAGATCATCATTTATTTTATTATCACGTAATTGGCTGATTCAAATCAGATTATGGTGTAGATTTTCGCATTTAATAAATCGTTCAAGATGAATATTCCTTTACCTATTTGACCTTTACGATAATTTTTCAATGTTACCCATTGTGATTCTACCACCTTTGTACTGGGCTAAGGATATAGTTGTGTGCCTAGAATAGCCAAAATCCAGGGAACACTGTTGTTGTTCCTTTGCCTGCCACCATACCTACATGCTAAAAGATTTCTGTGACCTATTTGTTTTTATAGGTCCATGGTTGATCGTGGCAACAGATTTTGAAAAATAAGTTTGTGGAGACCCAAAACTATTTATATATGTTCCTTTCGAAACCCAGATTTGTTTGACTTTGAGAGTTTTTATATTCATGCCTTTTGGAACCCAAATTGGAATAGTTTTCACGTGTGGTCTATACCAGTAAGTATTTTGATTGTGTCCAATTTTTCTACAAATTATGCACTCGGTTTTGACTTGATTATTTTTTCTTTTAACAGGTTCAAATTGATTATACCCAAGTCCTTGTCTAACAGTATTAACAGTTTGTTTCCCTAATAGCATATTCAACGATCTTTCTCCTTTGGAAAATTTTCCTAAAGTCATTGACAGTTGTTGGACTTGCAATTTTAATGACTCATTTTCGTGCAATAATTGAGTGCATCTTTTAATGGAATTTTCTCTTCTAGTATTTTGACTTTCTTTCAAAATCAGAATTTCATTGTCAAGTGATTTGATTTTAATTTCTGATTTTTAATCTCTTCTTCAAATGATGGACACTTATCGCACTTAGGGATCTTGCTTTGATAGTTTTTAACCAATTGATCAAGCTGTTTATTTAAATCTATCAAAAATATCTTTTTGTGATTCAATTTTGGTGTATTTCTCCTTAAGTCTTTCCAAACACCCATTTACCTTATGAAAATATATAAGTAATTCCAAACAAGAAAGTTTTATACCTCGCTTGGCTCGTCATCATCACTGTCAGCTGCATAACCTCGAAGGCACAGATCTGCTTTTTCACTCTCATTGTCAGTGTTTTTATCAGCTTCATCAGTTTCATCCTAAGTAACTGCAAAACTTCTCCTTTTTGATTTCTTTCCTTTGTCGAGTCGATTTTGAGGATAATTGGGCTTGATGTGACTAGGTTTGTTGCACGTTTGGCAAATGATTTCTTGCTCTTCTGGGTTGTCTAGAACTTTGACTATTTTGCTTTTTAATTTTTTGATTTAGAGCTGGATTTTCGTATTTGCAGTTCCACTTTTTGAATCCTTTTATTAGTAGTGCCAGCTCAGCTGGTCCATCATCATCATCACTTTCCATTATTCCTTTAAGAGATATTGATTTCTTTTGAGTATTACTTCCTTCTCATTCTTCCTTGAATTTCATTTGTAGCTCGTAAGTGGTGAGATTTCTGATGAGTACTTCGACTTTAGTCTATTTCAAATCCTCGGATTCTTGAATAGCCGTAATTTTTGCTTCAAAATCTGTGGAAGGACTCTAAGGATTTTTTGGACTATCTCCAACTCTTTGTGTGATTTTCCAAGAGCTTTTGATTTACATACGAGATTGAAAAGTCGTCTGTACATTTCTTTAATATTCTAATCGTTGGCCATTGTAAAGTTCTCGTATTTGCTACTAAGCATTGCAAGGCGAGATTCCTTGACTTGCGATGTTCCTTCGTGAGTTACTTCGAGTCTGTGTCGATTTCCTGCACAGTTAGCGAATGTGAGACACGATTAAATTCAATTTGATGCAATGAACATATAATAGAATTCATAGCTTTGGCATTAATATTCTGTAATTTATTTTCTAGATCTTTCCATTGATCCATTGGCTATTCAATTTTTTGATTATCTACCACTACGGTTGGTATCCTGTATCCTATCTCTACAATATTCCAAGCATCAATGGTTTCTAAAAAAATTCATTCTATTTATCCAATAAGCATATTCACCATTGAAAATTGGTGGTCTAACCATGGACTGACCCTCAGCAAAAGCATTATTAAAAAGAATCCATTTTAAAATTTTCTAACACAAAAATTGGTTTTTGATAAATCAAAATTTTAAAACAAAAATTGCTTTTCTCCCTAGCTCTGATACCACTTGTAGGATTGATTTTACCCTAGAGGGAGGGCGAATAGGGTGATACTATTAATTATAAAAATTTAATGCTGAAGTATATAAATAATCGCAGCACCGATCACAACAGAATAATAAATGCAGAAATAGAACAATACAGATTTACCTAGCTTCGGCAAAACCCTACCTACGTGCTTCCCCCAAGGTTTCTACTAGAAATTAAGTAGTCAAATGCTTACACACGTAAACTCGCAACACCAGTTATCGACCAACCTAACTCTTTGCTCAAAACCCTGCCACAACTCAGCACTGAGTTGCTATTTCTCGAACTACACCACCGTAGTTCGTTCCCTAGTCGCACGACTATAAATTACCCAAGTTTAAAAGATATAATACAAATTTAAAACAATAAAAGTAATAAAACCCTAATTTAAAAATAAAGCCCAAATATAATATTATAGAAGCCGACCCAACACTAATCCCATATTTCTCTTTTATTTGTTTGGCCGAAATCATTTTCTTTGAAAATGTATGCTTCTCTTCGTTCGTTCCTTTTTAAGATTTAGGATTTTACTTTATTGAAGCCGTCGTCCTTATTTGATTGATCGAATAGGTGATTTCACGTTGCTTTCTCTATCGGTCGACTGTCTCTTTGAGTTGCACACATCTGCTACTCGATCGAGTTCGTTTTGACTTCGGCATGTAATTTATGCCTTTTGCTTTACTCGTTAGTATGCTTGAACTCGATCGATGATTCGATTTATTGATTCTGATCTATGTTATTGCTTGAACTCGAATGCCCACGTTTGCCGATGATGTTACGGTTTAAATAGGAATCGAATTCCTATAATTTCATTCATTTGAATTTGTCATTTAATTTAGCTCGACCATTGATTTTTCTTAAATGCTTGAGATTGATCTGACTTGTTCAATTCGTATAATTTGACAATGGTTTGCTCATCACGGCTTTGAATTGCTTTGGGAATTTTTTTCTTGCCCACCGTTTCGATTTTCTGCCATTCAAATTGGACTTTGGTTTGAAATCCCCTGCAACCTTATTTTTGGTTCGAACTGTAGCATATCATTATTCACATGGGTTTTGATTTTTGCTTGACTTGAAACTTCGTTGACCTGTACACTTGTTTTTGCTTGATGAACTCTATGCATCTGCTATGCCTTGATCATCTTCAACTGTTTGTGTCATCATCATTCATCCGTGCTTATGGTTCCATTGGTCATTGTTAAACTTCATGTATGTTAGGTTGCCAGGTCTAATTGCTGTTTTCTTGTATCAGCATAACTCTAGTTGTATTCCATTTTTCCTGATATACTGTTCTACATGTTATTGTTCCATGCTTGCATACTCTGGTTGTACTTTGTTGAGCATATCACGTTGTTATTTTGTGGCTGCACCTGATTGTCTTCATATGGCTACACTTCTGCACTGTACATGTGTGTATGCATATGTACTAGGTTGTAGTGACCTTTCAACCATTGTCGAGGCTTTACATTGACTGTTGTAGTGTCATTGCATCATGCTTATATGTGTGCAACAGTGTGTATTTATTTTGTTCTTGTTAGTTGCCTAGTCTGGTATACATGTGCACTCCCTATATATGCGCATATGTGTGTTTGTTCCTCTTGAAGTCTGAGTGGTTATCATATGTACTCAGTTGGTTCATTATTCTGGTTGATTGCATTGGTTCATGTATATGCTCCGTTTTTATATCTAATTAAGTCAGGTTCATGATGTTTGTGAAGCTGGTTCATTGAGCTAGCTCGAGTTGCATTGAGTCTCCATTAGTTAGTTGTTGTGCACTTGCCTTTGCTGTTGAGACTGCTGCACCATGTAGTCTTTGCTTGCATATATGTGCCAGTGTTGCATTTTCTTGTAGTATTTGTGAAATGTTGTTTCTATTCTTCATTTCACTGGTGCATATGCTTATGCCTTCATTTCCAGTTGAATTTGAACTTATATTTGGACTGCACCTGCGTTGAATCCACCTTATAGCTCAGGTTTGGCCTTGTGCTCATTTGTCTTGACTTTATTTGTATTTCACTTCATTTGAAGCTTACTATTAATTGGTTTTGACCTTGTGCTCACCTGTCCCTGTAATTTTATGAAGTGTATAATGGTGTGCAAGGCCTTGTGGCATGTACAGCGATACACTGTACAGGTCACATGTTGTTCGTGTGGATGAATTCAAAAATAGATGATGATGAACAACTCAAATAACTGGGACAAATAATATTTTCAAAATACACATTTTATTTTACACTGTAAAAATATTTCTTTTTAAATTTTACTACGTAATGTTTATTTTGTAAAGTGCTCAGATGCTGGATTCAATCTGGAAGAGAGTTGAAGATAAAATACAAGCGAATGAGCAATACATAGCGAGGACATTTGAAAATGAAGAATTGTGATGTAATCAAAATTATATTGTTTAAAAATTGTGTATATAGTGAGAGCTTAATTCTGTACTATTCATAATAAAATATTTGTAGGATCTAGATTAACCCTAGAGGGGGGGTGAATAGGGTTATAGCAAATTTTCTCGAATTAAACACAAAAACAACCTGCAGAAAAGTAAATATGCTGAACAGTAAATCACACACAAAATTTACCCAGCTTCGGCAACCCCTGCCTACTGCTGCATTCCCAGATTTCTATTAGAATTAAACAGTCTCCCGCTTACAAACACTCTAACAGACTCGCAAACCCTGCTACCGCCTATAGAGTTTTGCAAACTTGCAAACCCTGCTTACTGAACTAATCCTAACTAGACAATCTGAGACAACCTAAATCCTAGGTGGTGATTTACCAAGATTTGATTCGAAAAGTACAAATTTCAAGAAATAAAACTAAGGGCAAAAAATAAACAAAAACACCCTTAATAAAAATAAACCCTAATTTTAAAATAAACCAAATCCTAAAAACCCTAATCTTCAATAACTCGGCCGGCCCTTTTCTATTCTTTCACCCGATCCTCTTCTATTTTCTTTGAGAAAAATGGCGGCGTTGAATTCTTAGATTTCTTTGTCAAATTGGGGTTTCTAGGAATTTGCAAACGATCGAGGCTCTTGATTGTCTCTGAAGAAGATATTAATCGTTCTCGATCTTCTCTTTGCTTGCGACTAGGGTTTACGAAGTTTTAGGGCTTCTGGAATTTGCGATCTGATTTATCTCTGGTTGATGATCTTTGCTTCTCTGGCGATCGTTTGAGAAAATTTCTCGGTACGTTGTTCGTACTTTTTGGTTTATCAATTGATTGCTTGAATTCGATTTTCTGATCGCTGGCAAATGATGAATTTTTAGGGTTTGCATATATATGAAATCGTCACTTTCCTATTTCTCGATTGCCTGATATTTTTACGACTTGATGCGCACGGCTTTGATTTTGCAGCATTTGATTTTTCCTTGATCGTTACGGTATCAACTTTCCTATTTTACTTGGATTTGATTTTTGACTTTTTCAAAGATACGCACTTGAATTTTGACTTGGCCATCTCTGCACTGTTGAATTTCGTTCATCCCTCTAGCATTGATTTACACGGCATTGACTTCTACTCCTTGGTCATCACGTTGTTGACTACGGCTTTGATTTCCTTTTTCTGTTGACTTGTTTGATTAAAAACACGGCTTTGACTTGGTCGACTCCTTGATTTCCACTACTTCGGCTCTGATCATTTCTGATGATGTTGACTTCACTGTGACCTTGCTTTGTTCACTGTGACTTTGGTTACACGTTGCTTTGTTCACTGCATAGCATATTGGTACATATTAGAATGTTGCATCTGTTTGGTACACATCCTTGACCTGTTGCACTTGTGTACTTCTGCACTTGACATTGTCGAACTCAGTTTTGTAACTGGATTTGTGTTCTGGTTCATGTACGGTCTCCATTGCATATATAATCTCGAGCTCTGTAGCATTGCTTCCATCACTGATTCATTTGAAGTTGTAACCTAGGACATTGGTTCCATGTCTGCTCTTTTGAGTTGCAGTTCATGCCTTCAGTTCACTGTCTTGATTCATGTTTATTTGATATTTTGACTGCTGAAGCAATGGCATTGATATTGAAACCTGTATTTTGATGTTCTGGTTCGAGGCTACACTTGTGTAGTTCTCTAGTCTTGCATCTGCTGATGTTGTTTCTTTTTACTGTTGCATTGCCTTTGTGGTCTTCATATTCATGTATGCTGTATACTTCATACTTGATTTTGGTACAGATGTACCTGATGGTTTTACCTTGGTTTGTGTTGTTGCTTGAGTCACTTTGTTGTCACTGGTTCATTGGGCTGCACATGTTTCTCTGGCACATTTGTTTTCATTTGAAGCTTGTTGTGTTGGTTTGTACTTGCTGTTGACTTTGGTTTTCATACACATGTACATGCTTTACTGCAGCCTTTGCACTTGGTCCTTGACCTTTGTTGCCTCTTTGTGTATGCACTTGCATACTGCTTCTTGTTGTTTGTGTACTTGAGTCAGTGCTGTCCACTTCATGTTGTCTTGAGTATTTGGTTCCTTACCTTTCATTGTTGCTTGGATATTGGACTGCTTCATGTTTGAAGTCGTTGCCTATACACCTGCCCTGTGTTGAATCCAGCTAATAGTTCGGGTTTGACCTTGTGCATGTGTTGTGATTTTATTTATATTTGCACCTGAGTTGAACCCGTCTTTTATTTGGGTTTGACCTTGTGCTCACCTTTCCCTGTAGCATTATCAAGTGTATATCGGTGTGCACGGCCTTGTGGCATGTACAGTGATACACTGTGCATTTCACAAGCTGTTCGTGTATGATAAGAACAAATTTAAATGACGACGAACAACCCAAACAACTGAGGCAAATAATATTTTCAAAATCATCTTTTATTTTATATTGCAAAAAAAAAATTCTTTTTCAATTTTACTGCATTAGTGTATATTTTTTCAGATTGCCCAGATGCTGGATTCTAACTGGAATGAAGTTGAAGATATACTACGAGTGTGAGTGATATGTAGTGAGGAATTTATGTAAATTGAATTGTGATGTAACTAGGATCAAAATTGTATATGTATAGTGAGAGCTTGAATTTGTACTATTCAAAATTGTAATAAATATTTGTTTGAATAAAATTTCTGTTTGAATTCAAATTTTGTGTAATTTATTTTATTCAACAAATATTTATTTAATCTATGAAAAATAAATATTTCATTAACAAATACATTTAAACGAATGTATATATGTTTATTATCATCAAACAAGAATCATATAAGCGCATATTCAACAATCTCCCCCTTTTGATGATAACAAACATGTATTTAAGATTTTGACTGTGTTAAATGTATCTGGTCAATGATATACTCTAATTGCTCCCCCTATTTAAATGCTTCCTCTCTACACGATGCTCCCCCTACATATATGCATACAAATAGAAATATACAAATGAGCCTAGATGCAAATGGAAAAAGTATTTGACCTTTGCTTGATTTTATTTGACAAAATCTTAACTTTTCTCTCCCTCTTTTGTTATCAGCAAAAGAATAATAGTGCTAGAGAAAATAGAGATAAAGTGATCGATATTAATCATTAAAACTCAATTGAATATAAATATTAAATTTCAATAAAAAAAATCAAACAAAAATCATAACTACCCTCGTTAGGCGCATATTCCACTTTTAGAAGTAATGGAAATGATGTCATCATATAAAATCATACAGTTGTATCTGTTTATGGTACACTTATATCAGGAATTTGAATATCTACTAATCATGCATAACCGTTAGGACTTTTAAATGAGATTAGTAGTATTCCAATTTAATTTTAAAAATGAATTCAAGTATCTTATAATCACGCATAACCGTGAGGACTTTTAAATGGGATTAGAATCAACTTGTTTATTTAATAAATCAATTTTGATATGCTTTCCATACATGCATAACCGTAAGGACTTTTAGATGAGCATGGAAGCACATAACAAATTCCAAGTAATTCACTCATGCATAACCGTGAGGACATTTAAATGAGAGTGAATACTTTGGCATTTATTTATTTTTACTTAAAAAAATGTAAAATGAAAAACGAATGATCCCTGAATATAGTACCACCTATCGACAAACTATATTGAATTTTTGATAAACAATGGTCGATAGAAATATGATAGAAATAGAAATGGTCATGGAATCTTTACCCAACAAAAAGTTTTTATAACTCTTGTTTGAATTCCTAAAGAAATTTTCCAAATATACTGTCTTGAGTAATGTATGTTAAATATCAACACTCGTCACTTTTTTTTCAATCACTATTTATCTTTTCGATAATTATTAGGGAGTTAGACTAGTTAAAATTTTCATTTGAATCAAATTCAAAAATAATTATGAAATCAATTTTTCACAATGACTAATATGAAAATATGATTAAAAATGATTTTCTCGAGGGGGATATATGAGAAAATTTTCTGCTATTTGAAAATTATTTAAAATGAAAAATATGTAGATATTTTCTTTGAAAAATGATGTAGTTACTAAATGTCTCAAAAATCACGTTCAACTAGTAATTTTTCTATCAACTAGATTACCAGTGTAATCTGCATCTGAATTTCTTTTTCACTCCAAAACATCACTAATTAAATTTGATAGACCAGACCATGAAGTGTGCATAAAAACTTAAACAGCATTTTAAATGGCATTCTCTTGAATTTGGATTGAAGCCGTGTAAATAATCAGAAAACCGTGAATATAGAGTTAGCCGTATTATAACCAAAATTATTATCATCCAACAAAACACTATTTTTAATCCAAACTAATATATATTAAGTAAATCCAAGAATCTAGAGAATATAATTGGCCAACTATGTTGAACAAGTCAGAATCAAAATCATCATCTTTACAACATCTCAATATTTGCTGATTTCATTCATAATACGGTGCAGATTATCACATTTAATATATCGATCAAATAAATATACCTTCACCTGTTTTACCTTTACGATAATTTTTCGTGGTTGCCCATTGTGATTCTGTCACCTTTGTACTAGGCTAAGGAACTTTTTCTTTGTTGCCCGTTGTGTTTCTGGAACAGCCAAAATTCAGAGAACACTGTTGTTGTTCCTTAGCCTGCTACCATACCTATACGATGAAAGATTTTTGTGACCTATTTGTTTTTATAGGTCCATGATTGTTAGTGGAAGAAGCATTGTGAATAAACAATCCCTTTGGAACCCAAACTTGTTTAGTCCTTTTATTCTTGTTCCAATAAACATGAAATTTGTTTGTAGAATTCTTAGGAGCCCAAACTTGTATAAACTTTGTGTTCTTGTTCCTATAACTACAATTTTCAACACGATGTCCAATTATTTCACATCTAGCAAAGACACTCTTACCTTTTGCATTATCATCAGCTTGTGTTTTCCCAAAGCCTAGTCATTTTCTGTTGTTAGCAAAAATTTGATTTCCCAATGACATGTTGAATGATTTTTCTCCTCTAGAAAAGTTATTCAGAGATTTCTCAAGATTTTGGACTTTGGTTTTTAGTGTTGTGTTTTCAGTTACAAGTGAGGTGCATCTATTTATAAAATCCTTTTTCCTAGTGTCAATGGTTTCCTTAAGACTCAAGTTTTCTTTTTCAACATTCTCAAAGCTATTCTTAAGTCTTGATAATTCTGAATCTAAAATTTTACATTTTTTACAGTCTAGGTTTTGAATATTTTCAAGTTCAGTTTCTAACCTAGAATTTTCATGGACAAGTTCTCTCCTATCAGATTTTAGTTTTTCAATTTTAGATTCAAGAGTATCAACTATTTTAGTAAGATCACAACACATTAAAGCAAATTCTTTATAAGAATAGTCACCTCCCTCGCCAGATTCCTCTGAGCTTGCTTCTGAATCTGATTTTGCCATAAGACACAAGTTAGCCTTCTCTGAGCTATTATTCGAAACTTCCTCTCCTTCTTCATCATCCCAAGTCGCCGCAAAGGCCTTCTTCTTCTTTTTCTTTCCTTTGTTGTTTTTGAGAAGTGGGCATTATTGTTTGAAGTGGCCAGGCTTCTTGCAGTTAAAGCATGTCAGTTCATTATCGGAGTTGTCAGAACCTTTTGACCTATTACCACTTGTTTTCTTCTTGCGTGGTCCGGATCTTGACCATTTTCTAAGATTATTGACAGCCATTGCAAGCTCTTCAATTGGATCTTCTTCTTCTTCATCGCTCTCTTCTTTGCTCTTTAAGGCAATCGTCTTCTTCTTTGATTCAGAGTTGTTGCGTTCCTCCTTTGCTTATAGCTTAAGCTCATATGTCATCAAGTTTCCGATCAACTCCTCCATGCTTAGTTACTCAGATCTTTTGATTCTTGTATTGCCGTGACTTTTGCCTCAAAGCTCATCGGTAAGACTCGTAGCACCTTCCTCACAAGCTCTACCTCAGTGAATACCTTTCCAAGCGCTCTAGCATTGTACACCAAAGTTGAAAAGCTTCCAAACATGTCTTTTATGCTCTCGCCTTTGTCCATTACAAAGTTCTCATTTTCATTGCCGAATAGGGCTAGACGTGACTCATTGACTTGAGAAGTTCCTTTATGTGTCACCTCCAAGGTATGCCAAATTTCCTGTGCAGTTTTACATTGAGAAATTCTATTAAATTCAGTCTTATCAAGAGCACAGATCAAAGCATTCATGGCTTTAGCATTTGTAGTTTTTAATTTCTTATCGTTAGCATCCCACCTATCCTTAGGTTTAGGAATCTCAGTATCACCAACAGTTGTAGTGGGAGATTTATAGCCAGTTTCAATAATGTCCCAAACACATAATCAACAGAACTAAGATAAATACCCATCCTAACTTTCCAATAAGCATAATCATTGCCATTAAACATGGGTGGCCTAGTAATAGATTGCCCCTCAGAAAAAGCATTATTTAGTGGATTCATGACTCTAGAGTTAAAGAGAAAATACCTTGCTCCGATATCACTTGTAGGATCTAGATTAACCCTAGAGGGGGTGAATAAGGTTATAGCAAATTTTCTTGAATTAAACACAAAAACAACCTGTAGAAAAGTAAATATGCTGAACAATAAATCACACACAAAATTTACCCAGCTTCGGCAACCCCTGCCTACTGCTGCATTCCCAGATTTCTATTAGAATTAAACAGTCTCCCACTTACAAACACTCTGACAGACTCGCAAACCCTGCTACCGCCTATAGAATTTTGCAAACTCGCAAACCCTTCTTACTAAACTAATCCTAACTAGACAATCTGACACAACCTAAATCCTAGGTGGTGATTTACCAAGATTTGATTCGAAAAGTACAGATTTCAAGAAATTAAACTAAGAGCAAAAAATAAACAAAAACACCCTTAATAAAAATAAACCCTAATTTTAAAATAAACCAAATCCTAAAAACCCTAATCTTCAATAACTCGGCCGGCCCTTTTCTATTCTTTCACCCGATCCTCTTCTATTTTCTTTGAGAAAAATGGCGGCGTTGAATTCTTAGATTTCTTTGTCAAATTGGGGTTTCTAGGAATTTGCAAACGATCGAGGCTCTTGATTGTCTCTGAAGAAGATATTGATCATTCTCGATCTTCTCTTTGCTTGCGACTAGGGTATACGAAGTTTTAGGGCTTCTGGAATTTGCGATCTGATTTATCTCTGGTTGATGATCTTTGCTTCTCTGGCGATCGTCTGAGAAAATTTCTTGGTACGTTGTTCGTACTTTTTGGTTTCTCAATTGATTGCATGAGTTTGATTTTCTGATCGCTTGCAAATGATGAATTTTTGGGGTTTGCGTATATATATGAAATCGTCACTTTCCTATTTCTCGATTGCCTGATATTTTTACGACTTGATGCGCACGGCTTTGATTTTACGGCTTTGATTTTTCCTTCATCGTTACGGTATCAACTTTCCTATTTTACTTGGATTTGATTTTTGACTTTTAAAAAGATACGCACTTGAATTTTGACTTGGTCATCTCTGCACTGTTGAATTTCGTTCATCCCTCTAGCATTGATTTACACGGCATTAACTTCTACTCCTTGGTCATCACATTGTTGACTACGGCTTTGCTTTCCTTTTTCTGTTGACTTGTTTGATTAAAAACACGGCTTTGACTTGGTCAACTCCTTGATTGCCACTGCTTCGGCTCTGATCATTTCTGATGATGTTGACTTCACTGTGACCTTGCTTTGTTCACTGTGACTTTGGTTACACCTTGCTTTGTTCACTGCATAGCATATTAGTACATATTAGAATGTTGCATCTGTTTGGTACACATCCTTGACCTGTTGCACTTGTGTACTTCTGCACTTGACATTGTCGAACTCGGTGTTGTAACTGGATTTGTGTTCTGGTTTATGTACGGTCTCCATTGCATATATAATCTCAAGCTCTGTAGCATTGCTTGCATCACTGATTCATTTGAAGTTGTAACCTAGGACATTGGTTCCATGTTTGCTCTTTTGAGTTGCAGTTCATGCCTTCAGTTCACTGTCTTGATTCATGTTTATTTGATATTTTGACTGCTGAAGCAATGGCATTGATATTGAAACCTTTATTTTGATGTTTTGGTTCGAGGCTACACTTGTGTAGTTCTGTGGTCTTGCATCTGCTGATGTTGTTTCTTTTAACTGTTGCATTGCCTTTGTGGTCTTCATATTCATGTGTGTCTGTATACTTCATACTTGATTTTGGTTCAGATGTACCTGATGGTTTTACCTTGGTTTGTGTTGTTGCTTGAGTCACTTTGTTGTCACTGGTTCATTGGGCTACACATGTTTCTCTGGCACATATGTTTTTATTTTGAAGCTTGTTGTGTTGGTTTGTACTTGCTGTTGACTTTGGTTTTCATACACATGTACATGCTTTACTGCAGCCTTTGCACTTGGTCCTTGACCTTTGTTGCCTCTTTGTGTATGCACTTGCATACTACTGCTTGTTGTTTGTGTACTTGAGTTAGTGCTGTCCACTTCATGTTGTCTTGAGTATTTGGTTCCTTACTTTTCATTGTTGCTTGGATATTGAACTGCTTCATGTTTGAAGTCGTAGCCTGTACACCTGCCCTGTGTTGAATTCAGCTAATAGTTCGAGCACCTGAGTTGAACCCGTCTTTTTATTTGGGTTTGACCTTGTACTCACCTGTCCTTGTAGCATTATCAAGTGTATATCAATGTGCACGGCCTTGTGGCATGTACAGTGATACACTGTGCATGTCACAAGCTGTTCGTGTATGATAAGAACAAATTTAAATGACGACGAACAACCCAAATAACCGAGGCAAATAATATTTTCAAAATCATCTTTTATTTTATATTGCAAAAAAAATTTCTTTTTCAATTTTACCGCGTTAATGTATATTTTTTCAGATTGCTCAGATGCTGGATTCTAACTGGAATGAAGTTGAAGATAAACTACGAGTGTGAGTGATATGTAGTGAGGAATTTATGTAAATCGAATTGTGATGTAATTAGAATCAAAATTGTATATGTATAGTGAGAGCTTGAATTTGTACTATTCAAAATTGTAATAAATATTTGTTTGAATAAAATTTCTCTTTGAATTCAAATTCTGTGTAATTTATTTTATTCAACAAATATTTATTTAATCTCTGAAAAATAAATATTTCATTAACAAATACATTTAAACGAATGTATATATGTTTATTATCATCAGACAAAAATCATATAAGCGCATATTCAACAATATTTGTTTGAATAAAATATCTGTTTGAATTTAAATTCTGTGTTATTTATTTTATTCAGCAAATATTTATTTAAATATGTGCAAAATAAAGTAATACTTTAACAAATAAATTTAATTGAATATATATATATATATATATGTTTATTATCATCAAACAAAAATCATATACTAGCATATTCAATATTATTTTCAACTTGAGACTGCTCCTATTCCGCTTTCTGATAGGATCTCGCTTCCTCGACCTAATTTTATATGGTGGGTTTCGAAATCAGTACCAATCATGCTTCTGCTCTTTTTTATGAAGCTTCATCTGATCCGCTCATGACTGCGTCTTGACCTACTTCCCTTTTCGCTAAGGTATTGTTTTTATGTGATTTCTCCTTTTGCTATTTCTATTGATCCTACGCCATCTAGTGTCACCCAATCTTATGTTATTGAATGGAATTCTTTTAAGAGAGCATGGATGCATGTGTCGTCTGATATGAGATATGACCCAGTTCAAAAGGATTTCTTTATGTTTGTTAGTGAAGTTGAAGGTGAATTCTGGCATCTTCATTACTCGGTTAATGGGGAAGCTATTGTTCTTTCTGTTGTTGGTAACCTTGGTGCAACGTATAAGGATATTCTTGATGATTATAGTCGGGATATGAAATTTATCTATTGCAAGGATTACTCTAGTTATATTATAAATCTTGTATCTCTTTTCGTCGGTTATCTACATATGTTAAGCCTTGTATCTCTAGGCGTAGAAAATGGTTCATCCTCTTCTAAGGAGGACTAGCTTTAGGTCATTTATAGTAGTTTAGGCATCTTCTGCCTAACTCTTGTTATGTATTTTTTATTTTATTAGTACTCGAGGCTTTCTGCCATGTTTTTATAGTAACTTTTGATTTGTTGGTAATAAAAGTGGACGACCCACTATAAAACCGGCTTGCCTTGCCTAAAAAATAGAATCACTTTATTATAAAAGATAAACTCTTCTTTTCTTAGAAATAAACATTTATAATAAACTTTTGTAAAATAAATACTTTCTAAAATATTTTTAAATCATTTCTATAAAGGTTGGAGTAAAATAAAGAAACCCAAAATCTAATTCTAAATAAAATATCACAAAAATTCCAAAAACCCCATTTAGAATATTCATTTTCGGAATCAAAATAAATTTCAAATAAAAACAATAAATAATAGTATTTCCAAAATACTATGATGAGGCCTAAAGTTACCACAATATTTAACAAGTGCTTTCATAGATCTACCACTAAAATTATTCAAGTTTTCCATATGTCAAAGTCATAATTAACATGGCCAACCCACCAACCATTGACATTCAACAATTTATATAACTAATATATAACTAAAATTAAAATCAATAGTGGCGAAGAATGCGGATCCCTCTATAAAACTCCATGTATTTAATTTTAAATATGATTTGTTTCCCAAAGTGGGGATTTAAGCAAACCAAACAGGAAAATAATTAAAGAACAAAACAATAATGTACATCTACACACATATCATATAGAGTTCATCCAGATGTGGGTTAACTAACCAAAATTTCAGACGATGCTTAAGTGTTCCAGAATAGTCTAAAACCAAATTCGATTTTGGCTAAAAATTTCATTTGCTCCAAACTTGACAAAATCAACTCTAATGTGTAAATCACGCTCCTATGAGTGCAACACAAAATACCACGTCTCGATTGGACCTCATATGAAGAAGTTATTGATTTTATAAGTTTTTGAATTAATTAAAATCATTAGTTAGAGTAATTACCAACTAATCACCTCATTAACCCTCTTAATCCATCTCCTCTATCCCAAAAACAAACATGCACAGTGCACATGTACAGGCACACTCCTCAGGTCATGCATGTCCCATTGCCTCACTGGATGAATTCGTGCCCCGCCTTTTCCAATATTCATCTCTTCACGCGAGCTTCGTAGTACACCCAACCTCCATTGCTTCGCAAAATCGCAACCTTCTCCCCTTCACCTTCGGCCATGAAAAGTCACCTTTCACATCCCCAAATTATCGTCGTCCATGCTCCTTCAAACTAGAAACGAGATGAAACCTACGTCATCGCCTATCTCTGCCTAAATCTCCTCAAATTCAAAACCCTAGTTTCACATCAAAACATCACACGTGGCCAATATTGATTGCATCCTCCAATCTTCACATGGATTTATCCCCACCTCACCACGAGTTCAATGGATCTGACGTCATAATTTATTGTCAAGTATAACTCTTGGTTTTGATTTTTAAAGACAGGTTTTTGATTTTCTTTTTACTACAGGAGGGAAAGATGAAAGGTAAAGAGAGAGAAAGGAAATGTAGAAAAGTGAAAGGGTGGAATTTTTTATTTTACAGTTTTCGGCACTTCGCTATGCAATATATCATTCATCTATGAACCGTGAACGATAGAAATAAAAATACGATCGCGTATAACAATGTGCTATGATCACTAAACAACAATAAAATAAACCGGTTATCATATTCTGTAAAATTTCAAAAGTACTAACATTTGCTGAGAAATACATCAAACTATAATTTAAGTATTTTCCAAATTGAAAATTATGGAAAAATTCTATAAATTCATATAATAATACATCATTAAAATCAAGTCGTTTTATAATAATTGACTTTCATATCATTTATTAAATTCAAATGGAACTTGAATATTTAAACAAATTACATATTCTCATTCGAAACGTTAAAAGTTGTGGGTTGTTATATTCTTTCCCGCTTAAAAGAATTCCATCCTCGAAATTCATAAAGGAAGAAAAATGTCTCTACACCTTTACGCTTTTAGAAATCAATTGATTAAAATGAGTTATTAAGCTTTCAAAGTCTCATATGTTATGAAAAATTTTGACAACACCTTCTTTGGACGGCTACCTCTAAAAAATTACAATATCAATATAAGCTCATATCTAGGATCTCCAATATTTGTGGACAAGGACAATGCAACAACAATATATATTTATGATGTGCCTTATCAAGTGGGAATGACACATAGCAAACACACCCACTAAGCATAACACTTATATCAATTTGCGAGCAATCAAACTCTACTCTTGAAACCGAAAGTAGCAAGCTAGATTTTGCTTCCATAAACCTAAATTTCACTTACATAACCCAAAAGAGAGTTAAACACAACAATTGGAACAATACAACTGCTCATTCATTATACATGATGAATCTAAGCATGTTAAATCATGTATAGCAATCACCTCACATAAACATGCCATATCAAACCATGTAACTTATATTTCTAATGTAAGAAGCATAAAATTACATTAAAACTTGTATGATGTACATATGTCATCCGTATGAAATATCTAATTCGATCATTTGCGTGGCCACATAAACTTCTCTTTTGAACTATTATCGCTCACTCGGCTTCCCTAATGTGGACTCCGATCAGATTCCTTGATTAAAAATCTCCATTCTCCTTATGTATCCATATACTATGTTAGAAAACTTTGGAATCACATCAAAAATACATATCGTTTGTTTGCCATAAAGAATCGAGTGAAAAATCCTTATTCGGAATGGTGTAAATCACATCAAATCATGTGCTCGAATCTGGATCAAGAACTGTCATGCAATTAAAATGATCTATATACAACTTAAATATTTATTCCTATTAGTTTCTTAACTACATCAGTTTCTTTTCATTTTCTCACATTCGTTTTTATTTATAGTGTAGTTTCTTTAATACTAGAATCTTTTATGAACCATTTCATTAAGATTTTCTTAAGTTTATGAACATTTTGTAACTCAAGCTCATATTAATATAGTACTCTTCTACACCCTAAGAACATACACAAAATATCGAATTTTTTTACTTAACATGAATTTTTAACAATTTAAAACTTAGTTAAATCCTTAGCGACCTTCCATTTTAGAGTTACAAAACTCTACTTTTATATTTTCAAAAATATACTTAGCTCAAGTTCTATAACGATTTGAAAGTTTTCTGCTATATATAATCATTGAAATTCATTTCATTTCAATAAACGAAAACTACAATACAACATATCATAATGAGATGCACAAACTAAATAACCCTAATGCAAAAGATACATGCATCCATAAAATAACTTAATAGAAAATTTATGAACCAAACATCGGGTTTTATTTCAAATCATTTTTTTGAAATAATAATAATATACATATATCCTTCTGTATGTCAAATCATACTTCCTAGATTTTTAAAAATATCTGTTTTACCAAAATAACATTAAAGAAAATTATTGTAGTAGCATCCCAACTTAAAAACTCAAAAATGAACGTTGACGATGTTGCAGTCATCACCAAGAATTATTTTCCAGCGATAGAAGTAAGTTCAATACTTTCTATCTGCTTTAAAAATCCTTTTAGAATATTTCTATTCATAAATACTTCCAAATAATACTATTATTATAATCTTTAAATATTAAATTTTTAAAAAAAGCACCAGGATTTAATTTCTCAAAGTCTTAACTTAATTCCTTTTTTAACCTTATTTATATAACTTCACTTTGTTATACAAAATCATTTCACAAATGTATATCTTTGTTTAGATTATAATAAACAACTCCAACAGAAACTAAATTTTATTCCAACATTAACACCGGACGTTTTATACTCAAATTGTGAAACTTAATTCTTAAGGTGTTTGTTTCAATGTTCGCACAAGTACTGTCTACCAATTCATGTGGTAGAATGGTAAAATTGCTTATAAACCGGTCGACCGCCATTTAAAAATCAATAAATAAATTTCAATATTTCCAAACTGACTGAGCATGACTATCCAAATAATAAATGATGGCAATTGAATATTATTATCTCCTAACAAAAAAACACATCATAAATAACTATATCAACTTTCGAAAATTATTCTTTTATATATAAAATACAATCCTCTGTAAAATTATTTCATTACCAAATTTTCAGAACAATACCGTGTCGGTTTGTCTTGTCCAAGTATTTAGAATCCTATCTCTAATGTGTTTACCCTACGAAAGCCAATATGTTCACTCAGCCTAAGTTGTGATACCATGTGTAGTAACCCATCTTTTCGACCCTCAAAAGTTGGCACAAGACATCCGCTTATTCATGTGCCGAGGATCCAAATGTCGAAAAGATGAATGTTTAGGGCAAAAGAAAAGACAAAATAGAATCTCACATTAGGGCCAGTAATATATAATATATATGTTCTTTATAAAAGAAAACTGCAATATACTTACATCAATCAGAGTAAACTAACCTACCATCGGCCTGAACAGTTATAACAACATGTCCTCATATATGTTGACAAATACAAAATAATAAATGCAATGGAAATAAAAGATATGTTAATATGCCTTAAGGCATCCAGCTTGTCTTTGAACTCCAAAGAATCCATAACTAAATCTGAAAATATGCTCGAGCTGACCCGGGTATTATAAGAAAATAACGTCCATATCAGTTTAGTAAACTAGTGTAAGGAATTCAAATCATATTGATTGTTATACTTATAAAACCCTTTCAAAAATAAAGGTATCTCATAAGACCATGCCACACATAAGTACGAACAAGTTTTAGCTTATGATACCAAAACATTTTATAGGAAAGCTTGTCTTATTAAAATAATAGCTATGGTGTAAAATAAATATTGAATAATAGTCAGAATGGTTACATTAATTACATTCAATGGCATACGTATTATACAACCAATCCTGCAAAGGCACATATCGGGAAATGGATTCCATACAATGACAAAACTACTGGGGTACTGCCTGCCACAGTACACATCTAGAAAAATGTGTTGAGGGTCTCATATGAACTAAGAAATAGGATGGGCTATACCCTATTGGATAGTACCCAATATGTCTTCTGTAACGTCCGCGGATTTTCGTTGCCGAAAAACCGAATAGTTATGGGTTTTTAAAAAGAATTTAAGAAAAGAAAAGAGAAGAAGAGAGAAGATAGAAAATAGAGAGAAAAGAAAATAGAAAAGAGAACAGAAAATTTAGAAGAGAGAGAGGAAAGATAATAGAAAACTTTTAAAATAGAAGAAAAAGAGAATAGAACGGAAAAGAAAAAATAGAAGAAAATAGGACGGAATAGAAAACAACAGAACAACATCAGAATCTCACAATTCGCAGCGGAACAACATATAATAATAAATGAATAATCTTTAAACAAAGAACTATATCAGTTATTACTTTTTATACATTACATTACAACATATCATCAGAGTGTACAACAACATCATACAACAACAAACAATGCAGCGGAAAAAGAAATATTATATAAACTAGTAATACGCCATGCCATCCAGCTTGCCTCCAGCAACTCCAGAATATCTTGATAAACCTTAACTCTTAACTGCCCGTGTGGAAATTGGTGGGCACCCAGAGTTTAGGAAGGAAAACAATAAACTCCGAGTCAGTCATGTGACTGGTGTGAGAACTCAAAACAGTTTATTTACTTTAAAATCAAAATAGAGGAATATTTTTAAAGTCAATTCGCAATGCTTTTAAAAATGAGACTACCATAAGACCTCCTGCCACACACACAATGCAAATGCAGACTTGGAGAAGATTTCTCCTTATGATAGTCAAAGATGCTTGATACGCATTAAAATCAAATCAATTTTGATATTATTATTAGTGCATAGTGTATAAAACGATTTCGAAAGTAGAATATAAATCTTAGCCAGCATAGGTACCATTATATTATGCCTACTAATAGCTACCATATTAGATGGCAGGTTCTACAACTAAAACCGTACAAGTCACGTATTGTTTCTTTGGATTTCCAACGAATGATCAGGCCAAGGAACTTCCCATTGCCACATGAGAATGCCTCTGGATGGACATCCCCGAGAACCAAACCGGATCTCTACCAACACAAGGCCGGGTTACCCCTAACTGAGTAACAACTGACCGAATATGCCATCCCCCGGTCCTTTGGGACCTTTATCACCGAGCGCTCGTAATCAATTCACACAATCATAACAAAGTGTTTTCAACATGAGTAAGTATCTGGGCTCCATACCATGATACCACCCTTTTCCAGAAGGAAATGGACACATCCTAAAGGGTGCTACCTCTCATAACCTTGCCGCATCTTTCCTGTTTTGACCATTCACGGGGTGTGAGGCTCGACTAAGTCACGTCCACAAAAACATACTTTATACAAAAGCCATGCTTTGGGTCAACAAATGATCAACACAATGATCACAAGGATAGACGATCAAATAAACGATCCTATCACAAATAATCAACACAATGATCATTTCAGCATCACTCAGCATGTCACATTACCAAATTGGGAATATATCGCTGATAACATTCAACTACATAACCTCTGAGCACGTACGTCTCAGAGAAGGGTGTTAAGCTAAAAGAATAAATTCTCCGCCACCAACAGAAATATATTTGAAAGAAATCGGCTTTATATCTCAACTTGTAATGTCAGACATACAATCCATACAAGTCTGTTCCGGGCTCAAACAAAACCGAAGGCACTTCTTACGAAGCCCTTGCAATCCGGGTATTCACAATCCCGATCGAATTTCCCATCACTTAAGGAATCTCTATACCAGGAGCTACCCAGTGCAGAGACAATCGATAGGTCATCCTATCGCTTTCACAAATACTCGGTCTTCAACACCGATCTTCAAATGCAATTCACAACGACGTATCACATATTCGGAATGGGTTATACGACCCCATGGTCCTTTCCCGGTTAACCCGAATAGTGAGCGCTTATTCAAAAATAAGTGTGGCATTCAAATTCAAACAAATCACATCAAATACCCATTCAAAGGGAAATATTGATAGTCGGTTATTGTACTATCAATGGATATGCACACATCACCAGTTTCCAAATAATTTTCCAATTATTTATTTTCCAAAAATATCTTTACTAGATATATAATTTTCACACTTCAAAAATAAATCAATATTTATTTTTAAACAAATTCCACTTTCACATATAAATTCCATAATGGATTTATATTTCAAAATATCCATGCGTATCATTTCAATTATTCATTTCAATTTATCTTCAAAAAGATAAATTTTAATTATTCACTTCATATTGGAAAAACAATTCCATACTTATTCAATAAGTAATTCACAAATCTTTTTATTTTCAACATTTAGAAAATATTCAATATACTTAAATCAAGATTAAGTATATATTTCATTCTATTAAGGAAATCATTCTCTTAACATATTTATTTGGGCCAAAACGAATGTTGCGTAAAACATTGTTACGACAACCCAAAATCACTAGTATAGGGATTCGAATTTAAAATAGATATATAAATCCCAATACTATTCAAACCATTTCCTTTCGGAAATCATTTACTATAACAACAGTGTTATAGTCCACCATTTCCTTTTATTTCTCGAAAACGTCTATTTCAACAATAAATGTTGAAATATATGGTTTCAAATCTCAACACAATTAAAACTTCGTTAGATCGTTTTAATTCTATTTAAAACATTCACATTCAAACAATTTTCTTTAACGTGTTATTCACTATTCAAAAATGTGAATAAACTTCATTAACAATTTCATCCTTTTATTCATTTTAATTCAAAGGATTATTCACTATTCAAAAATGTGAATATAACTCCATTTATAGGTTTCAACAATTTACTTATCAAAATAAGTTGTTTGCGGATTTATAAAACAACGTTTATAAATTCCATTTCTATTTATTTATAAAAACTTCCTTTTTATAAATTCTTTTATTAACCTATTCCAGTTTATAACTCAATTATAAACTAAAAGTTCATATTATAAGTCGAATGCTTATAAAACGATTATTTTACAAAAATCGTTATTTTTAACTTCCCAAATTATAAATCTTATAACTTATAAGATTCATTCATTTATCCAAAATCATTATTTTAATAACTTAATAAGTTTTATAAACCTACTGCTTATAAAATTCCATTTATAACTTCACCGTATAAAATTCTATAAATTCCATTCAATCATGAAATTCATTTTCACTTCATTCAAACACTTATAAAAACTCGTTTTATAATGTCCATATTTCAATTTATAAATATCCATTTATAAATCTCTTAATATAAATCAATTTATATTATTCTTTAAAAACATCTTTAAACTCCTTTAGAATTTCATCATTCTCTTGATTTATAAAATAATCAAATTTTGTAAATCCTATAATTTCAACTTTTTATAATAAATTCAAAAACCCAATTTAAACTATTTTATAAAAACATTAGCATCATATTCTCAAAAATCAGTTTTTAACTATCTTTCTCAAAAATCATAATTTTTATAACTTTAAAAATTATAACGTTTATTTATTTAAAATGGATCAACTCCAAAAATATAGTATATTTTCAAAAATCATTTTAAAATCCCAAAATCTGGGTCCAATGATGCTACACACCAAATAGTCAATCACGACAACAACGATATCATATATCGATATGATAATCCATTAAATATCAAAATATCTGAAATCAAATAAAAACTGTTGAGGAATCCAGTTGGATCCCTCCAACCTGTTTTCCTGCATCCAAAAAACATTAGCACAATACCAATTTCGCTCCAGTACGAAATTATCGCGGTATATGGGATTTAAATATTATCCGCTTAATAACGGCGTAATAGGGTCTCATCCGCTAAACAAAAAATGCGGGAAATCAATAACTCCAATATATACATATGCCAATATATATATATTGCTATTATATATATAATACCAATTTCACTGTTTATGAAATATTCGCGGTATATGTTTTTAATAAATAACATCCGCTTACTAACGGCGCATAATGTCTATTTTAACAATCAATAATTATCAATCATCATTTAAACATGCATTCAAATATTTTAAATCTAACCATTTAAAATAAAATCGAAACTGATTCGATTGAGTGAGAAGTTCTCACCTTGATTTTAAATTCCGTTTTAGCGATTTATTTCGAATAAAATTAAACGGACGTTTAATTTTACCCAAAATTCTCACTAACTCCAAACGACTCCAATCAAATTTCATCGCGTAGTGCTCGTCCATACGATTCCAACGCAACTGAGTTTGCATTTTTTCGACCTCGTATGAAAAAGTTATGAATATTTGAAGTTTGTACACGATTTATATAAACAAAATTACAACATAACTATATAATTTTCAACCTATGCAATCCAGGCCTTTGGATCCACTGCCAACACATCTCAGCCGTGTATTAGCTTCCCCTTCTTCCCACTCACTCACGCAAGCTACAGACCACTCACGTTTCATTCGAACCCATTAGCATGATTAGGGTTTGAATTTGCAAACCAATTACTCGATGAAACTCGATCAAACCACCGCCATCTCGAAGCACTCAACCCCCCCTATGCTCGGCCTGACTATGGTGGCACTCGGCCTCCTCGTGATGCGTGCGTACGTGTGATGAACAGCCACGTTTGCACTCGATTTCCCATCAATCCGTGAAGCTATTCGCGATCTCCACCGTTGATCTTGTAGTTCGTGTTGCCCTCTACAATACTCTAGTTGAAACTTTCATGAATCGTTGAGTGGATGAAGAGATAATTGAAGAAAAATGAGGGTGATTTTCGGCCATTCATGCCTAAAACTTGCGGCCACAAGATGATGAAACCCTAATATATTTTTTCTTTTAATTTGTGAAATTTGAGCTATTTATAGAGAATTTTCGAACACTATTCATCCGGAAATTCCGAACTCCGATTTACGCGCCGAAACTGACATACCTAGGGTTTATCCCGCGTTTCGGACACAATGGAATAGGTTTCGGAAGCTAATTCGGAAATCTGTGCGAGTTATGGCTACAAACGCTCAATTTAAATTAAACCGATTTAAATCGATTTCTAGGCGTTTTAATTCGTACCGGACAAACGGTAAATCCAATTGACTTGAAATTTGAAACCTTACAATAATATCACATTACGAATCCGATGAAAATGGTTTCGTCGAAATCCGAGACTTTTTGAAAAATGGCTATTTTGACTCGCCAAATTTAAATTAAAAATAATTCGATGCATTTCGAGCTGCCACGATCAAACGATAACTCCGATTGACACGAAAATTAAAATCCGGTAATAACTAACTATTACGGATCCAATGGAACTGGTTTCGTTCAATTCTGAGACTGTTCAAAAATTGACTATTTTTACTAGTCGATTTAATTATTAAAATATTCAATTTTCACAAATTAACTTTTAATTCGATTTTAAAAGTTCTAAAATATCATTCTAACTTCAATATGATAAAATAAAATTTTACAAATCATTTTCAATCATATTTAACCCAATTTTTAATTATTTCCATAATTTAACGTATTAAATTATCGATTTAATAATCCAATTAGATTCAATAATTCAAATAAAAATTTATTCGACTTATAAATTCACTTAATAATATTTAAAATAAATTAAATATTCAAATTTTAATAAATAAAAATTCTGGGTCGTTACATCTTCACATTAGTTGTCTCTTACAAACCATTTCTGTGACCACAAGCATACATAATCCATCAATAAATATTGATCTAGTTACAAATGATGACTATACACTAATGGTAACAAATCGCATAGTTCTAAAGCGTATCCCCTATTTTGGCAATTACTAAGTGTAAGAATTGAGGCTATGCTTTATTTTTTTAGCATATCCCACTTGGAATGCTAGCACTGCCTTCCAAGCACTAATACAATGTTGGCATTCATCCATACAAGTGGTTCAGAATATGAAGAAACCGAATGCACTACCACTACTACATCATCAGGATTAGTAGCAAATAGTCATTGCACTCCAAAGAACTCTATCTTCAATTCCATCAGCTTTAAGATGTCCCAAATTGGAATGCTTATGATGGTTCAAATGATTTTTGGATAACTCATACTTTTCTGATTTTGGTCTCTCCGAATCATCAATCGATAGTTTTAAAACTCGCCAAGATTTGATAGTCGGTTATCTAACTATCAAATAAGCTAACGATCAAATAAGAGATTTAATTTCACATGGAAACCAAGCATGCTTAAGCGCATAAGCAAACCCTAACCTTCTTTAATTAATCCTTTCATTAATTAAAAACACTTTATAAATACTTATATCAAAATTATTTTACAAAGATATATATGTGTATGTTACTCATTCACTATTCATTTATACTCTTTCAATGCTTGCAAAACTATCCATATATTGATCTTACTGGTATAAGTATATTCATAAACCACTACACTTTCAATACTTAGGAAACGTAATAATACACTTGTCTCAACGGTATAAGTATATTCACAAAACCTTAAGAATATTTCACTTCCAAAGCCTTACTTATTTGGATTAAAATAAATGACATTTCAAACATAGATAACAATAAATCTAAAGTAGTTTTGATGTAAGTGTATGGATCGTATGGAAATTAGACTAAGTATACTTACCCTCATTTTCCCATTTCAAACTTGTACTATATCTGAATTAACAATGTAGTTGGATAGATTAGCATATCATTCTAACCTTGACATACATTCTTAATTCTCAAGATAGGGACAAGTTTCCTTACTTCGAAACGGTCGGGCGCCGTTTGAGGCGAGTTGTGATTGTTCACGATCTGGTGCTTTAGTCTACGTATGATCGCACCTCGATACCTCGCATAACTAACTTCACAACTATCGAGGTTGGATTATGGTGGATTTGGTTTCGAAGGATGAAGTTTACTTGGATATGTCATTTGGTCAAGAAATGAAGGGAATGCACGGCACAAGTACTTCGTTCGGTTTACACGCCCCGCTCGGTATAAAAGAATTGTTTGGCATTAGAAATGGTTCAGCATTGGTTGCCGCTCGGCATAAAGGAGTCACACCTCGATACCTTAATACCTCGATACCATGATACCTCGCACCTCGATACCTCGCACCTCGATACCTCGCACCTCGATACCTCGATACCTCGCACCTCGATACCTCGCACCTCGATACCTCGATACCTCGATACCTCGCACCTCGATACCTCGCACATCGATACCTCAATACCTCGCACCTCGCTCGGCATTGCACCTCGCTCCGCATCGTACCTCGCTCGGCATTAGCGGCTCGGCATGGGTCGCTCGGCGAAGATGGCTCGGTGGAAAGTCGTTCGGCATAAGACGAATGTGGCTCGGTGGGAATTCTTAATGGGCCTTTACCGTTTAGAAAGCCCAGCAACTCAAAATTCTCCTATAAGTACAACCTGTAGGGGTTTAGAAGGGGGTCTTCATCTTCTCTTCGGCTCTCTGACTTTTTATTTCCTATGACTAAGGCCAGTCTACCACTTTGTAACTGTGATTGATTCGAACATCAATAAAAAGGAAACTTCTAAAGTGAACGTAGGCCGAAGTTAGCCGAGCCACTATAAAACTTGTTGTTCTTTACTGCTTTCATTTTAATTTTAACTGTTCTTTATATTATTACTCTCTACACACACTTTATCTAGTATCAGTGACTGTTAGTTGGTGCTTTCATTTACATTTGGGTGTTAGTGACCAATTTTGGTGCTAACATTTTGGTGCTTTCACTGAGAAGGCAAGCACTCAGGGATTTTGGAGCTAGGAACTTGGACTCTAGAAAGCAATGGCTATGCCATCAACAAAAAAGCAAGTGACAGAAAGGAGCAATCAGAGGAAGTCAAGAGGCTTCCTCTGGAGCTGGAGCAGCTCAAGCATCCATCTACATCAACAGAGACGAGATGGAAGCAATGTTGAAAAGACAAAAGGAGATGATGCAGGCTCTTCTTAGACAATTTGCACAAGCAGGAAATGCAGGAGCTCAGGTCCGTGGAGCTGGATCAGAAGCACTCAACCAGAAAGGAGAGGGAATAGCTCAGCAGGGGGCAGCATCCAATCAGTAGAGGGCTATCAACCCGGATGGATCTAGACTCGGGGGCATACCACTAGGGAATGCATAACCAATCCATGGAGGGATATCAGATAACGCTGTCCAACCCGACACCAATAGGAGTGCAGGAGTACGAGATGAGGAGTATGTGCCAGAATTCCCTCATCAACTCGGGAGGCAGACTAGAGGCAGCGGACAAGGATTACAGCTTGGTGACAACGATAGACTGGCGAAGATGGTTAGATGAGCTATGAGAGGTGGATTGGTAAACAAGACTTGGAGGATGTGAATAGGAGTCCATTTACTTCTACTATCAGGCGAGCTAGAAACCCACCAGATTTTAAGCTACCATCAGTGGAGATGTATAATGGGAGGACGGATCCTACGGTTCATCTTACAAAGTATATGAAGCATATGGAAGAACTAGGGGCATCAGAGGAAGTCATGGCCCGATGTTTCCCATTGTATCTGATAGACATAGCATCACTATGGTTTAGACAATTGGAGAGTGGTTCCATCGGAACGTTTACTGAGTTGACTGAGAAGTTTATGAGGCAGTTCAGAGTTCACATTTCGAGAACTAAGAATGTAACGAGTTTGGCAGCTCTAAAGCAAAGGACTGGGGAATCTTTGAGGAGCTTTCTGACGCGATTCAATGTAGCAGCAGCATCGGTGGATCGACCAGATCCATCCATGGTCTAAATGGCAGTTGTATCTGGCATAGCTAATGGAATAGAGTTCAAAAATTCACTGACAGGGATCCACCTATGGATCTAGGGGAGTTTTATCATGAGGCCGAAGGATTTTTACGATTAGAGGATGCAAATGCTGAGAGAGAGAGGAAGGAGAAGGAGATGATTTATGCAGTCAAGGGTGAAAATCCTCCTAAAAAAGATTCAAGAACTGAAAAAGGGAAACGGAAGGCCAGGGATAACGACGATGGACTAACGCGACCACGAAAGGAATCGAGATTCACCTTTTATTCAGAACTGAACGAGACATTGGAATTAATTTACAAAGACACTAGGGGGCAGATTCCCAATCAGAGGCCAATGAGAAGGGATCCAACCAGCAATGAAAAAAGGTCAGACAAGTATTATTTATTCCACGAACTGAATGGTCATAGCACGAATGACTACTAGCACTTGAAGGATGAGGTTAAGGGACATATCCAGAATGGTTTGCTATCGCAATATATGAGAAGGGGAACAACAACGGTGGAACGAGAGCGACCACCACCTACACCAGCTGGGAATGACTCGGGGTCGGGGCATCAGCTTGTCATCAGCTGATTGAAATAATGACGAATAAGTGGCAAACTCCACACCAATGCGATTAAGTCATTTACACACGTACAGGAACGCGAACGATCCTCTGGCATGCTCTGATACAACTATAAATCGCATCAATGTAGGTGTTTGCACTTGGACGTCCCTTTTTTGCTTTTATTTTCTATTTCTCATGTTTGGACTTGATTTAGTTTGACATTTCCGTTGAAAGACTTATTTTGAATGAAAATCTGCTGTTTGTGATTCCATGACGGCTAAGCCACTTACACATGTACGGGGTCGCGAATGGTCCTTAGGCATGCTCTGAGATGGCGATAAACCGCCACGACAAACAGTTCAAAAACTCACTCGAACGTGAAATATGACATTAATGATACTAAGTTCCCCCTGGGCACACACAACTCGCCTCGAACGACGCCCGACCATGAACGGTCACAATTCGCCTCGAACAGCACCAGATCGCGAACGATCACAACTCGCCTCGAACGGCACCCGGCCGCGAACGGTCACAACTCGCCTTGAACATCACCAGATCGCGAACGATCATAATTCGCCTCGAACGGCACCCGACCGTGAACGGTCACAATTCGCCGCGAACGGCACTCGGCCTCGAACGTTCTCATACCACCCCGAATGACATACGATCCCGAACGATCGTCATTCGTGGTCAGATAAGGCTATTAATTTTTTTGTAGGTCAGTAACAGGATACGAACATCCAGCTTATTGTGCTACAAAACACACCTTCCATTAGCAAGACATGTTTTGGGGGGCAAAGTGTTAACCAGCCTTTTGTCAAAGCCATTAGTAGACGGAATCAACCTAACTAACTTCACGACTATCGAGGTTGGAGTATGATGGATTTGGTTTCGAAGGATGAAGTTTACTTGGATATGTCATTTGGTCAAGAAATGGAGGGAATGCACGGCACAAGTACTTCGTTTGGTCTACACTCCCTGCTCGGCATAAAAGAATCGTTCGGCATTAGAAATGTTTCGGCATTGGTTGCCGCTCGACATAAAGGAGTCGTACCTCGATACCTCGATACCTCGCACCTCGCACCTCGATACCTTGATACCTCGCACCTCCATACCTCGCACCTCGATACCTCGCACCTTGATACCTCGCACCTCGCTCAACATTGCACCTCGCTCGGCATCGTACCCCGCTCGGCTTTGGCGGCTCGGCATGGGTCGCTCGACGAAGATAGCTCGGTGGAAAGTCGTTCGGCATATGACGAACGTGGCTCGGTGGAAATTCTTAATGGGCCTTTACCGTTCAGAATGCCCAACAAGTCAAAATTCGCCTATAAATACATCTTGTAGGGGTTCAAATGGGGGTCTTCTTCTTCTCTTCTGCTCTCTGACTTTTTATTTCCTAAGACTAAGGCCAGTCTACCACTTTATAACTGTAACTGATTCGAACATCAATAAAAAGGAAAATTCTAGAGTGGACATAGGCCGATGTTAGCCGAACCACTATAAAACTTGTTGTTCTTTACTGCTTTCATTTTAATTTTAACTATTCTTCATATTATTACTCTCTACACACACTTTATCTGTTATCAGTGATTGTTAGTTGGTGCTTTCATTTACTTTTAGGTGTTAGTGACCAATTTTGGTGCTAACACCACCATAATTTAAATTGATCGTTTAAGGAAATCAAATCTCATTCCTTTTATAAATCCGCTTGTTATAAATCTCTTTAAAAATATTTAATAAAACTCCTTTTATATTTATAAAATTCCTTTTATATATCCCATTTCATATTTATAAAACTCCTTTTATGAATCTCCTCCATCATTTGTATAACTCCTTTTATAAATCTCCTAATTTTATAGCTCATATAGTTATTACAGATCTTCAGTTTCAAGATAGAACTAAATACTTCTCATAAACAATAATTTTATTTATCTTTACAAATATGATTTATTATTCCAATTCACTAAACTGGTATCATTTTCCTCTTATAAAATCTTATTTATAAATCTATCCTTTTATCTATAATATACCATTTACAAATCTATCTTTCTATAAACCTTTTATACAAAGTGTTTCACAAATATTTATTCCAAAATATTTCTTTCTTTTAAAATAGAATCACTTGATTATAAAAGCTAAACTCCTATTTTCTTAAAAATGAACATCCATTATAATAACTTTATGTAAAATAAATACTTTCCAAAATACTTTTAAAATATTTCCAAAAAGGTTAGAGCAAAATAGAGAAGTTCAACAACTATTTCTAAATAAAATATCACAGGAAAATTTCAAAAATCCCATTTAAATTCATTCTCCAAATCAAAATCAATTTAAAAAAAACAACGATTAATAGAATAATTAAAATACTATAATGAGGCCTAAAGTTACTACAACACTTAGCAGGTGCTTTCATAGATCTACCACTAAAAATTTTCAACTTTTCCACTTATCAAAGTCATATCCAATATAGCCAAACTACTAAGATTTAACATTCAACAATTTATATAACAAATACATAATCGAAATTAAAATCAACAATAGCGATGGGTTCGGATCCCTCTGTAAAATTCCCTATATTTAATTACAAAATTTCATCCACTTTCCAAAGTAGAGATTTAACCAAAGAAAATAAAGAAATCATCCAATCATAAAAAAATAATTTCTATCTACATATATATCATATAGTGTTCATATAAAGGCGAGTTGACTAATCAAAATTTCAAACAATGCTTAAGCATTCCAATATAGTGCCTTCGATTTTAGCTAAAATTTCTACTTACTCTAAACTTTAAAAAATCAACTTCAATGCGTAGATAAGGATCCTATGAGCAAAATGCAAAAAACCGCGTCTCGATTGGACCTCGTATGAAGAAGTTATTGATTTTTTAAGTTTTTAAATTAACTAAAATCACTAATTAGCTTAATTACCAATTAATCACCACATTATTCCTTTAAATCCCCCCAATTCCAAAACAAACATGTACAGTATACATGAACATGCATAATTTCCAGGCCCTATATGCATCCACCATCCCCGCTACCTCGCTCGACGAATTCACGCCCGCCTTCGCTGACGTTCATCTCTTCACACGAGCTTCGCACTACACCCAACTTCCATCACCTTGGCTTCACCCCCATAATCGCGACCTGCTCCCCTTTATCTTTGGCCATAAAAAGTCACGAGCCTCTATTCCACCTTGCATATCATCAAATGTCACCATTCATGCTCCTTGCACAAGAAACATGATGAAACCTATGCCATCATCTGTCTCTGCCTAATCCTCTTAGATCGAAAATACTAGTTTCACCTCAAACATCACACGTAGCCAAGATTCATCACAGCCTCTAATCTTCATGTAGATTCATTCCCCACCGTGCCATGAATTCAATGTATCCAATGCCATAATTTATCGTCAGGTGCAGCTCTTGGTTTTGATTTTTAAAGATGGACATTTGATTTTCTTTTTACTGTAAGAGCGGAAGAAGAAAGGTAAAGAAGGAAAAATGAAATAAAAAAGTAAAAGAGTGGAGTTTTATTTATTTTACGATTTTCAGTACTTCACTACACAATATCCCATTCACTACGAACCACGAACGAGAAAAACAAAAATACGATCGCGCGTAGTAATGTGATCCGATCACTAAACAACCATAAAATACACTGATTATCTTATTTTGTGAAATTTCGATAATACCGATGTTTGCCGAAAAATATGTCAAGCGATAATTTTAGTATTTTCCAAATTTAAAATTATGGAAAAATCCTATAAATTTATTAAAAAAACGTCTTTAAAATCAGTTGATTTATTAGCAATTGATTTTCTTGTAATTTTTTAAACCCTACTTCGGAGGGTAGAGCAAGAATTCCCTAACCGACCACCATTTTTAGCTAGGCTCTCATTGAATCAAACTGGAATCTTTAAATAAAATATTCTCATTCAAAATTTTAAAATTATGAGTCGTTACATTATATTCCAAAACCAATTCTGTAATAGGTTTTATATTAAAAAAATGTTTAAATGGTTGGTTACAAATCCTAATTCAAATTGGCTATCTTAAGTTGGTCTCAAATATCATAATTTGGTCATAATTTTTCTTTTTGAGGAAAATTAATTTGTATACTTTTTAACAAAAAATTGGTTACAAATAAAATAAAAATAATCATTATTGAAAAAAAGGCTCAAATACTGCAAATCATAAAGGATGAGCTAGATTTTGTACTTGCATATCTAAAAGGATGAGCTAGATTTCTTACTTGTATAGTAGCTTACACATAAGGAAATTTTTCTCTCGAAGAATGTACACTACAGTTTATATGGATACAAGAAAATAGATCGAGTTATGATATCATTAAGTTATAAGAAAACCGACGTGTTATTTTTTTTTTTAAGTTCTAAAACATTAGTCCATCTTCATTACATAATGGGAGTTACTATCTACACTCACCTAATTAACACTCTATATCCATTCATTCTCCCATCCAACCAAACACTTCATACACACACATACACCCCCAAATTTATTTTTATTTCATTTCTCCATGTATGCATCAATTTGTTTCTTCTTCCAACAAAATCGTAAACAAATGTCAAACCCACTTTCTTTTATAATCGCACCTTTTAATTTAATCCCTTAATAATCCTATATACATTTGTTACATTCATCTCCAAAATCATTACTACAAACTACTGAATTAGAGCATCCACCACAACCTACAATCTAGGTATTAAATCAGAAGGAATAGAATAATAGCATGTAACTCCAACAAAAATTAAAAAATAATGTTGGTTAGTCAACCTATAAATTCAAAAAAAATAAAAATTTTGTTGACAATTTATGTAAACAACCAAGAACATCAAAATTTATGTACATACAAACCTAAAATCTAGTTTTTTTACAATAATTAATTTTGAAACTATCTGTTAAATGAAACAAAGATTAAATTAAAATTAGCCACAATCTTGAATCAAAATAGCAAAAACTAATACATTATATCCAACCTTCAAATTAATGATATTACAACATATATATATATATATATATATATATTGAAAATGGGTAAATCTTTACTACTTAATCCAAAACAGCATCGGCCCGACCCAAACAAATAATATTAGTTCGATATGTTTACATTTCATTCCAGATAATTAAATAATAGTAGAAACTGCTTCGTCTTCTTTCTAACTATTCACGGAGGATTCCATGGCCGCGCCTTTTGAATCTCGCTATTATGTGCTTCTACGCACATCTTCTTCAATGCATTTAGTTCAATAATTGATAGATCTGCGAGTTTCCCTACACTTTTCGTGATAATTCGAACATCTCTTCTTATCATTTCGCTAATTGACCATCCATTTTTACAATTGTTTTGGAAACTGCGTCTGTTTCTTTCTCTCCATACATGCCAAATAGAAGTAGTCAATAGAATGGAAGTCATTTTCCCCATCAGGCTTTTGGATTTCTAGCTTCGTGCCAGGTAAGTAACAATGTCACGTAGGTTATTGTCTTGTAAATTACAGTTTATAACTGATTTTTGGTTGTCCTGGATTTTTCTAGTGAATGTACATTGAAAAAAGACGTGTTTATAATTTTCTTCCTCTTGTTTACAGAAAACACAGTTCGAGTGTTGTATAATCCCAGCTTTTTGAGCCTGTTCTTTGTAGGAAGCCTGTTTAGCAGTGCCTTATAAGTTATTTTTGACATTTTTGGTGTGCTTGCTCTATTTCATACAATTTGCGCCCATTCGATTTCAATGCTTCTTTCCCTCCGATGTTCCCAGGCAGTTTTCAAGCTGAAATCTTTATTGTTAGGTTGCCATATCCAGTGTTTGATGAGTTATCACTTAATGGAATACTCAATATTTCTTGTTTGATTTGGTTAGCTGGGGAGTCAGAAGGAAGACATCATGATTTTCCTCGTATAATTTTCCCTAACATAAAATCTCTCCCTCCATATGCATTGGAACTATCCCAACCTACCTTGTTTATAACACACTCATTATTCGGTCAGGGGTCGAACCAAAAGCTCGTGCATTCGCCATTTGCAATTTTCCTGTTTACTAAGTTTTTAAGATTACTTCTAGCTCTAAGGATTGTTTTCCATGTGCCTGAAGCATTTGGGTCCTCTCTTTGAATCCATAAATTTTCTTTTAAATGTCTATTTCTCATCCAAGTAGCCCAAAGACCTTTCCCATGTAAAATTTTCTTTGCCGGTTTTGTTGCATATGCTTTTTTTAAGTCCCTGAGAATTTTGAGAGCCACTCCTCCTTCATTTTTGGGTTTGCATAATGTTTGATATGATATTTTATGAATCCCCCCTCTCCAAATGAAGTTTGCACACACATTTTCAATTTTTTCAATGGAAGCAGTAGGAATTTGAAATGTCTATATCCAAAACCTGACCATAGATGTTATAACAGTGTGAACCAGTTCCATCCTACCAGCAAAGGATAGTAATTTTGCGCTCCAACTTTGTAGTTTATTTCTTATTTTTGTTACTAGAACTCCACACTCTCTATTTGTAATCACATTTGTAGATAATGGCATACCAAGGTATTTGACTAGAAGATAGCGCTCTTCATAATTAAGGAGGGAACAAAATTGTTCTTTGTTTATGCGGTACTCAGTAAAGTAATATTTTGTCTATTGTTCATTTACTTTCAAACCTGCTAGGCTTTCCATTTTTTGAAATATTTCTTTCATCCCCCTGATTGCAACATTTGAAGCTTTGTCGCAAATAATAAGGTCATCGGCATATAGGAGATGAGTTATTGGACGCTGGATTTCATATATTAGCTGTATAATGTTATTATGAGTGTATATTTCCATTTGTAGGGAAAAATATTCCATGGCCACTACAAATAGATATGGGGAGAGGGGCTCTCCTTGCCTCAGCCCCCTATTGCTTTTAATAAAACCATTTGGAACTCCATTGATTAAGACAGAATAGGTTGGAAAGCATATACATTCTTCAATAATTTTTAGAATTTTTTCTGGGAAACCCATACTTCTTAGCATGTGAATAATGAAGCTTCTATTTATTTTATCAAAAGCTTTTTGAAGATCCACCTTTAAACATATTCGTCCAGCTCCCTTTTTTTAAAATTCCTTACCAACTCATGAGCTAGTAGAGAATTCTTAGATATGCTTCTTTCTTTAATAAATGCACTTTGACATTCACTCGTGCATTCATTTAAAATTGGTTTAGTTCTGTTGCAAATGATTTTACTCAAGATTTTATAAGAGACATTGTAGCACGAAATAGGTCTATAATCCTGAATCTGATTTGGTTTTTCTATTTTTGGTATTAGACATATGAAAGTGTGGTTCATTTCTTTTATGATTTTTCTAGAATCTAGTGCTTCCTAGTAAGCTAACCTCAGTTTTTCTTACAGATCCTCACAGTAGGTTACATAAAAATAAGAACCCAGCCCATCTGTCCCTGGGCTGGAATCATGATGAATGGATTTCATAGCTTCGTCAATTTCCTTGGTTTCAATATCTCTGGACAGCATGTGCCTCCTACTTTCAGTAACCAAGCATCTGGTTTTAATGTCAGGTAGCTTTTGAGGGTAATTACCATTAAAAAGATTAGTAAATTAAACAATTGCATCTTTTTCAAGACTCCTCAGATTAGATACCAGTTCACCTTTGTCATCAATAACATTGTGTAGATTGTTATAGGTTCGTCTGATGGACATTTTTATGCAAAAAAATTTGAGCTTTCATCACCTTCTGTCAGCCATTTTTCTTTAGCCTTTTGTTTAGCTCTGAAGCTTGAATTTGCAAAGCATTTTTGAGTTCTTGTTGCACTTCAAAAAAATCCCTGATTAATTCATCTTTGTATGGGTCTATATCCTGTCTAGATTGGATATTGCCTAGGGTTTCCTGAAGTTGAGCAATCATATTTCCTTGCTTTATTCTACATTTGTTCCATTCTTTGATTCTCAACTTAATATGTTTAAGAATCATAGTTAGAACAAAAGAGTTATTACCCTCAAATATATCAAGTTTTGAAAAATCTGCTGCTTTAAAGTAATCTTTGCATAAAGGCCAATAATTAGCATATCTAAATGGCTTACCTTTCTCGATATTAAGTTGAATAAGTTCAAGTAGTAGAGGGGAGTGGTCACTTGTTGAGCAAGGCAGAATATTGACTTTCATTGAAGGGAACATGTTAATTGCATTTGAATTTGCTAAGACTCTATCCAGTTTGTGGGCTATCTTTCTAACTTCACCACTTCTCCATGTATATTTCGTGCTACTTCGGTCAATCCTACAGTAACAACACAGTCATTGAATTCCTCCAGCTAGGATGCTTTTAATGTGAGACCACCAACTTTATCTTTTGCTCTAAACATTGCATTATAGTCTCTCATTGTTAGCCATGGACCATCTATTTGATTTGATAATTTTTTAATTTGAATCCAGAGACATGAACGATTTTTGCAAGGTTATTGGCATATATGAAAGTGATATTAAATTTCAGTCCTCCCATATTTGTAGCTTTAATTGTAATTTGCTGATCATCCTTACTTGTCAGAGTACATGACCAGAAATCATTACACCAGGCAACTAATATCCTTCCTTTACAAGTATTAGAGATATTATGATATACACTCCAGTTTGCCCCCAAAATAGAATGAAAATTATGTATACTATCATTATTCATTTTATTTTCAAGTAAACCAAGTAATGATGGCTTATATTTATTTCTTAATTTAAATAAAGAGGTTTAATTGTCTCTCATCACTATTAAGACCTCTGACATTCCAGCAAATTATTGTCATTGGAGGATAGTGCTTTATTACTCCTTAAGTTCCTAGGAGCAATGTTTTTGGACCATGCTTACTTGCTTTCTTATTGAAATTTTCTATGTATTCTTGGTTTGGTTTAGTGTAAGTTCTTGTTTTTGTATCATCATTTATCTCCTCATCACTAGAACCCAGATTTATGTTCATTTTATTAATGTCTTCTACTGTTTCAGGTTCCTCTTCATTCTGGTATAAATCTTCAAGAACTTGTTCCTCTTCCTTCTCCTGTGCCAAGTTATTCAAATGCATCAATTGCTTCTCAGGGATTTCCTTTGCATAACTTAGGTAACTAGGGGGCGTTTGATTATCAACAGTATTATGACGTATTGAATCAGTAACAGTGCTGATACTGCTTTGTATATTTTGGATGACCGATGATGCATTGTTAATATTCTCATCTGATGTTTTTTGTAGTACTTGTAATGGTTCAGGCAACTTCTCACTTTGACTATGATGTATATTATTAATCTTTATCTCTGAACTGCTCTCATGATCATTAGTTTTTTGCTGTTCTACTATTTTTCTCTGATCCTCCACTCTTGAACGTTATTTCTTGTGCATTGCATTTGTGTATGACCAAAGCATAGACACTGTGAACATTTCGAAGGAATAAATTCATATTCCACACCTTGAACATACTCCTTTCCAGAACTGTCTTTAGCTCGTATTTTGTTAGGTACTTTTGACTCTACTGATATCTCTACCATAAACCTTGCAAATTTAAGCTTCCTAAGATGTTTTGTGTCTTCACCCATCTTAATTGGCTTTCCTATGAGACTGGCCAGTTTACTTATCCCTCTACTACTCCATAAAGCGAGATTTAGATTCATTAATCTAATCCATATAGGGTGTTAATCTTGCATATCCCTCTCCAATATTAGATTTGGCTCCCATCTTTTGATAAATAGTAATTTGCTATCCATAAACCATGGTCCATTGTCTATAACTTTTTGACAATCAGATTCCATATCAAATTTTACCAGATAATATCCATTTTCTCTCACAAAGATGCTCCATCCTCCTTGTGGTTTCCACTCTCTTTTTATGTATGCATTAAAGTGAATATAATAAGGTCTGTTTCCTGCCATGTAAATATATATCGAATTCTTCCACATGCTTTTAGCCTCGGCAAAATCTTCTTCATCAATTTCTGCGAAAACTCCTTTATCATCTTCCGTTTTCTCATAGAATCGAACGTTACTATCTATACTTTCTTTGCATCCTATAGCTTTTATCTAGCTTTTATTCATTTCATTTGCAAAGACTTGAGATTTGAGCGCATCAGCATAAGTCGATCGTACTTGGTTAAATCTAGGGTTTGCCTCCACCTTCCGCTTTCCTTTTCTCCCGACCTCATGTCAATTATCATCATCTTCTCCTTCTTGATCCGAAGATAAGGTTGGAATCGTCGAATTAGGGTTTTGGTTGGAGGAGGAAGATGCAGCCGCCATTATTAGGGTTATATATATGTGTATATATATATATATTGTATTTACAATATGATAGGAATGAAAAAACTTACTTTTTATTCATGAAATTTCTCAAAAACATTAAAATATGTCTTCTTTGTGTTATTAATTTTTACATGCTCTGCCACTAATTGAAAATATAAAAGGCTATTATTAGTTTTGATGATTAGGGTTTAATTACCTTTATAAGCTTCGGTTGGCTACTCCAAACTGTTTGGTTGTTTCTCACTTAGTTTTGCGTAACCAAGTGAAGTGGGGTTTTGTAGTGATTTTACTGAATTAATTTAATTACATCATTCAATGGCATTAGGGATGGCTAGATATGTGTAGATAGTAACACCCTTGCATAATATTGTACTTATTTTGTAATTATAATGCCTTTAGCATTTAGTTAATTCATCTTTTTGTTGGGACTGTTTAGAAGTGAGCAATATTCGATTAGAACCGAATTAACTGGCCAAACAAGTTTATTTTGGTCAGTTAGGTTCAATTATGAAATTGTATCGATTTGAATTTAGTTTGAAAAATAATTTTATTTATCAGTTTAATGGAATTAATCATAGTGCTATTATATAATTCAAATTTATGATATTTTAATACTTTTAGTGATTGGTTTAATAATAAAAAAACAAAGTTTACTTATTGAAAGCAGGTTAATTTTTCTTAAACTTTAAACAATAGCCAAAAAGTTTCTTTAAAAAAATTTAAGCTTCCTTTGAATAATAACATATGTTAATTTCTTTTACTTACGTTTTTTTACTTTGGTTAAATAAGTTACCGATCGATTAACCAAAACTAATTCGATTCGTTCGGATTTTTTTTGTTTCATTTTGGTTTGATATTTTTTCCCTCAAAACCAACCAAATATTCACCCTGTAATTGTTTGATTGACTTATTGCACTACTAGTATTACATAATTATATTTATATTAATGTGATTTATTTGATATTATTATATCAAGCAAATTACATATGCCTAGTGCATTAACTAATAAGTATGCAACTCAAGTAATAGATCTTTGGCTAAAAAAATTTAAGATATGTTTTCTTATTTTGTTAGTTTCAATTATATTTTAGAGGGGTAAAAAGAGAATTGGGTTATTTATTTTTTATTTTTTATTCTACTAACAGTATGAAGAGGTTTGAGTCTGATCAGGGTGAGACCTTTGTTTTATGTATGATATTTTGATACTTAATTCATTTATGCAAACTCATGGTCCTTTGTTACAAGTTAAAGATCACGTAGTCGAAAATGTGCATGTAAAGCTTATGCCTGTGGTTATTAAACATCACATGATAAGGGCTTCATTTGATCCTGCCCTTTCATTATTAATAACTAATAGGGCCTAGGTCGATTAAATGGGCTGGGTTTGGCTATGCTAATACAAGTATGTCATTATCGTAAGCCTTTTTTATTCTTATGTGCCAAAATGGACCGTTACCGAATATCTAGAACCTCGTTTCTTGGGGCTTCAATTTCATTTTTTGCTTTTTTTACATTGGAAAATATTTGCTAATAATAAAAAATTAACATAGTTATTTACTTTCTATACCTAATTAGTACAACCTTACAATGGTGGAAGACTGACCGTTAAATTTTATAATTTGAAGAAAAACATTCATTGTAAATTATAATATGCAATATACTTCTTCATTGAATCTGTAAATTATAATTGCACAGTTGTGTACTTGTTATTAATGCTTAAAGTCCCTCTTAAAATTTATAATAGTGATGCAATATGTCAAGAAGATTGTACCATCGATTCACTTTATTATATCAGCTTGCAAAATAGTTTATCTGTGCAACGAAGCATCCGAAACTAAAAATGTTATGAAAACACTATTTCATTGTAAACTTAATAGAAAATTTTGCATTTGCTACAATTTTTGTAAAGAATAATTAACAAAATATTCAAATAGCCTGGAACTCTACGAAGAACATGTATACCAGATAGACAAAGAAGTAAGCTATGCTAGAAAATTGCTTGTAAAAATTGTAAGAATTTATAAGGAAGAATTTCAAGTTTACAAATACACGTGTGTGTCTATGTAATTATATTTACTTATTGAAAAAATACCAAAGGGGGAACAAGATATTTAAAAATGGTTCAAAAGCTCAAAAAAATGTACAGAAAGCGACACCTACTAATATATAGTGAAGTAAAACAAAATGGATATAGAGATCGAAGGTATCAATTATTAATGAACATGCATATAGAAATGCTCCAGTCGACTGCAGTTCCCCAAAATGGTTTAGAATTATATTTTTCTAAGAGTTAGAATTTTTTTCATTTGGAAATGGTTAGATGCAACATGTCACTGGAACATATCACAACTCACATGTCAATATATGTTCCAATCACGCTACATAAGTTTTGAATTTATGACCTCTCGCACCAAAGTCGAATCAGTTAACCATTTGGACAATGGTGCGTGTCCTAAGGAATAAGAATTGTAGATGCTACCTTTCAATAATCGGTGAAAATGGATTTCTAATACACCTAAAGATGAACCTAATTTATGAGTTAGAATAATATATTTATTTTAAAATATAATAAATGCATGGAAATAGTTGGTTTATATAAATGGAAGAATGAAAAACCTAACTCGAAGGAGGCATCATCAAGGCTCCATGGATGCTAAACTGAACACCCATCCATATGCAACGCATCGTTAAGTGGACAACTGAATAATGTTAGTGGGTTTATTTGCAAAGAGTAACAGAAAAGATTTGCATAAATATTAGTGAAGGAAACCGAAGAGCTTTAGTTTATATATGAATGAAAAAATGAATCCTTGTTGATAGCAAATGTGCAGCAGTTATTTATACGATGTCAGGGCTGAACAACAAACATTAACAACTATTCCCTCCTAGCGTTCTTTGAACTACAGAAAATGATACATACACATGCCGCTAAGGATTTGTAAACACTTAACTTTTGAGATTATTATTAGATTTGAAAAATTAAATGACAAGTCAAAAACATATTAGCTAAAAAGTATCAACATGTTTCTAATTATTTAATTAATTAAAGAAGATGAAAAATGCACTTGTAAATAACAAGTCTAAAAGATAAATCTTATTTAAGTAGTTATTGTTTTCTTTTCTACGTGTAATCCATCTAATGTAAAGATGATCATTGCCTCTTGGAAACATGTCTTTTTAGACGGCTAATTGTATCAAATCAGGTATAAGCCAATTTATTCATGAAATAAACAAGCAGATATGCGTTGTGAAGATGCTAGAATACTCTATGATGACGCAATGAAACAAGCATGCAGTTGTGTGTTCTGGTGATCTGAATTATTTTATACACTTTTGAATGATCCGGATATATGAATATAGTTATCTTCTGATTCTTAGTAAACCTCTGTTAAAGCAAGAGTATGCATAAAAAATCATATCCCATATTACATATAAAACCCAAAAGAATGAATATTCAATATATTATATATCTAAAAGCTCTGATTAAATGTGTGTTATAATATCTAATTGAGTTAGCATTGCTACATGAATGCTAAGGCTAGTGGGTCATACCTTGTCCAAACACTTGCAACAAAACTTTATATATTTTCAGACCTTGAGATCAGAATGAATTTAATATATACATTGTTAGACACAAGCGCATATTTATTTATCATTATCTTCATTGTACCTTGATATTCAAATATTTGCAAATTATACTTTTGAAACTAATTCTAAAACTGCATTCATATATCTTTAAGAAAGATTATAAATATAAAGTACTTTAGTTGAATATAAATAACCTTAGCACACATCCAGCTATTAGATATACTAGTTTTACATAAAGAGATATGTTAATATTGTACCAATCAGTTGAACTAAAATACATATAAAGTCAAAACTATTTAATGGGTAATAATATTGTGGCATTTTTAAGTTTAGGCTAAGGCTAGGATGCGATTACCATGCAATGGTTATTCCATCACAAGTTTTTGAATATTTTTATTTTCACTGCTAAAACTAAGACAAGTGTGCATCAAAACTATTAAAATATATATACCTATTACAAATGTATACATATCAAGTGAATAAAAATAATAATCAAAGAGAAATTAATTAAATAGGAAATCAATTAAGTATTTGACTAAAAATGATAATCAAATAGCACATAATTTAGTATTATATCATTTCATCAATTAATTCAATTCAACAATGAGCAATTAATATAAGGTTTTAAATCTTGGATTTTGTTTACATTTCATCTTGGAGATTTTAGGACCCTGATCTAGTAACGGATGAGATCTTGGACGAGATAAATGTTAACACGCATTCATCTTTAAATTACATCTTAAACCCTAAAGTACTTCTCGAAATGATCTCAAATTATTTGATATTTCCAATATTGGTTTACATTCAAATATGCAACTAAATTTCTAAATACTAATTAGAAAAATGATTTAACTTATTTGATTTTCAACCTTGGGCTATTTGATTTTTTAATATTGGTTTACATTCAAGCAAGCAAGCAAGAAAACTCTTTTAAACAAAAATATGTAAAGCTGAAATGTTAAATTCATTACTTAATTTCTTTTAATAGAGAATATATAAATTATTAAACTATTTCAACCAGACTAACATTGCTAATATCATTCTTTTAAACAAGAATATATATTTCTGCAAATATACAACATATTAGCTAACGAACTGAAGAAGAATGAAAATAACCTAATAGCAAAACATTTCAACTTCTCATAAAAAGAATGATTTAAATTAGCAAGAGAGATTAGCATTTCAAGTTATTTGTGAAAAAAATTCATAGTAAGAAATATAAAATTAAGTAGAACATACCGAAGCACAACACAAAAAGAAATTGATTAACTACAAATTTTTTGAATTTTACTATGAAATTGAAAGTTAACAATGGTGAATTTATTTCAAAAAATGATATAACGGAAAAGGAATTAAAAATTATACAAAATTATAGAAATTTGAATTGAAGATGAACTAGAGAAGGAAACAATACAAAATAATTAGGGTTCACAAAGTTTTTGCAGATAGAAAAGAACTTAACATGAAAAGTTACTGGATATGAGGATGAAGAACCGCATCTTAAGAAAAAAAACGAGGTTTAAAATAAGAATGAAAAATCCTAGACATGTATTTGCGACTTTAGAGTCGAAAAATGAATGGTTGATAATGAAAGTTGACAGTCTAATTTGTTTGTTGAAATAAACCATGAATCCTAGCCTAGCCCGTTAAAAAGCTAAAATTCAAAACATATAATTTCGGTTGAGATCCCGTAAGTCGATCTCGTTCGAAATATCAGCCGAGATTTGAATATCTCGTCTGAGATTTAGTTGAAGTAACATGTATCTGATTTTTCATCTTTTCAATCGCTTGATCTTGAAATGAGATCTCGATCGAGATTGCCGAGATTTAACACCTTGATCATCACATAAAAAAAAATTCTTTACTATTCAACATTATCATACCTTAAGTTAAAATGAAAAATCAAAAGAAAATATAATCATTTTACTTCATTAAATTCGAAAACTCGTTCATTTAGACATCTAAACATCCAAAATGGAATTTGACATTAAAATACGGCTTTTACTCATGACATAAGAAGATAAGGACGACATGGTAGTGATGAGATCTAGCACTAAGGTTTGACGACACTAGGGTCTGGCATTAGGGTGCAAATCTAATCCACAAATTACCTATGTACGATATGCGAGTTGCGTTGGTGATGGGGGCACTAGGATTCGGTAGCCCAGGTGGTTTAGCAGTTATGGCGGATTGGTGTTGGGGAGCTAGGGTTTAGAAAATTGAAACTAACAAGGAGAGATAGAGAGAACTGAAATTTGGGAGGAGTTGAAATCGGGATGTCTGAGAAGAATCAATTGGGAATTGGAATTCAAATTGGTGATTAGAGAAGAGATATTTTATTTTTTTTCTCCTGAAGCAAAAGGAGGAAAAATAGTATTTGAAAATTGTACCATGACAGTAATACATGCTTTCTGGACTTCGGAGTATTTTATTTTGGTCAATGACAGTAAACTCCCTAACGGTCGCCCTGATTAAATTTTTTGTATATTGGAAAATATGTAATTAAAATTTTTGTATATTGGAAAATGTTTGCTTCAAACTTCATTTTTTTTCATAGTACCATAGCTAACTTTCTCGCTTGTGGATCTGAAATTTTGGGCTAGATATTTTGGAATTTTAATTTAAATATTTCGAATCAAACTTATTACAGCTGTTTTAACATCCCTTTAGTTTAGTCAACAACTAGTCACCTTAACTCTGAAACATACTATCTACCTGATACATAAATTCATCCACTTTTAAATCATCTCCGAGAAGATATAAAAAAAATGAAATGGCATCTTCTACTTCAAAAAAAAGGAATGGCAGCACATGTAGAAGATTATAAATCACGACTACATCTTTTTACCTTCCTCTGGCATTCAAAGATCAAAATTAAAAGCTTCGTAAGAAAAAAAGGAAGGAAGATAGGCGAAAGAAAGTTGTAGCTCCTTTTCTCTAATTTTTGACCACGAGGAAGTGGACGCTCGTGAGTGGAGGGGAGATAATTGTGGTCTGGGAGACACGATAAGCGAAGGCTCAAACTCGAGATTTGGCTGAAATCACGATCGCAAAAGGGAAGTGGGGTCGTCTAGGCAAGCAGGTAGAGAATGTGGGGTGCGTTGCCGATGTCGATGTTGGTTCATATCGGGTTTGCGATTGGTGATGAGGTGATCTAGTTGTGGAGTTGCGTACGTACGTGTACGTTGAAGTGATGGCCAATAGGTGATCTTGGCGGTGACATGGGTATGAGATAACCCGAATTTTCGACATCTGTTAATTGAAAATTAACAAGATTAAATTTATCCTTTCAAAGATAATAAGAATAATTTTCTAAAATAATATATATATATATATTGTATTAATAGTTATGTTTTGAAATTAACATATATGTATAGATACTTATTGTAGTGTTAAAAATAAAAATAGAATAAAAATTGGATTCAATCTCTGAATAAATCTTTGGAAATTTATATATATACATATATTTATATAAACGATTGGTTTGTAAATATAAAAGGCGAGATTTAAAAATACTTTTCTTTTATATACTTAGAAATAGATATAGTTAGTATATATGTGGGTACATATAAAGCTTTAATATGTGTATATCTTTAAAAAAGATATATAGGTATAAAATTTAAAGTACACAACTCATATGTAAACATAAAATAAATAATCTATATAAATAAAAATTTAGTAAGGATTTAGACATAAAATTAATAATTAAGACATTTGTAAAATAAATATAACATGCATTTACAAGTGTTAGTATTGGAGATACAAGTGGCATGCTTATTCCTTTTAAATTTAGATAATGTAAAATAGAAAGAAGAGTCAAGATTCTTTTTTTTACATCTCAAAACCTGAGAGTTAAAAAAAATCATCAAACTCTTGGAAGATTTAGACCTGAAACATGATACATATTCAAACAATATCAATCTTCAACCTAAGCAAGATCAAGATTTGCAGATTCAACCAACAAGCAAACTTCAGGACTCAAAAATCATAGATCAAACAATAGTTTTTTTAAACGTTACAAGCTTGGAAAATTAGAGTTTTCAACCCTGAAGCAGGTAACAGTTCAAACCATAGCTAGCTGCAAAATTCAACATTTCCAGGTTTTCTCTGCTATCAACAAAATACAGGTGAGTAAATCTTCTTTTAAAAAAATAGTTTAAAAATATGTTCGTATGCATATAATAATTGATCTATAAATATAGTGAATAATGTTTTTTGGATGGTTGCTCTGTGCATGTCTGTGAATAGGGTAAACTTCCCTCTATTGAGTTACAGGCTTCATATTCATATAAAATTTTAAAATCTCCTTCTATAATCGATTTTAGGCTGAGATGTATAAATGAAAATTGACTATAACAATGTGTTATGAATTTTAAAAAGAATATCAAGTATTTATTTTTAATGATTTTACCAAATTTGAAAATTTACAGAGGAGAACAAAGATAGGTCACAAATTGATGGTCTCAATTTCAAGATTTGATTGTTTAATATGATTCGTCTTGGCAAATGATAAATTTAGGAAGTAAAATCAAAAATTTTAGTTTGCTAAAAATCGTGATGTGCAATATTTTTCGAAATTGGGATTATCGCCGAATGCCGGTGATCGGAGGCGAGATTTCCTTTGAGTTTTGATCTGGAGGAGATACGAGACTCGTGGGATGTAGGAAAATTGATCGCGAAGGATATCGATCATCAGAGCATACGTGGGATGACAATATAGGATTTTATGGTCGGTTTTGTCGATGATGTTCTCGTGGGTCGTTCAGCGTTGATGGACAGCTGGAGTGAATCGCATGAGTGGGAAAGGGTTTGTCAGGTCATGGAGCGTCTTTGGGTGGAGTATCAAGTTTTCCGATGATCTTATTCGGTGGCGAGAGGCATTTGTCATCGAGGGTTGAGTTCTAGTGAGAATAAGGATCGCTCGATTTCGTTTTATGAGTTTATCTTCGGATCTGGGTGGCCGAAGGGGATGTGGGAGAAGTAGGCGATGTGTGGGAGCCATCGTAGTTGGCCGGAACGGCGTAAGGTCGCCGTGTAAGTGCACCGTGCATGTAGTGTATCTGAGTTGACCATGGATTGGGAAGATGCAGTGTTTCTTAGGTCTATCTCATGAGTGATGTGTTTTCGACTCAAGGCTGTGTGTTGCGAGTGCCTCATGTTGTGATCAGGTTTATGTTCGAAGTTATGGTTCATCTTGCTCGGGTTTTTCTAGTTTGATACAGGTCTTTTTGTTTCAAGCTTTAATTTAAAACAGGAACTGGTTTTAAGGCAACAATGAAATTAATTAATGAATTTTTTTTATAGTTTCAGAAATTAACAGGAATACCAGTCTGAAAGAAAATGTTTAATAAATTTTCAAAGCTAAATAAAAGTAAAACAAGTTTTTACTTAAGAATGTTCTAAGTTTTAGGTATATATGTTTTAAGAAGAAATAAACCAAGTTTTCAAAATATATTTAAATAAATGGGTTTTAAAAGGAATAATAATTAAGTTTTCAAAGATTAATTATTTATTTAATTTATATAAAATGTTGAATAAGTTTTCAAAGATTTTAATGATTAAAATTTAAAAATTTATATCGTTTTGTTTTAAAGAAAATTTATACTTTCAATTATATAATTGATTTCAAACTGTTTATTTAATGAAGCATTTAAATAAAATAAAAGAATTTATCTTAAATTTAGTAAGTTTGTAATTAATTAGGGATAATTAATTTGTGGGATTAATTAAATTTAATCACTTAATGCAAATTAAAGGATAACTACTAAGTAAAATAATTAATGGACAATAAATGAATGTAATTGAAAGATCATCAACTAGAAATCTGAGTTGATAAATTAATGTAATTAATTTTAAGATAATTGGTTTAGTTAACCTTGTATAATTAATTACTTAAATAATTAAGGGTTAATAGATTAATATAAAGTAATTAAAGGAATTAATTACTCAATGTAATTAATTAAATTAATGTGATTAGTTTAAATTAATTAATTAGTTAAATTAATAATGTAATTAATGTGAATGAGTGAAGGTTAATTAATTTTTGTAATTAATTAAATGCTAATTTCTTAATGAGAATAATTAAGGGATGATTAATTAATGGTTTAGAATTAATTAAAGTTGAGAAAGCAGGATAAAAAGGTGATATAAGTAATTAATTTAGATAAATTAATTAGAAATGGTGTGATTAATTTATCTTGCTTACATATGATTGAATGATATTGAATGCCTTGGATTGTTTGTTATCCCTGGTATGTGATTGTGATGCTATGTGATATGAAACAATTTTTTTTGTAATATGATATGTTGGGTTGAACAGTGATATTGTGGTTATCTATGATGAATTTCTATGACATGCTGATTTTAAAGTTTGAGTTGTATTTCACTTGAATAACTTGGGTTAAGATGACTTGGAATTCGAAGAGACCGGGGTCGGGTATCAGCAAATTCCCGAAACCACTTCGATGTGAAATCTACTATAATTCTTTATAGATTTGTTACGTGTAATTAATAGGCTAGAGAGGAATAATTTAAGTTAACTGGACCATTGAAACTAAGTAAGGGTACTTAGTGATTGTTTGTGAAATAAGTGTAGACTATAACAATATTTGATTGTATAGTGAAGTTACGAGTTACCCGGGTTGTAAATAAGTTCTATGCATTGAAATTTCATGTTAGATGAGTTAATCACGCTGGTTTCCAGCCTGACCCAGGTTTTACTTTGATGTAATGCTCGGATCAGATCGAGTATTACAGATTTTCAGATAAGGACGTTTCTGGAGCTCAGGAGGCGAGCTGGATGGCAGGAACGTATGGAGTGTATTCCGCTGTGATATATTGTAGTTTATCCGAGATAAGTGATTTTAGTTGTCTAATGTTTTGTGTAAATGTGTAACTCTGATGTATTAAAATGTAATTTGACAAGTACGGATTTCCTTTTTATAACTGCTCTCTTACTTGATATTATATTTTGATCCACTGCAAATGTGAGAATCTGTGTTTTGGTGTTTCTATTTCTTCTTCTTCTTCTTTCTCTTTTCTTCTTTTCCTAACTATTTGGAATTTTCGAGATCGAAAATTTCGGGTTGTTACATTTTGGTATCAGAGCGAAGGTTAAGCGAGAACCTCGGCTCTGTTGGGTTTACTCATTAAGGATAGGGTAAGTAGTACCCTAAAATGAGTTGAGTGTGTATATATAAGAGCATACTTGTTATTTTTATATAATGGTTTTAAAAGTAAAAGATTTTTATATAAGTTTATACATAAAGCAATAATTGGTTGTTGGATATTAAAATTAAATAAGAATTTATGTGGTCAATTTGTATCCATATAGGAATTGAATAGAGAACCATTCAAATAAGGAGAATTAAATTTAGTTTCAAACCAAAATAAAATAAAATGGTTATTGTATCAAATATTGGGATGATTGTTTCCTAATAATGATAAAGCAAAATGAAATGTGTTAAGGGAGTAAACTTTTAGATAAGTATGACTTGTAAATTGAAGTGGGATTTTAAATTGTGAAATTAGAATCCTAAGATTTAAAAACATTTGAATTTTTTTTTCAAACTGTTAAAAGGAATGATTAATAATATTATTCAGAATATTTTTGAAAGTAATCTTATTTTGAAATAAGAAGTTGTTTGAAACTTTGTTTGGAATTAAAAATCAAAGGTGTTAAAACATAAGGTATAACTTGGTAAGCAAATTGATATATATATATATAAGAGTAAAAGTTGAATTCTTCTAATTAAGTCTAATTTATAGGTTAGGAAGTCTCTCTAGAATTCAATCTTTGAGAGAGATGACTAAAAGTGAAGAATGGAAGGTTAGACGCAAAGAGCAGCTGCACGTAAGGATCAAGAAGAAGCAATTCAAGAGTATGAGAAACAGGTTAAGGAAAGGGTTGAACCAGGGCGTTATGATAATGTCACCTGCTACAGATGTTTTAATAAGGGTCATTATGCAGCCAAGTGCGGTAAAACAAGAGAGGAATTGAAGGGTACATTCCAACGGTTTCGCTATGAGATCTTGTGCTTTAAGTGTGATAAGAAAGGACATTTCCTAAATCATTGCCCTGAAGTGAGAAAAGCAAAGCGTAAACCAGTTGAACCGGTCAATGAATAGACTATTTGCTATCATTGTAAGAAAACGAGACACATCGCTAGGAATTGTTCCAAGAGCCAGAAGAGGAGTAAAGCTGTGGAACGTTCTGTTGGAGGCGTGAAGGTTATCCAGATTGATGACAGGGTAGAAACATTTTGTGGTAAATGTTATAAGTGGGGATACCCTGTTGAAAAGTGTATGTTCGGGCTTTGCCCTTTGGAAGGAAGTCCATAGAAAGGATTCTTATAAGAATATTAGGGCCCTGTTCTTTCCAAACCTCTAGGTAATAGAAAAGGCAACTAGGTTTATGACTTCTGTAAGACTCTTATTTTGGATAAATGTATGTAATGTATGAACTACTAGTGTGTAGTCAACTAATGTATGGAATATTTTGTGGTAGTACAATCTAATATAAAATTTTCTTTATCTATTCAGAATAAAATTGAAATTAATTCAAAAATGAAATTGTAAGGAATTAACTGAAATTTGAAATTTGATTTGAATTAATTTAAAGTGAAATTTAAAGTTGAATAGTTTGAAATTCAAATAGGAAAATTTGAAATGAATTAACTTGAAATAAAATTGAAGTTGAATGAGTTCAAATTCAAAAGGGAATTTGATTTGAATCTGGAAAGAATCAAGGTTAATTCAACTTAAATTAAGATTAATTCAAAGAGAAATTGAAATGATTTGAAATTGAAGTGGGTTCAATTTGAAATTCATCCGAATTGATTTGAATAATTTGGAATTGTAATTAAAGTTGAATAGGTTTAAAATCAAATGGAATTTGATTTTGAATTTGGAAAGAAATTGAGGTTAATTCAACTTGAATTGGGTTTAAATCAAGTTCAATGGAAATTGAAGTTATTTAAATTGAAACTGAGTCAATTTAAATGGAAATGGAAATTTAAATTGAACTGATGGAAATGGAGATTAGGAATTGAACAGTTTGGCTCTGGACTGTTTTCAAAATAAATTGTTTTAATATAAACCTATTTTTCCAAGCTACTTACTATACGGCCTTTCTTCTTAAAGTCAAACTATCTTATACTTATTTTACAATTATTTTTGGATTAATTTACAACCGTTTTATGACTAATTACTATTTTTCCACTAGTTTATAACTAACTACTATTTTACAACTATTTTGCAATTACCTAGATATTCTATAACTACTTAATTATTTTTCAAACTAATTTACAATTACTTAACTATTTTACAGCTACTTTACAATTAATAATTATTTTTCCAACTACTTATCAATTTTAAACTTTTTAAGTTATTTTCTAAATTTAAGATGGACAGTTCAAACTATTTATGATTTGTTATCAATAAAGATAAGTATTGAAGTCATAATCCAAATGAGGGTTGAACAAACTGTGTATAAGTGAATAGAATCATAGATGTATGTGAATAAAAAAGGAATTGATTTAACTAATAAGCAATGAAGATAAATGCGTAGGATGTACGTATATTATTCTATTCGCATAGTGATTTGGTCTAGATTCAAGCACTTCGAGATAGTATATCGATCCAAGTTGGGATTTTTCACTCGATTTTCGACGATGAACCTGGATATGGATTTTTGATTGGATCTGGATATTCTCTATCATAGTTATGGCTATGCAAGGAGAATGACGGTTTCTGATCAAGAAACCAGATCTGAGTCCGCATTAGGAAGTCGGGTGGACGATAATAGTTCGAAAGTGAAATTGCGTGATCGACCGAGCGGTCAGATTGATATTGTGTATGGATGATATGTTACATCGTACGGGTTTGAATGAAATTGATATTGAATTTATGGATAAGAACTGTAAAATGGTTTTTGAAATGAATGGTATATTTTGTGAAATATATGATGAAATAAAATGGAAATTGGATATTTCCATGATAGAAAATTACTTTATGAAAGTAAGTATTATGGTAAGTGACTTTATAGAATAATCAAATTTGAATACTTGATTTGGAATAAACAAAGTTATGTATCTTTAAGATAAATCTCCCCTTTTTGAATCTATTGCCGGAAGGAAAAAGTTTTTTGAAAAGTATTTAAAGTATAAAAAGAGAATTTATACAAGTATGAAGTGATCCAAAGATTTTTTTTAAGTTATATATATATATATATGTGTGTGTGTGTGTATATATATATATATATGAAGGATCTTATGAAAATGATTTTGGAGAAAAGGTTTTTGGAACCTATGGATTTGGAAAGGCTTTTAATTTTTGGAGAAAAATCAATTTTGAAAATTTGGAAAGCCTAGTTTGAGAATTATCGATTTTGGGGTAATCAATTTTGAGAAAGAAGATTTATATGGGATTCATACTATGTGTATGATTTGGAAGATACTATATGTGTATAGTATAAAGGAATAGTTTGCCCCAAAATATAATTGGAAGCACATAAATTTATATGGGATTTAAAAGGAATAGTAATTAAGTTCTCAAAGATTAATTAATTATTTAATTTATTTAAAAAGTTGAACAAGTTTTCAAAGATTCTAATGATTAAAATATTAAAATTTAAATCATTTTGTTTTAAAGAAAATTTTGTACTTCCAATTATATAATTGATTTCAAATTGTTTATTTAATGAAGCGTTTAAATAAAATAAAAGAATTTATATTAAATTAAGTAAGTTTGTAATTAATTAGGGATAGTTAATTACTGGGATTAATTAAAATTAATCGCTTCATGCAAATTAAAGGATAACTACTAAGTAAAATAATTAATGGACAATAAATGAATGTGAATTAAAGATTATCAACTAGAAATTTGAGTTGATAAATTAATGTAATTAATTTTAAGATAATTGGTTTAGTTAACCTTGTATAATTAATTACTTAAATAATTAAGGGTTGGTAGATTAATATAAAGTAATTAATTAAGAAGTAATTAATTAATGGAAGTAACTAAGGAACTAATTAATCAATGTAATTAATTAAATTAATGTGATTAGTTTAAATTAATTAATTAGTTAAATTAATAATGTAATTAATGTGAATGGGTGAAGGTTAATTAATTTGTATAATTAATTAAATGCTAATTTCTTAATGGGAATAATTAAGGCATGATTAATTAATGGTTTATAATTAATTAATGTTGAGAAAGCATGATAAAAAGGTGATATATGTAATTAATTTAAATAAATTAATTAGAAATGGTGTGATTAATTTATCTTGCTTACAAATGATTGAATGATATTGAATGTCCTGGATTGTTTATTATCCCTGGTATGTGATTGTGATGCTATGTGTATGAAACGATTTTTTTATAATATGATATGTTGGGTTGAACAGTGATAATGTGGTTATCTATGATGAATTTCTATGACGCCCTGATTTTAAAGTTTAATGTATTTCACTTGAATAACTTGGGTTAAGATGACTTGGAATTCGAAGAGACCCGGGTCGGGTATTAGTACATTCCCAAAACCACTTCGATTTGAAATCCACTAAAAGTCTTTATAGATTTGATACGTGTAATGAATAGGCTAGAGAGGAATAATTTAAGTTAACTGGACCATTGAAACTTAGTAAGGATACTTAGTGATTGTTTGTGAAACAAGTGTAGTCTATAACAATATTTGATCGTATAGTGAAGTTACGAGTTACTCGGGTTGTAAATAAGTTCTATGCATTGAAATTTCATGTTAGATGAGTTACTCACGCTGGTTTCTAGCCTGACCCGGGTGTTACTTTGATGTAATGCTCGGGTCAGACCGAGTATTATTTTATTTCAGGTTAGGACGTTTCTGGAGCTCAGGAGGCGAGCTGAATGGTAGGAACGTATGGAGTGTATTCCGTTGTGATATATTGTAGTTTATCTGGGACAAGTGATTTTAGTTGTCCAATGTTTTGTGTGAATGTGTAACTCTGATGTATTAAAATGTAATTTGACAAGTACAGATTTCCTTTGTATAACTGCTCTCTTACTTGGTATTATATTTTGATCCACTGCGAATGTGAGAATATGTGTTTTGGTGTTTCTATTTCTTCTTCTTCTTTCTCTTTTCTACCTTTCCAAACTATCTGGAATTTTTAGGATCGAAAATTTCGAGTTGTTACAGGGTATGCCGTTCTCGAAAATGGTGAGGTTGCGAGGTGGAGTAGAGCATGTCAATGTTAAATGTGCACGCGTGTTATTGGGAATGTTCGTGTACAGGCATGGAATAGGGGGAAAGAAAATGAATAGTAGTAGGCCAGTTTGATTTGGGTATGGGTTTTTTTCTAGAAAAATAAATAAATATGTGTTTTTAACAAGTTTTGAGGTATTCTCTCTTTTATTAAACGATCGATGAACTTATAAAATGTATATATCTCTCTTGAGGCCTGATTCGGGCGATTCTAGTTGCGTTGGGATCGTATTATCATCATCTACGCATAAGAATTGGATGGAAGGAATTTGGAGCTTCTGTTTTAGATAAATTCAAACGCGTTTGAATTTTATCAAAATCAGAATGACTCAACATCGACTGTAAACAATGTGAGTAAATATTACTCATTTTTGGATTGCTAGTTTAATTTTAAATGTTGAAAATTTAAATTATTGGTTGATTAGATAATTTGATAATTATTTTTATCAGTTGGATGTGATATTATATGTAGTAGTATATATATTAGTGGTTGGATTGATTTTCCCTCCTATTGGAGTGAATGGGACCCTATGCATCCCTCGTAATAGCGGATGGCCCTATATTACCGCGATATCCCGCCTCGAAGCGGGATTGGTATTTTTTATGTTGTATTAACATCTGTGGCTGTAGGGAAAGAGGTTGGAGGGATCCAACTGGATTCCTCAAAATTGTTGAATTTATTTTCATACATAGTGATATATGATATTCGAATAATCCGTGATAGATTATAGTGTGATTTGAAATTATTGGATGTTATGGTAGCATTGACCTAGATTTTTGTATTTTAAAATTCCCTACGTACATATTTGATTTTGGAAAGAAATTAAAAAGGGATTTTGGAAGTAAAGTATTTATATAGGATTTTAAATTAAAAGAAATTTATTTGGATAAAATAAATGGTTTGACTTTAAATTTGTACTTAAGTATTTTGGGATATTGTAAATAGAGAATTTTGGAGTAATGTATATTAAGGGTTTTAGATAATAATTCCATGATGATACTTGATTAAATAAAAAGGGTTTTAAAAATCAAAATTTTTAACAAGTTTGGAGAATAAAAGGGAATTTGGAAATAAGTATAAAATTAGTTATACTGGATCTTAGACAAGATTTTTGAATTACGAAATAGAAGGAGAATCGAGATTTGGTTAGCTTTTGGAGCATAGCTGGGTTATTTAAGAAGTTAATTTATAAATGGAATTCAGTTCAAGAAATTGACTTATTAATGGAATTTAAGTGATATGAAACTGTTATAAACTGGAATTGAAAACTGTGGGATTTATGAACAATGTTTTTAAATAAAGTGAAATGATTATCAGTTGATAAACTGAAAATATAAATTCACGATAAGAATTTATAATGAGATGGGTAAATCGGTTTAATAGAAATGATAGATTTTACTTTTGGAAATATGAAGAAGGGATTTATGAAATTGGGTCGTAAATCAATTGGTGATAAATCGAGCGAGATTTATAAATATTAGACTGACCATATTGGAATTGAAAAATATTTTGTTATCGAGAAGTTGAATTTGTTTTAAAAGGAGGATTTTGAATTATTAAACTAGGTAATTTAAAAACGTATTTTTAGTATAAAAATATTTTAGATGGTTAGTTATTTAAATTTTCTTAAATTGTCAAAATGAATTATAATTTTATAAACACGTCTTGTAAATTGATTAGAATCTAATTAATAAATCAGAATTAATTATTGTTTCAGAGTTATGTAATTATTTTAAGTTGTTTAAAGTATATTAAATTATTGATTAAGTTAGTTTTATAATTAGTTGATTTTAAGTTAATTATTATTTAAGAATTATTAATATTATTATTTTAAAGGATAAATTATTCAGTATTAACATTGTTTTGTATGATAACTTTTATTTAAGAGTATTTTCCTAATTTGAACTTGGAAAATTATTATAGAAATTTTACAAGCATCATTCTATGATAATTATATGAAGTATTCCAAAAGTAATTGTATAATTTAATGGCGAAATTGGGAGGTAGAGAGTGCCTACAGTTAAGTTTGGATTTCTCTAGGCTAAAGATGTAATAATTGAGCTGCGAATCCGTGGTTGGTACAGCGTGGTGCTTTCCATATTGATTTTAAAAAGTTTTCAAATATTTTTAAAAAGAATGGTTAGTGAACGTACTTACTCCGGTAAGATTAGTACATACCTTTTGATAAAGAGATTTAATTTATTAAAATTTAAATTAAATGAGACTTAGCGTTCTCAGTGGAAAATGAACTACTTGGTTGAATGATTGTTTATTTGATAGTTAAATAACCGATTATCAAACCTAGACCTAAAATATAACTTTGAAAATATGTAGGAGAAACATGGGAATTATATGGTATAGTTACCTTCGAAGGTGCTATACTGTACGTATAAACTCGTTTTGTTCTTCTAGGACGATGATAAGAAAATCTATCCACTAATGGTTAGGAGGCGATCTCTAATCTTATTTTCATCTTTTTATTTCCTTAAGAACCGGGGTTGAGTTTACCGAAAATATTGAATGTTGTTTCGAAGAGACCGGTATCAGATAAATTTCCAAAAACCACTTCGATCCAACGAATACATTTTCGAAGTGAAGACAAGAGCGTGTAATTGAAGATGAAGCATTGAAATGCAAGGGCTAATCGCTACTAATCCTAAGAATGATTCCAAAATGGATGTAGTAGGAATAGTGCCTTCGGTTTCGTTCAGTCCTAGAACGGACTTGTATGGATGAATTTTTCAACATATTGTCATTGGAGGACAATGAATATTCTAAGTGAAAATTCTTTAAAAAGGTAATTGTAACGACCCAAAAAATTTCAACTATTTAAATTGTTAAATTAATGAGTTTTGGTAATTTAATACGGAAAGAAATAAAAACTTTGTAATTTAATAATGAAATGAATGCTAAAATGAGATGTAACCATAGTAATTAAAACTAATAATTAACAATTTGAATGAAATTAAAATTAATTGAAATAATGTAAATTGTTATGCTTGTTTATGATTTAATAGAAGAAAACAAATGTGAATATTGAATTAACTAATGAAATAATATAATTAATGGTAACTGATGAATTCAATATTATGCAAGTAATTAAAATAATTGGTTAAAATTAAATTTAAGTGTAACAGATCATGAACCAACGTTAATTTCATCCATTTGACAACAATGGATTGAATAATATGATGAAAGTTCAATTAAATGAGATTATTGGAAATTTAATTTATAATTACATAATTTACTGAAATTGAAATTAAACATCGAAATTGGTGGAATATTAATAATAAATTAACAAAAAAAGTTGTTGTAAGGATAAAAAAATTTCTGGGTAATCTAAAGTGATGGAAATGGTAAATTATTAAATTTAAACGAAAAAGTGATTTAATTAATTAATTATTAATTTACTTAATTAATTAAATATAGCCATTTTGGCAACTATCTCAGATTTCGATGAAACTAGTTTCATCGGATATGTAATAGTGAATTATTGTAGGATTTCAAGTTTCGTATAGATCGGACTTGCCGTTTGATCGTACGGGTTCGAAACGCCTAGAAATCAATTTAATTGAAATCAATTGAAATCAATTTGGAATAAATTAACATAACTTCTTCATACGATGGAATTAGGACAAAAAACCTGTTCCATTGAGTTTAAAATATTTGAAAACATCTATTTTAATATATGGATTGACCCATTTGCATTCCGGAGGCAGAACGGGTTTTTCAGGCCATTTACCGTTCAATGTGTAAATCAACCATATCCATTCATTCTATTTTTCTGATCTTCCTATAAATACCTCGTTATAAACCTTAATTGTTCCTCATATTCATTTGTCTGTACGTACAATTCTTTAGGTTCTTCTTCTTCTCAACGATAGACAAACCAATTCCTAATTCAATTTCAATTCAAAATTTAACTTCAAAAAATCAAACTCCTTAGAAAATATCGAATTATATATTAATTCGAAGCTTTCGATGAGTGCATCTCATATGTGTAATTCGTTTTCCAATTTGAACTTCTGTTTATCTAGAAATTGAAGAATAAATATAGGTAGTTCATCACGTTCCAATGATCGTAGATGGATTGTCAAATCACTTGAACCATTGTGTATAAGGGACAGAGGGGTTGGCATCGGCATGATTCATTCGATCATTGGACGGCTAGATGGTGCTGCAAAATTCGTTAGGGTTTACCTCTATTTCAACGGTGGCTGCTGATTTTCTAGCAATCGGCGCTCGAGGGCAGGTCGGTCGGTCGTACGACGTAGTTTGGGTAGGGGCGCGATCATCTCTGGCAGCGCGGTGGTGTACAGGAGGCGACGGTAGGTCAAAGTCGGTGGCAGCTTTGTCATCTTCGTATGTGAATTCGGGTTGTGCGATGGTGATGACGTGTGAAGGTATGATGTACGTGCCTAATTATTTAATCTATTTTATTATTTTTAATTTCAATCGTATTATTTTCTAGCTCGAATAACTTTCACATCCGAGATCCGTTTCATGCGCGGTTTTTTGCGCTGAGATCGTATTAAAATTGCAGACATTTTGACGCTAGTTTGAACGAATTCAGAGACTGAATTTTGGGCTTAAATTGAATTCTAATTTGACTTAAATTCAAAGGTGAGTGTTTTAACCAACTCACAACTTCTAAAATTTCTTATGTTTGTTAAATTAAATTTATGATGTGATTAGGAGTTTATTTATGACTGTTTGGTATATTTTAATCATCATCTCAGTTAATTTGAATTTATTTAAATTAAATAGTTATTTAATTTATTATTGAATATAAATTTCCAGTTAAATGCCTATCATTGATTATCAGTTCTATATTGATATTTAATGATTGATTTGGATGATGATTGTGATGGATGTTGATTGTTGATATCGGATAAATGGATGTTGTATTTTATATCATTATAAACTGCAAGTTCACTATAGGTTGAAATGATACATAGCCGAATAATCTATAGAATAAGGAAAAATCATTATGGGTTGAAATGGTAGAATCGAGCGATTTTATGGATGTTATTTATTTCGGGATAGCGGTTCGAAATGACATGTAACCATAAAATTATAAATTGCGGATTGAAATGATAAATATCTGTATCACTTGACCCTAGGGTAGAAAATTATATACGGACACCCGATTGGTTAAATTAAATGATTTTAAAACCCTTAAAATTTTGAATTTAATTAAATGATATTTTAAAATGAAATTTGATTTATATAAATTGAAGTCTTTTGGAAAAATGAAGTTTTATGTTGAAATGTGAATAGATTTGAAGGAGTTGCTTTAAGAAATGAAACTATAACTTAAAATTAAATTTTTAAGTTGAAATGAAATTCAATCGGAATTGGGCTATAGAATTTGCTGAAGTATAACTTGAAATATTTTGAAATTGGAATAATCCAAAAATTGATATTTGAATATGAACTGAAACGATATGAAACTCGATAGTTTACTGAAATTTGGTTTGTCGATTTGGAAATTTGAAATGGTCCAAATTTGTTGAAATTAAATGAATAGTTTAATTTGGTACAAATTTCAAACTCATATTTTTGAGTAAACTATTTTAAAATATATTATTTTATATTTTCTAATTATTAAGATTTTCAGATTCGTTGGACTATTTAATTAATATTAACTATATAAATTATTTTAGTCTATTTTAAAACCAATTTGATGTATTTTAAAAATAATTAAACCATTTTCATTTATTTTAAATATAATTAATCTATTTTAAATTTATGTAATCTATTTTAATTATATTTAATATACTAACTGTCTTAAATCAAACTAAAAGTACTTTACCTATAACTAAACTATTTTGGAGCATTTTAACTATTTATAATTATTTAAACTATTTCTAAGTTTCCCGATTTAGTAAAGTGGAAGTGTTTAAATTCATTTCAATTGGTTTAAAAAGAGAATATAGTTAAACGTAGTTATAATCGAAGTTGGAATTTTGAATGTTATAATAAATCAAAATGATAATTTTGAAGCAAGGACTTAACCTGTTTTAGAAATATGACCTTTGTAAGAAATATGATTTGAAAGTGGTATAGTTTTTGAGAATATGATATTTTGAAATAAATTGTGAATTTGACTTTGAAAGGAAATATAATTATAGAACTATGATTACAAAGGTGAACATGATTTTGAATGAAAGTAATAATTCGAAAGCGATATGGTTGAATCGAATATGATATTTTGATATCAATTATGAAATGATTTTGGAAATGTAATAGAACCATCCGGTATGTAATAAGCGATTGGTTGTCAAAGAGACCGAGATCGGATGTTGTCATACTCTCTGCCAATATCGAAAACCACTTTGACAACTGTGTATGCAGTGGAGATTCCAGAATGAAGTAGGATGGTGGCATGTCCAATTGAGGTATATACGTGGACCTGACTCCCGTGAGTTGGCTTAAGGTGGCTAAAACATGAGCAATCAATGGGACAAGTGAGGTAGCTCCTCCGATCAGGCACACTTCATCAATACTATATTCTGGCTTTTGATTTATTTGGTGGCCACCCTTCTAATTTTACTCCGGAATGTGTTTCAAGTTATGCGGTAGTTGCGGCTACGCTTTACCAATGATCCGAAAGTGTAATTGGTATATCTACCGTGGCATTGCCTAGTTGTGCCATTTCACCTACCCTATCGAGACCACTACGAGTTTGTTTTGTACAATACCTATGGAATGCCCTCTGATGACGTTCAGTATGGGCGGGATTACGGTACTGCATAGACTATGAGAATATACAAAATGTGTTAAAGGGGATATGGGTAACGCCTTAACGCTATTTTAATAGTTTACTTTACTATACACATTATTATAATGGCGTATTTTCCTACATAGTAGATAGTTTAACGGATCCTTAGGAGGTGTGAATCCCAAGCATCTCTTGAGTTACTGCACTCACGTTAGACATTGGATAAGAGATGTCAAAACCCGTAAACATCTCCGATGCTGATCCACTCATACTTATTAACCTTTGATATAACTTACAAAAGATCTTTTAGTTTTGACTCGAGTGTTTTGTCTTTCCAATTCGCTCGGGTCAACCTGAGCATTTCAGGATTTGAAGACCTTGTTTTTGGAGAACGAAGACAAATATTTTATTATTACTATTTACTATATCGTTCCAATGCATCACACTGTTCCGCTGCATTATTATTTATTTTTCTTTCGTATGTGTAAATCTGATTCTATACTGTATTAGTATAATCAAATGTTTTGTATACAGCTTCATGACCTGTTATTTGATTATCATATTTTGTCATTCCGCTGCGAGATTCTATTTTTTTTCTTTCTTTCTTCTTCTTTTCTTATCTACCCCATAACAATCTTCCTTTTTGTATGGTTTGAGTCTGACGTGTGTGGTTTATCGTTGATTTAAAACTGTCCAGAAAAGCGAGATGTTACAGTTGGTATCAGAGCGAGGTTTAGCGATAAACCTTAGCTTTGTGGGGTCTGACTCTTTATTAATATGGTAGTAATACCCTATGATGAGTCGCTAAGTGTATATATGAGAGAGCGTATTTGTTAGTGTTATAAAATGTTTTTATATTGTGTTAGTTTGTTTCGTTTTGTATTTATAAATTCTGGTTGGTGCATAGGAGGCTATGACATCGATAGGGATTTCTAAGCACTTAATAGGACAGACCGATAAATATTGTTTTGAAATATAGGTAAATGAAATAATTTTTCCTATTGTATATTTTGTATATATAAATAATGATTTATAAATGATATATTTGGTTGTAATATATTTGTTATTAGATAGTGAAATTTATAAATATTGGTTGGAAATAAGATTTGAAAATAAAATAAATGAAAATTTGAAATTTACAGCTTAAGTTTTGGGGTTTTTGAAAATTTCTTTCGAATGATTTTGGAATACAATAATAATATTATTATTATTTAGAAGTGTTTTTTGATATAAATATTTCAATACAATTTGAAAGAACTGTTTTAGAGGAATTTTGGAAAGAAATAAGTTATGTATACTCCTTTCTGTCGCTAGAAAATAATTTTGTTAATGAGTGCACACATTATCGACAATCATTTTCGAGTTTATAAGTGGGGAGGACACTGTAGATTACTGCAGATTTATTTTGACAAACAAATATAAATTTTAAATATAACTGGATATATAAGTAGTAAGTATATACATTTATCTATTATTTTTGAAATGATTTTAAATGGAACCCGGTATTTAGTTCTTAAGTTTCTGTTAATTAATAGTTCCAATTATTATAGTAAAATGGAATGTAACTAATTAATCCTCTAAATGAAATAAGGGATTAAATGCTAGGTTATAAATGAAATTATAAGAAAGATGAAATTTGTAACCTATAAAATAAAGGATATAATTATTGAACATTAAATTAGTTAAAAGAAATGAGAAAAACTTGTATATCTTTCATTTGCATTCTTAAAGCATATATGTATAATTTACCAAACATTAGAAATTGTAATGTTTAATAAGAAAATGTAATAGGATATTATACAAGTAAAACTTAAAGTAATGAAAGTATTCAATGAAATTCTTTAGTAAATAAGAATCTGATGTTGTAGTTGTTATAAACTTAAGTTATAATTGAAATGCTACTATAATAAAAGGTGGTAGAAAGTAGGTGTTGTAAGTAATTTTAAACTTAAGTAAATGAATTGATATGCTAAGAAATCGAATTGAACATGAATACTATAAGTAAATGAATTATAAACATAAGTAAATGCTGAAGTATTTATTATAAAATAAGTAGATGATGAATACTATAAGTGAAAGACTATAAACTTAAGTTAATGTTTGAAGCTATGTACAACTAAAGGTGAATAAATGAAAATGAATTCATGTAAGTAATAAATGAAATAAACACTGAGTGAATAAATAGGAATAAAATGTTGTAAGAGATAAATATAAGTTAAAGAAAGAATCCTTATATGAATGAAAAAGGAAAAAAATTAAAAAAATGTAAATATTGTGATAGAAATTTAGTAAGAATAACTCAAGTACATTGTAAATCTGTTGTTTGCTTGGTTTATGGATTGTTTAGGAAATGATAAATCTAATTGTTTGGATGTAAGAATAATCTAACGAGTTTTATCTAAGACTATTGGGTAGATGGTATACTTAGTTGTCTATTTGTCATTCTATGCAATTTAAAAAGTTTTCTATACCCGAACAAACTATTTGTTTTGGTTGATATGGATGGATAATTGATTTGTATTGATTTCATATGATGGTTGTATGCTGTGGTTGCAAGTGATTGTTGTTTTATATTGATTGTTTTGTTAGTGATTGAAACAACTCAAATATTTCTCTTTTATATAATTATTAACTCTTTTTGGATTATAGAAGTGAAATATAATCCATTAAAGCAATTATTACTACTTTTGGTTTCATAAATACGCGTTATATGCCCGAAAAATAGGTACGTTTTCAAACTACGGTTTTATTGCACTATTACATTATTTTTCCCGTGTTAGGATACATTATTTTGAAAAATATTTGATATATATGATTATTATTGATATTGTTATTTCTCCCGAGACTCTCCGTACAAAGGAGACTCTATCGAATTTTTCGTGAATTTTGGACTTATAAAATTTTGTGAAATGTTTTTCCAAAATTTTGTGACTTGAAAATAAAAGATTTAATTGTTTATAAATTTATATATTATGTTTAAATTATTTTATTTTTTAAATTTATTGTTTATGAATTTAATATTTTGAATAAGATATATTGATTACTTAACTCCTTCTTTTCCCTTCTTTTTCCTTTTTAGGGACGAAAAGTTTTGAGTGGGGGAGAATGTAACGGCCCATAAATTTTCAACTATTTAAAATTTTAAATTAATGAGTTTTGGTAATTTAATATGGAAATAAATAAAAAAAATTAATTTATTAATGAAACGAATGCTAAAATGAAATGTGACAATGGTAATTAAAAATACTAATTAACAATTTAAATGAAACTAAAATTAATTGAAACAATGTAAATTGTTATGCTTGGTAATGAATTTAATATAGGAAAACAAATGTGAATATTGAATCAACTAATGAAATAATATAATTAATGGTAACTGAATGAATTCAATATTATGTAAGTAATTAATATAATTGGTTGAAATTAAACTTAAGTGTAATAGATCATGAACCATGTTAATTTCATCCATTTGACAACACTGGATTGAATAATAGGATGAAAGTTCAACTAAATGGGATTATTGGAAATTTAATTTATAATTACGGAATTTATTGAAATTAAAATTTAACATTGAAATTGCTGGAATATTCAATAACAAATTAACATAGAAACTTGTTGTAAGGATAAAAAATTTCTAGGTAATCTAAAGTGATGGAAATGGTAAATTATTAAATTTGAACGAAAAAGTGATTTAATTAATTAATTATTAATTTATTTAATTAACTGAAATATAGCCATTTTGGCAACTTCTTGGATTCGATGAAACCAGTTTCATTGGATCTGTAGTAGTGAATTATTGTAGGATTTCAAGTTTCGTAACGATCGGACGTGTCATTTGATCGTACGGGCTCGAAACACCTAGAAATCAATTTAATTAAAATCAATTGAAATCAATTTCGAATAAGTTGATTTTAGCATAACTTCTTCGTACGATGGAATTATGACTTGAAACTTGTTCCATTGAGTTTAAAATATTTGAAAAAATCTATTTTGATAAATAGGTTGACCCATTTGCGTTCCAGAGGCAGAATGGGATTTTCGGGCCATTTATCAGTTAACGTGTAAATCAATTGTATCCATCCATTCTATTTTTATGATCTGCTTATAAATACCTCATTATAAACCCAAATTGTTCCTCATATTCATTTGTCTGTACGTATAATTCTTTCGATTCTTCTTCTTCTCAATGGCAGACAAACCAAATCCCAAATCAATTTCAATTCAAAATTCAACTTCAAAAATACACACTCCTCAAACAATATTGAATTATATATTGATTTGAAGCTTTTGACGAGCGAATCTCAGATCAATAATTCGTTTTCCAATTTGAAACTCTGTTTGTCCAGTAATTGAAGAACAAATATCGGTCGTTCATCACGTTACGATGAACGTCGATGGATCATCAAATCACGTGAATCGTTGTGTAGAGGGGACCACGGGGATGGCATCGGCATGATTCATTTGATGATTGAATAGCTAGATGGTGCTGCAAAATTCATTAGGGTTTCCCCATTTTTCGACGGCGATTGCTGATTTGCTGGTGATCGGCGCTCGAGGGGAGGTCGGCCGGTCATACGGCCTCGATTGGTAAGGGCACGATCATCTCTGGCGGCACGGTGGTGTACATTGACGGCAAGTCGAAGTCAGTGGCAGCTTTGTCATCTTCGTACGCGAATTAGGATTGTGCAATGGTGATGACGTGTGAAGGTTAGGTGTACGTGTCTAATTATTTAATCTATTTTATTGTTTTTAATTTCGATCGTATAATCTTTTAACTGAATAACTTTCACATCCAAGATCCCTTTCACGTGCGGTTTCTTACATTGGGATCATATAAAAATTTCAGACATTTTAGCACTTGTTTGGACGAATTCGGAGACTGTTTGAATTTTGGGCTTAAATTGAATTCTAATTCGATTTAAATTCAAAGATGAGCATTTTAAACCAACCACAACTTCTTAAATTTTTTATGTTTGGAAAATTTAATTTATGCTGGTATTAGAAATTTATTTATGAATGTTTGGTATATTTTAATCATCATCTCAGTTAATTTGAATTTATTTAAATTAAATCGTTATTTAATTTATTATTGAATATAATGTAACATTCCCGAATTTTGAATAAGTTTAATTTGACAATTAATTTAATTTTTGGAATAAAATTGAGAATAAATGTGAATTTTTCAAAATTTAATCAGATATTTGTATATAAATTTTATATTAAAATTTAATTGTGAGATTGAAAATTTTGTATTTTGAATAATATATTAATTATAAATCAAATTGTGAATTAAATTGAGAATTTGCTAAACAAATAAAAATGTATTTTTGTATATGTAAATAGTTGTAAATGAATGTGATATTTCAAAGTTAAATAGGGTTTGTATTGTAAATAGAAATTTTAATTTGGAAATTTAATAATTATATTGGAAATAAAATTTGTTTTCTAATTTTAATATGTGTATATGAATATATGATATAATAAATAAATTAGATTTAAAAAGCTTTATTAATTAAGAATTATATATGTAATTATTTATAAATTGTTTTCAATTCATTTTTCCTTTATAAATTATATAATTTCAAATGAAGACTTTAAAACTTACATATATAGGTATGTATCATTTAAAAATTAATACATGAATTAGAATTGGGTTGTAAATATATAAACAAGATTTAATAGCTAGTTTTATATGTACATAAATATTCAAGTTTTGTTAAATATTTTGTTAAAAAAGTATGAGATTTAAAACTACATAACATATATATGTAAATATAAAATAGATAAACATGTTTTATAAATTGAAACCAAACAAGGTTTAAAAACAAAATTTGTAAATTAATTTTAAATTAATTTGAATAAAGGACTTAAATAAAATTTGATGGGTTTTTGACAAATGTAAGTTATATAGAAACATATATTAACAAGTGTTAAAAATAAATGTACATATGTTGGTAATGACAACAAGTGGCATTCAAATTTATTTTCTTTTAAATTAAAATGTAAAATAACATTTAAAAAAAAGAATGTATTTTAAATATATAATTTAAAAGGGTTTTGAACAAAAATTATAATTAAATTAGCTAAAAGGATTTAAACATAAAATGTTTGTATGTTAACAAGTGCTGGAAAACAAATATAATGATTTATACAAGTGTAGCTAGTTTTAACAAGTGGCATCATTTTAATTTGAAAATTTGAATGAAAGAAAAAAAAGGGAAAGGAAACTACTATTCCCAGTTCACAATTCTCAGACCTGAAGAACTTCAAAACAGAAGAAAATAAATCTAAGCCAGGTTCAAAGTTGAAAACCAAAATCACCACAGTCTCAAAACTCAAAGCAGATTTTCAAGCCTGAAAATAATAATTTAAGCTATGGATCGACTCATCTGTTTAAGCTAAGGACGCAAACAGTAAAGTTTAGCAGCTAATCCAAATTCCAACATTTGAGTTTCAAGTCTGTTTAAATCAAGAATCAAAGCAAGTTAAAGATTCAACTCAGTTTTGTTAAAGCTAACAGATCAATTCTTTTCATTTTCGAGTTCAAACTTGTCCTCTGCTTCAAAGCTTCAGGTGAGCAAACTTCTTTGACCTGATCTTTGAATTGATATGATGATTTATGTTTTTGCATGTTGATAAATTTGGGGATGATAAGCACGCATGTCTGTTTACAGAGGCATAGCTCTGTTCTTGATAAAAATCAAGTTTTCTGTATACATTCTCTTTTAGGTTGTGAATTTCAAACAAAAATATGTTTGTTTAAACTCAAGTTACGATTTAGAAATATATTTGAGTACAATAATTTTGCAAATTATTTGGAAAATTTAGGAAGACAGTGAGCAAACTTTCAAACTTTAATCTACTTGTTGATTGTGAGTATAAATTCATTTCTCCTTTTGATTTCTAATACCTGTGATGACGACGACTTGGAAGTATGTTTGTATAAATGGAATGTGATGTATGTATACATATAAAAACATATGCAGGGACTGCGTGCATGCTTGAATTGATACTGGCCTCTGGTTAAAATTACCATGGGTTAAATAAATTTAGAAAAAAAATCAAATTTCCTTCTTTTCAATCATTTTAGGGATTCGATTTAAAAAAAGGAAATATGGAAGAGTAAACCAGATTTGATTATTTTTAAAGTGGTTAAAAAAAAGTTATTATGTAATTTTTTTTTAAAAAAACAGGAAATTTTAGTAGAAAAGAATTCAAGTCAGTAATTCAACATTTAAGATTTTGAGTTTTGATTACATAAATCGATTTGAGTTTGAATATGGTGATTTTTGATGTCAGAAATAAGATTTTTAAGTTCAAGAATTATGCAAATTTTCGAGTTGAACGAGAAGAGAAAAATAGGCAATTTCTGCTGATCAATGAGGTATTGTTCATCGCGATCAAGGCTGAAAGGGGATGAGATATCAGGCATCGTCGGAAAAATAGAATATAGAATTTTAGTTGGTTGTGGTGTCTGATCGGTGGCAATTTAGGGTTTTAACCGAGTATTTTGTCAGTTGTATTCATGAGGCATTATCGACAACGTCAAAGCTTTATAATTGATCGGGCCTAGGGGAATGTGATCATTGTTGGGTGGTGAAGCTTTGATTGCAGAAGAAGGTTGATCGGTGGTCTGAGTCGTCGACACGATGAGATTTTGGGTGATCAGTTTTGCCTCAGTGGGTTTCGTTTTGCTCAATCTCGAGTTCATCACTAATTCAGGGATCTGGGTGGTTATGGTGATCAGGGAGGTCATCGCGATTTGTGGGTGATCGTGGCGATGGTCGAAACAGCTTGGGTCGACGGTGCAGGTTCACGTGTATGGTTGTATCTGGAGGAGGTCGCGACGTTGGGGAAGATGAAGTGGAACTCGGGAGGGGGGGTGACTCGGGGAATTCTTGGATTTGCTCGAAGCATACTGGGTCGCGCATGGCTCGAAGTCGTACTCGAAGGAATGTCAATCGTGGCTCGGGTTTTTATATTAGGTTTCTTATGATAAGGTTTCCAGGTTTTCAATTACAAGAGAAACATGTTTTTTTCCAGGTTTTGGAACTGTAGTAAAATGAACTTTAAATCCTTTCTTAGTCAATGATAATAAAAGTTTTATACTAAATATAGAATAAGTTAAGGTCTTTTATAAATTAAGCTAAAATGTTTAATGCCTTATTGTTTAAAATAAATTCATAAATTTATTTAATTTAAAAGATGATGGTTTTAAATCAACTTAAAGGATTTTAAGCTAGTTCATATGATAACTTAATTTTTAAGGATTATTTAAATAAAACTTTTAAAGGGATAAATGGTTTATTTTAAAATGATGTTTTGATTATGGGTGAACTTAAAGGTTTAAAATTGAATTATTTGATTAATTTATGAAGAGATGATGATAAATTATGGAGTAGTTAGTCAATATAATTAATTAAGCACAATTAATAAAAGGATAATCATTTAATGATTTAACGATGATTAACTGAGGGGTTAATTAAATAATTAAATATAGTTAATTAAAGGTTAATTATTTAAAATAAAGAGTTAATTGTCTAATGATTAAAGATTAATTAATTTGTTAATCAAATTTGATTTAAAATTAAGTAGTAAAGGTTAATTAATTCATTAATTAAGGTTGATTAATTAAAGGATTAATTAGTTTATAAATTGAGGTTAATTAACAAATAATTAAAGGGTAATTAATCAACATAAACTGTAATTAATTAATGTTAATCAACTAGAATTAGTGGTTAATTTGGTTCTAATTAATCAAATGATCAATTAACCTTATTATGGATGATTATCTTCTATTGAATATTGTGGATTGCTTTGTCATCTCTGTTGTGTGATGCTTGGTGATGAATGTAATTTATTTATTTATAATGCATTCATATTTTTCTATATGTGATCCTATGTATACAGATAAGCGTTATAGGATATACCGCTTATCGATATTGTTATTATTGAATCTGTGATGTGATTAATGTTGTTGCACCAATGTGTAAAACCCCTGGACCACACTATACACAAACAAATATGGATTGCACGTGGAAATCGGTTAAGTCACATTTTTTTTTTAAATAGTTTTGAATTTGAATTTAAATCCAAATGGTTTTGGAAACGGTTTGGGTTTAAAGTGAAAAACTTTTGAAAAGGTGTTTTAAAAATGAAAGTTATTTTGAATAACTTAATGAAGATTTGAAATTTGAATAATTTGATTTAAACTGGAATTCAATATCTGAAATTAAATTCTATATTTGGTATTTATGATGTAAAAGGGTTATACAAGCTATAAATGTGTTTATATGGGTTTTTAAATCGTTTTAAAAGTATGATTTTGAGAAATTGAATTTAACCCAAGTTTACATTTGAAAGGCCTTAACTCGTGGAATTCTAATCGGGTTTTCTGAAACGGAAAACAATTGGTTTCAAATAATAATAATAGCTTTTATATAAGTAAAGAATTTCCCAATTATGATTAAAAGATTTCATGTTTGGAATGGAATGGTTTTGAAAGCTATAATTGTATTTTGTGAAAAATAGTTGAACCCTATTTTGAAATTGAAGAGGATTTTAAATGATGCATCTTTTATATATAAACGATTTGAAAAACGGGAATTGTTTTGAAAGGTATCAATGAATCTTTGAAAATTGTTTTGAAAGCTATGAAATGAGTCTTTGATTTAAAGACCAGATGAGTTAATTCAATTTGAAATGGAATTGTTTTGGAAGGCTAGAAATGAATCTTTGTTAAAGATTGGTGCTCCTTGTTTTAAATTGATAGGGTCTTAAAAGATAAATCTTTTGTTTAAAAGATTTAAGTATGGAAATAGTTTAAACCATTGAAGGTTTTTGAAATGAATCTTTTTGTTTAAAAGATTGGAAATGGTAATTTGTTTTAAACCATTTGAATGAAAAGTTTTGGGTTTCAAAGTCGTGGCTTAACTGAAATCCCAATATCCATATGTTTTTAAATATTGCGCTCATTATTCGGTTTAGCCGGGAGAGGACCTTGTGTCGTATAACCCATTCCGAATAATGATATGACATTATGGATAGCAATTGAAGACCAATGATGAAGACCGAATACTTTCGAAAGCGAAAGGATTTCTTGTCGATTGTCTCTACATCGGCTGATCCCCGGTATAGAGACTTGAGCACCCGTTGTGATGGGAAGTCCGGACGTGATTAGGAATTATCCGGATGTGCAAAGGCTTCTTTATGAAGTGCCTTCGGTTCTGTTCGAACCCGGAACAGACTTGTATGGATGTGTGCCTAACGTTACACTTTGAGATGTAAAGCTGGTTTCTATCAAAAACATTTCTGTTTGGTGGTGGAGATTTATTCTCTTAGCTTAACACCCTTCGGAGTTTATTGTTCCTTTTCTGAACTCTGGGTGCCCACAATTTCCCACACGGGCAGTCTAAAGTTGGGTTTTTCAGATAGTAGATATAGATATCGATTCGGTAGCTTTTAGCTTTCTCTTTGGTATTCTTTGGAGATTCTGGATATTGGAGTCTTCGGATTCACGGACTGGACTTGCTTAGCTTAGTGCAACTTGATGGTGGTTCAAGCTATCTGTGGGGATTGCTGATATTTGTGTTCTTCTGGAGTTCCAAGTTATGTTTGTTTCCGCTGCTAGTTCATTTGGATTTTCTGCTGTAACATTATTATCTTGTATCTGTGATATTTATTCATATTGTATCATTGGATATTATATTCATTGGAATTGTATATGATGTTCATTTCTTTTTCTTCCGCTGTGTTGGTATACTTGATGTGTTATAAGCTCCGGCGAACCAGATTCGACGATTGGATCTGCGGTATTTGAATATGAGTATCGTATTCGGTGCCGATTTTCGAAGGTCGAGTCAGGGTCTGTCACATATAAATTGCCAGTTAAATACCTGTCATCGATTATCAGTTCTATATTGATATTTATTGATTGATTTAGATGATGATTGTGATGAATATTGGTTGTTGATATTGGATGAATGGATGTTGTATTTTATATCGTTATAAACTACAAGTTCACTATGGGTTGAAATGATACAAACCTAAATGATCTGTAGAATAGGGAAAAATCATTATGGGTTGAAATGATGGACTCGAGCTATTTTAAGGATGTTATTTATTTCGGGACTGCAGTTTTAAATGATATATAAATGTAAAATTTTAAATTATAGATTGAAATGATACATATCCGTATCAGTTGGCCCTTGGGTAGAAATCATATACGGACACCCGATTGGATAAATTTAATGATTTTAAAACCCTTGGAAATTTTAATTTAATTAAATGATATGTTGAAATGAAATTTTATTCATATAAATTAAAGTATTTTGGAAAAATCAAGTTTTATGTTGAAATATGAATGGGTTTAAAGGAATTGCCTTAAGAAATGAAATTGTAGCTTAAAATTAAATTATTAAGTTGAAATGAATTATGATCGAAATTGGGCTAATGAATTTGTTCGAAATGTAACTTGAAATGTTTTGAAATTGGAATAATCCGAAATTTGATATTTGAACATGGACTGAAACGATATGAAACTCGATAGTTTATTGAAATTTGGTTTATCGATTTGTAAATTTGAAATGGTCAAAATATGTTGAAATTAAATTAATAGTTTAATTTGGTATTGATTTCAAACTCATATTTTTAAGTAAACTGTTTTAAAATATATTATTTTAAATTTCTAATTATTAAGATTTTCAAATTTATTAAACTATTTAACTAAAATTAACTATATAAATTATTTTGATCTATTTTAAAACCAATTTGATATATTTTAAACTAATTAAACCATTTTAATTTATTTTAAATATAACTAATCTATTTTAAAGTTATGTAATGTATTTTAATTATATTTAATCAAAATTTAATCTATTTAGCTATCCTAAATCAAGTTAAAAGTACTTTACCTATAATTAAACAATTTTGGAGCATTTTAACTATTTATAATTATTTAAACTATTTCTAAATTTCACAATTTAGTAAAGTGGAAGTGTTTAAATTCATTTCAATTGGTTTAAGAAGAGAATAAGGTTAAACGTTGTTATAACCTAAGTTGGAATTTTGAATGTTATAACAAATCGAAATGATGATTTAGAAGCAAGGACTTAACCTGTTTTGGAAATATGACTTTTGGACGAAATATGATTTGAAAGTGGTATAGTTTTTTAGAACACGATATTCTGATATAAATTGTGAATTTGACTTTCAAAGGAAATATTATTATCAAACTATGATTTCAAAGACGAATATGATCTCGAAAGTAAATAATGATGTCGAAAGTGATATGTTTTGAACCAAATATGATATTAATTTTGAAATGATTTTGGAAATGGAAAAGAACCATCCGATGTGTAATAAGCGATTGGTTTTCAAAGAGACCAGGATCGGATGTTGTCAAACTCTCTGCCAATACCAAAAACCACTTTGACAACTGTGTACGTGGTAGAGATTCCAGAATGAAGTAGGATGGTGGCGATGTCCTATTGAGGAATATACGTGGACCCGACTGCCATGAGTTGGCTTAAGATGGCTAAAACAGGATCAATCGATGGGCCAAGTAAGGTAGCTTTTTCGATCGGGCACAGTCCATCGATACCATATTCTGACTTTTGATTTATTTGGTGGCCACCCTTTGATTTTTACTCAGGAGTGTGTTCCGAGTTAGGCGGTAGTTGTGGCTATGCATTACCAATAGTCCGAAAGTGTAATTGGTATATCTACCATGGCATTGCCTAGTTGTGCAGTGTCACCTAGCATATCGTGACCATTACGAGTTTGTTTTGTACCATACCTATGGACTGCCCTCTGATGACGTCCAGTACGGGCGGGATTACGGTACTGTATGGACAATGGGAATATATAAAATGTGTTAAGGGGGATATGGGTAACGCCTTGACATTATTTTAATAGTTTACTTTACTATAGACATTATTGTAATATTGTATTTTACTACATAGTAGATAATCTAACGGATCCTTAGGAGGTGTGAATCCTAAGCATCTATTGAGTTATTACACTCATGTTAGACACTGGATAGACAATGTAAAAACCTGTAAACATCTCCGACGCCATTCCACTCATATATATTTACTGTTGGTATAACTTATATAAGATCTTTTAGTTCTGAATTTCAATTCGCTCAGGTCAGCCTGAGCGTTTCAGGATTTAAAAACCTTATTTATGGAGGATGAAGACGTAGATTTAATTATTATCATTTACTATGTTGGTCCACTGCATTACACTGTTCCGCTGCATTACTATTTATTATTCTCTAGTATGTGTAACTCCAATTCTATATTGTATTAGTATAATCAAATGTTTTGTAAACAGCTTCATGAACTGTTATTTGATTATTATATTTTGTCATTCCACTGTGAAATTCTATTTTGTTTTCTTTCTTTCTTCATCTTTTCTTATTTACCCCATAACAATCTGCCCTTTTATATGGTTTAAGTCTAACGTGTGTGGTTTATCGTCGATTTAAAACTGTTCAAAAAGGCGGGATGCTACAGTAATCGTAGCCTCAAGCCTCATCAACCGAAATGACTGAAAATTAGGGTAAATGCATAAAGGCTAAATGGGTCGCACCAAATTAGGGTATTTTATCACCTTTCTAGATACCCTTAGATATTATAAATATGGTGTGTGGAAAACTCGGTAAGGTGGAAACACCCGACGTGATAGCATATTCGATATTATCTGGGTTAGGGGTAGAACCAGTCTTGTGTTGTAAGGGATCCTGGCAAGGTTCTCGGTACATTATTCTAGATGTGTACCGTGATAGGTGGAACCTCAGTGTCTAGTCATTGTATGTAAACAATTCTCCTATACATGCCTTTACGTTTTGTTTGTAGAGCCTAGTATGCTAGAATTTTATTAATGTAACAATTTCGGCTATTTGAATAAGTATTTGTACTTATACACTTTTATAATATCATATTGTTTTGATATAAAACATTTTGGTTATTGTAAGGTAAAAACCCGTCATGTTTATGTGTGATGCGGTCTTAGGAGATACATTTGTTTTTCAGAGGATTTTGATAATTGTAATAATTCAAAATGAGTGTGTTTTCTCATGCTATTTTCCAGACTGACTCCGGTATTATTTTATTATGATGCTCGGGCTAGACTGATTATTACAGATTCAGGATAGGATGTTATAGAGCTCAGAAGACGAGCTAGATGACAAAGATGTATCACACGTGCTTGAGTATATTCCGCTGTCTATTGTATGTTGTATATTCGGCATTTGTGAGGACAAGTTATTATAATTGTCCGGTATAGTAATTGACTTGTTGTATTCCGGCGATGTAATGTATAAGTAACAGTTATAGTTCTTTATGTATGAAGACATGTTATTATCTATTATATATTGTTCCGCTACGATTGTGAGATTCTGTGTTGTTATTTCTATTTTCTTCTACCTCTTTCTTCTTTTCCTCCAATGATCTGGTATTTCCATCATTCGATTGTTGGCATGTTATATACCAAACGTATTGATGTCGATTTTCGAGGGTCGAAAATCTCGGTCGTGACATTAATTTTAACCTTGTGTACTGCTCTTAAGTACACACCTTATAGAAATAGTTTAACTTAACTTCACTCATCATTGATCGTGCTTTGCCCAATAATGTGACGATCTAGAATTTTAAACATCTGAGATTGAAATATTTAATTGATTTTGAAATATTTTCAAGTTAATTTTAATGTGAATTGCACATTTAACCATTTATTTGGTGATTAATTATTAAATTTAATTATTGAATCTAGGATAAAAATTTGAATCTTCAATTTTAAGCCTGTTAAAAATAATTTGAAAGCTTGGAAAATTTATATTGACAATACTAAAGATAATAGAACCTTTAAAACTTGAATTTGAAAGTGTTTTGTTAAGTTTTGAATTTATATGATTTAAATCGATATTTAAAAAATAGCCTTTCTAGGTACAGTCTCGAAATTCGACGAAAGCAGTTTCAATGGACCCGTAACAGTGTAATATTATCGGATTTCAATTTTCGTAGTGTTTGGAGCGATCGTTTGGCCGTACGATAAGCAAACACACTGAAAAATTATATCAAAATTTAATTTAATAACTGGATCCAAAATTCTATCTTCTCCATACGATCGAATTTGGACACGGAACCATTTCCATTGTGTTTGAAATAGACGTATAACATTATAAACGCCTGGCGGCACGCCTCAATTGGAGATTGAGATTATGAGTTGCGAAATTGAACGATTTAAATTTAAATTTGAATTTAAAAATAATATATATTTGTGTATTTAATATAATACTATTTCCTAAGGTAAACTACACGTTTCGTCATTTCAAACACTTGGCAAAAACTGAAGATAAGGGTTCATTTTTTGTAAAAAAATAAAATAAATAAATAAATAAAAGAAAAATAAAAGGTTAACGCAAATAAAACATCTCGTTCAAAATAGACAAAAGAAATTAATGGTCGCCTCTTCCAATTTCAATTTTCGAATTCGTTCTAAAAGAAAAGGGTTTCAAATCAGAAAAGTCGATGATAAATATACATCTAACATAATCACGATTTCATTCTCCTCCTACGTTTGAGTGTCGATCTCGAATCGATCCTAGCGACTTATGCTCGCATGAAAAAAATCAAACTCGATTTCACTTCAAATCGTGGGGCGAGGCAGAGCAGGCAACTTGAGAGATTTCGCTCATGCTTTCGAATCGCGAGCGACACTTCGAGATGGGGCCAGGTGATGGCATCAGCAAGTTTTTGAGGGGGTTGCGGTGTTTGAACAATGGCCTGACCAGAGGTATTCGATTTATTCTTTTTTATTTATATTTTATTATTTATTTATTCCTCAATTTAATTTTAATTTAATTTATACATGTATGTCTACATTACAGTAAAGTATAAAACTGTTTGTTATTTTCAATTTAAAGATTTACATTTGTAAACAGTAAAGAAGGTATAGGTATATAATATTTATTTTCCAATTAAAGATTTATAGATATATATGTATGAATAACAGTAAGGAAGAACGAAATATATAATTACAGTAAAGGGATAAAGTAATTATATTTTTTTAATATATATATATATAGGTAAGGTTTGGGGAAATATAAATAGAAATTTTAAAGTAGTTGATAGTTTGTATAAAGTAAGATTTTGGAAGCTATATAGATTTTTATAAATATATTTGTAGTTCAAAAAAAAAAATATACAAATATCCATTTTAAATTACTAGTTTACTTTTTTTTAATAATGGATTAGGTGATGAATTTATTCAATTTACCTATTTATTTAATTCAGTTACTAAAGATTTTAAAAAGGAAAGTTATTTGTTTAAAATAAAATCATTGGTTAATTAAAACTTATCGAATAGGAAAATTAATTTGTTTGACTAATACGAATATTAATAAAACCTTATAATATTTGTTACAAGGTTTAAAAAAATCGTGAAAACAAGCTAGAATGGAAATGGATTGCAAAACAAAAGCAAAGGTGAGATCTTCTTACTCAATTGAAAAAAACTAGAATTTCAATTATTGATTGATTGTTTGGATGTCATAGTATATATATAGTAGTATATATATATATATATTGGAGTGGTTGATTTCCCACATTATATAGCGGATGCCGCATAATAGAGGATGATATAATATAATCCCATGTACCGCGATATTCCACCTCGAAGTGGAGTTAGTATTTAATTATTGTGCTAACGTCTTGGATGCAGGGAAATAGGTTGGTGGGATCCAACTGGATTCCTCAAATATTTGAATTTATTTCATGTGTTGTGATGTGATTATTGATAATCTGTGAATGATTATGTTGGTGACTGAAATTTATTTAAGGATATGGTTTAACCGAATATATTTTTGGTATCGTAGGATACTAGAAATATAAAATAAGATTTTTAGGAAATTAAAGTAGAAAATTTTAAGTAAATTAATTTTAGAGAATTGCATAAATTTAAAAGGAGGAATATAAAAGGGTAAAGATTAATTTTTGAAATCCTATTGAATAAATTCAAAAATATAGGAAAAAGATTTTAATAAATGGAAATAAATGGATTTTGGTTAATATTGTTTAAAAGTTGAAGAATTTGTTTAAAATTCGAATTTTAAATAGTTTGGGAGAAATAAAGAAATTTATTAAAATGTAAAAAATTTGGAATTTGATTTGGTGTTTGGAGATAAAATTTTGGAAATCAATTTCGAATTTGATTCGATGTTTGAAATAAAATTTTGGAAATCAATTTGGAATTTGGTTTGCTGTTTGGAGATAAAATTTTGGAAATCAATTTGGAATTTGATTTGGTGTTTGAAAATAAAATTTGGAAATCAATTTGGAATTTGATTTGATGTTTGGAATAAATTTTGAAATCAATTTGGAATTTGATTTGGTGTTTGAAAGTGAATATTTGGAAATCAATTTGAAAATCGTATATCCGTGGATATTTGGAAATTTAAATTCATGATGGGAATTTATAAAGGAAAGGGAAATTTGTTTTAAAAATAAATATTGTTTTATTTTTAAAAGTATGAAAAGAATATACAAATTTGAAATGTAAATTGAAATAAATCCAGAAGGATTTATTAATTGATTAAAATGGACCATTTTGAAGCTGAAAAAGTATTTTTCCATAGAAAGCCGAGTATGTTTTTAAAGTAGCTTTCATATATAAATTAAAGTTTTAAAGTTGGTTTTAAAAAGAATGTTTCTGGAGAAATTATTTTTGTAAATTGTTTTTAATCTTTAAAGTAAATATTTATTAAGTAAATTATAGAAGTAATTATTTTAAAGATTTAATCGATATTTGATTCAGAAAATGGTTATTTAAATAATTACACTTTATCTAATAATTTTATTTTTAAAATTGTTCAGGGCATATGTAACAACCCGCATATTTGTCGATTTTATATTTAAATATTTTATTTAAATATTTTATCGTTAGTCGGATTTTAGTCCGAAAAGCTACTTTTTGCATACGGTCGAATTAGGACTCGGGACCACTCCCATTGAGTTTAAAATGCCGTTTGCGACCTTTTTGAGTATAAGCTTCGATATGTTTGGAGAAAGTTGATTTCTGCTACTTTTTACTTTGGGTTTGGTTTTTGGGCTTAGCCCTATGTTAACTTATGCTCAAATCTGAGCCACTCTTCCCCACTCACCCTCATTCTCTTCTCATTTCAGTTTTTAGAGTGTTAATGGTGGGAGAGATTGGAAATTAAAATTCCAAAACCCTAGTTTCTCTTGCAAATCAAATTCCTTGCTCCAAACTCAAGAAGAACCCATTGGTAAGCTTCTCTTCTTCTTCTCCAACTTATTCTCTTCCCAATTTCAGAAATTCCTAAACCTAATCTTGGGAATGTTCTTGTTTTTGAGCTTAGATTCAAGCTCATTTGGGTTGGGTTGAAGAGAGGTTGATTCTCCAATTGCTTTCAAGCTTCTTCTTGTTCGATTTTGTGAAAAGGTGAGATTTTTATCTCACATCTATGACTATAATTATCTTTGGTTGTTAGGTATGAATTCCTAACACTTCTTCATGAGAATTTGCTCTTGATTTGGATTGGTTTTGTAAATATTCCAATTTTTGGGTTTTTAAGTCAAATTTGTGTGAAATCCTTTTATGGATGTTTGATCATGCTTTTGGTGATGCATCGAGGAGCATATAGGGCCGGGTTGCCGTTTGGCATAAACCCTTAGAGCCAATGTTCATCCGATTGCATTTTGAAAGAGTTTGCTCTTCATTTGTATAAGGCTGAAAAACAGCCCAGGCATGATTCAGTCGACTGAAAAACTCTGTTCAGTCGACTGAACCTGAAACCCGAGAGTTTCCAGGCATGATTCAGTCGACTGAAAAACTCTGCACAGTCGACTGAAACTGAAAACAGAAAGTTTCCTGAACCTGAAAAATTTCCATGTACAGGGTCAGTCGACTGAAAATCTCTGTTCAGTCGACTGAACCTGCTGTTTGAGTCCAATTTGCCTTTTTGGGTTGAAATTCCAATTTAAATCGATTTGTGATAATTCTATTTGTTGTTATCATCTATTATGACTTTGATGACTCTTTTTAGGGATTTTTGAATATCCATTTCGATGGACCCTTTTATCGATTTCGTTGGATTTTATTCACGTCTTCGTATGTGAATTTTTGTGATTGATTGTTCTTACAATCTTCTTCGTGATTTGTCACTTTAAAAATATAAAGGTTTTCTATACTAGTAGTAAATATCAAAACTCTTTCCTCAAACGATTTCAATACTATTTTAATACCAAAATCGTTTATAAAACCGTTTTCCAATCTATTAGTATATACAAACCTTTACCTCACTCGTATGAGAAATCTAATTAAACGGCTTAGTAAAACAAGTGGTATGAAACGCTTGCGTTTACTTTGTCGGTTAATTCTTGGACTTGTTCGATTGAACCTCTTGTGACAATTTTCTAGTGGAGATTTACAGTTTGTTCATAAATATTTAAGTTAAGCAAGTGGTTATGGGACATGAGGCTAAACTCATATATTTACTAGCTTAGTGTAGTTGACACTTCTCGATGATCATGACGATCATTTTTGTGATTTAGACTAGCAATGTGCGATGTCTCTTTGTCTGCGTGGGAGACTAAACCCCGTTCGTGTGTCAAATTTATGGGGTAGCAACCCACGGTCTTCGGGCCATTCGTGTGTCAGGTCTTCGGACCATTCGTGTGTCAAATTTATGGTTAGCTACCATGAGATAGCTTCTCGTTCATGTGTTACAGCTGTTGGTGAGCTTTATGCTCCCGTTTGTGATAGGCCTCCCCCCCCTCTGTTTTTGTGATTTCTGGATTTCTTGTGTAGATTTCTAGAATTTGTGTTTCACCAATTTTCGTGATTTCCATTGATAAGTTTTATCAATATTTGTGCATTGGTGAATTTGTGTGTCATTGACTTTTGTGATTTCTGGATTTCTTGTGTAGATTCCTAGAATTTGTGTTTCACCAATTTTCGTGATTTCCATTGATAAGTTTTATCAATATTTGTGCATTGGTGAATTTGTGTGTCATTGACTTTTGTGATTTCTGGATTTCTTGTGTAGTCTTCTGGAATTTGTGCGTCTTTGACTTTGGTGATTGACATTGATATTATCGTCAATATTTGTGGTTTGATGAACGAAATAATGAGTATGACACTTCTTTGATTCTTGTGTAGATTTGGTGACATTGATTAATCTCTTGATGATTATCAACTAAGTATATATATATATATATATATCACAGCTTGGCATTGTGATTATTACGTGTTTAGTCATATCTCTTATTCTATATCGTTTCATCTGATATTTATAGTTAGACTGATCCGTTTATTATTTTCTTATTAAATAATACTCGGGTCAGACCGAGATGTTACAGGTGTTTCTGCTTGACTTCTCATCCGGGATTAACTCCTTGACTTTTGGGTTAACTACTTAGATTAGTAGTTAGTTTGTTGTATACATTTGAGATATAGACTCCTTAATGTATACTTATTCTTTTGTGTAGTTCGTGTAACTATTCTTTTGTGATATTGTGGATCTTTTTAGACCACTACTCTGATGTACACTTCCTAGTGTAGTATTCATATCTTATTCCGCCTTTGTGATATGAATTGTCTGTGACTGATTTATGTTATGTTTATTTCTATATTTGTTTTCCGAAGGATTTATATAGCCACCGTGTAGTAGCTTTGAGTTTGTGTCGGTATGTCGGATTTCCTCTTGAAATAGAATGCATGTTATATTATCTGACATATCGGTGCTCGCGCAAAGAAATTACATGGATGGTCGCTCCTCAACAGCCTTATTCTCCATGCTAGTCGACGGCATTCACCGTAATGTCCTTGTCTAGCGTGGGTATAGAGGTGGGGCGCCACAGCTTGGTATCAGAGCCAAACTTCGGAACAATATGGAATATTATAACAAGGATCATCGTCCTAAGTCTTTCTTAGGAGTTGTGCTTTAGGATTTTATTCGGGTCTTCGTACCGTTTTATCCTATTTTCTTTATGATTCCTTGTTTTATCTATCAAGATTGCTTGATATTCAATTTGGTGAATAACCTTTTCTTCTTCTTCTTTCTTTCTAAAGGAAGAGAAATGTCTAGACCAGGCCGCCCCAGAGCCGTGCCATCTAGCACTCCGCCCCAGGATGGAGTTTTTATGACTGCTCAACAGCTTCTTGATTTGGTAACAAATGCTCAAGCGGCTGGAGCTAACCCGGAACCTACTCACCCAAAGTCGGGATTTGCACGCTTGTGTAGCGATTACACTAATTTGGGTGGGGAGTCATTCAAAGGTTCCGAAACTGTTATTGAAGTACAGGCTTGGCTAAGAACATGCGATCGCATCTTTTCGCGCATGAATCTTATTGACCTTCACCGAGTTCAGGTGGCCTCTAGTATGCTCCGAGAAAGAGCATTGGACTGGTACGAGCTTCTTATTTCTGAAACTAATGAAGCGGATCTCACTTGGGAGAAATTCCGAGAACGCTTCGAGTTGAAATTTGTACCGGAAGCAGAGAAAGTGACGTTGGCTCGACGATTTATAGACCTTGTTCAAGGTGAGTCCTCCGTGACTGATTACGTCGCCTCCTTCGAGTCGCTTTCCAAATATGGGGTTGAATACATCAACACCCCTCTTAAGAAGAATCAGAGATTCGTTTATGGCTTAAACAAAAGCCTCAAGAAGCCATTACTTTTAAAGTTAGAAGTTTCTTTCGACCAACTCGTTGATATCGCTCTTCGTCTTGAAGAGGCGGATAGAGAGAATGATGTTGAAGTGGTGGGTTCCAAACCAAACTTCAACAACAGAAAGAGGCCAAACAAATTTGAAGGCCCTTATCCCAATAAGAAAGGAAAGCAAGCAACTCCTGCTGAAAAGACCTTTTCCTCTACTCAAGGGAAATGCTATAATTGTGGTTCGAAAGACCATTTTGCGAACAAGTGTTCAAAGCCTCGTACTTGTCGCTATTGCAAAAGCCCGGACCATTTTATGCATGTGTGTCCCAAACTTCAAAATAGGAGGGAGAGAAAGTTAAATGTTGCTCAAGCCCCTGGCAACACATCTCGTGGCCAAGGTATTTCTCATTCTATTGTAGATGGAATTATTTTGTTTCGTGATCATCCTATTCGAGTTCTTTTTGATACGGGTGCGTCCCATTCTTTTATATCAAAAGAACTTGTTGATACCTTTTCTTTGGATGTTTTGTGTTTAATGACTTCTTTGACAATCGCGAATCCGGTTGGTGGATCCGCAACAATCAGTTTATTGTGTAAAGATGTCGAGATTATTTTGTGTGATTTATCTTTCCGAGCCGATTTGCATGTCATGCGTTACTTAGGCTTTGGAATGATTTTGGGAATGGATTGGCTTAACCGTTATGAAGCTCATATCCTATGTCCTGAGCGGACTATTCATCTTCGACATCCTCAATCTGTTAATCAGGTTTCTGTTATTCTTAAAGATTCAGATTCTGCTTTGGTTGCATCTTTATATTCTTTAAATCCTCGTGATGACGATGATGATGATGAGGGTGATATTATTTCTCTTATTCACGTCGTTTGTGAATTTTCCGACATATTCGAGCCCGTTTTAGGATTACCACCTAAACGAGCAATTGAGTTCAGAATTAATCTTACTCCGGGAGCTCAACCTATCACTCGTCCTCCTTATCATATGTCCAATAAAGAAAACGAGGAGATGCGTAAACAATTATCTGAATTGGAAACGAAGCAATTTATTCGCTCTAGTTCCTCGCCTTGGGGAGCTTCAGCTATTTTTGTGAAGAAATCCGATGGTACACTTAGGCTTTGCGTTGACTATCGCAAGCTTAATGATCTTACTATCAAAAATAAATATCCTTTACCTCGGATTGATGATCTATTCGATCAACTTAGTGGTGCTAGAGTCTTTTCACAATTGGACTTGGCTACCGGCTTTCATCAGCTTCGTATTGCAGAGGATAGCATTCCTTTGACATCGTTCCGTACTCGGTATGGATCTTATGAATGGCTTGTGATGCCATTTGGGTTAACGAATGCCCCTGCTTATTTCGTTGACTTAATGAATCGAGTTTTTAAAGACTTTCTCGACCGGTTTGTTCTCATCTTTATCGATGATATTCTTGTTTATTCTAAAACCGAGGAGGAGCATGAAAAACATCTTCGGATTGTGTTGGAAACTCTTAGGAGTAATCAATTAAAGGCAAAATTTTCTAAATGCCATTTTTGGCAATCACGTGTGAAGTTTCTCGGTCACATCATTTCCGAATCCGGAATTTCCGTGGATCCTTCAAAGGTTGAAGCGATTCAAGATTGGAAGAGACCGGAGAGTGTGACAGAGATTCGTAGTTTTCTTGGATTGGCGGGCTATTACCGTCGTTTTATTAAAGACTTTTCTAAAATTGCCGTGCCTCTCACTAGCTTGACGAAGAAAGGTGTTAAATACATTTGGTCGGACAAATGTGAAGCTTCTTTTCAGAAATTAAAAGAACTTCTTTCTGATGCTCCTATTCTTGTTATTCCCGAAGGGAATCAAGATTTCGTTGTTTATACCGATGCTAGTCGCATTGGTTTGGGTGCCGTTCTTATGCAAAAGGAACGCGTTATTGCTTATGCTTCTAGGCAATTAAAGCCTGCTGAGACTAGATATGCCACTCATGATTTAGAGCTCGCGGCTATTGTTTTTGCTCTTCGGATTTGGCGTCATTATCTTTTAAGAGAGAAATTTGTTCTTTACACAGATCATAAGTCTTTGAAATATTTATTCTCTCAAAAAGAACTTAATTTGCGTCAACAGCGTTGGCTCGAATTTCTTGCACCATATGATCTTGATATTCTTTATACTCCCGGTAAGGGTAATCGTGTCGCCGATGCTCTTAGCCGTAAACAACAAGCTGTTGTTTCTATGATGATATCCGAATGGAACGATCTCGAGATTTTATCCACTTGCGAAATTCGAGACCGTGTTTCCGATTTACGCTCATCGTTTGTTTTATGTAGCCTTGTGGCTCATCCATCTCTTTTAGACCGCATTCTTGAAGCTCAAGGGCTAGATCCCAACTTGGCTATTCTTGGCCAAAATATTAGGGATAAAATGGATATTGAAGGTTTGAAAGACTTTGATATCGATTCTCGTGGCGGCATTCGGAAATTTGGTAGACTTGTCGTGCCTAATATTGGTGTTCTTCGTAAAGATATTTTAGAAGATTCACATCGTTCTAAATTTACCATTCATCCCGGTAATAGTAAAATGTATGCGGATATGAAGCGACTTTATTATTGGGAGGGAATGAAACTTGACATCGCTAACTTCGTTAAACGTTGCATGACTTGCCAACTCGTTAAGGCCGAACATCAAAGGCCCGGAGGGTTATTGCAACCTTTGGAAATTCCAGTCTGGAAGTGGGACCAAATTTCCATGGATTTTATAGATGGCCTTCCCCGTTCTCGTTCGGGTCATGAAAGCTTATGGGTGATTGTTGATAGGCTTACTAAATCTGCCCATTTTATTCCCGTTCGGTCTAATCGAACCGTTCCTCTTTTGGCCAAAATATTTATCAAAGAAATTGTTAAATTGCATGGTGTTCCTACTTCTATTGTTAGTGATCGTGATCCATTGTTTACTAGTGGATTTTGGAAGAGTCTTCAAAAAGCTTTGGGAACGAAGCTTAATTTTAGCACCGCTTATCATCCCCAGTCCGATGGACAAACCGAGCGTGTGAATCAAACTCTTGAAGATCTTCTTCGTGCTTGTGTTCTTGATTTTGGTGGAAGTTGGGAAGATCATATTTCACTTGTTGAATTTTCCTATAATAATAGCTTCCAATCTAGTATTGGTATGGCACCTTTTGAGGCACTCTACGGAAGGCCATGCCGATCTCCTTCTTGTTGGCTTGAGGCCGGTGAGAAGCTGGCTTTAGGTCCAGATTTTATTCGTGACTCCACAGAAAAGATTGATCTTATTCGTCATAGGATGAAAGAAGCCCAGAGTAGACAAAAATCCTATGCCGATAACCGAAGAAGGAAGTTAGAATTTTCTGTGGGAGATCTTGTGTTCATTCGTGTTTCACCTATGAGAGGTGTTGTACGTTTCAGTCGATCGGGAAAGTTAGCGCCTCGATATATTGGGCCATTTCCTATCACTGAACGCATTGGTTCCATGGCTTATCGCCTTTTATTATCGGCTCAGTTTTCTGCTATGCATGACGTGTTTCACGTTTCTCAACTTCGGAAATGTCTTCGAGATTCCGATTCTATTCTTGAGCCCGGTGTTGTGGAAGAGATTGAAGTTTCGCCTAATTTAACTTATGAGCAACATCCTATTCGTATTATTGCTTCGGAAGTCAAGCGACTTCGAAATAAAGATGTTCCGCTTGTTAAAGTTCAATGGTCTTCAAATCCTAAGGATTGTTCTTGGGAATCTAGAGAGTACATCGAGCGTACACATCCGGACTTACTTTCTCGTGCTCTTTGAGGTGAACTTCTTATTTCGAACTTCTTTTGTGTTAAATATGCTTCTATGGTTGTTACTATATATCTTCTCCTTGTAATATTGCGAGGACGCAATTTCTTTAAGGAGGGGAGTCTGTAACAACCCGCATATTTGTCGATTTTATATTTAAATATTTTATTTAAATATTTTATCGTTAGTCGGATTTTAGTCCGAAAAGCTACTTTTTGCATACGGTCGAATTAGGACTCGGGACCACTCCCATTGAGTTTAAAATGCCGTTTGCGACCTTTTTGAGTATAAGCTTCGATATGTTTGGAGAAAGTTGATTTCTGCTACTTTTTACTTTGGGTTTGGTTTTTGGGCTTAGCCCTATGTTAACTTATGCTCAAATCTGAGCCACTCTTCCCCACTCACCCTCATTCTCTTCTCATTTCAGTTTTTAGAGTGTTAATGGTGGGAGAGATTGGAAATTAAAATTCCAAAACCCTAGTTTCTCTTGCAAATCAAATTCCTTGCTCCAAACTCAAGAAGAACCCATTGGTAAGCTTCTCTTCTTCTTCTCCAACTTATTCTCTTCCCAATTTCAGAAATTCCTAAACCTAATCTTGGGAATGTTCTTGTTTTTGAGCTTAGATTCAAGCTCATTTGGGTTGGGTTGAAGAGAGGTTGATTCTCCAATTGCTTTCAAGCTTCTTCTTGTTCGATTTTGTGAAAAGGTGAGATTTTTATCTCACATCTATGACTATAATTATCTTTGGTTGTTAGGTATGAATTCCTAACACTTCTTCATGAGAATTTGCTCTTGATTTGGATTGGTTTTGTAAATATTCCAATTTTTGGGTTTTTAAGTCAAATTTGTGTGAAATCCTTTTATGGATGTTTGATCATGCTTTTGGTGATGCATCGAGGAGCATATAGGGCCGGGTTGCCGTTTGGCATAAACCCTTAGAGCCAATGTTCATCCGATTGCATTTTGAAAGAGTTTGCTCTTCATTTGTATAAGGCTGAAAAACAGCCCAGGCATGATTCAGTCGACTGAAAAACTCTGTTCAGTCGACTGAACCTGAAACCCGAGAGTTTCCAGGCATGATTCAGTCGACTGAAAAACTCTGCACAGTCGACTGAAACTGAAAACAGAAAGTTTCCTGAACCTGAAAAATTTCCATGTACAGGGTCAGTCGACTGAAAATCTCTGTTCAGTCGACTGAACCTGCTGTTTGAGTCCAATTTGCCTTTTTGGGTTGAAATTCCAATTTAAATCGATTTGTGATAATTCTATTTGTTGTTATCATCTATTATGACTTTGATGACTCTTTTTAGGGATTTTTGAATATCCATTTCGATGGACCCTTTTATCGATTTCGTTGGATTTTATTCACGTCTTCGTATGTGAATTTTTGTGATTGATTGTTCTTACAATCTTCTTCGTGATTTGTCACTTTAAAAATATAAAGGTTTTCTATACTAGTAGTAAATATCAAAACTCTTTCCTCAAACGATTTCAATACTATTTTAATACCAAAATCGTTTATAAAACCGTTTTCCAATCTATTAGTATATACAAACCTTTACCTCACTCGTATGAGAAATCTAATTAAACGGCTTAGTAAAACAAGTGGTATGAAACGCTTGCGTTTACTTTGTCGGTTAATTCTTGGACTTGTTCGATTGAACCTCTTGTGACAATTTTCTAGTGGAGATTTACAGTTTGTTCGTAAATATTTAAGTTAAGCAAGTGGTTATGGGACATGAGGCTAAACTCATATATTTACTAGCTTAGTGTAGTTGACACTTCTCGATGATCATGACGATCATTTTTGTGATTTAGACTAGCAATGTGCGATGTCTCTTTGTCTGCGTGGGAGACTAAACCCCGTTCGTGTGTCAAATTTATGGGGTAGCAACCCACGGTCTTCGGGCCATTCGTGTGTCAGGTCTTCGGACCATTCGTGTGTCAAATTTACGGTTAGCTACCATGAGATAGCTTCTCGTTCATGTGTTACAGCTGTTGGTGAGCTTTATGCTCCCATTTGTGATAGGCCTCCCCCCCCTCTGTTTTTGTGATTTCTGGATTTCTTGTGTAGATTTCTAGAATTTGTGTTTCACCAATTTTCGTGATTTCCATTGATAAGTTTTATCAATATTTGTGCATTGGTGAATTTGTGTGTCATTGACTTTTGTGATTTCTGGATTTCTTGTGTAGATTCCTAGAATTTGTGTTTCACCAATTTTCGTGATTTCCATTGATAAGTTTTATCAATATTTGTGCATTGGTGAATTTGTGTGTCATTGACTTTTGTGATTTCTGGATTTCTTGTGTAGTCTTCTGGAATTTGTGCGTCTTTGACTTTGGTGATTGACATTGATATTATCGTCAATATTTGTGGTTTGATGAACGAAATAATGAGTATGACACTTCTTTGATTCTTGTGTAGATTTGGTGACATTGATTAATCTCTTGATGATTATCAACTAAGTATATATATATATATCACAGCTTGGCATTGTGATTATTACGTGTTTAGTCATATCTCTTATTCTATATCGTTTCATCTGATATTTATAGTTAGACTGATCCGTTTATTATTTTGTTATTAAATAATACTCGGGTCAGACCGAGATGTTACAGGTGTTTCTGCTTGACTTCTCATCCGGGATTAACTCCTTGACTTTTGGGTTAACTACTTAGATTAGTAGTTAGTTTGTTGTATACATTTGAGATATAGACTCCTTAATGTATACTTATTCTTTTGTGTAGTTCGTGTAACTATTCTTTTGTGATATTGTGGATCTTTTTAGACCACTACTCTGATGTACACTTCCTAGTGTAGTATTCATATCTTATTCCGCCTTTGTGATATGAATTGTCTGTGACTGATTTATGTTATGTTTATTTCTATATTTGTTTTCCGAAGGATTTATATAGCCACCGTGTAGTAGCTTTGAGTTTGTGTCGGTATGTCGGATTTCCTCTTGAAATAGAATGCATGTTATATTATCTGACATATCGGTGCTCGCGCAAAGAAATTACATGGATGGTCGCTCCTCAACAGCCTTATTCTCCATGCTAGTCGACAGCATTCACCGTAATGTCCTTGTCTAGCGTGGGTATAGAGGTGGGGCGCCACAGCATAAGTTTTAATATGAGATATAAGTATAATATTTTATAACTAAAATTTAAATAAAGTGTTTAAAAGTAGTTTTAATTTAAATGTTTCAAAGTGTATATTTTTGTATAAGTGATTTGAAATTATTTTAAAGTATTCAGACTCGGTAAATTTTCAGTGGAAATAAATAATATTGGAAATTTATTCCGAGTGAGGAAAGTGATTAAAAATTTGTTTTCAAAAGGTTAAAGTGTGAAAATATATCTTGCGAAGATATTTTGAAATAAATAATTTGGGAAATTATTTAAATCTAGTGATTGTTGTGAATATTGATTGATAGTTAAATAATCGACTGTCAATATTGGCCTTTAAACGGCATTTGAATTTCGATGCGACGCGGGGTCGGATCCCAAATGGTTATCTGAAAACGACATCGAATCATTGTGATGGATCTTTTGTTTAGAAGATCAAAGTGGAAATTTTTTGTGACTTACTTGAAATATGAATGTAACCACTTATTTTAAAAATAAGCGCTCATTATTCGGTTAAGCCAGGAGAGGACTTTATGTCATAAAAACCATTTCGAATAATAATACGATGAAATGGGATTGCATTTAAAGATGGTGTTGAAGACCGGGTATTTTCAAAAATAAAGGATTACCTGTCGAATGTCTCTGCACCGAGTGGTTCCGATATAGAGATTTTATCACCCCTTGTGATGGAAAGTCCGGACGTGATTTGTGAATATCCGGATTTGCAAGGGCTTCTTTCCTTAATTGGAGGAAGTGCCTACAGTTCCGTTTGAACCTGGAACGGACTTGTATGGATGTATGTCTGACGTTACACTTTGAGATGTAAAGCTGATTTCCATCAAATACATTTCTGTTGGTGGTGGAGAATTAATTCTTTTAGCTTAACACCCTTCTCTAAGATGTACGAGTGCAGAGGTTATGTAGTTGATTGTTACTAGTGATGTATTCCCAATTTGGTAATGTGGCATGCTAAGTGTTCCTAATCATTTGTTGATCGAAGCATAGCTTTGTGAAAAACGTAGCTTTATGGACGAGACTTCGTCAGACCTCACACCCTAGAAATGGTCGAAATAGGAAGGATGCGGCAAGGTTATGGCGGTCGCGCCCCTCAGGGTATGTACATTTTCTTCTGGATAAAAAGTGGTAACAAGTATGGAGTCTAGATATAACTTGTGTGGATTTAAAATTGGTATTCTGGTATGGAGCCCAAATTATTTACTTATGTGGTTGTTGGTTGATGAGGCGCCTCGGATAAAGGTCGGTCTAGACCGGGGGGTAGCATACTCGTGACAATTAGTTACCTAGTTACAAAGGTAACCCGGCCTTGTGTTGGCAGAGAGCTGGTTAAGTTCTCGCGGCGTCCCTCTAGAGGCATATTCATTCGGTGAAGGAAGTTCCTTAGCCTTGACCATTTGTTGGAAATCCAATCATCCAATACGAGCCCTTTATGATTGCAGTTGTATAACCTAACATTCTTAAATGGTAGCTATAGCAGGCGTAATATAATGGTACCTATGCTGGCTAAGATTTATATTATACTTTTGAAATGTTTTCCACACTATGCACTAATAATAATATCAAAGGAAATTTGCTTATCAAGCATGTTTGACTATCATAAGGAGATATCTCCTCCAATTGTGCGCTTGCACTATGTGTGTGCTGGGAGGCCTTATGGTAGTTTCATTTTCCAAAATCATGGCGGATTTCTTTTTATTTCATTTTTGTACAAATAACTGTTTTAAGATCTCACACTAGTCCCATGACTGACCTGGAGTTTATTGTTCTCTTTCTAAACTCTGGGTGCCCATAATTTTCCATACGGGCAACCTAGAGTCAGGTTATCAGTAGTTCTGGAGCGAAATCAGAAAAGTATGCCGTGGAGATCAGGAGGCAAGCTGGATGGCAACACGTATCACTAGTATATGTTTTTCTTTTCCACTATTGTGTTGTACATGACTCTGATAATGTAATGTATAAACAGATCTAGTTCTTTTGTTTAAAATTATTCATTTATCTATAATATATTGTTCCGCTGCGAAATATGAGATTCTGATATTGTTTCTGTTTCTTCCTCTATCTTCTTCTTTAACCCTAATGGTTCGGTTTTCCAGCATTCGATTATTCGACATTTGATACAATGTACGTATTGTTGCAGATTTTCGAAAGTCACAAATGTAACGACCCGACATTTTCGATCCCGAAAATTTCAGATAGTTAGGAAAAAGAAGATAGAGATAGAAGAAGAAGAAGAAACAGAAAACACAACACAAATTTTCACATTCGCAGCGGATCAAAATATAATAACAAATAATAATAGTTTACAAAAGAATATTATATCTGTCGATTACATTTTAATACATCAGAGTTACACACATACTAAAACACTAGGCATATACAAATCAACATGTCTCAGATAATCAGAAATATATTACAATGGAAACACTACATACATTCCTGCCATCCAGCTCGCCTTCTGAGCTACAAAACGTCCTTACCTGAAAATCTGTAATACTCGGACTGACCCGAGCATTACATTAAAGTAAAACCCGGGTCAGGCTGGAAACCAGCGTGAGTAAACTCATCTAACAAGAAATACCAATGCATATAGACTATTTAAAACCGGGGTAACTCACACTGCTTTACAAGTTCACAATTTGATAGTCTAAACTTATTTCACAAACAAATACCTTAGTTTAAAGTCCATATTATTCCATTTCAACCTATTGATTTCACATATCAATCTATAAAGGATCATTATAGGTTACAAAACGAAGTGGCTTCGGGTATTTACTGATACCCGACCCCGGCCTCTTCGAATTCATTACCACCTTTAAGCCAAGTTATTCAAGTGAGATACAATTCAACTCTATATACAGGATGCCACCTTTATACACAATAATACATCAGCGATAAATAACCATACTAACACTGTCCACCTAAACATATCATATCAGAAAACATTTCATATCAAAGATATCACCCAATTCAAGGCATTTACCTCATTAAATCTTTCATAACTCAGATTTATCACTTCCAAAATTATTTCAATTTATCTCAATCAAATTAATCACTAACTTTAATCACTTGGATTACTTTTACTTAACATTAATTAATTTCAAATCAATTAATTAATGATCTTTTAATTATCCATCTAATTAATCATCCTTGATTAATTTCCCATTTATTACAATAGGTAATTAGCTTTTAATTAATTACACAAACTAATTAACCTTTAATTACTCTGGTTAAATAACAATAATTTATCACATTGATTATTAATTAGTTACTCCAATAAATTATTCTATAATCACCACATTGATTAATTATCCTTTAATTAATCATATTAATAATTAACTAACCTTTAATTAATTTCCTTAATTAATCATTTAATTAATAACACCAAGTAATTAATCCTCGATTACTTTTATTGAGTAATTATCAACTAAATAATTAATCTCTAATTATCCATTTTATTAATCTTCCATTAATTAATTAATTAATTTATAACCCTCAAATATTAATTAATTAATCCTTTGGTTTAATTGTGCTAATTAATTTCTCTATAATTAATTAATTAATTAATTAATTCCTCTTTTATTTACTTAATTTAATTAACCTAATTTCCCCCAATAACAAAATTAAATTTAAGGTATACATTAGACCTATACTTAATATCCGAAACTTGCTTTTGAAAATTTGACAACTTATTTACTTTGAACACTCGTTAATGTTATCTTCGAAACTTGCTTTGAACTTAATAAAGTTTAACTTTTAAAAAAAACTTAATTAATCACTATGCTATATGCTTGGGGCTCAGACCCGGTCCTAAATTTCGAAATCTCGATACAATCCCCGATCCTCTCTTGCGTGAACTTCCTCTTCTTCCTTTTTGACAGAAAACTTGTCCATAGTTCAGATTCAACAGCTGGTTACTTCAAAACACGATCGTAAAACAATTAGAAACCCACACGAGCCACTAAAAAAAAATACCCGAGACAATAATCGAAACTTCACTCCATTAAATCTGCACCTTCTACAGACCTCCGTGCACGAAACTGTGCACACCGTGCACAGGAACGTCACCGTCGATCACCGTATTTGGTTGCTGACAATCCTCAAACATCAACCACGACCTTTCTTCCCCGATCATCAACCTGAAACCACACTGGAAACTCACCTTCGAAATCAAACCAATCGACCTAAAACTGGAACTTAAGCAATCATCAAAACCTCCTCCTATGACACTAGTGCCGATCACCGGAAATCCCTAACCCGGTCCAGAGATTCGCCGACGACTTATGCTCCTATCGTAACCACCCCAACCATGTCTGATGCTTCGACGAACTCGAAAATGCCTTGCAAAAATCCTCTACCAATCCAAGCCTTAAAACCCTAAATCACGATCGACCAGCCATCTTATTCAATAGAAAAATCATCTAGCATTTTTCTAGTCATCGCCTACCCTTGAAGCTCCTCCACCATCAATTGCAATAACTATAATCCTTTAGATCATCACAAATTGACAAATAACCCAAAACTGATCAACTTGCAATAACTCGCGATTTACAAATCTAAAAATCCTGATTATAATTTTAAAAATCATATCTTTCGATAAAAAACTGGAATATATACTTGAATCATTCACTTTTTAAGATCGAGATTCTGAAATGTTTTTAGTTCTTACTGTTCTTTTACCTTTCTGTTCAAACTAGCTTTAACTTGAACTTTGAAATATTTAAAAAAATTATATTTTGATATAACAACAATTTTTGTTTATATAATGAAGTCTAGAAAGAGATTCAGGTAGAAAATTTAGAATTTTTACTCAAGTCTGAAACTTGAACATAAGAACAGAGCCACGTTTGAATATAAGCATACACATTCAAAACCCAGATATACACATATAACTTGTACCTATACATGCAAAGTATACTCATATATCCATGGAACATTTCACAGATGACTTCAGTTATAAGTCAAAATATAACAATATAGTTTACTCACCTTATCTCCTGGAACAGTGAACATTGGATAGTGTTTTGAAATCGGGAAAAATGCTTTTGATTTTTGATCTGGAGTTTTTAATTGTTGAAGTTGAATTTAATCTGATCTTAAGTCTTGCTTGTATTTTGAGTTGAGCTCCGATTGCTTGAAACTTTTACCTCAGGTTGAAGAAGCTTCAGTTTTTAATTTGTTTGATTTTTGTTCTTGTTTTTCTTTAGCTGGTTCTCCAGTTCGCATGCAAGACAAGGGCAGAGCCTTTTATGAAGAAAATGGAGGTGTATAGTGTAAGCTAGGGCTGATTTAGCAAAAGGTGATTTACTTTTCATATGACTTGAATTTGATTTTTTTTCTTTATGCAGACTTGACTTTGATAATTTATTTTGTGTGCTTAGATTTGATGTTTAATGTGTTGGCATTAAATGCTTGCCTCCCTTTTTGACTGCAAATGTTTCATATGAGTTGATATATGTATACATTCTTTGTTTGTATGTATACCTCTATATATACATGTATATAGTTAAATATATATATATACATATATTTCATCTTATCTATTCTACTTGCATTGTACCATGCACATCTATGTTTACAGTTATATATATTTAATATAGATTCGGGTACTAAATATCAGAAAATTTATTTATTTGTTTAATAAAAGTAATACCCCAATACTTAAATTCATTTAATCGTCCGATTAACAAATGTCAAAATCCGGGTCATCACATTCCTCTCCCTTTACAACTTTTCGTCCTCGAAAAGAAACGAAGTGAGAGTTTTAATTTACTGCGTATTGTAGTCAATTATTCTTTAAACATTTTTAACTCCTTTTATTTTAAAATTTTGAAACACTTTAAAATCTAAATAATATTACCAAAATAATTTTATAAAAATACTTTTAAATTCACATAATACTATTAAAATAGCTTTTTATAAAAATACTTCTTATAACTTGATGTTTTAACAGTCCATCCTTGTTCTCGCAGAAATTCGGTCATACGTTGATAAGGCATAGGACTGAAAATCTATAAGTACTTGGTAAACATGTTTTCAACACGCTGTGAAAATACTTGGGAAAATAATTTTATTGAAAATATAGAAAACAGTTTTTGAAAATAGAGGAAATATCTTTGGTGAGAATGCTTTGGAAATCATCACCCCCATCCATGGTCGCAGTTACATCCTGGGTTACGTTGCTATCGCAGCAAAAGTCCATGTAACAGTAGGCATCAGCGCCACTCGATTACACCATGGAACCCACAACAGATCGCAGTTACATTCCAAGGTTACCTTGCCATCACAGCAAAAGTCCATGTAACTGTAGGCAACAGCGCCCTGATTTTCGCTGCCAAAAATGAAACCTCTCCACTTCCACATAGGTCACAGTCTACCGATGTAAACTCAAATGCAGACTGTTGGCTCTCAGCAACATACACGACTTCCGCTATATTACCATAGGTCGCAGTCTACCGATATAAAATCAAATGCAGACTGTTGGCTCTCAGCAGCGCACGACTTTCGCTATGGTCTGCAGTAGATCGCAGTGACATCGAGTTAAACTGTCGTCATAGCATAATCCAAATGCATCTATAGGCATCAGTGCCCCTCGACTTTCGCTACACACTACTCATAATCCTCAGGAACTAGTTTTGTCCGGACTTCTCACAGGATCAACTTTAGAACCCCCCTAGGGTTCAAGGCAGTACCAACCGATGGCACTCTTGAGAAGTTCATTTTATGGGAGCGCCTTTTTCCCCAGAGCCATTTTCAAAACACTTTATACTATACACATATAGTATCTTCCAAATCATACACCTAGTATGAATCTCATAAAAATCCACTTTTCTCAAAATCGATTACCCCAAAATCGATAATTCTCAAACTAGGCTTTCCAAATCCAATATTGATTTTACCCAAAAATCAAAAGCCTTTCCAAATCCAAAGGTTCCCAAAACCTTTTTCCAAAATCCTCATAAGATCCTTTATATATATAGATATATATAAAAAAAAATTTAAAAATGGATCATTTCAAACTTGTATAAAACTTCTTTTATATTTCAAACACTTTCAAAATCCTGTCCTTCCGGCAATAGATTCAACAAGGGGAGATTTATCTTATATGACAAAGATATATAACTTTGTTTATTCGAAATCAAATATTCAAATTTGATTACTCTTATAAAGTTATTAACCATATTTCCCTTTTAACATAAAAATATCCAATTTCCACTTTATTCCATCATATATTTCATAAAATATGCTTTTCATTTCAAAAAACCATTTTATAGTACTTATCGATAAACTTTCAGTATTAACTTATTTCCAATGTGCATAATGTACACATATCATCCGTATGCAATATCAATCTGATCGCTCATTTGATCACACAAATTCACTTCTGAACTACTATTGTCCACCCGACTTCCTAGTGCAGACTCAGATCTGGTTCCTTGATCAGAAACCTTCATTCTCCTTGCATAGCCATAACCATGATAGAGAATATTCAGAACCAATCAACAATCCATATCCAGGTTCGCTGTCGAAAATCGAGTGAACAATCCCAACTCGAATCAATAAACTATCTCGAAATTCTGTGCTCGAATCTGGATCAAATCACTATACGTACATCCTACGCATTTATTTTCATTGATTATTAACTAAATCAATTTCTCTTTCTATTCACATTCCCTTTCATATCTATCCACATAATCACAATTGTTTCAATTCCATTGGATTATCACTTTAATCCTTATCGCAAATGGATATTCAATTATAAACAGTTTAAACTCTATCCAGCTTAAATTTTACAAAATAGCTTGAAAAGTTTAAAATAGATAAGTCGTTGAAAGATAATTATTAGTTTATAACATAGCTATAAAATAGTTAAGTAATTGTAAAATAGTTGGAAAATAGTCAAATAGTTATCAGAAATTTTAGATAATTGCAAAATGGTTGTAAAATAGTAATTAATTTGTAAAATAGTTGAAAAATAGTAATTAGTTTATAAAACAGTTGAAAAATTGTTAAATAGTTTCAAAAATAATTGTAAAACAAATATTTTATATTTGGCTTTAAAAAGAAAGGTTGTATATATTAAATAGTTTGGAAAAATAAGTTATATTCAAACAATTTATATTGAAAATAGTCCAGAGTCAAAACTGTTCGCTTTCCCATCAATTTAATTTAAATTTCCACTTCCTTTTAAATTGACTCAATTCCAATTTAAATATTTCAATTTCTATTGAAATTGATTTATCCCAATTCAAGTTGAATTAATTCTCAATTTCTTTCCAATTTTCAAATCAAATTCCATTTGATTTTAAACCTACTCAACTTTAATTACAATTCCAAATTATTCCAATCAATTTGGACTAATATCAATTGAACCAACTTCAATTTCAAATCATTTCAATTCCTATGAATTAGTCCTAATTCCCATTTGAATTTGAACTCATTAAATCTTCGATTTATTTCAAATTAATCCAATTCAAATTTTCCATTTGAATTTTATACTTATCCATTTTCGATTCTAATTAATTCAAACTAAATTCAATTTGAACTATTGAAATCTAAATCTCAACTTTAACCCATCTTGAATTATATAAATTCGATTTAAATTTCCAAATGTTGGTTTAACCCCTTAAATCAGATTAACCTTTATTTTTAAATCAATAATCCAAATCTTTAAACAATTTAATTCTGAGTCCAATTCTCAATAGATAAAGAAATTTTTTATATTAGATTATACTACAAAAAAAATATTCCATACATTAACTGGCTACATACTAGTAGTTCATACATTACATACATTTATCCAAAATAAGAGCCTTACCGAAGTCATAAATCTAGATGCCTTTCTATTACCTAAAGGTTTGGAAAGAACAGAGCCCTAATATTCTTACAAGAATCCATTCTATGGACTTCCTTTCAAAGGGTAAAGCCCGCATATACACTTCTCAACAAGGTGTCCCCATTTATAGCATTTACCACAAAATGTTTCTACCCTGTCATCAATATGGATAATCTTCATGCCTCCAACAGTACGTTCCACAGCTTTACTCCTCTTCTGCCTCTTGGAACAATTCCTAGTAGTGTGTCCCGTCTTCTTACAATGATAACAAATAGTCGAATCATTGATCGGTTCAACTGGTTTATGCTTCGCCTTTCTCACTTCAGGACAATGATTTAGGAAATGTCCTTTCTTATGACACTTAAAACGCAAGATCTCAGAGCGAAACCGTTGGAATGTACCCTTCAATTCCTCCTTTGTTTTACTGCACTTGGATGCATAATGTTCCTTATTGAAACATCTATAGCAGGTGATATTATCATAAGGCCCTGGTTCAGCCCTTTCCTTAACCTGTTTCTCATATTTTTGAATTGCTTCTTCTCGATCCTTATGTGCAGCTGCTCTTTGCTCTCTGCGTCTAACCTTCCATTCTTCACTCTTAGTCATCTCTCCCAAAGACTAAATTCTGGAGGGACTTCCTAACCTATAAATTAGACATAATTAGAAGAATTCAACTTTTACTCTTATACATATATATATTAATTTGCTTACCAAGTTTAACCTTATGTTTTAACACCTTTGGTTTTAATTCCAAATAAAGTTTTCAAACAACTTCTTATTCCAAAATAAGATTACTTTCAAATATATTATGAATAATATTATTTATCATTCCTTTTAACAGTTTGAAAACAAATTTCAAATGTTTTTAAATCTTAGGATTCTAACTTCACAATTTAAAACCCCACTTCAATTTACAAGTCATACCTATCTAAAAGTTTACTTCCTTAACACATTTCCATTTTGTTTTATCATTATTAGGAAACAAACATCCCAATGTTTGATACCATAACCATTTTATTTTATTTTATTTTATTTTGAAACCAATTTAATTCTAATGTTCCTTATATGAATGGTACATTCTATTCAATTCCTATTTGGATATATATATTTACCACTTAAATTCTTATTTAATTTAAATATCCAACAACCAATTATTACCTTATGCATATAAACTTATATAAAAATCCTTTACCTTTAAAAACACTATATAAAAATAACAAGTACGCTCTCATATATATATATATATATATATATATATATGCATATACACTCAACACATTTTAGGGTACTGCTTACCCTTTCCTTAATGAGTACACCCAACAGAGCCAAGGTTCTCGCTTAACCTTCTGCTCTGATACCAACTATAACGACCCCGGTCTCTTCGAATTCAATACCACCTTTAACCCAAGTTATTCAAGTGAGATACAATTCAACTCTATATACAGAATGTCACCTTTATACACAGTAATACATCAACGATAGATAACCATACTGACATTGTCCACCCAAACATATCATATCAGAAAACATTTCATATCAAAGATATCAACCAATTTAAGACATTTACCTCATTAAATCTTTCATAACTCAGATTTATCACTTCCAAAATTATTTCAATTTATCTCAATTAAATTAATCACTAACTTTAATCGCTTGGATTACTTTTACTTAACATTAATTAATTTCAAATCAATTAATTAATGATCTTTTAATTATCCATCTTAATTAATCATCCTTTGATTAATTTCCCTTTTATTACAATAAGTAATTAGCTTTAATTAATTACACAAACCAATTAACCTTTAATTACTCTTGTTAAATAACAATAATTTATCACATTAATTCTAAATTAATACTCTAATTAATTATTCTATAATCACCACATTAATTAATTATCCTTTAATTAATCATATTAATAATTAACTAACCTTTAGTTAATTTCCTTAATTAATCTTCTAATTAATAACACCAAGTAATTAATCCTCGATTACTTTTATTAAGTAATTATCAACTAAATAATTAATCTCTAATTATCCATTTGATTAATCTTCCATTAATTAATTAATTAATTTATAACCCTCAAATATTAATTAATTAATCCTTTGATTTAATTGTGCTAAGTAATTTCTCTATAATTAATTAATAAATAAATTCCTCTTTTATTTACTTAATTTAATTAATCTAATTTCCCCCAATAACATAATTAAATTTAAGGTATACATTAGACCTATACTTAATATTCGAAACTTGCTTTTGAAAATTTAACAACTTATTTACTTTGAATACTCGTTAATGTCATCTTTGAAACTTGCTTTGAACTTTATAAAGTTTAACTTTTAAAAAAAAAACTTAATTAATCACTATGCTATATGCTTCGGGTCAGACCCGGTCCTAAATTTCAAAATCTCGAGACGATCCCCGATCCTCTCTTACGTGAACTTTCCTCTTCTTCCTTTTTGACAGATAACTTGGCTACAGTTCAAATTTAACAGCTGGTTACTTCAAACCATGATCGTGAAACAACTCAAAACCCACACGAGCCACTAAAGAAAAATACCCGAGGCAATACTCAAAACTTCACTCCATTAAATGTGCATCTTCTACAGACCTCCATGCACGAAACTGTGCACACCGTGCACAGGAACGTCACCGTCGATCACCGTATTTGGTTGATGACAATCCTCAAACATAAACCACGACCTTCCTTCCCCGATCATCAACCTAAAACCACATTGGAAACTCCCCTTCGAAATCGAACCAATCGACCTAAAACTGGAACTTAAGCAATCATCAAAACCTCCTCGTGCGACGCTAGTGCCGATCACCGGAACTCCCTACAGCCGATCCAGAGATTCGCCGATGACTTTTGCTCCTATCCCAATCACCCCGACCATGTCCGATGCTTCGACGAACTCGAAAATGCCTCGCAAAAACCCTCTACCAATCCAATCCTTAAAACCCTAAATCACGATCGACCAGCCATCCTATTTAGTAGAAAAATCATCTAGCATTTTTCTAGTCATCGCCTATCCCTGAAGCTCCTCCAACATCAATTGCAATAACTATAATCCTTTAGATCATCACAAATCGACGAATTACCCAAAACTGATCAACTTGCAGTAACTCGCGATTTACAAATCCAAAAATCCTGATTATAATTTTAAAAATCATAACTTTCGATAATAAACCGGAATATATACTTGAATCATTCACTTTTTAAGATCGAGATTCTGATGTGTTTTTAATTCTTACTGTTCTTTTGCCTTTCTGTTCAAACTAGCTTTAACTTGAACTTTGAAATATTTAAAAAAAATTATTTTTTGATATAACAACAATTTTTGTTTATATAATGAAGTCTAGAAAGAGATTCAGGTAGAAAATCTAGAATTTTTACTCAAGTCTGAAACTTGAACATAAGAACAGAGCCACAGTTTGAATATAAGCATACACATTCAAAACCCAGATATACACATATAACTTGTACCTATACATGCAAAGTATACTCATATATCCATGGAACGTTTCACACATGACTTCAGGTATATGTCCAAATATAACAATATAGTTTACTCACCTCATCTCCTAGAACAGAGAACACTGGACAGTGTTTTGAAATCTAGAGAAATGCTTTTGATCTGGAGTTTTAAATTATTGAAGTTGAATTTAATCTGATCTTAAGTCTTGCTTGTGTTTTGAGTTAAGCTCTGATTTCTTGAAACTATTACCTCAGGTTGAAGATGATTCAGTTTTTAATTTGTTTGATTTTTGTTCTTCTTTTTCTTTAGCTGGTTCTCCAGTTGGAATGCAAGACAAGGGCAGAGCCTTTTATAAAGAAAATGGAGGTGTATAGTGTAAGCTACGGCTGATTTAACAAAAGGTGATTTACTTTTCATATGACTTGAATTATATATTTTTTTATGCAGACTTGACTTTGGTAATTTATTTTGTGTGCTTAGATTTGATGTTAATGCGTTGGCATTAAATGCTTGCCTCCCTTTTTGACTACAAATGTTTCATATGAGTTGATATATGTATACATTCTTTGTTTGTATGTATACCTATATATATACATGTATATTGTTATATATATATATATATATATATATATATTCTTATCTATTCTACTTGCATTTTACCATGCACATCTATGTTTACACTTATATATTAATATAGATTCGGGTATTAAATATCAGAAAATATATTTATTTTTTTAATAAAAGTTAATACCCCAATACTTAAATTCATTTAATCGTCCAATTAACACACGTCAAAATCCGGGTCGTCATAATAAAATTGGGTCGTTACAAATTTAGTATCAGAGCAATTGGTTAAGCGATAACCTTGGTTCTGGTGGGGATTACTCATTAGAGAGAGAGAGAGAGAGTCAGTAGTACTCTAGAATGAGTTTGAGATTAATAAAAGATATGAGCGCGTATTTGTTAGTGAATATAAAATTGATTTATACTGTGTTGACCTATCGGTTGATTGTTTATAGATTTTGGTTGGTGCGATTTGGTCAACTGTATCGATAGGGGTTTCTAAACTCTTAAACAAGATAAACCGACATAGTATTGTTTTAAAATAGGGTAAATGAAATAATTTTACCCAAATTATTTTTGTATATAAAAGAAATAATTTTCCATGAATTATTATAGTTATATATGGTTGCTTGATTGTTAGGAAGTGATAATATTTAATTACTATCATGATTATTGAATAAGAAATTGAAATTATAACTAAAAGCTAAGAAATAAATTCATATACAAATGGGATTTGTAAATGTAAATTGTAAATATGATTTATAATTTGAAATAGAATTCCAGAGAAATATTTGGAAATGTTTTTGAAAAGATTTTAGATTTGGAAAATTTGGAAATTAAATCCCTTTTGGGTTTGAAAATGGTTTTCAAAGGTTTTGGGAAAAATATTTTAGAAAGGATAAAAGCACTAAACTCTTTTCGGTCGTTGGAAAATAACTTCGGTAATGACTGCAGCATCATCGATATTCATTTTCGAGTTTCCAGAAGAGGAATTGCTGCCAAATTATTTTAAAATTGAAGCTGTTTGCAAAACTTGGTTTGGTTTTGGAAATTCAAAAGATAATTTGAATTGATTTCAAAATGATTTTGAAATGCTAAGTGATTATTTAGACTCTGGAGTCTTATTAAAAATGTTTATGGAATAATAGATAAACTTAGAAAGATTCAAATTGAAACTGAATTTAACTTGGATTAATTTGAATAAAAATAAATCTGAAAAGTAAGTCTAATAGACTAAATGGATTGGAATAAAATTTATTAAGTTGGAAAATAAATTTGCAAACGAATAAATGAATTTACAATTGCAAGTAAATGAAATTAAAGCTAAATGTTGAAAATCATTTTGAATTTTTAAGTAAATGGAAACTATTCAAACAGACTAAAACAAAACAAAGGGTTGATGAGTAAGCAAATGATTTTAAATTGGATTCATATGGAGTAATTGATCCAGTTTAAATATAAATAGTTATAAACCAAAATGGTGAATTGAAAATAAATATAAGAAGTATATGGAATATTTGCATTGAACTTAAGAAATAAATGGAAAAGTTCTTAAGTAAAAATTTGGTACTGGATAACGTACTAAGTTAATAATTGAATAAAGATTTAACTGGTTGTTGCGAAATGGTGATTGTGATAATAATCAATGTGAATAAAAGAAAAGAAAATTGACATAGCTAATAATCAATAGAAATAAATACGTAGGATGTACGTATATTATTTTATTCGCATAGCGATTTGATGCAGAATTCGAGCACATAATTTCAAGATAGTTATATTGAATCGAGTTGGGATTTTTCACTCAATTTTTGACGGTGAACCCTAGATATGGATTTTTGTTTGATTCTGTAAATTCATCATAGTTTATGGCTATGCAAGGAGAATGACGGTTTTCGATCAAGAAACCAGATCTGAGTCCGCACTAGGAAGTCGGGTGAACGATACTAGTTCGGAAGCGAAATTGTGTGATCAAGTGAGCGATCGAAATTGGTATTGCATACGCATGATGTATGTATATCATATGGACTTGAATAAAATAACAATTGAAACTTTTGTAAAGAAATGTATAAAATGATTTTGAAAGCTATGATTGGATATTAGCGTTAAGTAGGATATGCAGGTGTTATTAAGGAAAAAAGGAGTTGGGGTTTTTGATTTCGAAGATAAAATTGAATTGCTCGAAAAAGTTATGTATTTAAATTTCTATACGAAATTTGATGATTTTCTTGTCTAGCCACTTGGCCTTTTATTTTTCTTTTTGAAATCTGGGGGCCCATGGTGGCATTTTGTAGTAATACCCAAGCAAGCCGTGCAAAGGAGACGCTGGTAAACTTTTTTGAAATTTAAAGAGATAGAAAATTTTTGAGAAAATTTTGATGATTTGAAATTTGAATTGTTAAGAAAACAATATTGTTTGGAATTTATGATTAAGATTGGGAAGATTTTGGAAAGTTAGATGAAGTGATAACGGGTCTTTAATAAAAAGATTTGTTTTGGCAAGTTGATAAAACTGTTTGGTTTTGGAAAAATAGTAAACGGGTTAAGGATCATTCTTATTAACTTGTAATTTCGGGACGAAATTCTTTTAAGGGGGAAGAATGTGACGATCCAGAATTTTAAACATTTGAAATTGAAATATTTAATTTATTTTTAAATATCTGCAAGTTAATTTTAATGTGAATCGCAAATTTAACCACTTATTTGGTGATTAAATTATTAAATTTAATTATTGAAAGTAGGGTAAAAATATGAACTTCAATTTCAAGCTTGTTAAAAATAATTTGAAGGCTTGGAAAATTTATATTGACGATACTGAAGATAATAGAACTTTTAAAACTTGAATTTGAAAGTGTTTTGTTTAGTATTAAATTTATATCGTTTAAATCGATATTTAAAAATAGACTTCCGAGGTACAATCTCGGAATTCGACGAAACCAGTTCCATTGGATCCATAATAGTGTATTATTATCGGATTTCAATTTTCGTAGTGTTTGGAGTGATTGTTTGGCCGTACGATAAGAAAATACAATGAAAAATTATATCGAAATTTAATTAATAACTGGGTCCAAAAACCTATCTTCTCCATACGATCGAATTTAGACTCAGAACCTTTTCCATTGTGTTCGGAATAGGCACACAATATTATAAACGCCTGGTGGCACGCCTCGATTGGAGATTGAGATTGTGAGTTGCGAAATTGAATGATTTAAATTTAATTTTGAATTTAAAAATAATATATATTTGTGTATTTAATATAATACTATTTCTCAAGGAAAATACACGTTTCATCATTTCAAACACTTGGCAAAAATTGAAGACATGCGTTCGTTTTTTCTATAAAAAAATGAATAAAAGAAAAAATAAAAGGTTAACGCAAACAAAACTTCTTGTTTAAAATCGAACAAAAGAAAATAATGGCCGCCTCTTCCAATTTTAATTCCAATTTTAAAAGAAAAGGGTTTCAAATCGGAAAATTTGATGGTAAATCTACATCTAACGTAATCACGATTTCATTCTCCTCCTATGTTTGAGTGTCGATCTCGAATCGATCATAGCGACTTATGCTCGCATGAAAAAATCGAACTCGATTTCACTTCAAATCATGGGGTGAGGCAGAGCAGGCAACTAGAGGGATTTCGCTCATGCTTTTGAAACGTAAGCGGCGCTTCGATATGGGCCAGGTGATGCCATCGGTAAGTTCTTAGGGGGTCACGATGTTCGAACAGTGGTTTGATCAGAGATATTCGATTTATTCTTTCTGATTTTAATTTAATTATTTATTTATTTTTAATTTAATTTATATATGTATGTATACATTACAGTAAAGTATAGAACCGTTTCTTATTTTCAATTTAAAAATTTATATATGTAAACAGTAAAGAAGGTATAGGTATGTACTATTTATTTTCTAATTAAAGATATAAAGATATATACGTATGAATATACAGTAAGGAAGAAGAAAAAAATAATTACAGTAAAAGGATAAAGTAATTCAATTTTTTTAATATATATACAGGTAAGGTTTGGGAAATATAAATAGAAATTTTAAAGTAGTTGATAGTTTGTATAAAATAAGATTTTGGAAGCTATATAGATTTTTATAAATATATTTGTAGTTCAAAAAGAAAAAAAAAATACAAATATCCATTTAAAATTACTAGTTTACTTTTCTTAATAATGGATTGGGTGATGAATTTATTCAATTAACCTATTTATTTAATTTAATTACTAAAGATTTTTAAAAGGAAAGTTATTAGTTTAAAATAAAATCATTGGTTAATTAAAACTTATCGAATAGGAAAATTAATTTGTTTGACATATTCGAATATTAATAAAACCTTATAATATTTGTTACAAGGTTTAAAAAAAATCATGACAACAAGCTAGAATGGAAATGGATTGCAAAACAAAAGCAAACATGAGATCTTCTCACTCAATTGAAAGAATTAGAATTTCAATTATTGATTGATTGTTTGGATGTGATAGTATATATATATATAATAGTCTGTATATATATATTGGAATGAGTGATTTCCCGCATTATATAGCGGATGAGACCCTATGGGCCGCATAGTAGCGGATGATATAATATTATCGCATATATCGCGATATTCCACCTCGAAGTGGAATTGGTATTTAATTGTTGTGCTAATGTCTGTGGATGTAGGGAAAGAGATTGGAGGTATCCAACTGGATTCCTCAAGTATTTGAATTTATTTCATGTGTTGTGATGTGATTATTGATAATTTGTGAATGATTATATTGGTGATTGAAATTTGTTGAAGGCTATGGTTTAGCCGAATATATTTTTGATATAATAGGATACCAGAAATATAAAATAGGATTTTTGGGAAATTAAAGTAAAAAAATTTAAGTAAATTAATTTTAGAGAATTAAATAAATTTAAAAGAAGGAATTTAAAAGGGTAAAGATTGATTTTTGATATCCTATTAAATAAATTCCAAATATGGAAAAAAGATTTTAATAATTGGAAATAAATGGATTTTGGGCAATATTGTTTAAAAGTTGAGGAATTTATTTAAAATTCAGGTTTTAAATAGTTTGGAAGAAATAAAGGAATTTATTTTCAAATATAATAAATTTGGAATTTTTTTTGATGTTTGTAAATAAAATTTTGGAAATCAATTTGGAATTTGATTTGGCGTTTGAAATAAAATTTTGGAAATCAATTTAGAATTTGATTTGGTGTTTGGAAATAAAATTTTGGAAATCAATTTGGAATTTGCTTTGGTGTTTGAAAATAAAATTTGGAAATCAATATGGTATTTGATTTGATATTCGAAACAAATTTGGAAATCAATTTGGAATCTGATTTGTTGTTTGAAAATGAATATTTGAAAATTGTATATCAGTGTATATTTGGAAATTTAAATTCGCGATGGGAGTTTATAAAGGAAAGGGAAATTTGTTTTAAAAATAAATATTGGTTTATTTTTAAAAGTGTGGAAAGAAATATACAAATTTGAAATGTAAATTGAAATAAATCGCGAAGGATTTATTAATTGATTTAAATGGACCATTTTAAAATGGAAAGAGATTTTTTCCCTAGAAAGCCGACTATGTTTTTAAAGTGCTTTCAAATATAAATTAAAGTTTTAAAGTTGCTTTTAAAAAGAATGTTTTTGGAGAAATTATTTTTAAATCTTTAAAGTAAATATTTACTAAGTAAATTATAGGAGTGATTAATTTTAAAGGTTTAATCGATATTTGATTAGAAAATGGTTATTTAAATAATTACACTTTATCTAATAATTTTATTTTTAAAATTTTTCTGGGCATAATATTTTATATAAGATATTAGTATAATATTTCATAACTAATATTTAAATAAAGTGTTAAAAATAGTTTTATTTTATATGTTTTCAAGTATATTTTTTTGGATAAGTGATTTAAAATTATTTTAAAGCATTTTCAGTGGAAATAAATAATATTGGAAATTTATTCGGAGTGAGGAAAGTGATTAAAAATTTGTTTTCTAAAGGTTGAAGTGTGAAAATATACCTTGCGAAGATATTTTGAAATAAATACTTTGGGAAATTATTTAAATCTGGTGACTATTACGAATATTGATTGATCGTTAAATAACTGACTACAATATTGGCCTTTAAACAGCATTTGAATTTCGATGCGATCGGGGGTCGGATTCCAAATGGTTATCCGAAAACCACATCGAATCTTTGTTGTGGATCATTTATTTAAAAGATCAAAGTGGAAATTTGTTGTGGCTTACTTGAAATTTGAATGTAACCACTTATTTTTAAAATAAGCACTCATTATTCGGTTAAGCTAGGAGAGGACTTTATGTCATAAAACCCATTCCAAATAAATACGACAAAATGGGATTGCATTTGAAGATGGTGTTGAAGACCGTGTATTTTCGAAAACGAAAGGAATACTTTTCGAATGTCTCTGCACCGAGTGGCTCTGGTATAGATATTTTATCACCCTTTGTGATGGGAAGTCCGGACGTGATTAGTGAATATCCGAATTTGCTAGGGCTTCTTTCCTTAATTGGAGGAAGTGCCTTCGGTTCCGTTCGAACCCGGAACGGACTTGTATGGATGTATGTCTGATGTTACACTTTGAGATGTAAATATGGTTTCTATCAAATACATTTCTGTTGGTGGTAGAGAATTTATTTCTTAGCTTAACACCCTTCTCTGAGACATACGAGCTCAGAGGTTATGTAGTTGATTGTTACTAGTGATATATTCCCAATTTGTTAATGTGACATGCTAAGTGTTGCTGATCATTTGTTGATCGAAGCATGGCTTTGTGAAAATCGTAGCTTTGTGGACAAGACTTCGTTGGACCTTACACCCTGAAAATGGTCCAAACAGGAAGGATGCGGCAAGGTTATGGGGGTTATGCCCCTCACGGTATGTAAATTTCCTTCTGGATAAAAAGTGGTACTTGGTATGGAGTCCAGATATTTAACTTGCGTGGATTTAAAAGTGGTATTCTGGTATGAGGCCCAGATTATTTACTTATGTGGTCGTTGTTTGATGAGGCACCTCGGATAAAGGTCGGTCTAGACCGAGGGGTGGCATACTCATGACAGTTAGTTATCTAGTTACAGAGGTAATCCGGCCTTCTGTTGGCAGAGAGCTGGTTAAGTTCTCTAGGCATCCCTCCAGAGGCATACCCATTTGGTGAAGGAAGTTCCTTAGCCTTGACCATTTGTTGGAAATCCAATCATCCAATATGAGCCCTTTACGATTGTAGCTGTATAACCTGCCATTCTTAAATGGTAGATATAGCAGGCATAATAATTGGTACCTATGCTGGCTAAGATTTATATTATACTTTCAAAATGTTTTCCAAACTATGCACTAATAATAATATCAAAAGAATTTTGCATATCAAGCATGTTTGATTATCATAAGGAGAAATCTCCTCCAATTGTGTACTTGCATTGTGTGTGTGTGGGGGGGGGGGGAGGGCCTTATGGTAGTTTCATTTTCCAAAAGCATAGTGGATTTCTTTTTGTTTCCTTTTTGTACAAATAACTGTTTTAAGATCTCACACCAGTCCCATGACTGACTTGGAGTTTATTCTTCCATTTCTAAACCTCTGGGTGCCCATAATTTTCCACATGTGCAGCCTATAGTGAGGTTATCTGTAGTTTTGGAGTGAGGTCAAAAAAGTATGATGTGGAGACCTGGAGGCAAGCTGGATGGTGAGACGTATCACTAATATATATTATTTCTTTTCCACTATTGTGTTGTACATGACTATGATAATGTATTGTATAAACAGATGTAGTTCTTTTGTTTAAAGATTATTCATTTATCTATTATATATTGTTCCGCTTCGAAATGTGAGATTCTGATATTGTGTCTGTTTCTTCCTCTATCTTCATCTTCTTTAACCCTAACGGTTTGATTTTCTGGCATTCGATTATTCGACATTTGATACAGTGTACGTATTAAAGTCGATTTTCGGAAGTCATAAAATTGGGTCATTACAAATAAAGTTCGATTACCCTTTATTAATACGTCATTGTGTATGAGGAATTACCTTCAAGATTGAATCTTTATTCATATTAGGTACATATGGAATTCTTTCCAATATACTCACCCATTTGATCATGTCGAATCATTTATGTAGCATGTTATATTTTTTTTTTTTTATATTCTATGAGTTTACCATACACATACTGCATATTTGTCAAATACACATCAATGATAATTCATCAATGAGTATAACAAAGTATATAAAGCTTTTTTGGTATTAATAGACTTACGATTGCATGCGTCAATATGTATCAATTCGAAGAGCTCGTCAACTCTTATGATGCTTCTACTAAATAGGTGCATAGCCTTAATTATTTAAGATATAATTATATGATTCATAATCATATAATAAAACTTATTTCCTATAACTATGACTTAGTGTATAATACCAAAATAATTGTAAATAATTTTAGATACTTCGGTATTTTCCAATGCATCACTTTTGTTGTGAAAATAAATAAAAAATTATAGTTTCATTTCATAACGAATATTTATAAAAACGTTCGATATGTTTTATGGAAAAATAATTCGTAACTTGATGCAATCAATAAGTGCTACATGGCGTGCTTCCACTGTTTCTGCCATTACTATAATAGCGTGCTGAATTTGGAGACCTATCATTACTTTGTATAAATTATTTATTCCATATACATCAATCAATTTACAATGGAGAGTTCTGTGATCAAATATCTTGAACTCAAAGAAATAAATCTCATAGAAACAATTTCTATATGAAAATACATTTCGAAATAGATATGGTATTTATTATTCTAATATTAATATCATTATTATTTACAATTCTTGTTTCCAATGTTTCTTTATGAAGCAGAATTGATCATTCGCTCTCTTCATTCTAATTGTACCTTAATCATATCTAATCTTGTACATTCATTATTTTTTTCGAAATGGTCGAACCATTCAAAACAATATCATTACTACAACATCATAACGAACTCTTTACAATAGTGCACTTGAAAAAATACTTAATGTTTAAGGACATCAAGTATGTTGCACTTTGTGTAAACTGATCAGGGTAACATATTAGCAATTGAGTCCTTAGACCTATATTGTAGTTTTGGTCTTGTATTAAATCTAACACAATGTGATCTTTGTCGTAATCAACCAAATTGAATAGTCGATCTCACACTATGGTTTATTTGGTTTTTCGAATGAACTAATTTCATCGAAATGTTGTATATTATAAACTATGACCATTCACTATATAACATTTATATGCAATTTTATGCAGATCAAATATCCATAGTATTGTATTGCATTTGAGTTCAGAACTCATAGAATCCAATATATGGCCTCGACCAAAAAAACACGTAAGCGACCATATTACAAATGTATTAAGTAGTTGTAAAATTAGGTATTTGCTTGGTTATAAAAAGCATTAACATGCAAGAAGTATTTAATAGTATGTATTATATTTCTATTTGTCAATCTTCAATTTAGCTTATTTGTATATCTTAATTGATAAATGTATTATCAATCTTATTAAATGCACAAATTTATTAATGTAGATTATTGCAACATTGTATAGCATATGTTCTTACAATATTAGAGAAGTTAAATGTTATCAGTTCATTTTTCTAATAAGGCCCCGACTATTCTTTAAGTTTCACCAAACCCTAAGTCAAAACATATAAGTCTTTTGACTTCATTGGTCAATGTTAGAACTGGTCCATCCTGGAATTCTGACCTTGAGTTTGCTTAACAACCCATAGCTCCACGGACAATGGATATCTCCTTATCAATTATATCATATAAAACCCTTGGTACTTTTTCCTAATTTGCCTTTGACCTTGAATTTGCTAAACAAATCGAAACGAAATTATTCACTCGTACATATCACATTGCGATGTCCTAAATATAGTATATGCACTTTGAGTTTACTTAACAAATACATATTGTTATCTTATCTCATCTATTCAATATATTAATATACATAACATCTCTAGCTTTAGTTTGCTCAATAATTAAGAAGTATTCCAGCAAATCATTGATATACCTATAGTAATGACAACATTTTATAATCATTAATATAATATATCAAGTGACATCAACTTAAGGAATAATGTACTTCTTATGAAATACTTTCGTGATTCAACTGTTGGACGCATTGATAATCACAGTATACGTACTTTTTATTTATTCCTTCAGTCTATTTAGGATTTCTTAATGTTCCACCTTTAATTTATGCATTCACACTATATAAGTTTTATTATTATATAACTTTTTATATTTTATATTTCATATATAATGTTATACGTATAATATTATATTAATTTAATCTTATTCATTTTAATTAATTAACATTTTGATTAATGTTATATTAATTTTATATAACATTTATATAAATATTTATTATATACTATAAAGTTTGTAGTTTAACATGTATATTTATATGTGTATATTAACCTTTTAATTAATTTATTTAATTAAACAATTTTAATAAAATTTTGAAATTTTGAAATTTATTTATATACAGACATACATACTTATGTTAATTTAACATTTCAATACAACATAATATATATCATAATACAATACATGTATATATTTATTAAATAATTAACTTATTTAATCAATATATTTTATCAATCTTAATAATAAATTTTATAAACTTCAAAATTAATTTCTATTAATTTTAAAACATTTTGAAAATTTTCTTTATATTATAGCATTTATAATATGCATATACTATATCTTAAATTTAAGCTTTAAATTTAAAAATCTTATATTTTTAATTTTAAAAACAATTTGAAAATTTATAGTATAACATTTACAATATTTTTATTATTTCAAATTTAATTTTTAAACCTAAAATTTTATTTTTAATTTCAAAATAATTTTCATATTAGCCCAAGGCCCAGTTCAAATTGGGTCTTTTCTATTAGGGATAACCTTTTAGGCTTACCGCATTATTTCAGTTCGGACTAGAAACCAGGTAGGGTAGAGTACTTGATTACCCAAACCCATCATTAGAAACTACTTTTCTAGATACCCTACCACATGGGTAAGCTTTAATTAGCTAACTCTAACATGACTAATTTAGACCACATAGGCTATTAGGATTGGAAGCCATTGCTGGAAGTGGTCACCTTGCAATTTAAGTTATGTGTGAATTTCACAAAAATTCTCCTCTTGGATCTTTTTTGGGCCTATGAAGTCTGATTTATTTAGAACGTTTCTAACTATTGTTTAAATAAAACATTTTATTTCATTTAAATTTATAAATATATAGTTTTATTTGATTTATATCTGGAAGTAAATATATACACATACACGTGTATCACACACACACACACACACACATATATATCTTTGTGTGTGTGCATGCGTGCGTGCATGCATATGTAATATATCAACCCATGCAAGGTATAACATATCCATATACAGATGCTGGGATTTACATTGCAACAAATACATTAGCTCATCTAATATGCAAGTATATATTGTCCAAGTATATATTTGTTCACTTACATACATACATATATATATATCTGTGTGTGTATTATATACTATTATTCATATAAATATTATATATATGTGTGTGTGTGTGTTTAATTTTTTAAATAGTTTTACATAAGTAAACAAATATATTTATACATATGTTTATATATTTACATACATAATCATGTAAATAAAATATTATTATAACAGATCTATTATTATAATTGATTTACTTAAATATAAATAAAATATTTACAAATATTAATTTTTTTCACTATGAGTAATAAACATGCATTAATATATATATATATATAAATTTTTTATTTTAAATATATGTATAAAAAAGTATTTGTATAATAAAATATATACATATAAATTAATAAAATACTTAAAATGTTTAAAAAAATATAAAAGTCATGGTCTTGTGCATTAAAGCTCAGAATACATTTATTTTTTTAATTTTAAAATACATATAATTAAATGTCAATTTGAAATTAATAAAATATTAATTAAAAATTAATTTTCAAACTTTAATTAGAAAATCCTAAGTAATATTTTATGCTTTGAAAAAAAGTTCCATAATTTTTCAGTTTAAAATATTTTAAAGTGATTTTTCTTTTTTTGACCAAAATTAAAAAATTATTTTAAAATTTTTCCAAGAGCTTCTTTACTATTAATTATATTTTATAAAATATAATTTTCATAATATATTTGAATTAATATGATTTATTTATGTAATAATTTATTTAAATAAAAATAAAACATTGAGAAAAATATTTTCCCAGTATCGAAAATTATCATAGCTTTAATTCTTTGCATATAAAACTATATGACTATTTTCGATTAAGACTTGATTTTGTATTTGTTTATAGATTATATATTCGTAATTAATAATATATATTAATCTATAAAACAAAAATTTAATTTTTAGTCAAACTTTTAGTGGCCTGATGTATATTCGATATATAATATATTTTTAAATATATATATGTGTGTGTGTGTGTGTGTGCGTGTAGGTATATGTGTGTGCGCATACAACTAGACAACTTTGTGACCACATTGCTCCCATATTAGAATTATCACCTAACTAACGATATATATATATATATATATATATATATATAATATATACATATATAATAAAATATTATAATTGAGAAGTAATAACTATATTTTAATTAGAAACATACCTTAATCCCAATGCCTTGAAGTACGCCATGAAAATATGATTTTTACCCCTTGAAACTGTTACCGATTTAACAAATAGCTAATTTCGAACCGTTGACCACCAGGTATTGGATAGCAACCGAACTAACTTGATTTATACTTGATGAGATGGAGATAGACTGGTAGGGATATCGGCAAGCAAGAAAGGTAGAGGAGGCATCCAAAAGATCTAAAACTGATTAGGTTAGAGTTTCTTATATAGTGGATATGAAGTAGAGAAATGTGGATCTCATCTCATACTAATTCTCCTTTAATCCAAGCCATCCAAATCAATCCCTTTCTAACTTAATTTGAGCTACCTATACCTATGTTTGCTGTCAAAAATATAAAGTTCTATGTTGGGCCTTAAACCCATTTAAGCCTAAATAAAATATTACATAATTAAATCCAACTCAATCGCTTATTGATATCGTATATCAATCGATATATTTCTAACTATTATAAATATATCGAATAATATTTACTCATTCAATCATAATCAAATTTTACAATTAATATTTCAAAAATATTAATTAATATAATTAGTTTATAATAGTTATAAATTAATTAAATTGTTTGGCTAAATGGGAATTCATCATTTCGGTTATGTGACTTGTCGGGTTTAAATTCGGTTAGCGATTAATATCAAACTATTCGAATATTAACATTCATATGCCACTTAGTAAGTGGTTTGACATTTTGGCCAAATTTATCGCTTACTTGGTTTTGATAAAATCCAATTTTACTTTATTAAGAATTACCCGGTTGTGACTTTTATTTACACCAATTCTCTTTATGAAAACTATATCACTTTAAACTTACAGAATTTGGTAAAGGTCAAAATTCTAATATCATCCACACTCAACTCTATGGTCCAAACACAAATTCCTTGGTTCAATAATAGCAATTATTATTAACCAAAATGTCAGGCCAAAGATTGGGACTTTGAATTGATTTGAGTTGAGTGGTGATGACCCTATATAACGGAGGGGATGAATCCTCTCTTGAATAGTGTTTCACTCATACTTCCACTCGATCTAACTATAGTCAGTTGATGGATATTATGCCATGATTTGACAATAATCAAAGCGGAGCTTTCACATTGAAGATCGACGGTATTCTCAAGTCAAGAGAACTGTGTATATCGGTCACGTCGATATTTTATATTTGACCTTAGTTATGTTAACCAACAGAAAACTATCGAATGGGTCATTCCATATTTATCCAATAACTATTAGTACTTAAATCCTAGGTGTCCCCAGAAGTCATGAGTAAAACATTATCCAACATTTGGAGAACGTTGCATACTCTAATCTCAACGGACACATTGGTATCCAATCTCGATGCATCTTGACTAGGAACATTTAAATTGGTATATTTGTTTTCATTGTGATAAATTACTTACAGTTACAACACTTTGTAACTACTATCACAAAACTTACCATTTATGAATTTTCTATCAAATATATGTTTAATTAAATTAATTCATTCATTTATATAACACGTTATATCAAGTATATAATAGAAAGAAAGCACTTATTATTTCAAACAAGATTAGTTATTGAGTAAGATATATGTAATAAATTACATAATTGCCCCTAGGGCATCCCTCTAACTCTATTAGCTAGTGGCCTATTCTGCCTTAAAAAAATAATAATGAAATAAAGGTAAATAAATAAATATTCTTATAATTTGTGATCGACTTGGAGGAGTTAACGATAAGAAAGAAGTAGTAGGAGGGCGAAAATCGATCCAACGGTTGATTGGAATGTGCAACAAGGGCGGGTCTAGAGGTCGACACTTACGCTCCAACCGGTCAACTGCTACATGTCGACCGTTAGTGCTACCACTAGCAGAAAATTATGATTGGCTTGGTGTTAAGGGCTTGCGCATTTTAGTTAATCCATGGGTTCGATCACGCATTATCTTATTTTTGTAAATGTGTATTTCTATAATAAATTAATTAATTTTGCATTGAAAATAAATAATGCAAATTAAATAGAGGAAATATATAATTTTATGAGAAAGGTTTTATTTAAAAATTTAGTATTTAGATATATCTAAAATTATTGATTAGTTGAAAGAAAAAAATATAACTTGGGTACAAAATAATTATTTAAAGAGTTGTATAATTTTGGAAAAATAAGAAATGATTTCTAATTAATATTTTATGTAGTTTAAAGGGAATTTTACGATTAATAAGTTTAATTAGAATATATTGTGTTTATATTAATGTTTTATTAAAGAAAATATGCATTTATTAATTTAAGGACCAATTAAATATTCAGTTTAATTCTAGAATCCTTATTATATGTTTCCGATGTTCTCATTTTGTTATATTGTAACGAACTGGATTTTCAAACATTGAAAAGAGACACTAATACATCCACTCTATCACATGCCAAACATTCAAGTGCCGAAAATGCCGATTTGTTAGGGTGAAAGAAGAAGGTAGAAGATAGAAGAAATTAAACCACATAGAATCTCATAACGCGTCTAATAATGTATAATACAACAACGATGTTTACAAAAATATAAAATCTTTATTCATATGTACAACATCAAAATACACTAGACTTATCCTAAATTTGGACAGTTGTAGAAACATGTCCTTACATTAACAAACATACAGACTCTATGATATAGCGGAAGAAAAATATATGTGAGTACGTCTTGACCATCCAGCTCCTCTCCAACTCCAAAGTATCCAACTAAACCTAGGAAAATATGCTCGGTCTGCCCGAGCATCATATAGAATAATCCCCGGGTCAGTCTGGTAAATCGGCATGAGTGAAAATCAAATAAAAGTAACAACCAAAGTGATTTCTACATTCAAAAATTTTTCAAACAAAGGGTATCTTGTAAGCCCACACAGCACATAAAAGCGGATGGGTTTTACCTTAAGATAAATAAAACATTTTATATCAAAATCCAGTGATAATATCATAGTGTCTAGGTTTAAAGTAACTGAAATGCTTGCATCTCACATTCCAGTATATTAGGGTCCGTAATCGAAAATGTAAGGCACGTATTAGAGATTAGATCCCAAAAATGGCAAGGTAAGGGACTACTTTTCGATTATATACCTCTAGAAAATGCATTAATGTTAACACAGAGCTGGCTGCCCCTTTAATATGGAAGACCGAATTACCTTACTTCCTTAACACTAAGGCCTTATACTACAACAGTGTTTGTGCACAAACCAACTATGAGAGGGACATCTAGAATGGGGTGACCACTCTTAATGGTAGTTGACCACAATCCCTGCTGCATGCTCTGTTTATGCTATTCCTCTTGGTTGTGAGGCTTGAGGCTATGCTTTACCTTTCTAAATAATAGCCCCTCTTGGAATGCTAACACTGCCTTCTCTGCAATAATGAAGTGCCAACATTCATCCATACAAGTTGTCCAGGATAAGGACAAACTTCTACTACATCAAATTTGGAATCACCTTCGGGATTAGTAGCAAGCAGCCCTTGTACTTCAATGGCTCCATCTTCGATCCCATGCTTCAAGATGTCTTCATTCCGAAATGCTTGATTTGGATCGAATTGGTTTTCAGATAACATATCTGATCCCAGCCTCTTCGAAACAACTTTTGATATTTTCCATTAAACTCAACCCTGGTTCTTTAGGAAATAAACAGACAAATGATAAGAGCAGAGTTCACCTCCTAACCATTTGTGGATGGATTTCCACATCATTCATCCTAGAAGAACAAACGAGTTTATACGTACAGTATAGCTCCTTCAACGGTAATTGTACCATATAATTCTTATGTTTCTCGTAGACATTTCCAAAGTTATTTTTGATCCATATTTGATTGTAAGTAATTTAACTATCGAATTAAATAAAACAATCAAACATTGATTCAATTCCATATGAAATCCTTTAAGCTTTTATCAATTAGTCCTTTATTAATAAAATCACTTCATAAACCTAATCAAAAGATCTTTGAAAACACTTTTTCCAAACCCCTAACTTTCCTTTTAAACATGGAAATAATTCACATTACTTACCAAAAGCATTTGGAAATTCTTTCTTCAAAATTCCATAATAAATGACCAATAATTCCCTTCTAAAAACATCACCTACAATTAAACCCATTTACTTCACATTCCCAACTTCTTTACAAATTTCCAAACTATATTTAAACTTCCTTTGAAATTTCTAAATCAATTTTTAAATCTCTTTCAAATTTTAAGCTCTTTATAAAACCTTTGTAAATTTTCCTTTATAAAGTATCATTTACAAATTATCTTTCGTAAAACACTTTAAGTAAACCTTCGGTAAAATCCCTTTATAGATAAGTTATTACTTATAAATAACTTTACAACATAATAGCACAACTTGGAAATCATTTTTAAAATTTAAACTCTAAATTTATTTAAGAATTGAAGTTAATTCAAAACCAGACTTTATAAATTCAAAAAGAGGCTTAGCAATCCTAATGGTACTAATTTAAGTTACTGCTCAATTTCAATTTCAATTTCAATTCGCTTAACAGTTATTTAGATAAGCAACATATATGTAAATAAAAATCATATCCAAATCAAGGAATAGCATGTCAATATGAACTAACTATCAAATACATGTCTGAGTAACATAATAGCAGGAGGGTGGTTTGTCCTGCTAAATAGATATCCAAACAATTCAATTAATTCAAAGCAGAATGGAGATTTATTCTACTAACACATGTCCACAAAATCAAATTACTTACACTAGAGTAGAATGGTGTTTTTTTCGGCTAATAAATGTCATTTAGTCTTCGTAATCATATAGGATTACTTATGTCCGGACTAGAGATCCTCGGATTTGGAATCAGTTCACTTCAAAAAAAAAGATTGATTGAAAACACATTTGGTTCAGTTTTAAAACCACCTTTAAAAAATTTAAATAGATTTAATCAGCTTAAACCCCAAGTAAATCTTAATTAACCCTTATTAATCAAGCTTAAGTCGTAATTAATTCCAATTACGCTTAATGAATTGATTAAGTGCTAATTAACTTACTAATGCAACTTGGTTAAGGTTATACCATTTTATTTGAAACTTAAACCCTAATTAATTAAATATTAATTAAATAATCAATTAATTAGTTAATAATTAATTAACCATTAATCTTAATTGAATAATTATTAATCACTTAATTACTTCTTAACCATATAAAATCGTAATTAATACTTTGTTAATTAATTAACAGTCATTAACTTAACTTAAGTGATGATTAACCTTTAATCATCTTCTTAATTACCAATTAAGTGTTAATTGCCTTTCAATTAACTACTTAATTAATTAATTAAATAATTATACTACAACATAATTACTTTTTAATACTACTAATTAAGTTTGAAAAACTTTGTAAACTAATTTCAAAATAAAACATTCCTGAAACAGAAATTCCAATGTTTGCCGAAATGCATTCACAGTGACTATCGCTATGAGTGCAGTTTTCTCTAACATATCTTTAAGCAAAGCCACTTTACTAAAACCATACAATTTCATGATTGAAACATACCTTAGTAAATTTTCACACTTTAAAATCAATTATGCTGCAACGACCCACCTATCATTCCACAGAAAGACGCATCATCGGTAAGAAAGAAAGAGGTAGAAATAGAATAGATAGAAGAAAGAACTCAACAATAACAGAATCTCATAGTGGAAACGGAACAAAATATAATATATCACATAGATATTACATGGTCAATACATCAGAGTTACATAGATTACAACAACATTTCACATTAGACAACTATAAAGATCTGTCTAATCCATTACATTTCAATATAACACACAAAGACTTCAACACAGCGAAAATAGATAGAAGTAGCTACGTTTGGACTCCTGCTCCATGCTATCAAATATTCGTCAAGCCAAAAACTGATCACTTGGCTATTCATAAAAATTTGAGTACCCAAGAGTTTAAGAAAAACAGAAATAAACTCCGTGTCAGACATGGGTCTGGTGTGAGTAAACGGTTTAAAGTTGTTTAACTTTAAAAATCATTTGAAAACAAAGGTATCACGTAAGACTTCCCATACATAAACATGGGTAAGTTTTTACCTTATGCTAACTAAAACATTTGATAGGAAATCCAGTGATATTATAATATGGTCTAGGGTTTTCAAATAAACTAGAAAATAACCGAAATTATTACATTTATTAAATTCCAGCATACATAGGTATATAATCAAATCCGAGGGCACTTATTGGAGATTGGATTTCCATACAATGGCAGGGCTACTGGGGTACCACCCGTCACAGTACGTGATCTAGATCAACGTACCGAGGATCACTCCCGACCCCTTGCATGACAAGTCTGAAACCATTCCTTACTAAACAGTCTCGAACAAGACAACCCCTTAGTTGGCTGTGGATCCACCAGCCCACTAAGCCGAATAAAAAGGGACATCTAGACAGGGGAAGCTCTTGTCCGACTTGAGCGTGACTCACTTAGACTTGCTGCATCTCCCCTGTTTTAGTTATTCCTGGTTGATGAGGCTTGAGGCTACGATTATCTTTATAGAACACATCTATCTTAGAATGCTCATCGTCCACCTGACGATGTTCTGATAGCATTCAATCCATACACGTTCGTTCCGGGTTCGAATGAAACCGAAGGCATTATCTCGTTACACTCGTTTTGGAATCACCCTCAGAGTTAACGACAATAACCCTTGCACTATGAAGCTCCATCTCGAAACTGAAAGCGCTATCTCCGTTATACTCGTATTGTAATCACCCTCAGAGTTCTAATGATAAGTAGTTCTTAGGCTTCGAGACTTCAACTTGATCTTCACTTGAATTCACGACCTAACATTTAACTTAGATCGATGTGGTTTTGGATAATCAAATTTGATACTCTATCTCGGTCTCATCGAAATCCAAACGTATCTTAAAGGCCAAGTTATTTATAGTTAAACAATTTAATTCAATTCAATTCAATTCAATACTTGAATTCACACGACATTTAACATAGATAAATATCACACATTTATCACTAATATATCTAATATCATATAATAGAATATCACTACATATCATCCAGTAGATATCATCCAATAGATATCATTAGATTCAGACATTCAACACACAATCATCCACAAACAAGAATTATTAATCCATGTTATAATAAATTTAATCAACTTAAATTAAATTAATTACTCAAGAATTAATCACCTAATTCTGCTTTAACAATCATTAAGTAAATATAAACAAATTAATTAATCATCACATTAATTAATCACTCCCTTAATTAATCATCCTTGATTAATTATTCTTAATTACTTTATCAATCAATTAATCTCTAATCACAAATTAGTTATCCTTTATTTATCAATTAATAAACCTTAATTATTAATTAATCTTCTTTAATACAAAGTAATCAATCCTTTATTACTTTTATAATCAATTAATTAACCTTTAATTAACTGATTAATTATCCATTAACTATTGATTAATAATCTTAATTATTAATCAATATCTCTTAATACAAATTAATTAATCCCATAATTATCCTTATTATTAATTAATTAACTAATCATTAACTAATTAATTATCCCTTAATTATTAATTAATAAAACTTAATTATTAATTAAAAAACTTAATTACAAATTAATTAATCTATAATTACAAATTAATCAATCCTTAATTGCTATTGGTTAATCCTTAATTACCCTTGATTAATCCGTAATTACCCTTGATTAATCTTTAATTACCCTTTAAGTATTAATTAATACAACCTAATTATTAATTAATACAACCTAATTATTAATTAATAAAAATTAATTACAAATTAATTACTTCTTATTTACTAATTAAGTAATTTTTAATTACTTAATTAACAATTCTCTAATTACTAAATTAATCGATCTTAATTACTTGGTGGATTAAATTCTTAATCACTTAGTTACTCAATTAATTAATCTCTATTCATTAATTAATAATATTTAATTAATAACCCTTAATTATAATTAATTAACTTTTAATTAATTAAATTTATTACCCTTAATTATTTATTAATTAGATCAATTAATTACTCCTAGTTAATTACTTAATTAGTCCATTATAATTAATTAATCAAATTAATTAATTATATGTAGTTTCCTTAATTAATTTAATTAGATTAATTAATCTAACTTATTTAAAACCTTAATTATCTTTAAGATAAAACATTATCTTATTAATATCTTATTACCATTATCATTTTTGAAACATTTTATCATTATAATTACCTTTACTTAATTAAATCATTAATTAAGTTTTAGAATAAAATAATCATTTAACTTGATAATTTTAAAGTTAACAAAACTTAACTTCCTTAAGATAACTTAAAAAATTATTAAGTAGAAGTTTTGAAAACTAATTTCAATTTGTATTTTAAAACTTGCTTTTATAAAAATCTCAAAACTTCATTTTAATTTAAGTTTTAAAATCACTTTAAATTTTACAAAATTAAATTAAACAAATTTTCAAACTTCTTAACCAATAGTTAAAGAAACAATTATAAAAAGAGTAAGTTTAAATAAGACAGTTTTAAGCTAGATTTAAATTTAAATTTCAAAACAAAATTATTTTAAAATATTTTAAAATCTGCTTATCGCCTTACATCGGGTTCAACCACAAGACCCCTCGAGTTTAGCCCCGAGTAAACATCTTTCTACCCAGTTTTTTAAAAACTTAGCTTAAATTTTAAGTTTTGAAAATCTACAAACTTAACTCCTCAAATCACTCGGGCACAAACCCGAGTCTCTTCCCCAAACACTTGGTCTCTACTTCGAGTCGAAAACCCCAACCCCAAACTCCACTGTGCACCTGCACAACCAACTTCGACGACCGTGACCACTGCCGATAAATTCGACACACCGTCCATCACCATAGCATCAGTCCCCGATCATTCAAACACCATCACAAGCCTCACATCAATATCGAGCATCACAGATGCAATCAGAACCACAACCCTCACCAGAAAGTCAGCTCGCATCCACGTTGTTATCCTGCTTTTTGGCAAAGCCGTGATACCAAAAGATCGATCGAAGACAAAGGACAGTTCATCTCAGAGATTGGTCATACTTCGTTTCACCATGGATATCGCTGAATTTTTCCCGAGTCCAGATTGAGCTACAATTGGTAGGACATGACAAGAAAGATCATAGAAGTCAGCATCTCAAATTTCAAGTCAATCCGAGTTCATACGCTCGAGTTATGATCGATTCAATTTGAAGGGAAAAACCTAGATATCGAACCCATCACCGAATACTGGTTCGAACCAATCACCTTCGTATCGATCAACTTCGAATCCATCGAAGTGCCTCGGATTCGACTCCATCAACTTCGAATCCATCGAGTTCGTATCGATGGACCTCGTATCCATCAGCCAGTGTTTGCTTCGTATCCATCAGATCATCGTCCTTCGAATCCATCGAAGGGTCCAAGTTCGCATCAATTGACTTCGTATCTATGGAGAAGTTGCAAAGCTCGTATCCATCAGAGAAAGGCTAGTTCGACTCCATCAATGAAGCCTTGTTCGAACCCATCAATGAAGCTTCGTTCGAACCCATCAATGAAGCCTTGTTCGAACCCATCAATGAAGCTTCATTCGAATCCACCAAGTCAACTAGCCATGGTAACGTGTCATTCATCGGTAGGAAACGCACCGAGATATATGGAGTCGACGCAGTCAACTCGGAGTGAAGACTAGATCGATTCAAGGTTTGCGCTCCACGTCATCGCAGAGGCGCGTGCCACCATCCATTCGAAACAATCGATTCGAAGCGATGGTTTCGAACCAAACAGCTGCACGAAGAACATCATCTCGTATCCATCATATCTCTTAATCTACTGATCCAAATGCCACGAAATTTTCACAGAAGCTTGCATACATGTAGAAGAATGTCCACACCAAATTTCACCTCGATTGGATGATTTTCTGATCGATTCGAATGGAGTTCGAATCGATCCCAAAGTGGGCCCAAGTTTCCTGAGGCCAGGCGCGTAGGCCCCCTCACGTGCCAGAAGTGGTCTCCTGAGTTTTCAGCAAAATATCAGCGTCCTACTCCTATAAATGGATCCCCTGAGCCAACAGAGAAAGGATCTTTCGACTCTCAAGCGCCCAGACTCTGTCGGATCGAGATCTTCATCATCCTACATCATAACTTTGTTGTTGATTTCGAATTTCCAGTTGTAACTTGCTGTTGATTGCTGTAACAACTTGTAATCATTGAAAGAGAATCAATAAAACTGCAAAAAACTTCACAGTGGATGTAGGCAACACGTCGAACCATTATAAATCACTTGTCTACACATTTACTTTACTGTTGATTGGAGTTTTTGTTAGATAATATTCGATTTGAATTTACATTCTTCATTATTATCTCTTCAACGACTCCCGAAGAGTGTTGTGACCAATTTTGGTGCAAACACTTTGGTGCTTTCACTGGAAAATCCAGATTTTCTCCTGCTCGTTGGATCTGTCATTGATACCAGATTGAACAAATCTAAGAGAGAGATCCAGATCATCAAATCCAAGTTCCTTCCCTTCTATTCAGATTTGCATAAAGTCTAGGAAAGGAATCTAACTTTCAAGATGGTTAGTACAAGAACCACCTCTAACGCTATCAATCAAGAAGAACAGGATAGACAGAATCCTGCTCCACTACCTCCATCTAATCAAGATGCTACTGGACACTCGGAACCGTCGGCTCCGGTTACCCGACAAGAGTTACAGTTGCTACTACAAGTGCTGACCCAGAGTTGGCAACAACTAACAGAACAACTACGTGCTAATGCCGAGCTGATCAACAAGCTAGATCGCCAAAAGCAAAAGAGATCCACGAGAGACCATGCTTCTCGCTCCTCCAGCGAAAGTTCTTCATCTTCTGATTATCATAATCGATCTCCATGACCCCGGCTAGATGGGAGTCACTTGCCAGCCGCTGGAGATCAACCGACACAGACCGTTGGACAACTGAGAGTTGGTCCATCAACCAGTTTCCAAACCGGACCCTCCTCCCGAGGAGGTGCCGTTCCTCACCACACCGTAGAATACCACACCACTAACATTGCGGCTGAACCAGGAGTCGACGCCAAAGATCAGTCAGACCTGGACCGTCGTCATAGCGGACGTACTCCTGAACCGTACGTCCCAGAGGACTATGAGCCAAGAAGGCAAGACTTGGACCATCGACAATATCCGATTCAACCTCAAAATATGGAACGTAATCATACTCCGGTGCAAGCCGCATAAAACACGCAAATACCGGATCTTTCAACTCTGATACGTCAGATGATTCGTGAGAGGCAGGGATTCACAAATGACGATTGGGGAGTTTCCCGAAGTCACACTCCTTTTACAGACAATATCCTTACTGCTGAACCCCCATGGCGATTCAGAATGCCAAATCTACCCATGTACGAAGGAAACTCCGACCCCAACCAACATATTCTGAAATATGAATAGTCGATGACCGCTGCCAGAGCTGACGATACAGTGAAGTGTCGTAGTTTCCCCATATCCTTAGGGGGCATCGCTACCATGTGGTTCACTCGATTGCCACCTCGATCCATCTCTTCGTTCGAGCAGTTGGCCACAAAATTCGTTGAACAATTCCGCATGCACTTCGTAAGGCTGAAAGATGTCAACACTCTGTCTAGCGTCACTCAAGCTCCTAGAGAAACACTCAGACACTACTTAGAGAGATTCTATACTGCATGTGCGGAGATCAGCAATCCGAACGATAACTCCATCCTTATGGCATTAACTAAGGGGATCGACCCCGATTCTGAGTTTGGCAACTGGTTAGCTAGAAAACCACCTGCATCATTGGACCGTTTCCACGCCAAGGCGGCTCAGTTCCTGAGAAGGGAAGACGCGAAACAGTATAGGAAGCAAACTGATGCAGGACCAAGTACGGAAGGGATCCAAAGCAATGTTGCAATCAAACAATCCGGTGAGAGCTCCGGAAAAGTTCAGTTGAACGTTATAAACAAACAAGCTCGGCTAAGAGAGAGCGTGAATCAGACTAGAAAACGAGATCAAAATCATGGCCCGCAGCACAAGAGTCCAATGTTTGACAGTTACACTCCTCTGAATACATCACTAGAGGACTTGTACTTACAAACCTGTAATACGATTCAGTACCAAAAACCTGCACCAAAACCGTCGTCAGAGAGACAAATCCAAACGGGAAAGTTTTGCAGGTTCCATGAAAGCTACGGGCACAACACGAACGAGTGTCGTCATTTACAAGATCTCGTTGAAAAACTGATCAGAGAAAGGAAGCTGGAACAGTATGTGCGGACACCGCGGCCCAGAGAAGCAGGCCCGTCAAATCAAAACAATGAACCCAATTGGCCGAGACATGAGGACTCAGCTTGTCCCCGCGGAAGATTGGTGATAAACACCATCAGTGGCGGACCAACTTTCTCAGGAGCCTGGAACGACGAAGATCCTCGTCACTGTCACACATGACAGGCTCTGTTCAATCTATGAATACTATGCAATTTCCTTTACATTCTGAAATTTGAACTTGTAATAAGGCACTGACTTTGCCATATTTTCTTATTTCAGCAATAAATTACTATCTTTTCAAGCTAGAGCTGTGATTCACCGAATGCAACGTTCAACAATCACGACACACGAAGAGCTCAATTCCATCAAATAATGGAATTTATTCAAATAGCGAGTGACTGTGATACGACCGACCACTCACTAAGTGAAACCCCAGCTCGAGGGCAAGCCATCACATCAAAGGCTGAACAGGACCAACACACGACAGTCCTACAACTAACTCCAACTTCCCAGAGTGCGAATTGGAGTATAAACATTCAATAACTCGTTCCCAGAGCGCGAACGGATTCCAACTTCCCAGAGTGTGAATTGGAGTATAAACATTCAATAACTCATTCCTAGAGCGCGAACGGACTCCAACTTCCCAGAGTGTGAATTGGAGTATAAACATCAAATAACTCGTTCCCAGAGTGCGAACGCACTCTAAATTCCCAGAGTGCGAATTGGAGTATAAACATCAAATAACTCGTTCCCAGAGTGCGAACGACTCCAAATTCCCAGAGTGCAAATTGGAGTATAAACATCCAATAAATCGTTCCCAGAGCGCGAACGGACTCTAAATTCCCAGAGTGCGAATTGAAGTATAAACATCCAACGACTCGTTCCCAGAGCACGAACGGACTCCAACTTACCAGAGTGCGAATTGGAGTATAAACATCCAATAACACGTTCCTAGATGCGAACAGACTCCAACTTCCTAGAGTGCGAATTGGAGTATAAGCATCCAATAACTCGTTCCCAGAGTGCGAACGGACTCCAAACTCCCAGAGTGCGAATTGGAGTATAAACATCAAATCCATCGTTCTCGGAGTGTGAATGAATTCCTAAAGAGCCAAAACAGGTGTGACTGACCATCTATCGGCCAACTTCGACTTCCCAGAGCGTGAATCGGAGCATAAATATGGATTACAGGTTCCCGGAGCGCGAACCAAAGCTTCCGTGTTAACTCCAACTTCTCAGAGCGTGAATGGAGTATAAACATAAATTACAGGTTCCCGAAGCACGAACCCAAACATACATGCTGTCTCCAAGTTCTCAGAGTGTGAATTGGAGCGCAAATACCAAGTCAAAGTTCCCGGAGTGCGAACCGAAATATCAATGCTAACTCCAAGTTCCCAGATTGTGAATTGGAGTATAAACATCAAATCCATCATTCCCGGAGTGTGAATGAATTCCTCAAAAGCCCAAATAGGTGTGACTGACCATCTATCGGCCAACTCCGACTTCCCAGAACGTGAATGGAGTACAAACATAAATTACAGGTTCCCGGAGCACGAACCCAAACATACATGCTATCTTCGAATTCCCAAAGTGCGAATTGGAGCACAAATACTACGATAAAGTTCCCGGAGTGCGAACCGAAATATCAATACTAACTCCAAGTTCCCAGAGCGTGAAGTGGAGTATAAACATCAATTCCAGGTTCCCGGAGCGCGAACCGTGTTACAAACATCGATAACTCTCAAATTCCCGGAGTGCGAACCGGATTATCGATCTCAAATTACCCTAAATCCCCAGAGCGTGGACATGTGCTTAAGATTTGCAACAAGTGCGATCAACCACCAAGATGCAAATGTTGTTCCTCGAGACTAGGGAGCAAAAAAGCTAAGTGTTAATCACTAACCAAAGTGAAACAATGTCTGAAGTTCAACTTATTCATCGATAACAACATATGACCAAGATTTTCAGACTTAGCAAATAAAACGAACTCTACTTGACGGTAAAAACACCACGAGTACACCGGACTAAAAGCTAAACACTACAAATACTTAAGCACAAATGAAATGAGAATTGAAACAAAGAAATTGAATTTTATTTCAACTAACTAGAGACAAGGACTTACATGCAAATAAGTTCTACCAAAAAAGAATTCCTACTAGCAGGGGCCGAACCTGCGTCTATACATGGCCTACTAACGGAAAACAAACACAAGTTCCTATCAATCAAAAAATCCGCTTAAATGGCTCATCTATTTCTTCTTTTTCAGTCTCCTTATCAGCGGTTCGTCCTCGAACTCGCTAGAAATAGAGATCCTTCATTTGGAGTGTTTCCTCTTCGGTGGCTGCTCTTCGGATGGGTGCATAATGTCAACGTCCTCCTCAGAGCTTGAATCTACATGAAGGCTTCCCACCGGAGGAGTAGGAGGGACTGGATCCGCAACGGAAGATGGGATAATGCCACCCAATGGTATTATCCTTAAAGGTGCTGGGCTATGCACCGCCGTACTGCCACCGATACCGCCACCCTGCCCCTCAGCCTCTAATTCTGCATTAATCTCGGCCGGAATTTCTTCATCATGAATCGCTTGGGCCAGGCTGGGGGCATCTGCAGTCTGCATTGAAGAGTTAGAGGTTGGAAGGAAGTCACTAACGATGAACGGCAAGTCTGTGGAGAAGCCACCCTGCTGGCCGAGCAGCTCGCTCACCATTTGCTCATCAAGAGATAGTGCACTCCCCTGCGTCGCCTCAGTTGACACCGCTGTTACGATGGTAGTTTCAGTGGTGATGGCCTTATCCCCTTTACTTGATTCTTGAGTCGCGGCAATCGGCGTAACTCCAGTCACTGAGCAATGATAAGAAGAATTTATTAATAACCGCTTCAAAACAAACACCCTATTTGAAATACACTTGAGATAAATTCGGAATACCTTCCTCAATGTGGCCTGCTGACGATTGGGCAGCTTCAGAAACGTACTCCCGGATAGGAGATAGTTGTGGTTGCTCTGGATTATAGGCAGGGACTGACTGTGAGTCAACCGTAGATGTGGGCTCTGACGGAAGTGGAGCGGTGATCTCAAGAACTGAAGCCCGATGCTCAACACCAGAACCTTCCCCGACTTCCAAATGACGGGCGTCGACAGTCTCCTTCTCATAGGAAATCATGGCATCATGAAGGGTCTTCTTTTCGTCTTCGGTCAGCAACCGGTTTTTGAGCTCAAACTGGTCAATAGATTCGCCCGGATGCACCATTTTCTCCTCCTCAATCAACCGATTCCAGGCGCTGTGGAGATGTACCGGGTAATCTTCGAGCCAAGCGAAATTCCTATGCCTTAGCACGTTGGCGTTATAAGTAATAAGGAGGTCTTCAATGTCAGCCTCCAGCTTGGACTCGGCGATCTCAATTTTCCTATCAACATCGGCTTCGATCTCCATTATTTTAGCCATCGCAGCATCGCGCTCGGTCCGGAATTCTACCGCCTGATAACATGCCTCCTGTGCAGAAATATTGGCGGTATCCCTTTCCTTCATAATTTCAGAAACTTTAGCCTTAAAATCATTGAGCTCTTTTAAAGCCGCATCTCACTCAGCAGTGACGATGGTGTTCCGATGGCCCATGTCTTCCACCATGACATAGTGCTCTTTTTTCATCCTATCCATGGCCCCTTGAGCTTCATCGGCCTTTGTAAGAGCTCCCATCTCTGATTTTCGAGATGATTCAGCTTCTATGTTCAGCACTTGTATGATGCGATATTTTTGAGCCAGCTCGGCTTGAAGCTTTTCGATGGTAGCCACTCGTTCGTAGGCTAATGACGACGCTCGCTCGGCCGCCTTACACCACGCCTTGTATTAGGCATAAAAATCATGCACATAATCGTGTGCCACCTGCTCGGCTTCCGGCGGGATTCTTTTCAAGTGAAGAGGAAAGATGTAGTTATCGAAGCAAATATTCAGGAAGTCCTTCTTTAATTGCACAAGCCTGATTGCTCCTTCCCCTGAAATTTCAGTAGGAGGCTATTCCGCAACTACTGGGGACATCGCCTCAGACCTGGGATGGTGGGGCTCGGATCTAGAAGATTGAGAAGCTGACTTGTATCGAGAAGGTTCGGAAGGACAAGACACATAGGTAGGAGGTTGTATAGGAGCTCTGGGAGGAGGAGTGCGAGATCGAGACCGACGTCTGTAGTCCATATCTCTTTCATACCGTTCTTGGCTAGAATACCCGAAGTACCTACGATCGTAATCCCTATATCCTTCTCTTCGTTGCGACTCGTAATATGAAGAAGATTTACGAGCATGTCGCAGACTTCCTAACATCGAACCGCATCCTGTCATAATATCTGCAAAGTAAAATGAGAATTAAGTTAGTGGCTTTTCGAAACCGATGACCTACGACTAAGGGTTGTGTAGTCGTGAAATGTGTATGAATATGCATTCCCCCCGACCAACCAGAAGTGTCGACCACGCTAGTAATAAAAGGCTCGCTCAATTCTAGAGTACGATGGAATTCCTCCAACCCGGCATCATGTTGAAAAGACACATCATCCGGGATTGGAAGGTCGGCAAGCCCTTCAAAGAGACTTTCTGTTCTTGGGGAAGACCTCTCCAAAATTCTAATTCCGGGGGTGGGCCGGGACATGACGACCGACTTCCATCTTCCCTTTTCAGGCGACTTAAAAACGGCTGCCTTGCCTTTTCTCTGCTCCGCGACATCCTGAACTACATCTGTAGGCCCAGCCAACGGCTCATCATCAGTATGGGTTCTTTCAGAATCAGCTTCCTCGGCTATAATAACTTTAGGCTTCTTGTGCTTGACTCGTTTTTTCAAAACGGTCCTTAGTGGCCCATCAAACTTTATACTCTGCCCCCGTTCGATCAACCCGAAAGTCTGGAGATTCATATCCGTCAAGAGCAATTCGATATCCCTATCTCGCTCGGGACTTCTCGGAGTACTCGTACTATCTCCTTAAAGTGTTCACCTTCGGGTCGCTGAATCGTTGCTGTAAAAAGGAAAAAAATATAAGTTTCACTTCGACTGCAAATGCCTTAGTAAATATTTGAGAGTTCAACTATACTCACGTCTGAATAACCATCGTCGGGCAAACCTCGGAGGACATCTGACATAAAACCATTCCGTCCTATAATAGGTCAGCCTGGTCCAAGACCCGGTGACCACTTGAAAATTCCTCACCGCTTCCAAAAATGTGAAGGAGGGGTAATCACTTCGGGTTTTGAAATTAAAAAGGTATCTGATCTCGGTCGAGATCGGTGGTCGATGAAGGTACTCCATGAAGACAATGAACAAGCTATTCACGGAGGCATATCCGTTCGGGTGTAGTTGAGATGGGGCGATCCTCAAAAAAGATAGTACTTCCCTTATGTACTCATTGAATGGAGGGAGCGTCCCGGCCGTGCACGCATGGCGATTGAATGCGGTATATCCCTCCGACGGATTGTATGGTCTGTCATTCGGTCCCGGTAATAACACGTCGTCCAGTGACAGGCCATGCCTTAAGCATATTCTCCCCAACATATGTTCAGAAATATTAGATTGAACGGAATCCGATGGATTGGCAATAAAAGACGCATTGGGAAATTCATCCGGGGCCGGACCGATGATCTCAGGTTCAATATCCGGAACCTGTAGTCTCGAAGTAATTATACTTTGAATCTCTTGCTGCTGCGAACTTGAAGGTTCCATGACTAGCTAACTCATGAGAAACCATCGTTAGACGACAAAGGACCCGTGCATTCCCCAATGTAAAGTGTATGAATGTGTGTTGTGCAGTGCCGTGCGTTACTTGAATAAATGTCGCAGAGTTAAAGGAAATATGCAAACGACAAAGCTACGGAGTCCAGTTATAATGACCGTCATCGCTGACCATCATCACAAAACCGTTTATATGATGGAAATTGATTCAGATAGAAGTCGTTATGGTTCCATCAACGAGCTTCGAAAGGTGGTCGAGTAAGCAGTTTAATTATCAAGTCCAAATATGCAAGAATGAAGCTCGTCGGAATTATGCTAAGCAAATGTCAAACTTTCGTATCCATCATAGAGGGTTTCGAACCGATCACAGGAAGCTCGTTCGAACCCATCATAATACCACTTCGAATCGATACAGAGGGGCGCACCTTGAATCGATGATCAAGTGCCGAGTTCGAATCGATCAATGAAGGATGACTTCAAATCGATCCTTGGTTAACTGGTTCGTACCGATCAGGAAAACCTCAACTTAACATCGATCACGTTTGAATCGATACCTTTTGTATCGGTCATAAAGATGTAATTCGTATCGATGTAAAGTTAATGACTTCGAATCGACCAATAGCTATTTCTCGTATCGATCATTTCGTATCGATGCGACCCATCACAATAGTTAATCGGTGCGAACTGCATCCCCACCAAAGGGCATCCCAGGGATCGATGCGAAATCCAAGGAAAAATGATGCCGCCATCATCGATTCAAACATGAGTCCCCAGATCGATTCGAAGCTCCTTAAAACCAGATCTGGTTTTACCAATCACTAGAGTGGCCAATCGATGAAGAAGAGGTAGGTCTGAAATAGCTTTGCCGTTTGGATTCGAGGTTAATCACCTAATTTGAGTATGGAATTTGAGGAATTAAAGATTTGGATCTTGATTGATTCGAAGACGTGACACAGTGTTTCTCTGAATCTTCGAGTCGATGCAAAAGCACAGTAAACACAAGGCAACGGTGAAAAGTGAAAAGGTGACAAAGCTGCTGCTATTTATATGGAACCTAGAAAGTGACCGGGACGTTTCGCATCCCAGTCAACTCGACCGGTCGTAACAAGTCAGACCACGGATCGGTTCGAAAGCTCAATTCGAGTCCATGCGCTTGAAGCTTCATCGATATGAAACACACAGCAGAGCATTGAGTCGCATCGATGCGAAGCGAACAGTGGACACATCGATTCGAAGCCCCTATTCACATCAACAAATTCACAACTCCATCCACAACCTAGCGATACGAACAACGACTTCGTATCCATCATTTCCTATCGATACGAACGACGATTTTGTATCCATCATTTCCTATCGATACGAACGACAGTTTCGTATCCATCCTTTCCCATCGATACGAATGTCGATTTCGTACCCATCATGGCATAAGCATACTTCATCAATACGAATGTTGATCTCGTATCCATCGATGCTCATACCCATCGATTCGAAATATTACATCCGCGCAACACAAATTTGATTCCTTCAACCTTCTATATCGGTTCAGGAGAGGATCGATACGAAGGGACTTTTCAAAACAACCATCAAGCGTTGTCTCAACTCAAAATTCCGAATCAGTTTAGAAGAGAATCGATACGAAATTCAATAGCAAACAAAACTGACAACGACTCGTGGACGCACGACGTTAACAAGGGTCAAACTAACATATGTGCATATATGCGGGACTAACATTCGATTTTAAACATTTATAGGGATCGAAGACTCATCTTGTTACGAATGCAACAGCCAACGGCTAAGCACTATTATACAGCAATCAATCATATCAACGCAAGGATATAGCAATACAGAGTACGAGTCTCAACAAAAGAGAACAATGATTGTTCAGAAAGAAATTGCAGCTATTCAAAGCACGTCATGTTTCCACAAGACGTACTTTGGGGGCAAATGTTATCCCGCTTTTTGGCAAAGCCGTGATACCAAAAGATCGATCGAAGACAAAGGACAGTTTGTCAGAGATTGGTCATACTTCGTTTCACCATGGATATCGCTAAATTTTTGCCCGAGTCCAGATTGAGCTACAATTGGTAGGACATGACAAGAAAGATCATTGAAGTCAGCATCTCAAATTTCAAGTCAATCCGACTTCATACGCTCGAGTTATGATCGATTCAATTTGAAGGGAAAACCTAGATCTCGAACCCATCATCGAACACTGGTTCGAACTAATCACCTTCGTATCGATCAACTTCGAATCCATCGAAGTGCCTCCGATTCGACTCCATCAACTTCGAATCCTTCGAGTTCATATCGATGGACCTCGTATCCATCAGCCAGTGTTTGCTTCGTATCCATCAGATCATCGTCCTTCGAATCCATCGAAGGGTCCAAGTTCGCATCAACTGACTTCGTATCCATGGAGAAGTTGCAAAGCTCGTATCCATCAGAGAAAGGCTAGTTCGACTCCATCAAGCATCGGTCGTTCGACTCCATCAATGAAGCCTTGTTCGAACCCATCAATGAAGCTTCGTTCGAACCCATCAATGAAGCCTTGTTCGAACCCATCAATGAAGCTTCGTTCGAATCCACCAAGTCAACTAGCCATGGTGACGTGTCATTCATTGGTACTAACGCGCCGAGATATATAGAGTCGATACGGTCCACTCGGAGTGAAGACCGGATCGATTCGAGGTTTGCGCTCCACGTCATCGCAGAGGCGCGTGCCACCATCGATTCGAAACCATCGATTCGAAGGGATGGTTTCGAACCAAACAGCTGCATGAAGAACATCATCTCGTATCCATCATATCTCTTAATCTACAAATCCAAATGTCATGAAATTTTCACAGAAGCTTGCATACATGTAGAAGAATGTCCACACCAAATTTCACCTTGGTTGGATGATTTTCTGATCGATTCGAATGGAGTTCGAATCGATCCCAAAGTGGGCCCAAATTTCCTAAGGCCAGGCGCGTAGGCCCCCTCACGTGCCAGAAGTGATCTCCCGAGTTTTCAGCGAAATATCAGCATCCTACGCCTATAAATAGAGCCCCTGAGCCAACAGAGAAAGGATCTTTCGACTCTTAAGCGCCCAGACTCTGCCGGATCGAGATCTTCATCATCCTACATCATAACTTTGCTGTTGATTTCGAATTTCCAGTTGTAACTTGCTGTTGATTGCTGTAACAACTTGTAATCATTGAAAGAGAATCAATAAAACTGCAAAAAACTTCACAGTGGACGCAGGCAACACGCCGAACCACTATAAATCGCTTGTCTACACATTTACTTTACTGTTGATTGGAGTTTTTGTTAGATAATATTCGATTTGAATTTACATTCTTCATTATTATCTCTTCAACGACTCCCGAAGAGTGTTGTGACCAATTTTGGTGCAAACACACATCTCCTATCATCGAAGCTGCTACAACTCCGACCTCGCCATGCCGACACCCCACGCTACCACTTCCCCAAATCCCAAGCCACTCGATCTCCCAGAGGTAAAGCAGTGATACAGTTTCCAAACTCAACCATATCTAGGGTTAAAAACCAAATCTCTTTTCTGTCGATGCCAAGTCGATTAAGCACCCCTCCAGCTATTTTTCCTAGACTCACCGTACACCCTTCCACCTCCTGACGAAGCCTCGACCCCCCCAGCAACCGTCGGTCACCAAAGATCACCCAAAACCAAATTCCTGTCAACTCTGAATTGCACTCCCGATGCTAAATTAAAAATTGTGATTTTACTCTTAAAATTCATGATACTAGATGAAGATTAATACAAATTAGTCAAAGAATTTCGATGCTTGATATTTTCATATTTGTGAATTTTTACTGTAGTTCCTTTATTATCTTAAAACTACCCTTACATCTTGCCTAGAAATATTTTTAAATCAATTTTCTTGTTGAAACAAACAAGTTTTGTTTGAATCCTAAGTTCAAAGAGTGATGCAATAAAAAGATATTGAATTTTGATTGAATTCCAAACCTGGAACTCATGGAAACAGAGAAGACTGACATGCACAGATCACCATAAACAACCAAACAATACACTTGTATTTACATATGCAAGGATCACTTATCTCAGAATTTCACAAGCATTAAACATGCGTTTACTTAAAAATTTTAGAAAAAAGTTTATCCACTAGATATAAAGAGGCAGAGACTTGATTTCAGGGATGTGAAAACTGGAAGACTTGAAATTTTACTTTGCTGAAGAAAACACTTTGAAACAGAAAAACTTTGGTTACAACATTTGATTTAAACACTGGAATTTCAAAATATTGCTTGGATTTTGAGACTGGAAGCTTTGAATTGCTTTAGCTACTGCTTTTCTTTGAAGAGAATACAGGGTTGTTTGCTTACAAATTTTGGAAAAATGTTGCAGGGTTTTGATTTACACACTGGAAATACTTGATGATGCTTAGGAAGGTTGCTTGACATTGTATCTCAGGTTTGCATTTGAAAATCTTTGTTTACAAGCTTGATTTCTCACAAATTTGAGAAAAATGATCCGTAGGGTTTGATTTTGATTTGAGGAATTTTACTGGTTTGAGTTACAGGGCTTGCATTTGTTTTGGTTTGAGTTTGAGAATGGGTTTTCAGGTTTGCATTTGATCTGAGATTTGAAAAATGTGATAGGTTAGGTTTATACATTTTGGTTTGAGAAATTTTTTGGTTTTGGGAAAAAAATAGTTTGACATGGTTTAGTTTCTTTAGAAGCGAGAAGATAAGAAAAGAAATAAAAGAGAGAAGTGGTAAGTTTATAAAATGTGGATTAGGATTTATTTTTGAATTAACGAAAAAAAATTAATTATGACACTTGTTTCAAATGCTAACACTTGTCAAATTAAAGGCTAATTATCCTACGCTTGTTTTTAACATGGTTTTAAAGGCTACACTTGTATTATTTCACTTATATTATTTTAAATGATTTTTAAAATCTTTTACATTAATTTCCTAATTAATAAATACCTTTTGTAAATTGATAAATGCTTTCTAAATTTTATATAAATAAAACCTTTAAAGGAAAATAAAATAAAAACCAATTACAATTTAAAAAAATCATATATAATATATTAAACTCATTTTTTAATATTAATATAAAACATTTGTATTTATTTACTATTTAATAAACACTTTCCAAATTTATATAAATAATATTCTTTAAAGAAAACAAATCTTATTTAAATAAAAATTTATTCATATATTTTATATTCAAAATAATTTCAAGAAATATATTCTTTACATTCAAATTTAAATCTACATTCAAATTCAAATTCCATTTTAAAATATAATTTAAACCAATTCAAATATATTCTAAGTTTAAACAAACACAAATTAAATTTGAAAATAATAAATTTGTCTAAAAATCTATTTTAAAATCAATATCATATATATATATATAAACAAACTCCTTATTAACTCAAAAATAATAATTCTATTTTAAAATCCATTTATATCTATATTTAAACATCACATTAGCATATATTGATTGAAATAACCGTTTTTACCAATTTTAAATAATTTATTAAGAAGATTATCACATTTTAAATTCTTTGAAATTCCAAGATATCACATTCCTCCCCCCTTAAAAGAAATTCGTCCCCAAAATTTAAAACAGAGATAATCCATAAACTTTTATTTCATTTTATTTTAATAATCCAAGCATCCATATCAAACATACACTATTAACCAAACAAACAATTCATTCGAACAAATAATTTGTTCGAACAAACATCGCTTGCTATCCGGATACAATTCCGGATAAGCCTTCCTAAACTACTCAGAGTTTCTCAAGACAAACTCTGAAATCCTAGCTCCACAGAATCTTAAATAGCTATACCACCTTGATCCAGAGCCTCCTCTTACTCTGATCCAAAAATCTAAACTAAAAATCAGACCGAACTTAAAAACCAGATCAACTACCAGATCCTACCAAACTGCAGATCCCAACTAAGACAGATCTTTCACATATTTCCTCAGATGGGATACATGAAAAACATTGTGAATTCCAGCCATCCAAACTGACAATTCAATCCTGTAGACCACAATACCAAAGCTCTCGAGCACTCAGAACAGACCAATACATCATGGAACAAATTTTCCGTCTTTCCAAATCTTCTCGCTCCTTTGAATCGGGAAACTTTGACAAAGACTAAACTTCCGATCTCAAAATTCAATTGTCTTTGTCTTTTGTCCGCAAATTCTTCTGACGATTCTGCCCTGCTCTCAAACTCTTCTAGATAAGCTTCACCTTCGCAGATGCCTCATGGATCAAGATAGGTCCAAAAACAAGATGATCTCTCGACTCTACCAAAGGTTCCACACAAAAACTCCATAGGATGTGTAACAACCCGCATATTTAACGATTTTATATTTAAATGTTTGATTTAAATATAGCGTCGTTATTCGGATTTTGGGGTCCGAAATGTTACTTTCTGCAAATGGCCGAATTGGAGCTCGAAACCATTTCCATTGAGTCCAAAATGGCGTTTGTGATCTTTTTGAGTATAATCTTTGATATGTTTGGAGTTTGTGAAATTTTGGCTACTTTTCCTATTGGGTTTGGGATTGGGTTCAGCCCACTAGCTCACTTAACCCCTAGCTCAACCCTTCTCTTCATTTCATCTTCATTTCATTTTATTTCTCAAGCTAAAAACTGAAATGGGGGAAAGGAAAGAGAAATAGAAATTAGCAAGCCCTAGTTTCTCCTTTGTAACTTGATTCTTGCTCCAAAATCAAAGAGAATCCATTGGTAAGTTCATCTCCACCTTCTCCATCTTTTCTCCTCTTCAATTTCAGTAATTTCCTAACCCTAACTTAGGAAATACTTGCTTTTGATTCTAGATTGAAGCTTGTAGTGTTGAAGTGGAGTGTAGTTGGTTGATCCCTTGCAATTGTGCTTCTTCATCTTCTGTGATTTGTGTAAAAAGGTGAGTTTTGAACTCACATCTACTTCTCTTGATTTCATTGATGTTAGGTATGAATTCCTAACACCTTGTTCATATGCACTTGCAATTGGTTTGGGTTGAATTAGGGAATATTCCAATTTTTAGTGTTTTGGGTTCAAATCTTTGAAATCCTAACTTTGATGTTTTAATCATGTTTTGGTGATGCATCGAGGAACATATAGGGCCGGGTTGTCGATTGGCATAAGCCCTTAGAGCCAATGTTCGTCCGATTGCATTTTGGGAGAGTTTGCTCTTCATTTGAATAAGGCTGAAAAACAGCCCAGGCATGATTCAGTCGACTGAAAACTCTGCACAGTCGACTGAACCTGAAACCCGAGAGTTTCCAGGCATGATTCAGTCGACTGAAAAACTCTGCACAGTCGACTGAACCTGGAAACAGAAAGTTTCCTGAACCTGGAAAATTTTCCAGGTATAGGGTCAGTCGACTGAAAACTCTGTTCAGTCGACTGAACCTGCTGTTTCAGCCCACTTTGCCTTTTGGGATTGAATTTTCAATTTGAATCGATTCATGATGATCCTATGTATGATTATCAATTGTTTTGACTTTGATGGTTCCTTTTAATTTTAATCCACGGGTTTTTATAAAATAATCTCTCGAATCGCATTTAAAAGTTTGTTTCCCTAATTTATAAATTCTATTTAAAACACACACACTTTTGCACTTCGAACGAAGTGGAAGGGTGATTAAATGGTTGGGCAAAACACGGACCATGAATCTGTGCGTTTATCTTTCTGATTAATCCTCGACCTATTCGATTGATTGTTTTGACCTTCGGGTTTGGTTTATCGATGATATGAGGTAAACTTTGTACTGCTTTGAGTGTGAAAGGGACTGACGGATAGTAAACCGTTTAGTGCGAACGAGTGGTTATGGGACATACGTTAACACTTTTCGGATTCCTTTTCGAGAGTTGTGACACATTCCGCCAGTTAGTGGTGTCCAGTACTGGGTCTTCGACCTTCACCACTACGGTTTGTTGCCTCTGGGATAGTGTCTTCGGACTGTCTCCCTAGGTTTGTTACCTTCGGGTATGTTGCCTTCGGGTGTGTGCCTTCGGGTTTGTTGCCCTATATAGTTTCGCTCTGATGTTGGCCTTATGTGCCGCATGGGTGATACTTGGGTTTGGAGTCTTCGGGCTCATGGATCCTTGTTTGTACAGTACTGAGCTCGAGCAATTTTTATGATGTTTCATTGATATGTATATTCCCTTGGTATCGCCCTTCGGTATTGGTCTTTTTGAGCCGCATGGAGTATAGCATTTACCTTGTGGAACTTGTATACCTTATTGGTATTTGTTGTTGCCTATTGGCTTGTTTTGGGATATTTGTATCCTTTGTTTCTATATGTTGCCGATGATATGAGGCTTGTTCTATATGATTCATCTCTTGTTGATGATTGTGTTATCTCCCCTAGAGATATTTATTATACTGTATGACCTTGCAGGTTTATTAGTGTTCAGTTTATCTAACTGATTTGTTATCTAGACTGACCCGTGTATTTTATACTCGGGTCAGACCGAGATGTTTCAGGTTAGGTGCTTTTGGGGACTTAGCCTATTTTGCTTCCGCATGGACTATTCGCTAGCTTCATTTTGTTATAGCGTCTTTTGTAGTCCTTATCTGTTATAACTCTGATTTATACTCTTTCGTCTCGTCTGTATATGGTGGTCTCCTGTACCACTTGACATGTATTATTTTGTATACTTTGTGGTGTATCTATGTATGTGTATATTATGATCGACTGTTCTGTGATGTATATTACATTTGAGTTGTTATATTTTCTTCTGATAGATCCTATAGCCATTGTAGTTTTGCTTTAAATATTTATTGAATAGGTCGAATTTTAATGTGTTTCTACTTTTCGACATATTTAGTGAATAGTTAAGGTAAGATTGCACATGGTCGCTTCCATTATACTCTATTGTCCGCGTTAGCCGACAGTATTATCTATGTAATACTCTTTGTTAACGAGGCTCTCGGAGTGGGGCGTCACAGCGTGGTATCAGAGCGAGATTCAGAACAAAATATGATAAACACAGAATAGATGCACATATTATGGTACATCAAAGTGTACAAGTGATACAGATCCTTGAATCATCGTGTCTCTTTATTCCATCAAGGTTAGATAGATATTGGAAATATGTCTAGGAATGCATTTTATTCCGTAGTATCCCATATTGTAATATCTACCTTGTGAATAATCTTGTTCTTATCTTACTTTTAGCTTATGTCTGGAAGAGGCAGGGGTCGACGTTCGGATGCTGGGCAATCTAGTGGCTCGCATCCGGATGGCGTATATATGTCTGCCGATCAGTTTTTGGAATTGTTTAGGAGCACTCAGCCTCCCGTTCCTCCTCGAGTGTCTCCACCTCGCAAGTCTGCTTTTGCACGTCAGTGCAGTGATTTTGCTCATCTTGGAGGAAAGCCGTTTAAGGGCTCCGAGTCTGTTCTTGAAGTCCAAGCTTGGCTTCGCACGTGCGAGCGTATTTTCTCTCGCATGGATCTTTCTGACCATGATAGAGTTCTTGTAACTTCTAGCTTATTACAAGAGCAAGCTCTTGACTGGTATGAGCTTCTTGTAGCTGAAATTGATGAGTCTACTCTTTCTTAGACTCAGTTTCGGGGACGATTTGAACTCAAGTTCGTTCCTGAATCTGAAAAAGTTTTATTAACCCGTCGCTTCCTTGAGTTGAAGCAAGGGAAATCTTCTGTTTCTGAATATGTCGCATCGTTCGAGGCTTTATCTCAGTATGGTCTTGAATTCGTCAGCACTTCTTATAAGAAGAATTTGAAGTTTGTTTCTGGCCTTAAGAAATATCTTAAGAAGTCCTTGTTGCTCCAGCTTAAACTTTCTTTTGAGGAATTGGTTGATTCGGCGCTTCATCTCGAGACCGTCGAGAAGGAGTGTGATAGTGATGTTGATGTTGAGGTTTCCAGAAACCCCAACAAGAAGCAGTTTCCAATTCTGAAGAAGCCTTTTCCTTATAAGAAGAAGAAGACCGGTGGTCCTAGCTCTCAGCCTCAATCTTTCGGAATACCTTTCGTTCGAAAGTGTTTTAATTGTGGTTCTCCGGATCATATTATTTGAGCTTGTCCAAAGCCTCTCTTCTGCCGTAATTGCAAGAAGGAAGGTCATCATGTTTCTGCTTGTCCTACTGCTCCTGCTAATGCAAAATCTGGCAAGCTCAATGTGGCTAATGCTTCTGGAGGTCCTTCTCAATCCAAAGGTATGACTCCATCTATTTTGGAGGGTTCAATTCTATTTCATGATCATAGTATATGAGTTCTTTTCGATACGGATGCTTCACATTCTTTCGTATCGAAGAAGCTTGTAGATGATTTATCTTTGGATGTTTCTTGTATGGTTACTTCTTTAAGGATTGCGAATCCTATTGGGGGATCCGCGACCCTTAGTTTGCTTTGTGATGATATTGAGATTGTTTTATGTGGCTTTTCTTTCCATGCGAATCTGCACGTTGTTTCTCATTTGGGTTTTGATATGATTTTTGGTATGGACTGGCTAGTGAGGTACGATGCCAGGATTATTTGTTCCGAGAGAATTTTATATCTTTGTCATCCTGATTCACCTTCTCAGTTATCTCTTGTTCTTCGGGATGTGGATAATTCCGAGATGGCTTTGTATTCTCTTGATTCGCGAGATGGTGATGATGTATCTCGTATTCCTATTGCTTGTGACTTTTCTGACGTTTTTGAACCTGTTTCGGGTTTGCCACCCAAATGGGCAATTGAATTCCGCATTGATCTCATTCCAGGCGCGCAGCCAGTTAGTCGTCCTCCCACGAGGATGTCTACAAAGGAAAATGAGGAACTCAAGAAGCAGCTTTTAGAGCTCGAGTCCAAGCAGTTGATTCAGTCCAGTTTTTCTCCGTAGGGATCCGCGGTCGTCTTTGTGAAGAAGTCTGATGGAACTCTAAGGCTTTGCATTGACTATCGCAAGCTTAATGAGTTGACCATTAGAAATAGGTATCCATTGCCTAGGATCGATAATATGTTCGATCTATTGAGTGGTGCCAAGGTCTTTTCTCAGCTTGACCTTGCCACAGGTTTTCATCAGTTACGAGTCGCGGAGGATAGGATACCTCTTACCGCTTTCCGCACTCGTTATGGTTCTTTTGAGTGGCTCGTTATGCCGTTCGGTTTGACGAACGCTCCTGCTTTCTTTGTTGACCTCATGAATCGGGTATTCCGGGAATATCTCGATAAGTTTGTTCTTGTCTTCATTGATGATGTCCTTATTTATTCTAAGTCTGAAGCTGAGCATGCTAATCACTTGAGAATTGTCTTGAGTACTCTTCGTCGTCATCTGCTTAAAGCCAAATTCTCCAAGTGCTGCTTTTGGGAGAATAAGGTTAAGTTCTTAGGCCATGTTGTATCTTCCGATGGCATTTCTGTCGATCCCTCAAAGATCGAAGCCATCCAGTATTGGAAGAGGCCTGAGAATGTGCATGAGATTCGTAGTTTCCTTGGATTGGCGGGTTATTACCGGCGGTTCATTAAGAACTTTTCCCGTGTTGTGCTTCCTCTCACAAGCCTTACTCGGAAAGGCATTCTTTTATTTGGTCCGACAAGTGTGAAGCTTCCTTTCAGACATTGAAAGAACTTCTCACTAATGCTCCTATTCTTGTGGTTCCCGAAGGGAATCATGATCTTGTTGTCTACACCGATGCTTGTGGTAGTGGTCTCGGTGTTGTGCTTATGCAGAGAGATCGGGTAGTTGCTTATGCTTCTAGGCAACTGCGTCCGAATGAAGTTCGCTATGCCACTCATGATCTTGAGTTAGCCGCCATTGTCTTTGCCTTGAAGATTTGACGACATTATTTATTGCGCGAGCGCTTCATTCTCTATACCGATCATAAATCTTTGAAGTATTTGTTTACTCAGAAGGAACTCAATATGAGACAACAGCGTTGGCTCGAATTTCTTGCTTCCTATGACTTTGATATCCAGTTTACCCCTGGTAAGGGTAATCGTGTTGCAGATGCGCTTAGTCGTAAACATTCGGTTGTTATTTCTATGATGCTTGTCGAATGGAATATTCTTGAGACTCTATCTTTTTGTGAAATTCGTGATCAAGGTTCATCTTCTGATTCTTCTATTCTATTATTTAGTTTGGGAGCTCGACCTATTTTATTGGATCGTATTGCCGATGCTCAGCGGCGTGATCCTGATTTGTTGCATTTTATTCAGCTTTGTGAGTCTGAATCTTGTGATGAGGCGTTGCAAGATTTTAGCATTGATTCTCATAGGTGTCTTCGTAAGAAGAACCGTCTTTTTGTGCCTTCTGATTTTGCACTTAGGCATGACATTCTTGATGATTGCCATCGTTCTAAGTAAACCATTCATCCCGGTAGTAGTAAGAGATGTATGCCGATATGCGTCGTCTTTATTATTGGGAAGGCATGAAGCGCGATGTGGCGAGTTATGTGAGCAACTGCATGACATGTCAACGTGTGAAGGCCGAACATCAGCGTCCTTCTGGACTTCTTCAACCTCTTGAGATTCCATTGTGGAAGTGGGATCAAATTTCTATGGATTTTATTGACGGCCTACCTCGTTCGAGATCAGGTCATTCTAGTATTTGGGTTATTGTTGATCGCCTCACCAAGTCTGCTCATTTTGTCCCTATTAAGTCTAATAGGACAGCTTCACATTTGGCCAAGTTGTATGTCAAGGAAATCGTGAGACTTCACGGTGTTCTTAGTTCTATTGTGAGTGATCGTGATCCTTTATTCACGAGTCATTTTTGGAAGAGTCTTCAGCAAGCTTTGGGAACAAAGCTTAATTTTTCTACAGCTTATCATCCGCAGTCTGACGGACAGACTGAATGGGTGAATCGTATTTTGGAAGATCTTCTCCATATTTGTATTTTTGATTTCGGTGGTTGTTGGGAGGATCACCTACCTCTTGTAGAGTTCTCCCACAACAATAGTTTTCAGTCTAGTATCGGTATGGCTCCTTTCGAAGCCTTATACGGAAGGCCATGTCGATCACCTTCTTATTGGTTGGAATCTGGGGAGAAGCTTATTCTTGGCCCGGACTTTGTTCGTCATTCTTCTGAGAAGATTGATCTTATTCGATTGAGGATGAAAGAGGCACAGAGTCGCCAGAAATCCTACGCAGACAACCGTAGGAAGCCTCTCGAGTTCTCGATCGACGATCTTGTTTTTATTCGTGTTTCTCCTTTGAAAGGGGATATGCGTTTCAGTGCCACTGGAAAATTGGCTCCTCGTTATATAGGACCGTTTTCTATTACTGAACGTATTGGCCATGTGGCTTATAGAGTTTCACTTCCAGCTCATTTATCTAGCATTCATGACGTGTTTCACGTCTCGCAACTTCGGAAGTGTCTTCGAGAATCGGATTCTGTAATTGATTCTCCTGATTTGCAAGAGCTTGAGATCTCACCGGACTTATCTTTTGTACAGCAACCTATTCGCGTGCTTGACACGGAGGTGCGACACCTTCGGAACAAGGACGTGCCGCTCGTTAAAGTTCAATGGTCCACTAATCCCAATGACTGTACTTGGGAAACCAGAGAGTATATCGAGCGATCTTATCCAGGTTTTCTATCCTTGCTTCGTAATGGTAAGTCTATTTCTGTGTCTAAAGTTTATTCTTTCTTTTGTATGTTGTATGTATGTAGTTGTTACAAATATCGTCTCTAGGAATTGCAGGGACGCAATTTTTTAAGGAGGGGAGATCTGTAACAACCCGCATATTTAACGATTTTATATTTAAATGTTTGATTTAAATATAGCGTCGTTATTCGGATTTTGGGGTCCGAAATGTTACTTTCTGCAAATGGCCGAATTGGAGCTCAAAACCATTTCCATTGAGTCCAAAATGGCGTTTGCGATCTTTTTGAGTATAATCTTTGATATGTTTGGAGTTTGTGAAATTTTGGCTACTTTTCCTATTGCGTTTGGGATTGGGTTCAGCCCACTAGCTCACTTAACCCCTAGCTCAACCCTTCTCTTCATTTCATCTTCATTTCATTTTATTTCTCAAGCTAAAAACTGAAATGGGGGAAAGGAAAGAGAAATAGAAATTAGCAAGCCCTAGTTTCTCCTTTGTAACTTGATTCTTGCTCCAAAATCAAAGAGAATCCATTGGTAAGTTCATCTCCACCTTCTCCATCTTTTCTCCTCTTCAATTTCAGTAATTTCCTAACCCTAACTTAGGAAATACTTGCTTTTGATTCTAGATTGAAGCTTGTAGTGTTGAAGTGGAGTGTAGTTGGTTGATCCCTTGCAATTGTGCTTCTTCATCTTCTTTGTTTTGTGTAAAAAGGTGAGTTTTGAACTCACATCTACTTCTCTTGATTTCATTGATGTTAGGTATGAATTCCTAACACCTTGTTCATATGCACTTGCAATTGGTTTGGGTTGAATTGGGGAATATTCCAATTTTTATTATTTTGGGTTCAAATCTTTGAAATCCTAACTTTGATGTTTTAATCATGTTTTGGTGATGCATCGAGGAACATATAGGGCCGGGTTGTCGATTGGCATAAGCCCTTAGAGCCAATGTTCGTCCGATTGCATTTTGGGAGAGTTTGCTCTTCATTTGAATAAGGCTGAAAAACAGCCCAGGCATGATTCAGTCGACTGAAAACTCTGCACAGTCGACTGAACCTGAAACCCGAGAGTTTCCAGGCATGATTCAGTCGACTGAAAAACTCTGCACAGTCGACTGAACCTGGAAACAGAAAGTTTTCTGAACCTGGAAAATTTTCCAGGTATAGGGTCAGTCGACTGAAAACTTTGTTCAGTCGACTGAACCTGCTGTTTCAGCCCACTTTGCCTTTTGGGATTGAATTTTCAATTTGAATCGATTCATGATGATCCTATGTATGATTATCAATTGTTTTGACTTTGATGGTTCCTTTTAATTTTAATCCACGGGTTTTTATAAAATAATCTCTCGAATCGCATTTAAAAGTTCGTTTCTCTAATTTATAAATTCTATTTAAAACACACAAACTTTTGCACTTCGAACGAAGTGGAAGGGTGATTAAATGGTTGGGCAAAACACGGACCATGAATCTGTGCGTTTATCTTTCCGATTAATCCTCGACCTATTCGATTGATTGTTTTGACCTTCGGGTTTGGTTTATCGATGATATGAGGTAAACTTTGTACTGCTTTAAGTGTGAAAGGGACTGACGGATAGTAAACCGTTTAGTGCGAATGAGTAGTTATGGGACATACGTTAACACTTTTCGGATTCCTTTTCGAGAGTTGTGACACATTCCGCCAGTTAGTGGTGTCCAATACTGGGTCTTCGACCTTCACCACTACGGTTTGTTGCCTCTGGATAGTGTCTTCGGACTGTCTCCCTAAGTTTGTTGCCTTCGGGTATGTTGCCTTTGGGTGTGTGCCTTCGGGTTTGTTGCCCTATATAGTTTCGCTCTGATGTTGGCCTTATGTGCCGCATGGGTGATACTTGGGTTTGGAGTCTTCGGGCACATGGATCCTTGTTTGTACAGTACTGAGCTCGAGCAAATTTTATGATGTTTCATTGATATGTATATTCCCTTGGTATCGCCCTTCGGTATTGGTCTTTTTGAGCCGCATGGAGTATAGCGTTTACCTTGTGGAACTTGTATACCTTATTGGTATTTGTTGTTGCCTATTGGCTTGTTTTGGGATATTTGTATCCTTTGTTTCTATATGTTGCCGATGATATGAGGTTTGTTCTATATGATTCATCTCTTATTGATGATTGTGTTATCTCCCCTAGAGATATTTATTATACTGTATGACCTTGCAGGTTTATTAGTGTTCAGTTTATCTAACTGATTTGTTATCTAGACTGATCCGTGTATTTTATACTCGGGTCAGACCGAGATATTTCAGGTTAGGTGCTTTTGGGGACTTAGCCTATTTTTCTTCCGCATGGACTATTCGCTAGCTTCATTTTGTTATAGCGTCTTTTGTAGTCCTTATCTGTTATAACTCTGATTTATACTCTTTCGTCTCGTCTGTATATGGTGGTCTCCTGTACCACTTGACATGTATTATTTTGTATACTCTGTGGTGTATCTGTGTATGTGTATATTATGATCGACTGTTCTGTGATGTATATTACATTTGAGTTGTTATATTTTCTTCTGATAGATCCTATAGCCATTGTAGTTTTGCTTTAAATATTTATTGAATAGGTCGAATTTTAATGTGTTTCTACTTTTCGACATATTTAGTGAATAGTTAAGGTAAGATTGCACATGGTCGCTTCCATTATACTCTATTGTCCGCGTTAGCCGACAGTATTATCTATGTAATACTCTTTGTTAACGAGGGTCTCGGAGTGGAGCGTCACAGGATGCCATTTAGATACTCGCCCGATTACAGAACGAGAATTCCATTCAATACAGATGGTCCTTCCAAAATCCATCAAATCCAAAACACAAGCCTTTAGTATAACCTCAAAAATAAATTCTATTCAGCCCTTCCGATTGACCGTCGATCTGGAAAAGATAGGCTGAACTCAAACTCGAACCCAAAGCTGATAGCAAAGTATCCCAAAACTTGCTTGAGAAATTAGGATCACGGTTTCTAACAATGCTGACTGAAACACCTAGCAGTTGGACAAACCTCTTCAAGAAAACACATCCAAAGATGCTTTAATATGGGCTGCCTTGACCAGAATAAGATGGGTGCTCTTAATTAACCGATCTTCAATTACCCATAATCCTTAGTTACCCTTTTTGGTCCTTGGCAAACCGTCAATGAAATACAAAGAAATCGCTTCCCACTTCCTCTTTAGAACTTCAAAGGCTGCAACAAACTTGCTTTCTTCTGCTGATCATCTTTACCTGCTGACAGATCGCACATCCTTTGACGAAAGCAGCAACATCTTTCTTCAAGCATGGCCACCAGAAGACTCTCTGACAGAACTCCTTGCCTAAAATCCTAGATATTCGAAACATAAATCCTTCTGATGATCCCAAAGTTCTTTGGCCATCAAAACACAAAACTGGAACTCTGACCATTCTTGACTCAAACCATCCATAATAGGCACACACAATGTTCGTGTAGACCTCAAATTTACTCTTGCTATATAGAATAGCTAGAACAGGCGCACTGGTCAGCCTTGCCTTCAAATCCAAGAGTCCATTTAAACTTTGCTCCTTCCCGAGTCAACTAGGTTAAGTGCGAAGAAATCTTAGTAATATCCTTGATAAACTTCCTGTAGAACCCTGCCAAATCCAGAAAACTGCGGTTGCTTCACTCCTTAATAGTAGCTGCCTTGGCTGGATCTACAGAAATACCCTTACCAGAAACAAAATGCTTCCTCAAAGAAATCTTGGGTCTTCTTCTCCAACTCTTCTCTCTCCTTCGACGCCATCCTTCTACTAGTATTGGACAACATGCACTGCTCCTGGAACTAAGACGATCCAAAACTCTATCTCCGATGGGGGCGGACCTTCACTTCCTCGAAAACATCCGAAAATTTTCTGACCAACTTGATGGACTCAACGCCTTCTGGAGATGCCTCGCTTCCAAGCAACAGATGCTCAAATGAACTCCAAAATCATCACAAGTCACTTTTGCAGTTCCTTCCAACTCAGTCTCCAAAGAAACAATCTTATACTATCCATCCAATCCATATCCAACTAAGATCAAATCCTTCGAGATCCAATATCGATAGGTCACAAGGAAACTATGGGGGAGATAAGAAGCCTTAAGCCTCTACAGATCTTGTCTAACTCGGTTTCCACGCCTATTGGATTAGATACAAAGATAGTGCGGTCAACCAAAAAAAGAGAAAGATGAAACCTCTCTAGAACTCATGTTGGCAATCCGAACAGATATCCAACAAATTTAAATAGGTATATAGTTATATAAAAATTACAAATACGCGCTCTCAAGATAGACACAACTCCAGAGCCTAGGTATTATCTCAACCAATGCTCTGATACCAAGTGCGACGACCCACCTTTCATTCCACATAAAGACGCATCATCAATAAGAAAGAAAGAGGTAGATATAGAATAGATAGAAGAAATAACTCAACAATAACAGAATCTCGCAACCGAAACGGAACAAAATATAATATATCACATATATATTACATGGTCAATACATAAGAGTTATATAGATTACAACAACATTTCAAATTAGACAGTTATAAGTTCTGTCTAATCCATTACATTTCAATACAATAGACAAAGACTTCAACATAGTGGAAATAGATAGATATAGCTACGTTTGGACTCCTGCTCCATGCTATCCAATATTCGTCAAGCCAAAACCTGATCATGTGGCTACTTATAAAAATTTGAGTACCCAAGAGTTTAAGAAAAACAAAAATAAAATCAGGGTCAACATGGGTCTGGTGTGAGTAAACGGTTTAAAGTTGTTTAACTTTAAAAATCATTTAAAAACAAAGGTATCACATAAGACTTCCCACACATAAACATGGATAAGTTTTTAGGTTACGCTAACCAAAACATTTGATAAAAAATCTAGTGATATTATAATAGGGTCAAGGGTTTTCAAATAAACTAGAAAATAGCCGAAATTGTTACATTTATTAAATTCCAGCATACATAGATATACAATCAAATCCGAGGGCATTTATTGAAGATTGGATTTCCATACAATGGCAGGGCTATTCGGGTACCGCCCGTCATAGTATATGGCCTAGATCAACATACCGAGGAACACTCCCGAACCCCTGCAACACAAGGCCGGAATCATTCCTTACTGAATAGTCCCGAATAAGACAATCCCGCAGTTGGCTGCAGATCCAACTGCCCACTAAGCCGAATAAAAATGGACTTCTAGACAGAGGAAGCTCTTGTCGTGCTTGAGCGCGACTCACTTAGCCTTGCTGCATCTCCCCTGTTTTAGCCATTCCCGGTTGATGAGGCTTGAGGCTACGATTACCTTTATAGAACACATCTATCTTAGAATGCTCATCGTCCACCTGACGATGCTCTGAAAGAATTCAATCCCTACAAGTTCATTCCGGGTTCGAATGAAGCTGAAGGCATTATCTCGTTACACTCATTTTGGAATCACCCTCAGAGTTAACAACATAGACCTTGCATTATGAAACTCCATCTCGAACCCGAAAGCACTATCTCCGTTATACTCGTATTGGAATCACCCTCAGAGTTTTAACGACAAAAAGTTCTTACACTTCGAGTCTTCAACTTGATCTTTACTTGAATTCACGGCCTAACGTTTAACTTGGATCGATGTGGTTTTCGGATAATCAAGTTTGATACCCGATCCCGGTCTCATCAAAATCCAAACGTATCTTAAAGGCCAAGTTGTTTATAGTTAAACAATTCAATTCAAATCAATTCAATACTTGAATTCACACAGCATTTAACATAGATAAATATCACACATTTATCATTGATATATCTAATATCACATCACAAAATATCAAAGAATATCACCCTATAGGTATCATCCAATAGATATCATCCAATAGATATCATTCAATTCAGACATTCTACACACAATCATCCCCAAACAGGAATTATTAACCCATGTTATGATTAATTTAATCAACTTAAATTAATTTAGTTACTTAAGAATTAATCACCCAATCCTGCTTTAATCAATCATTAAGTAATTATAAACAAATTAATTAATCATCACTTTAATTAATCACTCCCTTAATTTATCATCCTTGATTAATTATTCTTAATTACTTTATCAATCAATTAATTAATCTCTAATCACAGATTAATTATCCTTTAATTAGCAATTAATAAACCTTAATTATTAATTAATCTCCTTCAATACAAAGTAATCAATCCTTAATTACTTTTATAATCAATTAATTAACCTTTAATTAACTGATTAATTATCCATTAACTATCGATTAATAAACTTAATTATTAATCAATATGTCTTAGTACAAATTAATTAATCCATAATTACTTTTATAATTAATTAATTAATTAATTAATCATTAACTAATTAATTATCCCTTAGTTATTGATTAATAAAACTTAATTATTAATTAACAAACTTAATTACAAATTAATTAATTTATAATTAAAAATTAATCATACCTTAATTGCTATTGATTAATCCTTAATTGCCCTTGGTTAGTCTGCAATTACCCTTGATTAATCTTTAATTACCCTTTAAGTATTAATTAATAAAACCTAGTTATTAATTAATAAAAATTAATTACAAATTAATTGCTAGTTAAGTAATCTTTAATTACTTGATTAACAATTCTCTAATTACTAAATTAATCAATCTTAATTACTTGATTAATTAAATTCTTAATTACTTAATTACTCAATTAATTAATCTCTATTCATTAATTAATAATCTTTAATTAATAACCCTTAATTATAATTAATTAACTTTTAATTAATTAAATTTATAACCCTTAACTATTTATTAATTAATCAATTAATTACTCTTAGTTAATTACCTAATTAATCCCTTATAATGTATTAATCAAATTAATTAATTATACTTAATTTCCTTAATTAACTTAATTAATCTTACTCATTTAAAACCTTAATTATCTTTAAGAAAAAACATTATCTTATTAATACCTTATTACCATTTTCATTTTTGAAATATTTTATCATTATAATTACATTTACATAATTAAATCATTAGTTAAGTTTTAGAATAAAATAATCATTTAACTTGATAATTTTAAAGTTAAAAAACTTAACTTCCTTAAAATAACTTAAAACATTATGAAGTAGAAGTTTTGAAAACTAATTTCAATTTGTACTTTAAAACTTGCTTTTATAAAAATCATAAACTTCGTTTTAAATTAAGTTTTAAAATCACTTTAAATTTTGCTAAATTAAATTAAACAAATTTTCAAACTCTTAATCAATAGTTAAAGAAATTTTTTATAAAAAGAGTAAGTTTAAATAAGAAAGTTTTAAACTAGATTTAAATTTAAATTTCAAAACAAATTTATTTTAAAATATTTTAAAAACTGCTTATCACCTTACTTTGGGTTCAACCAGAAGACCCCTCGAGTCTAGCCCCAAGTAAACATCTCTACCCATTTTTTTAAAAACTTAGCTTAAATTTTAAATTTTAAAAATCTATAGGCTTAACTCCTCAAATCACTCGGGTACAAACCCGAGTCTCTTCCCCAAACACTCGATCTCTCCTTCGAGCCAAAAACTCCAACCCTAAACACAGTCACCAAACTCCACTATGCACCTGCACAACCAACTTCGACGACCGTGACCATTGCTGATAACTTCGACACACCGTCCATCACCATAGCATCATTCCTCGATCATCCAAACACCATCATAAGCCTCACATCAAAATCGAGCGTCATAGATGCAATAAGAACCATAACCCTCACAAGAAAATCAGCTCACATCCACGTCTCCGATCATCGGAGCTGCTATAACTCCGGCCTCGCCATGCCAACAACCCCACGCTACCACTTCCCAAAATCCCAAGCCACTCGATTGCCCAAAGGTAAAGTAGTGATACAGTTTCCAGACTTGACCATATCTAGGGTTAAAAACTAAATCTCCTCGCCATCAACACCACGGCGATCAAGCACCCATCTAGCTATTTTCCCTAGTCTCGCCGTACACCCTTCCACCTCCAGACAAAGCCTCGACCCCCCCAGCAACCGCCGATCACCAAAGATCACCCAAAAACCAAATTCTAGTCAACTCTGAGTTGCACTCCCAATACTAAATTAAAACTATGATTTTACTATTAAAATTCATGATTCTAGATGAAGAATAAGATTATACAAATTAATCAAAGAATTTCGATGCTTGAAATTTTCATATTTGTAAATTTTTACTTTAATTCCTTTATTATCTTAAAACTACCCTTACATCTTGCATAGAAATATTTTTAAATCAATTTTCTTGTTGAAACAAACAAGTTTTGTTTGAATCCTAAGTTCAAACAGTGATGCAATAAAAAGATACCGAATGTTGATTGAATTCCAAGCCTGGAACTCATCGAAACAGAGAAGACTGACATGCACAGATCAACATAAACAACCATACAATACACTTGTATTTACATATGCAAGCATCACTTATCTCAGAATTTGACAAGCAATAAACATGTATTTACTCAAAAATCTAAGAAAAAAGTTTACTCACTAGTTATAAAGAGGCAGAACTTGATTTCTGGGATTTGAAAACTAGAAGGCTTGAAATTTTGCTTTGTTGAAGAGAACACTTTGAGACGGAAAAACTTTGGTTACAACATTTGATTTAAACAATGGAACTTCATAATATTGCTTGGATTTTGAGACTGGAAGCTTTGAATTGCCTTAGCTACTGGTTTTTTTGAAAAGAATACAGGGTTGCTTTCTTACAGATTTTGGAAAAATGTTGCAGGTTTTTGATTTACACACTGGAAATACTTGAAGATGCTTGAGAAGGTTGCTTGACATTGTACCTCACGTTTGCATTTGGAAATCTTTGTTTACAGGCTTGATTGCTCACAGATTTGAGAAAAATGATCTACAGGGTTTGATTTTGATTTGAGGAATTTTATTGAGTTACAGGGCTTGCATTTGTTTTGGTTTGAGTTTAAGAATGGGTTTTCAGATTTGCATTTGATGTGAGATTTGAAAAATGTGATAGGGTCAGGCTTATAGATTTTGGTTTGAGAAATTTTTTTGGTTTTGGGAAAAAAATAGTTTGACATGGTTTAGTTTCTTGGAAATGAGAAGATAAGAAAAGAAATAAAAGAGAGAAGAGGTGTGTTTATAAAATGTGAATTAGGATTTATTTTAGAATTAAAGAAAACAAAAATTAATTATGACACTTGTTTCAAATGCTAACACTAGTCAAATTAAAGGCTAATTGTCTTATACATATTTTTAACATGGTTTTAAAGGCTACACTTGAATTATTTCACTTAAATTATTTTTAAATGATTTTTAAAAGCTTTTATATTAATTTCCTAATTAATAAATACCTTTTGTAAATCGATAAATACTTTCTAAGTTTTATATAAATAAAACCTTTAAGGAAAAATAAAATAAAAACCGATTATAATTTAAATAAAATCATATATAATATATTAAATTTGTTAATATAAAACTTTTGTATTCATTTACTATTTAATAAACACTTTCCAAATTTATATAAATAATATTATTTAAAGGAAACAAATCTTATTTAAATAAAAATTTATTCATATATTTTATATCCAAAACAATTTCAAGATATATATTCTTTAAATTCAAATTTAAATCTAAATTCAAATTCAAATTCCATTTTAAAATCTCATTTGAAATCAATTCATAAATATATATTAAGTTTAAACAATCATAAATTAAATTTGAAAATAATAACTTTATCTAAAAATCTATTTTAAAATCAATCTCAAATATATATATAAACAAATTCCTTATTAACTTAAAAGTAATAATTCTATTTTAAAAATCCATTTATATCTATATTTAAACATCACATTATCCTTTATTGATTGAAATAACCATTTTTACCAATTTTAAACAATTTATTAAGAAGATTATCACATTTTAAATTCCTTGAAATTCCAGGATATCACATATGCAAACTTTAACCAAAATATAAACTTTAAGCTCTTGAAAAACATTTGATTTCAAATCTGACCTCAAATCCGCCTCGATTACAAAGTTTCAACTTTGTTTTCAACCCACCATGACTATAGTCGAGTTCATCATCAACCCTTTATATTCACACATCACATTCATTCAACAAATTGTATACATATACCAATATATATACAATTAATAACTTTTCCATAACACATTCATTCAAGTGCTAACGCTAATCCATACATTATCACTAATCATTACATTTCACATATGCAAAGATCCAACATATATATATAACATACATATAGCTAAGGATCAACACAAAATAAAAAGGAAAGTACTTTCCAAAGGATTAGGTATTTACACACCGAAGCTATCCAAACTCTCACTAAATTAGAGTATGACACAACACTTCCATTCCTAAGCAACAAGATGGAGTACTGAATCCTAAATGCACTAAGGTAGGCTCGGCCTTGAAGGGAAGAGGAAGTGAGACTTGTTTTGGTAAGTTGGAGCGACTTCAGATAAACATCGAATTCTCAATAATAAACCCAAAAATAGGTCATTTTGCAACTAATTTTTGGGCCAACTGCTCATAGAATTTAAAAAAGTACACACAGATAAAGTTATTGGAATTTCTTTTCTCTATCAATTCAGAAAAAGAATCACTTACTTTCAATTTGATTTGAAGAAGTTATGGTCCATATAAGACGGACCATTTTCGGAATTTGAATTCTAAGCACAAAATTGATCTGTAAAGAATTAGTGTTTTGACATAGCTATAATAGAAATATGAAAAAGTGGTAAACTGGGATGTTGTAGCCAATAAAATTTCACATGGTTTCAAAGGAAGTAAAACTCAATTTGAATTAGAAACAAGGAAGGAAAGGTTGGTGGAAAGAGGAGGATGAATGGAGAAACATATGGCTATTTATAAGCAAGATTTCGCACCTCATCATTTTGTCAAGTCACATCACTCTCTTCTTCCCTTCATATATCACATTCCCTCCCCTCTCTAGTCATATCACCTGGTAATGATGGTTAATGATGATAACCCGAAGATGTGACAAGAGATAGATATATATAAATATATACATATATATAAGTTTATTAATTTTAAATTTATGAATTGTATTATCACTCTCTTTATATATGTGTGTGTATATATATAAGTTTACTTATAAATTAAATAAGATGTGATAAGAGATAATTATGGTTAATGATTAAAAATCTAAGATATGACAAGAGAGGAATATATATATATATATATATATATATATATATATATAAGATCATTATTTTTAAATTTATGAATTGTTACATCACTTGCCAAACAAAATTAACATAAGATAATCTATCCTTAAGTGTGTTATTATTTACTTAATTAACTCTTATATATGTACATATAGTGCACGAAGACGAACAACATCCTTTAGAACTTTTGGTGTTGGAAGGTCGAAATTTCGGAAAATGTTCTTCGGTTACACTTTCTGCTTTTGTACGAACTATTTAATTTGGTAAACAAATTTTCAAAACGATTTTATCATCTTTATTAACTAATGAAAGTGAATTTATTTATTTTCATTATAAACCTATATATTGAATATTTAAAATTAATTAAATATTCACTAATCAAAGTGGTGAAATTCCAGGTGGTTACATTCTTTTCCCCTCAAAAGAATATCGTCCCCGAAATTACACATCGACCTATCCCAATAAACGCTTAACACCGTCTATCAACTCTTATGATGCACGTAGATTATTCTTATGCAAAATTCGATTCGATCTCTTTTCGAATTCATAACTTTCCTCCCGGATTAGTATCACCCACCCAATTCTCTGGTGTGGATTCCTATCAGTCTCCTTGATTTGGAACCTCTATTATCCTTACATTCTTGTAACTATGATAGAATACTTTAGTCCCATACCATGAACCCTCATCAAGTGCTCAACATCAAAAGTCGAGCAACATATCCTTATTCGAAATGGTGCAAAAACCTCAAAGTTATGTACTCGAATTTTGGATCAAAACTATATGAAAGGAGAAACGATCTACGTCCACCCTACACACTTACTAATTAGTTCTCCCTAATACTAATTCAATTTCCACTAAATCATTTATGAAAACATTTCATAAACTACACTAGCTCAACTTAGATAATACTCCACTACAGCATAAGAGTATATACCTCTATTCGATTCCACTATTTCATTTTTCATTTACTTCCCTAAGGAAATTCAAGATTTATTCGGCTTTTATTTTCAAAAACTTTTTGAAATTGAAGTCTATACTTTAAATCATACAAATATGTAGATATAGCCCGAGTAGCTCTAAAATGATACTAACGGATTGGGTACTACCAAACAGTATTATGTATTCCCTTACAAAGAAGGGTAATACTCACGAGAAGTGTTTACCATCTATACACATCCCTTTTTCAATTTTAAGTCATTTTCAAGCCATTCGAACTAGTTAATTTAAAAATATTCCTTTTATTCCCAAATTCTCATTTCTAAAACAATACTTTATATTTTCCAACAACATTTATCACCAACTCACTTTAGGTTTGTTCGGGTTGAAAATTTTTCAATCATATAATGATAAAAAGAATATTTACTAAGTGCATTACCATGTTCGCCTGGGCAAATATCCGAGCGTCACTTAACAGATTATTCTAGTCATCACAAAACAATCAAGACTTGTTCCTCATACCAATCTAAAGATAACACTTCTTACTTACACTTTTATTCTCCAAAATTTATACTTAAACCAAATTGGTTTCAAATATTATCATTATTATTTTCCTAAAACCTTGAAAATCATTTTTCCAAAAGCATCGGGATTTAGGTTCTCGAGTTTTCAACCTAAATTCTTCCAACTTAAATGATACATTTTTATAAACCTATTTTATAAATCACTTCTATTAAACCATTTCAAATATTTATCCCAAAATATTCTATCTTTTAAATCAAATCCTACCTCAACATTAACATCGAACTCCTTATAGTCAAACCGTGATATTTAATTTACAAGGTGTTCATTTCCAATTTTCCCCCCAATCCATATCTATACAACCCTTATTTTAAGAAGGGAACATTCTAACAATAGCCAATGATCAACTAAACAAGCATGACTAAACAAACTCTAAATAATAATAATTATTATTATAACATATTATTATCTCCCAATACACCAACCAGCTATACTACACTATTTGTGGAAATCATTCTTTTTGTATATAAATTACATTCTAGGTAAATTTATTTCATTTACCCAATTTTAAAACAATACTATGTCAATTGAACTTGTTCTAGTGTTTAGGAAATCCCTATCGATAACATTGGCCAGAGGCATCGACCAGAATCTTAAGCCAATCAACAACTCAAAAACATAATATAAAACCTTTTTATAACACTAAAAAATACGCCCTCCTATATAATGTACACTCAAACTCATTCTAGGGTGTCACTTACCCTATCTCTATTGAATTACCCCCACCAGAGCTAAGGTTCTCACTTAACTTTCAGATCTGATACCATATTGTAATGAATAGGATTTTCAGCCCTCAAAAATCGATACAAATACTTCGACCGTATCAAATGTCGAACATTCAAGTGTCGAAAATACTGATTTTGTTAGGGTGAAAGAAGAAGGTGGAAAATAGAAGAAACTAAACAACATAGAATCTCACAACGGATCGCATATTATATATAATATATAATATGTAACGACCCAGAATTTCTTTCAATTGAAATTCGTATATTTAATTGATTTTTAATATTAATAAGTAAAATTTGTAAGTCGAATAAACTTTATTTCGCATATCTAGATTTAAGGGGATAACTAAATCGATAATTTAATATTTGATATTACAGAAATAATTGGAAATTGGTTTTAATGTGATTAAAATTGATTTATAAAGTTGTATTAAATCATATTGGAGTTAGAATGATGTTGTAGAACTTTTAAATTGAATTAAAAGTTAATTTGTGAAAATTGAATATTTAAATATTTATGTGATGAGTAAAAATAGCCACTTTTCAAATAGTCTTGGATTTCGACGAAACCAGTTTCTTTGGATCCGTAATGTTATATTGTTGTATGGTTTCAAATTTCATGTCAATCGGACTTACGGTTTGTCCGAGGCAAACTAAAACGCGTAGAAATCGATTCGAGTGAATTTTGAATTTAAATAGTCGATTCAAAAACTTATCTGGCTCCCGATATATATTCCATTGCGTTCGGAAAGAGGTAAAACATTATAAACGCCAGGCGACACGCTTCGTTTGGAGTTCGAAAATTTTTGGGATGAATAGTGCACGGAAATTTTCTATATAAGGCCCCATGTTTTCATTTTTTACACGAACCCTAGTTTCTTCAGCCCTAGCCGCCACCATCCTTTAATGGCCGAGAATTTCTTATCTTCTTCTCTTAATCTCTCTCAATCCGTAAAGAATTAGCAAATACTTTCAACTAGGAACTTGTAGAGGATCGTGAGAGCTACAAATCCATACGGTGATGATCGCGATCGACGCAACAATCGAGGAGCTAGGGGCTCGTGTTCATCAGGAAGACGCGCACGAAATACGAGACATAGATAAGGCCGAGCTTCAAGCCATTCGAGCCGAGAGTGTAGGAGATGGAGGCGCACGTCTTGGAAGTAGTTGATCATCGTGTAGTTGAGTCGTTTGGCCGCGTGAATTAGGGTTTGGGAGGCGGCTTGGGTTCATCTTACACGGCTTTGAACGATGAGGAAGAAAGTAAAAGGAGCGGCCCTGATTTGATGGAAGAAAACGAACGGCAGAGATGGATTAAGGTTTAAAAATAAAAATAAATTGTGAATTAATTATATTATAAATCGTGTAATGTTTAAAATAGCGTAACTTGTTCATACGAGGTCCGTTTTGGACGAAACGAATTGCGCTGGCTTTGTATTGACGAACACTACGCGATGGAGATGGATTGGAATCGATTGGAGCTAGTTTAAAATTTTGGGTAAAATTAAATGCGCGTTTAATTTTATTCGAAATAAAACACTACAACTGTATTTGAAAACAAGGTGAGAACTCCTCACTCAATCGAAATTGTTTCGATTTAAATTTTAAATAGTTAGATTTAAAATTGCTCGATTATGTGATTGAATGATAAATTATTATCTGTTGTATAGTAATAGACCCTATACGCCGTATATTAAGCGGATGTTATTTATTAAAAACATATACCGCGATAATTTCACCTTGATGTGTAATTGGTATTATATATGTACTTGGAGTTGATTTTTCCCGCATTATATAGCGGATGAGACCCTATTGCGCCGCATAAGCGGATAATATTATATAAACCCATATACCGCGATATTTCGTATTGGAACGAGATTGGTATTGTGCTAACATCTGTGGATGCAGGGAAACGGGTTGGAGGGATCCAACTCGATTTCTCACCCGTATTGATTTATTTACGGATATTGCGATATATTCTTTTATCATATGATATATGATGTTTTGGATGCCGTGATTGTTATATTTAGTGCTGTTGCAGCATTGGGCCTATTTTTGGAGTTTTAAAAATGTTAAAGTAACGTTTTCAAATTTTAAAGGAATTTAAAGTGATTTTTTGAAAGTATACGTTTTATTGAATTTTGGAATTGATTGATTTTAGATAAATAAACGTTATAATTTTTATGTTATAAAATTTATGATTTTTGAGAAATATAGTTAAAATGTGATTTTTTGAAAAATGGAGTTAATGAATTTTATAAAATAGTTTAAATAAAGATTTTTGAAATTATTATAAATGGTTTATATAAAAGATTTATAAAATTGATATTTATAAATTAAAATATTGGAATTATGAAACGAGTTTTCATAAGTGTTAAAATGAAGTATAAATGGATTCATAAGTGAATGAAATTTATAGATTTATAAATTGTGAACTTATAAAATAAATAAATTTGTAAATAGAGAATTATAAGTAATTTGCTTATAATTTGGATTTTGGGCGTGTAAATGGGATATGGATAGAATTTGTAAATTGAGGGATTTTATAAGTTGAAGTTTTTATAAAATATATATAGATGTGAATTTATAAAACGTTGTTTTATAAATCCAAAACCAAGTGAATTTGATAAGTTATTTTTTATAGCTTATTAAAGGGGATATATTCACGATTTTGGACAGTGGATAATCCTTTAAATTAAATGTGTAGAAATGTTGGATTTGGTTAACGATTTATATTCACGTTTTTGGACGGTGAATAATATATTAAAGAAATGTTTTGGGGAAGTGATATTTAAATAGAATTTAAAATGATTTGAAGTGTTTTAAAATGTATAAGTGTCGAAACCATATATTTCAACATTCAATGTTGAAATAGATGTTTTCGAGGAATAAAAGGAAACAGTGGACTATAACGCTGTTGTTATAGTAAATGATTTTCGAAAGGAAATATTTCGTATAGTATTGGGATTTATATATCTATCTTAATTTCGAATCCCTATGCTAGTGATTTTGTGTCGTCGTAACGGTGGTTTACGCAACATACGTTTTGACTCAAATGAATGTGTTAAAGAGAACGTTTTCCTTAAAGAATAAAATATATACTTAATCTGTTTTAAGTATATTGAATATTTTCTAAGTATTGAAAATAAATAGATTTGTGAATTACTTATTGTTAAATAAGTATTTGGAAATGTTTTCCAATGTAGAAATTGAAAGGGTTTAGAGAATATATCTTTTCAAAGATAAATTGAAGTGAATATTTGGCAAGTTGTTAATTTATGGAAGATTAATAAAAAGGGCCTAGTGATTGTTATGGTGCTGAATATTTGTTGGTTTGCTTTGATAATTAAATAACCGACTATCGATATTTACCTTTAAATGGGTATTTTTTGTGATTGCTTGAATTTGAATGCTACACTTATTTTAAAAATAAGCCCTCGTTATTCGGTTTAGTTGGGAGAGGACCTTTGTATCATATAACCCATTCCGAATAGTGATACGACGTATACGGATAGCATTGAAGACCGGTGGTGAAGACCGGGTATTTTCGAGAACGAGAGGATAACTCGTTGATTGTCTCTGCACTGAGTCGGGGCGGTATAGAGATTTCCTAAGTGATGGGAAGTCCGATCGGGATTGTGAATACCCGGATTGCAAGGGCTTCTTCGGAAGTGCCTTCAGTTCTGTTCGAACCCAGAATAGACTTGAATGGATTGTATGTCTGACCTTACAAATTGAGATATAAAGCAGATTTCTTTCAAATACATTTCTGTTGGTGGCGGAGAATTTATTCTCTTAACTTAACACTCTTCTTTGAGACGTACGAGCTCAGAGTTTTTGTAGTTGAAGGTTATCAGTGATATATTTCCAATTTGGTAATGTGGCATGCTGAGTGCTGCTGATCATTGTTGATCAAAGCATGGCTTTTGTAAAAAACATGGCTTTTGTAAAAAGCGTGGCTTTGTGGGAGAGACTTCGTCGAACCTCACACCCCGAAATGGTCGAAATAGGAAAGATGCGGTGAGGTTATTGGGGGGTCGCGCCCTTTAGGGTATGTGCATTTCCTTCCGGATAGAAGTGGTATCATGGTATGGAGCCCAGATACTTAACTTATTGGATATCGCTGATATGTATATATATATATATATATATGTATTACTTTGTGATTTGTTGCTGGGACCCCGATAAAGGTCGTTTACGACCGGGGGATGACATACTCGCGTCAGTAGTTACCCAGTTAGGGTTAACGCGGCCTTGTGTTGGCAGAGATCCGGTTAGGTTCTCGGGGCGTCTTTTCAGAGGCGTACCTATGTGAAAATGGGAAGTTCCTTGGCCTGACCATTTGTTGGAAATCCAAAGAAACAATACAAACCTTGTACGGTTTTAGTTGTATAACCTGCCATGGTATGTGGCGGTAACCTGCTATTGAACATGGTAGCTATAGTAGGCATAAGTGCGGAATGCCTATGCTGGCTAAGATTTATATTATACTTTCGAAATGTTTTCCTACACTTTGCACTTATAGCAATAATATCAAAGAAATTTGCGTATCAAGCATGTTTGACTATCATAAGGAGAAATCTCCTCCGATTCTGTGTTTGCATTGTGTGTGTGTGCGGGAGGCCTTATGGTAGTCTCATTTTCTAAAAGCATTGCGAATCTAATTTAAAAATTTTTCTTTGTTTATTTTTAAAGAGATAACTATTTTAAGTTCTCACACCAGTCCCATGACTGACTTGGAGTTTATTGTTCTCTTCCTAAACTTTGGGTGCCCACCAATTTCTACACAGGCAGTCTAGAGTCAGGTTATCAGGATATTCAGGAATTCAGGAGTTGTTGTAGAGATTTAGAGGAAAGCTGGATGGCTTGGCATATGAACTAGTATATAGTATTTCTTTTCCGCTGTTTGTTGTTGTAAACTCTGATAATGTAATGTAATATGATGAAATATAATAACTGATATAGTTCTTTATTTTAATAAGATTATTCATTTATCTATTATATGCTGTTCAGTTGTGATTGTGAGATTCTGATATTGTTCTGTTGATTTTTTTTCTTTCTTCTTCTATCTTCTACCTCTTCTTTAACCCTAACGGTACGGTTTTCCGGCCTTCGATTGCGCGGCAGTTGATACAGTAGACGTATTGATGTCGGCCTTCGTGAGTCGAAGAACCGGTTCCTTACAAGTTGGTATCAGAGCATATGGTTAAGTGACAACCTTGGCTCTGTTAGGAATTACTCATTAGAGATAGAGTCAGTAGTACTCTAGAATGAGTGTGAGTGTAATAATAGCTATTAGAGCGTATTTGTTAGTGAATATAAAAATGGTATTGTTTTAAAAGCGGATAAATGAAATAATTTTACCCAAAATTATATTTTACATATAAAGTAGATAATTTTTCAGAAATTATTAAAGTGTGCATAAATTGATTGTTTGATCGTTGAAATTGTAAGAATATATATAAGTTAATTAAAAGATGTTTGAATAAGTTAAATAAAACATATTGTAAAAAAATAAATTGTATAAGTAAATGAATTATTAAGTATGGAATTTTAATTATTGTGATTAACAATTGTGAAAAAAAATCTTATATATAAGAAGTGAAACTATATGAATATAGTATAAATATGAGTTGTAAATAAAAGTAAATAGAATTTACTTTTATATCGAAATCTGAATTGGATTTGGAAATTTAAGTTAAGTTAAACAAATGATGTTTAAATGGAATATAACTTAAGGAATGTTGAATGAAGTTGATTTTGGTATCGATGTAAATTAATAAAGTGAAGTGATGAATATGAACTTGAGTTATGTAATGAAATTTAACTTTTGTGGTTAAATAAATTGGCAATAGAATTAATGAATGAATTGAATGAAAATCATTAGAATATTAAACCAATTGAAATTTAAAAGTGACGAACCAAATTGAATGAATGTAAGCGAAGTAAAATGAATTTGGTTGAACTGGATATACATTGGTTGTTAGATGGTTGTTAGTTAATTGTCCAGAAATCCATATGAAATTGAATTAAGGAAATTGAAAGCTAAAGTAATTAAAATCAAACTGGAAGTTAAGCGAATCTTAAATAGAATTGAATTTGATTTGGAAGTGAACCAACTTGAATATGAATAAATGAATGTTAGTAAAAACATCAAATATTAATGAATCAAATGTGATTTAAATTGGAAAACCAATTCATTGATTATTAATGAGAAGTGCATGAGTATTGATTTGGTTATGGATGTTAGTTGGATGATAGTTGCTCGATGGTTGAATTTATTGCTTTTATTGCATTTGCTATATCGACATATGTAGTTGTGTAGTGGTATATGTTGTATATTGATATTACTTTCATATATACATGTTCTCATTTGTTTGTTGAGTGTTTAGTAGGTGCGGATTGCGCATTGCTTCGCTTTTGGAGCTCGCTTTCGCGCTATATTAGCTATATATGCTCGCTAATAATATATAAGGTATATATCTCGGATTACATATTGTTCTTTTACACCTTTTTCCCTACGGGATCCTCATTACTTGATGAGATGTATATTTGTGATATATATATTGCCCTTTTTTTTGGATCGAGCCGCATAAAGGAGACTTTGGCGAATTTTTCTTAAAATCTAAGGCGTTAGAATATTTTTGAGAAAATTGAAAAATTTTGAAAACTAAAAGTTTGATTTTGAGTTATAAAAGTTAAACGATATAGTTGGTTCTGAAAAGATAACTAAGTATGATTTGAAAACTTTGTAAAGTTTTTATAAGAAGTTTAACTATTGGATTTTGGAAAAGTTAAACACTTAAATGAATTTGAAATTTGAATTTGAAAGATTTGTTTTTGAAAAGTTAATGGATTCTGTAACTTTTTCTTACTTGGTAATTTCGAGGACGAAATTCTTTTAAGGAGGGAAGTTTGTAACGACCCAGAATTTCTGCCAACTGAAATTCATATATTTAATTGACTTTAAATATTAACAAGTAAAATTTGTAAGTCTAATAAACATTATTTCGAATATCTAGATTTTATTGGATAATTAAATCGATAATTTAATATTTGAAATTACAGAAATAATTGGAAATCGGGTTTAATGCGATTAAAATTGATTTATAAAGTTGTATTAAATCATATTGGAGTTAGAATGATGTTGTAGAACTTTTAAAATTCAATTAAAAGTTAATTTGTGAAAATTGAATATTTAAATATTTAATTGACGAGTAAAAATAGCCATTTTTCAAACAGTCTCGGATATCGATGAAACTAGTTTCATCGGATCCGTAATGTTATATTGTTGTATGGTTTCAAATTTCGTGTCAATCAGACTTACGGTTTGTCCAGGGAAAGCTAAAAAAGTAGAAATCGATTCGAGTGAATTTTGATTTTAAATAGTCGACTCAAAAACTTATCTTTCAAATTGAATCGAATTGGCTCCCGATATATATTCCATTGCGCTCGGAATAGGGGTAAAACATTATAAACGCCAAGCGGCACGCTTCGTTTAGAGTTCGAAAAATTTTGGGATGAATAGTGCACGGAAATTTTCTATATAAGGCCCCTCTGTTTTCATTTTTTACACAAACCTTAGTTTCTTCAGCCCTAGCCGCCACCATCCTTTAATGGCCGAGAATTTCTTAACTTCTTCTCTTAATCTCTCCCAATCCGTAAACAATTAGCAAATACTTTCAACTTGGAACTTGTAGAGGATCATGAGAGCTACAAATCCATACAGTGACGATCGTGATCGACACAACAAGCGAGGAACTAGGGGCTCGCATTCATCAGGAAGTTCGCGCATGAAATATGAGGCACAAATGAGGCCGAGCTTCAAGCCATTCGAGCCGAGAGTGTAGGAGATGGAGGCGCACGTCTTGGTAGTAGTTGATCATCGTGTAGTTGAGTCGTTTGGCCGCGTGAATTAGGGTTTGGGAGGCGGCTTGGGTTCATCTTGCACGGCTTTGAACGATGGGGAAGAAAGTAAAAGGAGCAGCCCTGATTTGATGGAAGAAAACGAACGGCCGAGATGGATTAACGTTTAAAAACAAAAATAAATTGTGAATTAATTATATTATAAATCGTGTAATGTTTAAAATAGCGTAACTTGTTCATACGAGGTCCGTTTTGGACGAAACGAATTGCGTGGCTTCGTATTGACGAACACTACGTGATGGAGCTAGATTGAAATCGATTGGAGCTAGTGAAAATTTTGGGTAAAATTAAACGCGCGTTTAATTTTATTCGAAATAAAACACTACAACTGTATTTGAAAACAAGGTGAGAACTTCTCACTCAATCGAAATTGTTGCGATTTAAATTTTAAATAGTAAGATTTAAAATTGCTTGATTGTGTGATTGAATGATAAATTATTATCTGTTGTATAGTAATAGACCATATACGCCGTATATTAAGCGGATGTTATTTATTGAAAACATATACCGCGATAATTTCACCTTGATGTGGAGTTGGTATTATATATGTACTTGGAGTTGATTTTTCCCGCATTATATAGTGGATGAGACCCTATTGCGCCGCATAATAGCGGATAATATTATATAAACCCATATACCGCGATATTCCGTATTGGAACGGGATTGATATTGTGCTAACATCTGTGGATGCAGGGAAACAGGTTGGAGGGATCCAACTGGATTCCTCATCCATGTTGATTTATTTACGGATATTGTGATATATTCTGTTATCATATGATATATGATGTTTTAGATGCCGTGATTGTTATATTTAGTGCTGTTGCAGCATTGGGCCTATTTTTGGAGTTTTAAAAATGTAAAAGTAATGTTTTCAAATTTAAAAGGATTTTAAAGTGATTTTTTGAAAGTATACGTTTTATTGAATTTTGGAATTGATCGATTTTAGATAAATAAATGTTATAATTTTTATGTTATAAAATTTAAGATTTTTGAGAAATATAGTTAAAATGTGATTTTTTGAAAAATGGAGTTAATAAATTTTATAAAATAGTTTAAATAAAGATTTTTGAAATTATTATAAACGGTTTATATAAAAGATTTATAAAATTGATATTTATAAAGTAAAATATTGCAATTATGAAACAAGTTTTTATAAGTGTTAAAAATGAAGTATAAATGGATTCATAAGTGAATGAAATTTATAGATTTATAAATTGTGAACTTATAAAATAAATAAATTTGTAAATAGAGAATTATAAGTAATTTTCTTATAATTTGGATTTTGGGCGTGTAAATGGGATATGGACTGAATTTGTAAATTGAGGGATTTTATAAGTTGAAATTTTTATAAAATATATATAGATGTGAATTTATAAAACGTTGTTTTATAAATCCAAAACCAACTGAATTTGATAAGTTAATTTTTATAGCTTATTAAAGGGAATATATTCACGATTTTGGATAGTGGATAATCCTTTAAATTAAATGTGTAGAAATGTTGGATTTGGTTAACGATTTATATTCACGTTTGAGGACGGTGAATAATATATTAAAGAAATGTTTTGGGGAAGCGATATTTAAATACAATTTAAAATGATTTGAAGTATTTTGAAATGTATAAGTGTCGAAACCATAGATTTCAACATTCATTGTTGAAATAGACATTTTCGAGGAATAAAAGGAAATAGTGGACTATAACACTGTTGTTATAGTAAATGATTTTCAAAAGGAAATATTTCGTATAGTATTGGGATTTATATATCTATCTTAATTTCGAATCCCTATACTAGTGATTTTGTGTCGTCGTAACGGTGGTTTACGCAACATACGTTTTGACTCAAATGAATGTGTTAAAGAGAACGTTTTCCTTAAAGAATAAAATATATACTTAATCTGTTTTAAGTATATTGAATATTTTCTAAGTATTGAAAATAAATAGATCTGTGAATTACTTATTGTTAAATAAGTATTTGGAAATGTTTTCCAATGTAGAAATTGAAAGGGTTTAGAGAATATATCTTTTCAAAGATATATTAAAGTGAATATTTGGCAAGTTGTTAATTTATGGAAGATTAATAAAAAGGGCCTAGTGATTGTTATGGTGCTAAATATTTGTTGGTTTGCTTTGATAGTTAAATAACCGACTATCGATATTTACCTTTAAATGGGTATTTGTTGTGATTGCTTAAATTTGAATGCTACACTTATTTTAAAAATAAGCGCTCGTTATTCGGTTTGGCCGGAAGAGGACCTTTGTGTCATATAACCCATTCCGAATAGTGATACGACGTATACGGATAGCATTGAAGACCGGTGGTGAAGACCGGGTATTTTCAAGAACGAGAGGATAAATCGTTGATTGTCTCTACACTGAGTCGCGTCGGTATAGAGATTTCCTAAGCGATGGGAAGTCCAATCGGGATTGTGAATACCGGATTGCAAGGGCTTCTTCGGAAGTGCCTTCGGTTCTGTTTGAACCTAGAATAGACTTGAATGGATTGTATGTCTGACATTACAATTTGAGATATAAAGCAGATTTCTTTCAAATACATTTCTGTTGGTGGCGAAGAATTTATTCTCTTAGCTTAACACCCTTCTCTGAGACGTACGAGCTCAGAGGTTTTGTAGTTGAAGGTTATCAGTGATATATTCCCAATTTGGTAATGTGGCATGTTGAGTGCTGCTTATCATTGTTGATCAAAGCGTGGCTTTTGTAAAAAGCGTAGCCTTGTGGGCGAGACTTCGTCAAACCTCACACCCCGAAATGGTCGAAACAGGAAAGATACGGCAAGGTTATTAGGGGTAGCGCCCTTTAGGGTATGTGCATTTCCTCTTGGATATAAGTGGTATCGTGGTATGGAGCCCAGATACTTAACTTATGTGGATATTGCAAATATATATATATATATATATATATATATATTTGCAATATTATTACTTTGTGATTTGTTGCTGGGGCCACGGATAAAGGTCGTTTACGACCGGGGGATGGCATACTCGTGTCAGTAGTTACCCAGTTAGGGGTAACCCGGCATTGTGTTGGTAGAGATCCGGTCAGGTTCTCGGGGCGTCTTTCCAGAGGCATACCTATGTGGCAATGGGAAGTTCCTTGGCCTGACCATTTGTTGGAAATCCAAAGAAACAATACGAACCTTGTACGGTTTTAGTTGTATAACCTGCCATGGAATGCGGTGGTAACCTGCTATTGAACATGGTAGCTATAGTAGGCATAAGTGCGGAATGCCTATGCTGGCTAAGATTTATATTATACTTTCTAAATGTTTTCCTACACTTTGCACTTATAGTAATAATATCAAAGAAATTTGCGTATCAAGCATGTTTGACTATCATAATGAGAAATCTCCTCGATTCTGCGTTCGCATTGTGTCTGTGTGCGGGAGGCCTTATGGTAGTCTCATTTTCTAAAAGCATTGCGAGTCTAGTTTAAAAATATTTCTTTGTTTATTTTTAAAGAAATAACTATTTTAAGTTCTCACACTAGTCCCATGACTGACTTGGAGTTTATTGTTCTCTTCCTAAACTTTGGGTGCCCACCAATTTATAACGGGCAGTCTAAAGTCAGGTTATCAGGATATTCAGGAATTCAGGAGTTGCTGTAAAGATATGGAGGCAATCTGGATGGCTTGGCGTATCAACTAGTATATAGTATTTCTTTTCCGCTGTTTGTTGTTGTAAACTCTGATAATGTAACGTAATGTGATGAAATATAATAACTGATATAGTTCTTTGTTTTAATAAGATTATTCATTTATCTATTATATGTTGTTCTGCTGCGATTGTGAGATTCTGATATTGTTCTATTGATTTTTTTTCTTTCTTCTTCTATCTTCTACCTCTTCTTTAACCCTAACGGTACGGTTTTTCGGCCCTCGATTGCATGGCAGTTGATACAGTGGACGTATTGATGTCGGCCTTCGTGAGTCGCAGAACCGGTTCCTTACATAATACAACAATGGTTAAACATCTTTATTCATATATAAAACATCAGAGTACACTAGACTTATCCTAAATTTGGATAGTTATAGAAACCATCCTTAAATTGACAAACATACATACTCTATGATACACCGAAAAAAAAATATACATGAATACCTCTTGACCATTCAGCTTCTCTCCAACTCCAAAATATCCAGCTAAACCTGGGAAAACATGCTCGGTCTGACCCGAGCATCACACGGAATAACGCCCGGGTCAGTCTGGTCAGCCAGCATGAGTAAAACTTGATAACAAGTAATAACCAAACTGATTTATATATTTGTAAACTTTTCAAACAAAGGGTATCTCATAAGGCCACAACACACATAAAAATGGGTGGGTTTTTACCCTACAAATACCAAATCATTTTATATCAAAATCCAGTGATATTATCATAGTATCTAGGTTTAAAAGTAAATGGATAAAATAGTTGAAATGCTTACATTTCACATTCCAACATACTAGGCTCTATAATCAAAAACATAAGGCATGTATTGGAGGTTAGATGTAACATCCCGCCTTTTTGTACGTTTAAATCGACGATAAAACACACATGTCAGACTCAAACCATACAAAAGAGCGGATTGTTATTGGGGTAAATAAGAAAACCAGAGAAAGAAATAAAACAAAATAGAATCTTGCAGCTGAACGATAAAATATAATAATCAAATAAACATTTCATCAAGCTGTTTTACAAAATATTCGATTCTACTTACTTAATACATATCAGAGTTACACATACCAGAGAATAATAAATAGTGCAGTGGAACAGTATGAATGTAGCGGAATACTATAATAAATAATAGTAATAAAATCTTCGTCTTCATTCTCCATAAATAAAGTCTTCAAATCCTGAAATGCTCAGTCAGACCCAAGCGAATTGAAAAGGCAAAACACTCGAGTCAGAACTAAAAGATCTTATATAAGTTAAATCAACGGTAAATAAATACAAGTGTAAACGGCATCGGAGATGTTTACGGGATTTGACATTTCCTATCCAGTGTCTAACGTGAGTCTAGTAACTTAAGAGATGCTCGGGATTCACATCTCCTAAGGATCTGTTAAACTATTTACTATGTATTAATACTTCGCTATTATAATAATGTCTATTGTAAAATAAACTTACTTTTAAATAGCATTAAGGCTTTACATTTTCCACCTTAACACGTAATAATCACAGTAGTCCATCCAGTATCATGGTTCCTCCTGATCGGGAAGCCACCAGAGGATACCACATGGGTTACGGGAGAAAACCAAACTCGTACAAGGCTCGCTAGGGTAGGTGACACGGCACAACTAGGCAAAGCCAGGGTAGATATACCAATTGCTATCTAGACTGGTGGTAACGCGTAGCAGCTACTACCGCCCACATCGAGCCACACCTCCAAAAATCAAAAGTAAAAAGTGGCCACCAAATAAGTCTCATTGTCAGAATGTAATATCGAAGGAGTGTGACCGATCATAGGAGCTACCTCATTGGCCCGACGTTTCTCCTGTTTTAGCCACCTTATGCCAACTCGCGGGAGCTGGGTCCACATATATACCTCAAAGGAACGCCGTCGCCATCCTACTTCATTCTGGAACCTCCACCGCGTATATGCTTGTTAAAGTGGGTTTCAGAGTTAGTAGAGAGTATGAAAATTTCCGATCCCAGTCTCTTTAACAACCAAATGTTATTATAACACCGTGGTCTTTTCAAAATAGTTTGTACTTTTAAAACCAGAATATAATATCCATTTCAAACCCATATACATACGATATCATTTCCGTTTTAAAACCCAAATCAATATGATGTCATTTTTATAAAACCCAAATCAATATGTTATCATTTTATGACACCCAAATAAACCAATTCAATTTCCATATATCTCAAAGCTTTAAATATTCCACCATTTCAAAACTAATTCTTTGATAATTCCATATATATCACATTCAATTACTATTATTTAGATTCGAAATGTTTACTTAATAAATGCAATATCATTTAAGTAAAATATTTAAACTTTAAATAACTGAATATTCTTCCAATTTATTTAACTTGATATATTCATTTAAATCAACTTGATATTCATTTAAATTACTCTAAACAAAATCAAGTTATAGAAATCATACCCTTTAGAATCTCCGTTTTATATAAATTTCAAATCAACTTTATTCGAGTATAATCCTAAAATAATTTAATTCAGATAAATTTCATATTTCTCTTCCAACCTTAATTTTTATTTAAGTCATAATAAATTCTATATCCAATATAACTTAAACACATACTTAGCCATATTATATAAAACTAATGAAACTTTATTATTTGGCTTATTTTATATTTCCAAACAAATTTACACATAGCTAAAAATCAATAATCAAATAACATTTATATAACATTTAAAATCAATATTCATATAACCCATATATTTCTTTATAAAACCATAAAAATCAATTTTCAAAAATATTTATATATAGACCAACGGTGCCTGTATATAATTTTCTATCCTATGGTCAAGTGATATGGATATTTATCATTTCAATCCGTAATTTAAAATAAAAATAAGGTTATATATCATTTCAAAGCGCAATCCTAAATGAAATAAAAATCCATACAACTTGCAGTTTGTAATAATATAACATACAACATCCATTCATCCAATATCAATCATCAACCATTTATCACAATCATCATTCAATTCAATCAAAAACATTAATATAAACAGATAATAAACAACAGGCATTAACTAGTAGTTTATATTCAATAATAAATTAAATAACTATTTAATAGGCACTTTATATGCAATAATAAATTAAATAACAATTTAATTCACATAAATTCAATTTAACTGGGATGATAATTTAAAATATGCCAAACAATCATAAATAAATTTCTAATCACATAAAAAATTGATTTAACACAAATAAGAAATTTTAGAAGTTGTGAGTGGGTTAAAACACTCACCTTTGAATTTAAATTGAATTTAAATCCAATTTAAATCCAAAATTCGAATAGTCTCAAAATCCGTCCAAACCAGAGCCAAAATGTATGAAATTCCAATAAGAACCTAGCGGAGCAACCGCACCGTGAATTGGATCTCGTATGCGAAAGATATAACGATTAGAATATGAATGATTTTAAAATACGAAACAAATAAAATAAAGAAAACAACCCAAAAGAACAAGCCACATCACCTTTCTTCATCACCTAGCAACATGCACAGTACCCAGACAACCGAACCAACCGCATTCCACCCACCTCCCCCCTTTGACCGAGAATTTCGACCGCCTCCGACCACCATTCGACAAGCCGCAGCCACCAATTTTCACTTCTTCCCCTCCTCCATCCAACGCACCCCTCCGGCCACCCCAGATGTCGCGCGTCTCCACCTGCAAGCTAGGGTTTTCGAACCCTAGTTCGCCAATTCCAGGCCCCAAGACGAACAATACACCCTCCGGCCACCATCGAACAACTCCACATGATAATCTCCACCAAACCCACACGAAAATTTCGCTGATTGACGAAGAAATCAGAAACCCCCGATTGGCGATTTAGGTTTCATGTTTCTTGCCTTTGACCACGATTTGCCGCTGATAGAACCACAATTACGAAAAACAAACACCAGATGTTGATTCGTATTGTCGAGATATACGATATATAATTTTTCTGAATCTTTTGAGGAGTTTGAATTTTGGCTTTTGAATTTGATTTTAAATTTAAATTGGAATTTTGTTTTTTCTGCCATGGAAGCAGGAGGAGCTATAGGAATTGTTTGTACAAAATAATGACCTAAGAAATAGGCTAGGGTTTATAACAGGGTATATATAGGCAAGACGAAATTAGAATGGACCGGATCGATTGGTTTGGAACGTTGAACGATAAATGGCCCGAAAAGCCCGTTCTGAATCCGGAACGAAATTAGATCAACCCATATATCAAAATGGATGTTTTTAAATATTTTAAATTCACTGGAACATGTTTCAAATCCAAATTCCATCGTATGAAGAAGTTATGCAAAAATCAAGTTATTTCAAATTGATTTCGATTTAATTGATTTCAAGGCGTTTCAAGCCCATACGATCAAACGACAAGCCCGATTGCTACGCAACTTGAAATCCTAAAATAATTCACCGTTACAGATCCAATAAAACTAGTTTCGTTGAAATCCGAGTCAGTGGCCAAAATGGCTATTTTTAGATGAATTAAATAAATCATTAATTAATTAATTAAATCAAATTTTCAATTTCAATTCGATAATTGACAAATTTCATCATTTTTGATTTCTCAATCATTTATAATGATCTAAACAAATTTAAATGTCAATTTAGAGTTGATTAATTTATCAATTTGAGTATTAACCTCGATTTCATTAAATTCAAAATTTATAAATTTAATTGCCAATAATTCTATTTAATTTACTTTTCATTCTATTATCAATTCACTATTATCAAACGGATGAAATTAACATTGGATTAAAATCTATCACATTAATATTCTCACATTCCATTTTCATTTCAATTAACGTAATATTTAAATATTTAATTTCATTTATTTCCAACAAATCCAATTATTAAATATAAATTAATAAATATTGATTTCATTCCTTCTTATTCAAACAATCATTATCCCATCCATACTTTATTTCAACAAAAAACATTATAATTACTTGTCTAACATTGATGGTATCAAATTTCAATTTATTAAGCACCACTTCATCCGTTAATATAACTTCGAATTCAGTTCCCAATTTACTAATTTCAATCAATTATAACTTTACAATTTGTTGCAAATAATTCACTAAATTAGTTATTTGTTAACTTGCATTAACATTATTTCCAAATATTACCTTAATTTACGTTCAATTACTATTACCAATGTGTTATTTCATTCATTAACTCAATACTTACCTTTATTTTCTCATATTCAATTTATAACCAGGTATAGCACTTTCACAACTTCTTTTATTAGAATTTTATCCAAATCATTAATAATTGTTTCAAGTACCATTGTTATATTTCATTTTAGCCTTCATTTCATTATTATATTATAAAAAAATTTATTTCTTTCTAAATTTAATTGCAAAAATCTTATTAAATTTAGCTATTTGATTGTCGAAATTTACGGGTTGTTACACCCTCCCCTACTCAAAACTTTTCGTCCCCGAAAAGGAAAAAGAAGGGAAAAGAAAGGATTGAGTAAGCATTATAGATTATTCGAAATACTAACTTTATAAACCAATAAATTTACAAAATTAATTAATTTAAATGAAATATACCAATTTATAATCTTTAAATCTTTTATACTCAAATTAATAAAGTTCGGAAAACGTTTCAAATTTTTTCTAAGTCTGAAATTTACGGAAAGTTTCAGCAGAGTCTCCTTTGTACAGAGAGGCTCGGGAGAAAATTTAATATCAAATATAACAATATACGACATATATTTTCCAAAATAATGTACATCCCAATACATGAAACAATATAATAGTGCTATAAAACCGTAATCCGAAAACGTACTTATTTATCACGCAATTAAAGCTTATTTGTGAAACCAAAAGCAGTAGCAATTGCTTCCATAGCCTGTATTTCACTTATATAATACAAAAGAGTTAATAATTATATAAAATGTAATATCTAAAGTTGTTTCAACCATAAACAAACAAATCAATACAAACAACGATCCCTTGCAACGAAGCATACAACGATCACATAAAATCAACACAATCAATTATCCATTCATATCAAACACATGAATAGTTGTTTTGGTTCAAAAATTTTAAATTGTACAGAATGAAAAATAAATACTAAGTGCACCATTTACTCAAAAGCCTTAGATGAAAACTAAATAGATTATTCGTTCACCCAAACAAATTTAAAGTATCTTTCCCCAAACAGCTATAAGTCAAATAATACCAATTCCAAACAATAGGTCAAGTTCATTCTTATTAATTTCATTTCATAAATTTGTCATTTGATTCCCTTTTCATTTATACAATGATTTATCTGTTTATTTACATTTAACTTCTTAAAATTTTCATTTAATTTAATTTATTCATATCATGTAATTTTCCTTTTATTATATTACATTTATTTATTCACTGCTTAATTTCATTTATTTACAGTATTCATCTTTATGCTTTTTTCAAAATAAATAACTTCAAAATTTACTTAAGTCTATAATTACGTACTTACAACATTTACCTTCTATCATATTTTATTATAGTAAGATTTCCATTATAACTTAAGTTTATAACAATTACAACATCAAATTCTTATTTATTAAAGAATTTCATTGAATACTACATTACTTCAAATTTTACTTGTAAAATTTCCCATTGCATTTTATTTTAACAATTTAACTTTTTATAGTTGGTAAGTCATATATACGTTAAAAAATGTAAATTGAAAATTACACAAGTTTATCTTATTTCATTTTAGTTGACTTAATGTTCAGCAAAAATATCTTCTGTTTTTAGGTTACATATTTCAACTTTCTTTTTTATTTATAACTTAGCATTAAATCTCTTATTTCCTTTAGAGGTTTCAATTATTAATTACTTACGTTCCAATTCACTATAATAATTGAAACTATTAATTTACGAAAACTTAAGAACTAAATACCGCATTTTAAAATGATAGATAAATGTATATACTTACAGTTTATATATATATATATCCCATTATATTTAAAGCAATTTAAAATTTATATTTGTTTATCAAAATAAATCTGCAGTAAAACTACTACAGTGGCCATCCCACTTCAAAACTCGAAAATGAACGTCGATGATGCGTGCACTCATCACCGAAATTATTTTCCAGCGATAGAGAGGGGAGTACAGAATTTATTTCTTTTCAAAATTTCTTTAAAATAATTCTTTCAAATTATATTAAAATATTTATATCAGAAAACACTTATAAACAATATTATTATATTCCAAAATCCTTTGAAAGCAAATTTCAAAATCTCGGAACTTAAGCTCTGAAATTTCCAAGTTTCATTGATTTTATCTTCTTCAAATCTTGTTTCCAATCAGTATTTATGAATTTCACTACCTAACAACCAATATATCATCTTTAGAAAATTTATTTCTTTATATACAGAAAATATAATAGGCAAAATTATTTCATTTACCTATATTCCAAAACAAATATTGTGTCGGTTTATCCTATTAAGTGTTTAGAAATCCCTATTGATGTCATAGCGTCTTATGCACCAACCAGAATTTATAAATACAAAATGGAACAAATTAATTTTGTAGCACTAACAAATACGCTCTCTCGTATATATACACTCAGTGACTCATTATAGGCTATTACTGTTTGCACCAAAATTGGTAACAAACCCCAAGTCACATAAAAGCACTAGTATATGAATATAAATCAACAATATTCGAGCGTAAATCATAGATCTGAGTAAATAGCAAACAACAATCCTGAAATAACGAACGGGAACACAAGATTTATAGTGGTTCGGCTATCTTCGTCCTACGTCCACTTCAATTAATTATCTTTTATAGTAGCTCTGCATTGTTTACAATAGATTACAACGGATTACAATGAAGATTTCAAGTACAACAGTGATGGTGAGATCTAGAATTGAATTCGGCAGAGTCTGGACGTTGAATAGCCAAAAGATCCTTTTTCTATAGGCTTCAAGGGGCAATTATTAGGTGTAAGAGGCTGATATCGTGCTCAAATTTCGGGAGACTCCTTCTGGCACGTGAGTGGGCCCATGCGACCGATCCCACCAAGTTTCGACTCAATCCGTGTTCGATACGAATCGATTTCGTATCGATCAAGAAATGGTCCAATCGAGTTGAAACTTGGCAGGGATGTTCTTTAGCTTGTACGTAAGCTCCTGTGAAAATTTCGTAGCATTTGGACCTGTGGTTTGGGAGATATGATCGATGAAACTTTGTATTCGTCGAAGGTTGTTGACTTCGAATCCATGATTCGTATCCATCCCTTCCTATCGATCAGAAGCACGTGTGCATAGCATGACGTAGCGCGAGCTTCCTGGACCGATCCAACTTTTGTGGTGATTTGATCCATAATTCCAAGGCCTTCCCCTCGTTTTCATCGACACGTTCGCATCAATATCTAGGAGTATTGATGACGCTGTTCGCACCGTTGATTAGAGTGTCATCCCGCATCAACCACTGAAGGAGTACACTATTCGTATCGATCGATCCTTTGCGATCGATACGAACGGCGAGCATTGGATCGATACGAACCAGATCAACAGGAGCAGTGTAGTAGCGGAGTGTGAACAGTATCGATGCGATTAGAACCAATGTGATGACTCCAGATCAATTCGAACATATGGATACGAACAATCGAGCATGCATGAACCTGATCGATACGGACCTGATGGATTCGAACTATGCAAAATATGATGGATTCAAATAGATTGAGGCGGTGTCATTCCGATGGATACAAATTTGATGGATTCGAATAGGCCATCACCTTGGTTCTCCGATGGATACGAGCATCATATTTCTTCTACATTGTATCGATATATCTCCTTCGTACGAACTCTAATTAACCTGAAATTTGGAATGCTAGTTTCCATGGCTTCGCTTGTTGTGTCTTATTAGTTGTAGCCCGATCCGGAATCAGACAAAATTCATCGATATCCATAGCGAACGTGCAATGCATAATCGACATTCATGACTAGTAATCATTGGTTTTCAGTTAATTTTTAGGTATCTCGGCTTTGCCAAAATGCATGATAACACTTTGCCCCCCAAAACGTGCCTTTTGGAAAAAGGTGTGTTTTGAATAGCTTCAAATCAAATGTAGTGATTCCATGTTTTATTCAAAGCTAATAGTGTTTTCAATCAATTTTGCGGCTGCTCGAAGCCATATCATTATCCATTTCTTCCTATAGAAGTTTAAGAATGAAATTCTACAGTCTCTCTGGACTATCAGCTGTCACTCCGAACGTTTACCAGGTCCATTCCAGACTTAGCGATCAAATAGAAAGATTCTGTTGCACTCCGGCATTGCCTTCTCTCCCTTGCGCTCTGGCCCTAGCTAGGGTGTATAGCGATGTCTTGGTCATTCTAGACCGATCGTAGCCTTTCTGGGCTCTTGCTGGAACCCATCCTGTCACTCTCCGGTGAAAGGGAAATAGCGTTAAGTGAGTCGATCATGTCGCTCTCCGGTGAAGCAACTCACTTCTTGCACTCCGGTTCAGTGTATCTGAACATTAAGCGATGTCATGGCCTAAATCGTGGGCCGATCATGGCCTCTCCGGGCTCTTATCGAATCCGGATCCAATCACTCTCCGGTGAATGGGAAAGATGTTAAGTGAGTCGATCCTGTTGCTCTCTGGCGAAGCAACTCACTTCTTGCACTTCGGACCCCGCCTCTCTGGGTAGGGTCATAAAGCGATCGTGTTCAAACCGGTTTATAATATTCATTCTTTAACTCTTTGGCCAAAGGTTTATTTCCTGAAATTCAAGTTCATTTATTGAATTCAAATCCTAGATGTTCAATCTCAAATATTAGGAAAATCTAGACATTGCCTCTCCGAGCAGATCGAACTATCTCCATCTCAAAGCATGCCTAGGGATCTCTCCGGTTCCCGTACATGCGGAAGTGGAATAGCTGTTTTATTTTTAAAATAAAATCTAAGAAATCTAACTGACCAAAGTTCAGATCCTGAACTTGGCCCGTGCCATCATAATCAGTTGATAATGAGTCTCGATCCCGATCCAGGATCAGTTCTGTTAGGTGGATGCGGTAGTTGTTCAGGTCTCACGGCCACCGTCCGTTCTCTGATATATTGTGGCAATCTACCACTCCTGGCATGTTCTTCCACCTCATCTTTCAGGTAGCGGCATTAATCGGCAGTGTGCCCATCCAGCTCATGGAATATGCAATATTTTCCACTTCTGGCTCCCGCTCTGTAGGATCTCTCCTAGGTGGTTTTGGATAGGGGAGTTGCCCCCGAGTTTCCGTGTAAGTCCATTCCAGGCTTGCCATCAGATCTGTGTATTGCTTGAATCTAGGCTCTCGGAATTTCATTCGTTTATCAGGACCATCACGTCTATCATCCTGCTTTCTCTTTCCTTTGTCTGCTCCAGACTATTCCCTGGCGGTTCCTTCGCCCTACATAGCGTTTTCTTCTTGCCTCTCGGCTCGTGATTCTTCTAGTCAAGTGAATCTTTCAGCTTCATGATAGAATTCTCCAAGATCTTGTGGTGGATCTCTTGCCAGAGAATCTTTGAATTCGGTGTCTTCCCCAACTCCTGCCACCGCGCCATCAAAATCATCAATAGATCCGGGCGATCTACAGAAGCCACCGTCGCATTGAATCGCAATAGAAAATCTTTTATCGACTCTCCGGTCCTTTGCTTTGTTAAAGCCAAAGTCATTACACTCTTGGGTCGCATCACATGGACCCTAAACTGTCTCATGAAGCAATCTACGAGCTCGCCCCATGTTCTGATCGATCCAGTTTCTAGTTGTTTGAACCAAAGCGCAGCCAAATCTGATAAAAATAAAGAGAAAGATCATTCCATCACTTCCTCAGATGCTCCCAGCACTTCCATATGTCTGATGTATCTGGTAATGTGCATGGTCGGGTCTGACATCCCATCATAAGGTTCCAGTATTGGTAGTTTGAACTTTGGAGGGTTCCTTGCATTTCTGATATTCGGAGTGAGCGGACTCCGACCGACTTCTTCCAATCCTCCACTCGACAATCCTCCTCTCATGATTCGTCGCACTAGACCAATCATTCTTTCATCTCCATCCGAGGGCTGCCCCCTTGTCATGTTTCTATCCTGCCCCCCAAGTCTCGAAGGGAATTCTGGTACATACTCCTCGTGTGACTCGTTAACATTAGCATTGGCTCTAGCCTATTGAGCTCCATCCATTGGTCTTCCAGTATCGGATCCTGAGAGTCTGCCCCCAAGTCCTTGCTGGTTGCCTTCTGGTTCTGCATTCTATCCTCTATTGGGTTCCCCAACCCATGCTCCCTGTTCCACATTCACAGTTGCAGTAGTTTGCCCACGATTTTGTACATTTGCTGCTCTTATCTGTTCGAAGAAGTTCTGCAGCATCTTCTGTTCACTCTTCATTATTCTTTCATGCATCGAATTTCCCATAGCCTCCATCTCATCCCCGGTGATGTAGATCGAAGCTTGTCCTTCTCCACCTCCGAAGGAAGCTTCTTGGCTTCCTTCCTGTTGGCTTCTCTCAGCTCTCTGTCTTTTGCTGGATTGTCGAGTCATTGTCTCTAAATCCGAATTCATCAAGCTTTTAAATTTGAACTTCAAATCCGGTGCAGCAGGTGCTAGTTCTTCTCAGCGAAAGCACCAAAGTGTTTGCGCCAAAATTGGTCACAAACCCCAAGTCACGTGAAAGCACCAGTATATGAATATAAATCAACAATATTTGAGCGTAAATCACAGATCTGAGTAAATAGCAAACAACAATCCAGAAATAACGAACAGGAACACAAGGTTTATAGTGGTTTGGCTACCTCCGTCCTACGTCCACTTTAATTAATTATCTTTTATTGATGTTCTGCACTGGTTACAGTTGATTACAACGGATTACGATGAAGATTTCAAGTACAACAGTGATGGTGAGATCTCGAATTGAATCCGGCAGAGTCTGGACATTGAATAACCAAAAGATCCTTTTTCTGTAGGAGGGGCTATTTATAGGTGTAGGAGGCTAATATCGCGCTCAAACTTTGGAAGACTCCTTCTGGCATGTGAGTGGGCCCACGCGACCGATCCCACCAAGTTTCGACTCGATCCGTGATCGATACGAATCGATTTCGTATCGATCAAGAAATGGTCCAATCGAGCTGAAACTTGGCAGGGATGTTCTTTAGCTTGTACGTAAGCTCCTATGAAAATTTCGTAGCATTTGAACCTGTGGTTTAGGAGATATGATCGATGCAACTTTGTATTCGTCGAAGATTGTCGACTTTGAACCCATGATTCGTATCCATCCTTTCATATCTATCAGAAGCACGTGCACATAGGATGACGTGGTGCGAGCTTCCTGACCGATCCAACTATTGCGGTGATTTGATCGAGTCATTCCGAGGCCTTCGCCTCGTTTGCATCGACACGTTCGCATCAATAACTGGGAGTATCGATGATGTTGTTCACGTCGATGATTAGAGTGTTGTCCCGCATCGATCACTAAAGGATTGAACTATTCGTAACGATCGATCCTTGGGGATCAATACGTACAGCGAGCGTTGGATGATGCGTACCAGATCAACACGAATAGTATAGTAGTGGAGTGCAAACAGTATCGATGCGAACAGAACCAATGTGATGACTCCAGATCGATTCAAACATATGGATATGAACAATCGTGCATGCATGAACCTGATCGATACGGACCTGATGGATTCAAACAATGAAAAATCTGATGGATTCGAATAGATTGAGGCGGTGTCATTCCGATGGATAAGAATTTGATGAATTTGAATAGGCCACCACCTCGGTTCTCCGATGGATACGAACAACATATTTCTTCTACCTTGTATCGATCATATCTCCTTCGTACGAACTCTGATTAACCTGAAATTTGGAATGCTGGTTTCCATGGCTTCGCTTGTCGTGTCTTGTCAGTTGTAGCCTGATCCGGACTCGGAAAAAATTCATCGATATCCATAGCGAACCTGCAATGTATAATCGACATTCATGACTATTAATCGTTGGTTTTCAGTTAATTTTTAGTTATCTCGGCTTTGCCAAAAGGTGGGATAACAATTACTACCCTATAAATAAAGAGTCAGACCCTACAAAGCTAAGGTTTATCGCTAAACCAAAGCTCTGATACCAGATGTAACATCCCGCCTTTTGTACGTTTAAATCGACGATAAACCACGCATGTCAGACTCAAACCATACAAAAGAGAGGATTGTTATTGGGGTAAATAAGAAAAGCCAAGAAAGAAATAAAACAAAACAGAATCTAGCAGCGGAACGATAAAACATAATAATCAAATAAACAGTTCATGAAGCTGTTTTACAAAATATTAGATTTTACTTATACAATACATATCAGAGTTACAAATACCAGAGAATAATAATAATGCAGAGGAACGGCATGAATGTAATGGAAGACTATAATAAATAATAGTATTAAAATCTTCGTCATCATCCTCCAGAAATAAAGTCTTCAAATCCTGAAATGCTCAGGCTGAACCGAGCGAATTGAAAAGACAAAACACTCGAGTCAGAACTAAAAGATCTTATGTAAGTTAAATCAGCATTAAATAAATATGAGTGTAAACGGCATCGTAGATGTTTACGGGATTTGACATCTCCTATCCATTGTCTAATGTGAGTCTAGCAACTTAAAAGATGCTCGGGATTCACATCTCCTAAGGACTTGTTAAACTATTTACTATGTAGTAATACTTCGCTATTATAATAATGTCTATAGTAAAATAAACTTACTTTTAAATAGCATTAAGGCTTTACATTTTCCACCTTAACATGTAATAGTCCCAGTAGCCCATCCAGTATCATGGTTCCTCCTGATCGGGAAACCACCAGAGGATACCACACGGGCTACGGGAGAAAACCAAACTCGTACAAGGCTCGCTAGGGTAGGTGACATGACACAACTAGGCAATGCCATGGTAGATATACCAACTACTATCCGAACTGGTGGTAACGTGTAGCAGCCACTACCGCCCACCTCGAGCCACACCCCCAAAAATCAAAAGTCAAAAGTGGCCACCAAATATGTCTCAAACTTAGAATATAATACTGAAGGAGTATGTCCGATCAGAGGAGCTACCTCATTGGCCCAGCGTCGCTCCTGTTTTAGCCACCTTATGCCAACTCACGGGAGTTGGGTCCATGTATATACCTCAAAGGAACGCCGCCGCCATCCTACTTCATTCTGAAATCTCCACCGCGTATACGGTTGTCAAAGTGGTTTTCAGAGTTGGCAGAGAGTATGACAACTTTTGATCCCGGTCTCTTTAACAACCAAACATTATTATAACACTGCGGTCTTTTCAAAATAGTTTGTACTTTTAAAACCAGAATATAATACCATTTCAAACCTATATACATAAGATATCAGTTCCATTTTAAAACCTAAATCAATATGATGTCATTTTTATAAAACCCAAATCAATATGATATCATTTTATGACACCCAAATAAACCATTTCAATTTCCATATATTTCAAAGCTTTAAATATTCCACCATTTCAAAACTAATTCTTTGATAATTCCATATATATCAATTTCAATTACTATTATTTAGATTTGAAATGTTTACTCAATAAATCCAATATCATTTAAGTAAAACTTTTAAACTTCAAATAATTGAATATTCTTCCAATTTATTTTACTTGATATATTCAATTAAATCAACTTGATATTCATTTAAATTACTCTAAACAAAATCAAGTTATAGAAATCATACCCTTTAGAATCTCAATTTTATATAAATTTCAAACCAACTTTATTGGACTATAATCCTTAAATAATTTAATTCACATAAATTTCATATTTCTCCTCCAAACTTAATTTTTATTTAAGTCATAATAAACTCTATATCCAATATAAATTAAACAGATACTTAACCATATTATATAAAACTAACCAAACTTTATTATTTGTCTTATTTTATATTTTCAAACAAATTTACACAAAGCTAATAATCAATTATAAAATAACATTTATATAACATCTAAAATCAATGTTTATATAACCCATATGTTTCTTTATAAAACCATAAAATTAAGTTTTCAAAAATATTTATATATAGATCAACGGTGCTTGTATATAATTTTATATCCTATGGTTAAGTGATATGGATATTTATCATTTCAATCTGTAATTTAAAATAAAAATATGGTTATATATCATTTCAAAGCGCAATCCCGAATGAAACAAAATTCCATACAACTTATAGTTTATAATAATATAACGTACAACATACATTCATCCGATATCAATCATCAACCATTTATCACAATCATCATCCAATTCAATCAAAAACATCAATATAAATAGATAATAAACAACAGGTATTAACTGGCGGTTTATATTCAATAATAAATTAAATAACTATTTAACTGGCAGTTTATATGCAATAATAAATTAAATAACAATTTAATTCACATAAATCCAATTTAATTGGGATGATGATTTAAAATATGCCAAACAATCATAAATAAATTTCTAATCACATCAAAGATTAATTTAACATGCATAAGAAATTTTAGAAGTTGTGAGTGGGTTAAAACATTCACATATGAATTTAAATTGAATTTAAATCCAATTTAAACCCAAAATTTGAATAGTCTCATAATCCATCTAAATAAGAGCCAAAATGTCTGGAATTCCAATACGAACCTAGCGGAGAAAATCATGCATGAATTGGACCTCGTATGCGAAAGATATAGCGATTAGAACATGTACGATTTTAAAATACGAAATAAATAAAATAAAGAAAACAACCCAAAAGAACAAGCTACGTCACCTTTCTTCATCACCTAGCAATGCGCATAGTACCTAGACAACCGAACCCAATGCATTCCACCGGCTTCCCCCCTTTGGTTGAGAATTTCGACCGCCTCCGACCACCATTCGACAAGCCGCAGCCACCAATTTTCACGTCTTCCCCTCCTCCAACCAGCGCACCACCTCCGGCTACCCCAGATGCCGCTCACCGCCACCTACAAGCTTGGGTTTTCGAACCCTAGTTCGCCAATTCCAAGTGCCATGGCGAATAATATGCCCTCCGGCCACCATCGAACAACTCCACACGACAATCTCCACCAAACCCACACGACAATTTCACCGATTGACGATGAAAGCAGAAACCCCTAATTGGTGATTTAGGTTTCGAGATTCCTGCCTTTGACCATGACTAGCCGCCGATAGAAGCACAATTATGAAAAACGAACACCAGATGCTGATTCATATTTTCGAGAATATGATATATAATTTTTCTGAATTTTTTAAGGAGTTTGAATTTTGGCCCTTGAATTTGATTTGAAATTTCAATTGGAATTTTTTTTGTCTGCCATGGAATGAGGAGGGGCTATAGGAATTGTACGTATAGAATAATGACATATGAAATAGGCTAGGGTTTATAACAGGGTATATATAAGCAAGTTGAAATTAGAATGGACCGGACCGATTGGTTTGGACCGTTGAACGATAAATGGCCTGAAAAGCCCGTTCTGACTTGGAATGAAATTAGATCAACCTATATATCAAAATGGATGTTTTTAAATATTTTAAATGCAATGGAATAGGTTTCATGTCCAAATTCCATCGTATGAAGAAGTTATGCAAAAATCAAGTTATTTCAAATTGATTTCAATTGATTTCAGTTTAATTGATTTTAAGGCCTTTCAAGCCCGTACGATCAAATGATAAGCCAAATCGCTACGAAACATGAAATTCTACAATAATTCACCGTTATGGATCCGATGAAACTGTTTCGTCGAAATCTGAGTCAGTGGCCAAAATGGCTATTTTTACAACAATTAAATAAATTAATAATTAATTAATTAAATCAAAATTTCAATTTCAATTCGATAATTGAAAATTTTCATCATTTTTGATTTCTCAATCATTTACAATGATTTAAACAAATTTAAATGTCAATTTAGAGTTGATTAATTTATCAATTTCAGTATTAACCTCGATTTCATTAAATTCAAAATTTATAAATTTAATTGCCAATAATTCTATTTAATTTACTTTTCATTCTATTATTCAATTCGTTATTATCAAACGGATGAAATTAACATTGGATTCAAAATCTATCACATCAATATTCTCACATTCCATCTTCATTTCAATTAACGTAATATTTAAATATATAATTTCATTTATTTCCAACAAATCCAATTATTAAATCTAAATTAATAAATCTTGATTTCATTCCTTTTTATTCAATCAATCATTATCCCATCCATACTTTATTATCAACAACAAACATTATAATTACTTACCTAACATTGATGGTATCAAATTTCAATTTATTATGCATCACTTCATCCGTTAATATAACTTTGAATTCATTTCCCGATTTACTAATTTCAATCAATTATAACTTTACAATTTGTTTCAAATAATTGGGATTTCACTAAATTAGTTATTTATTAACTTGCATTAACATTATTTTCAGATATTACCTTAATTTACATTCAATTACTATTACCAATGTGTTATTTCATTCATTAACTCAATACTTACCTTTATTTTCTCATATTCAATTTATAACAAGGTATAACACTTTCACTACTTCTTTTATTAGAATTTTATCCAAATCGTTAATAATTTGTTTTAATTACCATTGCTATATTTCATTTTAGCCTTCACTTCATTATTATATTATAAAAAAATTATTTCTTTCTAAATTTAATTACAAAAATCTTATTAAATTTACCTATTTGATTGTCGAAATTTATGGGTCGTTACATTGGATCCCAATAATAGCAAGGTAAGGGACTACCTTTCGATGATATGCCTCTAGAAAATGCACTAGTGCTAACATAGAGATGGTTACCCCTCTAACATGGTAGACCGGATTACCTCACACCTTGACACCGAGACCTTATAATACCACGGTGTTTTAATGAAAACCAACTCTAAAAGGGACATCTAGAATGGGGTGACCGCTCCTTATGATAGCTAACCACATAGCCCTACCGCCTGCCCTGCTTTGGCCACTCCTGCCAGTTATAAGGCTTGAGGCTATGCTTTACCTTTTTGAATAACAGTCCCTCTTGGAATGCTAACACTATCCTCTTGGCAATAATGCAGTGCCAACATTTATCCATATAAGTTGTCCAGGATATGGACAAACCGAAGGCACTACTTCTAATACATCCATTTTGGAATCACCCTTAGGATTAGTAGCAGGCAGCCCTTGTACTTCAATGGCTCCATCTTTGATCTTGTACTTTAGGATGTCTTCATTTAGAAATTGCTTGAGTTGGATCGAAATGGTTTTTGGATAACATATCCGATCTCGGCCTCTTTGAAACAACTTTTGATATTTTTCGGCAAATTCAACTCTGGTTCTTTAGGAAATAAACAGGCAATGACAAGAGCGGATTTCACCTCCTAACCGTTTATGGATGGATTTCCATGTCAATCGTTTTAGAAGAACAAACGAGTTTAGACGTACTATATATCACCTTTGACGATAACAATACAATAGAATTCTGTGTTTCTTGTAGATATTTTTTAAAAGCTACGTTTTGGTCCATATTTGATATTTAGTTATTTAACTGTCAAATTAAACAAAACAATCAAACATTGATTCAATTCCATATGGAATCCTCTAAACTTTATCAATTAATGCTTAATTAATAAAACCGCTTTATAAAACCTGATCAAAAGATCTTTCAAAACACTTTTTCCAAACCCCTAACTTCCCTTTAAACTTGAAAATAATTCACATGATTTACCAAAAACATTTGGAAATTCCCTCTTCAAAATTCCATATTAAATGGCCAGCAATTCCCTTTTAAAAACATCACCTACAATTAAACCCATTTACTTCACATTCCAAACCTCTTTATAAATTTCCAAACTAGATTTAAACTTCCTTTAAAATCTTTAAAATGATTTATAAATCTTTTTCTAATTTAAAACACTTTATAAATTCTTTATAAAACCTTTATAAAGTTTCCTTTATAAAATATCATTTACAAATTATCTTTTACAAAACACTTTAAGTAAACCTTTAGTAAAATTCATCTATAAACAAGTTATTACTTATAAATAACTTTACAACATAATAGCACAACTTGGAAATCATTTATAAACTTTAAACTCTAAATTTATTTAAGAATTGAAGTTAATTTAAAAATGGACTTTATAAATTCAAAAAGGGGCTTAGCAATCCCAATGGTACTAATTTAAGTTACCATCCAATTTCAATTCCAATTCACTTAATAGATATTTACATAAGCAATATGTGTGTAAATACAACTCATATCCAAATCATAAAATAACATATCAATATGAACTAACTATCATATACATGTCCAAATAACATAATAGTAGGAGGGTGATTTGTCCTGCTAACAGATGTCCAAACAATTCAATCAATTCATAGCAGAACGAGGATTTATTCTGCTAATACATGTCAACAAAATCAAATCAATTACACTATAGGAGAATGGTGTTTTGTTCTGCTAACAAATTTCGTTTAGTCTTCATAATTGTATAGCTTTACTTAAGGTCCAAACAAGAGATTCTCAGATTTAGAATCAGTTCACTTTAAAGTAAGAGATTGATTCAAAACACAATGGATTCAGTTTTAAAATCACCATTTAAAAGATTTAATAGATTTAATCAGCTTAAACCGCAATTAAATCTAAATTAACGCTTACCAATCAAGCTTAATTCATAATTAAATTCTAACTAGGCTTAATGATTTGATTAAGTGTTAATTAACTTATTAATGCAACTTGATTGACGTTAAACCAAATTGTTTAAAGTTAAAACCTAATTAATTAAATATTTATTAAATAATCCATTAATTACTTAACAATTAATTAACCATTAATCTTAATTAAATAATTATTAATCACTTAATTACTTCTTAACCATATAAAAGATTAATTAAAACTTTATTAATTACTTAATGGTCATTAACTTAACTTAAATGATGATTACCTTTAATCACCTTCTTAATTACCAATTAAGTGCTAATTACCTTTTAATTAACTACTTGATTAATTGTTAATTAAATATACAATTATATTACAACTTAATTAATTTTTTTGTTATTTGATTATATTAAAACTTATTTACTTTTTAATATTACTAATTAAGTTTCAAAAACTTTGCAAACTAATTTAAATATAAAACAAATTTGAAAAATAAATTCAAACCTTTGCCGAACTGCATCCATATAGCGACTGTCGCTATGAGTGCAGTTTGCTATACCCACCTTTAAGCGAAGCCACTTTACTAAAACCATACTATTTATGATTGAAACATACGTCAGTTGATTTTCATACTTTAAAACCAATTACACAAACTTTAACCAAATCTAAACTTTAAACTCTTGAAACGAGTTTGATTTCAAATCCGATCTCAAATCTATCGTGACTACATATGAAGTTTCTACTTTGTTTTCAACCCATGATGACTCAAGTTCATCATCAACCCTTTATATTCATATATCACATTCCTACAACAAATTGTATACATATACCAATGTACATAATTACTGACTTTGCAATAACACATCAATTCCAGTGCTAATGCTAATCCATACAGTAGCACTTACAATATTTCAAACATGCTAAAATCCAATATATATAACGTACGTTTAGCTAAGGATCAACATAAAATATAAAGGAAAGTTCTTTCCAAAAGATTTGGAATTTACTCACTGAAAGCCATCCAAACTCTCGCTAAATTAGAGTATGACATAGAACTTCCATTCCTTAGCAACAAGATGGAGACTTGAACCCTAAATGTACTAGGTAGGCCTGGCCTTAAAAAGAAGAGAAAGAGAGACTTGTTTTGGTAAGTTGGAACGACTTCGGATAAACATCAAATTCTCAATAATAAACATGAAAATAGGTAATTTTGCAACTGAATTTTGGGTTACCTCTCACGTAATTTTGAAAATCACTCAAAGAGAAATTACTGTATTTTCTTTTCTCTATTATTTCAAAAAAAGAATCACTCATTTTCGATTTGATTTGAACAAGTTATGCTCTAAAAAAGATGGACCGTTTTCAGAATTTAAATTCTGAGCTCAAAATTGCTCTGTAAAGAATTTGTGTTTGACATAGTTATGATATAAATTTGAAAACATGGTCAACTGTAATGTTGTAGCCATTAAAATTTTACAGGGTTTCAAAAAAAACTCCATTTGAGTTGGAAATAAGGAAGAAAAGGTTGGTGGAAAGAGGAGAATAAATGAAAAAACATATGGGCTATTTATAAGCAAGATTTCGCATCTCATCATTTTGTCAAGTTACAACACTCTCTTCTTCCCCTCATATGTTACTTTCCCTCCCCTGTCTAGTCATATCACCTAAGTAATGATGGTTAATAATGATAACCCTATGATGCGACAAGAGGTATATTAATATATATACATACATATATATATATATATATATTAGTTTATTATTTTTAAATTTATGACTTGTCGCATCACTCTCTTTATATATATGTTTAATTATTAGTTAACTAAGATGCGGTAAGTGATAATTATTGTTAATGATTACAATTATAAGATGTGACAAGATAGGAATATATTTGTTTATATATATAATATTATTATTTTTAAATCTATGAATTGTCACATCACTTGCTAAAAAAAATTAACATAAAATAATCTATCCTTAAGTATATTATAATTTAGCTAATTAACTCTTATATATATGTACGTATAGTGCACAAAGATGCGCAACATCCTCGACAACTTCCGACATCGAAAGGTCGAAATTTCGGAAATTGTTTTTCGATCACACTTTCTGTTTTTCTACGAATATTTGATTTGGTAAACAAATTTTGAAAACAATTTTACTATCATTATTAATTAATAAAACTGAGTTTATTTATTTTTATTATAAACCTATACTTGGATATTTAAAATTAATTGAATACTCACTAAGTCATGTTCTAGGTCGTTGCATATCTAAAGATTGCAGGTGGTGGATGATTTATTATTAAATATTGATTGATTGTTATGTATATGATTAATTTATTTTATTATACTTTTTTGGTTTCTCCTTTCTTTTATATTGAATATGATATTATGAATGATTCACCCTTGCTATTGATTTGATTAGTATTTTGATATGATATGGTGATGACTTCCTTCTATATTGATTGTGATATTTGTATCTATAACGATATTAATTCTGTATGGCGAGGAATATAGATAAACATAGTTATAATAACGCCTAGTTTGTGACTTATCTTAATATTTCTATGGTTATTCATTGGAGAGGTTGACTGTGGTCTACAAACAGTGATTAAACATTCAAATAACACATGGTGGTATGGGACATTATTGTGTTATTTGTTTGGTTTTTTATTATAAGTAAATATCACTCAAACGAGGATTAGATTTGTATGATATGTCTCACTCTGATGAGTCATGTATATGGCTATGTGTCAGTAATTGCATCGAACCATGTGCCGGTCATCGTATATAGCTGTATGTTGGCATATGATTAGAGCTTTGTGTTAGCTATTGATTATAGATACTTTATATCTATCTATCTTTTTCCATCTTCATTTATGTTTTAGGAGTGAACCAGATTAGCCAATAGCCACGCTGTCGGCTTAATTGTGAGGTTGCACCCTGAATATGTAACACCATTATATTTATATAGCTATATGTTATCGCTGCGTGCATTTGCCCTTATATCACCTAGGACAATGGTCAATTGCCTATAAGGACAATGTCATGATCAAGTAGAGTTCTTACGTTGATGATCACAGTGATAGGTCTTCTCACGATACTGAGGGTAGGTAGCCGATAACTGTAGGAATCATGTTAGATGAACACAAAGGTGGCTTTGGAGCAAGCATACGTGCTATTAGTCTCCCGTCTAGTTTAGGTGTGTATAGTAAATAAGTGTATACTATTTATATTCCTACTTGAGATGATACGTTGTAATTACACCTGAGACTTTGTCCAGAGTGTAGTCAATCTTCGTATCTTACCTCTATATGATTGATGGGAAGATGACCTATTCCTTCCTGGCTGGTAGCCTATGCTTTTAAGGAAGACTACCTACTGATTTTGGATTGTACTTGGGTATTTCTACGTGCTAGCCCAAATCTTTCTCGTTGATTTCTATGATTTTATTATGATATATTTTTAATTTGAGATTGAGAGATATATTTAGGCATTGCTGGGTACTAGCCCAATTATACTGGGCGATTCTCACTTATAGATGATATTTGGATTTTGACGATGATTCCTGATATGGATGATTCACCCGTTTGTCATTGATTTAACGACTTCTGACCTTATCTGATTTTATATAGGTGATGACATCTTTATGCATGGTTTTGTGATATTTTACATTATATGATACTTTGGGGACTGTTTAAGATATTATTATAATATACCATGCAAACCTTATTATATTTATTAACATTATGGCTGTTGTCTTTAGATTTTCTAATGGTGTTATCATATTATTATACCTAGTATATACTGAGTTCCATATTTATATTAATCCATTGATTTAGACATAGCCTGACTTATGTGTTATTTACATAATACTCATGTCAAGTCAGATATTTCAGGTACAAGGACGGTGAGACCATCTTGTGTTTGCTAAGCATAGTGGAGGTTAGATATATAGTTTACTTGCATGTTATTATACACGATGTACTTTATGTATGTATATTCTTGAGTTGTATTTTGGACATGCATTGTATATTACATATTATCACTGTGATGATGACTGTATTCTCTATTATTTACTCAACATTGTGTATTATTCTCCTTGAGACACACCTGTTTATTGCTCTATACTAAGACCGTGTACATTTATGGTGAGTATTATGTGATATGACGTATATACCGGTATTAATCTATGGAAATATTTATGTGTGTACCTCATATTGCTTCATTCTTCGTACTATCCGATAGTATTACTTAGTAATACTCTTGGATAATATGGATATAGAAGTTGGGCGTTTTAATTTAGTTCAGAGAAGGTTCTGAACAATACATTGTATATATGAGACACGAATCATTGGCCTAAATGAGACTTGGAGTGCCTATCCCCATGTGTATTGGGTAGTTATCCTATAATATAGGATAGTTGGTGTATATGATGACTACTAGGGTAATCATCGGGGACTGTATTTGTATTTTGATTATATAATATTTTGCTACTATCCATTAAGTATGGAATACAAAATGATTGACCTATGTTGGCTTGATATTAATTATTGTATTCTAGCTCATTAGTGATCAGAGTGCGCGACGTAAACGAATTAATCGCTAAGCACAATGAATGTTCGTCTTCTTCTATGTTTATTGATGATTAATTTTATTAAATTTGTAATTATTGGTGTTAAGCCCTTACGGTTCCTTTAGTAGTGAAGTTACCACTAGGAATTTCGAAACTTATATTTTATAACACGTTATAGTATATTGACTAAAATTTGAAAGTAATTTTAAAATTTGATGCTATCTTGATGTTGTGTGATGCTTGAATTATCGAAAGTGGTTTATTATTTTAACATGTTTGAAAGAAGGTTCTAGTAAAATTGCAATGTAAGCAAGTTTATGGTTTTGGAAAAAAATGTTTAAATAAGCGTATATGGTTAATTTTTATTATAAGTAAATGATTATTTTATAAAGTATGATTTGTATATGGTATGTGAATAAAGATATTTGAATAAATCTTGAAGTAAATTGTTATTCTGTCAATTGAGTGCTTTAAGAATACTGTTCAATTCGTTTGGCAAATGTTATCAATAAGGGCTCCTAAAAACTAGAACAATACATTTGAACACATTCTTTTGCAAAGATTTTAGAGCATTTGAAGGATTAAAATGATTTGTAAATATTATGATGTGTTACTATAGTTTCAAAATCTTGTAAGGATTTCAATGTTTTGGAAAGATTAGAATATTTTGGAAGGACTAGAAATATTTTGTATAACATTTAAATCTATACTTTAAAGAGTAATATAATGTTTGGAAAGGTGTTATAAGTTATATTTGAAAGGATAGATCTTAGATAGGTTTTGATAAATCAAATGAACGGTTTGATATAAAAATGTATATTATTCGAGAAATAAAAAATATGATTTGGAAGTCATATTTTGGTCAATATCTTGACATAAAAGTATCTTTGTAATTCTAATATAGAAATGGATTGTAAAATATATTTTATACGTATTAAAAAGACATACGTGTGGTGTGTTGGAATTGATTATGTATGATTTTTGTTGGTTTCTATGGATGTTTTAATTCATGTGAATATGAAATAATTTATATGACTTGAGTTGATTTTTTTATAGATGTTTAATATAATTATAATCGTGTTTAAAATTTTGTATCTATAAGAGTTCTAATTAAAAGAAGCTTACAATAATAGGAATACAATACATTAATATTTGGAATAGAATTATGTAACTTTAGGTATTTTGATTTTTGTGATAAAATGATATTTTAGAAAGGTATGGTTATAAGAATTTAATACTTTGGGATTAAGAAAATTTTGTAAAGAAAGTGAGTATTATCATAGGTGTTATTAAAGGCTATATTAAAAGTAACACAAGATATGTCATATATCAAAATGGATTTGCAAAGTAAATATGAAATGAAACTTAGTTAATATATTTGAATTAAACTTTGTTATGATAAAAATATTTTAAGAAAAAAAAAGTTTCTTTAGCATATAAATATTACTAATTTCTAAAAGATAGCAGTGGTTAGATTTTGATTTTTAAGTGAAATTTAATTTGAAATGAAATTAAAAGTTCAATAGTGGTTAAGTTTTAATGAATTCCCTTTTGCATGGAAATGTGATCATTGTGAAACGGATTTTTTTGATAAAATATTTTAGGAATTATAAAGTTTATTATATTTAATAAGGATATTCGCTAGAGGGCCTAATCTAGTAAAGAAAGTAAAAGTTTTCAACTTTTAAGTATAAAATTTTATGAATGTGTTTAAGTCCCACTATATATAGTACATGGACATTTGAAATTTTTTCATAAGAAATAATATACATAACATTTAGAAGTTTAAGCGATTTCAATTCAAAAGGTGTTTGTTCTATATATATGTGTGTGTGTGTGTGTGTGTGTGTGTGTGTGTGTGTGTGTGTGTGTGTGTATGTATGTATGTGTGTGTGTATATGTTATCCCACCCTTTGGTCAAGGCTGGAATATCAATAAATTAGCTGGAAAAAGATGGATATCAAGATTGGATATCGATTGGAAACGAAGCTGCGATTGATGTCGCTAAAATTTGGCCTAGCTCCAATCAAGACGTAATCGATTGGGAATGATGAACAGGGCTAGGAGAGGCTACGTTTCAAATTTCAGGTCGATCATAGTTCATATGATCGAGATATTATCGATGCTAGTTAAGGAAAACATGTTGTTCGAATCCATCATAAAGCTCTGTTATAATCGATGTTGTTCGACTCCATCCGGAATTAAACTCTTCGCATCGATCCAAAAGCAGCAGCGTCGTATCGATTTAGTTCGTATCCATCATGATCGTACTACTTCGTATCGATCAAAGACTGACTCAGTTCGTATCGATCGCAGGTAAGCTTAGTCCATATCCATCCACTCTACATACCTCCTTCGTATCCATCCAGTTCGTGGTTTTTCGAATCGATAGCGTCCGAGTCATTATTCATATCCATCATGCTTAAGCGAATTCACTTTGTATCGGTGGTATCTGCAGCGATCGATACGAAGTACACCATCAACTATCGATACGGACGAGGGCTACGATGAATGGATGTGAATCAATGATCGATTCGAAAAAGGACTGAAATGAATGGATGCAAATCAATGGTCGATGCGAACAAAGCTTCGAAATTGGATACAAATAAGACTCGATTAACTCAGTAGAAAAAGTGGATCGATCCGGAGAGTGCGCACCACGTCAACATGCTATCGCGTGCTCGGATCGATAAGAATGGATCGATACGAAGGACCGGTTCAAACTCGACGACACTCATGAAAATGCAATCTTGCATCAATCATATCTCACAATCCGCAAGTCCAAATGCTATCAAATTTTCGCAGGAGCTTATGCACATGCTAAGGAAATTTCATCCCAAGTTTCAACTCCATTGGACAAAATCTTGATCGATACGAAATTGGTTCGTATCGATCGCAAATCGAGCCAAAACTTCATGGAATCAATCGCGTGGGTCCACTCACATGCCAAAAGGAGTCTCCCAAAGTATGAGTGAGATATCAGCCTCCTACCCCTATAAAAAGTGCCCCAGATCCTACAAAAAAGACATCTTTTGGCTATTTAACGTCCAGACTCTGCCAGATTCAACTTTGCACTTCATCATTGTTGTTATACTTGAATTTCTACATTGTAATCCACTGTAATCAACTATAATCAACGAAGAACATCAATAAAAAGATTATCATTCGAACTGGAAGTAGGCCAAAGATAGCCGAACCACTATGAATCTCATGTCATTATTTGTTACTTCCGAATTGTTGGTCTCTATTTTGCTTGAATTTGAGATTTGTGTCTGGATATTGTTGATTTATATTCATAAATTGGCGCTTCCACGATTTTTGGGGTTTGTGACTAATTTTGGGCGCAAACACTTTGGTGCTTTCATAGAAAACAACTAGCACCCGCTATACCATATTTGGAATTCATATTTGAAGGTTTAAGGATTCAAATCTAGAGGGCTATGATAAGGCAATAGAGTAGAAGTCAAAGTACGGAGAGAAGCCAACATGAAGGAAGCAAGGAGGCTTCATTAGGAGCATACCAGACTTCCGCTTTCATCACCCGAGACGAAATGGAAATGATGATGGGAGCAATGCACGAAGAATTTCTAAAAAGGCAGGAGGAGATGATGCAAAACCTCCTCAGACGGGTTGGACAAACAGGGACAGCAAGAGCTTTAGGAGTTCAGATCCACGGAGCTGGAGTAGGAGGACTAAACAGGCAATCGAATGAAATAACTCAACAAGGCACAATCCCTAATCGGCATACACCTGCTAATTTGGATAGACCCAGGCTCGGGAGCATACCCTCCAACAACGATGAACCGGTTCATGGAGGGATTCCAATCAACACCACACAACAGGATGCTGGTAGGAATGTAAGAGCACGAGACGAAGAGTATGTACAGAATTTCCTTGGAGACTCGGTGGGCAACCCTTAACAGACAGTGATGGATTGGCCGAGATTATCAAGCAACTATAGGCGGAGGTTTGACCAATAGAGATCTGGAAGGAGTAAGTAGGAGTCCGTTTACTCGTGAAATCGAGATAGCTCGAAATCCACCAGAGGTCAAGCTACCTAACATGGAGGTATATAATGGCACGGCTGATCCAACTGATCACTTGATGAGATACACAAGACCCATGGAAGTGCTGGGGGCATCGAAGGAAGTTATGGCCTGATGTTTCCCTATGTACTTAATGGATATAACTGCCATGTGGTTCAGACAGCTAGAAGAGGGATCTATCGGGACATGGACAGAATTGGTGGACAGGTTTCTGAAGCAGTTTCGGGTTCATATTAGAAGATTGAAGAACGTGATGACATTAACGTTAATAAAGCAAAGAATAGATGAACCACTCAGAGCTTTCTTAACATGGTTAAATGCGATGGTTTCTTCGGTGGATCGGCCGGATCCATCGATGGTTTTAGTGGCAGCAGTTTCAGGAGTCAAAGAGGAATCAGATTTCAAAGTATCTCTAATATGGGATCCACCACTAGATCTCGGGGAATTCTTTCACGAAGTTGAGAGATTCCTTCGACAAGAAAATGCATGTATAGATTTGAAGATAAAGGAGGTGAATGCGGCTGATGATGGAGGGCCATCTGGCGGAAGCTCGGATAAAGATAAAGGTAAAGAAAAAAGGAAGCTTGATGATGATTCAAAAAAACCTATGAAACGATGGAGAGAGCATAAATTATCCACCTACACAGGATTGAATGAAACGTTAGAGCGGATATTCCTAGAAACCTGGAATCGCCTTCCCTACTAAAGGCCGGTTAGGAGAGAACCTTCCAAACGTGAAAGGGCATCAGGAAGGCACTGTCTCTTCCACGATTTGGACGGGTATGATACCAATAGCTGTAGGCACTTAAAGGACATAATTGAGGAGTATGTAAGGAACGGATAATTACGACAATATATCGGGGCTCAGAATGCAGTGGTGGGACAGAAGCAACCACCGTCAACCTCAGACAATGATGGTGCGAGGCATAGGAATGATGGTCGATTGGTTATAAATTGACTAGGATATTATGAAATAAGTAGCAAACCACGGGCAAACGACCAAGTCGTTTACTCATGTACGGGGACGGAGATGGCCCTTAGGCATGCGCTGAATGACGATAAACCGCAATGCTATGGTTTGCGAAATCTGTTTTTCATTTTTTGTTTTTTGATTGGATACTCGTTTTTATGGTTTGGTTTTGGATTTTGGTTCAAACTCTCGATTTTGTTTGTTTTGTGGTATAGACTTCTGTTTGGATGATTTTTCTCATGTTTAGATGTTGGTTTTGGTTTCGGATATGGATTTTTTATTTTCTGATTTGGTATGGATTTTGGATTGGATTTTCATTGGATTTTTATCTGGCTTTCTTGTAAACGGTCGTCGGGTATGGATTATACCAGGCAAGGGTAGGTCTCTTCGTCCGAGCACGGCGAACTGGCTTACTCAGGTCATCGAGTATGGACTATGCTCGGCAAGGGTCCGGAGAGACCAGGATTCGGCCTAGGACTTAGGCCCTATATCATCGGTTACTATTTTAGGTCGTCGGGTATGGACAATACTCGAGATGGGTCCGGCGCAAACAGGATTCGGCTTAGGACTTAAGCCATGGCAATTACTAACGCCCAGGGACACTGGGCCATGGTCGTCAAGTGTGGATTGCACTTGACAAGAACTTTGGAGAGGTTATGGATATGAATATTGGCTGTGGATGGTAAAAGACTTGGATATCGACCCGGAAAGGTCCTGGATTTTCTTGTTGGTTATTGGATGAGGATGGATTAGGACTCGGTTATCAAGTTAGGATGGATATGGAATTGGCTAAGGCTTTGGCTATTGGATTTGAAATCAGACGTTGACTTGGAGCAGTCGAGAACGATGCACTTAGATGATATGGTTATGGACTTTGGATATCGGATTCAGAACTATTCGAAACACACCTTCCTACCACAAAGCATGTTTTGTGGGGCAAACGTTATCCCACCCTTTGGTCAAGGATGGAATATCAATACATTAGCTGGAAAAAGATGGACATCGGGATTGGAAATCGATTGGAAACGAAGCTGCGATCGATGTCGCTAAAATTTGGCCGAGCTCCGATCAAGGCGGAATCGGTTGGGAATGATGAACAGGGCTAGGAAAGACTACATTTCAAATTTTAGGTCGATCAGAGTTCTTGTGATCGAGATATGATCGATACTAGTTAAAGAAAACGTGTTGTTCAAATCCATCATAAAGCTCTGTTCGAATCGATGTTGTTCGACTCCATCCAAAATTAAATCTTCGCATTGATCCAAAAGCAGCAGCATCGTATCGATTTAGTTCGTATCCATTATGATCGTACTACTTTGTATCGATCGCAGGTAAGCTTAGTTCGTATCCATCCACTCTACATACCTCCTTCTTATCCATCTAGTTTGTGGTTGTTCGAATCGATAGCGTCCGTGTCCTTGTTCATATCCATCATGCTTAAGCGAATTCACTTTGTATCGGTGTCTGTAGCGATCGATACGAAGTACACCATCAATTATCGATACGGACGAGGGCCACGATGAATGGATTCGAATTGTTGATCGATTCGAAAAAGGACAGAAATGAATGGATGCAAATCAATGGTCGATGCAAATGAAGCTTCGAAATTGGATACAAATAAGACTCAAACAACTCGGCATAAAAAGTGGATCGATCCGGAGAGTGCGCACCGCATCAACATGCTATCACATGCTCGGATCGATACGAATGGATCGATACGAAGGATCGGTTCGAACTCGACGGCACTCATGAAAACGCAATCGTGCATCAATCATATCTCAAAACCCATATGTCCAAATGCTATGAAATTTTCTCAAGAGCTTACGCATATGCTAAGGAAGGTTCATGCCAAGTTTCAACTCCATTGGACAAAATCTTGATCAATACGAAATTGGTTCATATCGATCACGGATCGAGCCAAAACTTCATGGGATCCATCGGTTGGACTCACTCACATGACAGAAGGAGTCTACTAAAGTTTGAGCGAGATATCAGCCTCCTACGCCTATAAATAGAGCCCTAGACCTACAAAAAAGGGATCTTTTGGCTATTCAACATCCAGACTATGCAAGATTCAACTTTGCACTTCATCATTGTTGTTATACTCGAATTTCTTCATTGTAATCTGCTGTAATCAACTGTAACCAGCGAAGAACGTCAATAAAAAGATTATCATTCAAAGTGGACATAGGCCAGAGATAGCCAAACCACTATAAACCTCGTGTCACTGTTTGTTACTTCTGAATTGTTGTTCTCTATTTTGCTTGAATTTGAGATTTATGTTTGGATATTGTTGATTTATATTCATAAATTGGTGCTTTCATGATATTTGGGGTTTGTGACCAATTTTGCGCAAATAATATTTATGCATGTATATATATATGTATATATGAAATGTAATTATGTGAACTAGTTTAGAATTGTAAACGAGAGTAGTTTTTTTAAGTACACTAGTAAGTTTAGATGAAATATTTTGAGAATTATTTATACCAAACTATGAAGTGAAAATTTAAAGGAAAAAATTTGGAAAGAACTTTATTTTGTTAACTATTTTGAAATTTGGTTGAAGGAATTTCAAAGTTTGGAAAGTGGTAAATTATTTATGAAATGAGAATTTAAATAAAAGTATTTAGAAAGAAATTTATTTAAGAGGAAGTATTTTGTAATTATAGAAAAGTGATTTATAATTTTAGTAAACGTATTTCTAAAAAGTAAAATAAGAATAGAGTACCTTATTTTTGCATCTTCGGAAGTTAACTTATAAGTTGAGTATTTTGTGATTCAATATATTATTCAGATATTTTATCGATTTGTAAATATAACAGAAATTGTGTAAGAATTATTGTTATAATTTCATATTGTCTTAAGAAATATGAATTTTTGGCTAGACCTCGGGCAGTTGGGATTATTCTGAAGCATCTCAGAATTATTCACATATATGTAATGCATTTTTTGATTATTTGTATAAATTTTGTATCTTCCAATTGAGGTTATTTGAAACTCAAAATCCATGATTATAAGCAGTGGAAAAGGAAGCTAACTTAATTTTCAAGTGTGCCACCAGTTGAAAGTCTAATTACTGATTTTTTTATTACTCTATTTAACACTTGATGAGTCATTGCATATCACTATATGTGTTGACTCGTGTGGTAAGGAGTGAATATTGTGGAATTAGTTGTAAGAAATGTTTGTTTTGTAATGATATATAAATGGTGTAGTTAAGTTCAGTATACTTAACTTGGGAATCAAACTTGTTAGAAAAAAAAGGCATTTTCCTTTCATTATGTACTTGATATAATGTCTTATATTTATTAATTAATTTAACTAAAAATATATTAACATAAAATCCATAGACGGTGCTTGTGATAACAGTTACAAAGTGTTGTAACCGTGAATAATTTATCACAATGAAAACAAGTATACCATTTTAAATGTTAATGCACCAAGATCGGATATTGACGTGTCAGTTAAGACTAGAGTACGCAACGCTCTCCAAATGTTGGACAGTGTATTACTCAAGACTTCTGAGGGCACCTAGGGGTTACATACTGATAGTTATTGGATAACTATAGAACTAATCACTTCATAGTTTCTTGTTGGTAAATATAACTAAGGTCAAATAGAAATCGATTTACACAATTCTCCCAACTTGAGAATACTATCGATCTTCAGTATGAAAGCTCTACTTTGACTATAGTCAAATAATGGCATGTCATCCATCGAATGACTATAGTTGGGTCGAGTGGAAGTATAGAAAGTGAGGCACTATTCAAAATGGATTTGTCTTCTTAGTTATGTAAGGTAAGTATCACGGTCAACTAAAGTGAAAGTCTCTGACCAGAGCATTTTGGCTACTACCAATTGTTATTATTGAACCAATGACCTTGTATTTTGGATATAAAGTTGAATATGAACGATACTGGAATTTCGACCATTACCAAATTCCATAAGTGCGAAGTAATATAGTTTTGACAAAGATAAATGGTGTAAATAAAAGTTATAATCGGGTAGCGCTTAACAAAGTGAAATTGGATTTTACAAAAACCAAGTAAGCGATAAATTTATCCAAAATGTCATACCATCTGCTAAGTGACATGACCGTTATTATTCAAATGGTTCGATACTAATCGCTAACCAGATTAACACCTAATGAGTCAGACAACTAAAACAACATGACATGGGAGGAATGCATATATTTATAAGATTAATTAAATTAATTAATATTTATGAAATATAAATTATAAAATTTTGATTATGATTTGAGGAATGCATATATTTATAAGAGTTATGAATATATTTATGGTATATGATATCAGTAAATGATTAAATCAAATTTAATTAAATAATATTTTATTTGGGCTTAAATGGGTTTTTGTCCCATCACGATGGTTGAAATTTACGATAACAACATGACATGGGAGGCGGCTCAAAATTGGGTTTAGATTCTAGATTTTGGAAGGCATAGATCAAGGGAGAATTAGTATGGCATGAGATCCACTTTTCTCTTTTTTCTATCCACTATATAAGCAAACCTAAAATAATTTGATTAGACATTTTTGGGTGCCATCTCCATCATATCTTGTTGGCCTAAATTACTTCATTAGTTCTTCATCATATCAAGTTTAAATCAACTCAAAGTCGATCACTATCTGATAGTCAAAGGTTAACAGTTCAAGGATTAGCAATCTACTGAATAAGAAAAGGTTTCAATGGGAAGAGTCCATCCCTTCGAGGTGTAATTCAAGGCATTGGTTGTTAGGTATATTTTATTAAATTATAATTTATAATTCTTCGAATAATATTTATTATATATGTGTGTGTGTATTATTATATTATCTGTTAGGCGACAATACTGATATTGATTAATGATGTCACAAATTGGTTTGGTTATATGTATGTATATACTTATAAGACAAAAAATTAAAAATTAAAATCATGTTTTTTACATATATGATCAGTACAATAGCAAAATATACATGTTAATTAATGTTCTATTAAATTATATATATATATATATATATATATATATATATATATAATTTAGGTACATATATAAGGTTTATATTTAATTACAACATTATACAACGTGTAAAATTGATCATAAAATTTTATATATGTAAATTCATGGTAATAGTAATTTTCGATAAAATAATTATTTATTATTATTGAAATCATTATACAACACAAATAAATCATATAAAATAAATATGTTATGAATATTGTTCTAACATCACATAAGCTCTCGTCCACAAAATAAAAATAAAAATATTTTATTTTTGTTTTTGAAAATTATTATTCAAATCACCCAAAAAATAAATTAATTAAAAAAATTAAAACGAAAAATTGTGAACTTTTTTCCAAACTTCAAAATATCATTTATGATTTACTACAAATTTAAAGTTTGAAAAAAAGTTTAGAGCATTTATTTATTAATATTTTATGCAATTTCGAATGAATATTCAAGTAAAATACATTTTAAAATAAATATATAATAAAAAAATTCTATGGTACAGACATAATCTGGAATTTTTTCTAATTTTATTAATTAATATATATATTTATTTATATATTATAAATATATTTATGTATATACATATATATATATATTAAAATAAATATAAAATGCTCAACCAACCTATGACGTATCTGGGGTCTACTTGTGGGTTCGGTTCAGGCATCTTAGGTTTACTTAATTGATATTTGGCTTCCAAAAATAAAGAAAAAATAATATATTATTTTATTACTATGTGGATACTAGTTGTAGTGACCCGCAGTTCCTACCCTTTGAGTCGATAATAATTCACTATTGTTCAACCCAAATTGTACAAAAGAGCAAATAACTTGGGTAAAGAAGAAGAAAGAGATGGATGAAAATAAACAACACAGAATCTCACAATCACGGCGGAACAAAATATAATATATAATAACAGATTTTTATACAAAAGAATCTGTAACAGTCTGTATACTTACAATCATCAGAGTACAATATTCCATACATCAATCTGGACAGTTATAGTAACATGTCCTCATACAACATAAATATAAACTAAGTACAAAGATACGTCTTTGTCATCCAGCTCGTCTCCTAAGCTCCATAGCATCCTATCCTTAATTTGCAATACTCGGTCCGACCTGAGTATTATAATAAAATAACACCTGAGTCAGTCTAGAAAACCAGCATGAGAAAAACACACTCAATTCGAATTATTAAATTTATCAAAGTCCTTTGAAAAACAAAGGTATCTCGTAAGACCGCGTCACATATAAATACGGTGGGTTTTTCACTTACGATAACCAAAACATTTAATAGAAAATCCAGTGTTATTATAATAGTGTCTAAGTATAAATACTTATTTAAATAGCCTAAATTGTTACATTAATTAAATTCCAGCATATTAGGCTCTACAAACAAAACCGTAAAGGCTCGTATTGTAGAATGGATTTCGTACAATGACTGGGCTACTAGGGTACCACCCATCACAGTACACCTTTAGAAAATTGTACCAAGCACCTCGCCTGGATTCCCTGCTACACAAGAATGGCCTACCCCTAACCTGGATAAACCAAATATGTTATCACCCCAGGTGTTCCTACCCTTAAAAAAATCTAGCGCTTCCTTTTTCATGCAAAATCATATCCATAATTTATATATTTTTTCGAGGATATCTACAAAAGTGATAACATGCCCTAATTGGGTGCGACCCACCTAGCCTTTCTACATCTCCCCTGTTTTAGTCATTCCCGGTTAATGAGGCTTGAGGCTAGCATTACATTTCAAAACAATTCTACTTAGAATGCTCATCATCCTCCAATGATGATATTTTGATGGCATTCGTCCATATAAGTTGTCCTGCGTCTGGACAAACTGAATCACCATCTTCACTATCTTTACGATATCCATTCGTAGCCTTCAAACTGGATCAAAGTGGTTTCGGATAAATAAATCTAATCTTGGTCTCTTCGAAACGATTAATGAAATTGGTCAATATTGATAGTCGGTTATTTAACTATCAAATAACATCCATAAGTAGTCACTAGGCCCTATTATAATTTTCTTCCAAATTATTTATTTAAAATATTTTTTCAAAGATATAATTCAAAATCCCTCTCAATATTTCAACATACGGAAACAAATTTCAATTACTTAAATCCATAACAGGATATTTTACTGTTACCGGGCAACTTGGACCGGCTACAAAACGACAGTTGAAGATATTTTTATTAGCAGTAGACAAGATTCTAACCAAGAAGAGCCTGAAGGTATAAGGGTTTGATGCAATCGACATGTTTCGGCATCCCTAGCACGGTGCAGACCGGAGGTGTTAGCAAGTTGTCAGGCCCACAACAAAGTAGGAGCGTTCGGCATGACTCTGCTTCGAGTCATTCAACGATCGAATGGACAATTCTCGACCGGCATTCCTCGTTCGGCATGCCTGGCCCAGTGCGTAGAAGTCACCTACCGTGGGCTGAGGTACCTTGTTCCTAAGCCTATGAGGGAAGTCCAACCAATCTCCGTCTATAAATAGAAGGGCAAGGGCACAGTAAAAAGGACCTTTTTCCAGGAACACTGGGAAGATTCTACCATTTTTGATACTCTCCTCTTTTTAATTCAAACTTGTATGCAAGTGATTGATTTACGAATTGTATCTATATTCAAGTGATTGAGAAAGCAATAAAGATTAAACTCAAAGTGGATGTAGGCAATTACGCCGAACCACTATAAATCTGGTGTTCTCGTTTTTGTTGTTCTTTTTGCATTGAATTACACTATTCTTCTGTTCTAATTTACCCTTTTCATTAATCTCTCTACATAACTGTACTTAAGGGTGTTAGTGACTAATTTTGGTGCTAACATTTTGGTGCTTTCACTGAGAATTGAATTCTCGGCTTGATTGGAACTCATCGTCTACTAGTGGATTTCCATATTCACGAGATAGATCCAGTTGTTTACTAGAAAACTTCCTATTCTACTAAGATTTGAAAGAAATCTAAAGGAAGCTAATAGCCGTGGATTGGATTCACTGATATATGCAAGATCTGCTGATTGGATGTTGAAGTTTGCACTCAAGTTGAATGATGGCCGACCCTCCTCTGAAGGCAATTTAGCCGATCGCCCTAGAAAAAGTGTACGCCGATCGCCCCTGAAAAGGCATATGCCGGGCGAGAGTATGCCAAGCGAGGTTACACCGAGCGACCCAGATTGCATGTCGAGCGATGGTGTATGCCGACCAAGGGGAAACCGACCGACCCAGGTTGTATGCCGAGCGAGAGTGTATGCCGAGCGAGAGTGTATGCCGAGCGACAGTGCATGCCGAGCGAGGTTACACCGAGTAACCCAGATTGCATGTCGAGCGACAGTGTATGCCGAATAAGGAATAACCGACCGACCCAGGTTGTATGCCGAGTGACAGTATATGCCGAGCGAGAGTGTATGCCAAGCGACAGTGCATGCCGAGTGAGAGTATGCCGAGCGACCCAGTGCATGCCGAGCGAGAGTATGCCAAACGAGTGCATGTCGAGCGGGAATATACTGAGCGACCCAGCGCATGCCGAGAGAGAATCAACGGAGCAACTCAGAGTATGTCGGGCGAGTGCGTGCCGAGCGAGTGTACACCGAGCGACCCAGCGCATGCCGAGCGAGAGTACACCGAGCAACCCGGAGTATGCCGAGCGAGTGCATGCCGAGCGGGAGTACACTAAGCGGCCCAGTGCATGCCGAGCGAGAGTACACCGAGTGACCCAGTGCACGCCGAGCGAGCGCATGCCGAGCGAGAGTATACCGAGCGACATCCAGGCCGAGCCGCATTCTTATGTCGAGCGGCATCCAACCGAGCTGCATTCCTATGCCGACCGTCATCCAGGTTGAGCCGCATTCCTATGTCGAGCGGCATCCAGGCCGAGCCGCATGCCTATGCCAGCGTCCAAGCCGAGCCGCATGCCTATGCCGAACGGCATCCACACCGAGCCCTGTGTAGTTAATGCCCCACTATTACACCGCTATAACCCCGCAATATCTCATAGCGGATTTCTACCGCTACGATTTTTCCATATAGCCCCAAAATATAGCCTTTCTGCTATAATCCCCGCTATTTACGCTATATCCCGTTATTCCCGCTATATTTTGTTATTTCCGTTATATCTTCCTTAATAAAATGAATTAAAAAATTGCATTTATACATTATAAAAATTATGACACTAATTTATTTGATTTAATTTTTAATATATTTTCAGAAATGAAAATACTCTAATATTCTACTAAATTCAATTATGTTATATAACAGTTTTATGCTTATTTAAAGTATATTCGCACATTTTTTGTTTAAAATCATTTATGCATTAGTTATAATTTAATTGAACGGTAATTTTTCGCTTAATTACCAGTTATATATTTATAAAAACATTAAGTACGAGTTTTATATGCTATTTTAGAGCTATCTGCTATATCCCGCTATATCCTCGATGTATCCCCGCTATGACTTTTTGCACCTCCACCGCTTTGAATCTGCCGAGCGCTTTAACTGCATAGACCGAGCCACATTCCTATGCTAAGCGGTATCCAGGCCGATCCAAACTTAAGTTACACCGTTCTCTTATACAACCCCTATTTTCCAAAAAAAAAATCGGGTACAACCCAAATTTTCGAATACGACCCAAATTTTCGGGTACGACCCGAACCCTAGCCGCAGCGCAGTGCCTCCAGATAGTGAATTCAAAACTCAACTTAATAAAGGAACACTACATCCACTTCCCTTACATCCCACGATCGACCAGGGCATAGACGATCTAGCGACAGCTTCTGAACGACAACAAGGGAATGAACAAGCAACCGCTACCCAAACGTTACTCCCAAAGGTTGGAGAACATAGATGATATGACTCAAGGAAAATGTCAAGATGACTTCAAGCATCATTCTTCACTAACCCAGCACTTCAAATTTAGTGACCCCAAGCAGACCAACGTTTGGCTCTATGCAATTTATTCTGCATTATATAAAGGATGTCATACTGATCGCGCTTAAGGAGAGTCGACCTCCAAATATATTTTGGCAGCTAGTTAGATGGAGAGCCTCTTGCGACCATGGATCATTTCTATGACAAAAATGAATCTAAACCAAAGTGTGGAGGAGCGGAAAAGACTAGGAAAAATAACAACGAAGGCCCGTTGGCTGAGGATGCTGATCCCAGTAGACAAAACAAGACTTCAAAATTCGACTCGTGTGCTCTTTGAAAGATTCAATTGACAACCTCTACTTGAAGACTTGCGACTTAGAATGGTACTGGAAACCAACCTCAAGAGAGTACACCAAAGTCTAAAGAAAATTAGGGGAATGTTGTATATTCCAAGATGTTCACGAATCCTAACATGGGCGATTACAAACACCTCCGAGGTGTGATCGAAAAGCTGATCTGGAAAGGAAAGCTTCAATAGTATGTACAAGTCCTGCATAATGGCGGGCAGCGAACATCTGATGCCTATTAATAAAGGGCTTTGATTATCGATTGGACTGCCGACGGTCGACATCCCTTTGAAAGGAGCCTGGGGCAAAGTCGAATAGCGAGCACACGATGCTGCTTCACTTGTCCTAATCTTCTTTGAATTATTTCCATTTCCATTTCTATTTCAATTGTTCTATGAACTACGACTAACTTTATCTAAACTACTTCCTAAACGATGCAGGTGACCAAGTACTTAGATTTGGTCACCAACCAATCCACGCAGACTGTGTTCAAGCTTGTGGAGTTTCATTAAGACGAGCATGATTCGACCAATCACCATCAACCATTGCCTTCGATTTGGGGCTATGGACTAGAGACTGAAAAGTTCATCACGATCAGAGCCCAATACAAAGTGAGCACAACTGGTCGTTCGTTTGTCGACCTCTACATTTGATTTGAAGGCCTAAGCAAGGCTTGAAATTAATATGGACCGATCATCCACTCAAATCGAGTCATAAAACAAAGTTCGACAAGAAACAAATGCATCTCCTAAAGCTCAGTGACACCAGGATCTATCTATAGTAGACGTGATTTGATCATCTACATGTCAAATCCTATCCAGAACACAAAAGGTTGTTCGAAAGCCTGACTTGGGGTACCTGTGATGGACTACCCACTCGCCAACCATCGCTCTCAATACATGGACAGACTGCACCTTGAAACATATGCAACTTGCTTTGTCTACTCAATAATCCATCATCCTTATTTTCTAGAAAGGGATACGAAGCAAATTGTGTGAGATTTGACTATCTAACCTAGTATGGATGTGATCTAACCATCTGTCATATACCTTCTTCCTTGACTTGATTGGAAGAGCTATAATTATCAAGCGGACGAGAATCGACCGTCCATTTTTCAAGTTTCGTCACTCATGCTAGGGGCAGAATCCCATTCCATGAAAAAACGTGGGTCGATCATTCATTCGACAACATTAGCCTTGATACAGTAAATGAAATATAAATTAAAGGGTGGAAATAGGATGGCTCTCAATAAAAATCTCTAAGTACCTGAAGTGGACTGGAGTACTCTAAGTCCCGTGAGTGCGAACTAGAGTATAAATGACTTAAAAACCTCTATGAGCCCAGAGTACGGACTAGAGTACTCTAAGTCCCCTGAGTGCAGACTAGAATATAACGATTTAAAATGCTCTACGTCCTTGAAGTGGATTAAAGTACTCTAAGTCCCTTGAGTGCGGACTAGAGTATAAAGGACTTAAAAAACTCTACGTCCCTAGAGTGTGGACTAGAGTATTCTAAATCCCCTGAGTGCGGACTAGAGCATAAGCGACTTAAAAACCTCTAAGTCCTCAGAGTGCAGACTAGAGTACTCTAAGTCCCTTGTGTGCGGACTAGATTATAAACGGCTTAAAAAGCTCTAAGTCCTTGAAGTGGACTAGAGTACTCTAAGTCCCCTGAGTGCGGACTAGAGTATAAATGACTTAAAAACCTCTACATCCCTAGAGTGCGGACTAGAGTACTCTAAGTCCCCTGAGTGTGGACTAGAGTATAAACTCTTAAAAACCTATACATCCCCAGAGTGCGGACTAGAGTATAAATGACTTAAAAACCTCTAAGTCCCCAGAGTGCAGACTAGAGTACTCTAAGTCCCCTGAGTGAGGACTAGAGTATAAACAACTTAAAAAGCTCTAAGTCCGTGAAGTGGACTATAGTACTCTAAGTCCCTTGAGTGCGGACTAGAGTATAAACGACTTAAAAACCTTTATGTCCCCAGAGTGCGGACTAGAGTATAAAAGACTTAAAAACCTCTAAGTCCCTGAAGTGGACTAGATTACTCTCAGTCCCCTGAGTGCGGAATAGAGTATAAACGACTTAAAAATCTCTAAGTCCCCAGAGTGTGGACTACAGTACTCTAAATTCCTTAAGTGAGGATTAGTGTATAAACAACTTAAAAATCTTTAAGCCCCCAGAATGCGGACTAGAGTACTCTAAGTCCCCTGAGTGTGGACTAGAGTATAAATGACTTAAAGACCTCTAAATCCCCAGAGTGCGGACTAGAGTATAAATGACTTAAAAATCTCTAAGTCCCTGAAGTGGACTAGAGTACTCTAAGTCCCCTGAGTGCGGACTAGAGTATAAACGACTTAAAAACCTTTACATCCCCAGAGTGCGGATTAGAGTACTCTAAGTCCTCGGAGTGTGGACTAGAGTATAAACGACTTAAAAAGCTCTAAGTTCCTGAAGTGGACTAGAGTACTCTCGGTCCCCTAAGTGCAGACTAGATTATTAACGACTTAAAAATCTCTAAGTCCCCAGAGTGCGGACTAGAGTACTCTAAGTTTCCTGAGTGCGGACTTGAGCATAAATGACTTAAAAATCACTAAGTCCCCAGAGTGCGGACTAGAGTACTCTAAGTCCCCTAATGCAGACTAGAGTATAAATGACTTAAAAACCTTTAAATCCTCAGATAGCGGACTAGAATATAAACGACTTGAGAAAAATATCTAAACTCTTGAAGTGAACTAGAGTACTCTACGTCCCCAGAATGAGGACTAGAGTATAAACGAATTGACGAAAATCTCTACGTCCCAAACTGTGGAATATAGCATAAACCGTTCGACAAATCTCCAAGTCCCTAGAGCGTGTATCGAAACATGAAACAAATTAGGCACGAGTCGACTAGGAGGAGAATAACACTAATTCACCAGAGTACAGAGTGGTGCATAAACATCGATTAATAGACGAGTGGATTCCGATCATTATCTATTTTGCAAACTTTCGGCCTGAAATCGACAGGAGGATTATTAACTCACTAAAGATGGAGTTTGACCATCCAACTAGTGGCCTGGCCAAATCAATGCTGGGAGCAGGAGTACAAATCTTTAAAAGCTGAATACGACAGTTTACTATAGCTCTAGCTTGGCGTTCTCTACAACTTAAGGCAACGACTACAAGGAGGCCTCATATAGAACTAATCAAAACGGCATCCAAAGCTACGGGCGACCGACTATATCATACCTCAGATCGAGGGTCAATACCGATCTGCACCAAGCACATACGAATGAACCTAGGATATTCCTTGAAAAACCAAGATCTCCAAAGTGTGTAAAGGAGGGTAAACCATGAAGACTTGGTCAAAAATTCTCCAGCACCCTACTTCGATCCATCTGGAGGAGTATGAAACTGGATGAGCATGACCTGACTGCATTTGAGCCCACTTTACCTCAAGATCTGATTACAGAACATGAACCAAAGTGGACATGGCTGACTGTCCAGTGTCCAAATTATGCCCTGAAATTGACGAGGCATCGAAGTGTTCCTCTTGGAATGAAAAAACCACAATATAATCCAAGATAGGCGAGGCACAACCTCCCATCAACTTACCTAATCCCACGATTCAACGGGAAAGAGAGTAAAGCTAAAGTGGGCATGGTTGGTCTTCCTACTTAACGCCCAGACCTAGGGGCACAAGCAAGAAGCAAGATGAATGTGAACCGACTATTCACCAATCAACTCTGTGTCTTTGGAGTTTAGGTGGGAATATAAACATAGCTATGGCGAGACTCAATCATCCATGCAGCGCATTTTTCAACCCGAGACTAGGAGCAGACGCACGGTCATCTAAAGACTGCCTGCGATAGCTCAATGTTGAAACTTATAAATAGTGCTTACGGCTACTCAAGGCTACGACCGAAAGGATGCCTAGAGATAGAATCATTAAATCGATACCTTAGCTCGTGGGCAACTGACTGTCACTCCAACCCGAAGGACGAGTAAAGGATCATGAATGCATTGAATAGAAAGTGTGTTACTCGAATATACAAGCAAATTCAAACTCACGGCAAGATCCAGTTATACAGCTGCACATAACTTGAGGCTAACCCCTACTCGACATTTCCTACAACGTACTTTTAAGCCTAATCTTTGGCCATTTGTTGATAATCGATTAGGGCATTCATGGTCCTTCACTTTTAGACTTAATAACTCATGATAAGACTCTAGGATTCAGCTAGAGTAACCATCAACATTGACCGCCGAACCATATTTCACATTGACTGTTATCCAAAATAGTTACATCTATACTCAATGAATCCGAGATTGCACTGTGAAGCTGACAGTCGACATTACAGCCAACCATGGCGACCCTTTTTGGGTGCTGAATATCGGATCACAGCTCAGTGCAATGATGATAAAGAATTAGTTGGATTTTTCTGAATAAATGATGATATGTTCCCTTGGACTCATTCTGAGATGCATATGTGATTTCATTAACTATCGCGAGCCATGCATTGGATATCAACGCGAAGCTACAAAAGCTAGCACAATATCTATTGATTTCATCATGAAAGATCCACTCTTACTTTTAGGCTCACCTCATCAACGTCTATGCCTACCAGCCGTTGCGACAGGGCATACAACGACTTGAGACGTCTGAAAGACTATTTAAATAGAATATCGAACTAAGCCAATTCGATATCACTTATTTCCTTCGAAGGGCTATCCAAGGATGGAAATTAGCAGCCTCACACCCGAATTCACCGTATCAGATGACTGCTTGAAGAGTAGTAGAGAACTAACCAACAGATGGAAAATGTATGCGGATGGAGCATCCAGTGATCAGTATTGTGGCGTAGGAGTCATGTTAATGACTCTCGAGTAACGATCGATCTGCTATGTCCTGAAACTCGATTTCCTGTAATAAACAACGATGCTTAATATGAAGCCTTGACTACCAGCCTCAAACTTGTTAGAGGATTTGGAGTGGAAACTTTATATATCTTTTGTGATTCTTGATTGGTAGTATGCAAATTTAAGGAAGTTGATCTTGTTAGGAGGCATTGTCTTGCTCCTTATCTCGGCCAGGTCCAAGAGCTGCTAACCGACTTCACGTATTACATCATTACATACATACTCAGCGAACAAAATAAAAAGAGTCCAGTCACTAGCCAAGCTGGCCAGTTTTAGGGACGCGCAACAGACATACATTGTTTCGATTGAAATATTTAATATTTCAAGCATTGATGGATGGAGATCGACTAGTTGTTGGAGACAGAGCCAGAAAAGGTGTCATGGTTGACTCCTATCAAAGACTAGACAATAAGGAATTCTTACTGAACGGAGGAATGGAAAATGACACATCCTCCTCAAAGCTTCACTCCAAATCATCCAATAATAAGTCGTGTGTAGAAAGAAGTTTATCCATCCCCATGCTTCGATGTATCGCCCATGATGATATCTTGAGAAAAGTCTATGAAGAAGAATGTGGCTATAACATCAAGAGGAAAACCATGTTAAAGAAAATACTCTGCTACAAGTATTATTGGCCAACTATCAATCCAGATGCGGTTGATCATGCTAGACAATGCGATGAGTGCAAGATGTTTGCAAAAAATCCGGGAACCCCGCCGATGGAAATTACTCAAATGGCAAGTCCATAGCCGTTTGCCACTTAGGGGCGCTGAAATAATCTTCTTGACGATCCTAAAGGTGGTGCAAAATACACCACCATAGTAGTTGATTACTTCACCAAACGGGCAGACGAAGAACTCATAACCACGGCCAAGATGAAGAAAATAATCAACTTCATTATCCGTAACGTCATATGTCCTTACCTTACATGATCTATTATAAGTGCAAATGGAGAGGTTGAAGCGGTGAACAAAATCATAAAGTTTGTACTGAAGAGTGGTTTGGAAAAGGCTAGAGATAAATGGGCAGATGAACTCCCAATAGCATTATGGGCTTATAGAACTACCCATGAGTCCATGACTGGTCGTACTCCATTCGCCTATGCTTACTGCTCAAAGGTCGTCATCCATGTAAAACTTGAAGTCCCCTCTCATCAAGTGGCTGATTACAACCCTTATTTCACACAAAAATACAAATAAGGAATCGCAATTGAATTGCTATTAAACTATATGGAATTGGCGACAACTAATGAGTATATAAAACGTATCTGACAGCTAATGGCAAGAATATGTACTCGAACATGCATGTATAAATCCAAAAAAAGTTCAACTTCTTGAAATCAACAGTGAATTGAATTCTCACTTAAGATTATTAAGAAAAGACTGGATCAAAGAGCCGAAGCTTATTGGCCTTATAGAACCGGACACGGATGGCCACTGATGAACTACAACCTTGGATTTATAATATTAGGAACCGACCAAGCCTGAGGATGACCAAAGAAGGATACGAAACCTTGGGAGGAAAAAAATGAAGAATAATGGCTATACAGGAAACATGATGGATTTCTTTCTGTAAACAAGGAATACTCGCTGATTCAAAGCATGTCATGTTGCTTCACACGACACTTTGGGGGGGGGGGGGGGGTAAATGTTACCCCGCACCTTGGGACGGCTACAAAACGACAGTTGAAGATATTATTATTAACACTAGATAAGATTCTGACCAAGAAGAGCCTGAAGGTATAAGAGTTTGATGCAGTCGACATGTTTCGGCATTTCTGGCACGGTGCAGACTGGAGGTGTTAGCAAGTTGTCCGGCCCACAACAAAGCAGGAGCATTCGGCATGACTCTGCTTCGTGGCATTCAACGATCGACTGAAAAATTCTTGACCGGCATTCCTCGTTCGACATGCCTAGCCCAGTGCGGAGAAGTCACCTACTGTGTGTCGAGGTACCTTGTTCCTAAGCCCATGAGGAAATTTCAACCCATCTTCGTCTATAAATAGAAGGACAGGGGCGCAATGAAAAGGACCTTTTCTCGGGAACACTAGGGAGACCCTGCCATTTTTGATAATCCCCACTTTTTAATTCAAACTTCTATGCAAATGATTGGTTTACGGATTGTATCTGTATTCAAGTGATTGAGAAAGCAATAAAGATTAAACTCAAGGTGGATGTAGGCAATTATGTCGAACCACTATAAATCTGATGTTCTCATTATTATTGTTCTTTGTGCAATGAATTACACTATTCTTCTTTTCTAATTTACCCTCTTCATTAATCTCTCTACATAACTCTACTCAAGGGTGTTAGTAACCAATTTTGGTGCTAACATTTACCATACCAATACTTAGCAATATTCCCAAATTCCATTTTTATAACACTTGGAAAAATATTCCTTTCCCAAATCATTTTCCACTAAAAATATTTCCAAAACCTTCCTTTCAATACTTAGGAAAATATTATAAGTATATTTCCCAAATCATTTTATTTCCAGTACTTAGGAAAAATTCCATTTATTCCGATTCCTAAAATCATTCACAAATCAATTTGTAAATTACTTAACTCATTTAAAAATGGGTTCTACATCATTCCAAAACTCCTTAATTGTTTCCTTTAATTTTTCCCAAAATCTATTATACCTACCTACGACTCCAATTACTCATTTCAAACTCCTTTTACGAATTTAGTTCATTTCAAAGCTTCTGTATTTAAACACTTCGAAAATTCCCTTAGGTTCCCAAAATTTCACTATAAGATTTCTCTTATAAAATCATATCCATTAAAAAACACCATTTACATGCTTTTGAGAGAACTTATAAATAAATTACAATCAATTCAGAACTATATATATGCTTATAATAACTATTTTTAAAGAATAACAAATATTTTTTTAATTATGTTTAAGTAATTATTTAAAATATTAAAACTCTTTAAATAAAACATCAATAAATCATTTCCAACTCATTTTAAAATAAAACTAATCAATTTGCAATGCTAATTATAGAAATTAGAATTTATTTCAATTAATATTAAATATTTGAATAATCTACTCTTTTTTAAGACATTTGAAAACTAACTAGATTAAAATCGTCTAGATTAGTAAATGAAAATTCCCTTTTTTTTAAAAACAAACTTAACTTCTTAACTAAAAATATATTTAAAAAAATCTCAATAACTAATTAAATTTCTCAACTCACAACCTATCAATCTCATTCCGATTCTCCTATTCATCTCCACTTTTGAAAAATAGTATCCACTATTTTCCTCAACCCTATTTCCATATTCTAGTATAAATTCACCATACAAATTTATATCCCCAATATATCAACTGATATCACTTACCTTATTTATGAACATCGTTTATTAATTTTTATACTCCTTTGAGTTTTACTTGTTTATAAAAACAATCTTATTTATAAAATTTCATTTTATAAATCCATTTCTTTCGTAAATCCTATTTATAACTTCCAATCTATTTTTAATATCAACTTCAACTCCTTTTTATATTTCTAGAATATCAATTACAAATTCTTTTATATAATTCATTTTTAAAATCTCCATTTAAATAATTCACAATAGTTAAGTATAAGCAAAATCAAATATATTTTTCAAACTCAATTTCTTTAAAATAGCCATGATTCCAGTATTTTTATATCAAAAATTCCCTTTAATTCCTTCAATTTTAAAAATATATTTATGGTGTTTAAAGTACCAAATTTCTGGCCAATGCTACTACAACATCCAATAATTCACATTACTACAATAATCTTTATTTTTCTACACAAACCATATATCACAATATATGAAATTAAATTCAACATTTTGAGGAATCCAGTTGGATCCCTCCAACCTGTTGAAAATTTAATCTTTTATTTAAAACAAAAGATATTTCTATTCATAATTTATATATCAAATATATATATATATATATATATATATATTATTAACAGAATAAAATTTATTAGCTTTGAAAAACAATTCTTATCAATTTTGCCAGATTAAATATGTATTAACCTTTAAAAGAATAAATCTATCAATTTAAATTAAAATTATAAAGAAAATTATCAAATCAATTTAATTATTAATACAGATTATTAAATTGATATTGCTCAAAATTTTCTTTATAATTTTAATTTAAATCGATAGATTTATTCTTTTAAAGGTTAATACATATTTAATCTGGCAAAATTGATAAGAATTATTTTTCAAAGCTAATAAATTTTATTCTGTTTATAATATGTATATTTGATATATATATATTGTGAATAGAAATATCTTCTGTTTTAAATAAAAGATTAAAATTTCAAATTATTACACTCCTGCATCCACAGATGTTAATGCAACATAAAAATACCAATCCCACTTCGAGGGAATATCGCGGTATGAAGGGTCATCCGCTATTATGCAAGGCGCATAGTATCTTATCCGCTATAATTTATGGGAATATCACATCAACTACTAATATTTACATTACTATATATATAACATTTCATCCAGTAGATAGTAATTAGTAACTTCAACCAAGCATCCAATAACTAATTTTAACTAATTAAAATTAAATTTGGAAATCCAAGTGAGTGAGAATTTCTCACCTTAATTTTTAAATTGCCAACCACCAAGATTTTAAATTTCCAACTGCCTCCTAAAAATTCCAAACCAAATCTATTGCATAGATGTTCCAGATACGAACCAACTTGACTTGTTTAAATGATTTTTAGACCCCTATAAATTTAGTATGGATTAATGAACGTCAAAATAAATAAATCGATAATTAACTTAAATTTAAAAATTAACTTTATATATATATATATATAATTAAACTAAACTAATTGTACACTTAAATATCAATTACCTTCATCTAATTCCAGCATTGTATCCTCATCAACCTCCAACAACATCACAGATTAAAGCTCTAGCATCTCTTATCCAATCACTGACGGGCATGCTTCCAATTAGAGTGACATCGCCACTATCCCGACTGTCCAACGCCCATCACCCGAAACCCCAAAACACTGTCGCTCCCATTGTCTTGCGTCCATCTCCCTCGACCTCAACCATCTTCGCGAACCTCAAAATGCGACTCCAAAACCCACAGCTTCGATCATTAGACGTACGCTCTTCAGCAAGAACCACTATTATCGCCTCATCTTTCGCACTACACGTGCGATAACGAATAAATGCACCTCCACTTATTGTTGAGTCGAGCCTCCTTCCTCGATTGAACGTGGCCTTCGCGATACCCTCCACCAATCGCTGTGACTTCCTTGCACGCATGCGATTATATATATATATATATATATATATATATATATATATATATATATATATATATATATATATATATATTCTCTATGAACATGTGATTTCGAACAGAAGAATGAGAGGAGGGAGGGGCTCACGATGTTGTTATTCCTTTTTTTTCTTTCCATAGATAGAATTTTTTTATTTCGTTTGAACGATATTGCTGAAGGAAAAAAACAGTCACGTTTTAAACGAATTGATGGCGGCTCATTTCATAAGACTAGGGTGGCTGAGGTGAAATGTTAGGGTGGCTTTGAAATGAAATAAATTGACCTTGATTTGAAATTTAAAATTTTATTTCCAAAATATCTCGCTCAGCCTATCTTAAAATCCCGAATCTCTATTGTAGCATGCCGCCCGACATTTCTAATGTTATACTGTAACGGCTCGGATTTTGCCCGCTCAAAAATCGACATCCATACTTCAAATCGTACTCGAATGTCATAGATTCGATCGTTCAAATCCGAATCGCCGGAGCTTATAACAATCATTAAGTAAACAACACAGCGGAATAAAAGAATAATACATTGATATACAGCTTTGATACAATATCTGATACAACAGATGATCCAATAGATATCAATATACATCAAAGATATGATACAATAAAATAGCAGCGGAAAAGAAAATAGATGACATCTAACATACGGAACAATATAACGCTAAAATAGTCTTCAAGGAAGAACTCTAGAAATAACTGCAACTCCATTTCTAAGAACTAATCCAGCAATAGCTCGAACTCCCAATAACGATGCACGAAGATAAACAAGCCTGGTGCGATCCAAAGACTGAACTAACTCCAGATAATCTACAAATCTGACTATCTGAAAAACCCAACTCTAGACTGCTCGTGTAGAAAATAATGAGCACCCAGAGTTTAGGAAAGAAAACAATAAACTCCGGATCAGTCGTGGGACTGGTGTGAGCAACAAAAACAGTTTATCTATTAAAAACATTCAACAAAAGATTTTCAAAGTCAATTCGCAATGCTTTTGAAAAATGAGACTACCATAAGGCCTCCCGCACACACACACAATGCAAACGCAGAATCGGAGGAGATTTCTCCTTATGATAGTCAAAGATGCTTGATACGCATTAAAAAGAAACACTTGATATTATTACTAGTGCATAGTGTAGGAAAAATTCATTTCGAAAGTAGAATATAAATCTTAGCCAGCATAGACATTTCGAACTATGCCTACTATAGCTAACTATGTTCAATAGCAGGTTACCGCCACATTCCATAGCAGGTTATACAACTAAAACCGTACAAGTCACGTATTGTTTCTTTGGATTTCTAACAAATGGTCAGGCCAAGGAACTTCCCATCGCGACTCGGTGCAGAAACAATCGATAGGTCATCCTATCGCTTTCACAAATACCCGGTCTTCACCACCGGTCTTCAAATGCTATCCATAACGTCGAATCACATATTCGGAATGGGTTATACGACACAAAGGTCTTTTCCCGGCTAACCCGAATAGTGAGCATGATATTTCAAAAACAAATGGATAATGGGATTTCAATTAAGTCACAACTTAATAATTCAAACTTTCTTTCAAATGGTTTAATCCAATTACCATTTCAATCTTTAAACAAAAAGATTCATTTTCACAACCTTTAACGGTTTAAACAATTTTCACAATTAAATCTTTTAAACAAAAGATTCATTCACATATTTTCCAAATCAATTTTCATTTCAATTTGATTTAACTCGTTAAATCTTTAAATCAAAGATTTAACTTATAGCCTTCAAAACAATTTCATTTCAATTTGATTTAAACAAATCATCAAATTAAATCTGTTAAAAATAAACAGATTTAATTCATAACTTTCAAAAAGAATTCATTCATAACTTAGGAAAATCATTTCTCTATTCAATCTTGAAATTCCCCTAATTAACTGGAATCTCAGTTCTTATCTAAAAGTGTTTATCATTTGAAAACAACAGTTTTCATTTTTGAAATCTGATTCATTTATACGAGTTGAAATCCTTGGGTTAAATTAAAATTCCCAAAACCATACCTTTAAAATGGTTTAAATCATAATGACTAGTATAATATCATTAATCCCTAGTTTCAAATCATAGAATTCAATTTCAAGTATTGAATTTAAATTTAAATCAAATTATTTAAATTCCAAAACTTAATCAAGTAATTTAAAAATAAATTTTTATTTTGAAATTCCATTCCAAAAGCTTTTCACATTTATTCCGATTCCATTTCCAAAACATTTGAATTTAAAAATTCAAATTTAACTATTTCAAAAATCTGCGACTTAATCGATTTCCTCGTGAAATCCATAATTGTGTGTGTATGGTGTGGTCCAGGGGTTTAACTCAATAGTGCCACATCATTCAATCATCACAGTTCAAAATATAGAAATATAATTGATAAGCGATATAAACTATAACGCTTATCCTTATTTCACAGATCACAGATATATAAATTACAGATAATGAATTACATTTATCCCAGATAAATAAACTACATTACAGGTCATACATAAATCAGTATATATCACAAAGTATCATAGATCATATATGACAATCAATTCAAGGCAACTCATTCAATACAATCATTCATAAGCAGGATTAATTAATCGTTTAATCCTAATCAATTCAATTTATCTCTTATGAATTTAATTATCCAATCCTGATTTATTAATTACAAATCATTTGATATAAATTTATTTATCAAACACTTTAGCCATTAATTAATAACTTTAATTATTAATCAATAACTTAACTACCCATTTATTTACCATTAACTACTTAGTTAACCAATTATAAATTCTTAATTAAATTCCTTAACTAATTAACTATTAATTATGCATTAATTAATTTAAGTAGTTAATTACGATTTGTTTATCACTTACTCATAAATTTATTCAAACTCTAATTACAATTAAAATGAAATTATTCTTAATTTCTTCCTAAAATGATTACATAATATTAATTATCCATTAACATTTAAAGGTCTTCTTTAACTTGGTGCAAATCGATGTATTACTAACTATAACTTAAATATTACTTATCTTGAAGTGATCACTTAAGTTAATTTCCATTTATTAACCTTTAAGTAATTAGCTAACTTTTGTAAGATTTAAATTGATTTAAACATATGATTTATTTTTAATTACAAAATTAATTTAAAGTTATCAATTTAATTTCAAATATAAATTAATTTACATTCCTAATTACTTTATATTAATCAACTATCTTTCATCACTTACCTTATTAAACCCTTAAAACAAATATTAACCTAAACTAACTAATTTCTTAATTAACTTAGTTATAAAAATACTAAAACAAAAATCATCCACGTTCAATTGGTAATGGACCCGAGACAGCTCCTCATTCTACTCGAGTCGGTCTCGAGTTTCCCCCGTGCTTCCCTTGCGTCTCTCTCTTCTTCCCATCTTCTCCTTTTGCCTGTTCTTTTCTTCTTCTCTTTTTTTTTTTAGTTTAAGTTAAAGTTATAAATGAAACTGCAGTAGCCAACTCACGCATGCATCAGATCGACTCGAAGCATCTGCCCAAAAACTTCGAGCACCACTCGCGTCAGCCCAACTCAAAGACACAGGCACTCACTCGCCACCGTGCACGTGCACGGTGGTTCGCCTCCCCTCCGGCAACCCACGCTACCTCCAGCAAACCACAAATCGACATCTCTCGTGAAAACAAACTTTAGTCCAACATGAAATGCTTGAAATCGAAAAAGAGCCTGAAGCTCGAATCATCAACTCAAACACCCTAAACAAACTCGCCTCGACCCGCTGACACCGACCTCTAGGAGCGACGCCGCTTCGGCCACGCCACGTCCAAACCTTTCTCAACCATCTCCTCGAAGGCCGACCCACTCGATCAAGTCACGGCGAGGAAAACGCAAATTTACACAGCTTCGAAAAACAAATGCACAAAACCCTACTTTTATCTCAATCTCAAAACCCTTACATTCGAAAAATTTTCCAATATTTTTCTAGTGATCTCACATCAACACTCTAGCTTCATGTTAAATTTCATCAACAATAATTGATTGAATCATCTGGAATTTACAGAAAAGCAATTTTTGTTCATTTATAAACTATACCTTATATACATATCTAAAAGTCTCCATTTTTACTTTAAAAATCCTACATTTACATGTTTATTTAAGTTATGAATTCAAATTAACAAATTATAATAGTTGAGTTTTCTTTTTTTTTCTTTTTCCACATATTGATTTCTTACTGTAACTTAAATATGCAGTGTTTGAGTACACTGTCACTTCAAAACAATCTTACCAGGCCGTGATTTCCAGTTTAAACAAGATTACACATGACTTGAATTCCTAAGTTTACATATTTATATGAAATAGTATTTAAAGTTTCCTCTCCCTTACTTTGTTCAGAAATTGAAATACTGAAGATCATGGCATATAAATTTCCAGAGCAACAAAGTGAACTCATAAATAACAGACAACAAAGCACATACCATTGTAAGTTAAATATACAAGTTTAAAATTTGAAAATAGTATGTTTACTCACAGATTTTTTTGCAGAGAAATGAACAGAGCCTGTATTTGAATCAGAGAATTGTATAAATTGATTTTTAACATGTTTATAAAAGTTTACAGTAAATCTGGATTTCCAGGACGATACTACTTTGTTTTTAACTTAAACAAGTTTTTAAATTAAACTCTATGGTTTAACTAACATGTTTCATTAAATACTTAAATCCAAATATAGATTGGATCAAGAGATATTGATTTTCAAATAAGTCTTTAGCTTGAAATTTTGGTAACAGAATGTTACAGGGAATGCAAATACACATATACACACATTCATATATCAATATACAGAGAGGTTGCCAAACATTTATATATATAGGAAGCACATACTTTCCAGACCACTACATAAACAAGAGTCTACTCAAAGATTTTTAAAAGTGTAAGGTTACTCACATTGGTTTTTCCAGTAATAAGAACAGAGTCTTCTTTATTTGAAACCTGTTTTGTATTTGCTAGCTGAAGCTATTCTCTTGATCTCTGGTGGTATTGATTGTGTTGATGTTAGTAAGTTGAGTTTTGTTTAAGTTTTAAACAATGCTTGCTTCAGTTTTTCTTTTCTAGCTTTGCTTAGTTATGTTTTGAACGAACTGAAGTTAAATAAGTTGATATATATAGAAAAGGATGTACAGAGTGATGATCTGGTTTGTACAGGTAATGTTATTTGTATAATAGGCATGGGTGGATATGCTTGCATTAAATGCAGGTCCTTTCTTGTTTACATGCTAATATACTTGTTTGTACAGTTTTATATTGAGCTGAGTTTGTTTACATACCTTTTCTTATGTGTATTTCTTCTTTTGTTTTATCACTTGTCATATGAATACATTTCTATTTTTATCTTGAATATTTATTTTATCTTACATACAAATTATTTTGTATCTTTCTATATATTTATTTCAATAGTTTATATTCTAAAAGATATTTTGTTTTGTTTATGTTTGTGTTTTATTTTACTTCGTATATTTGCTTTTATATTGCCTTGTTTTATATGCTTACTTTGTTTTCATTTACAAGTGTACATACTTGTATGTATTTTTGTTTTGTAATACTTCCTATATATGTTTACTTATTGTTTTTGTTTTATTCTTGCATTTTAAATTTACTTCTATTTTTAGTTTAAATAATTATCATAAATTTTACTTTAAAAATTATTGTTTTATATTTCTCTATATATACACACAAGATTTTAAAATTTCAAATTGACTCATATATACCCAAATATACATATATATATATATTCACATATATACATATATACATAATATTTAAAAATTTAAATGATTTGTATAGAATATATTTGAACTCGGGGAAACTCACATCACTATTTATAATTAATTTCATAAATTTTTATTCAAAATTTCATTTAATTATTAATTTAAATTAAATAAAAATTCAGGATCGTTACAGACTTCCCCCCTTAAAAGAATTTCGTCCTCGAAATTCGCAGGCACGAAAACAATACAGAGATAGACGAAAGATAGAAGAAATATCTTTTCAGATCAAACTGGATATCGATTTTGGATTTGGCTCATCAAATCAGAATATCAACAATAGATAAAAGAAATTATAATAAAATTTCAAATTTTGGTTTTAAACAAAATCGTTTTATCGATACAATTCAATTTATTCTTCATATTCTACTAATCAATTTAACTCAAATTAAAATTTCAATTTATCTAAAATTTTCAATTCCAAATTTCCAATTCATATTCATTAAGGTTTAAAATCAAAAACCGATAAGAAACCGATGAAGATACGAAGTAAAGATTTCCCACAACGATTCGTAGAGCATCAATGCACCGATACTTCTTCTATAGCTGTTACGAAGCAATTCAAAAGAATTTAGAAACGAATCAAAGAAAATTGATAAGAAAGTTGTTTCCACTATTGTTACAGAGTATCGACCAATTATAGTCGTATTTCCCTGTCCTCTATCTCGTTCTCTTCTTGCACTCATACTTACTATCAGTAGATAGTAAGAGAATTTACTGAGGCATTCAAACGGATATCTTAAGGATTACTCATTCTAGGGATACTTCACCCTATCTATAATGAGTTACTTAACGTGTTACACTCCTGAGCTAATGTTCAACCCTTAGCTCTGATACCAAATGTAACGGCTCGGATTTTGCCCGCTCAAAAATCGACATCCATACTTCAAATCGTACTCGAATGTCATAGATTCGATCGTTCAATCCGAATCGCCGGAGCTTATAACAATCATTAAGTAAACAACACAGCGGAATAAAAGAATAATACATTGATATACAGCTTTGATACAATATCTGATACAACAGATGATCCAATAGATATCAATATACATCAGAGATATGATACAATAAAATAGCAGCGGAAAAGAAAATAGATGACATCTAACATACGGAACAATATAACGCTAAAATAGTCTTCAAGGAAGAACTCCAGAAATAACTGCAACTCCATTTCTAAGAACTAATCCAGCAATAGCTCGAACTCCCAATAACGATGCACGAAGATAAACAAGCCTGGTGCGATCCAAAGACTGAACTAACTCCAGATAATCTACAAATCTGACTATATGAAAAACCCAACTCTAGACTGCTCGTGTAGAAAATAATGAGCACCCAGAGTTTAGGAAAGAAAACAATAAACTCCGGATCAGTCGTGGGACTGGTGTGAGCAACAAAAAAAGTTTATCTATTAAAAACATTCAACAAAAGATTTTCAAAGTCAATTCGCAATGCTTTTGAAAAATGAGACTACCATAAGGCCTCCCGCACACACACACACAATGCAAACGCAGAATCGGAGGAGATTTCTCCTTATGATAGTCAAAGATGCTTGATACGCATTAAAAAGAAACACTTGATATTATTACTAGTGCATAGTGTAGGAAAAATTCATTTCGAAAGTAGAATATAAATCTTAGCCAGCATAGACATTTCGAACTATGCCTACTATAGCTAACTATGTTCAATAGCAGGTTACCGCCACATTCCATAGCAGGTTATACAACTAAAACCGTACAAGTCACGTATTGTTTCTTTGGATTTCCAACAAATGGTCAGGCCAAGGAACTTCCCATTGCCACATGAGAATGTCTCTGGAAAGACATCCCCGAGAACCAAACCGGAACTCTGCCAACACAAGGCCGGGTTACCCCTAACTGGGTAACTACTGACACGAGCACGCCATTCCCCGATCGTAAACGACCTTTCTCACGGGATCCCGAAAATCAACAACCACAAAGTAATAAATTCGTAGTAACCACATAGGTTAAGTATCTGGGCTCCATACCATGATACCACCTCTATCCAGAAGGAAATGTACATACCCTAAAGGGTGCTACCCCTCATAACCTTGCCGCATCTTTCCTGTTTTGACCATTTCCGGGGTGTGAAGTTCGACGAAGTCACGTCCACAAAAACATACTTTATACAAAAGCCATGCTTTGGGTTAACAAATGATCAACACAATGATCACTAAGATAGACGATCAAATAAACGATCCTATCACAATAATCAACACAATGATCATTTCAGCAACACTCAGCATATCACATTACCAAATTGGGAATATATCGCTGATAACTTCAACTATATAACCTCTGAGCTCGTACGTCTCAGAGAAGGGTGTTAAGCTAAAAGAATAAATTCTCCGCCACCAACAGAAATATATTTGAAAGAACTCTGCTTTATATCTCAACTTGTAATGTCAGACATACTATCCATACAAGTCTGTTCTGGGTTCAAACAGAACCGAAGGCACTTACAAAGAAGTCCTTGCAACCCGGATATTCACAATCCCGATCGGATTTTCCCATCACTTAGGGAGTTTCTATACCGGCGCGACTCGGTGCAGAAACAATCGATAGGTCATCCTATCGCTTTCACAAATACCCGGTCTTCACCACCGGTCTTCAAATGCTATCCATAACGTCGAATCACATATTCGGAATGGGTTATACGACACAAAGATCTTTTCCCGGCTAACCCGAATAGTGAGCACGATATTTCAAAAACAAATGGATAATGGGATTTCAATTAAGTCACAACTTAATAATTCAAACTTTCTTTCAAATGGTTTAATCCAATTACCATTTCAATCTTTAAACAAAAAGATTCATTTTCACAACCTTTAACGGTTTAAACAATTTTCACAATTAAATCTTTTAAACAAAAGATTCATTCACATATTTTCCAAATCAATTTTCATTTCAATTTGATTTAACTCGTTAAATCTTTAAATCAAAGATTTAACTTATAGCCTTCAAAACAATTTCATTTCAATTTGATTTAAACAAATCATCAAATTAAATCTGTTAAAAATAAACAGATTTAATTCATAACTTTCAAAAAGAATTCATTCATAACTTAGGAAAATCATTTCTCTATTCAATCTTGAAATTCCCCTAATTAACTGGAATCTCAGTTCTTATCTAAAAGTGTTTATCATTTGAAAACAACAGTTTTCATTTTTGAAATCTGATTCATTTATACGAGTTGAAATCCTTGGGTTAAATTAAAATTCCCAAAACCATACCTTTAAAATGGTTTAAATCATAATGACTAGTATAATATCATTAATCCCTAGTTTCAAATCATAGAATTCAATTTCAAGTATTGAATTTAAATTTAAATCAAATTATTTAAATTCCAAAACTTAATCAAGTAATTTAAAAATAAATTTTTATTTTGAAATTCCATTCCAAAAGCTTTTCACATTTATTCCGATTCCATTTCCAAAACATTTGAATTTAAAAATTCAAATTTAACTATTTCAAAAATCTGCGACTTAATCGATTTCCTCGTGAAATCCATAATTGTGTGTGTATGGTGTGGTCCAGGGGTTTAACTCAATAGTGCCACATCATTCAATCATCACAGTTCAAAATATAGAAATATAATTGATAAGCGATATAAACTATAACGCTTATCCTTATTTCACAGATCACAGATATATAAATTACAGATAATGAATTACATTTATCCCAGATAAATAAACTACATTACAGGTCATACATAAATCAGTATATATCACAAAGTATCATAGATCATATATGACAATCAATTCAAGGCAACTCATTCAATACAATCATTCATAAGCAGGATTAATTAATCGTTTAATCCTAATCAATTCAATTTATCTCTTATGAATTTAATTATCCAATCCTGATTTATTAATTACAAATCATTTGATATAAATTTATTTATCAAACACTTTAGCCATTAATTAATAACTTTAATTATTAATCAATAACTTAACTACCCATTTATTTACCATTAACTACTTAGTTAACCAATTATAAATTCCTAATTAAATTCCTTAACTAATTAACTATTAATTATGCATTAATTAATTTAAGTAGTTAATTACGATTTGTTTATCACTTACTCATAAATTTATTCAAACTCTAATTACAATTAAAATGAAATTATTCTTAATTTCTTTCTAAAATGATTACATAATATTAATTATCCATTAACATTTAAAGGTCTTCTTTAACTTGGTGCAAATCGATGTATTACTAACTATAACTTAAATATTACTTATCTTGAAGTGATCACTTAAGTTAATTTCCATTTATTAACCTTTAAGTAATTAGATAACTTTTGTAAGATTTAAATTGATTTAAACATATGATTTATTTTTAATTACAAAATTAATTTAAAGTTATCAATTTAATTTCAAATATAAATTAATTTACATTCCTAATTACTTTATATTAATCAACTATCTTTCATCACTTACCTTATTAAACCCTTAAAACAAATATTAACCTAAACTAACTAATTTCTTAATTAACTTAGTTATAAAAATACTAAAACAAAAATCATCCACGTTCAATTGGTAATGGACCCGAGACAGCTCCTCTTTCTACTCGAGTCGGTCTCGAGTTTCCCCCGTGCTTCCCTTGCGTCTCTCTCTTCTTCCCATCTTCTCCTTTTGCCTGTTCTTTTCTTCTTCTCTTTTTTTTTTAGTTTAAGTTAAAGTTATAAATGAAACTGCAGTAGCCAACTCACGCATGCATCAGATCGACTCGAAGCATCTGCCCAAAAACTTCGAGCACCACTCGCGTCAGCCCAACTCAAAGACACAGGCACTCACTCGCCACCGTGCACGTGCACGGTGGTTCGCCTCCCCTCCGGCAACCCACGCTACCTCCAGCAAACCACAAATCGACATCTCTCGTGAAAACAAACTTCAGTCCAACATGAAATGCTTGAAATCGAAAAAGAGCCTGAAGCTCGAATCATCAACTCAAACACCCTAAACAAACTCGCCTCGACCCGCTGACACCGACCTCTAGGAGCGACGCCGCTTCGGCCACGCCACGTCCAAACCTTTCTCAACCATCTCCTCGAAGGCCGACCCACTCGATCAAGTCACGACGAGGAAAACGCAAATTTACAGAGCTTCGAAAAACAAATGCACAAAACCCTACTTTTATCTCAATCTCAAAACCCTTACATTCGAAAAATTTTCCAATATTTTTCTAGTGATCTCACATCAACACTCTAGCTTCATGTTAAATTTCATCAACAATAATTGATTGAATCATCTGGAATTTACAAAAAAGCAATTTTTGTTCATTTATAAACTATACCTTATATACATATCTAAAAGTCTCCATTTTTACTTTAAAAATCCTACTTTTACATGTTTATTTAAGTTATGAATTCAAATTAACAAATTATAATAGTTGAGTTTTCTTTTTTTTCTTTTTCCACATATTGATTTCTTACTGTAACTTAAATATGCAGTGTTTGAGTACACTGTCACTTCAAAACAATCTTACCAGGCCGTGATTTCCAGTTTAAACAAGATTACACATGACTTGAATTCCTAAGTTTACATATTTATATGAAATAGTATTTAAAGTTTCCTCTCCCTTACTTTGTTCAGAAATTGAAATACTGAAGATCATGGCATATAAATTTCCAGAGCAACAAAGTGAACTCAGAAATAACAGACAACAAAGCACATACCATTGTAAGTTAAATATACAAGTTTAAAATTTGAAAATAGTATGTTTACTCACAGATTTTTTTGCAGAGAAATGAACAGAGCCTGTATTTGAATCAGAGAATTGTATAAATTGATTTTTAACATGTTTATAAAAGTTTACAGTAAATCTGGATTTCCAGGACGATACTACTTTGTTTTTAATTTAAACAAGTTTTTAAATTAAACTCTATGGTTTAACTAACATGTTTCATTAAATACTTAAATCCAAATATAGATTGGATCAAGAGATATTGATTTTCAAATAAGTCTTTGGCTTGAAATTTTGGTAACAGAATGTTACAGGGAATGCAAATACACATATACACACATTCATATATCAATATACAGAGAGGTTGCCAAACATTTATATATATAGGAAGCACATACTTTCCAGACCACTACATAAACAAGAGTCTACTCAAAGATTTTTAAAAGTGTAAGGTTACTCACATTGGTTTTTCCAGTAATAAGAACAGAGTCTTCTTTATTTGAAACCTGTTTTGTATTTGCTAGCTGAAGCTATTCTCTTGATCTCTGGTGGTATTGATTGTGTTGATGTTAGTAAGTTTAGTTTTGTTTAAGTTTTAAACAATGCTTGCTTCAGTTTTTCTTTTCTAGCTTTGCTTAGTTATGTTTTGAACGAACTGAAGTTAAATAAGTTGATATATATAGAAAAGGATGTACAGAGTGATGATCTGGTTTGTACAGGTAATGTTATTTGTATAATAGGCATGGGTGGATATGCTTGCATTAAATGCAGGTCCTTTCTTGTTTACATGCTAATATACTTGTTTGTACAGTTTTATATTGAGCTGAGTTTGTTTACATACCTTTTCTTATGTGTATTTCTTCTTTTGTTTTATCACTTGTCATATGAATACATTTCTATTTTTATCTTGAGTATTTATTTTATCTTACATACAAATTGTTTTGTATCTTTCTATATATTTATTTCAATAGTTTATATTTTAAAAGATATTTTGTTTTGTTTATGTTTGTGTTTTATTTTACTTCGTATATTTGCTTTTATATTGCCTTGTTTTATATGCTTACTTTGTTTTCATTTACAAGTGTACATACTTGTATGTATTTTTGTTTTGTAATACTTCCTATATATGTTTACTTATTGTTTTTGTTTTATTCTTGCATTTTAAATTTACTTCTATTTTTAGTTTAAATAATTATCATAAATTTTACTTTAAAAATTATTGTTTTATATTTCTCTATATATACACACAAGATTTTAAAATTTCAAATTGACTCATATATACCCAAATATACATATATATATATATATATATATATATATTCACATATATACATATATACATAATATTTAAAAATTTAAATGATTTGTATAGAATATATTTGAACTCGGGGAAACTCACATCACTATTTATAATTAATTTCATAAATTTTTATTCAAAATTTCATTTAATTATTAATTTAAATTAAATAAAAATTCAGGATCGTTACATATACTGCTATTCCGAACCTAATGCAACAAGCCTCGAGCTCCAATTCGATCGTAAATTAATTTAATTTAAATTTTTTCTTTGCATTTTCAAATTGTACGACCAAACGGTAAATCCAAATTATTTGAAATATGAAATCTGATAATAACGCACAATTGCGGATCCAATGGAACTAGTTTCGTCAAATTCCAAGACTGTGCCATAGATCGCTATTCTAACGCGTCAATTAAATCGACGTTTTCAAAAATTTTGAAATCGCCTGAAATTTTAGTTTCAAAAACTTATTTACTAAATTATAATTTTAAATCCAATATTTAAACCATTTAAATATTCAAAATCAAACTACGAAAAATCCGGGTCGTTACACTAGTACATATTGTAATCACGATTTTAAAAAATAATTATTATATATTTAATATTTACATAACTTATATACATTTAAATAGATATATTATAATGATATACATACACACATATATATATATGCACATATAATTGTTATTTTATTTATAAAATTATATATACATACATACTTATATATATATATATATATATATATATATTTAACTGTTATATACATTTACATACAATTATTTTAAAAAACTTAATATGTGCGTGTGTTTACAACATTTAGATATGAGTAATAGTTTATATACATACATTATTTGGACAATATATATTTGCATATTGGATGAGCTAACATATCTGTTGTGATGTAATCCCTACATTTATACATGGGCATGTTATACCTTGCATGGGTTGGCATGTTACATATGCACACACATATAGATGTGTATATGATACATACATATATGTATATACAAATTAAATAAAATTATATATTTTATTTATATAATATTTAGAAATGTCTAAATGAATTAGACTTCATAGGCCCAATACAGATCCAATAAGGGATTTTTTTAAATTCGCCCATTGCTTCCTCTAAGGGCTGGCCTAGTTCCAACATTAGTTACAGAGTCCAATATCTTATATGGTCTAAATTAGTCATGTTAGGGTTAACTAATTAAAGTCTATCCATATGGTAAGATGTCTAAAAAATCAGTGTCTACGGTTGGGTTTGCCTAATCAAGTACTCTGCCCTAGCTGCCTAGTAGAAAAGATGAAGTAAGCCCAAAAAGTTATCCCTAGTGGAAAAGGCCCAATTTGAATCGGGCCTTGGCCTAATTTCAAAATTTATTTTGAAATTAAAAATAAAAGTTTTAAATTTTAAATTTAAGTTTAAAATAAGAAAAATATTATAATACAAAATTTTAAATTATTTTAAAAAATGAAAATATAAGATTTTCAAATTTAAATGTTAAATTAAAAATATAATATATATATATATATTAATGTTATCATATAACAAAATTTTTCAAAGTGTTCGAAAATTAATATAAATTAATTTTCGAAATTTATAAAATATATTAATCAGATTAATAAAATATATTGACTAAATAAGTTAATTAATAAATAAATACATATATTGTATATTATGATATATGTTATGTTGTTTTAAAATGTTGAGTTAGCATAAGTATGCAAGTATGTATATAAATGAATTTCCAAATTAATAAAAATTTAATTAAAGTTGCTTAATTAAATAAATATATTAAAGGTTAAGTACGTAAATAAAACGCACATATATATGATATATATTATACTATAGAGATGATAATATATAATAATTATTCAATATAAATTCTATATTAAATTAACGTAAAATCAATTAAAATGTTAATTAAATAAAATTTGAATAAAGCAAGATTTTATTAATATAATATTATACATAAGACTATTTTATAAGTAATATGAAATATAAAAGTTATATAGTAATAAACTTATATAATATGAATGTATAAATTAAAGGTGGAATTTTAAAGAAACCCTAAATTGACTTAAGAAATAAAAACATATGTATAGTACGTATACCATAATTTTGATGTGTCCGACACTAGAATCACAGGGGTATTTCAAAAGAAATATTAAGTCGATGTCACTTAATATAATATATTGAAGATTGTGAATCTTCGGTATCATGCTGTCCTCTATCATATAAGAGAGGATTCGTCTCCTCGGTTATATGAGCTTAATATCATGACCAACTCAAGTCAACTCAAAGTCAAAGTCTTTTTCCAGAGCATTTCAGTTAATAATAAATTTATTATTAAACTAAGGATTTTGTGTTTGGACTATAGAGTTGAATATGAAAGGTATTAGAATTTTGGCCATTACCAAATTTCACAAGTTCAAAGAGATATAGTTTTGATGAAGAGAATTGGTGTAATAAAGGTCACAACCGAGTAACGATTAACAACGTGAAATTAGATTTTACGGAAACCAAGAAAGTGATAAATTTGGCAAAAATGTCACACCACCCACTATGTGACATGTGAACTTTAATATTCAAATAGTTCGATATTAACCGCTGATTAAATTTACACCCGACGAGTCACGCAACCGGATTTGACCAAACGATTAAACTAATTTATAATTATTATAAATTAATTAAACTAATTATTATTTATGAGATATTAATTATAAAATTTTGATTATTTGAGTAGTAAATATTATTATATATACTTATAATAGTTACAAATATATTAATCAATATGCGATACCGATAAGCGATTAAACTGAATTTAACTAAATAATATTTGCGTTGGGCTTAAATTTTTTTAGCCCATCATGATGGGTGAAATTTTCGGTAGCAACATGACGTGTGGGGATGCTCAAAATAGGGTTTAGATGCTAGATTTTGGATGGCTTAGATCAAGGAAGAAATAGTATGGGATGAGATCCACTCCTCTTTCTATCCACTATATAAGAAAACCTAAGCTAATTTGAATAGACTTTTTAGCTGCCATCTACATCATATCTTGCTGGCCAACATTACTCCATTACTGCTCCATTATATCAAGTTCAAATAAACTCAAAGTCTATCACTATCCGATAGTCAAAGGTCAACGGTTCAAGGACTAGCAATATGCTGAATCGGAAAAGGTTTTAATTGGGAGCTTCAAGGCTTTGGTTCTTAGGTAGGTTTTATCAAATTATAATTTATATATCTCTGGGTAATATTTTGTCATGTATGCATGTGTGCGTATATGTTGGATTGTAAGTCAAGGGATGTTTCTGATATGAATAAATGTCGTCACAAATTGGGTCTGTTATAGGTATGTATATACTTATAAAATAAAATAAAAGTAAATCATTTATTTACAGATCAAATCAGTACAACATCATAATATATATATATATATATATTAATATTTTATTTAATTATATATATACATAGTTTAATTACATATATATGGTCTATATTTAATTACAATATTATAGTATGGTTAAAATTGATCATATAATTTTATATACGTAAATTCACGGTAATGGTAATTTTCGACCAAAAAAATAAATTTTTAATTATTTAATTCTTTTTGATAATATTTAAATTGTTATACTACATAAATAAATCATATAAAATCAAATATTTATGAAAATTATTTACTTTATTTTCTAAATTATTTTAACATCAAATAAGCTATCTTCTATAAAAAATAAAAAATAAAAACTTTTTATTTTTAAAAGTCATTATTCAAATCACCCGAAAATTAATAACTTAACCAAAAATAAAATTTAACCAATAAAATTGTGAACTTTTCCCTAATCTTCAAAATATCATTTGTGATTTACTAGAAATTCAAAATTTGAAAAAAAAAGTTTGGGAAATAACTTTATACTAAAATTTTATTAAATTTCGAATGAATATTCAATTAAAATATATTTTAGAATAAAAAACAATAATAAAATTTTTCTGTGCCAGGATCTAGAATTTAAATTAGCTTTTTAATTTTGTTAAGTGATATAAACATATATATTATATATACATTTATGTCTATATATTATTAAAATAAATATAAAATATTATTTTATGATTATGTGTATAATAATGCATGTTTTATTCATGGTTTTATAAAAAATTAGTATTTATTTAATATTTAAATAACCTATATATATTTAAATTGACATCTTATAATAATATACGTATATACATACATATACATATTATTGTAATTTTATTATAATTTTTTTATCAATATACATACATACGTACATACATATAGATATATATTAAATACATTTACATAATATAATTTAAACAAACTTAATATGCGTGTATATATATGTGTGTGTATATGTGTGTGTATTTACAACATGTATATATAAGTAATAGTTTATATACATACATATATTTGGACAATATATAATTGTAAATTGGATGAGTTAATGTATCTATTGCGATGTAAATCCCAACATTTATACGGGGGCATGTTATACCTTACACGGGTTGACATGTTCCATATGCGCATACACATATATATATGTGTGTATATGATACATACATACATACATACATACATACATACATACATATATATATATATATATATATATATATATATATTAATGTATAAATTTAAATAAAATAAAAGATTTTATTTAAATAATATTTAAAAATATTCTCAATGAATTAGACTTCACGGGCCCAACATAGGTCCACTAAGGAATTTTTTTTAAATTTCATCCATTACTTCCACGGCGGGCTGACCTAGTTCCAACAGTTTTCCATAAGAAGAAATTGCGAGGACAATTTTCCCGAGGAGAAGTCTATAACATCCCATTCTCAAGAAGCAATAAGTTAATGATAAAGATTAATTAAATAAATGTGTTTTAATATAATAAATGTGAAATTATGAGAATGATTTGGAAATTTGATGGAAACTATATTATTAAAATATTAAGAATTTAATGTGAAAGGAATATTGATTTAGTCATCTATTTAGATATCTAAAAATTAAAAATATAAACTAGTTATTAGGAGTAAAATAATAAATTAGACTTTATAATCAATATTGTTGGAAGTAAATAATTTTGAAATTAATTTTCGATGATATAAGGAATTTTAATTTATAATATTAAATATGTTAGAAATTTTACTGGTAAATGGATATGAATAAAAATGATTAGATTAAAATAAATAAAATTAAGTAAAATATTATTTTTGAGAATTATAAATAGTATTCGAATGTTAAGGAAAATATAAGGTGATGATGTTTGACAAGCATTGGGTTAGAGCATGAAAATGAGAGTTGACTTCATGAAAAACAAAAGAAGAAAATTAGAGTAGCAAGAAAATAGCCCAAACTATAACTAAGCCCAAACCCAACCTTTACTTCATTGAACCTATAATTCTCCATATCCATATCCTTCACCTTCATTTATAACTAGAGATTTACATTCACATTTTGAACATCTTATAGCTCATTTTTAAATGATTTAAACTCTCGCTTTATCAAATGAAAATCAAAATAAAATGGAATTAAATCATACAAATCCTCAAATCAATATATACATTTCTCGATGAAAAGCTACACTAATTGTAGCATGAAAGTAGAAGTTTTGATTTGTGCAAGTTTAGTTTTGCTAATATTAGAGATTGAAATGAAGGATAGTTATGTGCTACTACTATACAGGTGATTCGATATACCTATGTTTAGTTTAGGTTGATAATATGAATGATCGAATGTCTATGCCTTGACATGGAGGAGATGTGAGGAAGAGGATGGATTAGATAAAGAAAATGCTCAAATTTTGCTTCAAAATACTCGCGATCGGTAGGTCGACCACTGCCCAATCGACTTGTGGCCTATTCTACCTTAAAAAAGTGAAAAAATTACATATATGTTGAGCATCAACTTGGAGGAGTTAACGACAAGAAGGAGGTGGTTTGAGGTCGAAAATCGATCCAACGATGAACTAGAATGTGTGATAGGTATGGGTCTAGATGTCGACCCCGAAGCTCCAATCGATCAACCGCTGCATGTGGACCGGTGGTACTACAGCTAACACAAAAATATTAATGGCTTAGTGATAAAGGCTGGTGCCTTTTTGCCAACCTACCAGGGTTCAAGTGCTGCGTTATCCAATTTTTATATGTGTGTATTTTGGTAGTAAATAAATTAAATTTGCGTTGAAAATAAATATTGGAAATTAAAAGGAAACATATAATTTTATGAGAAAAGTTTTATTTAGAAATTTAGCATTTAGATATATTTAAAATTATTGATTTATTGAAAAATAATAATTTGGGTTATAATAATTATTTAAAGATTTGTACAATTTTTGAAAAATAAGAAATATTTTATAATTAATATTTTATATAGCTTAAAGAGTATTTTATGATAAGTGTAATTAGAAGTATAATATGTTTATATTTATATTGCACTGAAGAAAATAAGTGTTTATTAATCTAAGTACCAATTAAGTACTTAGTTCAATTCTAGAATTCTTATTATGTGTTTCTGATGTTCTCATTTTTTCATATTAAGATTGTAGGTGATCAATGATTTTTTATTAAATATTGATTGATTGTTCTATATAAATATTGAATAGGGTATTATGAATAATTCACCATTGATGCTAATTGATTTGTATTTTGATAAGATATGACAATGACATCTTTTTGTATGGGTTCATGGTATTTTTATTTGTGATGATTTTAATTCTATATGATGAGGAATCTGAATATATAGAATTATAATACCATTATGTGTGTAACTTTTGGTAATATTTCTCTAGTTATTCATTGGACTCGTTATATAGAATATTATGGAGGTTGAGTGTCGTCTATGTGCAGTGAATAAACATTCGAATAACATGTAGTGACATGAGACGCTGTTATGTTATTTGTTTAGTTATTCATTATAAGCAAATATCACTCAACAAGGAATTAGACATGTATGATAAGGCTCACTGCGGTTAGTCACATGTATGGTCGTATGTCGGGAATTGCATCGAACCATGTATTGGTCATTATATATGGTCATGCATCAGCATACGATTAAAGGTATGTGTTAGCTATTGAGTATAAGTACAATGTGTCTGTCTATCTTTGTCCAACTTCCTTTATGTTTCGGGAGTGAAGTAGATTGGCTAGTATCCACCCTGGCGGCCTGATTGTGGGATCGAGACCCGAATCCCTGATACCATTATATTTATATTACGGTGTTCATTTGCCCCTATGTCACTTAGGTCGGTAATCGATTACCTATAGGGGTAGTGTGTCGGTTGGGATCAAGTAGAATCCTCGTGTTGAAGAGCACATCGGTAGATCTTGTCATGATGCCGAGCGTAGATAATCGATTATTGTGGGAGTCCTTTCAGACGGACATACATATGGCTCCTAGAGCAAGTATACATTTTGATGGACATACTCTATTTATTTTCCTACTTTAGATGACGAGGTATGATTATACTTGATACTTTTTCCAGAGTATAGTCAATCCCCATATCTTACATCTATATGATTGACAGGTAGACGGCCTTTTCTTTCCAAGCAAACGACCTATTCTTTTCAGGCAGACGACCTACACATTTTTTATTATACTTGGGCGTTTCTATGCGCTAGCCTAGACCTTTCTTGTTAATTTTTGTGATTTGATGATGATATTTTATACTGTGAGATTGAGAGATATATTTTGGAAATCTTGTGTGCTAGCCTAACTATACTTAGTGATATCTCACTTATAGATGATATCTAGAATTGATGATGATTCCTGATATCGATGATTAACCCATTTATCGTTGATTCTGTGATTTCTAACTTGGCGAGCTTTTATATGGATGATGACATATTTATGCATGGTTTTGTGATATTTTACATTATATGATACGTTGGGTATTTCTTAAGATATTATATAATATACAATACAAACAGTACTATATATTGACATTATGGCTATTGTCTTAAGTTTGTATAATGGTGTTATTATTATACCCAGTATATACCGAGTTCATTATGTATTTGAACCCTTGATTTAGACATAGTTTGACCTGTATGTTACACACATAATATCGGGTTTGTCCAAGACATTTCATATACAAGGACGATGAGACCAGCTTGTGTTTACTAGGCATAGTAGAGGCTAGATATATGACTTAGTTTCACGTTATTATATATGATGTACTTTATGCATGTATATTCTTGGGTTGTATTTTGGACATGCATTCTATATTGTATATTAAATATTATCGCCGAGATCATGTACATTTAATGTAAGTATTATATGATATGAGGTATGTACCGGTGTTAGTCCAACCGAATATTCACGTATGCACGCCAGATCGCCTCATTTTTCGTATTATCTGGCAGCATTTCTTAGTAATACTCTTGGATAGTATGGGTTTAGAGGTGGGGGTGTTTCATTATACAAACACTTACAATACAAAATATATAAGTAAAGAATGTGGTACTACAATTATTTGAACCAACCTTTATAATTTCTCCGAGGATGTGGAAAAATATCCCCTAAATTTAATGACAATCTGAAGGAGAAATAGACCATGAAACTAAAGAAATTGTGGGTTTTTGGTATTCTTAAGGTTAGACAAAAATGTGGAAAAATGAAATTTCATAGTATTGTTGTGATAAATTGTTGGTTTTCTAGTGTTGTTATGATAATTCTAGGTTAAATAAAAATGTGGATAAATTAGAAGTATTGGCTTTCTAGTTGGGTCTTTTGTGAACAAATATATAACATTCTTAAAAATTTTATTCGGTCGGCATGCTTTTAATAATATGAAACATTTCTATTACAATCAGATTCCATTTGAAAAAGTTGGTCAAATTATTCTTGTTGGTGAATTAACGTAGTCGATTCACCAATTTGTTACTTTGTTGCAACATCCCGCTATTTTGGACCATTCAAACCGACAATAGAACCACATATGTCGGACTTGAATAATTCAGAATAACAGATTGTTAATATATTTGGAGCAAATAAAACCAATTACAGAACCATAGATACAAAATATCAGAATAATTCGCAGCAGAAATAAAATAACCGTAGAAGTTCATGAGCTACTAGATACATAGCCTCAAAACAAATACATAATACCAGAGTCTGAAAGCAAATACAATAGAAATCCACTTATACATAAATAAAGGCTGAATGGAAATAACTGAATAGAAATAGATAGACAACTAGATAGATTGATAAACTCCAGCAAATCTCTAGCTCTAGAAGATGAATCCAAAGTTGTGATACTTAGGCTGACTCTAGCGTAAAGCAAAACACAAAACACTCAAGTTAGGACATACATACTTATATAAATGTAAATCAACTGAAGTGAACTGCAATAGAAAAGCATAAGTAACTTAAAGGATGCTTGGGATCGCTCATCCTTTAAGGATCCGTTAAACTATCTACTATGTAGTAATAAACGCTATTATAATAATGTCTAAAATAAAGTAAACTATTAAAATAGCGTTAATGCATTACACATATCCCCTTAACACATTCTATAGTGCCAATAGTTTATACATTACCATAATACCTTCAGATCGGGAGGCTACAGAGGATACTCCATAGGTACGACACAAATCAAACTCGTATAAGGCGCGTTAGGGTAGGTGACATGGCACAACTAGGCAGTGCCAGGGTAGATGTACCAGTTATGCATCCGGGCTGGTGGTAACGCATAGTAGCCACTACCTCCCACCTCAAGCCACACTCGTATAAAACTGTTATGTATCAATGAAACATAGTGTTGTTGTTGACTCAAATCGGGTGAATACAGAAGAATAAGTTGATGACAACATAAAACACTTTATGAGATTTTTCATCCTCTGAGCATTACTAAGTTGCCAAGCTCAAGGATAGTTATTCTCAATATACTGATCAAAACATTAAAAATAGTAATAAAAATATGCATGTCAACAACAATAGATATCATGCTTCAGTAGTGTCAAATAATATTCTCTGAATGAAGAAGATTTAAGTAGCTCCCCTCTGGAAAACAGAGGTTTAAATCTATCAATACCTCATTAACTTGTCAAATCATTACTAGCAACTAATCTTAAACAATTGTTATAGCTAACTTTAATCTTTTTTTAACATTTGGAAAGTTGTAAATCAATAGTATATAGTGTTATATTTATGCATAAAAGACATATCAGTCAATTCTTTTTTATAATTATGCACAAAAGTCATTTTAGGCTATATAGCCAAATCATCTAAAGCATTAGGCTCATTGAACACACTTCCTTTGGATAAGGAACATGAAACACATTACATTATGTCTTCCCGTTAAAAAGATTAGTAACTTAAATATAGAGAACAACTTAAATAACAGACAAATACTTCACCTTTGCACACATTTATTCGAAATTTCTTACCTCAATTTTAGTCTGACCATTTCAATTTTAGTCTCTGCATCTGTTTTATTAATCCAATATAAAATTTATTTACATTGAATTGCACTATGTCGTAAGTGCTAACATGAAATCTTACTTACAGAAACAAACCTAGAAAGTTTTAAACCCCATAGGATGATTTAAGCTAAATAAGTTGATATATTCTCTCAAGTAAAAGAAGATACCTTAATAGTGCAAATAAAATACTGGCTTCCGTTGGTATTAGGTCCATTATTAGCCATGCCACAACTCCAGGTTCTACATAAGTCACCACCAAAAAAGATTGACAGGAAAGATATTTCAGTTTTTTTGAACTACAGTGAGAATTAAAGGCTGCATAGGGACGTGCACATGATTTATAGTTCTGTTCCAATTACAGATATCATGAAATGCAAAATACATATAAGAAAACAGTTCATATTCATTTCAAAATTTTAAAGAGGATGGTAATATTTATAAAATTTGAAATTGTTATTAGGTTGTCAAAAGATACTTATTAGGTTGTTTAGTTTCAAATTCATATTCAGTTTCATATTAGGTTGTCAAAAGATACTTCAAGTTACAAGTAATTACTATGCTATCTTTTACGTCTACAAGCCATTGTTATCCTGTTCATCTATCTGAAAGTATTTAATGGTAAATTAAGCTTCATTTCCTCTTTAGTAAATATTAATATTTTCTATAAATAAAAGAAGACAGTTGTTTTTTTCCCAAATTCAGGTCGGTCCTTTTTCTTTTTCTTTCTTTTTTGAAAAAAGTATTACTATAATTGTAAGTTTCCAAGCGTAGAGAATATGTTAATGGTTAGCTGATGTTTTTAGAAATATTTAAGTAAGTAAACTAAATAAATATAAGTAAATAAATAAAATTCATCATACTACAGTTAGTGCATAAAGTTCACCAGTTTGTAGTAAATAGACTAGACGGGTATAGTGTTGAATATGCGATTACATGATTTTTGTTTGATGATAATGAACATATATATATATATATATATATATTCGTTTAAATGTATTTGGTAATACACTTTTTTATTTTTCATAGATTAAATAAATATTTGCTGAATAAAACAAATAACATAGAATTTGAATTCAAACAGAAATTTTATTCAAACAATATTTATTACAATCTTTGAATAGTACAAATTTCAAGATCTCACTGTATGTATACAATATAAATTACAATTTTGATCACATCACGATTCACATTTACATTTGACCTCACTACATATCACTCATTCACTCAACTCGTATTTTATCTTCAACTTCACTCCAAATTGAATCCAGCATCTGAGCAATCTGCAAAAGTAAATATTGACACGGTAAAATTGAAAAGGAAATATTTTTGCAGTATAAAATAAAATATGAATGTTGAAAATAATATTTGCCTCAGTTATTTGGGTTGTTCGTCATCATTTAATTTTGAATTCATCATACACGAACAGCTTGTGATATACACAGTGTATCACTGTATATGCCACAAGGCCGTGCACACTGATATATACACTTGGTAGAATTACAAGGATAGGTGAGCACAGGACAAACCCAAAACGTCGAGTTCAACTCAAGTGCAATAAAAATAATGTCACGATAATCAACACAAGGTCAAACCCGAGCTCCAAGCTGGATTCAACACAGGTGCAAGTTCATGAAATGATCAAGTTCAATATCATTGCAAAAAGTTGAAACCAAGTGGCAGTTTTGATCAACCAGTAGTATGAAAAAGGCTTGAACTCAAGTTAGTGCACAAATCAAACTACAAGGATCAAATGAAGTGGATAATACAACCCACTGCAAATATAAGTGCATATAAGCTATAGTGAATGACCAAACTCAATGAAACAACACTGTAGATGCAAGCACACTCGAAGCACAGTGCACCACTAACCATACAGCAAAGCCAATACACTAACACAAATGAACCAAATAGAATATGTACACAAACACATATCAGCCCATATGCAAACAGTTCAAAGTCGAAGGCTTAACACATATGTTGAACAAGACAAAGTGAGAGAACCAGTAAATGACACAGCAAATGAAATATATGAACCAGCATAAGCAAGTGAACTGCGAGTGTCGACCAAACAAGTCAGTGCCATCACAATGAATACAAATACAATGCAGCAGTGACATGCACAACTACACAAGTTCAATGACTCGACGCATAATGAAACTGCACCAGACCAGACCATCTTAAATTCAGCTGAATACAAGTCAGAATACAACAAGCTCCAAGTAGTTGGCAATGCACAAGAACAAAAAAATGAAACTACAATGAACACAACATCATCAGAGACTGGTGCAAGCTCAACAGTCAATAGTGAAGACAACAACAGAGCTTAAATCTACACTCAAGATCAGTACAAATCCAAGCGAAACATAATCAAAGAATTTAACAGTTATAACAAAGTCAAGTATACCAAGTCAGAGCAGTGACAATTATCAAATCGAGTCAAAACCAGTGCTATCAGAAGTCATGGCCGAAGTCAAGAAGGAATCAATAACCGAGACAAAAATCGAACAAGCTCACAACCTTACACAAATCAATTGACCGAAGTCAAAAAGAAACCAAATCAAAAAAAGGCCGTGGTAGTCACGTAAGCAATTCGAAGCCGTGATGAACAAGCCATTACCAAATTATATGAAATTGACAAAGTCAGAGAAATCATCAACATCCAAGCAACATCGAGTGGCTGAGACGAATTCAAGCAAAAATAATTGACGAATTCATATGAAATATACGAACGAAAAATAAGGAGATCGAACTATATATAAACCCATAATCATCATCGGCTGAAGGACAATCGAGTTCAAGCAAGCATAATAGAAAAGCAAAAAGGAATAAATCACATACCAAATCAAATTAGAACTCAATCAAATAGAAGCAGCCGAAAGCATCTCAAGAGACGATCGATCAAAAAAATCCTCATGCAAATATCAACTCGATCGATCTACAAAATCGGCAGCTTCGAAAAATCACGAAGCCCTAATTTGGAACGAAGAAGAATAAAAAGGAACAAGCCATTTTTTCACAGAGCAAAGCCGGCCGTATAATAGAATGAAAAAGGAGCTAATCACTTGCTTATTTAGGGCTGGCCTAGTTTTAGGCTTTTATTAATTAAGGGCTTTGTGTTAATTCATTTGTTTTTAAAATTTGTATTTCTCTTTTAAACGTTGTAATTTCTAGTCGTGCGATTAGGGGACAAACTACATGGCATAGTATGAGAATTCGCAGCTCAGTGGCTGAGTTGTGGCAGGGTGTTGAGCGTAGAGTTAGGTTAGTCAGTAGCGGGTGTCGCGATTTTACGTGTGCAAGCGTGTGACTACTTAATTTCTAGTAGAAACTTTGGGGCAGCACGTAGGTAGGGTTTTTCCGAAACTGGGTAAATTCTGTGCCGTTCTATTTCTGCATTTATTATTCTGCTATTATCTGTGCTGCTATTATTTTGGTTTATCTGTGTTGAAATAATTTTATAAGCTTCCGCAATTAATTTTTATAATTAACAGCATTACCCTATTCACCCTCTCTAGGGTGAAATCAATCCTACAAGTGGTATCAGAGCTAGGAATCGAAGTCAGTTTTTGTTTTTTTTTTAAATTTTGATTTTTCAAAAATCAATTTTTGTTTTTTAAAAATTTGAATTTTTAAAATGGCTTCTTTCAATAATGCTTTTGCTGAGGGTCAGTCCATAGTTAGACCACCAATGTTTAATGGTGAATACGCCTACTGGAAAAAATAGAATGAATTTTTTTCTGAAAATCATTGACGCTTTGAATATTGTTGAGACAGGTTATAGAGCACCAACTATAATTGTAAATAATCAGGAAATAGAGAAACCAAAGGATCAATGGATAGAACTAGAAAATAAATTACAAAATGCTAATGCGAAAGCCATGAATTCTATTATCTGTTCATTGGATCGATTTGAATTTAATCATGTCTCACATTGTCTAACTGCGCAAAAAATATGGCACACACTAGAAGTGACTCACGAAGGAACATCTCAAGTCAAAGAATCTCGCCTTGCCATGCAAAGCAGCGAATACGAGAACTTCACAATGGCGAAGGAAGAAAATGTCAAAGAGATGTATGGGCGACTTTCCAATATCGTATACAAATCAAAAGCTTTCGGAAAATCATACATGGAATTGGAAATTGTCCAAAAAATCATCAGAGTCCTTCCATGAAGTTTTAAAGCCAAAGTGACTGCCATTGAAGAATCTAAAGATTTAAAACAGATGAAAGATGAAGAACTCATCGGAAGTCTCACTACTTATGAGCTAAAAATGAAAATCAAGGAAGAGCGTGAAGAATGAGATACTCGAAAGAAATCAATAGCTCTCAAAGGAATAATAGAAAGTGATGGTGAAGATGATGATGATAGGGCAGCAGAATTGGAGCTGATAATAAAGAAATTCAAAAGGTGGAATTACAAATACAGAAATCTAGCTCTAAATCGAAAATTGAAAAGCAGAATATACAAATACTAGACAATCCAGAAGAATAGAAAATCATCGGTCACAAGTGCAACCAACCTGGACACATCAATCCCAATTGTCCTCAAAATCAACGCGACTTTGAGAAGAAATAAAAAAGGAGAAGTTTTGCAGCCACGTGGAATACAAGTGATGAAGATAATCAAAGTACTAGCAGTGAGAGTGAGAAAGCAGATATGTGCGTTCAAGGTAATAAACTAATAGCGACGATGACGAGCCAAGCGAGGCATCAAAACTCACTCACTCACAACTACTTATATATTTCAACGAAGTAAATGGCTGTTTTGAATGACTTAGGGAGAAATATGCCAAACTTGAATCACAAAAAGATACTTTGATAGATTTAAATGAACAACTTGACTAATTAGTTAAAACCAATCAAAGTAGGATCCTTAAGTGTGATAAGCGTCCAACATTCGAAGAAGAAATTAAAAATTCAGAAATTAATATAAAATCACTTGAAAATGAACTCTGATTTTGAAAGAGAGTGAAATACTAGGAGAGAGAACTCTATTAAAAAGTGCACACAATTGTTAAACGAAAATGAATCTCTCAAAACACAAGTCCAACAATTGTCAACGACTTTAGATAAATTTTCAAAAAGTGAAAAATCGTTGCATATGCTATTCGGGAAGCAAACTGTTAATATAGTTAGACAAGGGCTTGGATATAATTAATCCAAAAATGTTAGAAATGAGATTAATCAAGTAAATTCAATGTGCACAATTTGTAGAAAATTTGGACACAATCAAAATAGTTGTTGGTATAGACCCAAACACGTGATAACTATACCAATTTGGGTTCCAAAGGGGACAAATATAAAATCTCTCAAAGTTAAACAAATCTGGGTGCCGAAAGGAACATATATAAATAGTTTTGGGTCTCTACAAAATTATTTTTCAAAATATTCTGCCACTAACAATCATGGACCTATAAAAACAAATAGGTCATAAAAATCTTCCATCGTGTAGGTGTGGTGGAAAGCTAAGGAACAACAACAGTGTTATCTGGATTCTGGCTGTTCCAAAAACACAACAGGCGACAAAGCAAAGTTCCTTAGCCTAGTACAAAGGTGACAAAATCACAATGGACCACAATGAAAAATATCGTAAAGGTAAAACAGGTAATGGTATATTTATTTGAACAATATATGAAATGTGATAATCTGCACTCTAATCTGAGTTAAATCAGCCAACAATGTGATAATGAAATAATGATGATTTTGATTCATACTTATTCAAAATTGTTAGCCAATTATATTCTTATGTCAGGAACACTATAAAAATCTGTAGAGTCTTTGAATTACTTCATATATATTAGTTTGGATTAATAATAGTGTTTTATTGGATGATAATACATTTGGTTATTTTACGGCTAACTCTATATTCACGGTTTTTGATTATTTACACGGCTTCAAGAGAATGTCATTTAAAAAGCTATTAAAATTGATTTTGAGATATTTTGTTGCACACTTCATGGTCTGGTCTATCAAATTCGATTAATGATAATTTTGAGTGAAAGAGAAATTCAGATGCAGATTACACTGGTAATCTAGTTGATAGAAAAATTACTTGTTGAACATGATTTTTGTTGAGACAATTAGTAACTGCATTATTTTTCAAAGAAAATATATGCATATTTTTCATTTCAAATAATTTTCAAATAGCGGAAAATTTTCTCATATAACCTCATCGAGAAAATCATTTTTAACCATGTTTTCATATCAGTTATTTTGAAAAATTGATTTTATAATTATTTTTGAATTTGATTTTAAAAGACTATTTTGACTAATCTGATTCCCTAATAATTATCGAAAAGATAAATAGTGATTGACAAAGTGATGAGTGTTGATATTTATCATATATTATGACTCGAGACGGTATAATTAGTAAATTTCTTTAGAAATTTAAACAAGAGTTATACAACTTTTTGTTGGTAAAAATTCCATGATCATCTCTATTTCTATCATATTTCTAACGACCATTACTCATCAAAATTCTATATGGTTTGTCAATATATGGTACTTTAAACAGGAATCATTCGTTTCTCTTTTTACATTTTTTAATAAAATAAAAAAATACTAAAAAAATAATAATAAAATAAATTAAAATAAAATCCAAAGTATTCACTCTCATCTAAAAGTCCACACGGTTATGCATGGGTGAATTACTTGGAATTTGTTTTGTGCTTCCATGCTTATTTAAAAGTCCTCACAGTTATGCATGTATGTAATGCATATCAAAATTGATTTTTTTTAATATTAAATAAGTTGATTCTAATCCCATTTAAAAGTCCTCACGGTTATGCATGGTTAGAAGATACTTGAATTCATTTTTTTAAATAAAATTGGAATACTACTAATCTCATTTAAAAGTCATAACGGTTAAGCATGGTTGGTAGATATTCAAATTCCTGATATAAATATACCACAAATAGACACAACTGTATGGTTTTATATGATGACATCATTCCCATCATTCTAAAAGTGGAATATGCGCATAACAAAGTATTTATGATTTTTGTTTGATTTTTGTTTATTGAAATTTAATATTTATATTCGATTGAGTTTTAATGTTGGATTAATATCGATCATTTTGCATGTGGTGTTGCTTTGGTAGCTTGTGATAATATGTTATCACGAAACAAAGAGGCTGTCATAAATTTGTTGATGCTGAACCCTGACAGTTCACTTCCACACCATTGTAGTTCACAGTCTCACATGCAACTACAACATCCTAAAACACAACTTAAATAGTTGGATTTTTCGAATCATGCAAAGGAGGTGTTGTTGGATTTCTCAAAATCTAGTAATACTAAAATTGCTGTAAACATTTATATATAACAAAGTAAACAAGTTTATAAAAATTAAATAAATTTATAAAATTTACTAAATTCACCAGTTTTACAAAAATTAACTAAGTTTTATAAAGTATAAAATAAGTTGACTAAGTTGTATTAAACTTAACTAAATTTCTAAATTTAACTAAGTTTACTAAGTTTTATAAAAATTAAACAAGTTTATAAAAATAACTAAGTTTATAAAAATTTATTAAGTTTAGAAAATTAAGCAAGTTTAAAAATTACTAAGAATAAAATAAGTATATGAAAACAACAAACTTTATAAATATTATTCAAGCTTTACAAAAGTTAACTTGGTTTATAAAAATTAACCGATTTAACTAAGTTCTACAAAAAAAAAAATTAACTAATTTTTTGCAAATAAAATTAATCTATAAAAATTACCCAAATTAACTATGTTTTATAAAAATTAAATAAAATAACTAATTTTTATAGAAATTTAACTAGGTTTTATAAAAAATAAATAAGTTTATAATATAAACTAAGTTTATAAAAATTAATTAAGTTTTTAATAAATTGGCTTAATTTATAAAAAATAACTAAGTTTTTTTTTTGAGAAAAATGTGTGATCCTCTAATAAAAGAGGAGAGCACACGTGAAATTATATATATAATACATAATAAGGTGCTGCCAACATCCCTGGTAGGTGATGAATCTATGTACTAGTAACATGAAATTATATATATATATATATATATATATATATATATATATATATAACACATAATAAGGTGCTGCCAACATGCCTGGCAGGTGACGAATCTATGTACTAGTAACAAAATAAAAAACAAGTACCCCTATAATAAGCTCCGGCAAAGCCACCATTCATTACACCCCAACACCAAGCTCCGGCATGGCCACCGCCCGATAGTAAGGTGTTGGAAGTACCTAAAAAACTAAAATAGTATCAAAAGCCAGAGATACTGAAAGCCAGCATCAACTATAAGACTCTATGTAGCTATTTCGGAAGAAATACGCTAATCTGGAGAAGAAAATGATCCAAAAAGTAGAACTCCACTCTGAAGACTAGGTATAGCTGAAAGTAGCGCCTTACGCAATCAGCAATCTTGGAAATGGCTATCCTACACACCAGTAAAAAGACGCTAGCCATCCTGCAAACCTAAAAAGAGATACTAACAACCTATCTATTCCAAACCTGTAACAGAACTAGGAAAAAATTAGTATGAATCACATATATGTATATAAATAGAATTTATATACAAATATGCGTATATAAAATCTAATGTGATAAAAAAAAGCAAAGATAATCTAGTACAAAAACAAACAATTCTAAAAAGTAGGGGTAATATGATCCATACTGAATAAAATTAACGAACTATAAACTAGAACAATAATAACTAAATTAAAAACAAAAACATTACTAGAAATATCTTTGTGGACCTACAATAGGAGGCAAATTATGGTACACCGAGGGATCATCATTTAAATTTGAAAAGGTGTTAATACTAATATTATTAATGTCAAGATTATTATTGTTTTGTTTGAATATGTTAATATTATTACTAACCTTGTTAAGATATTCCTTAAAAATATTATTTTTGGCTAGTTTATATTTAGGATTAGAAACCCAATTAAAGGAAAAAGATGAAATTAAAAATATTAATTTATTGAAGTGATTGTTGTTATTATTAAAAATTCTTTGATTTCTTTCAAACCAAATGTACCAACAAGGTATAGTAAATAAATTATCAAGCAAGTATCTATTATCCTTATTGAACTTAAATCTAAAAGTGTTCCAACGAAAACACAATCAGTAATTCTAGTACTAATATTAAATTCAAAAATATTAAGGGTATTCCTAAGAATAAAATAAGTATCCATACAATCATAGTCAATATGATTAGTATCCTCAAAAAAAATATTACAAAAATAAAATGTATTATCAATGTGAATATTTTTTCTTTTTAAAAATTCTATAGTATTTAATTTACCATGCATAATTAGCCACATGTCAATTTTAGATTTTGGAGGAGCATTAGATTTCCAAATAAAATTAAAAAAATTATTAGCTACACCCGAAAAGTTAATAAATCTATAAAAAGAATTGGTAGAATATTTCCTACTCTTATCCCACTCCCAACTAATATAATCATTATTATTGTCAATATTATAAAGTTTTAATCTCGCGAAAAGCAAATTAAGTTGTCTAAGGGTTGAACCTACTAGAATTATGTTAAAACTAAAATTCCAAGAAAGGTCATTTTCAGAATCAAAAACTTTAGAAATAATTGCATTTTTAAAGTTACAAGTATCATTAAACTCATTTTTAAGAGGAATAGCGGAAATCCAACTATCATGCCAAAAAGATGTATTATTACCTGAATGAACAATAATATTAATACCTAAGCTTAAAATCTTATTACTTTTTAAATTGGATTTCCAAAAATAAGATTGCTTACGAGAAACCGAAGGGCTAATTTGATAAAGATTATTACTACCATTGTAGTAATATTTATAAATAATTTCCTTCCAAGTGGCATTATCATTGGTATCTCTGAACTTCTATAACCATTTACCTAGTAGAGACAAATTCATATTACGCAAATTAATGACTCCTAAACCACCATCCTTTTTGGACTTACAAACAGTTTCCCAATTTACTAAACATTTTATGCAACTATTTGGACTTTCACCACTCCATAGGTAATCTCTTCGAATTTTATCTATTTTATCTATCACCCAATCAGGAAAAAATGCATAGAGGAGAGCTGATAAAACAGAATTAATTAAAACCAGTCTACCTGTTCTAGATAAAAATCTCCCATTCCAATTAGGAATCCTATTTTTTATTTTATCTATGATTATTAACAATCATCATGTTTAAGTTTAGTAGGTTTAATAACAAAACCAAGATAGTCAAATGAAAAATTCATATTTTTACAATTTAATGTATTAGCAACTAAATTTTCAAATTTTTCAAAATCATTTAAAACTAAAATTGAACTTTTATTAAAATTTATTTTTAAACCCGATAAAAGCTCAAAACTGTATAGAATAAACTTAAGAGCAATCATGTGTCTAAGAAGATGAGAGCAAAAAACAAGGTATCATCCGTAAATTGTAGGACTAATAAACCATAACACGATATATCATTACCTATATTACCCAGAGAACCATTATAAACTACTATTTTAATAATCTTAGCAAAAACATCAGCAGCTAAGTTAAACAGAAGAGGCGATAAAGGGTCCCCTTGTCTTAAACCTCTCTTAGATTGAATTTTATTACCTAAAATACCATTTACCATAATACTAGAGTTACCAGTTTTAAGCAAATTCATGACCCAGTTAATCCATCTATTACTAAAGCCTTCAGCATGAAAAATATCTACAAGAAAATCCTAATCAACTAAATCAAAAACTTTAGCGAAGTCTAATTTTAAAATAGCACAAGTAATATTATTCTTACAACAATGATTAATGTATTCTTAAACAACTGCCACACCATCGGCGATATTTCATCCTTTAATGAAAGCAGATTGTGAACAGTCAATTAGGTCATTCATTCTTATACTAAGTTTATTAGCTAAAACTTTTGAAATAATTTTAAGAAAGCAATTAATCAATGAAATGGGTCTAAAATCTTTTAAATTATTGGCACCTACTTTTTTGTGTAATAAAATAACATTTGCAAAATTAAATCTACCTAGTTGTAAATTTCCATTATAAAAATCATTAAACATACTAATTAAGTCTAATTTTAAAACTTCCCAAAATGTTTTATAGAAGAAAATTGGAAATCCATTCGGACCCGGGGATTTATTACCCGGTAATTCAAAAATGGCTTTTCGGAATTCCTCTTCAGTAAAAGGATCATCTAACTCAGAAAGATTAACATTGGAGACAGCCGGATAAAGATTATTCTATCTAACACTAATTCTATGCTTATTTTTATTACCAAAAATATCTTTATAATATTCTGTAAAAGCCTTGTTGAGGTCTTTTTGGTTAACTAATTCCACATTGTTAACTTGAATGGAATTAATTGTATTACTACATTTTCTATCATTGGCCATATTATGAAAAAATTCAGTATTATTGTCACCTTCATTAATCCACTGGATTCTCGGTCTTTGCTTCCACATAACTTCCTCCTTTTCAAGAATAGAGTTAAGTTCTTCTTTTAAGTTAGTGAGAACATTCCGCTCGCCTAGATTTAGATGTCTAATTTCTTCTATCTTATTTAATTTAAGCATCTCATTAAGAATATTTTCTTTTTTAATTTTAATGTTACCAAAAATATTTTTATTCCAATTTTAAGTGAAATCCTAAGTTCTCTAAGTTTAGAAACAAAAGTTTTAGCTGAATTATCACTATATTTAATATTATAAAAACTCATAGACGACCATTTATTAATAATAAAATTCGATAAGTTTGGTTTTGGTAACCACATTTTTTCGAATTTGAAAGATCTACTAATAACTCTATGGCGATCACAAGTGAGAATAATGGGGCAATGATCTTAAAATGTGTAAGGAAAACCAGACACTCTACAGATAAGAGATTTATCCTCTATTTCATCGCTACGAAAAACCTATCCAAGAGAGCCCTAGAGGGAGATTCCCTATTATTACTCCAAGTAAATTATTTATTAGAAAGAGGAATTTCAATCAAATTAGAATTAATAATAAATTGGTCAAATTCCTCTATAATAGAGTAGTCTCCCTCTCGTGGTGCATGATCCCCTATAAAACGAGTAACGTTAAAATCTCCCTCCAATATCCAAGATCCCGGTGCAAAAGATCTAAACTCAAGGCATTCTTTCCAAAGAATCCAACGATCGATTTTTGAGTTAGACCCATAATCATTAGAAATATTTAAAAAATAATTATCAGTTAGATTAATTAGAATAATGTGTAAAGATTGCTGTTTGGAAATACATTGAAGTAATTTAAAATAGTTATCCGGCCAACCAATGACTAAACCCCAAGACGTACCCACAGTAGGTAAAAAAAGCCCATTTTCTAAAATGATATCCTCCTAGTCTTCTATAGAAATAAAAATTAGGACAACCAATTTTAGTCTCTTTAAGGAGAGCAATATCGATGGAATAGTCTTTAAAAAATGTTCTAACCTTATCACACTTATTTAAGTCATTCAAACCTCTTATATTCCAACTAATGATCCTGATATGCCAGTTGACCTAGCCCTATCAAGTTCCTTACTTCTAATAAATTCGCGATGAACCTCAATATCAGTGAAAAGGAATGCATTTTCACTAGCTAATTGACTAAATTCATAGGAAGATAAACTACCAAAGCATAAGGTAAATAAGTGCTACCCAAACAAGAATGCATAACTAAGCCTGAATTTATAGCACCGCTCACGGTACTCGAATCAGGGAACGCACTTGTGGACTGAGAGTGGCTACCCTGTATCCTAACACTGTGACGAACAAAACCACTAGATGACACATCATTTCTTCGTCTACCTCTCTTAAATGATGAAAAATAAGAATCTGAATTACGAGCAGCTATAACAACCTCTTTCATTGACAGACGTGAAGGGTCTCTAACAAATCACTAGAACAGACATCTTCCGTATGACCCAGTGGTTACTCACCCATATAATCAACAACACCCATCTTCTCTTCTGAAGACTCACCTACCTTCCTATTTACAGACATTTGCAATTTTTGTGCAATAGCAACTTGCAAACTCTATGCATCATGCATACCTGAAACCAAGTACATATCTGCCATAATTTCATCAAGATATATGCGATCTTCCAACACTGATTCATTCTCTTCATCAATGTGAAAATCTATTGATAAGATCCAATCATAAAAATCCTCTAACGGCCATAGCAATTTATCACCTTCAAAATCAAGCTCGTCCATGTTTGATGAATCCTCGAGCACTTCCATTAACTCTTCAACCCAATTGTTAATATCAAACATGTCATTTCTAAACTTAGAATCAACTACAAAAGACATATCAACATCCAATGCTTTTGACCACAAATCATTAAGATATATCTCATTGAACTTAGAGAACAGCTCAACATCACTTTAAAGCTTAGAATCACTATTTGATATATGTTTCTGATGATCGAGATCAAGATCAAACATAAATTCATTTGCGAGAAAACTATCTTTAAAACTTCTACCCATACAATCAACAGAGGATTCATCACATAATGTTACCACATTTGTATGAACACATCCATCATACTTCTTAATGGAATAATTTTCTGAGATAATCTCTGATTCTAGACATGTGAATTTATTGGAAGTAAAATCTCAAAGATTTCCATACTGCGAGAAAATGATTTATCTTTTTTGGTCTTTGTTTGAATGAAGCCACTGTTCAATTCAATATCTTTTCCCCTTGCCTCTGTGACAGTCAAGAGATAACTAGTTTTACAAGAAGCAACATCTGGATCATACAAGATAGGATCGAATACTGATGATCCTTCTCTTCTTACATTATCAGAAATTAATTTTTCATCCTTATTCAATAAAACCAGATTTTCCTCTGGTAAATTGGCAGAAGAATCTAATTTTTCGAAATGTTTCTCTGGATCACCAAAACTATCTCGATAGCCCTTTCCAATATTTTGAGTTTACAATGTTAAAATGAAGTAGAAGATCTTCTAAAAACTTTATGCTCTCGTTTCTTTTTTGCCAAAGATGACCAATTAAAATCCCTTTCAACATAATAAACTTCAATAGAAGTTGAAAACCATGTTCCAGCAGCAGTGTTGAAGAGACAGAGGAATTAGAAGAAGACTTGATTTAACCAAAGTATTGTTCTGGATCACCAAATCTTGCTTTGTAACCCTTACCAATATTCGAAGAGTTAACAACATTAAAATGAAATAACATGCCCTCAAGATACATAATCCCTCGATTCTTTTCTGCCAAAGATGATCAAGTAGAATCCTTTTCAATAACATGCTCTTTAATACGAATTGAACGCCATGTTCTACCAGCGTATCAGAAGAAACAGATATACTAGATTTGATTGAACACCAATTCCTCTTGTGGCCAAACTTACAGCAAGTGAAGCATCTTATTGGATCATGGCATTGAGACGCAAAATGATTGCTTTCACCACATCTAAAACAGAAATTCTTATTAATTTTCGAATATATCCAACTCTTGTTCGAGGATTGAATCTGTGGGTATCGAGATTTATGTGATGGCAATCGATCCATAACCACTTGTGCATAAGATCGATAACGAGACGAATCTAGATTGAGATCTCGATCAAGAATATCGACTTGCGCATAAGATCGATTAAAAGATGATTAAGATAGATTTTGAGAGCAAAGACGAGAAACTGTCGCCATTTTTAAATTCCATGCACTAACAAAAATTAACTAAGTTTTAAAATAATTGAAACAAACTAACGAAGTTGATTAAGTTTTAAAAAATTAACTAAATTAAATATATTTTATAAAAAAGAAAATAAATTTATAAAAATAACTAAGTTTATAAAAATTAATTAAGTTTATAAACATAACCAGGTCTATACAAATTAATTAAGTTTTAAAAAGTTTACCATGTTTATATAAATAATAAAGTTTAAAAGGTTAAACTAAGTTTTATAAGTGTTGAAATTTCTATTCAGATAAAATATTATGAATGTGATTTGAAATTCTATTCAATGTAACTTTCTAAAAAAAAATTCGCTCCATTTTACTTTCTTCACAATGTGAAATTGTGCACTATAAGATGTAAAAGAAAATTTTCAAATTTCAAACAAGGAACTTGTAATTAAATTGAAGTGCATCTAAACATGAAGCACTACGTGCATATTCTTCTATACATCCATAGATGATGTATAAAGTAACAATAAGAGATTAGCCTGTTATAATTAAGCAAATTTACAAACTGTAAATTAAAATGATTGAAATTTTTAAACAAGTAGCTTGTACTGTATTATAAATGAAGATGCATGCACCTTGCATTACATTACTTAGTAAGAAACTAATTATGATATTTTATAGAAATTCGAATAGTTTAGTGCAGCGATGTTATTATTATTATTTAGTTTGTTCTTAAGAGTAATAATTCATAAGATAACTTTAAATATAAGTTATCCTAGTGCATGACAGAGCTTGTAGTTCTAGCAACCAAACTTTATCCCATTGACATTAATAGAACATCCAAACACTAATATAATGAGAAAATCTGCTAACATTGCATGCATGTAGTCTACAAAGAAGTGATATGGCTAATATAAATAATAGAACATCTAATGGCAATAGTTTACATGTTTAAGGCATATACTTGATCATGGGTTTAGATTGGATAAGGAATTCAAAATGGATAGCGTTATTAGCTTCTTATTCTATAAAACTTTGGAGTAACACATACAGGTTTCAACATATTGGTGTGATTAATGACTTGCGTATCCAAAAATCAGATGAAAATTATTGGAACTATATAAAAAATGATAAAGATCAAGAAGAATGGAACTGGTCCAGGAGAATTAATTAAACAATTGTGACGATGATCGATGTTAATTATGTAATCCGGTTTTTAAAGGATGGTTGGATTTTCAATATGTTCAACTTATGTGATGTTATGTTATGTGAACAATGTAGCAGCAGTACACCAGCATTATCACAGAGTTAGAGATTATACTCAACTTAATCCAATAAAGTGGATGAATCTTTTTAAAGTTGGGGAAGCAGAGACAGTGAAGACTACACCTCCTCTTTCAAAGAAGGTAAACTTCATAATCTTGTTTTTTATGAGGTGTTGTTTGTGCTTAATGCTATGTTGATATATATTGTTTGTTTAGTTGCTTTTACTTGGAGGGAATGACTTTGTTGGATAACACATATGTAGGGAGGCTTATGAGCATGGTATATCAGATTCCAGCTTAAGCAGGTGCTGTTACATTCATATTAAAGAGGCATATGGTCACATAGGCCATACCATCATTTTACTCCACTTTACTTTTGTTGTTAATCCTACTCAAGCCGTGGCTTGATTTTATATATCATAACCATTGTCTACCTATTCTAGAATTTTCTTCAGAAAATCTTTAAGCACTGTGCTGCTATTTATAAGCAGATGCAATAATATGCTATACAAATTCCTAACAATGGATGTTAGGCTTTATTGTGCCATTTACAAGCAGGTAAAGTTTTTTTTACAGAGTATATCTTTTATATTAGTAGTTTTACTAGTAAATAATTATTAGTTTATTACAATAAATGGTCAATAAAAATGGAGCGTCCTCAATTCCTACTTATTTGTAATGCATGGATGAGCACATATATCATTGATTGTACAAATGTTGTTGGAACTTGCTTTGTATTCGTAATGAATGGAACATTTTTTACTATAGTAGTAATAAAATTACTATAAATAGTTGTTAATAAATATGAAGTGAATGGAAACATATAAGAGTGCTCAAGTTTCAATGCCATTTACTACAAAAAGTTGTTAATAAACATGAAATGAATGAACCTTTTAAAGTTGAGGAATCAACAGTGATACTCCAATAATTTTCATATCTATAAAATAAATATAAGAAACATGAATGAGTTTAAATGAGAAAAATGTGGTCATAGGAGAAAAAGGTGGTAAGGATAAGGATGGATAAATGTGTATGTTTGGATGAGGAATCAATGTTTTACTAATTGTACATTAACTAAGGTATTAATATTTTATTTTTCTCATCTGAATTTATCCACTTTTCCTTTCATCCATCAATTTGGTTGATTTATACTTCACTTGTAAATGCTATTTGATTTTATGGCATGTTGTATACTTTGTATTAGTCAATCTCCTACTGAAATAGTGTGATGAATATTTATTGTTTGCATTATGAATCCGATTCAACTTTGTGTACAATTTTTTGATAAATTGATTCTTAAGTATTACTTTTGCTTTACAGGTAGATAGATAACTGTAATGCAAAAAAAGGTTTCAACGAGTTATGGATCGATGTTATTTTTTCTGCTTGAACTACTTTTTGGTTTTAATGTATATACTACTTGTTTTTTTTTGCTATTCCTACTTACTCTATATTTTGTTTTTGAACTATTGATGACAAAATAATTATGTTTGGTGTAACAATATTGTGTACTTTGATTATGAAATTTCATACGTTGGTTATCAAATAAGTGTCCAAAATGTGGTATTGATACAATATGCTGATTTTGAAATGTGATATTGATATAATATGCTAATTTTGAAATGTGGTATATATACACATTGTGGCGGATGTTTACTGAAAAGGAATTAAAACATTCCACAACCTTTTTTAAAAGCTGTTAAAACATTCCATAGCGTTTTTAAAACGCTGTTAAAACATTCCACAGCATTTTGTAAAATGCCGTTGGAAGTTTTAACAGCGTTTTAAAAATGCGGTTAAATTGTATCTAAAAAGTAAAGCACGATTTCAAGGAAACGCTGCAAATAAATATCGCAGCATTAAAAAACACTATAAAATCTTATCTTAGCATGAAACAAACGCTAAGAAAGATCTCCAATTGCACCCAATCAAACGCTGTTAAATGATTTCATGACACCAGGGAAACTCTATTAAAAAGGACATTTAATAGCATTTATTTCTTGTCATTGTATATCTCTGACAAACTGCATGTCGATATACAACTTATGTAAAAACGCTGTTAATAGCTTTTATAGCATTTTTAAAACGCTGTTAAAGGTCCTATTTGTTGTTGTGCATACTCCTTTTACTGATAACATTCTACAAGCTAAGTACCCTAGAAAGTTTAGCATGCCTACCATACCCGCTTACGAAGGGAAGACTGACCCTCGATGGCACATAATGAGATATGAGTGGATGATGGAATCAGCTAGGGCAAACGATGCCACTAAGTGCAGGTGCTTCCCAATAACTTTGTCCAGGATCGCTACCACGTAGTTCACGAGACTTCCCCTACGTTCGATCTTTAGATTTGATGAGCTAGCAACGAAGTTTATCGAGCAGTTTAGGATCCATGCTACTCGCCTAAAAGACGTGATGTCGCTATCCAGTGTGATTCAGGCTCTTGGTGAGTCATTGAAGGACTATTTATAGAGATTCTATGTTGCGGATACTGAAGTTAGTACTCCGGATGACCACGCCATCCTTTTGGCCGTCATGTGAGGAGCGGATCCAGAGTTCGAATTTGGTGACTGGCTGACAAGCAAACCACCGACTACCCCAGAACACTTTTATTCAAAGGCGAACAAATTCATGAGAAAGGAAGAGGCCAGGTGGTCAAGACGGAGCAGTGCCTCAGGACCCAGTAAGGAAGTGGTGCAAAGCAACATTACGGTAAAGCAATCTAGCAAGAACTCTGGTATGGTCCAAGTCAATGTTCAAAATAAGCAGGAGCAGATAAAAGGAACCATAGGTGAAAATTCCGAAAGAAAGAAGGAAGCAGGAAAGTGGAAACAAAGGATCCCGACCTATAGTGAATATACGACCTTGAACATACCTTCGGAGAATATTTATCTATTAACTTGTAATACCTTTTAATATCAAAATCTGCACCCAAAGGAATCTACTGGGGAATAGAATAGACTAGGAAGTATTGTTGTTTTCACAAGGCCTATAGGGACAATACTAAAGAGTGCAGACACCTCCAAGATGCTATAGAAAAGCAAATTCGCTAGAAGAAGTTGCAGCAGTTTGTTAAGAATCCGCTGGAAGGCGGACAGGGGGCATCCGATCCAATCACGAGCAAGCTTCATGCCGACTTAAGGAGCCCGCTCGGACCGAAGGAAGGCTTGTCATAAACACCATAATCAGTGGGCCTCATCCTATAGACAAAGAGTTAGCAAGAATTGGTACGCTATGCTAGCTCTTTGACGCATGCGGATTTTGAGTGCTGCTCGAACGCAGAAGATAGGACTTTATCAAAGCAGCAGCAAATGATGACTAATGATATAGTATTAAGGAGTAGGGATGCCGATCAGGTGGAGGCACCTACCATTGGCTCGATGGTTATCTCAACTACGAACGGACCGGTGCTTGTGAGAAGAATACTAATTGATTGTAGGAGTTTTATTAATATTATCTTCAAGTAGGTGTATGACCAAATAAAGATGGAGGCGATGGATCTGAAACCATCTAAAGCCCGCATTCATGGCTTTAATGGTGCAGCTACTGATGCAATAGGCTTTTTCAAATTTCCGGTCGAACTAGGAGAAGGTGACCGTAGGAGGGCACGAATCCTACCGTTTATTATTTTGGATGTTGATTCCTCGTATAATGTTTTTCTGGGCCGACCGGCCCTAGCGGAGTTTAGGGCAGCTTTGGCCCATGGAGTTTGACCTTGAAATTTCCAACGGACAATGGAGTTGGTGTAATGCATGGTGATCAAGCGACTGGTCGTGCTTGTTATGTGGCTGAGCTGGGAGAGGCCCAGCGAAGAGAGAAGGGAAAGGGTGTGGACAAGCCTGTCCACATCCATGTTGCTAAAAATCGACAAGTAGCGCTTGAGCCTTGGCTTGGGCAGCACAATCGGATCTATAAGGACATAGATCTGAGGTACAACGATGAAGAACCAAGGAGGCCAAGGTGTCTCCAGCTGAACTAACTATTGACATATCAATCAGCCATGATTACTCATCATGGATACTGAAGATTGGATCACGGCTCGACCCCTCGATGATGAGTGATCTTACTTATTTCCACTGAGCGAATCTCAGTGTTTTTGCTTGGTCCCATTTTGATATGCCTAGGATTTCTCCCACCATTGCAAGTCATATGTTGAACATTGACCCGAAGTATGTGCCAGTGAAATAAAAGCGGAGAGGCATGGACCGGAGAGGTCCCTTGCTCTTAAAGAGGAGGTGGATAAACTCAAAGCTAATGGGTTCATCTGCGATGTCCTCTATCTTGAATGGAAATCTAATCCTGTACTAGTGAGGAAGGCACTAGGAAGTGAAGGACCTGTTTTGATTACTCGAACCTGAACAAGGCCTGCCCTAAGGATAATTTTCCATTTCCCAAACTGATCAACTGGTCGACTCGATGGCGGGGGCACGAGTTGTCATTTATGGATGTGTATTTGAGATGTAATCAAATCCCGATGCACATCTCAGATCAGGAGAACACCAGTTTGGTCACAGATGTTGGACTATATTTTATGTAATGATGCCTTTCGGGCTGAAGAATGCACGGGAAACTTATCAACGATTGGTGAATCGAATGTTTAAAGATCAGATTGGTAGAATGATAGAAGTCTATGTGGATGATATGCTTGTGAAGTCACGATAATCAACTGACCACATTCGAGACTTGGCAGAGATGTTGGAGATACTCTGATTTTATGGAATGAAAATCATTCCACTGAAATACTCCTTTGGCATTGCATCATGGAAGTTTTTGGGCTTCATTATCAACGCATGAGGAAGCGTCGGAAAAGATTCAAGCCATCCGAGACATACGAGCATCCCAGAACTATAAAGAAAGTGCAGAGCCTGAATGGGAAGGTCGTAGCATTCAATCGATTCCTATCCAGAGCAAATGACAAATCTATTCCCTTCTTTGATTTGATAAGGAAAGGGAAAAGAAATTTCAACTGGACATCGGATTGCAAAGACTGGTCCTGAGCTGTGGTGAGCCACCTGGAGAGACCCCATATTCTGTCAAAACCCATAGACCATGAGGAATTATATATTTACTTAGCCATATCCCAGCATGCCATCAGCACAGCTTTGATTCATGAGGAGGGCCGAATCCAAAAACTGGTGTACTATGTTAGTAAGCTTTTAATGGGAGTAGAGAGAAATTATCCCAAGATTGAGAAGCTGGCTTACTTTTTGGTGATCACATCACGCAAACTCCGCCCGTATATCCAAGCACATCCGGTCAGTATCTATACAGATCAACCTTTATGGTAGGTGCTCCAATGACCAGAAACTTCTGGAAGGTTACTCAAAAGGATCATTGAGCTAAGTTAGTTAGATATCATCTACTAGCCACGAAGGGCTATCCAGGGACAAGCGCTAGTAGATTTTATTGCAGAGTTCACTATGTCAGATGATCCAAGCGGAAGTGATGTGATTCTCGCTGTTCGATGGAAGCTATATACCGATGGGGCATCCATCGACCATTGTACGGGGGCTAGTGCTGTTCTTTTAACTCCTGAGAACCGATCGATTTGTCATGCTTTGAAGCTTAACTTCCCCGTTATGAACCAGAAGCCAAGTATGAAGCGTTGATCGCTGGATTGAAGCTTGCCAAAGAACTTGGAGTGAAATCGGTTGAAATCTTTTATGACTCGCATTGGTGGTATACCAAGTTTGGGGGGACAATCAGGCAAAGGGAAAAAGGCTTACCCCATACCTCGCTTGGGTTCAAGAATTTTTGGCGGACCTCTAATACTACGATATTTCTCACATTCCATGTGAATAAAACGAGGAACCCGATTCCTTGGTGAAATTTGCAAGCACTGGCGATGCACAACAGATGCGCTTGGTTCCCATTGAACTTTACATGCCCTGAGTATAAATGAGATGAAGGTTGATTTTGTGGCGGGGACAGAAACTGAAAGGAAATCATGATTGACTTTTTTGAAAGAACATTTGTTACATGGTACCTTGCCCGAGAGAAGGAACGAGAGACGATAAGTCGTTCGTAAGGCCTCGCGGTATATAATGCAGGATGGAATGATGTACCAAAAGGGATTCTCCATTCCCTTAGTTAGGCGCATCACCCACGACGAGACAAAGCGAGTTTTAAAAGAAGTCCACGAATGTAGTGACGATATTAGATGGCAGACTCTAGCCAAAACGATACTCCACTATGGAAACTATTGGCCGACTGTAAATCGGGATGACGCGGACTATGTAAGGACAAGTAACAACTATAAGAAGTACACAAAGATCTCAAGAGCGCCACCGACGAAACTTACGCAAATGGTTAGTCCATGATCGTTTGCGATATGAGGGATCAATATTATCGGCTCTTGCCAATCTTCAAAGGTGGTGCAAAATAAGCAATTTTCGCAGTCGATTACTTCACCAAATGGGCAGAAGCGGAGCCATTAACTACGATTACCACCAAAAAAGTCATTAACTTTGTTGTACATACCATTATATACCATTTTGGTCTCCCAAGGACTATCATTACTGAAAATGGAACTCAATTTGAGAGTATAGAATTCAAAGAGTTTTGTCAAAATTATTGCATTGGGAAAAGGTTCGCCGCAGTCTCTTACCCTAAGGCGAATGGGAAAGTTGAAGCCGTCAATAAGATAATTAATTCCATCCAAAAAACATCTTGAGAAAGCTAGAGGGAAGCGGGTGGATGAGCTTCTAACGGTACTATGCGCATCAGAACCACCCATAAGTCCGCAACTGGGCATACTCCCTTCGCATCGGCATATGGCATCGAAGCAGTTATAACCATGGAACTTGAAGTTCCTTCCCACCGGGTGACTTATTATGATCCTAGAACAAACCAACATCTTTTACTGGATTCATTGGATTTTGTCGATGAGAAGTGCGAAGAAGCTGATTTAAGGATGGCCGCACACCGGCATAGAATCGCCCGATATTATAATGAAAAAGTTCAACCAAGAGATTTCGATGTTGGCAACCTTCTTTTGAAATGAGTTTTTCCAGTCCCATCACATTTGAATCTCACATGGGAAGGTCCTTGCTTCATCGAATGAATGCTTGGAGAAGGAACCTTCAAGCTAGTGACTATTGATGGCGTGACACACCCTTGAGATTGGATAGCGAGCATTTGCACCGTTATTATACTTAGTTTATTTCTTTTGCGTTTTAGTAGCAATTGTTTATGGTACATGTTTCTTTTATTGTTCTTTGTTTCTAGCATGTAATATAACAAGTTTAGTTTGTCCCTATTTGATACAATCAATAAAAGCTTGGAGCTATTTTTTGTGAACTGTTGGTGTTCCATGTTTTATAATTTTATGAGAAGGTTAATTATCATTAATCTGTATGGTGTATGAATGCACACAAAAAACTAAAAGTCCACCAGCTATGTACTCAAAAATCTATATGTCCCTACAGTGCGGACAAGAGTACTTTGAGTCCCTAAAGCACGGACAAGAGTATAAACGACTCGAAAATCTCAAAGCCCCCAGGGTGTGGACTAGAGTACTCTGAGTCCCCAGAGCATGGACTAGTGTACAAATGAATCAAAAATCTCTAAGTCCCTAGAGTGCAAAGTAGAGTACTCTGAGTCGATAGAGCACGGACTAGAGTATAATCTATTAGTCCCTAAGAAGTTGGTTTTGATGACAACAACCTTAGAATAAGATTATAAAATAAAAATACTAACATTATTGTTTAAGATATATATGTATATGCAGGATATACATACAGGTACCAAAGAATGAAGACCGTACAATATAGAGATTCAAGAATTGAAAAACTAATGATCGAAGATATCAAGATTCAAGACTCATGAATACCAAGATTATCAAGAGTTCAAGATTTCAATATAAGTAATTTAGTTAGGAATTTTGTAAAAACTCCTAGAAAAGCACTGACATCTTAAAAATCCATTTTATTCGTCGAATGGAATCCACTTTGAGCCTGTTAAAGGGATGGAACCCTAAGTATGATGGAACCTACGAAAAATCTAGCGGAACATTGTTTTGTATCCACTAACTTTTATTCAAATGCTTTACAAAATTATATCTTGTTTTCAAAATGATTTCAAAATCTTCTTTTAAAAAGATCAAAAACATCTATCCTGGTTTTAAAATACTTTTAGCCTCAAAATAATCTTTATTTTCAAAATCCTTGGTTTTAAACTATCTTTTAATTACAATATATTTGACTTTTAATATTTATACTTAGATTTAAATTTAAAATCATAGTAAAATTTTATATAAACCAAAATATCATTCTCTATACTTATTTTGTATTTTAACTATAATTAAGTATGTTTATAAAGTTTAAAATAGTTTTAATACAAAATAGAAGTTATTTTCAAAGAAAAACAAATTAGCAAAAATAACTTAAGCCTGTCGACAACCCAAGGAAGCCTTGTCGACAAGGTGACGATTTATTTCAAAAGTTTAAATTTCAAAGGAAGTGTCTATTCTTCATATCCTTTCACGAATGGACATGGTTGTTGTTCCACTATAAATAGGGGATGTTTTAAACGAATTTATATTTATATGTTCTCTGATTTCACTCCTCTTCTTCTTTCACATTTCTTTATATACATTTTTACCATTAAACTACCGAAATCACCATCGAATCTAACTAGATCATCTCTGGTTTGATTCCCTATCACTATCTCAACAAGATCCGGGTGTTATTCAGAGTTATAGACTTCTTTGTAATCAATCGATTGAGAAAAGGTGTGATTGTAGCCTGGAAAATTCATGTGAGAAAAGGTGTGATTGTAGCCTGGAAAATCAATTGGGTGAACTTGTTGCCCGTAAAATCAAGTATCTCTACCAGAGGATTGTGAATCTGGAGCGGTGTACCTCGTGGCCTTGAAATCGAGGGTGTAATTGTAAGAATTGATTTTGAAAGGAAATCCGTACTTGTGTTGCGGGACTGGATGTAGGGTAACTCCGAACCGGTATAAAATTCGGTATGTTCTTTTCTTTATTGCTTTTACTTTATATCTTCATCTGTGTTTGATTCTTTGATCATATCTGTGTCTGAATATTGCATACATTTGTGTTCAAATTAATATAAACTCAAAAAGAATTAGTAATTCCTTAAAACACTATTCACCCCTACTCTAGTGTTAGTTCTAGCCTAAAGATCCGTGATCCGCATTTCTAACATTTGATATCAGAGCAAGGTTTTCAAAGTTTCATAATATGATTTTTGAAAAAGCTTTTAAAATGGCTATGTTTAAAAAACTTGTTAATACTAGTTTAGAAATATTCAGATCATCATTATCACTTGAGTCTGCATATAATCAATATTCAAATTCAAGTTGTCTACCAAAATTGTATGATGTGCAGGAAACATGTTTTATGGGTGTTGAGGAATCAATCCACAATGGACAAATTGTGTAGATCAAAAAGAATAAATGAATACTCGATAGTGGATGCTCTAGACACATGACTGGTAATCCAGATATGCTGAATGATATAATATACAAAGACAGAGGATTGGTTAAATTTGGAGACAACTCAAAAGGATATGTGATTGGCATCGGCAAAGTCGGTAACTCTAAAACTCCTATTATTACTAATGTTTTGCTATTTAAGAATCTGAAACATAATCTGCTAAGTATTAGTTAGCTTTGCGATAAAGAATATAAATTAAATTTGAAAAAGATAAGTGTCACATTGAAAATAATAATTCAACCTTAATATTTGAGGGAATTAGGAAAAAGAATATTTATATTCTTAGTATGAAAGTTTCAAATGATAACATGTGTCTTTTGGCAAATGCAAGTGACCCTTGGATTTGTCATAAGAGATTTGGGCATTTGAATTTCATACACTTATCTAGACTGTCAAAACATGATCTAGTAAGAGGTCTCCCTAAAATGAATTTTAAAGTAGACAGTGTATGTGATGCATGTCAATTAGGAAAACTTAGAAAAAGTTCCTTTGAATTAAAAGATATGATTTCAACTTCAAAACCTCTTGGATTACTTCATCTTGATTTATTTTGTCCATCTCAAATTCTGTCAATAAATCATAGTAAATATGTTTTTGTAAGTGTTGATGATTATTCTAGATTTACATGGACAATATTTTAGAAACATAAAAGTGATACTTTTGAATGTTTTAAGAACTTTACAAAAAGGTTTCAAAATCAACTTTCTGTAAAAATTATAACCATCCGTAGTGATCAAGGTGGTGAATTTGAAAATGAAAAGTTTGAGGAATTCTGCAATAAAAAGGGAATAACTCATAATTTTTCATTTCCAAGAACTCCACAACAAAAAGAGTAGTAGAACATAAAAATAGGACGATTCAAGAGTGTACGAGAACTATGCTTTAGATAGTAAATTACCAAAATAAAAAGAAATGTTTAATTTTAAATACAAAAGATAACTTTGATAAATTTGATCCTAAATCCGACAAAGCTATCTTTATAGGATATTCTAATAGAAGTAAAGCTTATATAGTGTTTAATTTAAGAACTAACACCATCGAAGAAACAATGCATGTTTCATTCGATGAAAGTCTCAAAAATTTTGAAGTTACAAATGATGAAGAGGATCTAATCACTCAAAATCAAGAGTCAGCTGAAACTAATAATGAAATTAATCATCCTAATACAAAGATTAAACTTTTAGAAGATCATCCTATAGAAAATATATTAGGAGATAAGCAATCTGTTATTACAACTAGAAATCAACTAAGTAAAATGAGCAATGTAGCCTTTATATCAATTATTGAACCCAAAAATCCAAAAGAAGCATCAACTGATGATTCATATATTTTGGCTATGCAAGAAGAACTAAATCAATTCATTAGAAATGACGTTATGAACTTGTTCCTAGACCTAAAAATAAAACTATAATTGGAACTAAACGGGTTTATAAAAATAAATTGAATGAACAAGGTGAGGTTGTTAGAAGTAAAGCCCGGTTTGTCGCTCAAGGTTATTGTCAAGATGAAGGAATAGATTATGATGAAACCTTTGCTCCCGTAGCAAGATTAGAAGCCATTAGGATTCTACTTGCTTTTGCAAATCATAATAATTTCAAATTATTTCAAATGGATGTTGAAATCCCTTTTTAAATGGATTTGTAAAAAGAGGAAGTATATGTTGAACAACCACCACTTTTTGAAAATGAAAAATTACCAAATCATGTTTACAAACTTAAGAAAGCTCTATATGGTCTAAAACAAGCTCCTAGAGCCTGGTACGATGGACTAAGATCTTACTTATTACAATCAAACTTTGAAATTGGTAAAGTAGATAATACTCTTTTTACTAAAAGAAATAAAAATGATATTCAACTAGTACAAGTCTACGTAGGTGATATCATTTTCGGATCAACTAATTTTGAAATGAATAAAGAATTTTCTGAAATAATGACAAAAGAGTTTGAGATGAGTCATATGGGTGAATTAAACATCTTTCTAGGATTGCAAATAAAATAATTAGACAATGGTATCTTTAACAGTCAAGAAAAATATGCTAAAGACCTAATTAGTAAATTTGGCTTTACCACTGCAAGTGGAAAACCCACTCCCGTGGCAACCAACGAGTACTTAAGTAAATAAGATCTCTCGAAAGATGTAGATCAAAAATTATATAGAGGAATGATAGGATCACTACTCTATATCACTGCTAGTAGACCTGATAACATGCATAGTGTTTGTCTCTGTGCAAGATATCAATCCCAACCTAAAGAGACCCACTTAAAGGCTGTAAAACGTATCGTAAGATATGTTAAACACACCTTTGATTATGGCTTATTTTATCCTAAAGATGATTCTTTTGAATTAACATCGTATTGTGATGCTGATTATGCTGGTTGTAAATTAGACCGAAAAAGTACAAGTGGAACTTGTCACTTTTTGGGGCATTCTGTGATTTCCTGGTTTAGTAAAAAGCAAAACACTGTTTCTTTATCAACAACCGAAGCATAGTATATTTTTCCTACTTTGTCTTGTTCTCAAGTAATATATATTCAATAAACTTTAATAGATTTCGGTTCAAATATCTCAAAATCACCAATTTGTTGTGATAAAACTAGTCCAATAAATTTATCCACAAATCCTACTCATTATGCTTGAACTAAACATATTGATATCAGACATCATTTTCTCAGAGATAATATAAGTAAGGAAGTAATTACTCTCGATTATATCAATTCTGAGAATCAAGTTGCTGATATCTTGGCAAAACTCTAAAATGAATCTATATTTGCAAAATTAAGAAGAGTATTAGGTATTTGTTCAATAATTGAAATATAGAATATAAATAACAAAGTATAATTAAAAAATAAATTAAAATAAATCAAATAGCAAAAATATAAGTACCTTGTCGACAACCCACCTTTACCCCCGTCGACATATAACAAATTTTTTTCTTTTGAAATTTTCCCACCAAATTCAAATAGGTGGTTATATATTCTTCTTATTTTGAAATTTTGGTCATTCTTTCTGTCCTCTCTCTAATCTAACTTCTGAAAATAATAAAAAATGCCTACGTCCAAATCAAACAAAAATTCAAACTTTTCGTTCCCTTCTCCTTTTACTGGACCATTTCAATGAACTACACTTGCCCGAGTGATAAAAATGGAGTATGCCTTGAAGGATGCACTACAACTTACGACTGAAATTCAAGTAGCGCAAATCAGAATGGTCAAAGAAGAAGAATCGCAAGGCAAAATCCTTAGAAATTTGCAAAAGTTTCTAATGGACAATCACGCCAATCCCATCTTGATTGATGAAGAATCTTCAGGTGATCAAGTGCAACAAAACAGCGAGGAAGAAGAAGAAGAAGCCCTCATGGAAGAAGAGCACGCTGTAAGTGATGACAAAGTTGTTTGCGTTTGCGAAGTGTGCTTTGACAAGGATGGAAATCTAGTTGAACAATGTGAAAATCTCTGTTTCCACTACCCAAATTGCTTAGTTCATAGATCTCCCATTTTCAAGGATACACATTAGTTTCTTTTCTCTCTTTCTTATCGTTATGTGATCTTACTTACGTTTTCTATGCAAATGTAAATATAACAATATATAATTAATAAATTATTTGTGTTCTTATATTTGAATTCTCATATTACCACTATTAAAAGTATTATCATATATGGATTCTTAGTTAGGATAGTTAGTATTTAAGGACTATGTTTTGGTTTCAGAATTAAGTGTTGATTATTTATGATAACACTATCATTATAATCACATATCATATAGTATTAGATTAAGGGGGAGTTATATAGTTTGGAGTTAGTTTTTGTTGATGACAAAGGGGGAGAAGTATAAAATAGGATATTTAGGCATAGATTAAGGGGGAGTTATTAGCTTTAGGGGGAGTTATTAGGATAGAAGTAATATTTTATAAACAAAGATTGTCATCATCAAAAATGGGGAGATTGTTAGTCCCTGAGAAGTTGGTTTTGATGACAACAACCTTTGAATAAGATTATAAAATATAAATACTAACATTATTATTTAAGATATATATGTATATGCCGGATATATATACAGGTACCAAAGAATGAAGACTGTACAGTATGGAGATTAAAGAACTAATAAACTCAAGATCGAAGATATCAAGATTCAGAACTCATGAGTATCAAGAGTTCAATATAAGTAATTTAGTTAGGAATTTTGTAAAAACTCCTAGAAAAGCACTGACATCTTAAAATCCATTTTATTCGAGGAATGGAATCCACTTCGATCCTGTTAAAGGGATGGAACCCTAAGTAGGATGGAACCTACGAAATATCTAGTGGAACATTATTTTGTATCCACTAACTTTTATTCAATACAAAATTATATCTTGTTTTCAAAATGATTTAAAAATCTTCTATTAAAAAGATCAAAAACATCTATCCTGGTTTTAAAATACTTTTAGCCTCAAAATAATCTTTATTTTTAAAATCCTTGGTTTTAAACTATCTTTTAATTACAATATATTTAACTTTTAATATTTATACTTAGATTTAAATATAAAATTACTGTAACATTTTATATATACCAAAATATTATTCTCTATACTTATTTATGTATTTTAACTATAGTTAAGTATGTTCATAAAGTTTAAAATAATTTTAATACAAAATAGAAGTTATTTTGAAAGAAAAAAAATTACCAAAAATAACTTATGTCTGTCAACAACCCCAAGGAAGCCTTGTCGACAAGGTGACAGTTTATTTCAAAAGTTTGAATTTCGAAGGAAGTGTCTATTCGTCATATCCTTACATGAATGGACATGGATGTTGTTCTACTATAAACAGGGGCTTTTTAAAAGAATTTATATTCATATATTCTCTGATTTCACTCCTCTTCTTCTTTCACATTTCTTTATATACATTTTTACCATTACTCTGCCGAAAACACCATTGAATCTAATTTGATCATCTCTGGTTTGCTTCTCTATCACTATCTCATCAAGATTTCAGTGCTATTCAGAGTTATAGATTCTTTGTAATCAATCGAGTGAGAAGGTGTGATTGTAGCCTTGAAAATCAATCAAGTGAGAAAAGGTGTGATTGTAGCCTGGAAAATCAATTGGGTGAACTTGTTGCCCGTAAAATCAAGTATCTCTACCTTGAGAATTGTGAATCTGGAGCGGTGTACCTCGTAGCCTTGAAATCGAGGGTGTAATTGTAAGAATTGATTTTGAACGAAAATACGTACTTGTGTTGCGGGAATGGATATAGGGTAACTCCGAACCAGTATAAAATTCGGTGTGTTTTTTCCTTTATTGCTTTTACTTTATATCTACATCTGTGTTTGATTCTATGATCATATTTGTGTCTGAATATTGCATACATTTGTGTTCAAATTAATATAAACTCAAAAAGAATTAGTAATTCCTTAAAACACTATTCACCCCTTCTAGTGTTAATTCTAGCCTTAAGATCCGTAATCCGCATTTCTCACATTTGGTATCATAGCAAGGTTTTCAAAGTTTCATAATATGATTTTTGAAAAAGCTTTTAAAATGGCTATGTTAATAGTAGTTTAGAAATATTCAGATCATCATTGTCTCTTGAGTTTTCATATAATCAATATTCAAATTGAAGTTGTCTACCAAAATTGTATGATGTGCAGGAAACATGTTTTATGTGTAACGACCTAGAATTTGACCACTTTAAAATATATTATTTAGGGCGATTTTAAATGTAAAATAGGTAAGGCTATATGATTCAAACAATATTAGATAGGATTTGGAAAGAGAAGTATACATAAAAATAGTAACATTTGCCTATATCGACAAAAGCGACAAAATGCTGATTTCAAAACAGTATGTTTCAATGGTTAAATAAATTATTTTAATTAATTTATGAGTGTTTATATTTTAAATAGAAATATACAAATTTATTTTTAAATTTGGTTTACATAAATAAATAGTTTAACTAAAACGTCAAAATGTGACCGTAAAATATTTTGTCGAAAAAACGACATTTTGTCGATTAAAAGTTGCCGCACCTTTATTTTCTTATGCTGAAACATATATTCAAATAGTGTAAGTATTAATTAATTCATTAAACATGTTTACTTTTACTAAATAAAATTATAAAACTTCTAGAAGTCATTAAGAAAAGTAAGTAAGAATTAACAAAAGTAAGTAGCAAAAGTCAAAAGTAAACATCAAATCAATATCACATCAAAAGCCAACATAATTATGATATTCTTTACTTAATGTTTAAGTGACTAAGGCATAAATTAAGAAGTGAAAGGATTACGTTAAGTTTTGAAAAAGTATAGATTGCTTTAGGTTAAAGTAAGGTTAGTTTAGTAATTTGGTAAGAGGTTATTTTGGTAAAATTACCACTTCTTTCTTTTTCTATAAATATTCAACTACTTCTTCACTTTCATTCACATTTCTTCTTCCTATTTTCTCAAGCTTTTTCATCTTCTTCCTCTTCTCTTTAATGGCTTCCATGCCATATTAAAAATTAAAAAGAAATAATGTCAAAATATTTATAAAATATTCAAAAGAAATCAATGTTTATTCTCTTCAAATCAAACTCCTATTTTCTCCACATTTTACCGATTCTTCTCTCGGCCATAACATCTTCAAACTAGGATCAAATTGTAAATTTTCTTTTTTAAAACCATGTATTTTTCCAGTGGCTACAACTTTCTTGTAACCACTATGTCTCATTATGAAGATAATTATGTCTAAAATCCACTTCTTTCAAGTGCATTTTCTAGCCCAGTTTTTAAGCCAGAGAATAAGTCATTTTGTTTTGATCATAACATTATCATGATAGATCCTAATTAAGAAATTATTTTTTTCAAACCATATACAATTTTAGTAGCTACAACTTTTATGTTAATCAATTTTTTTTTGTTTTAAGGTTTACTATATTAGAAACTCAATTATTTAAAGTGAATTTTCGAGCTTTATTTTTGTGAATCCAAGAATAGCTCTTTTTCTTTCGACCATATCTTCCTCAAAATTAACCAAAATCAAGTGATTCTTCTCTGAATTTAAGAGAAACGAATTTGCAACAACTTTTATGTTAATAAGTTTTTCAAATTTTGAGAGTAAGAGAGTCAAAAACAATAAAGAAGGTGACCTATTTTTCGGGTCTAATTTTGAGAATTCAAGTTCAAAGCTCCACCACTTCTTCTTTATACTTTCGGCCAACTTCCATCTCAAGCCTTGGCCAAGCACTAGGAAGGAGGAATTCGAGCTTACATTCATTTGGTTCCGAAGCATGGTAGGAAGTATGCGTTAGATCTTAAGTTCCTTGCCTTAAAGTTTGACGGAGTGGAATCCAAAGTAAGTTATTTCTTATTTTATGTTCATTAAAACCATTGCTATGTTGAAAGAACTTTAAGCATTAAGTTGTTTGAAAACCCTCATTAAATGCTTGTTTACCTTATTTTCTAGAACAATGGTTTGATTTCCTTGCTTGATATTATGTTGGGTGATTAATTAAGTAATTTAAAACTTAGAAGTTAAATACTTAATGGGGTATGCGAAAACGACTAGTACATGTGTTTCGTCTGTGAGATCCAAGGAGACTTGGGCGAGGGACGAAACATGTCAAAGGGAATGCCCGGATGCTCCAAAATAAATATCAAACTGTTAAAGTGTTATAAATATTTGACAGAATGAAGCATTGTTTATCATTTATTATTGCGTTTATTTCATTGATTGATTGTTTGAATTAGGCTCGACCAGTTTATGAGCACTGATTATTATTTATTGATTATTGATTTTGCTCGACCAGTTTATGCGCACTGATTATTATTATTGATTGTTGACTTTGCTCGACCATTTTATGAGAAATTTAGTATCCATATGCATGGGCTGGGTAGAAAATAATTGTAGGCTAACACCTTGTGATTTATTTCACAATTTGACTATAAGGTGTTTAGCGGTAATATTTGGTTCGCTTCAATTTAATGAATTGTTATGAAAATTGGATTTCAAATGGAATTGTTATGAAAAGTTTTCCCTTTAAAAGAAATAGAAATGTTTGGTAATGAATATTTTGATGTTATATTATATAAAAAAGATTTATATAATGAATGGTTTTATAAAAGTGTTTTATAAAACGGAAAGAATTTCGAGGACTAAACCCGATGGTTTTAAGATGATTTTGGACAGATTTGGGAAATGAAAATTATTATAGATTTGAAAGTACTTGTGAATATTAGTGTGAAATGATTTATCTCTTAGGGATATAAAATGATTTGTTATGTTACCAATGATTCGGGCAGCCCGTAATTAAAAAGGTGGGCATGTGTTTTTGGTATAGTCCGCTCTTAGAATAGAGGGATATACTTATTTATCGATTGTATTAAGGCTGGGACTCAGTTGTCTTGATATTGGGAGAAACCTCCCGATCTAGTTGCATATGGTTTGATATGTTTTATTACAGTATTTGGGATTTCCAAATAAAATTTTCAAAAGTTATTTGATTTAAGATCCCGAAGTAAAGTATAATTTGAATATAAAGATATGTATATATTTCAAAAGTTTTGAAATAAGAATACGAGAATGAAGTTCAATTAGATAATTTCCATAAAGGTAACTAGATTTGAAAATCTAAAATTGAAGATTAAGCCTAAGTGGGTAGTTTTGGGAATTGCATATTTGTTTGTTGCATCGTAGGCTCCATGAGTCCTATTTGCGGTAGGAGAACACGTTGGCTTGATCGTGTATCTAATTGGGTATCCAATTAGACAGGGGTACATAGGCAGTCACAAGTGGTAGTGATGCAGCCCCTAAATGATATAACCCTTTCATGTTTATTTGTTAATGGTTGTTGTTTATCTCGTATTATTGTAATTTTCCTGCTTACTATGTTTTTCCGCATTTGACATGTTTATTGAGTTAGCAGGAATGACTATTGATGTCTATCTTATTAGAGTTGTGCATGTTAGATTTATTTGTATTTGGTTTGTATATAAGCACACCTGATAGATTAAATTGATTACTCTGATAACTTTTAAAAATTGAAATTTTATCCCATACATTTAATATTGTTGAATATTTATGAAATATGGTGTATTAATTTGGTAGTTTTCATTAGTAGTTTTAGAACGGATCGATTTTTCGAAAATTTTAACTGTTTCGAAAATCCAGGTCGTGACACGTGGTATCAGAGCTTAGGTTAGGTGCCTAAGTAAAATTCATCTAGGGTAAGTATATCAACCTAGGAATTTTGAAAATGAAACTACCTTAATTTGATATATTAAATGGATAGGATAAGGCACTGTACCTCCGACCGGGGTTGTTGGTGATATTACTATTTTTGGTGTGCATAACTTTCATTAATTGTTGTTTTTTTGTTATTTTTTTCATCCTTGTAATTTCGAGGACGAAATTCTTTTAACTATGGGAGAATGTAAGGACCCAGAATTTGACCGCTTTAAAATATATTATTTAGAGTGATTTTAAATATAAAATAGGAAAGGTTATATGATTCAAACAATATTAGATAGGATTTTGAAAGAGAAGTATACATAAAAATAGTAACATTTGCCTATATCGGCAAAAGTGACAAAATGATGATTTCAGAATAGTATGTTTCAATGGTTAAATAAATTATTTTAATTAATTTATGAGTGTTCATATTTTAAATAGAATTATACAAATTTATTTTTAAATTTGGTTTACATAAATAATAGTTTAACTAAAACGTCAAAATGTGACCGTAAAACATTTTGTCGAAAAAATGACGTTTTGTCGATTAAAAATTGTCGCAACGTCGTCGCACCTTTATTTTCTTATATAGAAATATATATTAAAATAGTGTAAGTATTAATTAATTCATTAAACATGTTTACTTTTACTAAATAAAATTAGAAAACTTTCAGAAGTCATTAAGAAAAGTAAGTAAGAATTAACAAAAGTAAGTAAGAAAAGTCAAAAGTAAACATCAAATCAATATCACATCAAAAGCCAACATAATTATGATATTATTTACTTAATGTTTAAATGACTAAGACATAGAGTAAGAAGTGAAAGGATAATGTTAAGTTTTGAAAAAGTATAGATTGCTTTAGGTTAAAGTAAGGTTAGTTTGGTAATTTGGTAAGAGGTTATTTTGATAAAATTACCACTTCTTTCTTTTTCTATAAATATCCAACTACTTCTTCACTTTCATTCACATTTCTTCTTCTAATTTTCTCAAGCTTTTTCATCTTCTTTCTCTTCTCTTTAATGGCTTCCATGCTATATAAAAAATTAAAAAGAAATAATGTCAAAATATTTATAAAATATTCAAAAGGAATCAATGTTTATTCTCTCAAGTCAAACTCCTCTTTTTTCCACATTTTACATCTTCTTCGCTCGGCCACAACTTCTTCAAAACCGAATCAAATTGTATTTTTTTTTAACCATGTATTTTTCTTGTTACTACAACTTTCTTTTTAAGTACTTTGTCTCAATGTGAAGATAATCATGTCAAAAATCCACTTCTTTCAAGTGCATTTTCTAGCCTAGTTTTTAAGCCAGAGAATAGGTCATTTTGTTTTGATTATAACTTTATCACGACAGATCCAAATTAAGAAATTATATTTTTCAAGCCATATACAATTTCAGTGGCTACAACTTTTAAGTTAATCAATTTTTCCAGTTTTGAGGTTTGCTATACTTGAAACTCAATTCTTTAAAGTGCATTTTTGAGTTTTATTTTTGTGAATCCAAGAATAGCTCTTTTTCTTTCGACCATATCTTCCTTAAAATTAACCAAAATAAAGTGATTCTTTTTTTATATTTAAGAGAAAATAATTTTCAACAACTATTATGTTAACAAGTTTTTCAAACTTTGAGAGCAAGAGAGTCAAAAACAATAAAGAAGATGACCTATTTTTCAGGGTCTAATTTTTAGAATTCAAGTTCAAAGCTCCACCACTTCTTCTTTGTACTTTCGGCCAACTTTCATCTCAAGCCTTGGCCAGGCATTAGGAAGGAGGAATTTGAGCTTACATTCATTTAGTTCCAAAGCATAGTAGGAAGTGTGCGTTAGATCTTAAGTTCCTTGCCTTAAAGTTTGACGGAGCGGAATCCAAAATAAGTTATTTCTTATTTTATGTTCATTAAAATGATTGCTATGTTGAAAGAACTTTAAGCGTTAAGTTGTTTGAAAACCCTTGTTAAATGCTTGTTTACTTTGTTTCCTAGAACAATGGTTTGATTTCCTTGCTTGATATTTTGTTTGGATGATTAAGTAAGTAATTTAAAACTTATAAGTTAAATACTTTATGGGGTATGTGGAAACGACTAGTACATGTGTTTCGTCTGTGAGATCCAAGGAGGCTTAGGCGAGGGACGAAACATGTCGAAGGGAAAACCCGGATGGTCCAAAATAAATATCAAACCGTTAAAGTGTTATTAATATTTGATAGAATGAAGCATCGTTTATCATTTATTATTGCATTTATTTCATTGATTGATTGTTTGATTTAGGCTCGACCAGTTTATGAGCACTGATTATTATTTATTGATTATTGATTTCGCTCGATCAGTTTATGAGCACTGATTATTATTATTGATTGTTGACTTTGCTCAACCAGTTTATGAGCAATTTATTATCCATATGCATGGGCTGGGTAGAAAATAATTGTAGGCTAACACCTTGTGATTTATTTCACAATTTGACTATAAGGTGTTTAGCGGTAATATTTGGTTCACTTCAATTTAATGAATTGTTTTGAAAATTTGTTTCCAAATGAAATTGTTAGGAAAATTTTTCCCTTTAAAGGAAATAGAAATGATATTTTGAAGTTATATTATATAAAAGTGATTTATATAATGAATGGTTTTATAAAAGTGTTTTATAAAACGGAAAGAATTTCGAGGACTAAACCCTATGGTTTTAAGATGATTTTTGAACAGATTTGGGAAAATTATTATAGATTTGAAATTATTTGTGAATATTAGTCTGAAATGATTTATCTCTTCGGGATATAAAATGATTTGTTATGTTACCAATGATTCGGGTAACCCGTAACTAAAAAGGTGGGCATGTGTTTTTGGAATAGTCTGCTCTTAGAATAGAGGGATATACTTATTTATCGATTGTATTAAAGCTGGGACCCAGTTGCCTTGTTATTGGGAGAAACCTTTCGATCTGGTTGCATATGGTTTGATATGTTTTATTACAGTATTTGGGATTTCCAAATAAACTTTCCAAAAGTTATTTGATATAAGGTACCAAAGTAAAGTATAATTTGAATATAAAGGATATATATATATTTCAAAAGTTTTGAAATAAGAATTCAAGAATAAAGTCCAAAGAGATAATTTTCGTAAAGGTAATTAGATTTGAAAATCTAAAATTGAAGATTAAGCCTAAGTGGGTAGTTTTGGGAATTGCATATTTGTTTGTTGCATCGTAGGCTCCATGAGTCCTATTTGAGGTAGGAGAACTACGTTGGCTTGATTTCGTATCTAATTGAACACCAATTAGATTGGGGTACGTAGGCAGTCACAAGTGGTAGTGATGCAGCCCCTAAAATGATATAACCCTTTCAAGTTTATTTGTTAATGGTTGTTGTTTATCTCATGTTATTGTATTTTTCTTGCTTACTATTTTATTCCGCATTTGACATGTTTATTGAGTTAGCAGGAATAGATATTTATGTCTCTCTTATTAGAGTTGTGCAGCGTTAGATTTAATTGTATTTGGTATGTATATAAGCACACCTAGTAGATTAAATTGATTACTCTGATAACCTGTAAAAATTGAAATATTATCCCATACATTTAATATTATTGAATATTTATGAAATATTGTGTATTAAGTTGGTAGTTTTCATTAGTAGTTTTAGAACGGATGGATTTTTCGGCAATTCTAACTGGTTCGAAAATCCGGGTCGTGACATTATGGGTGTTGAGGAATCAATCCACAATGGACAAATTGTGTAGATCAAAAGAATAAATGGATACTCGATAGTGGATGCTCTAGACACATGACTGGTAATCCAGACATGCTGAATGATATAATATACAAAGATGGAGGATTGGTTAACTCTGGAGACAACTCAAAAGGATATGTGATTGGCATCGGCAAAGTCTGTAACTCTAAAACTCCTATTATTACTAATGTTTTGCTACTTAAGAATCTGAAACATAATCTGCTAAGTATTAGTCAGCTTTGTGGTAAAGTATATAAAATTAAATTGAAAAAATAAGTGTCACATTGAAGATAATAATTCAACCATAATACTTGAGGGAATTAGGAAAAAGAATATTTATATTCTTAGTACGAAAGTTTCAAATGATAACCTGTGTCTTTTGGCAAATACAAGTGACCCTTGGGTTTGTCATAAGAGATTTGGGCATTTGAATTTCATACTCTTATCTAGACTGTCAAAACATGATCTAGTAAGAGGTCTCCCTAATATGAATTTTAAAGTAGACAGTTTATGTGATGCATGTCAATTAGGAAAACTTAGAAAAAGTTCCTTTAAATTAAAAGATATGATTTCAACTTCAAAACCTCTTGGATTACTTCATCTTGATTTATTTGGTCCATCTCAAATTCTATCAATAAATCATAGTAAATATATTTTTGTAACTGTAGATGATTATTCTAGATTAACATGGACAATATTTTTGAAACATAAAAGTGATACTTTTGAATGTTTTAAGAACTTTACAAAAAGGATTCAAAATCAACTTTCTACAAAAATTATAACCATCCATAGTGATCACGGTAGGAATTTGAAAATGAAAAGTTTGAGAAATTCTGCAATAAAAAGGGAATAACTCATAATTTTTCATTTCCAAGAACTCCACAACAAAACGAAGTAGTAGGACGTAAAAATAAGACGATTCAAGAGTGTACGAGAACTATACTTTTAGATAGTAAACTATCAAAATAAAAAGTAAATGTTTTATTTTAAATACAAAAGATAACTTAGATAAATTTGATCCTAAATCTGACAAAGGTATCTTTATCGGATATTCTTATAGAAGTTAAGCATACATAGTGTTTAATTTAAGAACTAACACCATCGAAGAAACAATGCATGTTTCATTCGATGAAAGTCTCAAAAATTTTGAAGATACAAATGATAAAGAGGATCTAATCACTCAAAATCAAGAGTCAACTGAAACTAATAATGAAATTAATCATCCTAATAAAAAGATTAAACTTTTAAAAGATCATCCTATATAAAATATACTAGGAGATATGCAATCTGTTATTACAACTAGAAATCAACTAAGTAAAATGAGCAATGTAGCCTTTATATCAACTATTGAATCCAAAAATCCAAAAGAAGGATCAAATGATGATTCATGGATTTTGGCTATGCAAGAAGAACTAAATCAATTCACTAGAAATGATGTTCAGGAACTTGTTCCTAGACCTAAAAATAAAACTATAATTGGAACTAAACGGGTTTATAAAAATAAAAAGAATGAACAAGGTGAGGTTGTTAGAAGTAAAGCCCAGTTAGTCGCTCAGGGTTATTGTCAAGAAGGAATAGATTATGATGAAATCTTTGCTCCCGTAGCAAGATTAGAAGCCATTAGGATTCTACTTGCTTTTGCAAATCATAATAATTTCAAATTATTTCAAATGGATGTTAAAAGTGCCTTTGAAATGGATTTGTAAAAAGAGGAATTATATGTTGAACAACTACCATTTTTTGAAAATGAAAAATTACCAAATCATGTTTACAAACTTAAAAAAGCACTATATGCTGTAAAACAAGCTCCTAGAGCCTGGTATGATAGACTAAGATCTTACTTATTACAATTAAACTTTGAAATTGGTAAAGTAGATAATACTCTTTTTACTAAAAGAGATAAAAATGGTATTCAACTAGTACAAGTCTACGTAGATGATATCATTTTCGGATTAACGAATTTTGAAATGAATAAATAATTTTCTGAAATAATGACAAAAGAGCTTGAGATGAGTCATATGGGTGAATTAAACTTCTTTCTGGGATTGCAAATAAAACAATTAGATAATGGTATCTTTATCGGTCAAGAAAAATATGCTAAAGACCTAGTTAGTAAATTTGGCTTGACTACTCCAAGTGGAAAACCCACTCCCATGGCAACCAATGAGTACTTAAGTAAAGAAGACCTCTCGAAAGATGTAGATCAAAAATTATATAGAGGAATGATTGGATCGCTACTCTATATCACTGCTAGTAGACCTGATAACATGCATAGTATTTGTCTCTGCGCAAGATATCAATCCCAACCAAAAGAGACCCACTTAAAAGTTGTAAAACGTATCATAAGATATGTTAAACAAACCTTTTATTATGGCTTATTTTATCCTAAAAATGTTTCTTTTGAATTAATATCTTACTGTGATGCTGATTATGCTTGTTGTAAATTAGACCGAAAAAGTACAAGTGGAACTTGTCACTTTTTGGGGCATTCTCTGATTTCCTGGTTTAGTAAAAAGCAAAACACAGTTTCTTTTTCAACAACCGAAGCAGAGTATCTTTTTGCTACTTTAGCTTGTTCTCAAGTAATATATATACAACAAACTTTAAAAGATTTTGGTTTAAATATCTCAAAACCACCAACTTATTATGATAATACTAGTGCAATAATTTATCCAAAAATCCTACTCATTATGCTCGAACTAAACATATTGATATCAGACATCATTTTCTCAGAGATAATATAAGTAAGAGAGTAATTACGCTCGATTATATCAATTCCGAAAACCAAGTTGCTAATATCTTAACAAAACCATTAAATGAATCTATATTTACAAAATTAAGAAGAGAATTAGGTATTTGTTCAATAACTTAAATATGGAATATAAATAACAAACTATAATTAAAAATTAAATTAAAATAAATCAAATAGCAAAAATATAAGTACCTTGTCGACAACCCACCTTTACCCCTGTCGACATATAACGAATTTTTTTCTTTTGAAATTTTCCCACCAAAATTCAAATGGGTGGTTATGTATTCTTCTTATTTCAAATTTTTTTTCATTCTTTCTGTCCTCTCTCTAATCTAACTTCTGAAAACAATAAAACAATGTCCTCCTCCTCCAAATCAAATAAAAATTCCACCTTTTCGTTCCCTTCCCTTTCTACTGGACCATTTCAACAAACTACGCTTGCACGAGTGATAAAATTGGAGTATGCCATGAATGATGCACTGCAATTTATGACTGAAATTCAAGTAGTGCAAATAAGAATGGCCAAAGAACAAGAATAGCAAGGAAAAATCCTTAGAAACTTGCAAAAGTTTCTAATGGACAATCACGCCAATCCCATCTTGATTGATGAAGAATCTTCAGGTGATCAAGTGCAAGAGGACAGCGAGGAAGAAGAAGAAGAAGGCCTCATGGAAGAAGTGCATGCTGTAGATGACGACAAAGTTGTTTGCGTTGGCGAAGTGTGCTTTGAAAAGGATGGAAATCTTGTTAAACAATGTGGAAATCTATGTTTCCACTACCCAAATTGCTCAGTTCATAGATCTCCCATTTTCAAGGATACACATTAGTTTCTTTTCTCTCTTTCTTATCGTTATATGATCTTACTTATGTTTTCTACACAAATGTAAATATAACAATATATAATTAATATATGATTTGTGTTCTTATGTTTGGATTCTCACATTATCACTATTAAAAGTATTAACATATATGAATTCTTAGTTAGGATAGTTAGTAATTTAGGACTGAGTTTTAGTTTCAGAATTAAGTGTTGATTGTTTATGATAATACTATCATTATAATCACATGTCATATAGTATTAGATTAAGGGGGAGTTATATAGTTTGGAGTTATTTTTTGTTGATGACAAAGGAGGAGAAGTATAAAATAGGATATTTAGACATAGATTAAGGGTGAGTTATTAGTTTTAGGGAGAGTTACTAGGATAGAAGTAATATTTTATAAACAAAGGTTGTCATCATCAAAAAGGGAGAGATTGTTAGTCCCGAAGAAGTTGGTTTTGATGACAACAACCTTAGAATAAGATTATAAAATATAAATACTAACATTATTGTTTAAGATATATATGTATATACAGGATATATATATATACAGGTACCAAAGAATGAAGACTGTACAATATGGAGATTCAAGAATTAATAAATTCAAGATTGAAGATATCAAGATTCAAGACTCATGAGTATCAAGATTATCAAGAGTTCAAGATTTCAATATAAGTAATTTAGTTAAGAATTTTGTTAAAACTCCTAGAAAAGCACTGACATCTTAAAATCCATTTTATTCGTGGAATGGAATCCACTTCGAGCCTGTTAAAGGGATGGAACCCTAAGTAGGATGGAACCTATGAAAAATCTAGTGGAACATTATTTTGTATCCACTAACTTTTATTCAAATGTTTTACAAAATTATATCTTGTTTTCAAAATGATTTCAAAATCTTCTTTTAAAAAGATCAAAACATCTATCCTGGTTTTCAAATACTTTTAGCCTCAAAATAATCTTTATTTTCAAAATCCTTGGTTTTAAACTATCTTTTAATTACAATATATTTAACTTTTAATACTTATATTTAGATTCAAATATAAAATTATAGTAAAATTTTATATAAACCAAAATATCATTCTCTATACTTATTTATGTATTTTAACTATAATTAAGTATGTTTATAAAGTTTAAAATAGTTTTAATACAAAATAGAAGTTATTTTCAATGAAAAACAAATAACCAAAAATAACTTAGGCCTGTCGGCAACCCCAAGGAAGCCTTGTCGACAAGGTGACGGTTTATTTCAAGAGTTTAAATTTCAAAGGAAGTGTCTATTCATCATATCCTTTCATGAATGGACATGGCTGTTGTTCTACTGTAAATAAGGGCTGTTTTAGACGAATTTATATTTATATATTCTCTGATTTCACTCCTCTTCTTCTTTCACATTTCTTTATATAAATTTTTACCATTACTCTACCGAAATCACCATCGAATCTAACTAGATCATCTCTGGTTTGATTCTCTATCACTATCTCAACAAGATCCCGGTGCTATTCAGAGTTATAAACTTCTTTGTAATCAAACGAGTGAGAAAAGGTGTGATTGTAGCCTGGAAAATCAATCATGTAAGAAAATGTGTGATTGTAGCCTGGAAATCAATTGGGTGAACTTATTGCCCGTAAAATCAAGTATCTCTACCAAAGGATTGTGAATCTGGAACGGTGTACCTCATGGCCTTGAAATCGAGGGTGTAATTATAAGAATTGATTTTGAAATGAAATCTGTACTTGTGTTGCGGGACTGGGTGTAGGGTAACTTCGAACCAGTATAAAATTCGGTGTGTTCTTTCCTTTACTGCTTTTACTTTATATCTGCATCTGTGTTTGATTCTGTGATCATATCTGTGTCTGAATATTGCATACATTTGTGTTCAAATTAATATAAACTTAAAAAGAATTAGTAATTCCTTAAAACACTATTACCCTCCCCCCTCTAGTGTTAATTCTAGCCTTAAGATCCGTAATCCGCATTTCCATATAAACGACTAAAAAATCACTAAGCCCTTAAAGTGCAGACTAGAATACTCTAAGTCCCCTGAGCGCGGACTAGAGTATAAACGACTAAAAAAATCTCAAAGTTCCCAGAGTGAGGACTGGAGTACTTTGAGTCCCTACAGCGTGGGCTAGAGTATAAATGATTCGAAAATCTCTATGTCTCCAGAGTGCAGACTAGAGTACTCTAAGCTAGAGCACGGACTAGAGTATAAACAACTTAAAAAATACCTAAGTCCCCATAGCGCGGACTAGAGTACTCTGAGTCCCTAGACCGCAGACTAGAGTATAAATTATTTTAGAAATCTCTAAGTCTTTTGAAAGCAGACTAGATTTTAAATGACCCACAAGACTATGAATTTCAGTTTCATATCAAATTATAAGTTATGCGATGAGAATCTGTGAATGCAAAGAAGAAAAATATATTTACTTCTCAAAAAATTTCATTATAACTTCCCCGAAAGTTCGAAGACCAAGTCTATCTACAACGACTACTGATAAAAGAAAAGGGAAGAGGAAAGGAAAGCAACTACATGGTTCTAAATTATTTAAGCTAAGCAAAATGTTGCGAGACGATGGCTACTTCTTTGGTTTTTTTCCCCTTTTTGGCTTTTTCGAAGTTCCCTCATCTGAGCGTCTTTAATTGTACCCTTTGCTTCCCAGCAACATGATACCCGAGGAAGGCGGAGGAACTTCCAAGGGTATGGTCCCATCGAGGAGTATAACCTTCAACGGCCTATTTAGGAGATCGTCGACCTTCACCACCTTGGGTTCTATCTTAACTTTGATTCTCTCTTTCTCCTCCTCCTCGATTTGCTCCTTCATGCTGAGTTTGGAAGTGTGCTTGGAAGCACCTGTGATTTTGACATAATCGTGTTATTTTACAGATAAGGGGTCTTCAGGTTTGTCCTCATCTAGCACACCGATCACTTGAGCATCAGGACCAAGGGTATCGTCGGTGTGAGGTGCCTCATCCCCTTTTTCTTCATGCTCCATGGTGACATTGCTCCTTGGAGTCGGCTCGGGACTAGAGTGACCTATATGAATTCATGAAAAGCAAATGTTAGAACACATCCATTACTCGCCAAAACGACGACTTCCTGAACTATAGAAGGTGAAGTTATGCACCAGCTTCCAATTGACTTTCAATGGTCCTCGGAGTATCACCCTCAGGGATTAGGGATCAAATGTGAATGCCAAGTCGGGGCTTCTCCAAGTCATAACTGACATGCCGCTCGGGAGGCCCAAGTGACGAAGTCTCGGTCGATTGAACCAGAGGGGGAACTTTAGACTCCATGCCAGACAGGCCAGCAATATCTTCCTTACCCTTCGATGTCGGGAGTCTCTTCCAAAGAGGGCTTTTGCCGCAGATAAGTTTGAAGGCTCATTTCCTCAGAGCACTTCCCTCACAAAGGACTCTTCATCAACCTCTTCAACACCCACCTTCACTTTCTTAATTTTTATCAAAGTATCTCATGCTTTAGCTAGCAATTGGAGATAACCATCATCCAAGAAAGATATGCTGCGGTGCATGAGAACTCTTGCATTGTACTGGGCAGTAAGCAAGTCAATGGAACACTTAATCTCTTCTCGGCCGGCCTCGGCCACTTCCTTGATTTGGAAGTCTACCTCTAAAAGTGCCGCTTTTTTTCCTTCTTCACGAGCTGCATCTTTTAGCATATCGATCTTGAGTAGTTCTTTGTCGAGTTTTGTTTTCAAATCCCTCGTCTCAATGATTTCATCACGGTATTTTTATGATCCTTCCTGCGCTGCGATTTTCTCTTCTTTTTCTTTGAAAAGCAGGTCCTCCAATTCCTTGACTTGATGAGCGAGGATGTCTTTCTCTTTTAGCAAAGTGTCTTTTTCGAAGCTAGAGAGCCGCTGCGATGAACTGCCTCATTTAATTCTTTTTTATGGCTGGCCTCTAAGCGATTGACCGCATCGGCTGTCTCCTTGGCACTTTTGGGTGGTCTCGAGTTGAGAATTATATGAGAGTAGCTCTTCATCCTGGCTCTCTATAATATCTCTGTCATGAATGGTTTTGAGCTTAAGGCAGTCAATCTCGTGCTGGCGCTCGATGGAGACTTCCAAGACTTTTTCCACTAAGTGTACGAACACATCGTGTTGGAAATACACATCTTTGTTATAAGCAATAGCGCTCTGTTTAACGTTACCAATAATATAATGAATTGTAGGTAGGAATTTCAGCCCGTCAAAATAGATCTCCGGGAATGTAACTTTAAGCTTGGCTAACTTTTCTGCCGTGAAAGAATCGTGAGCGGGAGTTGGGGGAGTCTGCCTTTCCATAGTCACCGATTTCTTTCGAGGCTCGTAAGATTACTTGGTGCTCGAAGAACCATAATGTTAATCGCTAGGGACTTCGAACTGGGAGCCTTTTTAGGCAGACTTGTCTACACTATGCACTAGAAGATTGGAAGATTCATTTGGATATGAAGAGTGGCCGTGGGTTCTACTTCTGGAGGATGAGGATGATTATCTTGAATGATAGTCTCTATCTCCACCTTCGTCCCTATCTCTCCGTTTACCCAATCCTGAGTCCCGACCAATGTGATGGAAGACGGAGGATCCTCGAAGACAGTCAATGCAATGTGTGCACCCCATTTCACCTGTATGCACGATTAAATGAGAACGAATTAGTAGAAGTCACATGACGAACTGAATTCAAATGTATGGTGGAGTGTAAGTGTTTGTGTATGTCCTAGTGCATCCTTCAACGGACCAGTGTTTCTTGCTTTACTCAATGGAGTTTTCTCTCCCTGATCATGAAGTTGTGCGCCTTCATCACTTTTCGAATGGGAGTAAAATCCTATAGTGCCGGGATTATTGAAGTCGTAATTCAATAAATCGTCAGGAATGGTTAAGTCAGATAGTCCCTTCAGCGAGCTTTCCATTTTTTAAGAAGACGATACTTTCTCAATAGTGGTTATCATGACCATTGAAGCTCCGCTGACTTTACTCCTTTTCAGCTTATATGCTAAGCTCCTTTTCTTTTTCGAAGAAGGCAATGGTTGGTTGTTGCTGGGAACATCGGTTGCTGGTGCTTGTCCAGGGCTTGTATTCTCATCAACCGACACTGGAGTCTCCGTTTCTTTAATCTCACCTTCCATGGTAGTATCATGGGCCCCTTCGGTAGGGGGCATTGAAGGACCATCTTGTTCTTTACTTATTTAAGTAGTCATTCTTCCAATTGTGGTGCCACTTGGAGGGCTAGTCCTGCGACCCTCTTCTATTAATCTAAATCTCGAAAGTAGTTCATTTTCGACTACCAATTTGGTGTCCCGATCTTCTACAGGGGTAGCTCGAATAGCCTCAACTGCTTCAGAGTACCTAGGGCCTTCGAGCCATGGGAGAATACTTATAATGATTAAAAGTGATTCAAACTTTTGGAGAGATACACCTTAAATCTTAGAATGAAGGGTGGGATAAATATGAGACTTACGTCCTTTCTGCCATCTTCTCGCAAAACTATGAGGGCATCATACGTAGAAGCACTCCTATTTAAATTGAGAGAATTTATTCCACATGCTCATGAGAACTTGGCAAATGGAGTGCAGCTCGAGGAATATATAAGATGGGCTATCATTACGTCCCTTGAAATGGTAAATGTAGCGAATATCCTCAGGATTTGGAGGTTCGAATGGGAAACTCATAAATGGGATGTAGGTACCATTAATGAACGGATGGCTATTAGGATGCAGTTATGTAGGAGCGATCCTTATGTACTATAACACTTCACGGATGAATGGATTGAAAGGTGGCATGCATCCAACAAAACACATGAATTTGTTACATGCAGTATATCCAACTGCGGGAAGATGGGACCGACCTTGTTCTGACGGAACCAAGAGATCCTTAAAGGGGATTCCTTGGATTGAGCATAATCGACGAAGAGCGGCTTCGTCGATTTTTGAGGCTAGTGAATCAATGGGGTTATCTAAAATAACAGCTTCATCTACGGCATCGTGAGCCGGATTTATAACCTCAGCTGAAAGGCTGGAATGTTAGGAAGGGGGCAAACGACGGGCTCGACGACCCTACCACCTCTTTCCATGAATTTGTTCTAGGCTTGTTGGATATAGTGGTGAAGCTTGACTTCCTAGACAGTTTGAAAAGACGCTTGGTGTGAATAAATACCTATTTAAGCTATACTCGAAAGATAATCGATATTTGATATAACAACAATATATTCCCCCGTGTTATATGTGAACTAGTGTGACGATTCAAACATAAATACAAAGAAATTGAAGTTTTAAAGACAAATGTGGCATGATAAAGCTTTAAGTTGTCATCTTTGGAGACTGTCATCACTGACCGTCTTCGTCAGTTTTTCATATGATCGGCAGCAGAAGTCTTGGAATCAAGCATTGGCATCATAAATTGTGAAGGTTGTTACTTGCATTTGTTAGGTTAGATTCGCGTTCAGAATTGCTTAAACTATGAAGTTGTTACTCTGAATTAAGTCCTTGGGCTTATATGCTTTGATCCTTGTCATTGTTCAGTATTTTATGCTTAAGCATGGAAATATGTAGTCCTGGTGTATGCGATGTTCAAGTTAAAACGGTCCCGATTGCCAATTGCCGATCCCAACACTCAATACCGACCCTAATAGTAAACAGTCTATATCGTTCGACTCTATAAACACAGACAACTGATCTACTCTACTACGGACTACTGACTGCCTCTCTAGACAAAATTAACCGACCCACTCATTCTCTCGAATTACCAACCCACAACCTAGCTCAAGCTACCGACCCACTCTTTCTCTTAGAACACCAAACCTAGTAAATCATCGAACTTCTCTCTCTCATAAAACAACGAACTCTCTTCTCCTACACATCACCGACCTCCTTTCCAATCAACACCTATGCTAACTCCACTCAACCTAGTGCAAACCCCTATCAAAAACACTCTGTTATCCATGCCTATCCCATCACTCATCATGTTCCTCTCCTCTCCCAATCATTGCATAGGGTTGTGTGCACATATGGTTCTAACCTAGTTCGAGTTCAAGGAGGCATGACCCAGGAGTTTAAAATAGTACATGGAATCTCACCTAAGCGTTAGTTTGAGGTTGGGGCGAGTGATTCTTTGGGCCTTAGAAGTCGAGGGGAATGGAGCAGCACGTTTAGAAGATGATGAAGTGGAGAAGCAGTTCGGTGAAGAGGAGGAGTTTGGGTTTGGATATGAAGTAAGTTAGAAGGCTTGTAAAAGTAAAGTAGAAATGAGAAGAAGGGAATGAGTGTAGGATTTTATATGGAGAAGGGAGAGATGAACGGGCATTATCCTATAGAACTGGTCAACATGCTTTAGTGGGTCGGTGAGGAAACGTGTCGACCATAGCCAGGTGAACTGACCATGTGGATCGACATTCGTGTGCCGATCCACCCCTTATTTAAAGTAAAAAAGAAAAAAAATAACAAACAGAAATTTATTTAAATGAATAATAAAAATAAATATAATGATACTAAAATAAAATGTGTATGCGTGAGTATATACACATATGATGGTAATAGAGGATGGTAGTGTGATAAAGAGACAGATACTATCATATAAGTGGAAAAATGCGGGTTTAGAAAACCCACCGTGACTCAGCCTTTGAAAGGTTGTATACATTCAGATTTTGAAAAGTTAAATCGGGATTTTAAGAGCCTCTTCGAGATTGAGCTAGTACGTTCAAACACGAAGCTTTGTAAAAGGCTAATGAAAAGCGACAATCAGTTGTCATTTTAAATGAGATTGCCTCTGAAAGTAGTGATTGCTCGTTGATTCAAAGGCGTCATGTTGACTCACACAACACAATTTGGGAGCAAATGTTTCATGGCTACAAGGTGATGGTTGCCGAGGATAGAGTTGGACCTAAATGGGGCTCAAGCCAAGAAAGGATTGGAAGTATAATGGATCAGTGTAACTTGTTTGGGTCGGCCTATGTATGTGGTTTGGTGTTCGATCATGGCCAGTTGGAGTAGGATAGCTACTATGGAAGAACATGTATGGGTCGACCTAAGTGGTTCGGTAAGGATGAGGTTGGCCTTAGAGGAATTAATTCACGTGGGTCGGTCCTTAGTGGTTCGACTTCGGTAGGATTATGACAGGTGGATCGGCCTTTGGTGGTTCGGCCATATGAGATCGGTTAGCATAGCTGGAAGTTAGGAATGGAAGAATGGGTCGACATGAGTATAAGAGCGAGTTACTTCGGTGTAAAGGCTAGGTTGCTTCAGGCACAAGTAAGATCTACTCCGAGCCAGCATCAAGGGAATCCAGGATCGGCTGAGTGGATCGGTGGTCGTGGGTCGGCATGCCTGATTCGGTCTACCTAACCTATCAGCTAGGGGTCGAGCTATCTTAGTCATGGGTCTGGATGGGGGAACCAAGCTATCTTCGTCTATAAATAGAGGAGCATGAGTCCAGTTTAAACGATCTTTTTCCGAGAACTCCTGGGAGAATCTTTCATTTTCCCGACTCACTTTCTTCTTACTCAAACTTGTATTTAAGTTATTTGTTTACAAATTGTATCTGTACTCAAATATCTGAAAAAACAATAAAGATTACATTCGAAGTGGACGTAGGCAGTTACGCCAAACCACTATAATTCTGGTGTTCTTGTTTCTATTGTTGCTTTTGCATTCTACTGTGATATTCCTCTGTTTAATTTACCATCTTCATTAATCTCTCTACACAAATCTATTCTAGGATGTTAGTGATCAATTTTGATGATAACAAGTGCCAAAATGGATGGTCACCGAATATCTAGGACCTCATATTTTGGGGCTTCAAACTTCAGTTTTGTTTTTGTATATTTGAAAATATTTCCTAATAATTAAAAATTAACCTAGTTCAGTGGTGAAAGTGGGCTTCCATATGGAAGGCCTTAAGTTTAAGCTCTGCAGGCTATATTTCAGATGCCTCAATATTAGTCCTTTTAGTCTTAGGTCTTGTACAACTAGTTCCACCGACTTTAAAACCCGAAACCGCCTGAATTTACTAAAACCGAGTCCCGAATCAGATCAAGGTTTTTAGAGCATTTCTAAATATACATAATTATACAGATGATATTGCTACAGATGCAAAGTAATGTACTCTTTCCATTTTCTAATCACCATAGCTAACTTTCTCACTTGTGGATCTTCACAATATGCATATTCAACATTTTCATCTAGATAAGAATCACGGTTTTCCCTGACTTTATATGATGTATTCAATACTTTCTGTACAAAGTTACGTAAGTTATCACATGAGTATAGGTCGATTCCACAGTGTAGTACCAGTTATGTCTTAGCTTAGCTTTCTACAGCGGTTTACTTTTATTCACTGTCTATGTATATATCATACAAGTGGAATATTGTGGTTTACTTTTATTCACTGTCTATGTATATATCATACAAGTGGAATATTCTATCTTATATTGGCAGGAGGATCATCGAAAAACCAAGAGTTACCATATATGAGTGATATAAGAAATGGCAAATGGCAAGTGATGATGCACACTGATGCTTATATGTTCATATAGACATTGACTTTACTGTTAGTTTTGCATCTAGTCGTATAACATTATGATCAGGACTTGAATAATCGAAGTCAAATTCTTCCTTTTCAAATACTCGGTCCAGGCATGCTCTTTGTTGTTATGTTTGTACGCCTTCAGGTCATTGTTAAATGGGGATTCTCCTGCAGAAGTGTACATGGGATGTTCAGAATATATCTGCATGCATTGACAATGCGTTGATCCTGTCAAGTCTTTGCGCCCCCGTCTATATATTTAATGCTTCGATCAGTCCATATAAGTTCTTTTTTTACGTATATAACTATATACTATAGTATACATACTCTGATTGCATAATGCAGAAAATGACTACTCAATTGCCGCTGTACTTATTACTTAGTATAACAACATACCTAGTACGTGTTCCCATTAAACAATGACGTCTAAATCTATGCTTATATAAGGAATCGCTGGACTGACAATAAAAATTAAATTAAATTAAAAAAGTATAAAAAAAAAAATGATTAAAGTTTAATAGAGTACACATTTGTATGTGGTTTCTACAAAAAAGA